>CM054057.1:358949327-361353287 GCA_028641055.1 Alopecurus myosuroides
TGGTGATTCAACATGGACATCGACGAGTAGTTCGGGGTTCCCAGGTAGCAGCCTGGAATCTATGGGCTGGGACATCGCCTTATGTTGCGGCCTCTTAGGCCTTTTTGGTTCTTGTTGATTAGCAACATAATTTGCCTTCTGTTGTCTGATGTAATGTTGGGTCGTGTGACCTCTGCTTGTAAGCTATACTCTAGTAACATCTGTTTAATACAAGTTTCATGTCTAGAGTGTTGCTTTGATCGGTTGCTGGTTTCGAGCTCATTGTTACACAGTTTTGGCTATGCCTGCATAGTTGTCGCAGTCGAGCGGTTGTGGAGCCGATGATCCATGTCCGAGCCCGCCTGTCGATTTGATCGGCCTGGGGCGAGGTAACCCCAGTAACCCTCGATTGTTGTTGCACTTTCTGGACACATAGCAGCTCTGTATAACTTTGGTCCCGTTCCTTCAGTTTCATCCGACTCGTGGACACTTGGGTATGCATAATTGGTTATGACTAGCATGGATACAAGGAGTAGTAGACCGGGGATCCGGACTACGTGCCGATGAATCCGGTCTGCCTGCCGTTGTTTGTTGCGGCCGGGGCTGGTAACCCTGAAGCCCTTGTGAGTCCATGGCTAGGAGCACATAACAGTATGTATATCTCTGGGTCCGGGGTCGTGACAAGTCTTGGTATCAGAGCAGGACTGCCTGTAGGAAAACCTTACTGCTTGGTCGATGTTGAGTCTAGTGTTTGTGAAAACTACTTTGAAACTCCAAATGGATTATGAAAAACCTTTTTAGGATTCTTTTTACTCCTTATCTGGTATCTCTCTAATTCTGGGTCACCTTACCTGTTTTGATTTGAAAAGGTTTTGCTATCTCTTCTAGTCATTCAAAACACAGTTGCCTTCTCTGGCAAGGACGTCTTTTACCCAAGTTGACCTAGATATGAGTTTCTAGAGTCGTGTGTGTTCCATATTCCGTTATCTCTTAATCTGGGAGATTTCCTTTCCATTCCAATCTCTCAGAGTTGTCCGGATTCCACATTCTTACATGTTTCAAAGTTCAAAATCCTGAACCTCGAGATTTCCTTTTCATCTCGAATGTATCCGTTATCCTCTGCTCCAAGTTCTTACGGAGCTATCGTTGTCCTTCGAAAGATACTTCATGATTGCTATTGTAGTGTCCTCTGTGGCACTCATATAGTAGCTACTCCTTTCGTCGTGTTTTTAAACCTTGAACTTGAACCGAAGGTCCCGGAATGTGCTGAATTGCGGTGAGTTGAGTCATGTGGTTTCATAACCAGGTGATGCTCATGCTATCAGTACAGGATGCTGACCTTTAACCCAAGTTCCGTTCCTTTGGATCGTGAAGAATTTGTTCTACCTCAGGATGGCTAGGTAATCTCAGCTCCCATAGCCATAGGTTTTCTCTAGGAATCAAAAGGATCGTGACAAGAGTGTTCTTTATGATTCTCATAACTTTGCACTTGGTTCAGCTACTTTGTCATGGGTTCTACACATGAGTATTACCCCGTGCATCCAACGTGATCTCAGGATTTTCCAGAGCACGTTCCTACTCTTTGGTTGCTTTCTGAACTTCGTCTGTTGTTTGGAAACCAAGTTACATATGGTGTTGGATTCTTCCAATGCATTTGCTCTTGTTTTCTGTCAAAACATTCCACCTTGGAATGTCAGGAGAAACAAACTCCAGAACCTCGTTCATCTTAAGAACCAGGTCAAAGTTTTGTAATTCACAGAATAAAGAAGTTTTATTAGCCTCTATTCTGTTCTACCTTCGAGTATCACACTCCTTTATATCAAGAGGTTGTGTTAAGTTTCATGGCCTTATTGATGAAGTGATGCTCTTACCGTCTTCACCCCCTTGCTCCAAGCTTGAATGCTTGAGAATGATGGGTATGCTCATCGACATGTGTATCTGCTATTCCTAGCAATTCTTATTGCTTTGGAAACCTAAGAAACATATGTATCCTTCTTAGCACTACTGGTCACCCAGCCTTTGTTTGAAGTTGACTGAGTCACCAAATCCATTCAATCCGATGCACACTTTTGGTCAGAGAGATAGGTTCGTACCAAAGCTCTCAAGACCATATCAGTTGCTTTGAAAAGCAAACCCCCTTCCGAACTCCAAGACATACCGGTGGGTTGTGATATTCTGGATGCCTTTCTAGAAGTATCACCAGGTTTTACCTGACCGTGATGTCTACACAAGGGGTATTTGAACTACCCCTTTCTCCAAGAAACCTTGCCGGATATCCTGGACTAGTTGGTTGAGCTTAAACAATAACTTGGAGAGTTGAAAGGTAAAAGCTCCGCCTAACTTGATCTTTTGACAAGGGATGTCTAGTTTCCTTTGTGTTGAAGTACTATAGTATCTCCGTTGTGGACATGCTATCATTCTAACCTTAATTTGATTTGAGCTATCGTCAAACCAAGATCAGATCCAAGGGCTATCTTGATGGTGTTTTCACTCATGGTGTTTGCCCGAGTACACCTCCACGTCCTTTGGTCTGACTAATATTTTGCCATGTTCATGTAAAGTATGAATCCCTCTTCTTGGAGTATTTTGGTAAGCGTGTTGTCGAGCCCATCGATGACATTCCTATTTTCTCCAAATTGCGAGAGGTTCATTTTGAACAATTGGAACTAATGTTGGAAACCTTCGATAACCAACTTTGTGTCTCACGAAGTTTGCGTTCTGGATGTTCGAAGTGACTTTCTCGGGTTCGTGTGCTTTTGGTGAAAGTTGTCGCCATGGGTTCGAGTAAAGTTTTCTTGTTCCCTCGGGAATAATCCCTCGGTCATGCACGTGTGGTCTATCCTTGAGATGATTGGTTGTTACCTCCATTCACTTAAAGAGGTTTGCATCCACACTAAGCCACTGACTGATTTTCCTTGAGAGAAGAAGTCCAAGATCTTGGTGATCTTTGTTATCATCTTCCCAACAAGGACTCCGATGTGTTTTGTTGCAAGTAATCCATGTAGGTGCAACCACCTTCCACAAGTTGCTAATACATGAGTTTTGCAATCTCGCTCATCTTCTTGAGCGTGGAATCGTAGTCCATATCTTGAGAATCTAGTAAATGTATCCCCTTGATAACCGGTGCAATCTCTTCAATCAAACACGTCGAGTCTCAGTTATTCAATCCACTAACCAGAGCTGAATCTCAAGCAGAAACGATGGTTGGTGTTTCCTCAAGGGTATTGGATTAGGTCCATTTGAAAATACGGCATGGTTGATGTTGTGGTTGACACAATTAGCCGGAAGACCTAGTGTCATATCTCTTTGAGTCCGTAAGAACAACCACTCCCCGTGAGAATTCTTGTCTGGCTTATTCTAACAAGTTTCCTCCCCGTTCTTCCAAACTGGAGTTTTACTTTCACTTGATGACCTATAGAAGGCCTGTCATGAGCCTGATATTAGTATCTAGAACGTCCAAGATAAGTTGGAAGTTGATCTTTCCAACATCTCTCTGCTGAACCTCCAAATCATTGTTCTCGTGAAAACAAGTTCCTCATGAGAACATCTCGTGGTGTTTCGTAACCGTCATTGATCAGTTCCCTTTTTCAAGTTGTTGTACTTGAAGTTCCGTTCATCTCACACATTGTGTGAATTTGTTAGTTACTTCAGCCATGGGATCTTAACCATGTGGTAAACGTATTGCTACGTCCAAACCACAGTAGGAAAGAGATTCCTTATTCCTTTCGGTGTCTCAGTCCCCGTTGGTTATCCATTCTTAAGGTGTGACCAAGAATTCCTCCCTAACTACGGTGTTTCAACATCCTTTGGCTACTCATCTTATGCAGTGAAGTAACATCCCGATTCTTGACAAAGTTTTCGACAAACTTTAATGGAATAAAAGTTCCTTCATAATCTGTGTCCACTCAGAAGAGTGAACATGATTTCGTATCAAATTCTCTCCGATGCACGATTACAGTGTTTTCTCGTGTTTTCCCTCGTCTACGGATATTACATTGTGATATTCAAAACAAGTCTTCCCATCTTGGTATTTTTGTTTGAAGAAACCTCGATGTCACAAGTTGTTCAACCTTTCGTTTCTAAAAGGATTTAAAGTCTTGTGAAAAGCTCATATTCTAAATCCTTTCAAGGACCAATCGTCCGCAACCTTGAAACCATCCTCTATTCACTCCGTTACCTTGATGTGTTTCATGCTTGATAACTCAAAAGTTCTTTATGAACATCCTGTCATGAGTTAACCATGGGATACTCGATCTTCGTGAAGATCATTTTCTAAGAGTTTCCCTCTCACCTAAGGAGTAGCTGCTGGAGATCTTCGCAAGTGCTACAGATCAATCCCTTCGAGAAGAGAACCGTAAGGTTCAAGAAGATCGTTCAAAACCGGTGTTCCTTCTTTCTTCTCCTTCGGGAATCTCGGGACGAGATTCTTGTAAGGGGGTAGATTTGTAACACCCCAATTTTGCTAAACTAGGGTGTGTGGTGTTGTGTTCATATCATACATGCATGAAACAAAAATTCAAATCATGTTTTAACCAATTTAATTTGTGAAATTAAATGGTTTCAGAAAATCCCCCAAAAAGTACTCAATTTGGTTTCCAAAATTGTGTTCTAAAAAATAATTCAAATACACCAACCAAAAACATGGTGAGTTTGCAAATTTGACAAGGTTTCCAAAAATAATTTTTGCTAAAATTTCTGTTCACAAAAAGGCCCTCAAAACAGTGATTTTTGTTCTGTTTTTAAATAGAAAGGGTTTTTTTGTTTTTTCTCCAAAGTCCAGGGGGGTTTTTGTAAAACGACGTTTTAACGTCTTCTTCCTCCTTTCGGCCAGGTCTCCGACGGCGCCCCGCACCAGTCTTGCTTGCCTCCTCTCGAGGGGATAAGGGAGAGGAGATCCCCTCCATCACTTCTCCCTCGCCTCCCCTACCCGCGCCCTCCACCCCGCTCTCTGTAACTGCCTGCGCGGACCAAACCCTAGCTCCACTCCGGCCGCCGCCTAACGCCGCCAACCCGGGCCATCTCCGGCCGATTCAGAGCCACGACGAGAACCACCTGGACGTCCACTACTGCCTCGAGCATGCATGGAACCGGAGAAGGACCACGCCACCGGAATTTCACCCCCGTTGCCTGCCACGGCCGCCGTCGATTCCGCGACTCCGGCGTCGATTCCGGCAGCTCCCCACGCCTCCGTCCATCCCATCTCAATCACGGTAACTTCCTGAGTGCGCTGGTGCTCTCCGTTTGTTCCCTTTCCCTCTATATCGACGGGTCGTCGTCCGCCGCCGTCGGCCTCCGCGGATCCTCGTCGCCGGCGAGGATTCCGGTGACCATTTGGTCACCGGTTGGCATCACTCGGTTCCCCTTGTTCTCCTCCATCTCGTGGTATAGTTTGTTCTATCAATCGCACACAAATTCGGTCGAATTTCATCTCACCTGTGAAGATCAATATAGGGCGACGTCATGTCTGTGTCATGATGACGTCATATTTCCCTTTTTAGATATTTCCAGGAATTTCAGAAAATGAATAAATTTGATTAATTAATATCTTCCAAAATATTGCTCAGAAAAATAAAATAAAAATATGGGAGTGATCAGAAAAATAAGATCTACATGAATATGTCACTTTCATAAATGTTTGACAAAGTTGAATTTTGGCCATTATAATGCTGTTTAATCATTTAAAAATAGAAAAATAAAAAATAAGTTTTTATTCATTAAAATTAGAAAAATATAAGTTATATACCAAATTGCTCAAAATGACATGCAACCTGTTTATGATGTTTTCAAACCCATTTGAGCAACAAAAATGGTACTCATGTTCATAATCGCCCGAAACCCCCTCCGGGGTCTATTTCGGGCTAATTCCAGAAAAACTGCATAATTGTCATACGAACCCTAGCAACCCATCGAACATGTCTAGGGCTTTATTTCAATGCATTAATTTGCTCATGCATACATGTTGTGCATTGCATCGATGCCATGGTTGATTGTTCTCCTTTTCGGTGTTGTTTCCCCCTCGGTAGAACGTGACTCCGAAGAGAAGGCCAGCAGTCCAATGGCGAATACTTGATCCTAACCGACAAGTCAAGCACTTATTCCTGAAGACTTTATCTGGTTTTCTTATAACCAAGGCAAGCATAACCTCTTATCTGCTCATATATGATTTCAAAGTGATTTGAATCTCGTACTTTGCATTCGGTTCCAAACTATTTGATGTCAGTAGATAGAGTTCTCCTATATACTGCATAACCTAGATATCCTGATCCACTTCACCTAGCAGCTATAGGTTTGTTTGTGCGCGCTCCGCTAAACCTTGTGAGTCTTGCTTAGCCATGCCTAGTTGATGATTCTGTTCAATGCGTGAATCTTCTATGTCAGGTGTTTATGGTTTGAATTACCTTTGATAACTTGACTAATCACGGCATGGATGTGAGGCCACAATGGGTTGTGGCGTTTTGTCCTGTTCATGCCCCTAGGAGCGAGTTCTCGCCTTCGAGCCAAGACTGAGCGTACAGCCACACGTGGGCCGATGAACCCCGCCCGGCTAACTAACTTGTTTAACCTTATCCATGAGCCACGTTGTTTGAACTTTCCATCTGCGTGTGAGTCGGAAAATGTTTTGGAGAAAACTAGGTCGTGACCGGGACAAGTGATGGACGTACACGGATCTTGTTCCCGACTCACAGAACAGGTGCCGTCAGGAGGTGGCCAACTCCCTGTTGACGGGGTGGCCCTGTTTGGGTTGACTCATGGATATAGTTCGACAAGGTAAAGGCCGGGAATCGACCACCCTCTGCCGGCACTTCCCGGACTAGTGCTAACCCTGGTGGCACTAAGAGTCGGTTGGTACGTGTGGGTAAAGTTGTACACCCCTGCAGGGTTAAATCTTTTCGAAAAGCCGTGTCTGCGGTTAAAGACGACTTGGTGACGGATTCTGTGATCATAGACAACTTAAACGGAATGATTAAAACTTGTTGATAACGAATGAAGGATGCCTCCTCGGAGATGCCGAGAGGGGTTACCTTGTAGCATGAGATAGTGTGGAACAACTGGACGAGGTGATCTTTGAAGCACGAGGTGCTGAAATGTTTCGGTGGATTAAAAGATGATGATATCAGTAGTTGAGTAGCTTTCTCATCTGTTTTCAAAATACTCTATGAGGCGTGTTGTTCCTTCCTCAACTTGCAAAACAAATATGGCTTTATGCAAAATAACCTTCATAAAACCTTTCTGAAGATAGCAGATATATAATAGGTTAACTAAGCCTTGTTGAGTACCTCCTGTACTCAGGTTTGCTTAATTTTGGTTCAGGAGAAGATCTCACATCGGTGGTGATTCAACATGGACATCGACGAGTAGTTCGGGGTTCCCAGGTAGCAGCCTGGAATCTATGGGCTGGGACGTCGCCTTATGTTGCGGCCTCTTAGGCCTTTTTGGTTCTTGTTGATTAGCAACATAATTTGCCTTCTGTTGTCTGATGTAATGTTGGGTCGTGTGACCTCTGCTTGTAAGCTATACTCTAGTAACATCTGTTTAATACAAGTTTCATGTCTAGAGTGTTGCTTTGATCGGTTGCTGGTTTCGAGCTCATTGTTATACAGTTTTGGCTATGCCTGCATAGTTGTCGCAGTCGAGGGGTTGTGGAGCCGATGATCCATGTCCGAGCCCGCCTATCGATTTGATCGGCCTGGGGCGAGGTAACCCCAGTAACCCTCGATTGTTGTTGCACTTTCTGGACACATAGCAGCTCTGTATAACTTTGGTCCCGTTCCTTCAGTTTCATCCGACTCGTGGACACTTGGGTATGCATAATTGGTTATGACTAGCATGGATACAAGGAGTAGTAGACCAGGGATCCGGACTACGTGCCGATGAATCCGGTCTGCCTGCCGTTGTTTGTTGCGGCCGGGGCTGGTAACCCTGAAGCCCTTGTGAGTCCATGGCTAGGAGCACATAACAGTATGTATATCTCTGGGTCCGGGGTCGTGACAGAGGTGTCGATAAATAAAATACGGACAAGAGGCATCACATCTAACAAGGACAAATCATTTTAGATAGCAACTTCCTGTCATATAATCAAACTTGAAACAAGTAGAGGAACAATAAAGGTGCCAAAAGTAAATAAAAATTGGTAAAGGCAAACTTCGTTCTTGGTCAGAGAACAATTAAAAGTGTACTTATATTTCGATCAGAGCCTTTATACTAGAGGTTATATTGCAGAGTTGATCATGCTCAATTATAACGATCTCTTTGCAAACATTGGTAACTTTCAAAGTGGTATTCGAACAGATAAACACATTTGCACAAACAAGGAAGAATAAAGAACATGATTGAGTAAATCAACATGTAGCTGGATGAATCACAACAACTCAAATGCTTGCTTAAGACAGAAAGAAGTAGGTTTACTGACTCAACATAAATGTAAAAGATAGGCCCTTCGCAGAGGGAAGAATTGATCACTCATGTGCTAGAGCTTTTATTTTGTAAAACAGGGATATAAAATGGTTGACACTCCTCCCAACCTTTCTTACACAAACCATGGCTAACCGAATCCTCGGGTGCCTGCCAACAATCATAAACCGTGGAGGAGTGTCTAATTTTGAGAGGCGTATGTTTAAGTGAATGAATAGCAAACAGAAATACAGCACGTCACAAGCCAACTAGATTTCAGTAGACAGGGTCCCATAGAAGGACGCAACTGGTATAGAAGGTCATCCTTCTTTCTCTTTTGTTTACAAAATTATGCTTTGACTGATAAATCAGGGGAAAATATAGTGAAGAGGATTTGTATTATTATTTGGGGTTGGGAACCCTGCTGTCAGCTCTTCTAGCATTTGAATAAGCGGATGAAGCCACTAGCCCAGGGTGTGAAATCCAATCAACAAGTGAGATAAAGATTCTCTATTTGCGTCCTCATGAGCTAAAACAGGAGCACAAAACAGGTGTAATTTTAAAGGTTTAAAGGTAGCACACAAGAAATTTACTTGGAGTGTTGGTGAGATACCACATAAAGGTAGGTATGGTGGACACAAATGGCAAGGTTTTGGGGCTCAAGGTTTGGATGTACGAGAAACATTCCTTCTCAGTACAGGTTTTTGGCTAGCAAGGTTAGGTAACAAGCATAAGAATTGAAGTAAAACAAACAAAAACATATATGATAAAGCCAATCATGCAATCTTCCTTGAAGGTGCAAACAAAATTATTTGAGAATACTAAGCTTATGAGCTAACAAGAAAGAAAGATCATGGAATAATATATCTACATGCAACTCCCTCTTTTCTACTTAAGTCTCAACGAATTGTTGCTACTGACCAATGCTAAGTTTGCCAAAACCAACTATATTATCTTGAAGCTCCAACATTGATACTAATACTAATAACAAGATCAATCACATAACAAAAATTGCAAACTAAAATAAAGTAAGACAATAAGATGATGAAACTTCTCATTAATATTTCATTACGTCAACTCAAACCAAGGGATAAAACGATAACCAACTAAGGAGCAACACTTCCATATTGCAAGCCATACTATATGATATTTTCTGTACTCACGATATGACTCTACTAAAAGGTAAAAAGGGTGAAAAATAAAGGTGATACCGCGGCACTCCCCCAAGCTTGTAACAAGCCAAGGGGATACCAATACCAATGACGAATCAATTCTTCGGTGGTGGTGGTGAATCCTTCCCGATGAGCTTATCAATTGATTCCTTCAGATCTTCAATTGCAAACATAAGCATACGCATCACCTCCGTATATTGATCAATACGATTTGCATGCCTGTCAGATGGTGAATTCTAGCCATCAAGATTCCCCCCCCCCCACACACACACTTCCTTAGTTTGAGAGCTTCCTTCATCTGCACGGTTAGAACGATCCATATCGCAGCAAGAAGGAAAATCTGCCTTGGGTACCCTCCTAGATTGATACTCATGAATTTAAGTACGGAAAGGTTTCTTTATGCCTGACAGGGGTGTCCTTGAAGCTAAGTAGTGACATGGGTCCTTCCCTCCGATGCTCATCCTTGTCGTTTGCTTGCGAGGTTTTGCAACCACTCCAATGCTTGCGATGGTTGTCGCACCCGGACTTCTAAAGGATACTCACAGTCCGCTAAACAGTAGAACAAATGGCTTACGGGGCATACCGGCACCCGCATCTCAATATGAGCAGGCCAACACGTGAACGTGTGACAACCATTCTCTACTATCCATCGTCTGCGTAAACCATCCCCTAGAAATCTGACTACTTCCGTTGACGTACTTCATAACATACACACATGGTACGTCAACGGCATTTGAACAGGTGATATCACAACATATCTCTAAGACACAAAAGATTGAAATAAGTTGCAAACAGCTCTCACTAGAGCAGAGATAGCAAATACATTCATCCAGAGGACACATGTCCCAACAATCTATCATTACAACACAGCGGAAGCATCCAAAGTGTCTGAGTACAGACAAGATCCAAATATGCCTAAGAGGCCGGAAACGAAAAGACGGAGCCCATCCACGATGTCTCGGATCCTGCCCGGGTCCGCTATCTACTCGTCAGCAGCCTCGTCATACTCCACGTAGTAGCCACCATGGGGATCCTCGGAAACGTAGTCTGCGGAAACCACAGCCCCAAAGGGGTCAGTACAGACAAGTACTGGCAAGCAAGACTCACAAGATACCAAAGTGTACCCGGCAACACCAAGTATAGATGCTTTGGGTTCAACGGAAGAATAGGCGATACAAAAGTGCGGCAGCAGGCTGCTCTAACCAACTACAGAAACAGGTTACAACTTCCGGCTAAAAGAAGGGGATAAGATTGCGTATCGTAACCAACTGATACTAACCTCAAACAAACCCATCCTGGATCTCGCCCCTTATCCAAAGAAGCAATCCGAGGATAACTCACACAGTTGGATTAATGATGGGTCAAATTATTGTGTCAATAAGCCTATTACTAGTCAAATTATCATTAGTTAGGTGTAAGTTGTTCTGAGTACTTGTTAGCCAGTACTTTCACCAAGTCATCCATAACCGCGGACAACACGGCTTCTCGAGAAGATTTAACCCTGCAGAGATGCACCAATTTGTCCGTACACGTAAGAATAACCCGCCAGATGGAATGGCCCTTCCACCAAGCGGGGCACTCAACACAACTCAACTCTTCTCCGCATCAAGCCCAAAGAACCCCGTGCAATTGAGCGCACGGCTAATCAAGCCCCACGAAGAAAAGGGACCCTCATAGCACTCTAAGAACGTGTCTCCCTAAATGCCGACTACAAAAGTTTCCACCCTGGCCTCGGGTTCGTACCTGCATATGCGTGCGGCAAATGGAAAACCCGAACTAAATGAGGCGATTTGGACGAGATGCGAATCGAATCAAATTGAGGGGGGCGCCCATACACGCTTCCCACATGCGGTTAGTGCGCTCATCATGGATCAGTAGACAAGACCCTTTTCCTAGTTAGGGTCGACACTAGCAGGCCTCAAAACCACGCCGGGCCTCCTGCCGCTGCCTTATCATTCAATTAGCATTACCTCAAACATTAACAGGTTGATTGTTTAAACATCGAGCCCCAGAACATAATAAATATAGTAACAGAAATAACGGACAGCAGACTCGAGCATAACCAACCCTAAGCATGCTAGTAAGACACAGGCAACAAGCAATGGGGTTATAGGTGGGGAGGTGAGGCTATATCAGGGTTACAGGATAACATGTGATAGGATCGGAACACAAGCAACGATTCATAAGGCTAGCAGAATAGACAACGGAAAGTATTGGTATCCAATGTGGAAAGGAACACAATGGTTCATGTGAGTGAATACTTGCCTGCAAACTCAGCAGCCTGGTACTGAGCTAACTCCTCAGAAGTAGTGTCGTAAACCTCGTCTGTCTCAACGTCGTCGTCTATTCGAGAAGAAGCAAACAAACAACACAGAGAGACAAACAATCAATAACATGGCATAATGCACAATCATGGGATGATGCATGACAATTTAATTGATGCATCAAGATAAGATAGCTGACATGGTAACATAATTAAATGGACCCATATGCAATTTGGGTTGCATATGGAAAGCCCATGAATTAAGGTTGGATTAAATGATCTACAACTAATCAACATGTGAAAGTGGATTAGCATGATGCATGGATGAGGAAAATAGAAAGAAAACACCAATAGATTCAATTTGAAAAGGTGTTTACCAAGGTTGAAGTTTTTATTTATCAAGTTATGAAACTTTGGCTTCTTAAAGGAGTTACACAAGCATTTGTTGTTTTCACCAATTTTAATTGTTCAAAATAGACAACAAAGTTCATATTTGGAAAGAACACAAAATTTTAGGTGGAATCCATGTTTCAATTATCGAAAAAGGAATTAAGATGAATTAATTATGATTTAAACAAGTTTGAACAAGATTTAAATGAATTTAATTCAAGTTTGAATTTATTCGAATTTTTATTTGTTCAAAACATTAAATAAAATTCATATTTGAAAAGTTTACACTTTTCTGGTTTGAAAACATATTTTATATGTTCAAAAAGAATTTAATTTGACCAAGTTATGAATTTAGCAATTTTAAATGATTTAAACAAGGTTTAAATTATTTAACCAATTTTAATTATTCAAAACATGAAACAAAGTTTATATTTGGGAAGGTGGTTTAATTTAGCATGGAAAACATATTTTATTTGTTGAAAATGGATTTAAAATGAGCAAGTTATTAATTTGACAATTTTAAATGCATTAATTAAGAAACAGTTGTTTTCAGCAATTTAATTTATTTAAAACAGAACACAAAGTTGATATTTGTAAAGTTCATGAAAAATGGAATGGAAAACATATTTACTTTGTTGAATTTGGAATTTTTATGCCCAAGTTATGAATTTTGCAAAATTAAGTGAATTAAACAAGGATTCAAATATTTCACCAAATTAAGATATTCAAAACAGTAAACAAAATTTATATTTGGGTAGAGACTTTAATTTGGTATGGAAAACATATTTCATATGTGCCATTTGAATTAAGTTTGAATTAGTTATGAAATTAACTAAATTTATAATGAGTTGTTTGAATTTGAATTTTGAAAACATTTGAATTGTTCAAAACAGAAAACAAATGATTCAAACAGGTAGATAATTAAATTTGGTTCAGGATACATATTTTATTTATATTATTTGGACTTGTTATGCAAAAGTTATTCAAATTTGAAAAATTGTGGGCTAATCTGCACTTTTTAATACATACAGATTATGTTCAGGGGCCTAGGTGCGAAAAAGATTTCAGAATAGGTCCCTAGGAACCTTTTCTACCCAGCAGAACGACCCCTGGGTCACTGGCCTGTGGGCCAGTGCCCAGTTGGCGCCGCGTGGCACGCGGGTGTGCGCCTGCGTGGCCTCCGCGGTCGCTGGCAGGTGGGGCCAGCTAGCCCACGTTGCAAGCGAGCCAAAAAGGTGGGAATAATCCCGCGGAGGCGAGGGATCGATCCCTCGACCTCGTGAGCGTGCGCGCGGGTGTGAAGCCACTGCGCTGTTGCGCGTTTGTTGACAGAGGAGGAAACGCGGGGAGGTTGAGGTTCAGTTAGCGGCTAAAACTCTGACGAAACTGAATTTGCTTCAGTTAGCTGAACCTGTCGACGATGCGGTGGTCGCCGATGGCGCTATGGCTCGCTGTGCTGCTGCGGTGATGCTTCCGTGTGCAACCCAACAGAGATGAGAGAGAGGGGAAAATAGGAGGTGGTGCTCACTGCCCGCTGTAGCCGTGGCGGCGGCTCGGTGAAGAGGAGGCGACGGTGACAGTGGACGGCGACGACAGCGACAGGCACGACGGCGGCGATGCAGGCCCTCCCGGTCCTCTCTGCGGGGTCGAGGAGGTAGAGGAAGCAACGGGGAGACGGTTCCCGCGGCTATCCTGCGCGGAGGACGTCCATGTCGTCGGCGATCGCCGGAGATGGAAGAGGTGGTGCTCAGTGGTGGTTGCAGAGAGGGAACAGTGGGAGAGAGGAGGGGAACAATAAGCGGCGTCGATGAGAGAGGAAGGTGGCGGAGGAACTAGGGCAGAGGGAGAGCTCGCGGCCTAGGTTTAAAAGGAGGAGGGGAGGAGCTCGTGGCCGTTCCCTCCTCTGTACGCCGACGTGGGCAGCTCCGATGAGCTGACGTACAGAGGAGAGGGGCGAACAGGTAAGTGGCCGTGGGCTGGGCCTGGGGGGAGGTGGCCTGGGCCTGCTGCCTCTCCCCTCTACGTTTTTTTTTATTTTTGTTTCTTCTTTTTTTTTGCTAAAAAGAATAGATAGGAAAAAGGAAAGAAAAGAAAGGTTTTAGGGGGTTTTAAAATTTGGGAAAAATTTTATGGTTTGTTAGTTACAAAAAACCCCACTGTGCCAAAGTTTGTTTTTCAAATTTTTGAAATTAGTTGTTGTTTGGAAATTCAAATGAGTTTGAGTGATTTTGGTGTTAAATGATTTATTGAAAATAAATCATTTGAATGGTTTGAACTTCCAATCTATTGGAAACAATTTGATGTTTTGATTTTAATATTTCATTTGAAAAATTGTAACATAACAAGTATGAAACAATTTGATTTGGAATTTGTTTGAAATTCAAATGGAAAAACAAAGAAAAACAAATGGAAAACAAATGCAAAACTTAAGATGCCATGATGCAAAACATAAATAAAACAAGAAACAAACATTCTAATGGAGTTTTCATACTTGGGATGTTACAAAACGCCCCCCCTTGAAGGAATCGCGTCCCGAGATTCCTACTGAGAAGAGAAAAGGTCCGGATACTTCTTGCGAAGATCCTCTTCGGTCTCCCACGTTGCCTCTTTATCGGAATGATGGGACCACTGCACTTTCAAGAACTTGGTTCTCTTGTTGCGAGTCTTACGCTCGGTCTCATCGAGAATACGAATAGGGTGCTCCTCATACGATAGATCTTCTTGCAGTTCCATGGAATCATGATCAACTGCACGTTTTGGATCTTTGAAGCACCTCTTGAGCTGTGACACGTGAAACACATCGTGCATCTTGGATAGTTTTTCTGGAAGTTCAAGACGATAGGCATTTTTTGCACGCCTTGAGAGAATGTTGAAAGGACCAATGTATCATGGTGCAAGCTTTCCTTTTACACCAAAACGATGAGTGCCTCTGAGGGGAGTTACACGGAGATATGCTTTGTCACCAGGTGCATAGACCATATCCCTGTGCTTGCTGTCATAGTAGCTTTTCTGACGAGACTGAGCAATCTTGAGATTGTCACGAACGATGCGAACTTTTCTCTTCGGCTTCCTTAACAATGTCAGGGCCTAAGAGTGAACGTTCACTAGCTCCAGACCAATTGATTGGACTCCTACATCTGCGGCCATAGAGAGCTTCAAATGGTGCCATGCCTAAGCTTGCCTGGAAGCTGTTGTTGTAGGAGAATTCAGCATATGGAAGACAGAATTCATGAGTCGAGAGAATGTCGCCGGTGGAAGAACTGAAGTGACAAGCAACAACAAGGTTTCAACGGACGAAAAGGATGTTGAGAAGAACAGGATATCGAAGCAACATTCGGGAAACACGAAACCAAAAACTCCTGAGGTACTACGGTAAACCCATCCAGGCTTCTAAAGGATCAATATCTACTGCTTAAGGAATAGAGGATCTGCTTCCGGGGCTTACACGCCTCCGTTCTCAATCATGAGTAGGCAACATGATAAATCATGTCACAACCACCTCCATTCCTATGGTCTAGTAGATATAACTATCCTAGAGAAACCAGGATACGTGAAACCCTAACTTGAAAGTTTAGGTGAGGAGAGAAAACAACGTTGCACTTCCTTACCAGAAAAGGGAGGGTGGGTGGGGAAAGAAACAAAAGAACATAATTCCTACTCTCACGTTTCATTTTTCCTGTATAGCTACAAAATAGTTTCTAGACTCAACTGCGACCAGTAAAAGGGATCCTACAGGCAGACAGGCTCTGATACCATTTGTCGCACCCGGACTTCTAAAGGATACTCTGTCGCACCCGGACTTCTAGAGGATACTCACCGTACGAACTGAACAGTATTTTGGTTGGATTACGGGGCTTAACGGCTCCCGCGTCCCCTTACGGGTAGGCCAGCACTTATGTGCGACAACCAACTGTTACTTTTCACCGTCGATGTAAACTATCCCGTAAAAATCAGGATACTACCATTGACGTACTTCATACCATACACACATGGTACGTCAACGGTTTTGAACAAAAGGATAACACAACATGCCTCTAAGACACAAAAGATTGAAATAAGGTTGCAAATGGCCTTCACTAAGGCAGAAATAGCAAATACAATCATCCAGAGGACACATGTCCCAACATAGCGTTCATTACATCAGCGGAAGCAATCAACGGTGTCTGGATACAGACAAATCCAATAGGCTTAAGAAGCCGGAGAAAATAAAGAAAACGAAGCCCATCCACGTAGGTCCTAGATCCAGCCCTGGTCCAGCTATCTACTCGTCTGCAGTCTCGTCAAACTCCACGAAGTAGCCATCCTGGTGGTCATCGTAGCCGTAGTCGTAGTCTGCGTAAACCACAGCCCCAAAGGGGTCAGTACAACAACGTACTGGCAAGCAAGACTCACAGTTCACCAAAGTGTAGCCCGTCAACACCAAGCACAGATGCCTTGGGATCAACGGAAGAAAAGGGTATGAAAGATGCTGCAACGGGCTGCACTAACCAACTACAGAACATACTACAACTTCCGGTGTAACAGAAAGGGATAAGATAGCGTATCGTAACCAACTATGGCTAACCACCAATCAAACCCATCCTGGACCTCGCCCCTTATCCAAAGAAGCAATCCGAGGATAACTCACACAGTTGGATTAATGATGGATCAAGTTGTTGTGTCAATAAGCCTATTACTAGTCAGGTTATCATTAGTTAGGTGTAAGTTGTTCTGAGTACTTGTTAGCCAGTACTTTCACCAAGTCAACCATAACCGCGGAAAACACGGCTTCTCGAGAAGATTTATCCCTGCAGGGGTGCACCAATTTGGCCGTACACGTAAGAATAACCCGCCAGATGGGAAGGCCTTTCCCACCAAGCGGGGCACTCAACACAACTCAACTCTTCTTCGCATCAAGCCCAAAGCACCACGTGCTGTGCGTGCGCGGCTAATCGAGCCCCCCGAAGAAAAGGAGGACCCTCATAGCACTGGAAGACCACGCCGCCCTAAATGCCGACTACCAAAAGTTCCACCCTGGCCTCGGGTTCGTACCTGCATATGCGTGCATCAAATGGAAAACCCGAACTAAGTGTGGTGATTTGGACGAGATGCGGATCGAGTCAAATTGAGGGGGGCGCCCATACACGCTTCCCACATGCGGATAGTGCGCTCATCATGGATCAGTAGACAAGACCCTTTTCCTACTAGGGTCGACACTAGCAGGCCTCAAAACCACGCCGGGCCTCCTGCCGGTGCCTTATCAGCAAATTATTATTACCTCAAATTAACAGGTGTTGTTTAACATCGAGCCCCAGAATATAACAGATATAATAACAGAAAGTAACTGATAATAGACTCGAGCAAAACAACCCTAAGCATGCTAGTAAGACACGGGCCCAAGCAACGGGGTTTTAGGACTGGAGGTGTGGCAATAACAGGGTTTAGGGTATCATGTGATAGGTTCGTAACAGAAACAACTACCACTATGGCTAGCTGAAAAGAACAACGGAAAGTATCGGTAACCAATGTTGAAAGGAACACAATGGTTCATGTGAGTGATAACTTGCCTGCAAACCCAGTAGCCGGGTACTGAGCTAGATCCTCAGAAGGGGTGTCGTAAAGGTCGTCGGTATCAACGTCGTCGTCTATCCGAGAAGAAGCAAACAAACAAGGCAGAAATATAAACAATCATTGTCATGGCATAGTGCACAATCAAATATGATGCATGTCAAGTTAATAGATGCATCAAAATAAACTAGATAACATGATAACACAATTTAAATGGACACATATGCAACTTTGAGTTGCATATGAAAAGCCCATGGATTTTGGTTAGATTATTTGTTTTCCAACTAATCAACAGGTGCTAGTGGTTTAGTATGATGCATGCAAAAGTGAAACAGAAAAATAACAACATTAGAATCAAATTAAGATAGGGTGTAGCAATTTAGAATTTTATTATTAATTTAGGGAATTTTTGGATGCCTTAAAGGTGACACACAAGTATTTGTTGTTTTCAACCATTTAAATTGTTCAAAACAAATAACAAAGTTTATATTTGAAAAGAACATCAAATTTTAGTTGGATTACATGTTTCAAATATTGAAATTGGAATTTGGATTATTTAATTATGAATTAAACAATATTAAACAAGTTTTAAATGAATTTAAAACAAGTTTGAATTTAATTGAATTTTTATTTGTTCAAAACATGAATTCAAACTCATATTTGAAAAGTTCACACTTTGATGGTTTGAAAACATATTTTGCATGTTCAAAAATATTTTATATTGAGAAAGATATGATTTTATCAAATTTAAATGAATTAAACAAGTATTAAAATATTTAGGCAATTTAAATTATTCAAACCAGAAAACAAAAATTATATTTGGATAGGTTATTTGAAATAGCATTGAAAACATATTTTATTTGCATGATTTGGAATTATTATGAATTACTTATGAATTTTGGCAAAATTCAATTGAATGATTTGAATTTAAATTTGAATTGCAATTTGAGAGTTCAAAACAGTACACAAACAGATTATTTGGAAAGGTTATGAAATTTGGAACAGAAAACATATAAAACTTTTATTTATTGGAATTACAGAATAAAAGTTATTAAAGTTTGAAGTTTTAGGTTTAAATCTGTTATTTAAATTGATTTTTGGAAATACAGGAATTCGCAGAAACGTTTCTCACTGTGCTGCAGCTACACACTGCCACTGCCGCGTGGGCCAGAGGCCAGCGTGGCGCTGCGCACGCTTGCGTGGCCGTGGCAGTCACTGATGCGTGGGCCACGGCTGTCAGTTGGAGATGCAAAATGTTGGATTAAACGCGGCGCGAGGGACTCGAACCCTGCACCTCGCGGGCGCGCACAGGGGCCTGAACCACTGCGCTGAAACGATTCGTTTGACAGATACAGTTTCGCGGACAGGTTAACACTTCATCGCCCGTTAACTGAATTTTTGCTGACGAACAAAACCTTGCTCGTCTGACGGAAGCGAGGGCTCGCCGGCGTTGAGGTAACGCTGCTGTGCATCGTTGCAGTGAGGGTGCGGCTGTTTGGGCGCGGTGGAAACGCACGGAAGCACAGAGGGAGAGATGGAGAGGGGTAGCACCTGGAGCTCACCGGGAGTTCGTCGCTGTTGCAGGGAGCTGCTGACGACGGCGGCGTCCGCGGCGTGGTCGAGGATGGCGGGGGAGATCCACGCGGTCACCGTGCTCCTGGAGGTGTCCAACCGCGAGAGGGGTTAGCGGGGTTTTGGTTCCCGTGCTCAGCGAGTGGAGAAGGTGGCTACTGAGGTGGCGCGCGACATGGATTCAGTCATGGCGGCTCCGACGAGGTGGCAGCAGAGAAGGAAACGATGGGGAGGTGGCGAATGGCGGCGGCGGAGAGTGGAACAGGGACCTAGGGGAGCCTAGGGTTTGACGCGGAGCCCTAGGGCATGTTTATAGGGGGTGCTGGGCGCCGATGGCCGTCCACGGGCGCCTGTCGCCGACGTGGCGGCGCGGATGCGCTGCCGTACTCCAGGAAGACGACAGCGAAAAAGACTGAACCGGTACGCGCCTCGCTAGGTGGGCTGGGCCGCGCGCGGGGGGTTAAGTTGGGCTGCGTAGCGCTTAGGTGCTGCGCGCGCGGTAGGTTTTGCTTTATTCTTTTTTTGCTCTCTGTTTTTTTTTTGCTGAAAAAGAATTGGGAAGAAAAGGATAGGTTTTTGGTTAGTGAAAAAATTGAGAAAAATTGGGGAAGCTCCTTAGGTCAATTACTAACAGTTGGTAACTTTTATTTTCAAAAATTTAAATGTTTGATTGCTGTTTAAAATTTAAACCAAATTTGGGTGAACTTTTTAATATTAAAGATCATTAATAAAACCAACATCTAAAATAGGGTAACCCCTATGGTAGTTAGACAAATTGAACTGATTTGTTTTGGCATCGACATGATTTCAAAAATGGTTCTGTTTTGGGTGCTTGGATTTGAATTTTAAATGTGTTTGGAAAATAAATAATTGATTTAAAACCATCATTTTCACAAGTGATCACTAAGGAAAAACATGGAACCAAATGGTTGTTTTTAGTTGTGATTTTTATTCAAAATGTTGTAACAGAGCAAGTATGAAACCATTGTTTGAATAAGGTTTGAATTTGAGTTGTGAAAACAGTGGAAAACAATTGTAACAATTAAGAAACAAATGCAAACAACATAGAAACAATATGATGACATGATGCAATACTTAAATAAACATGCAACAAACATTCTAAGGGGATGATTTTCATACTTGGGATGTTACAAAACGCCCCCCCTTGAAGGAATCGCGCCCCGAGATTCCTACTGAGAAAGGAAAAGATCCGGATACTTCTTGCGAAGATCCTCTTCGGTCTCCCACGTTGCCTCTTTATCGGAATGATGCGACCACTGCACTTTCAAGAACTTTGTGCTCTTGTTGCGAGTCTTACGCTCGGTCTCATCGAGAATACGAATAGGGTGCTCCTCATAAGAGAGATCATCTTGCAGTTCGATAGAATCATGATCAACTGCACGATCTGGATCTTTGAAACACTTCTTGAGCTGTGACACGTGGAACACATCGTGCACTTTGGATAGCTTTTCTGGAAGTTCAAGACGATAAGCATTTTCTGCACGCCTTGAGAGAATGTTGAAAGGACCAATGTATCTTGGTGCAAGCTTTCCTTTCACACCGAAACGATGAGTGCCTCTGAGGGGAGTTACACGGAGATATGCCTTGTCACCAGGTGCATAGATCATATCCCTGTGCTTGCTGTCATAGTAGCTCTTCTGACGAGACTGAGCAATCCTGAGATTGTCACGAATGATACGAACTTTCTCCTCGGCTTCCTTAACAATGTCAGGGCCTAAGAGTGAACGTTCACCAGCTCCAGACCAATTGATTGGACTCCTGCATCTGCGACCATAGAGTGCTTCAAATGGTGCCATGCCTAGGCTTGCCTGGTAGCTGTTGTTGTAGGAGAATTCAGCATATGGAAGGCAATCCTCCCATTTCATGCCAAAGGAGAGACCACATGCTCTGAGCATATCCTCGAGAATCTGATTGACTCTTTCGCTTGCCCCTGAGACTGAGGGTGATAAGCTGTGCTGAACAGAAGTTTAGTGCCCAATGCTTCTTGAAAGTTTTTCCAGAAATGAGAAGTGAAGATACTTCCACGATCTGAGCTTATTTCCAATGGAACACCATGAAGAGGAACAGTCTTTGCTGTGTAGAGCTCTGCTAACTGGCTAGCTGAGATAGTTTCCTTGACAGCAAAGAAGTGAGCTACTTTAGTAAGACGATCAATAACAACGAAGATTGCATCGTTGCCCTTTTTGGACTTTGGAAACCCAGTAACGAAGTCCATTTCAATCATGTCCCACTTCCACTCAGGAATTTTCAGAGGTTGGAGTAGACCTGCTGTTTTCTGATGGACTACCTTAACACGTTGACAAACGTCGCATTCAGAAACGTATTGAGAAATTTCACGTTTCATGCCAGGCCACCAATACAGTGTCTTAAGATCCTGGTACATCTTTGTACTTCCAGGGTGAATGGAGAGAGGAGTTTCATGAGCCTCCTTGAGAATGATATCTTTGAGACTTTGCACTTGAGGAACTGCAATGCGTCCTTCAAAGAACACAGTTCCTTTATCATCAACTGAGAAAGACTTGAATTTCTCCTTGCCTACCTTGATGTGCTCAACCATCTTCTTGATTTCAGTATCACGAAGTTGTTCAGAACGAATCTTGTCCTCGAGAGTTGGACTGGCTGTCAAGCTAGCAAGGTAGCCTTGAGGAACAAGACCAAGGTTCAGCTTCTGGAATTATTCATGAAGTGGAGGTTGGCTTTCCCTGATCATGAGATTATTGCAATAGGATTTGCGACTGAGAGCATCGGCCATAACATTAGCCTTTCCTGGAGTGTAAGAAATGGTGAGATCAAAGTCCTTAATCTTTTCAATCCATCTCCTTTGCCTGAGGTTTAGATCTGGTTGAGTGAAGATGTATTTCAGACTCTTATGATCGGAAAAGATTTCAGTTTTGTTGCCCAACAAGTATTGTCTCCATTTCTTGAGGGCAAACACAACTGCTGCAAGTTCAAGATCATGAGTGGGATAGTTTTGCTCATGTGTGTTCAACTGACGTGAAGCATAAGCCACAACTTGACGTTCTTGCATAAGAACTGCACCTAGGCCTTGGAGAGATGCATCACAGAATATCTGGAAAGGTTTGGTAGTATCTGGGCCAACCAGAACTGGGGTGGAAGTGAGTTTAGTCTTCAGGAGATTGAAACTCTCATCACACTGTGGAGTCCAAACGAACTTTTTGTCCTTCTTTGTGAGATCAGTGAGAGGTTTGGCAATCTTGGAAAAGTTTTGGACGAAACGACGGCAAAACTAGCCAAGCCAAAGAACACTTCTGACTTTGCTTCACCGTCTTAGGGGGTTTCCAATCAACAATTGCCTTAACCCTTTTTCGGGTCACTGGCTATGCCTTTTGGCAGAGATGACCTGACCAAGGTAGATGCAAACTTCTGGAATCCAGAACTTACATTTTGGAGAATTGGCATACAGACGATGCTCGCCGAGTTTCACTGAGAGTGAGACACGAAGGTGTTCTCCATGCTCATTCTCGAATTTGAGTAGACTAGAATATCATCGAGATATACCACAACGAACTTGTCGAGGTTATTCATGGAGACAGAATTCATGAGTCTTGAGACGGTTGCCGGTGCATTGGTGAGACCAAAGGACATGACGGTGTATTCATAAAGACCGTACCGAGTGGTGAAAGCTGTTTTTGGAATATCTTCCTTTCTGATCTTTATTGATGGTAACCCATCCTCAAGTCCAACTTTGAGAATATTGAGGCTCCAGCAAGTTGATCAAAAAGATCATCGATACGAGGAATTGGATACTTGTTCTTGATGGTTTTCTCGTTGGAAGGACGATAGTCAACCACGAGTCTTTTTGTTTGATCCTTCTTGGCAACAAACAGGTTGGGCAACCCCAAGCGGAGGAACTAGGCTGAATGTAACCTTTCTCCATGTACATATCGATTTGCTCCTTCAACAATTTCAGTTCAGGAGGAGCTATCTTGTATGGATGCTTAGAGATTGGAGCAGTACCTGGTTCAAGCTCGATCACGAACTCAACTGCTCTGTCCGGAGGCATCCCTGGCAACTCTTCTGGAAAGACGTCAGGGAATTCACAAACCACCGAAACATTTTCAAGCAGAGGTAGAGGTTTAGCATCCAGTGTGTACAGCTGAACAAAACTTGATTCACTTGGAGAATAGACTATCTGGCCGGAAGGGTGGAACAGAGTTATTGACTTCTTAGCACAGTCAATCGTAGCTTTATTGGCCTTCAACCAATCCATGCCAAGGATGACATCAATGTCAGAATTGCCAAGCAGAATGAGGGAAGCAAGGAATAAGTGACCTCCAATCAAGATCTGATTCTCATGACTGATCTTGGAAGTTTGCATAGTTGCTCCAGGGGAGTTTACTACTAGCGGGGAACCCAAAACAACAAAAGGTAGTTTAACTGCTGTCGCAAAGATCTTTGACACGAACGAATGCGATGCTCCGGTATCAAACAACACTTTAGCTGGGTTAGAGTTTACGGGGAATGTGCCGAGAACGACGTCAGCAGCTTCCTCAGCTTTGTCGGCCTTGATATGATTCACCCTCGCGGTCCTCCCGACAGGCCTGTTGTTGGAGTTGAAGGCTTTAGCCGGGGGAGCACGAACCATTGCCTGGTTGGTGTTGGGGCGAGGAGGTGGTGGAGGTAGCTGCCTCTGAGTGTACTTATCAGCATAGTGTCCAGTCTCCTTGCACTTGAAGCAAGTGACGACACGAGGAGGAGCTGGCCTTGGCTGCCCCATTGGAAACCTCTGACCCTGCATCTGAGATGGGTTGGGTGGGCGGGGACCAAAGCCTGGAGAAGCTTGGGCATTTGGAGCCCGAGTGACAGCACTGTTTGGCACCCAGATGCGGCGCTTCTGTGGAGGGGTGGTCATGTTGGAGGAGGAACCACCCTCACGCGAGTGCTTGCGCGACTCTTCGAACGCCTTGCGCCCATTCTCCTCATTGAGCGTGATGTTCACGAGCTCCACGAAGTCCTTGCACTTGACGTTGGTGAGAGCGTACTTCAGTTCCGGGTTAAAACCTCGGCGGAACCTTGCCATCTTCTTGGCTTCAGTGGACACCTCGTCACCGGCGTATCGAGCGAGACGATTGAACTCGTTCTGGTAGCCGAGGACGTCCAGCTTGCCCTGTTTGAGAGAGCAGAATTCCTCACGCATCCTTTCCATGAGACCATCTGGGATGTGGTGCTTCAGGAAGGCATCCTTGAAACAACCCCAGGTGATAGGATAGCCAGCTCTCATGGTCTGGTAGTTCTCCCACCAGGTAGCTGCCTGACCCTTCAGTAGGTAGGTGGCATACTTGACCTTATCTTCCTCAGCAACATGAGCAATCTCCAGAGCCCTGTTCATCTCCCTGATCCAGTCATCAGCATCCAGAGGCTCACGTGTTGCCACGAAATCTCTTGGCCCCATGCTCAGAAACTCCTTGATGCTGACTCGCGGAGCATTCTGGTTGTTGTGCTGGTTTGCCTGGATCTGGGCCATCTGAGCCACGACCTGAGTCATCTGAGTCAACAGCTCCGTGAGCGGAGGTGGTTCAGGCGGGGAGTTCCTGGTTGGAGGCATCCTGAACAGAAATGCATTTTAGCACAATAACAGCAAAGGATAGACTTGGTAACCAAAAGAGAGATTATTCCGACGCATGAATAGATAACCAACAGGTACATCATCACATGTTCCAATACATCAGAATATCCAACACACCAATACATGGTTCGAAAATACAAGGATAACTAAACATAGCTATGAATGGATACATCGGTACTCCCATGCTCATCACGCAGGACGGCGGTGAGTAGTACGACGAGAGATACGGTGCGGAGGAATCCCCCGAAAGTAGGTATGACGACGATCCACGTAGAGCGGAACTGCTCTGAGAGGGACTCTCGGTGTGGTGAAGTAGAAAGCGTCGTCTCCCTGTGCTCCATAGCGGGGAATCCCTGTGTAACCAGGACCAAGGTCGAGAAGTGGACCTCTGATCGGCTCGTAACCTCCAGCATCTGGCAGCGGTAACCCAGCTGTCTGAACGCAACGTGCAAAGCGCCCATCTCCAACAAAATCTGTGGTGTACGTCGCCAGACGAGTGAGAGCAAGGTGGAGCTGCTCCCTGACTGAGGCTAACTCCTGAGAAAGTGTGGAAGCAACTGCGTCACTGTGCCTCACGAACTGAGCAGTGGTGTGCAGCCTGGAACTATCAGACTCGTAGGTATCCAGGTTGCTGTGGAGAGTGAAGTGAACTTCCGCCGACGTGATGTAACCACGGGGGATGTGGCGATAGATAGAATCGTCAAACCCCCAGTAGTCAGCACGGAGGACGGTGAGACTCACGTAAGCTGCCTGCTGCACGGCCATATCCACTGTGGAACCTGCTGCCTCGTAGCGGTGGACAACGCTCCTGCCATCATCTGACAGAATGTAGACGATAGCCCGGTAGTAGGTCTGGTCAAACTCTCGCTGCTGCTCGTAGACCTGATACTCTGGTGCCCAATGGAACCCCAGATAAGTCACCATGTCTCTCAGCATCTCCGGATAACCGGCGGTGCTCTCACAGCGAGTCATCCGAACCACCTGCGGGAAGAACCTGAGATCCATCTGCAGATGATTTGGGAGGTTTTGATTAGACTCCGGTAGAAGAAATGAAGTGGAAAACAACAGCAAGGTTTCAACGGACGAAAGGTTCTTTAGAAGAACAGGATATCGAAGCAACATCGGGAAAACGAGACCAAAAGTCCTGAGGTACTACGGAGAACCCAAAACACGTGAAATCCTAACTTGAAAGTTTAGGTGAGAACAGAAAACAACGTTGCACTTCCTTACCAGAAAAGGGTGGGTGGGTGGGGAAAGAAGAAAAATGGCAGAATTCCTACTCTCACGTTTCATTTTTCCTATATAGCTACAAAATAGTTTCTAGACTCAACTGCGACCAGTAAAAGGGATCCTACAGGCAGACAGGCTCTGATACCATTTGTCGCACCCGGACTTCTAGAGGATACTCACCGTACGAACTGAACAGTATTTTGGTTGGATTACGGGGCTTAACGGCTCCCGCGTCCCCTTACGGGTAGGCCAGCACTTATGTGGGACAACCAACCGTTACTGTTCACCGTCGATGTAAACTATCCCGTAGAAATCAGGATACTACCATTGACGTACTTCATACCATACACACATGGTACGTCAACGGTTTTGAACAAAAGGATAACACAACATGCCTCTAAGACACAAAAGATTGAAATAAGGTTGCAAATGGCCTTCACTAAGGCAGAAATAGCAAATACAATCATCCAGAGGACACATGTCCCAACATAGCGTTCATTACATCAGCGGAAGCAATCAACGGTGTCTGGATACAGACAAATCCAACAGGCTTAAGAAGCCGGAGAAAATAAAGAAAACGAAGCCCATCCACGTAGGTCCTGGATCCAGCCCTGGTCCAGCTATCTACTCGTCTGCAGTCTCCTCAAACTCCACAAAGTAGCCATCCTGGTGGTCATCGTAGCCGTAGTCGTAGTCAGCGTAAACCACAGCCCCAAAGGGGTCAGTACAACAACGTACTGGCAAGAAAGACTCACAGTTCACCAAAGTGTAGCCTGTCAACACCAAGCACAGATGCCTTGGGATCAACGGAAGAAAAGGGTATGAAAGATGCTGCAACGGGCTGCACTAACCAACTACAGAACATACTACAACTTCCGGTGTAACAGAAAGGGATAAGATAGCGTATCGTAACCAACTATGGCTAACCACCAATCAAACCCATCCTGGACCTCGCCCCTTATCCAAAGAAGCAATCCGAGGATAACTCACACAGTTGGATTAATGATGGATCAAGTTGTTGTGTCAATAAGCCTATTACTAGTCAGGTTATCATTAGTTAGGTGTAAGTTGTTCTGAGTACTTGTTAGCCAGTACTTTCACCAAGTCAACCATAACCGCGGAAAACACGGCTTCTCGAGAAGATTTATCCCTGCAGGGGTGCACCAATTTGGCCGTACACGTAAGAATAACCCGCCAGATGGGAAGGCCTTTCCCACCAAGCGGAGCACTCAACACAACTCAACTCTTCTTCGCATCAAGCCCAAAGCACCACGTGTTGTGCGTGCGCGGCTAATCGAGCCCCCCCCCCCCCGAAGAAAAGGAGGACCCTCATAGCACTGGAAGACCACGCCGCCCTAAATGCCGACTACCAAAAGTTCCACCCTGGCCTCGGGTTCGTACCTGCATATGCGTGCATCAAATGGAAAACCCGAACTAAGTGTGGTGATTTGGACGAGATGCGGATCGAGTCAAATTGAGGAGGGCGCCCATACACGCTTCCCACATGCGGATAGTGCGCTCATCATGGATCAGTAGACAAGACCCTTTTCCTATTAGGGTCGACACTAGCAGGCCTCAAAACCACGCCGGGCCTTCTGCCGGTGCCTTATAAGCAAATTATTATTACCTCAAATTAACAGGTGTTGTTTAACATCGAGCCCCAGAATATAACAGATATAATAACAGAAAGTAACTGATAACAGACTCGAGCAAAACAACCCTAAGCATGCTAGTAAGACACGGGCCCAAGCAACGGGGTTTTAGGACTGGAGGTGTGGCAATAACAGGGTTTAGGGTATCATGTGATAGGTTCGTAACAGAAACAACTACCACTATGGCTAGCTGAAAAGAACAACGGAAAGTATCGGTAACCAATGTTGAAAGGAACACAATGGTTCATGTGAGTGATAACTTGCCTGCAAACCCAGTAGCCGGGTACTGAGCTAGATCCTCAGAAGGGGTGTCGTAAAGGTCGTCGGTATCAACGTCGTCGTCTATCCGAGAAGAAGCAAACAAACAAGGCAGAAATATAAACAATCATTGTCATGGCATAGTGCACAATCAAATATGATGCATGTCAAGTTAATAGATGCATCAAAATAAACTAGATAACATGATAACACAATTTAAATGGACACATATGCAACTTTGAGTTGCATATGAAAAGCCCATGGATTTTGGTTAGATTATTTGTTTTCCAACTAATCAACAGGTGCTAGTGGTTTAGTATGATGCATGCAAAAGGGAAACAGCAAAATAACAACATTAGAATCAAATTAAGATAGGGTGTAGCAATTTAGAATTTTATTATTAATTTAGGGAATTTTTGGGTGCCTTAAAGGTGACACACAAGTATTTGTTGTTTTCAACCATTTAAATTATTCAAAACAAATAACAAAGTTTATATTTGAAAAGAACATCAAATTTTAGTTGGATTACATGTTTCAAATATTGAAATTGGAATTTGGATTATTTAATTATGAATTAAACAATATTAAACAAGTTTTAAATGAATTTAAAACAAGTTTGAATTTAATTGAATTTTTATTTGTTCAAAACATGAATTCAAACTCATATTTGAAAAGTTCACACTTTGATGGTTTGAAAACATATTTTGCATGTTCAAAAATATTTTATATTGAGAAAGATATGATTTTATCAAATTTAAATGAATTAAACAAGTATTAAAATATTTAGGCAATTTAAATTATTCAAACCAGAAAACAAAAATTATATTTGGATAGGTTATTTGAAATAGCATTGAAAACATATTTTATTTGCATGATTTGGAATTATTATGAATTACTTATGAATTTTGGCAAAATTCAATTGAATGATTTGAATTTAAATTTGAATTGCAATTTGAGAGTTCAAAACAGTACACAAACAGATTATTTGGAAAGGTTATGAAATTTGGAACAGAAAACATATAAAACTTTTATTTATTGGAATTACAGAATAAAAGTTATTAAAGTTTGAAGTTTTAGGTTTAAATCTGTTATTTAAATTGATTTTTGGAAATACAGGAATTCGCAGAAACGTTTCTCACTGTGCTGCAGCTACACACTGCCACTGCCGCGTGGGCCAGAGGCCAGCGTGGCGCTGCACATGCTTGCGTGGCCGTGGCAGTCACTGAAGCGTGGGCCACGGCTGTCAGTTGGAGATGCAAAATGTTGGATTAAACGCGGCGCGAGGGACTCGAACCCTGCACCTCGCGGGCGCGCACAGGGGCCTGAACCACTGCGCTGAAACGATTCGTTTGACAGATACAGTTTCGCGGACAGGTTAACACTTCATCGCCCGTTAACTGAATTTTTGCTGACGAACAAAACCTTGCTCGTCTGACGGAAGCGAGGGCTCGCCGGCGTTGAGGTAACGCTGCTGTGCATCGTTGCAGTGAGGGTGCGGTGTTTGGGCGCGGTGGAAACGCACGGAAGCACAGAGGGAGAGATGGAGAGGGGTAGCACCCGGAGCTCACCGGGAGTTCGTCGCTGTTGCAGGGAGCTGCTGACGACGGCGGCGTCCGCGGCGTGGTCGAGGATGGCGGGGGAGATCCACGCGGTCACCGTGCTCCTGGAGGTGTCCAACCGCGAGAGGGGTTAGCGGGGTTTTGGTTCCCGTGCTCAGCGAGTGGAGAAGGTGGCAAATGAGGTGGCGCGCGACATGGATTCAGTCATGGCGGCTCCGGCGAGGTGGCAGCAGAGAAGGAAACGATGGGGAGGTGGCGAATGGCGGCGGCGGAGAGTGGAACAGGGACCTAGGGGAGCCTAGGGTTTGACGCGGAGCCCTAGGGCATGTTTATAGGGGGTGCTGGGCGCCGATGGCCGTCCACGGGCGCCTGTCGCCGACGTGGCGGCGCGGATGCGTTGCCGTACTCCAGGAAGACGACAGCGAAAAAGACTGAACCGGTACGCGCCTCGCTAGGTGGGCTGGGCTGCGCGCGCGGGGTTAAGTTGGGCTGCGTAGCGCTTAGGTGCTGCGCGCGCGGTAGGTTTTGCTTTATTCTTTTTTTGCTCTCTGTTTTTTTTTGCTGAAAAAGAATTGGGAAGAAAAGGATAGGTTTTTGGTTAGTGAAAAATTTGAGAAAAATTGGGGAAGCTCCTTAGGTCAATTACTAACAGTTGGTAACTTTTATTTTCAAAAATTTAAATGTTTGATTGTTGTTTAAAATTTAAACCAAATTTGGGTGAACTTTTTAATATTAAAGATCATTAACAAAACCAACATCTAAAATAGGGTAACCCCTATGGTAGTTAGACAAATTGAACTGATTTGTTTTGGCATCAACATGATTTCAAAAATGGTTCTGTTTTGGGTGCTTGGATTTGAATTTTAAATGTGTTTGGAAAATAAATAATTGATTTAAAACCATCATTTTCACAAGTGATCACTAAGGAAAAACATGGAACCAAATGGTTGTTTTTAGTTGTGATTTTTATTCAAAATGTTGTAACAGAGCAAGTATGAAACCATTGTTTGAATAATGTTTGAATTTGAGTTGTGAAAACAGTGGAAAACAATTGTAACAATTAAGAAACAAATGCAAACAACATAGAAACAATATGATGACATGATGCAATACTTAAATAACATGCAACAAACATTCTAAGGGGATGATTTTCATACTTGGGATGTTACATACTCACAGTCCGCTAAACAGTAGAACAAATGGCTTACGGGGCATACCGGCACCCGCATCTCAATATGAGCAGGCCAACACGTGAACATGTGACAACCATTCTCTACTATCCATCGTCTGCGTAAACCATCCCCTAGAAATCCGACTACTTCCGTTGACGTACTTCATAACATACACACATGGTACGTCAACGGCATTTGAACAGGTGATATCACAACATATCTCTAAGACACAAAAGATTGAAATAAGTTGCAAACAGCTCTCACTAGAGCAGAGATAGCAAATACATTCATCCAGAGGACACATGTCCCAACAATCTATCATTACAACACAGCGGAAGCATCCAAAGTGTCTAAGTACAGACAAGATCCAAATAGGCCTAAGAGGCCAGAAACGAAAAGACGGAGCCCATCCACGATGTCTCGGATCCTGCCCGGGTCCGCTATCTACTCGTCAGCAGCCTTGTCATACTCCACGTAGTAGCCACCATGGGGATCCTCGAAAACGTAGTCTGCGGAAACCACAGCCCCAAAGGGGTCAGTAGAGACAAGTACTGGCAAGCAAGACTCACAAGATACCAAAGTGTACCCGGCAACACCAAGTATAGATGCTTTGGGTTCAACGGAAGAATAGGTGATACAAAAGTGCGGCAGCAGGCTGTTCTAACCAACTACAGAAACAGGTTACAACTTCCGGCTAAAAGAAGGGGATAAGATAGCGTATCGTAACCAACTGATACTAACCTCAAACAAACCCATCCTGGATCTCGCCCCTTATCCAAAGAAGCAATCCGAGGATAACTCACACAATTGGATTAATGATGGGTCAAATTATTGTGTCAATAAGCCTATTACTAGTCAAATTATCATTAGTTAGGTGTAAGTTGTTCTGAGTACTTGTTAGCCAGTACTTTCACCAAGTCATCCATAACCGCGGACAACACGGCTTCTCGAGAAGATTTAACCCTGCAGGGATGCACCAATTTGTCCGTACACGTAAGAATAACCCGCCAGATGGAATGGCCCTTCCACCAAGCGGGGCACTCAACACAACTCAACTCTTCTTCGCATCAAGCCCAAAGAACCCCGTGCAATTGAGCGCACGGCTAATCAAGCCCCACGAAGAAAAGGGGACCCTCATAGCACTCTAAGAACGTGTCTCCCTAAATGCCGACTACAAAAGTTTCCACCCTGGCCTCGGGTTCGTACCTGCATATGCGTGCGGCAAATGGAAAACCCGAACTAAATGAGGCGATTTGGACGAGATGCGAATCGAATCAAATTGAGGGGGGCGCCCATACACGCTTCCCACATGCGGTTAGTGCGCTCATCATGGATCAGTAGACAAGACCCTTTTCCTAATTAGGGTCGACACTAGCAGGCCTCAAAACCACGTCGGGCCTCCTGCCGGTGCCTTATCATTCAATTAGCATTACCTCAAACATTAACAGGTTGATTGTTTAAACATCGAGCCCCAGACCATAATAAATATAGTAACAGAAATAACGGACAGCAGACTCGAGCATAACCAACCCTAAGCATGCTAGTAAGACACAGGCAACAAGCAATGGGGTTATAGGTGGGGAGGTGAGGCTATATCAGGGTTACAGGATAACATGTGATAGGATCGGAACACAAGCAACGATTCATAAGGCTAGCAGAATAGACAACGGAAAGTATCGGTATCCAATGTGGAAAGGAACACAATGGTTCATGTGAGTGAATACTTTCCTGCAAACTCAGCAGCCTGGTACTGAGCTAACTCCTCAGAAGTAGTGTCGTAAACCTCGCCTGTCTCAACGTCGTCGTCTATTCGAGAAGAAGCAAACAAACAACACAGAGAGACAAACAATCAATAACATGGCATAATGCACAATCATGGGATGATGCATGACAATTTAATTGATGCATCAAGATAAGATAGCTGACATGGTAACATAATTAAATGGACCCATATGCAATTTGGGTTGCATATGGAAAGCCCATGAATTAAGGTTGGATTAAATGATCTACAACTAATCAACATGTGAAAGTGGATTAGCATGATGCATGGATGAGGAAAACAGAAAGAAAACAACAATAGATTCAATTTGAAAAGGTGTTTACCAAGGTTGAAGTTTTTATTTATCAAGTTATGAAACTTTGGCTTCTTAAAGGAGTTACACAAGCATTTGTTGTTTTCACCAATTTTAATTGTTCAAAATAGACAACAAAGTTCATATTTGTAAAGAACACAAAATTTTAGGTGGAATCCATGTTTCAATTATTGAAAAAGGAATTAAGATGAATTAATTATGATTTAAACAAGTTTGAACAAGATTTAAATGAATTTAATTAAGTTTGAATTTATTTGAATTTTTATTTGTTCAAAACATTAAATAAAATTCATATTTGAAAAGTTTACACTTTTCTGGTTTGAAAACATATTTTATATGTTCAAAAAGAATTTAATTTGACCAAGTTATGAATTTAGCAATTTTAAATGATTTAAACAAGGTTTAAATTATTTAACCAATTTTAATTATTCAAAACATGAAACAAAGTTTATATTTGGAAAGGTGGTTTAATTTAGCATGGAAAACATATTTTATTTGTTGAAAATGGATTTAAAATGAGCAAGTTATTAATTTGACAATTTTAAATGCATTAATTAAGAAACAGTTGTTTTCAGCAATTTAATTTATTTAAAACAGAACACAAAGTTGATATTTGCAAAGTTCATTAAAAATGGAATGGAAAACATATTTAATTTGTTGAATTTGGAATTTTTATGCCCAAGTTATGAATTTTGCAAAATTAAGTGAATTAACCAATGATTCAAATATTTCACCAAATTAAAATATTCAAAACAGTAAACAAAATTTATATTTGGGTAGAGAATTTAATTTGGTATGGAAAACATATTTCATATGTGCCATTTGAATTAAGTTTGAATTAGTTATGAAATTAACCAAATTTATAATGAGTTGTTTGAATTTGAATTTTGAAAACATTTGAATTGTTCAAAACAGAAAACAAATGATTCAAACAGGTAGATAATTAAATTTGGTTCAGGATACATATTTTATTTATATTATTTGGACTTGTTATGCAAAAGTTATTCAAATTTGGAAAATTGTGGGCTAATCTGCAATTTTTAATACATACAGATTATGTTCAGGGGCCTAGGTGCGAAAAGATTTCAGAGTAGGTCCCTGGGGACCTTTTCTACCCAGCAGAACGACCCCTAGGTCACTGGCCTGTGGGCCAGTGCCCAGTTGGCGCTGCGTGGCACGCGGGTGTGCGCCTGCGTGGCCTCCGCGTTCGCTGGCAGGTGGGGCCAGCTAGCCCGCGTGGCAAGCGAGCCAAAAAGGTGGGAATAATCCCGCGGAGGCGAGGGATCGATCCCTCGACCTCGTGAGCGTGCGCGCGGGTGTGAAGCCACTGCGTTGTTGCGCGTTTGTTGACAGAGGAGGAAACGCGGGGAGGTTGAGGTTCAGTTAGCGGGTAAAACTCTGACGAAACTGAATTTGCTTCAGTTAGCTGAACCTGTCGACGATGCGGTGGTCGCCGGCGGCGCTATGGCTCGCTGTGCTGCTGCGGTGATGCTTGCGTGCGCAGCCCAATAGAGATGAGAGAGAGGGGAAAATAGGAGGTGGTGCTCACTGCCCGCTGTAGCCGTGGCGGCGGCTCGGTTAAGAGGAGGCGACGGTGATAGTGGACGGCGGCGACAGCGACAGGCATGGCGGCGGCGATGCAGGCCCTCCCGGTCCTCTCTGCGGGGTCGAGGAGGTAGAGGAAACAACGGGGAGACGGTTCCCGCGGCTATCTTGCGCGGAGGACGTCCATGTCGTTGGCGATCGCCGGAGATGGAAGAGGTGGTGCTCGGTGGTGGTTGCAGAGAGGGAACAGTGGGAGAGAGGAGGGGAACAATCGGCGGCGACGATGAGAGAGGAAGGTGGCGGAGGAACTAGGGCAGAGGGAGAGCTCGCGGCCTAGGTTTAAAAGGAGGAGGGGGAGGAGCTCATGGCCGTTCCCTCCTCTGTACGCCGACGTGGGCAGCTCCGATGAGCTGCCGTACAGAGGAGAGTGGCGAACAGGTAAGTGGCCGTGGGCTGGGCCTGGGGGGAGGTGGCCTGGGCCTGCTGCCTCTCCCCTCTACGTTTTTATTTTTATTTTTGTTTCTTCTTTTTTTTTTGCTGAAAAGAATAGATAGTAAAAAGGAAAGAAAAGAAAGGTTTTAGGGGGTTTTAAAATTTGGGAAAAATTTTATGGTTTGTTAGTTACAAAAAACCCCACTGTGCCAAAGTTTGTTTTTCAAATTTTTGAAATTAGTTGTTGTTTGGAAATTCCAATGAGTTTGAGTGATTTTGGTGTTAAATGATTTATTGAAAATAAATCATTTGAATGGTTTGAACTTCCAAGCTATTGGAAACAATTTGATGTTTTGATTTTAATATTTCATTTGAAAAATTGTAACATAACAAGTATGAAACAATTTGATTTGGAATTTGTTTGAAATTCAAATGGAAAAACAAAGAAAAACAAATGGAAAACAAATGCAAAACTTAAGATGCCATGATGCAAAACATAAATAAAACAAGAAACAAACATTCTAATGGAGTTTTCATACTTGGGATGTTACAATGGTGGCGTGTGGATGCACTCGTGGGTTTTCTTCTGCATCTCTTTCAGCTCCACTCTCGATCTCCTCCTCCGGCTCCCGGTCTTGGAGATCATCATCCGTCGGTCCCTTCCCCTTGTTGCTGTTGGCGGAGACCATGATGCTTCTAAAACTGAAAACAGATCCTGGCAGAAACAGCTCGAAACCGAAACACGACGAGAAAACGATATACGGACCTCGGGAGATCCGGGGGGTTATATAGCAAAAATATGCATAACTAAAGGAAAGTCCAGGTCGAAAACGAGTCGGAGAGGGGCTCCAGGGCGCCCACACGATAGGGTGGCGCGGCCAAGGGTGGGCCCGCTCTCCCTCATGCTATGGTGCGTCCGGGCACCTTCTCCAACTCCTCTTCGGCTTGATATTTTTTATATTTTCCAAAAATCAATAAAATATAACTGAAAAGGTATTCCGCGAACTTTTTCTTAACAGAACTGTTACCTATTCCAAAACAGACTCTGCAGATTCTGGACTCTTCCCCATAATGAACTTCTACAGAGTAATTACTTGAATAACATCCACATCTCCATCATAGGAATCCCCAGAAATATAATGATAAGGGGTGGCCCAATCTTCTCAGTGAACTCACAGACAACTCCAGTATGATAACTAGTGCGCCACTAAGAACTCTCCCAGCTGATCCCTGATGCCAATGCAAAAGATAGCAACCCCAAGGATATTCTCAACTCCACACTCTTGCACAAGTAATCCACCGACTACAAGTGGTCCTGTACCGTCTTATTCCCAGTGGAACAGCATGTATCACGTAAAGTTTGCAGATGACCTTCCAGATGAAAGGCTTACAGGCAGTTTCAATCTAGAGGTCTAGGGTTTTTGGGTTTAACGTCGTCTAGCCTCTCCTATGCGCCCCAAGGGGTATATATGAGAGGGGGTGCGGCCACAAAGGGATCCCTTGCGCAAGCACCAATCCTACTAGGTCTAGGACTCCTATTCCTAACACAGATGGATACAAACCGACCCCACACACAAGGGGTGCGGCCAAATTGATATACAAACCAATCCTACTACTACTAGAACTCATCATGGCGCATAGATGCTTCCTTGTGGGCGCCCTCCTCTTGCTTGTCCATCAATGAGCGTGGAATAACATAATGTCATTGTTTTCCACACTTAGTGCATTTGACCTTGTGGAGGCACCATCCCCTTGTCATCATAACACTTGTTATTTGTTGTTTTCATCATGTTATTGCTTGTTCTCCATATCCTCTTGTAATCCATGCTCATCCTTGTGTATCTCCTCTCCATGATCTTCATTCATGCTTGTGTTATCAACAAACCTAAGAATAAACGAATGCAAGGATTTAGGTAGTATAAAGCTCTCACAATTATAAACATTATATTCAAGTAGGAGTGAATTCACCTGTTGTTGTAATAGCTTGGTTCTTGATCTTGTCATTGGACCAATCCTCACTTAATTAGCTTGTATAGGAGCATCCTCATGTGTAACAATAGGTGAAGAGCTAGGGATGTCCTCATCATCCTTCCCCTCTTGAAAAGGCATCGACCTCGATGCTAAATCATCTCCATGGTAAGGTGTCAAATCAGCCACATTAAAAGAATTACTAACACCAAACTCATCAATTGGGAGGTCAATCTTGTACTCATTATCATTGATCCTTGAAATAATTTTGTAAGGACCAGCAACTCTAGGCATCAATTTGGATTTTCTGAATGTGGGAAATCTATCCTTTCTAAAGTGCACCCACACCATATCTCCTGGCCGAAATATAATCTCCTTCCTCTTCTTGTTTACTCTTTCAGCCACATGCTTTCCTCTCTTCTCTATAGCCTCTTTTGTTTTCTCATGTATCCTCTGAACAAAATCAGCCCTCTTTGATGCCTCCATATTAATTCTCTCATGTAAAGGAAGTGGTAATTAATCAAGAGGAGTAATAGGCTTGAAACCATAAACCACCTCAAAAGGACATAGTTGAGTAGTTGAATGCACAGCTCTATTATATGCAAATTCCACATGGGGCAAACACTCCTCCCACTCCTTCAAAATTTTCTTGATCATACCTCTTAGCAATGTGGACAATGTTCTATTAACCACCTCTGTTTGTCCATCGGTTTGGGGGTGGCAAGTAGTAGAAAATAATAGCTTAGTGCCAAGCTTACCCCAAAGTGTCTTCCAAAAGTAACTCATGAACTTGACATCTCTATCTGAAACAATAGTTCTTGGCACTCCATGTAATCTCACAATTTCTCTAAAGAATAAATTTGCAATGTGAGAAGCATCATCACTCTTGTGGCAAGCAATGAAGTGAGCCATCTTTGAAAATCTGTCCACAACCACAAAGATAGAATCATGTCCTCTTTTTGTCCTTGGCAAGCCCAAAACTAAATCCATACTTATATCCTCCCATGGTGTACTAGGTGATGGCAATGGGGTGTACAACCCGTGGGGTTTGAGCTTTGATTTAGACTTGTTGCAAGTAATGCATCTTTGCACCAATCTATACACATCCCTCCTCATATGTGCCCAATAGAAATTTTCAGCCAGCATAAGCAATGTCTTCTCTCTTCCAAAGTGTCCCATCAAACCTCCACTATGAGATTCCTGTATCAAGAACAAACGCAAAGAACACTCGGGAATACATAAATTGTTAGCTCTAAACAAGTACCCATCATGTATGTGAAATTTTTCCCATGCCTTAACATTAGTACACTTATTAAATGGCAGAAAACTCATTATCTTCATCATATAAATCTCTAATACCCTCCAAACCCGAAACCTTAATTTCTAAATTTGAGAGTTGTAACACCTGGGGGATTTTTTTTCCCTTAATAAAATTTGTTGCTTGTTTTTCCTTCTTTTTCTTGCATCACATAGCATCATGCATCTTCATGTATTTAAAACTTGAAAACTAATTAAAGTTCATCAAATCTTATTTTCTAAAATTTCCTGGAATTTATTTGATGCTTGAATCTAATTTTAAGAGTGTCAAAACAAGTTGTAAAGAAAATACTAATAACAAATACCCCAAATAAAAGTTTTTGTGGAAGAGGGAGGAGCCCGACCGAACTGGGCCAGCAGCCCAGCCAGCCAGCCACCGAAACCCTATCTCTCCCTGGCGTTTTCCTTTCCACCCCCTTGCAGTTTTTGCAGCCGCCACCCTCCTATCCTTTCCCTCTCACACTCCTGCCCCTCTCTCTATCCACACAGAAACGCACGCACCCGACACAACCCCACCTGCACGCACACACGCACGCATGAGATAGGCCTCGATCCCCATCCCGTTCCCCTGCTCGCTACCCTCCTCTGCACCGAACCCCGCCGCCAGGAGCTCGAGCTCCTCTCCCCGTCCCCTGCCTCCTCCCTCCGCCATGGACGCTCCACGGCGAGCTCGCCATCGTCTCGTCCGCCGCCGCCTCCTGGTTTCCCCGCCTCCTCTACCTCGTGACCCGAGCTCCGGTGCCCCTCTCCTCCTCCCGCGCCGAGACCGTCTCCCTCGCGTGCGCCGCCACTGCCTCCTCCCGTGGCCTCCTTTCCATGGCCGAAAGCCGCGCCCCCGTCGCCGGCATCCTCTCCTCCCCACCTCCGAGCTCGTCGCCATCCTCCAGCTGCCAGAGCATCGCCCTCTGTCCCCTGCTAGTTCCCGCCGCCGCGGTAGCCCTCGACCTTGTCATGCGTGTGTGGCAGCCGAGCTGCTCGTCCTTGTCCCCGCGCCCGAGCGTCATGGCTGCTTCCCGCTCCCCTCCTTCCCCGTCCTCGCTGTACTCTGCCGTGCGCCTTCTGCCGTTGTACGCCACCTCCTCGCCAGCCACTTGTCTTCCATGACCCTCCTCGCTCTGTCCTTGACGCCCAGAAGGTGTTCGATGAAAATACCACAGAAGGTTGTGTTCCTCGCGGGCATTCGTTCACGCTCATGTTCTGTTTGTCGGGGTCGAGGTTTCCGTCTTCTGTGTGTGGCAAGCACTCTTGTGAATGATCGTCACTGAGGGACATCACGATGCCGTGTTCGATGTCATGTTCTGGTGACATGATGCTTGTGTGGTGGCCGCCTTTATGCGTGTCCACGGGCTCCCGTCGCCAAATCCGAAGACCGACATCGCCAAGATCCCCGTTGTCAAGATCCTCGGCCCGAGAACGACAACCACCGACAAGATCTCCTTTCCGCGGAAAATACGACGACTGTGCAAAGGTCGACCCCGACCCGTACCTCGACGACAAGGCCTTCATCGAAAAGTTCCACAACGACGGGGTGGACATCTTCCATTGCCGTGTCCGTTTTGTCGTTGCTTGTTTGTGTTGGCCGCCGTCGTGTGTGCCATGAAGACCGGAACCGCCAAGATCTCCTACCTGGATATGACGAGTACCTCGACCACGTCTACTTCCTCTTCAAACGTCGATGACAAGAATGACAACGACCATGACCGAACGACTACTTCCTCGACGTCGACTACTTCCTCTACCCTCCGAAGACAATCGACGTTGAACCTGGATCCTCTTTCCAACGTGCGAACCTAAACCCCAACCCTCTAACCTATATGCCTATTTTCTAAATGTCATCTATTTGGTTCATATTAAATCATTCATCATGTCGCATTGCATTGTGTGGGTTGTGGGTAATTAGCAATCACCTAACAATTAAATATGGAATTTGTTGGGTGCTATAAATAGTAGCTCGGTTCCATTTAAAATTGCATAGCTCATCTTTATGTTATCTCGCCATGTTAACTCAACGGTTAATATTGATGGGTAGATAAATAACTCGAACCTCCTAAATTAGATGTTGGGCTTCCGGCTCAATTTAAATTGATTTAATTGCATAAATCATAACTAATTCATTTTAACTCCAAATTTGAAAAGTAAAATATGTGTTCCAATCAAAAGTCTCTAAACTTTGCAAATATCAACTTTGTTTTCTCTTTTAAATAAGTTAAATTGCTGAAAACAACTAATTATTTATTTAATGCATTTAAAATTGCTAATTTGATAACTTGCTCAATTAAAATCCAATTTCAACAAATGAAATATGTATTCCATCTAAAATTTTGTGTTCTTTCCAAATATAAATTTTTGTTATCTGTTTTGAACATTTAAAATTGGGGAAAACAACAAATGTTTGTTTAAATCATTTAAAATTCCAAAGTTCATAACTTAATAAATAAAATTCCAAACTTGGTAAACAACATATCAAACTGAAGCTATTGTTGTTTTCTTATTGTTTTCATCATCCATGCATCATTCTAATCAACTTTCACATGATGGTTATTTGTAGATCATTTAATTCAACATTTATTCATGGGCTTTTCCATATGCAATCCAAATTGCATATGGGCCCATTTAAATATGTTTACCATGTCAACTAGTTTATCTTTGATGCATCCTTAAACTTGTCATGCATCCATATCTTGATCATGCTGGATCTTTTGCCGTAGAAGTAATTGTTGCATCCGGTGTTTGTTCTAGTTCGTTGCTTCTTCGCGGATAGGACGTTGAGATGATGTGAGCAACGACAAGTTCTGCGGATGTACCTCTACTTGCTGGATTCCAGGCAAGTATACTCACTTGCTGCCTATGGCTGCCTTTCATCACTTGTTACCGATTCTTTCCGTTATCCTTATGCTAGCCTTATGATTCGATTCTTGTGTCTCGATCCTATCATATGTTTACCTTTCAGCCATGATATAGCCTTCCTTCCACTTCCTATTAACTGTTGTTTGTTTACCTTGTTGGCCCTCGTGTCGTAGTTGCATGCTTAGTGTTGTTTGCGCTCAAGTCTTGTTATCCGTCTTATCACCTGTTTAGTTTGATAGTTTGGGTTTCAGCTTAATCAACAACATGTTAATGCTTGGGGTAATAACCATTTGATTATAAGGCACCGGCAGGAGGCCCAGCGTGGTTTTGAGGCCTGCTAGTGTCGACCCTAATTAGGAAAAGGGTCTTGTCCTCCGATCCATGATGAGCGCACTAACCGCATGTGGGAAGCGAGTATGGGCGCCCCCCGCAATTCTGATTCGATTCGCATCTCGTCCAAATCGCCACACTTAGTTCGGGCTTTCCATTTGATGCATGCATATGCAGGTGCGAGCCCTTGGCGCCAGGGTGGAACTTTTGTAGTCGGCATTTAGGGCGGCGTGGTCTTCCAGTGCTATGAGGGTCCCCCTTTTCTTCGTGGGGGCTCGATTAGCCACGCACGCACAGCACGTGGTTCTTTGGGCTTGATGCGAAGAAGAGTTGGGTTGTGTTGAGTGCCTCGCTTGGTGGAAGGGCCTTTCCATCTGGCGGGTCATTCTTACGTGTACGGCCAAATTGGTGCATCCATGCAGGGTTAAATCTTCTCGAGAAGCCCTTGACTTGTAATATAGATTACCTCCACCATAAAAATGAATGTCACCTTAATCAACAGTGTGAGTTTCCTTGGGTTGCTTCCTTAGTAGGGGGTAACATTGGATGGGTATTATTTGGTGAGTAGTTATAGTTGGTTCTGATACGCTATCTTATCCCTTTCTTTTAGCCGGATGTTGTAGCGTGTCTCTGTAGTTAGTTAGTGCAGCCAGCTGCCGCTTCTTTGCAATAATCCCTTCCTTTCCGTTGTACCCAAAGTATTTGTATCTTGTGATGATTGGTTACGCTGGTATCTTGTGAGTATGGTTTATCCACTTGCCAGTACTTAACCGTCCTGACCAATGAATCCATTTCGTGGCTGCATATTCCACATTGCAGTCAACAGGTTTGAAGTCTGACGACGTTAGCTTGGGAATCCCTCCGGCTTGGCCTGGGCAGGGATTGGACGCCATCGGTTATCTTCAGGACTCTTAGTCCAATTTGTATCTTGTCCGTAGTCGGACACTATGTTGTTTCTGCCGCTGTTATTTGGATCTTTGTATTGTATCAGTTGTATCCTTGACTCGTTTGAGTCGTCTTGTATATATCTTTTCTGTTATTGTTGCGGAATATTCGTGAACTGTTGTAATGGTATCAGAAATGACAACCTAGGATCTGATGTTATGTGGATTCTGGCGGGAATGCTGAATCCTCATAGTACCCGGTCCAGGGGCGTCACAAATGGTATCAGAGCATGGTTTCCGATTCCCGATATTGTTTCGATACGAATGGTTATCGAAGCAACGGGTCCGCAAAGCCTGTAGGATAACCTCGCTAACGGTCGTTGTTTCTAGAGTGTCAAAAACTATTTGTCAAAAATCTGTTTTCGAAACATCTCAATAGGATTCTTGTTTTCTCCTTATCTCTATTCTATTTCTCCTCCCATCCTATTTGTTTTTGAGTCTACTCTCGTACCTATCTTTCAAAGTTTTAGGATCCTACGTGGGTGGACGTTTTCTGAGCCTTTAACCTAATAGGTTCGATCTTCGGAAGGTTCTCACCGGAAGAGCATCATCATCAACAACGAGCAAGAATCTCTTGTTAGTGGTGTCGAGGAGATCAACTGGAAGCCTGAAGAGTCGTTAGTCGAACTTCTTCTCCCTCCCAGGTTAGTGGGTGGATTGCGAGGGCGCAATCCCTTGTTAGTGGTGTCGTCTGTAACACCTGGGGGATTTTTTTTCCCTTAATAAAATTTGTTGCTTGTTTTTCCTTCTTTTTCTTGCATCACATAGCATCATGCATCTTCATGTATTTAAAACTTGAAAACTAATTATAGTTCATCAAATCTTATTTTCTAAAATTTCCTGGAATTTATTTGATGCTTGAATCTAATTTTAAGAGTGTCAAAACAAGTTGTAAAGAAAATACTAATAACAAATACCCGAAATAAAAGTTTTTGTGGAAGAGGGAGGAGCCCGACCGAACTGGGCCAGCAGCCCAGCCAGCCAGCCACCGAAACCCTAGCTCTCCCTGGCGTTTTCCTTTCCACCCCCTTGCAGTTTTTGCAGCCGCCACCCTCCTCTCCTTTCCCTCTCACACTCCTGCCCCTCTCTCTATCCACACAGAAACGCGCGCACCCGACACAACCCCACCTGCACGCACGCACGCACGCACGCAGGAGATAGGCCTCGATCCCCATCCCGTTCCCCTGCTCGCTACCCTCCTCTGCACCGAACCCCGCCGCCAGGAGCTCGAGCTCCTCTCCCCGTCCCCTGCCTCCTCCCTCCGCCATGGACGCTCCACGGCGAGCTCGCCATCGTCTCGTCCGCCGCCGCCTCCTGGTTTCCCCGCCTCCTCTACCTCGTGACCCGAGCTCCGGTGCCCCTCTCCTCCTCCCACGCCGAGACCGTCTCCCTCGCGTGCGCCGCCACTGCCTCCTCCTGTGGCCTCCTCTCCATGGCCGAAAGCCGCGCCCCCGTCGCCGGCATCCTCTCCTCCCCACCTCCGAGCTCGTCGCCATCCTCCAGCTGCCAGAGCATCGCCCTCCGTCCCCTGCTAGTTCCCGCCGCCGCGGTAGCCCTCGACCTTGTCATGCGTGTGTGGCAGCCGAGCTGCTCGTCCTTGTCCCCGTGCCCGAGCGTCATGGCTGCTTCCCGCTCCCCTCCTTCCTCGTCCTCGCTGTACTCTGCCGTGCGCCTTCTGCCGTTGTACGCCACCTCCTCGCCAGCCACTTGTCTTCCATGACGCTCCTCGCTCTGTCCTTGACACCCAGAAGGTGTTCGATGAAAATACCACAGGAGGTTGTGTTCCTCGTGGGCATTCGTTCACGCTCATGTTCTGTTTGTCGGGGTCGAGGTTTCCGTCTTCTGTGTGTGGCAAGCACTCTTGTGAATGATCATCACTGAGGGACATCACGACGCCGTGTTCAATGTCATGTTCTGGTGACATGATGCTTGTGTGGTGGCCGCCTTTATGCGTGTCCACGGGCTCCCAACGCCAAATCCGAAGACCGACATCGCCAAGATCCCCGTTGTCAAGATCCTCGGCCCGAGAACGACAACCACCGACAAGATCTCCTTTCCGTGGAAAATATGACGACTGTACAAAGGTCGACCCCGACCCGTACCTCGACGACAAGGCCTTCATCGAAAAGTTCCACAACGACGGATTGGACATCTTCCATTGCCGTGTCCGTTTCGTCGTTGCTTGTTTGTGTTGGTCACCGTCGTGTGTGCCATGAAGACCGGAACCGCCAAGATCTCCTACCTGGATATGACGAGTACCTCGACCACGTCTACTTCCTCTTCAAACGTCGATGACAAGAATGACAACGACCATGACCGAACGACTACTTCCTCGACTACTTCCTCTACCCTCCGAAGACAATCGACGTTGAACCTGGATCCTCTTTCCAACGTGCGAACCTAAACCCCAACCCTCTAACCTATATGCCTATTTTCTAAATGTCATCTATTTGGTTCACATTAAATCATTCATCATGTCGCATTGCATTGTGTGGGTTGTGGGTAATTAGCAATCACCTAACAATTAAATATGGAATTTGTTGGGGTGCTATAAATAGTAGCTCGGTTCCATTTAAAATTGCATAGCTCATCTTTATGTTATCTCGCCATGTTAACTCAACGGTTAATATTGATGGGTAGATAAATAACTCGAACCTCCTAAATTAGATGTTGGGCTTCCGGCTCAATTTAAATTGATTTAATTGCATAAATCATAACTAATTCATTTTAACTCCAAATTTGAAAAGTAAAATATGTTTTCCAATCAAAAGTCTCTAAATTTTGCAAATATCAACTTTGTTTTCTGTTTTAAATAAGTTAAATTGCTGAAAACAACTAATTATTTATTTAATGCATTTAAAATTGCTAATTTGATAACTTTCTCAATTAAAATACAACTTCAACAAATGAAATATGTATTCCATCTAAGATTTTGTGTTCTTTCCAAATATAAATTTTTGTTATCTGTTTTGAACATTTAAAATTGGGGAAAACAACAAATGTTTGTTTAAATCATTTAAAATTCCAAAGTTCATAACTTAATAAATAAAATTCCAAACTTGGTAAACAACATATCAAACTGAAGCTATCATCCATGCATCATTCTAATCAACTTTCACATGATGGTTATTTGTAGATCATTTAATTCAACATTTATTCATGGGCTTTTCCATATGCAATCCAAATTGCATATGGGCCCATTTAAATATGTTTACCATGTCAACTAGTTTATCTTTGATGCATCCTTAAACTTGTCATGCATCCATATCTTGATCATGCTGGATCTTTTGCCGTAGAAGTAATTGTTGCATCCGGTGTTTGTTCTAGTTCGTTGCTTCTTCGCGGATAGGACGTTGAGATGATGTGAGCAACGACAAGTTCTGCGGATGTACCTCTACTTGCTGGATTCCAGGCAAGTATACTCACTTGCTGCCTATGGCTGCCTTTCATCACTTGTTACTGATTCTTTCCATTATCCTTATGCTAGCCTTATGATCGATGCTTGTGTCTCGATCCTATCATATGTTTACCTTGCAGCCATGATATAGCCTTCCTTCCACTTCCTATTAACTGTTGTTTGTTTACCTTGTTGGCCCTCGTGTCGTAGTTGCATGCTTAGTGTTGTTTGCGCTCAAGTCTTGTTGTCCGTCTTATCACCTGTTTAGTTTGATAGTTTGGGTTTCAGCTTAATCAACAACATGTTAATGCTTGGGGTAATAACCATTTGATGATAAGGCACCGGCAGGAGGCCCGGCGTAGTTTTGAGGCCTGCTAGTGTCGACCCTAATTAGGAAAAGGGTCTTGTCCTCCGATCCATGATGAGCGCACTAACCGCATGTGGGAAGCGAGTATGGGCGCCCCCCGCAATTCTGATTCGATTCGCATCTCATCCAAATCGCCACACTTAGTTCGGGCTTTCCATTATGCATGCATATGCAGGTGCGAGCCCTTGGCGCCAGGGTGGAACTTTTGTAGTCGGCATTTAGGGCGGCGTGGTCTTCCAGTGCTATGAGGGTCCCCCTTTTCTTCGTGGGGGCACGATTAGCCGCGAACAGCACGTGGTTCTTTGGGCTTGATGCGAAGAAGAGTTGGGTTGTGTTGAGTGCCTCGCTTGGTGGAAGGGCCTTTCCATCTGGCGGGTCATTCTTACGTGTACGGCCAAATTGGTGCATCCCTGCAGGGTTAAATCTTCTCGAGAAGCCGTGTTGTCCGCGGTTATGGATGACTTGGTGAAAGTGCTGGCTAACAAGTACTCAGACAACTTACACTTAACGATGATAACTTGACTAGTAATATAGATTACCTCCACCATAAAAATGAATGTCACCTTAATCAACAGTGTGAGTTTCCTTGGGTTGCTTCCTTAGTAGGGGGTAACATTGGATGGGTATTGTTTGGTGAGTAGTTATAGTTGGTTCTGATACGCTATCTTATCCCTTTCTTTTAGCCGGATGTTGTAGCGCGCTCTGTAGTTAGTTAGTGCAGTCAGCTGCCGCTTCTTTGCAATAATCCCTTCCTTTCCGTTGTACCCCAAGTATTTGTATCTTGTGATGATTGGTTACGCTGGTATCTTGTGAGTATGGTTTATCCACTTGCCAGTACTTAACCGTACTGACCCACGAATCCATTTCGTGGCTGCATATTCCACATTGCAGTAAACAGGTTTGAAGTCTGACGACGTTAGCTTGGGAATCCCTCCGGCTTGTCCTGGGCAGGGATTGGACGCCATCGGTTATCTTCAGGACTCTTAGTCCAATTTGTATCTTGTCCGTAGTCGGACACTATGTTGTTTCTTCCGCCGTTATTTGGATCTTTGTATTGTATCAGTTGTATCCTTGACTCGTTTGAGTCGTCTTGTATATATCTTTTCTGTTGTTGTTGCGGAATATTCGTGAACTATTGTAATGGTATCAGAAATGACAACCTAGGATCTGATGTTATGTGGATTCTGGCGGGAATGCTGAAATCCTCATAGTACCCGATCCAGGGGCGTCACAAGAGTACCATGTTATTTCTTGAAAAAGCATCAGCAACCACATTATCCAATCCCTTTTTATGTTTAATGATGTATGGAAAAGATTCAATAAACTCAACCCATTTAGCATGTCTCTTATTCAAATTGGATTGGCACTTTAAAAATTTCAATGCTTCATGATCACTATGTATAATAAATTCTTTAGGCCACAAATAATGTTTCCACACTTCTAAAACTCTCACAAGTGCATATAATTCCTTGTCATAAACAGAATAATTCAATTGTGCACCATTCAATTTTTCAGAAAAATAGGCAATAGGTTGTTTATTTTGCATGAGCACACCTCCAATACCTATGCCACTAGCATCACACTCAATCTCAAATTGTTTATCAAAATTTGGAAGCATAAGAAGTGGGGCCGAAATCAACTTTTCTTTCAATGTATCAAAAGCAATATCTTGAGCAACACCCCATTCGAAATTAACACCCTTTTTAGTTAGATCATTTAAAGGAGCAGCAATTGTACTAAAATTAGGCACAAATCGTCTATAGAAACTAGCAAGCCCATTAAAACTTCTAACTTGACTCACATTAGTTGGAATTGGCCAATTTCGAATAGCTTCAATTTTTTATGTATCAACTTCAATACCATGCTTAGAAACAACATAACCAAGAAATATGACCTTATCTTTGCAAAAAGTGCACTTTTTAAGATTACCATACAATTTATTTTCTCTTAGCACTTGCAAAACTTGTCTAATATGATCAATGTGTTCATGTTCATTGTGGCTATATATGAGAATATCATCAAAATAAACTACCACAAATCTACCAATAAAATCTCTCAAAATATGGTTCATTAATATCATGAAAGTACTAGGTGCATTAGTTAAACCAAAAGGCATTACTAACCACTCATATAAACCAAATTTTGTTTTAAAAGCAGTTTTCCATTCATCTCCCTCTTTCATTCTTATTTGATGGTATCCACTACGCAAATCAACTTTAGAGAAAAGAGTAGCACCACTTAATTCATCTAACATGTCATCTAAACGTGGTATAGGATGACGATAATGGATAGTGATGTTATTAATTGCTCTACAATCTACACACATGCGCCAAGTACCATCTTTCTTAGGAACCAAAATAACGGGGACAGCACAAGGAGAAAGACTAACTCGAATATAACCTTTATCTAGTAGCTCTTGTACTTGCCTTTGTATCTCCTTTGTTTCTTGTGGATTGGTTCTATAAGGTGCTCGGTTTGGGAGAGATGCTCCAGGAATTAAATCAATTTGATGTTCTATCCCTCTCAATGGTGGCAATCCCGAGGTAATATCTTCTGGAAAAACATCCTCAAAATCCTGCAAAACATGTGAAACACCAAGAGGAATAGGGGTCATGTCATTAGAAACCAAAATCTCTCCCTTGTGAATAAGCACAATAGGGACTAGTGTAGGATCATCCCTAAATTCCCTCAAATCCTCTTTAGTGGCCAACATGCATAGTAGGTTCTCTCTCTTTTTACCACTCGAATTGGTTGTACTATCACTCCCCAAGACTTGTGAATTTTTTGATCCCTCATCCCTCTCTCTCTCTTTTTCCACTCTAATATTAATTTTGGATTGGGACTCATTTACAATTTGTTGTGGAGTCAAAATAATAGTCTTCCCATGATGATGTAACTCATAAGGTCTTCCCAATAATAAGTGGCAAACTGTCATGGGCACCACATCAAACTCAATAGTATCCTTGTAAGGTCCAATTTGAAATTCCACTCTCACCATATGAGATACCTTCATTTGTCCCGTGCTACTCAACCATTGTATATGATAAGGAGAAGGGTGTGGCAAATATTTCAAATTGAGTTTTGCACATAGATCTTTGCTAGCCAAATTCCTGCAACTCCCTCCATCAATAATGACTTTGCAAGCCATATTAGGACCAATGATATCCTTAGTTTGAAACAAATTCCACCTTTGATTTTTAGGACTAGGCACCACACTCAAGGAATTTTGGGTGCAAATAATAGTGGGCATGTTAGTAGCATATGCATCCAATGGAGTATCACTCAAATATCCATCATCATCATCAATATCATTAGGATCAACATCATCACCTGTCTCATACTCATTGTTCTCATTGATAATCATCACTTTTGTATTTGGACAATCCCTCTTGAAGTGCCCCTTTCCTCCACATGTGTGACATGTAATATCTCTATTCCTTGTAGTAGGAGCACTAGAACCCGAGGCACATGTTGTTGGTTGTGGTTATTTCTTGGAAATAGAAGCACTAGGCTCGGGTTTAGAGGATGTAGCACCACGAAAACTAGATGATGGAGGTGGTGGAGGAGGTGCACTAGGCATAGATGACGATCTCATGGGAAATCTAGCCCTTGTCCTTGTAGTAATTTTTGCTTCCTCCATAAGATGTGCTTCGGCCTCCCTTGCATGATGTAGCAACTCATGTATATCATTGTATTGGTGATGCCTAACAATTCCCTTGATTTTGTAGTTCAAACCCGAAAGGAACCTTTGCATTGTTTGCTCCAATTGCTCTCTCACACGTTCCCTTTGCACGATTAGCTCCATCTCTTGATAATAAGCATCAACACTCATAGTACCTTGCCTCAATTGTTGCAATTGATCAAATTGTTGCCTTATGTAATTTGGTGGAACAAATCTATCCCTCATGACTCTTTTCATGGTGTTCCAAGTGACAATGGGTAACTCACCATCTTATTGCCTCTTTCTCACAATATTATCCCACCATCTAAGAGCATATCCATCAAACTCAGAAGATGCCAACTTGATTTTTCTATCCTCATTATACTCATGCATTCTCCATAGCTTCTCAATTTTTAACTCCCATAGCAAATATTCTTCCACATCCATAGTATCAAAGCTGAAAGAAGGAATTGAGAATGTTGGTTTACTCAAACCATCCTCTCTCGGATTGTCTTGAACCACATTATTGGGCACTCTCCTTGGAGCAAAATTATGAGCTCGGCCTTGATTGCCTTCATGGCCTCTTTCTCCTCTAGCACGGCCATGATTATTATTCCTTGCACCAAAAGCTTCCAAACCATTATTAGCATCACTATGAACACTAGCATTGTCATCATCCACAAGAGGAAATCTTTCTTGAATCATGGTTTGAAGTCCAGCAAGGGTAGTAGTCATTTGAGCAATTGAGTCATTGATTGATCTCACTTCCCCTCTATTAGTCTCGGCCAATTTATGAGTGGCCTCCATCTTGGTCTCCATAGCTTGGAGAGCCTCATATAAGGGATCACATGCATCTTGTACAAATTGCTTGAGTCCATTATGGTTGTCCAATATCTCCTTTGCCAAAACATCCCTAAGAGCCTCATACTCCCTCCAATTAACTCCCTCCTTATGGTCCTTCTTTTGCTGCACAAGATCACCACTAGAAAGATCCATTAGTAGGTTAGTGTAATAGAAACAAGTATAGGTTGTGGTGATCTCTCACAACTCACTCAAAAATCTATCAAGACAATAGGATATCTTACCACTCCAAAGTGAATAAAGATACTTACCACAAGTAGAGGCAATTAAAGTACTTTGGTGTGAAGGAGAGAATACCCAGGTTTTTAACTCTCACAATAGCAAACAAGGTTATTTAGTGGGGCTTGGTATGGATACCTAACAATCACCAAAGTAACAATCCTATTTGCTGTCTTTGTGAAGATATAAAAATACCCAAGGAAACTCACACAATAATGGAGACAAATGTGGCAACGCAAATATATGGATGAATTTTTGCAATGCACTAGAAAGTCACTAGCTAGGCTCTTAATTGACAGGCACAAGATTTCTCAATGAAAAATCAAGTGTCACAATGGCAAGCTCAACTAGTAAACAATAGCAATGATATGGCCTCTTTGTACTTTTCTCGTTTTCTCTTTTCTCTTTTTTTATACTTTTGCTTTTTCTATATTTTTTTGTATTTTTCCAATGGCCTTACACTAAGCCAGGAGCAACAATTAACCAAACACAAGTGAACACAATGGTGGTGATGAAAATGAGCAACCTGTCAGAGCACAAAAATAGCTATACTTGTGGGCAAGTTCCTATTTGAATGCTGTAGAAAGGCTGTGGCTATGGTTCACAAAGATTGGATGTATTGGTCCTAGTGATAAAAACAGGAAAAACAAAGGAAAACAAAGAAATCTAGGTGAAATTGGGGCTTGAAAACACTCACGGCAGCAAAAACCACTCACGGCAGCAAAACAGATGAAAATTGTACCGCGGCAGTGCACACAGCAACAAAAACCACTGAAAATCGTACCGCGGCAGAGTTACAGCAGCTCACAAGGCGGACGGCAGCAAAACTCGCAAATTCTGTACCGCGGCAGCGCGCGCGCTCGCGTTACAGCGTTTGGTAAGAGCGCTGCGGGGAAATCTGGGGCGGGCGAGCGTTACGTGGGCGCGGCAGCATTTTGGCTGTTTCGTGTACCGTGGCAGCGCGCGAGGGGCGGGTGGTGTGCTGCGCTACGGGCTTGCGGGGGGGTTTTGTAAGCGCGCTACGGTGGAATCCGATAGCGGCTAGGGCACGGCAGCGGCTGGGTGGAATCCGATAGCAGCTAGGGTAAGCGTGCGGCAGGGTTTTGGTAGGTTTTGTGCCGCGGTAGGATACCTAGGTATACTCGGATTGGGGGTGTATAGGGTGGATGGCAGCGGATTTTTTTTGAGGTTTTCGAAAGGATTGCGGCTAGATGAACAAGAACCCTAGATCTAGCCGAAAATATGAAACTAAAAAGATAAAAAGCAACACGAAATCTAACACAAAAACAACACTAGTAATTAAAACTAAGGTGATATCTAGGCTATGGCAATGACTAACACTATTTTTGTGGGGCTATTTTCTGGATAGGAAATAAAAATACTCGAATCTAAAGGGAAATTGATAGCTCACCGAGGCAACCTGTAAATCTGATACCAAGATGATAAGGGGTGGCCCAATCTTCTCAGTGAACTCACAGACAACTCCAGTATGATAACTAGTGCGCCACTAAGAACTCTCCCGGCTAATCCCTGATGCCAATGCAAAAGATAGCAACCCAAAGGATATTCTCAACTCCACACTCTTGCACAAGTAATCCACCGACTACAAGTGGTCCTATACCGTCTTATTCCCAGTGGAACAGCAGGTATCATGTAAACTTTGCAGATGAACTTCCAGATGAAAGGCTTACAGGCAGTTTCAATCTAGAGGTCTAGGGTTTTGGGTTTAACGTCGTCTAGCCTCTCCTATGCGCCCCAAGGGGTATATATGAGAGGGGGTGCGGCCACAAAGGGATACCTTGCGCAAGCACCAATCCTACTAGGTCTAGGACTCCTATTCCTAACACAGATGGATACAAACCGACCCCACACACATGGGGTGCGGCCAAATTGGTATACAAACCAATCCTACTACTACTAGAACTCATCATGGCGCATAGATGCTTCCTTGTGGGCGCCCTCCTCTTGCTTGTCCATCAATGAGTGTGGAATAACATAATGTCATTGTTTTCCACACTTAGTGCATTTGACCTTGTGGAGGCACCATCCCCTTGTCATCATAACACTTGTTATTTGTTGTTTTCATCATGTTATTTCTTGTTCTCCATCTCCTCTTGTAATCCATGCTCATCCTTGTGTATCTCCTCTCCATGATCTTCATTCATGCTTGTGTTATCAACAAACCTACGAATACACAAATGCAAGGATTTAGGTAGTATAAAGCTCTCACAATTATAAACATTATATTCAAGTAGGAGTGAATTCACCTGTTGTTGTAATAGCTTGGTTCTTGATCTTGTCATTGGACCAATCCTCACTTCATTAGCTTGTATAGGAGCATCCTCATGTGTAACAATAGGTGAAGAGCTAGGGATGTCCTCATCATATAATGTTTGAGTCTTTGTCCATTTACCACTTGTATAGTGTTATCTTTGAGGGAAGCAATTTTGATTGCACCCGAACGATACACTTCTTCAATAATATAAGGTCCTTCCCATCGAGAGAGTAATTTTCCTGCAAAAAATCTGAGACGAGACCTATACAATAGAACTTTCTCACCAACATGAAACTCTCTTTTAAGGATTCTTTTATCATGCAATTGTTTAACTTTCTCTTTGAAGAGCTTGGCATTTTCATAAGCTTCACACCTCCATTCATCTAAATGATTCAAATCAAGCATTCTTTTCTTACCAGCAAGTTTAAAATCTTTATTTAATTCTTTCAATGCCCAATAAGCTTTGTGTTCTAATTCTAAAGGCAAGTGACAAGATTTTCCATAAACCATTTTATAAGGAGACATACCCATACGATTTTTATAAGCAGCTCTATAAGCCCATAAAGCATCATTCAACTTATCTGACCAATTCTTCCTAGATATATTAATAACGGTCTTTTACAAGATAGATTTAATTTCTCTATTTGATAATTCTACTTGCCCACTGGTTTGAGGATGATAAGATGTTCTATGATTAACATCATATTTAGAAAGGGTTTTTTTCTAGGCCATGAATAAAATGAGAACCTCCATCAGTCATAAGATATCTAGGCACACCAAACCTAGGGAAAATAACATCTTTAAGCATTTTCAAAGAGGTCTCACCATCAGCACTTTTAGTAGGTATAGCTTCCACCCACTTAGTAACATAATCAACAGCAACAAGAATGTGAGTGTAACCATTCGAAGGAGGAAAAGGACCCATAAAGTCAAATTCCCAACAATCAAAAGGATCAATAACAAGAGAATAACTCATAGGCATTTGATTACGTCTATAAATATTGCCTACTCTTTGACATTCATCACAAGATAAAATAAATTTACGTGCATCTTTAAAGAGGGTAGGCCAATAGAAACCTGATTGTAGAACCTTCTGTGCGGTTCTATCTCCAGCGTGATGTCCTCCATAAGCTCTACTATGGCACTTCTTCAATATTTCACGTTGTTCATGATCTGGAACACATCTTCTCATAATACCATCTACTCCTTCTTTATAGAAATGTGGGTCATCCCAAAAATAATGCCTCAAATAATAGAAGAATTTTCTTCTTTGTTGAGTTGTAAATGTTGGAGGCAAATACTTTGAAACAATAAAGTTAGCATAATCAGCATACCATGGACTATCTTGGGATTTTACCTTTATTGCAGCCAACTGTTCATTTGGAAAACTATCATTAACAGGAATAGGATCAAAAGTAACGTTTCCCAATCTAGACAAGTTATCAGCAACAGGATTTTCAGCACCCTTTCTATCCATAATATGCAAATCAAACTCTTGTAAAAGCAACACCCATCTAATAAGCCTGGGCTTAGCATCTTTCTTTTCCATAAGGTATCTAATAGCAGCATGATCAATATGAATAGTAACCTATGAGTCAACAATATAAGGCCTAAACTTATCACATGCAAAACTATAGCTAAGAACTCTTTTTCAGTAGTAGCATAGTTATTTTGAGCAGCATCAAGAGTCTTACTAGCATAATTAATAACATTCAACTTCGTCTTATCTATGCGCTGTCCAGGAACAACACCTACAGCAAAATCACTAGCATCACACATAATTTTAAAAGGTAAAATCCAATCAGGTGGTTGAACAATGGGAGCAGTAGTTAAAGCCTTCTTTAAAGTTTCAAAAGCTTCTTTACAATCATCATTAAAAACAAATGGTACCTCTTTTTGAAGAAGATTGGTAAGAGGCTTTGATATTTTAGAGAAATCTTTAGTAAACCTCCTATAAAAACCAGCATGACCAAGAACACTACGAATACCTTTAACATCCCCAGGACAGGGCATTTTCTCTATGGCTTCCACTTTAGCTCTGTCAACTTCAATGCCTCTTTTAGAAATTTATGTCCAAGAACAATTCCTTCATTAACCATAAAGTGGCATTTCTCCCAATTAAGAACAAGATTAGTTTCCTCACATCTCTGCAAAACTTTATCAAGGTTGTGCAAACAATTATCAAAAGAAGTTCCATAGACAGAGAAATCGTCCATGAATACTTCCACAATTTCTTCACAAAAACCATGAAAAATAGCAGACGTGCATCTTTGATAAGTAGAAGGAGCATTACACAAACCAAAAGGCATATGTCTATAAGCATAATTACCATAAGGACAAGTAATACCCAGAATAACCATCAAGAAAGCAAAAAATGAGTTTTCTTAGACAACCTCTCTAGCATTTGATCAATAAAGGGCAAAGGATAATGATCTTTCTTAGTAACTTTATTAACCTTTCTAAAATCAATACACATTCTATAACTAACTACTACTCTTTGCGGAATGAGCTCATTGTTTTCATTAGGAACAACAGTCATTCCTCCCTTCTTAGGGACACAATGCATAGGGCTCACCCATCTACTCTCAGCAATAGGAAAAATAATACCAGCATCAAGAAGTTTTAATACCTCATTTCTTACCACTTCCTTCATCTTAGGAATTAAACGGCGTTGATGTTCAACTATTGGCTTTGCATCAGGTTCAATATTAATAGCATGCTGACATATAGTAGGAGAAATTCCCTTCAAATCATCAAAAGTATATCCAATAGATCCACGGTGTTTCTTCAGAATTCCCAATAATCTTTCCTCTTCTTCACCTGACATTTTAGCACTAATAATAATAGGATATATTTTCTTAACATCAAGATAAGCATATTTAAGATCGTCAGGCAGAGGTTTCAAATCAAAGACAAGATCTTCTTTGGGTGGTAATGTTGTACCCAAGTCTTCCATGGGTAAATTATGTTTCAGTTTCACCGGTTGACGAAGAAGAATATCGTCAATCTCATTTCTTTCTTCCATAAAGACATCACTCTCATGGTCCTCCATATATTGCTGCAAAGCATTGTTAGGAGCAAGAGCAATAGAAGCAAGTTGTTCCACTTTAAAATTTTCATCAGCCAATTTAGATTCATAAGGTGCTCTAGCAAAATTGGAGAAATTGAACTCATAAGATTTTCCATCAAATTTAGTCAAAATCTTCTTTCTTTTACAATCTATAATAGCACCACAAGTGTTCAAGAAAGGTATACCAAAAATAATAGGACAAGTTTTACTAGCATCCTTACCAAGTACTAGAAAATCAGTGGGATATTTAGTTTTACCATATAATACATCCACATCTCTAACAATACCAGTTGGAAAAACAGTTTCTCTATTAGCAAGCTGAATAACCGCATCAATATCTTCAAGCTCACAAGAACCAATTTCATGCATAATTTCTCTATAAAGCTCATAAGGTGTAGCACTAGAACTAGCACCAATATCACACAACCATAATAGCAATGATCACCAATCTTTACAGAAAGCATAGGATCACTAGCTTTCTTAGGTCTATGAGGATGAGAAACAATATCAGAAGCATCCTCACAAAAGACAATGTGTTCATCCTCCACATTTCCACAAACAAGATCTTTCACTATTGCTACAGCAGGTTCAACAGTTATTTGTTCATCAGGTTCAATAGATTTTTTATTACTCTTATTCACCACACAAGCCACCATAGAGTGTTCTTTCACCTTAGCAGGGAAAGGCATTTTTTCAACATATGGCTCAGGAACAGCAGGATTAGCGGCATGCACTTCTATATTACTAGCAGGAACAAAATCTTTATAAGGCGCATGGTACTTGTGATAATTCTTTTTAGGAATATCAAGATAGGAGGCAAAAGCTTTAAGACAATTTGCAAAAAATTGAGAATCAGGACCACAAACAGCACTAACATCATAGAAATCATTGGGTCCCATAAAAGATTTAATGCATTCATAGTCATAATTTATACCTGACTTTCTACCTTTGTCGTTCTCCCATCCTTCAGTGTTCTCTTGAATACAGTCAAGAAGATCCCATTTAGCTTCTTTCTTCATACGTCGTGATGAAACAGAACAAGAAGCATCCAATAAATCTGTATCATGCAGAGAAAGCATTGCATAAAAATTATTGATAACATATTTTCGGGAGTTCATGAACGGGAAATTTGAGCATTAATAACTTCATTCTCCCCCACGCTTGGGCAATACTCTCTCCATCATGAGGCCAAAAATTATATATTTGATTCTGGTCTTTATGAATCTCACTAGAAGGATAGAATTTAGAATAAAAGAGAGGAACAATTTCCTCCCATCCAATAGATTCAGCATTCTTCAGTAATTTGAACCATTCAGCGACTCTTCCTTTCAGCGATAAGGAAAATAGTTTACTTTTAACTTGATCCACTGTAATACCTGCACACCTGAATAACTCGCACAATTCATGTATAAAGAGCAAATGATCACCGGGATGGACAGTTCCATCACCGTAATAGCAGTTATCCATAACACGTCCACCAATTTTCATAGGTATTTTATAAGGATCTAATTCAGGAAAAGACGGGTTACCAACTACCCTAGTAGCAATGGTAGAAGTACCCCTAAACATAGAACCAAAAGTACTCTCCATAATGAAATGAAACAGCTGACAGAAATAAAAACATCACTCACAGTAAAAGTTTCTCTTATCCAATCCACTTACCAATAGCGCTTCACTCCCCAGCAACGGCGCCAGAAAATAGTCTTGATGACCCACAAATATAGGGGGTGTATCGTAGTACTTTTGATAAATAAGAGTGTCAAACCCAATGAGGAGCAGAAGGTGTTGACAAGCAGGTTGGATAGAGGATTCACTGTAAACACTAACAAACAGGTTTTTGGTTATTTTGGATATAGCAGATAAATAAAGTGCGAGTAAATAAAGTGCAGTAAATAATATTGCAGTGAGTGGCTCAATCCTTTTGAGATCAAAGGACAAGCCGGTTGTGTTACTTATGACTACCAACCGTTCTCGAGGACACATGGGAATTTCGTCAAGTGATTTCGCTTCGTTACGGTTGATTAATATACATTGGTTCGTGAAGTGTTGTGTGGGTGAATCTATGTTAATGCACCTCCCAACTAGGACTAATACATACTTGTGATTATACCCCTCGTAAGCATCCACAAATACAAGAAAGTAATTAAGATAAACTAACCACGGCCTTAAAACTCCGGGATTCTATGCTCCCTCGTGCATTGGATTCCTAATGAGGGTTTAGGTTTCTGTCACTCCGGCAACCCCACAATTAGTAGCCAAATACACAATGCATCCTCCTAGGCCCATAAAGGTGAAGTATCATGTAGTCGACGTTCACATGACACCACTAGAAGAATAGCACCGCAACTTAAATACTGAACCACGAGATATTACTTCAATATAACTTCACTACTAACACCATTACTTCTCCCATATCCTCGAGAACTAAACGAACTACTCACAAGATATCATATGGATCATAATCAGAGTTGATATAATGGATGATAACAATCTGGTCATAAAGTACTACCACCGATAAATCTCACAAGCATCAACTACTAACAAGTAATCCACACGGGAAGAGAGATATCTAATGTAAAACAACGATAGAGACCCCTAATTGTTACAGCGGAGTGATGGTGGATGATGAGGGTGATGGTGCTGGTGGTGATGATGATGACGATGAGGATGAAAATCTTTATGATTCCCGAAACTATGACGGTGATGATGGCGATGATTTCCCCTCTCTGGAGAGGAATTTTCCCCGGCAAATTTCTCCCTGCCAGAGAGATTTTCTCTCACGGGTGTTTTCCGCCCGGAGGCGGTGGCGGAATAATTCTTCGATGATCCTCTGGGGCTTAGGGTTCCCTCGGGGTCAAGTACGCGAAAAATATCGACCAGAGGTGGGCCAGGGTGGCCACACCACGTGGCGGCGTGGCCAAGGGGGCGCACCACCTGGTTATGTGGGCCCCTGGTGGCCCCCCTCCGGCTCTCCTCGTGGCTGGATCCCTCATCTGGACTTCTAAGTTATCTCCGGTGTCCCCCCTCTTCTTCTGATCTTCTGAAATAGGGTATCCTGGCGGTGCTTTTTCCATCAGATTTCTGGTCCTGGTGTTTGTTCTCCAAAAATTATGAAACATGCAAAATAAGATAAAATAACATAAGTGATGCATCATAACATGAAATACATCGATGAATAACAGAAATAACAATATAAAACGGTGATGCAAAATGGACTTATCTGCGGTGCATTAGCATACGTTCACCCACACAACACCTATCAAAACAATAAATATTAATCAACTTTATGAAACGAAAGCGCTTGACGAAATTCCCATGTGTCCTTGAGAACGTTTGGTAATCATAAGTAGAACAACCGGCTTGTCCTTTGCTCTCAAAAGGATTGGGCCACTCTCTGCAATTATATTTACTGTCTTTTATTTACTCACACTTTATTTAACTGCTATATCAAAACCCACCAAAAACCCGTTTGCTAGTGTTTACAGTGAATCCTCTATCCAACCTGCTTGTCAACATATTCTGCTCCTTGTTGGGTTCGACACTCTTATTTATCGAAAGTACTACGATACACCCATTATACTTGTGAGTCATCAGAAGGCATGGGTCTTTAGGTTTTTCCCGAGAAGGAGTATAAATAGGTGAAAGGGCGATGTCAGTGGATGGCCAGGGGGCCCACACCACCTGGTGGCGCGGCTAAGGGGGGGGCCACGCCACCCTATGGTGTGGCCACCCTATGGCCCCCCTCCGGGTCTCCTCCGAAATCCGTGTACGTGACAAAAAAATAGGACTCTGGGATTTTGTTTCATCCAATTCCGAGAATATTTCCAGAACAACTTTTCTAAAACCAAAAACAGCAGAAAACAGAAATTGTCGCTGTGGCATCTTGTTAATAGGTTAGTCCTAGGAAATCCAGAAAAATTATGTAAAGTGTATAGAAAACATGTAGCAAATGTCATAAAAAAAACATGGAACATCAGAAATTATAGATACGTTTGAGATGTATCATCATCGCGCAGCCAGCGGCGGCCGAAGCCGTTCCCCGCCACGACATTGCCAAGAAAATGTTCGGCCATTGGAAGAAGGATGAGCGGGAGGGGATGAGTTTTGATGGAGGAGACGGGCAAGCTGAGCGGTGTGTGTTCGACGGCAAACTGGGGGATGTTTTATAGCATTGGGCGAGGTCGGGAGCGGTGTAGCAGTGGAGGGAGCAGTGTAGAAGCGGTGGGAAATCCCGAAGGCGGGGCGGCGGTTGCTCGCCAATGTGCTGCCGCTTGGGCGAATCGCTTGACAAAAGGCCGCGGTCGCCGCCACGTGGCGAGTGAAGGTTGTCGGCCATTTATTCTCATGAGGAACGAGGCGAGGCGCTAAGTACAAAGCCGTCGCGCTCGCTGGCAGACCGGGGCCACCGCCGAGTTTTTTTGCGCGAGCCATTTCCCGCACATTTCGGCCCCCAACTTGCTAGGTTCAACCTAGGTTTGCCAGCGCGCGTTTTGGCCAAATCCGGCGGTTTTTGGGCTCCTGGGGGTTAAGTGAAAGATTTCACTTTTGTCGGTGCGCCGAAAGGTCGAAAAAGTGGCCTGGGGGTGCCTTGGGGGGAGAGTGGAGATGCTCTAAGTAGTAAGCATGTGGGTGAAATTCCTAGTGGCACCTAAACCTCACCACAAAAAGTTACGCCAGGAAAGCGGAGAGGTCCGACAAGCGTTATCGCCGGAAACGTCATCGCACAAAAAAATCCTGACCCCAATCTACTAAAACGTCATACCGAATAGCAGGGGCACTATGCAATCGACTTTGTTCGGTCAACCTGGCCGTCACAGATATCATCGGACGGCTCATAAACATCTCAAGTAGACTGCTAGCGCTAGTACCTCAAAGGGTTTGAATGCGTATCCAGAAATAGAATGTTCAAATAGAACTGCCAAGTGATCACGATCGATGTCGCGAATGGGTACGCGTGTCTCTGGTGACTCGGGGGGCGAATGGGTTGCCCCTTCCTTGGGATCTCACCGGCGGGCCGGTCGTGCGTCCCTGCTCCCTTCCTCTCGTTGTCATCCCGTACTTGGGTGCGCCGAGCGCGACGCCCGCTCCTCCTCTCCCTGGCTAGCCCATGAGGGATCCTCCGGCGAACTCTCCGACTCCGGATCTGGCGATCTGGAAGCTCCTTCGTCTCCACGTCCGTCGTCGTCGCCTACTCCGATGTTGGGTGCGTTCTTGGGAGAGGTGTTGGGTGCTCCGTGGTTGGCGGAAGGTGGGTATTCTTCTCCACCAGCGGCGTCCCCTATTCTAGCTCCCTCGATGGCGATCGTTGATTCCGCGCTGGAGTTGGGCTCCTTTCCGCGCTTGTCGTCTTCCTCCTCGGGGCTGGATGTGGGATTCCAGTCCGCTGACATTGTTATCCTTGTTGGTTTGTTGTTGGTGCCTGTCTCGCCGGCGGCGCTGGCGGCGCCTTCACGGGGGTTGGTTCTAGGGTTCTCTCGGAAGGCATCGGGCGCTCTCGCTGGCGTCGAGGGGCCGGTCAGGCCTGGCCACTGCTTGGGCTGCTCTTGGGGTGAGGTGGCTTCTTGGAGGTCCAATAGCCCCATTGCGGTTGTGGTGGGGTCTAGGGTTCTTCCGTTAGGCCGTGAGCACTTTCCAGCCCACTAGCGGGCCTAGGGGGGTTATGTCCGTGCGGCCTGCTTCCACTTACCTTATAGAAGTGTGGCTATGGCTCCCGGTGGGAACCCTAGATCATTCTCTAGGGTTTCCTGCCTCCTCCAAAGACATCCACCGCCATCGCAAGAAAGGAAAAAAATCCTTCTCCTCCCTTCCACCTCCCCCCTCCACCCCTTGCCCCGTGGTTGATCTCCATGGATTACGACCGCTGTGAAGACCGACGCAGGGACAAGCGTCCTTTCTCCGAGACCATCAGTGGTGGGGGCTGCCGCCGTGATGAAGAGCTCCAGGAAAGATTTCCTCGGGAATACGAAGAACAGCTACGCCAGCGAGTGGGCGCGGGAGGAGGGCTCCGACCGTTGTAGGGATGACGGCCGCTCCAGGGCCGCTCAGCAGTTTGAGGCTTGGTCGCATGACCCACCTCCCCCTCCTCGTGGGCGCAACTTTGGAAGGGGTGCTGGTCGTCCGTCAAGGGGCTCGCTTCCAGGGTAGAGGCCCAGCCCCACTCCGCCACCGGCAGAGGCCGTGTTGGCGGTAGACAACTCTAAGATTGTGACGCCCCGAGATCGCGCACTATGCAGATTTCAGCATTCTTGCCAAATCCGCATAATAACCGATTCCAGGTTGCCACTTATGATAACATTACAACAGTTCACGACTATTCCACAATTACAACAGAAACAGATAGATACAAGATGACTCAATCGAGCCAGGGATACGACTGATACATTACAAAGATCCAAATAACAGCGGAAGAAAACAACATAGTGTCCGACTACGGACAAGATCCAAATTGGACTAAGAGTCCTGAAGATAACCGATGGCGTCCAATCCCTGCCCAGGCCAAGCCGGAGGGATTCCCAAGCTAACGTCGTCAGACTTCAAACCTGTTGACTGCAATGTTGAATATGCAGCCACGAAAATGAATTCGTGGGTCAGTACGGTTAAGTACTGGCAAGTGGATAACCCATACTCACAAGATACCGGCGTAGCCAGTCATCACAAGATACAAATACTTTGGGTCCAACGGAAAGGAAGGGGTTATTGCAAATAAGCGACAGCGGGCTGCACTAACCAACTACAGAAACACACTACAACTTCCGGCTAAAAGACGGGGATAAGATAGCGTATCGAAACCAACTACAACTACTCACCAAACAAACCCATCCAATGTTACCCCCTACTAAGGAAGCAACCCAACGATAACTCACACGGTTGATTAGGGTGAAGTTCAGGTTATTGTGACAATATGCCTATTACTAGTCAAGTTGTTATTAATTAGGTGTAAGTTGTCTGAGTACTTGTTAGCCAGTACTTTCACCAAGTCGTCACATAACCGCGGACAACACGGCTTCTCGAGAAGATTTATCCCTACAGGGTGTGCTCCAGTACCCGTACACACTCAAGCCACCAACTAAAAGTCAGGTTAGCTTGACACGACCCAAACCATCTCTACAACCCATCCTAGGAGCCACGGAGCTATAAGGTCCCAGCCACGCAGCCGAATACTCAGCGCAGGTGTGCAAAACTCACGCAGGACACAACACCCCGGCACTACAGGCCTCGCCCTATATGCATCATCATCATCATCAGTAACCATGGGTGATCAACCCATTATGCAAGGAATAAATGGAACACCCGAACTAAGTGTGGCTCTTCGGACAAGCTGCAGATCAGGTCTAAGTCGAGGGGGGTCCCATACTACCACCCGGATGCGGTGAGCACGCTCATCATGGATCAGTAGACAAGACCCTTTTCCTAATTTCGACACCAGCCGGCTCCAAAACCCTAACCCGGGCCTCCTGCCGGTGCCTTATCAGCAAATTATTATTACCCATAACAATAACATGTTGTTGATTGAATTGAAAACCCAACTATCAACTAAACAGGTGATAGAACAAATGAAAACAAAACTAGAGCGCAAACAAACCTAAGCATGCAACTACGACACGAGGGCCAACAGGGTAAACAAGCAACAGGTAATAGGAAGTGGAAGGAAAGGCTATATCATGGCTGCAAGATAAACATATAATAGGATCGAGACACAAGCATCATATCAACAGGCTAGAATAAGAACAACGGAAAGCATCGGTAACAAGTGATGAAAGGCAGCCATTTGGCAGCAAGTGAGTATACTTGCCTGAGATCCCGCAAGGTAGCAGAACTTGTCGTTGCTCACATCATCTCAACGTCCTATCCGCGAAGAAGCAACGAACCTCGAACAAACAACGGAATGCAACAATTACTACTACGGCAAAATATCCAGCATGATCCTATTTTATATGCATGGCATGGCAAGATGCAACAGGGAAAACAACTTAAGCAATTTAATAGGAACCGGAGTCCGGAGAAATAGGAATTGGTTCAAGTTGTTTATCTAACCATCAAGTTAAATGTTGTTTAGCATGGAAAACAATAAAGTAGACGAGTAGGCAATTTAAATGGAATGGGGCAACATCTGGAATTAATTAGCCCACACATTCCATATGTTGTCATATAGGTGAACATGCATAACAAGATCTAAAATGCACAAGATAGGATGCAGACAGAGATATGGATGGCATGAACATGTTAATGACATGAAACTGATTGGAAAACATATTTTATTTGTTTGATTTGGAATCGGAATGAATTAGTTATGAATTTTGGTAATTTAAATTGCATTAAGTAAGAGGTGAAACAATTATTCAATTTAATGGTTGCAAACCAGAAAACAAAGTTGATATTCAAGTGTGGCATGTGATTTTGGATGAAAAACATGTTTTGAGTATTTAATTTGGAGCAACCATTAGAAAGTTATTAATTATGCCATTTAATTAACCAATTTAAGGATTATCAAATAACATTAATTTTAATTGCCCAATTTGCAAAACCAAGTTGATAAACAGAAAGTTCATTGAATTTGGACTGAAAAACATATTTTATTTGTGTTATTTGAATTAATTATGAATTAATTATGGATTAATCAAAATTAAGAGGATTTGTTTGAATTTGAAATTTGGATGTTTTTGAAATAATCAAAACAGAAAACAAAAAGCATATTTGAAAAGAGCATTTAAAATTGAATGGATTTCATGTTTTAAGTTTTCTGTTTTAAGCAAATATGCAAAAAATATGAATTTTTGAATTTTTAAGGTTAATAGACAATTTCTGGAAAAAGAAAACAGTGCAGAAAAACAACTGCACCACGCAGTGAGCAGACCCAGCCACTGACAGTGGGGCCAGGGCCTGCGTGGCGCCCAGGTGGAGTGGCTAGAGGGTGACTTGGCCTCCAGGGCCCATGACAGGCGGGCCCCGCGGGGGTTGCGCGCAAGGAAAAAAGGGGAGGCAATTTTGCCTCCCGTGGGATTTGATCCCAGGACCTCGCGCTTCCGCGCACGGGGCTGGACCAGTGCGGCTGTGTTCCGATTCGTGTTAGATATAGAGCAGGTGTGTGGTTATCGTGTGTTTCCGTCAGTTAAGCTTTTTTAACTGAACTTGACTGAACTTCTTGCAGGTACAGGAAACCAGCACGATCAGACAGGGGCGGCCGGCGATGGTGGCTCGCCGCGGCGCGCGGGCGCTGGGTGGCGCGGTCCGGGCGGGCGCTCGGTGGGCCGGTGGTGCGTGCGGTGCGAGCGAGGGCAGAGAGGGGGAAGGGAAAAGGAGGAAGGGGCGGAGCGCACCTGCCGTTGCTGTCGAAGGCGCAGGTGGACGTGCAGCAGCGGCGGTCCTTCCGGCGACGGCGCGGCCACCCCGTGCGATGCCCAGCCTGGCTCCCGGTTGGAGATGATGCAGCACGACGCGGCGATTCCATTCCCGCTATCGGCAGCCCTTGACCACTACTCCTTCCCCATCGCCATGGTGGTCCAACTCCTCCGGCCATGGCATCGTGGTGGTGACAGAGGGAAAAAATTCAGAGCGAGAGGGAGGGAGGTGGTAGAGATGGAAGATGGCGGTGGGACGGATGGGACTAGCTCTAGGGTTTGGAGGGGCCTCAAGGGAGAGATATAGGGGAGGGGGAGCAGGGCACATGGGGTGCGTGCTGCTGCTGCTTTTTGGCAGAGGAAAACGACAGAGAGAGGGGGGGCGTACGGAGGTTGGGGGTGACTGGCGTGGGCTTGATGGGGTGGGCTGGTTGTAGGTGGGCTTGGCCTGCCTCTCAGCTCACCCCTCTCTTCTATTTTTTTTTCCTCAAGAACATTCTTTTTTTTGTTGTAAAGGAATAGAAAGGAAAGAGAGATGGAAAGAGATAGGGGGGTTTTATTTTATAATTAAAGGTTGTTGATTTGCAAAACAGCACATAAAAGTAATGTTAATATTAACTTCAAAATTTAGAATATTAATTTGATTTTTAATGTGTTAGTTGAATTCCAATTAAGGTTTAATTTGGAGTTTTTGGAAATAACAAATTATATTAAATAAGTTCAAGCAATTATGAAAACATTATTAGCTTTAATTTGTTTGCAAGATTTTAATTTTAAAACTCCCATTTGAAATATTGCCAAGTAGGATTTGATTGGATTTGAATGTGTTATTTAAATTTACCATTAGGGTTTTGAACAATTTAAATTGTTTTGGAGTTTTGAGTGGTTTGGAAAACATGATGCAATGCTTATGTGATGCATGTGATTGCAATGCAAAAAGAAACAACCAATCTACTAAGGGGTAACACCCCAGGTGTTACAGACGACACCACTAACAAGGGATTGCGCCCTCGCAATCCACCTGCTAACCCGGGAGGGGAAAGAAGTTCGACTATCGATTCTTCGTGCTTCCAGTTGATCTTCTCGACACCACTAACAAGGGATTCTTGCTCGGAGTGACGACGATGTTCTTCCACCAGGAATCTTCCGATGATCGAACCTATTAGGTTAACGGCTCAGAAAACGTCCACCCACGTAGGATACTAACACTTTGAAAGATTGAGTACGAGAGTAGACTCCAAAACAAATAAGATGGGAGGGAAAATAGAATAGGGGTAAGGAGAAAACAAGAATCCTATTGAGATGTTTTTCCAAATTAGTTTAGCAGAAATAGTTTTGACACTCTAGAAACAACGACCGTTAGCGAGGTTATCCTACAGGCTTTGCGGACCCGTTGCTTCGATAACCATTCGTATCGAAACAATCTTGGGAATCGGAACCAAGGCTCTGATACCATTTTGTGACGCCCCGAGATCGGGCACTATGCAGATTTCAGCATTCTTGCCAAATCCGCATAATAACCGATTCCAGGTTGCCACTTATGATAACATTACAACAGTTCACGACTATTCCACAATTACAACAGAAACAGATAGATACAAGATGACTCAATCGAGCCAGGGATACGACTGATACATTACAAAGATCCAAATAACAGCGGAAGAAAACAACATAGTGTCCGACTACGGACAAGATCCAAATTGGACTAAGAGTCCTGAAGATAACCGATGGCGTCCAATCCCTGCCCAGGCCAAGCCGGAGGGATTCCCAAGCTAACGTCGTCAGGCTTCAAACCTGTTGACTGCAATGTTGAATATGCAGCCACGAAAATGAATTCGTGGGTCAGTACGGTTAAGTACTGGCAAGTGGATAACCCATACTCACAAGATACCGGCGTAGCCAGTCATCACAAGATACAAATACTTTGGGTCCAACGGAAAGGAAGGGGTTATTGCAAATAAGCGACAGCGGGCTGCACTAACCAACTACAGAAACACACTACAACTTCCGGCTAAAAGAGGGGGATAAGATAGCGTATCGAAACCAACTACAACTACTCACCAAACAAGCCCATCCAATGTTACCCCCTACTAAGGAAGCAACCCAAGGATAACTCACACGGTTGATTAGGGTGAAGTTCAGGTTATTGTGACAATATGCCTATTACTAGTCAAGTTGTTATTAATTAGGTGTAAGTTGTCTGAGTACTTGTTAGCCAGTAATTTCACCAAGTCGTCACATAACCGCGGACAACACGGCTTCTCGAGAAGATTTATCCCTGCAGGGTGTGCTCCAGTACCCGTACACACTCAAGCCACCAACTAAAACTCAGGTTAGCTTGACACGACCCAAACCATCTCTACAACCCATCCTAGGAGCCCCGGAGCTATAAGGTCCCAGCCACGCAGCCGAATACTCAGCGCAGGTGTGCAAAACTCCCGCAGGACACAACACCCCGGCACTACAGGCCTCGCCCTATATGCATCATCATCATCATCATCATCAGTAACCATGGGTGATCAACCCATTATGCAAGGAGCAAATGGAACACCCGAACTAAGTGTGGCTCTTCGGACAAGCTGCAGATCAGGTCTAAGTCGAGGGGGGTCCCATACTACCACCCGGATGCGGTGAGCACGCTCATCATGGATCAGTAGACAAGACCCTTTTCCTAGTTTCGACACCAGCCGGCTCCAAAACCCTAACCCGGGCCTCCTACCGGTGCCTCATCAGCAAATTATTATTACCCAGAACAATAACATGTTGTTGATTGAATTGAAAACCCAACTATCAACTAAACAGGTGATAGAACAAATGAAAACAAAACTAGAGCGCAAACAAACCTAAGCATGCAACTACGACACGAGGGCCAACAGGGTAAACAAGCAACAGGTAATAGGAAGTGGAAGGAAAGGCTATATCATGGCTGCAAGATAAACATATAATAGGATCGAGACACAAGCATCGTATCAACAGGCTAGAATAAGAACAACGGAAAGCATCGGTAACAAGTGATGAAAGGCAGCCATTTGGCAGCAAGTGAGTATACTTGCCTGAGATCCCGCAAGGTAGCAGAACTTGTCGTTGCTCACATCATCTCAACGTCCTATCCGCGAAGAAGCAACGAACCTCGAACAAACAACGGAATGCAACAATTACTACTACGGCAAAAGATCCAGCATGATCCTATTTTATATGCATGGCATGGCAAGATGCAACAGGGAAAACAACTTAAGCAATTTAATCGGAACCGGAGTCCGGAGAAATAGGAATTGGTTCAAGTTGTTTATCTAACCATCAAGTTAAATGTTGTTTAGCATGGAAAACAATAAAGTAGACGAGTAGGCAATTTAAATGGAATGGGGCAACATCTGGAATTAATTAGCCCACACATTCCATATGTTGTCATATAGGTGAACATGCATAACAAGATCTAAAATGCACAAGATAGGATGCAAACAGAGATATGGATGGCATGAACATGTTAATGACATGAAACTGATTGGAAAACATATTTTATTTGTTTGATTTGGAATCGGAATGAATTAGTTATGAATTTTGGTAATTTAAATTGCATTAAGTAAGAGGTGAAACAATTATTCAATTTAATGGTTGCAAACCAGAAAACAAAGTTGATATTCAAGTGTGGCATGTGATTTTGGATGAAAAACATGTTTTGAGTATTTAATTTGGAGCAACCATTAGAAAGTTATTAATTATGCCATTTAATTAACCAATTTAAGGATTATCAAATAACATTAATTTTAATTGCCCAATTTGCAAAACCAAGTTGATAAACAGAAAGTTCATTGAATTTGGACTGAAAAACATATTTTATTTGTGTTATTTGAATTAATTATGAATTAATTATGGATTAATCAAAATTAAGAGGATTTGTTTGAATTTGAAATTTGGATGTTTTTGAAATAATCAAAACAGAAAACAAAAAGCATATTTGAAAAGAGCATTTAAAATTGAATGGATTTCATGTTTTAAGTTTTCTGTTTTAAGCAAATATGCAAAAGATATGAATTTTTGAATTTTTAAGGTTAATAGACAATTTCTGGAAAAAGAAAACAGTGCAGAAAAACAACTGCACCACGCAGTGAGCAGACCCAGCCACTGACAGTGGGGCCAGGGCCTGCGTGGCGCCCAGGTGGAGTGGCTAGAGGGTGACTTGGCCTCCAGGGCCCATGACAGGCGGGCCCCGCGGGGGTTGCGCGCAAGGAAAAAAGGGGAGGCAATTTTGCCTCCCGTGGGATTTGATCCCAGGACCTCGCGCTTCCGCGCACGGGGCTGGACCAGTGCGGCTGTGTTCCGATTCGTGTTAGATATAGAGCAGGTGTGTGGTTATCGTGTGTTTCCGTCAGTTAAGCTTTTTTAACTGAACTTGACTGAACTTCTTGCAGGTACAGGAAACCAGCACGATCAGACAGGGGCGGCCGGCGATGGTGGCTCGCCGCGGCGCGCGGGCGCTGGGTGGCGCGGTCCGGGCGGGCGCTCGGTGGGCCGGTGGTGCGTGCGGTGCGAGCGAGGGCAGAGAGGGGGAAGGGAAAAGGAGGAAGGGGCGGAGCGCACCTGCCGTTGCTGTCGAAGGCGCAGGTGGACGTGCAGCAGCGGCGGTCCTTCCGGCGACGGCGCGGCCACCCCGTGCGATGCCCAGCCTGGCTCCCGGTTGGAGATGATGCAGCACGACGCGGCGATTCCATTCCCGCTATCGGCAGCCCTTGACCACTACTCCTTCCCCATCGCCATGGTGGTCCAACTCCTCCGGCCATGGCATCGTGGTGGTGACAGAGGGAAAAAATTCAGAGCGAGAGGGAGGGAGGTGGTAGAGATGGAAGATGGCGGCGGGACGGATGGGACTAGCTCTAGGGTTTGGAGGGGCCTCAAGGGAGAGATATAGGGGAGGGGGAGCAGGGCACATGGGGTGCGTGCTGCTGCTGCTTTTTGGCAGAGGAAAACGACAGAGAGAGGGGGGGCGTACGGAGGTTGGGGGTGACTGGCGTGGGCTTGATGGGGTGGGCTGGTTGTAGGTGGGCTTGGCCTGCCTCTCAGCTCACCCCTCTCTTCTATTTTTTTTTCCTCAAGAACATTCTTTTTTTTTGTTGTAAAGGAATAGAAAGGAAAGAGAGATGGAAAGAGATAGGGGGGTTTTATTTTATAATTAAAGGTTGTTGATTTGCAAAACAGCACATAAAAGTAATGTTAATATTAACTTCAAAATTTAGAATATTAATTTGATTTTTAATGTGTTAGTTGAATTCCAATTAAGGTTTAATTTGGAGTTTTTGGAAATAACAAATTATATTAAATAAGTTCAAGCAATTATGAAAACATTATTAGCTTTAATTTGTTTGCAAGATTTTAATTTTAAAACTCCCATTTGAAATATTGCCAAGTAGGATTTGATTGGATTTGAATGTGTTATTTAAATTTACCATTAGGGTTTTGAACAATTTAAATTGTTTTGGAGTTTTGAGTGGTTTGGAAAACATGATGCAATGCTTATGTGATGCATGTGATTGCAATGCAAAAAGAAACAACCAATCTACTAAGGGGTAACACCCCAGGTGTTACAGACGACACCACTAACAAGGGATTGCGCCCTCGCAATCCACCTGCTAACCCGGGAGGGGAAAGAAGTTCGACTATCGATTCTTCGTGCTTCCAGTTGATCTTCTCGACACCACTAACAAGGGATTCTTGCTCGGAGTGACGACGATGTTCTTCCACCAGGAATCTTCCAATGATCGAACCTATTAGGTTAACGGCTCAGAAAACGTCCACCCACGTAGGATACTAACACTTTCAAAGATTGAGTACGAGAGTAGACTCCAAAACAAATAAGATGGGAGGGAAAATAGAATAGGGGTAAGGAGAAAACAAGAATCCTATTGAGATGTTTTTCCAAATTAGTTTAGCAGAAATAGTTTTGACACTCTAGAAACAACGACCGTTAGCGAGGTTATCCTACAGGCTTTGCGGACCCGTTGCTTCGATAACCATTCGTATCGAAACAATCTTGGGAATCGGAACCAAGGCTCTGATACCATTTTGTGACGCCCCGAGATCGGGCACTATGCAGATTTCAGCATTCTTGCCAAATCCGCATAATAACCGATTCCAGGTTGCCACTTATGATAACATTACAACAGTTCACGACTATTCCACAATTACAACAGAAACAGATAGATACAAGATGACTCAATCGAGCCAGGGATACGACTGATACATTACAAAGATCCAAATAACAGCGGAAGAAAACAACATAGTGTCCGACTACGGACAAGATCCAAATTGGACTAAGAGTCCTGAAGATAACCGATGGCGTCCAATCCCTGCCCAGGCCAAGCCGGAGGGATTCCCAAGCTAACGTCGTCAGGCTTCAAACCTGTTGACTGCAATGTTGAATATGCAGCCACGAAAATGAATTCGTGGGTCAGTACGGTTAAGGACTGGCAAGTGGATAACCCATACTCACAAGATACCGGCGTAGCCAGTCATCACAAGATACAAATACTTTGGGTCCAACGGAAAGGAAGGGGTTATTGCAAATAAGCGACAACGGGCTGCACTAACCAACTACAGAAACACACTACAACTTCCGGCTAAAAGAGGGGGATAAGATAGCGTATCGAAACCAACTACAACTACTCACCAAACAAGCCCATCCAATGTTACCCCCTACTAAGGAAGCAACCCAAGGATAACTCACACGGTTGATTAGGGTGAAGTTCAGGTTATTGTGACAATATGCCTATTACTAGTCAAGTTGTTATTAATTAGGTGTAAGTTGTCTGAGTACTTGTTAGCCAGTACTTTCACCAAGTCGTCACATAACCGCGGACAACACGGCTTCTCGAGAAGATTTATCCCTGCAGGGTGTGCTCCAGTACCCGTACACACTCAAGCCACCAACTAAAACTCAGGTTAGCTTGACACGACCCAAACCATCTCTACAACCCATCCTAGGAGCCCCGGAGCTATAAGGTCCCAGCCACGTAGCCGAATACTCAGCGCAGGTGTGCAAAACTCCCGCAGGACACAACACCCCGGCACTACAGGCCTCGCCCTATATGCATCATCATCATCATCATCAGTAACCATGGGTGATCAACCCATTATGCAAGGAGCAAATGGAACACCCGAACTAAGTGTGGCTCTTCGGACAAGCTGCAGATCAGGTCTAAGTCGAGGGGGGTCCCATACTACCACCCGGATGCGGTGAGCACGCTCATCATGGATCAGTAGACAAGACCCTTTTCCTAATTTCGACACCAGCCGGCTCCAAAACCCTAACCCGGGCCTCCTGCCGGTGCCTTATCAGCAAATTATTATTACCCAGAACAATAACATGTTGTTGATTGAATTGAAAACCCAACTATCAACTAAACAGGTGATAGATCAAATGAAAACAAAACTAGAGCGCAAACAAACCTAAGCATGCAACTACGACACGAGGGCCAACAGGGTAAACAAGCAACAGGTAATAGGAAGTGGAAGGAAAGGCTATATCATGGCTGCAAGATAAACATATAATAGGATCGAGACACAAGCATCGTATCAACAGGCTAGAATAAGAACAACGGAAAGCATCGGTAACAAGTGATGAAAGGCAGCCATTTGGCAGCAAGTGAGTATACTTGCCTGAGATCCCGCAAGGTAGCAGAACTTGTCGTTGCTCACATCATCTCAACGTCCTATCCGCGAAGAAGCAACGAACCTCGAACAAACAACGGAATGCAACAATTACTACTACGGCAAAAGATCCAGCATGATCCTATTTTATATGCATGGCATGGCAAGATGCAACAGGGAAAACAACTTAAGCAATTTAATCGGAACCGGAGTCCGGAGAAATAGGAATTGGTTCAAGTTGTTTATCTAACCATCAAGTTAAATGTTGTTTAGCATGGAAAACAATAAAGTAGACGAGTAGGCAATTTAAATGGAATGGGGCAACATCTGGAATTAATTAGCCCACACATTCCATATGTTGTCATATAGGTGAACATGCATAACAAGATCTAAAATGCACAAGATAGGATGCAAACAGAGATATGGATGGCATGAACATGTTAATGACATGAAACTGATTGGAAAACATATTTTATTTGTTTGATTTGGAATCGGAATGAATTAGTTATGAATTTTGGTAATTTAAATTGCATTAAGTAAGAGGTGAAACAATTATTCAATTTAATGGTTGCAAACCAGAAAACAAAGTTGATATTCAAGTGTGGCATGTGATTTTGGATGAAAAACATGTTTTGAGTATTTAATTTGGAGCAACCATTAGAAAGTTATTAATTATGCCATTTAATTAACCAATTTAAGGATTATCAAATAACATTAATTTTAATTGCCCAATTTGCAAAACCAAGTTGATAAACAGAAAGTTCATTGAATTTGGACTGAAAAACATATTTTATTTGTGTTATTTGAATTAATTATGAATTAATTATGGATTAATCAAAATTAAGAGGATTTGTTTGAATTTGAAATTTGGATGTTTTTGAAATAATCAAAACAGAAAACAAAAAGCATATTTGAAAAGAGCATTTAAAATTGAATGGATTTCATGTTTTAAGTTTTCTGTTTTAAGCAAATATGCAAAAGATATGAATTTTTGAATTTTTAAGGTTAAAAGACAATTTCTGGAAAAAGAAAACAGTGCAGAAAAACAACTGCACCACGCAGTGAGCAGACCCAGCCACTGACAGTGGGGCCAGGGCCTGCGTGGCGCCCAGGTGGAGTGGCTAGAGGGTGACTTGGCCTCCAGGGCCCATGACAGGCGGGCCCCGCGGGGGTTGCGCGCAAGGAAAAAAGGGGAGGCAATTTTGCCTCCCGTGGGATTTGATCCCAGGACCTCGCGCTTCCGCGCACGGGGCTGGACCAGTGCGGCTGTGTTCCGATTCGTGTTAGATACAGAGCAGGTGTGTGGTTATCGTGTGTTTCCGTCAGTTAAGCTTTTTTAACTGAACTTGACTGAACTTCTTGCAGGTACAGGAAACCAGCACGATCGGACAGGGGCGGCCGGCGATGGTGGCTCGCCGCGGCGCGCGGGCGCTGGGTGGCGCGGTCCGGGCGGGCGCTCGGTGGGCCGGTGGTGCGTGCGGTGCGAGCGAGGGCAGAGAGGGGGAAGGGAAAAGGAGGAAGGGGCGGAGCGCACCTGCCGTTGCTGTCGAAGGCGCAGGTGGACGTGCAGCAGCGGCGGTCCTTCCGGCGACGGCGCGGCCACCCCGTGCGATGCCCAGCCTGGCTCCCGGTTGGAGATGATGCAGCACGACGCGGCGATTCCATTCCCGCTATCGGCAGCCCTTGACCACTACTCCTTCCCCATCGCCATGGTGGTCCAACTCCTCCGGCCATGGCATCGTGGTGGTGACAGAGGGAAAAAAATTCATAGCGAGAGGGAGGGAGGTGGTAGAGATGGAAGATGGCGGCGGGACGGATGGGACTAGCTCTAGGGTTTGGAGGGGCCTCAAGGGAGAGATATAGGGGAGGGGGAGCAGGGCACATGGGGTGCGTGCTGTTGCTGCTTTTTGGCAGAGGAAAACGACAGAGAGAGGGGGGGCGTACGGAGGTTGGGGGTGACTGGCGTGGGCTTGATGGGGTGGGCTGGTTGTAGGTGGGCTTGGCCTGCCTCTCAGCTCACCCCTCTCTTCTATTTTATTTTATTTCCTCAAGAACATTCTTTTTTTTTGTAAAGGAATAGAAAGGAAAGAGAGATGGAAAGAGATAGGGGGGTTTTTATTTTATAATTAAAGGTTGTTGATTTGCAAAACAGCACATAAAAGTAATGTTAATATTAACTTCAAAATTTAGAATATTAATTTGATTTTTAATGTGTTAGTTGAATTCCAATTAAGGTTTAATTTGGAGTTTTTGGAAATAACAAATTATATTAAATAAGTTCAAGCAATTATGAAAACATTATTAGCTTTAATTTGTTTGCAAGATTTTAATTTTAAAACTCCCATTTGAAATATTGCCAAGTAGGATTTGATTGGATTTGAATGTGTTATTTAAATTTACCATTAGGGTTTTGAACAATTTAAATTGTTTTGGAGTTTTGAGTGGTTTGGAAAACATGATGCAATGCTTATGTGATGCATGTGATTGCAATGCAAAAAGAAACAACCAATCTACTAAGGGGTAACACCCCAGGTGTTACAAAGATCACATGTTACAAGTGCGGTCAGAGGGTCACGTTCAAGCGGCCTACACGGGGGATGCCTTTTGTATGAAATGCAAGAAATCTAGGCACTTGTCTACAACGTGTGTGGCGATCCTCAAACCGACGATCCCCTTCTCGGCGGGACTTGGTGGTTGTGGGCGTGGCTTTTTCGGTGTGGAGGTCCCAGAAGAGGAACTTGTTGTGGGTGCTGCAAACTAGGCCATGAGCTTCATTGAGAATGGGGACCTATCAAAAGATCAGCTTGAGGAATAAGTGAAGGTGCTCGTGGACGAAGTGTGGGCCTGGGAGGTTCGCCAGCCGAGCGAAATCGATTATGATGTTACCTTCCGCTCCAAGGAGACTCTACGCATAGCGATCAGGGGCGGGGCCTTACTCTGCCTATCTCCAAACGTCGCGCCATTGTGGTTGAATCCAAGGTGGATACACAAGCTTCTGAGGTCCTGGAAGAGATCTGGGTGTGTTTGTTTGATGTGCCTATTCCTCTCCGTAACTCACAGTGGTTGATGGGTTGCACGCACAACATTGGAAGACCGATAGTGGTGGACGTGGAGTTGCTGTTTCACAAGGATGAACCTGTAAGGATGAAGTTTGGGTGCACCTCTCCTATCCACCTCGTGATCCACATTACTTCGTTCCTTAACTCGCAAGGCTTCAGAATCCGGGTGGAACCCGAGGGGGCTCCCAGGGCTTGTGCCCCCTCCTCCTCCCTCTCCACGCCAGGACAATGATAAGGGTGAGGGCAACGATAATGATGTCGATAGAAGCTCTGATAGTTTGGAGGGGCGCGCACACCAAGAAAGCGAAGCTCACAACGGTCCTGCAGCCTAAGGGGCCGAATGGCGGCAGCGGGCACCACTCTGCACCGCTTGCTCCTGCATCTAAGGGGGTGGTTCCTGTCTCAGCCAATTCTACCTCCCTTCCAAAGTTGGTGTTTTACCAATACGGTTCCAATATGGTTGCGAACAGCGACATTTTCCCTACTCTTGCCAAGATCATCACTCCATGGCTGGAGAGGCGCGACACTGGCTCGGTCATCTCCACGGGGGACCCCCTTCGCCTTCTGCCACCTTGGACTTCCCCTCATCGGAAGGCCAGCCCTCCCAGGACTAGCCCGTCCTCCACACTCCCTGCAAAGGTGGTTTTCCCTCTCTCCAGGGGCCCAATGCTGAGGGTCTACGGGGTCCTCTGACTTGGGAGAAGGATGTTGCTTTGGTGCGTGAGCACGAACGCTGAAGCAAGAGTAACGCGGACTGCCTTGTAAGGGTGCTGGTAGAATCCCTCAAAGGTCATCCCCAACCATACTTCACCGATGATAATTAAGAAGCTATCTCTTTGATATTCGTCCCTGGATCCGTGTCCCTGATTGAAGTTGGCCTTGCGCTCTCTGCCCCGGTGGTGCGGGCACCTCGTTCTAAGGAGGTTCCCGTGGAAGCACAGAGCAAGATCAATCGTGGCAAGGGGCTCATAGAGCAACCTAACCTGGAGAGGGATGCCCGTCGTGTCGGGGCTAAGGAATCAGGTATCCCCGCCCTCTCTAACTTTACTATTCTGCAATATATTTCCCCTGTTGTTTTCCTAGAAGTTGCACGAGATAGTTGTGTGGTGTTCAATCCAGCGGCGGGTTCAGCTCTGGATATTGTCTCCATGATTCAAGCTCAGGAAGTTGCTCAAGCCGAGCTGGCTTTGGCTAGAGAGAGAATTGAAGCGGAAAAGAGCGTGAAGGCCCAGTCCTCCATGAGGGGCGCTGGAAGGTGATCCCCAAGCTTTGTTACCAGTGGGGAATGGTAACAAGTCCGCCCCCTCGAGCTCCGAGACCCCATTTCCTCCTTCCTGCTCTGAAAACACGGGAAGGGAGGTAAGCCGCTTCCGTAGGTGGAAACCAGACCAAAAACCCGCCAAGCACGGGGTTTAGGACTAGTTAATCGATGAGAATCTTCATCTAGAATATTAGGGGATTCGGCGTTTGGGGGCGCCATTTCCTCCTGAAAGATTAAATCCGCTGGAACAGGACTGACGTCATCATTCTCGAGGACACCATAAAATATGACTTTTCAGACGAGGAGCTTCGGAGCCTCAAGTTCAACGAGAAGTTCTTCTCGCATTAGTTGCCAACAACCGGGCGTTTCGGTGGCATCCTTCTTGGTCTACGGGATAGTATGTTTGAAGTTGGGACAATTGAAACGGGTCAATTCTTCCTTAGCACTACAACCTTCCATCATCCATCTAAGTTGATTATGCAGATCATTGGCACCTATGGCCCAGCTCATCATGTGCGGTTGACGTCTTTCCCTGATGAGATTTCTCTCAAGATTTCCAATTGCACCTACCCCATCAATATGGGGGGTGACTTCAACCTAATACGATCTAACCAGGACAAGCACAATGATAGGGTTGATTGTCCTAGGATTGAGATGTTTAATAACCATATTGATGCGTGGGCTATGCATGAGCTACCGCCCTCGGGGGCGCAGTACACTTTGTCCAAGCACCCACTCAACCCGGTGTGATGCGTGCTCGACCGGGTGTTCATCTATGGCATTCTTGAAACCCACTTTGCCTTGTGCCCTCTCGCAGCAGAAACTGGTCTTATTTCTGATCATACATTTCTTGTCTTTGACTCGGGGGAGGGCTCCTCGTTGTGGAGTAATATTTTTTTTCGATTCAGGCTGGTTTGCACGTGTGGACTTCCCTCAGCTGCTTCAAGAGTGCAAGGAAAGACTATCGGCCCAGGTTGGGGTAGGGATATTGTGGATTGGTGGCAATTTATGTCCGCAGGGCTGCGGCAATACCTTCGCGGTTGGAGTAAAAATATGGGGAGCGCTGCTAAACAGCAGAAATCTCTGCTTTTATCTAAAACTCAAGACCTTGATGCGTCAGCTGACTCGGTGGGTCTTGACGATGATGACTGGGCCTTGAGATACCACTTGGAGGAGCAACTCTTACAGATTTTTTCGGCATGTGGAAGAATACTGGCGTCAGCGTGGTAGGGTTTCATGGAGCTTGCATGGGGATGCAAACACTATATACTTTCATGCGGTGGCCAATGGGAGGTGTCGCAAGTGTCATATAACCTCTATTACCATGCTTGACGGCCCTATCTTCGGAAAACTTGAGATCGAGGAAAACGTTTACGACTTCTACCGCGCTTTGATGGGTTCCGCGAAACCACGTGTGTGTGGGCTGGCTGCTACCACGTGGGAAAACTCTCGTCAGGTTTCGGACGAGGAAAATTGGGGTCTTATCCGGACCTTATCGTAAGAGGAACTTGAGCTCATTATAAGGGACATAAAAACAGACACGGTGCCGGGGGTTGACGGCTTCCTTGTCTTGTTCTTCAAGAAGTGTTGGGTCTTAGTGAAGAATAGAGTGTTGCATATGTTGAACAATTTTGTTCTAGGCCACATTGAAATCTCGAGACTGAACTACGGGGTTCTATCTCTCATTCCACAGATTCTGGGGAGGATAAAATCTCTCAGTTTTGTCCGATTGCGCTTATCAACGTCATCTTAAAAGTGATTGCTAAAGCTTATGCCTCCCGCCTTGATCCTGTGGCCAACAGAATTATCAGTCTGGTCAGACTGCTTTTATCAAGGGCAGGTGCATCCTGGACGGTGCCCTTGCACTCCAGGAGATTGTGCACGATTTAGTGTCCAAGAAAGCAGGGAGAGTCCTTCTGAAGCCGGACTTTGAAAAGGCCTACGACAGAGTGAACTGATCCTTCCTTTTGGAGGTCTTACATCGAAAAGGGTTTGCCATCGGTTATATTCACTGCATTTGGCAGTTGGTTGAAGGGGACCGTGCGGCTATCTCTATTAATGGTTAAGTTGGTCCTTTCTTTAGAAATAAGAGGGGGTCCGTCAAGGGGACCCTTTGTTCCCTTTGTTGTTCAACTTCATAGGGGAAGCTCTTTTGTCCATTATGTCCGCTGCGGCAAGGTCTGGTAGTATTAAAGGCGTGCTGCCTCACTTAATCCTAGGTGGGATTTCGCATCCCCAGTATGCCGATGACACGTTGATTTTGTTGAAGAACGATGACAATCAGCTTGCTTATCTGAAGTTCCTGCTGATGTGTTTCAAAGATATGTTGGGACTGAAAATTAATTTCCATAAAAGTGAAATCATCGTGTTGGGTCAACCGGTGGAGGAGCAACTTAGGGTGGCCCGTTTGATGAATTGCAAACTTGGGCCCTTCCCCTTTATTTACTTGGGTCTCCCGGTGAGTGACTAGAAGCTCACTATCGAGCAATCGAATTTCTTGGTGCTCAAACTGGTGGCTAGAATTGAATCCAGAGTGGCGTGCTTTCTGTCGTCCAGTGGTAGGATTATTCTTTCAAAACCTGTTTGGATAACATCCCCACTTATGTCATGGGGTTGTTTCTGGTCCAGAAGGGGGTTCCCGCCAAATTTTACGTGATCAGGCCGAGATTTTTTTGGGAGGGGTCGGGTCCCAAGCGCAAATACCATACGATCAACTGGCCGGTGGTGTGTCGTTCCAATGAGGAAGGGGGATGGGGCTCATCAACTCAAGCAAAATGAACAAAACGTTATTGCTCAAGTGGGTCTAGAAATTGTATCAACCTGATGACTCGCTTTGGGCTCAAATCATCAGGGCCAAATATCTACCTAGTAATGACATCTTCTACTTCGGGAATCAGGGTGGTTACCAATTCTGACGTAGTCTCTACAAAATTAAACACTTGTTCAAAGTTGGTGCTAAACATAGTGTGGGTAGTGGTTCCCGTACGGAATTTTGGCTCGGTTGGTGGTGTGTGGAGGGTCCCCTCTACGACCAAATCCCTCTTCTTCTCACCATTTGTGACGACACAGAGATTTTCGTGGCAACGGCAGTGGTAGGCGGATGTGCCTACATCACTCGCTTGACCCCCAATGGACTCGTTTGAGTGATTTGCTTACTTTGGTGCAGCTCAATGCGAACCCAAGGTGTCTTGGTCGTTGGAACCCTCGGACCGTTTTTTAGTCAGTTCCATGTATAGTAAACTCATGCAAGGTGCTACAATGGCACATTTTGACGATATGCGGAAAGCCAGACTCTCACTTAAGATCAAAAAAAATCCTGGCAGTTGGCGCTGGATCGGCTTTCGTCCAGCGAGAAAATTTCTCTGCGCTAAGGCCCTATGGATGGCAAGTGATCCTTTGTGATTTACAGGAGGATACTGCTCATATGTTCTTTTTGTTAGACCCGTGGATACCAGAGTATCATGGGCCGTCTATTGTGGGCCCGACCTACCTCCACGTGGTAGAAATCTACCTGGGATCCCTTCCAGAGGCGGGCACCCGAGTATCTCTTGACCAAGAGGTCCTACCTACGAGGGAATACCACTTGGGGAGATCATCGCCAAACCCTAGAGAGGAGCTCCTCCCCGCCTCCGCTCTCCTCTAGAGGAACCAGCATTCATTGGAAGATAGCCCATGTGGGGCTGACGCCATCCTCCCTGAGCAGTGATGAAGGGGCTGCAGGGCGACTGTCGCTTTCGGCACAGTTGCCACTCTCGTGTATAAAGCGCGCACTGCGGCTGCACGCGCCAAGGCCCTTTCCAAAGTTTTCCTCTTCGGTGCAAGAAGACCGGTCCAGCGTTACAAGACGGAGGGAACGTCGTCGGAGCCCCCACATCTCTGCCATGGACGGTGGCGCTGTCCTCGACGACCAAGACCAAGGGGACATCACAGAGTGCAGCTGTCCTCTACTTTGGAACCTTGTGGTAGTCCTTTCCCGCCAAGTATGAGTGGGAAGGAGGCCCGAAAATGCCGGTATAAGTATGGCCTCTTTGCCTCCATAGAAAGGATCCAGAACTCATCTCCTTAAGAGGTGACCATAGCTAGTCTTGAGCATAGGCTCACACCTTGTACTGTAACTCATCGCAGTGCAATCCATAGACAAGCAGGAGTAGGGGTTTACACCGCAATGGCGGCCTAAACTTGGGTAAACTCACCGTGTCACCATTGCTTGTTCACCGCGCTTCCCTCTCGAATCCTCACGAGGTGCGTGCGAACGTGGTTAGCCCCTAGTGTTCGAACCTCTTGAGGTGACTCTGTCTTTGACAGAACCACCTTCTCCGTCATTTGGCGCGCTGATACGTCATAAACGTATCCATAGTTTCTAATATTCCATGTTGTTTTCATGTTATTTGCTACATGTTTGCTATACACTTTATGTCATTTTTATCGATTTTCCGGGACTAACTATTGACAAGATGTCACAGAGCCAGTTCCTATTTTCTGTTGTTTTTAGTTTCAGAAAAGTTGTTCTGGAAATATTCTCAGAATTGGACGATTCGAAGCCCAGAAGTCTTAGAATTCCCGGAGGATCCATGGAGTCTGGACAAGACCCGGAGGGGTGCCACAGGGGCCCCACATCATAGGGCGGCGCGCCCCTAGCCGTGCCATGGGGTGGTGTGGGTCCCCTGGCCGCCCACCGATGTTGCCCTTTCGCCTATTTATTCCCCTCGGAAGGTTAACCCTAAAACAATCGACCTTTTCCACGAAAAACACCCGAGGCCGCCGTCATCGTCAACCCTAGTTTGGGAGGGTTCTAGAGTTCTCCCCGGCACCCTGTCGGGAAGGGAAAACATCACCATAGGGCTCTACACCACCATGCCCGCCTCCGGAATGATGCGTGAGTAGTTCATCCTTAGACTACGAGTCCATAGCAGTAGCTAGATGGTTGTCTTCTCCTCTTTATGCCTCATGTTTAGATCTTGTAAGCTGCCCTACATGATCAAGATCATCTTATTGTAATGCTACATGTTGTGTTTGTTGGGATCTGATGAATATTGAATGTTATGTATCTTGATTATCAATCTATCATGTTCTCTTCATGTGTATATTATTTATGATCTTGCATGATCTCCGTTGTTAGTAGATGCTCTGGCCAAGTAGATGCTAGTTACTCCAAGATGGAGTATTTATGCTCAATAGTGGGTTCATGCCTCCTTTGCATCTGTGCTCAAGTGACAGAAATGTGACGGATGGAGGATATTTTGTTGCCATTAGGGAGAAAACAATGATGTTTACATTGTTTACATTACACACTTTGCTTAATGAGATTATATGTTGCTTGCAACTTAATAACCAAGGATTGCTCGGATGACATTCTGAGGGTGGATTATTAGTCATAGAGTCTTGGGAGAGACACCTCTTTTTCCTCATACTGATAATACAACCACTTCAATCTCTGTTCTCATACCTATTGTTTTACTACTGCCATCACTGTTCTCTTTCATATACAGCAAACAAATATTACTTTCCACACGACACGTTTAACCTCTTTGTGTTCAGCAAAACCGGTGAGATTGACAACCTCACTGCTTCGTTGGGGCAAAGTGATTTGATTGTGTTGTGTAGGTTCAGTGTTGCTTTTGAACCGGTAGTACACCCTGCCACCTCAGTTGCATCAATCTTCGGAAGTTGCTTGTTTCTCCTACTGGTCGATTCAACCTTGGTTCCTTTCTGAGGGAAAACTTGCTTCTGTGCTCTTCATAACTTCCTCTTGGGGTCTCCCAACGAGTGCAAGATCTGCACCATCAAGACTTTTTTTGGCGCTGTTGCCGGGGAGAAAGAGGATTTATGCAAGGGGAGTCTCTCACTTCCCATCTTTTTACTTTGTTTTCAGTTTGCTTCGTTTGTTTTATTCTGTCTTGTTTGCTTCTCTTTATCAAAAACACAAAAAAAAATAGTTCTAATTATAGTTGTTGTTTTTATCCTGTTATTAATCTTGTTAAAATGAGTGTTCCTGAAGTTGAGGTTCGTTCTTTTAAACAACAAGGGGGAGAAAGTTTGAAATATGCTTGGTATATAATAAGTAATGCCCATCATAGATGCACTAAGAATTTTTATATTGTCATTACTAGCTGGTATAGGTATGTTCTAGACACTCTTACAGGTGGTAATTTTCTAGGAACTCCTGATTTGGAAGCATGTAACTTAATTGAAAGTTTAGTTGGAACAACACCTACTAAGGTTGTTAAAACTGAGATCACTTTAGATGATGTTACTTGCGAATTCTCAATTTCAATGTCTCTAAATCCCAAGCCTCCCATATACTTCGGCTTCCCTTATATTTGGGATTCCTCCCAAAGGTCATTTAATCTTATATTTAGATTTTACGTTCCGAGGAAACTAATAAAAAGCTAAACTCTATGGAGAAAATTTTGCCAAATTTCCTTGATACTACTAGCAAAGTTAATGAATCAATAGTAAGTTTCAACAAGAGAATTACCGTTTTAGAGGCTAGCAATATCCATGATAGTAAAAACATGAGGATTGGTAAATTAGAGGAGGCTATGGAAACTTTAAGCTCAACCTTTTCTTCTCTTAAGTTTAAGAGGGAGAAAACTTCTATGGGAAAAGAGAAAAAAATTGTGTATGTCCCCAAGGTGCCTAAACCAAAACCCCCTAATGTGCTTAAAATTAATAAAACTTTTAGTGAAACTAAAAGTGATTTGCATGTTGAATCATCTTCAGGGTACCTAAAGTACCAATTGCTACAAGTGGTGTTTTGGAGGAAATTATTGATTTCGATGCTTCTTCACTAGAAAACACTTGATTCCATTCTTCCTATGCCTAGCTAAAAGGCGTTAAAAAAATCACTTCTTGGGAGATAACCCATGGTTTATTCTTACTTTGTATTTTTCTGTTTTCTTTGAGTCAAGGTGTTGTATAATTATGTAGAAACTCCTTTATATCTTTATTTTAATGTATTAGTTGTTCCAAGTAAAGTTTCTAGCGAAAGTTGGAGTTGGTTTTGGATTTCTGCGCAGAAAACAGATTTCGGCTGCCCACCATAACATATCATATAATTCACAGAAAGATCAAAATGACCTGGAACTTTTTGTGCTTATTCCTCGGCTAATTCCAAAACTTTTCTGTTCTTTACGTTTTTTGATCTGAGCAATTTAAGTGCCCCGAAAAAAATCGTCTTTACAGAATGTTCGGGTTTTGGCAGATTGTGCCATTTTTCTTACATTTGCTCTTTTACTATGTCGAGTGGATTTCTTTGATTCACGAAACATCAGTGGATGTATATAAAGTTTAAAAGTATCAATAGAACTTGTGCCCATTCAGAACCCATGAATTTTTTATTGTGCACTAACCCTCTAATGCGAATTACTTTGAGTGTGGTGTGAAGGAAGTTTTCAAGGATCAAGAGAAGAGGGTTATATAATGTGATCAAGAAGAGTGCAAAGCCAAAGCTTGGGGATGCCCCCGTGGTTCATCCCAGAAAATCCTAAGAAGAATCAAGCGTCAAATATTGGGGATTCCCAAGACATCCCTTCTTCATCAAGAAATTATCATGTCACTTCTAGTGAAACTATATTTTTATTCGGTCACATCATATGAATTTTACTTGGAGCGTATTTTATTTTTTGTTTTGTTTTCTTTTGTTTTCCTTGCTGCACTAAACATCTTTGTATACTAGCATTCTTGTTTGGGGGAGAGACACGATCCGCTTTTTCATATGAATACTCGTTATGCTCGTATTCTTAGTTTTTCTTCTAGTTGCTACAAAACTCCCTTTTAGCTCTTGTTTTTCATGCATCTCTTATTCAGAGTTGTTAGTGTTAGTACTCTCTTGTTTCATTGTTGTATCTCTTGTAGAGTTTTTGTTTAGTATGAAATGCTTGGTGTTGGAAAGCAGTAGTACAGTTTGCGTGCTTATAACGGTGCAAAAAGAAGCTTGTATAGACTTTGGCTAGACTTTTCCATGTCATGTTAGATGTTATTTTAATTCTAAGCCTAGTGGTTATTTTTGTAGCATTACTTGTCTCAAATAGGTGAGAGTGTTTAATGTGCCATTGAAAGAATCATGAGTTGTTGTTGTTGTCATATTGAAGCATATATTTGTGGTGTTCTCCTTTGAATGTTTTATTTGGTTGACTTGGCACATGCTTACACCATGTTTATGACTACAAACCAGTCACTTATAGCCTCTATGATGATTTAGTTTTTGATTTGTAATACCACTTATTCTTTGATTAAAAATGTTTTTGTCGCTATGCATGATTGTGGCCATTATTGCTCTCTTGATTTGTCGCTCCCAGTCTTTTGCTAGCCTCCACCTATACTGAGTATGATCTCTACTCGTGCATCCAACTCCCAAAAACCAAAATATGCCAAATGTGTCCACCATACCTACGTACATGTGGTATTTAACCTCCATTCCAAAGTAAATTGCTCATGTGTTACCTTTAAAACCTTCAAAATTACTCATGTTTTGTGCTCATGTTTTAGCTCATGAGGACGTGAATAGAGAATCTTTATCTCACTTGTTGATTGGATTTCACACCTTGGACTATTGGCTTCATCCGCTTATCCAATTTATAGAAGAGCTGGCAGCGGGGTGCCCAGCCCTAAACTTAATACAACAAATTCTCTTCACTATTTTTGCCCCCGATTTATCAGTCAAAGCATAATTGTGTAAACAAAAGAGAAAGAGGGATGACCTTCTACCCAGATGCGTTCTTCTATGGGAGCCGCTCTTGTGAAATCTAGTTGGCTTGTGATGTACTGTATTTTCTGTTTACCATTCGTTGATATAAGCATACACACCTCTCCAAAAAAAATGTTTTCAATACCTCTATTTAACCAAAATAAAAAGCTCTAGCACATGAGTGATCCCTGCTTCCCTCTACAAAGGGCCTTTCTTTTACTTTTATGTTGAGTCTCCATATTCTAACTTTATGCACAGTTGAGAGAGCATAGTTTTCATTCTGAGTTTAATGTGCATTTCTCCCATAAACATTATTAATTGATTCATGTTGTGTTATTATTTGCTCTCAAATTACTTGTTCTAGTCATCCACTTGAACTTTGAAGGTGTGTTGGCATTTATGTTTGGCTCCACTCTTAAGGACAAGCGAAATATCACTTTGCTATGTTTTCTCTATGCTTGAAACAAACTTATAACTTTCAAGTGCATTATTATTCATGATCTTTTATTTGTGCTACTTTTCATGATGCAAGGTGATTGCTATGTTTCATTGTTAAAATTATATCTATCATACTTGTGTTTAAAGTACTATGACCTCAGCTATACTTATGCTTTTCCAATTTAGATGATCAAGTTTATGTTAATAGCATGTCACCACAGAAATTATTTGTTTTTATCGTTTACCTACTTGAGGACGAGTATGAACTAAGCTTGGGGATATTGATACGTCATAAACGTATCCATAATTTCTAATGTTCCATGTTGTTTTCATGTTATTTGCTACATGTTGGCTATACACTTTATGTCATTTTTGTCGATTTTCTAGGACTAACCTATTGACAAGATGCCACAAAGACAGTTCCTGATTTCGGATGTTTTTAGTTTCAGAAAAGTTGTTCTAGAAATATTCTCGAAATTGGACGATTTGAAGCCCAGAAGTCTTAGAATGCCCGGAGGATCCGTGGAGTCTGGAGGAGACCCAGAGGGGGCCACAGGGCCCCCACACCATAGAGCGGGCCCCTGCCACGCCATGGGGTGGTGTGGGGCCCCTGGAAGTCCACCGATGTTTCCCATTCGCCTATTTATTCCCCTCAGAAGGTTAACCATAAAACAATCGACCTTTTCCACGAAAAACACCCGAGGCCGCCGTCATCATCAACCCGAGTTCGGGAGGGTTCTGGAGGTCTCCCTGGCACCCTACCGGGAGGGGAAATCATCACCGAAGGGCTCTATACCACCATGCCCGCCTCCGGAATTATGCGTGAGTATCCTTGGACTACGGGTCCATAGCAGTAGATAGATGGTTGTACTCTCCTCTTTATGCCTCATGTTTAGATCTTGTGAGCTGCCCTTCATGATCAAGATCATCTTATTGTAATGCTACATGTTGTGTTTGCTGGGATCCGATGAATATTGAATGCTATGTCTCTTGATTATCAATCTATCATGTTCTCTTTATGTATTTGTTATTTATGATCTTGCATGCTCTCCGTTGTTAGTAGATGCTCTTGCCAATTAGATGCTAGTGGCTCCAAGATGGAGTATTTATGCTCGATAGTGGGTTCATACCTTCTTTGCATCTATGCTCGAGTGACAAAAACGTGACGGATGGAGGATGTGTTGTTGCCATTAGGGAGAAAACAACGATGTGTATATTGTTTATATTACACTTTGCTTAATGTGATTATCTGTTGCTTGCAACTTAATACCCAAGGATTGCTCGGATAACATTCTGAGGGTGGATTATTAGTCATAGATGCAGTTGGATGACGATCTATGAGGCTTGTTCTAATGCACACATGAATCACATAGTAATCATCATGTCATGCATATACACTACGGTGCAGCCTTTATATATGTCAATTGCCCAGCTGTAATTTCTTTACCACACATGCTATTTATCTATCTTGGGAGAGACACCTCTAGTGAACTGTGGACCCCGGTCCATTTTCCTCATACTGATAATATAACCACGACAATCTCTGTTCTCATACTGTTGCTACTGTTTTACTACTGCCATCACTGTTCTCTTTTATATACAGCAAACAAATATTACTTTCCACACGGTATGTTTAACCTCTTTGTGTTCAGCAAAACCGGTGAGATTGACAACCTCACTGCTTCGTTGGGGCAAAGTCATTTGATTGTGTTGTGTAGGTTCCATGTTACTTCTGAACCAGTAGTGCGCCCTGCCACCTCATCTCAATCAAACTTTGAAAGTTGCTTCTTTCTCCTACTGGTCGATTCAACCTTGGTTTCTTTCGGAGGGAGAACTTGTTGCTATGCTCTTCATACCTTCCTCTTGGGGTCTCCCAACGAGTGCAAGATCTGCACTATCACGCGCCAGGTAGGGGGCTAAGGCGTTCTTTCGCATCTTCGCCGCCATGGTCGCCTCCCGCACCAAGCGCACCAGCGACAAGGCCCGTCCTGTAAGCGGACCACCCTCGGTGTCCTCGCCTCCAGCATTTCGAGTGGCGGTCCTCGCCCTCCCGCTCTCCCGTGTTGTGCCACGGACGTGACACGAAGCCCGTCGGTGAGCTCCATATGGGTCCGACACGGCCCCTGCAGTCTCCTATGCAGGCGATGCTCATTATGCAGGAATCGAACGCGCATGAGCGCAGTCGACATCGCTTGCGGGAGCCCTGCCAGGAGCATAGGGGTCACCGCGCTGTCCGTCTAATGCCACTCTTCGCGATTCATGGTCGGCACCCTCCGCCAGATTCGCCGAGGCAGCCAGAGCTACAACCGCACCACTAGGTGTGTCTCCCACCTGGGAACTTACCCTAGAAGTTACGCATGTAGCCGACACCGCATAGTATCGCGCACGCGAGATTCTACATCGCCCATCATGTGGCGCAGCACCACTGACTCCCACGGCTAACCCCCGTGCAAGGCCGGAACAGCCCAGCTACCGTGAGTGGAGCTCAAGCGCTAGGGCAGGCTGCTGCTACGCATTCTCCGGGGACCTTTGGGAGGCAAGATGGCCTTCGGCATTCCGTCCTTGCCTTCGACCTCGCTACACCGGCGGCGCACCCCCCTCCGGTTTCCTACGGAGGTACGAAGCAAGAATCCAAATGGCCGAGGGGTGTGACAGGTGCCTCATGAGGTACTTCCCCCTGGCGCTCTACAACGCTCCCCTCACATGGTTACTAAACCTCCCAGGCAGCTCCGTGGGCACGTGGGAGGTGCTACGCACGCAGTTCCTTCGATGCTTCCGGCGCTGCGACCGCTCCCCCCCTCGACGAGCCTGGGGGTAGCATGACCCTTTGGCATTTTTCCTTGAGGGACGTCAGCGCCGGACCCACGGAGGGAAACCACATCGCTTCATCGACCCGCCACGTGGCGTGCATCCTCTGTGGCTCGCTGGCCCGCTCTCTAGCTGCCACCTTAAGAAGGCCTCACGAGAGGTTAACACTGTCTTTCAGGCGGATGGGCCGCTCTCTCAATCCCTCAAGTGGTCACAGCAAGAAATCTCCTTCGACATCACGGACCACCCCAGAACCACTCGTTTGGCGGGAGCCATCCCCTTGGTCTGCACCCCCACAATCAACAGCGTTGTCGTCTCCAAGAGGCTCGTGGACGGAGGCGCGGGCCTCAACGTGATCTCTCTCGAGACCTTCGAGAAGTTGCGAGTCTCACGCGATCGCTTTAAGGCCACCAGGCCCTTCACCGGTGCCACCAGCGGCACTACCGTTCCTCTGGGATAGGTGCGCCTGCGGTTACGTTCAGCACGCGCCAGAACTATCGCACCGATAACATCGACTTCGATGTCGCCCACGTTGAGCTCCCCTACAGCGCCATCCTCGGCTACCCTGCCTTTGCCAAGTACATGACCGTCACGCACCACGCGTACAACATCTTCACGATGCCTGGAAGTAGTGGCCCGCTCACTGTCCACGACGATGACAAGAATGCGGCGCGCGCTATGGAGGACGCCTACAAGGAGGCGGCAGCCTCGCACCCCATCGACGAGGATAGCCTCGAACGCCTCGTCGAGCCTACGAAGAAGAAGCAGCTATTCTCTCAAGAGAAGGCCGACACGAAGAAGGTCTCCGTGAATCCCGACGGCATGAGACCTACCCTCACCATCGGAGCCAGGTTGCCTCCCAAATAGGAAAGTGTGCTCGTCGCCTTCCTTTGGGCAAACGCAGACATGTTCGCACGAACAGCGTCTGATATGTACAACGTGCCAAGGGAGGTGATCGAGCACCATCTAGCCGTGTGCCCAGGCGCACGCCTCATCAAGAAGAAGGCCCGTCGCCAGGGCCTCGAGAAGCAAGATTTCATCATCCAAGAGGTGGAGAAGCTTCTAGACGCCAAGATCATCCACGAGATCATTCACGCCGAGTGGATCTCCAACCATGTCGTGGTCACCAAACACACAGGTGGAGAACGACTGTGCGTCAACTTCACCGAAATCAACAAGGCCTGTCCCAAGGACCCGTACCCTCTCCCGAGGATCGACCAGATTGTGAACTCCACCGCCGGCTGCGATCTACTCTACTTTCTGGACACTTTCTCGGGATACCACTAGATCAAGATGGCGAAAGAGTATGAAAAGAAGCCCGCCTTCATGACGCCATGAGGGGTATTATGCTATGTGTGCATGCCCTTTGGCTTGAATAATGTCAGGGAAACCTTCTAGCGGTTGATGCGCATCGCCCTGGAATCACAGATAGGAAAAAAGGCGGAGGCATATGTGGACAACATTGTCGTGAAGACCTGGAAGGAGCGCACGCTCATTGATGACCTCGAGGAAATCCTTCCAGAATCTTTGCATGGTCAACATCATGCTCAACCACGACAAGTGCGTCTTCGGTCGCAGCAGGGAAGCTACTCGGCTTCCTGGTGTCTCATTGTGGCATCGACGCCAACCCCGAGAAGATTCAAACCATAGAAGAAATGCAGCCCCCGCGAAGGATCAAGTATATGCAGCGCCTCACAGGATGCGTGACGGTGCTCGGGCGTTTCATCTCCAGATTTGGCGACAAGGCTCTGCCATTCTTTAAACTCCTGAAGCGAACGGGCCCTTTCAAATGGACTACCGAGGCGGCTGATGCATTTGAGGACCTAAAGAAGTATCTGGAATGACCTCCCATCTTGGTCGACCCGCGATCACGGGAGCCGCTGCGCCTTTACCTTGAAGCCACCCCTTAGACAGTCAGCGTCGTTCTCATCGTGGAAAGGCCAGCTGACAAGAAAAGAGCGGCCCTGCCCGACACGGAGCCCACGTCCGCTTCTCCTAGAGAGGGTACCACTGCATGGAAAGACCTCCACAAGGAGGACCCACTCAAGCCGCAAGAGAGCCCCAATGCGTCAGAAGAACTCACTATCAGTGCCTCTATAGTCGCTCTCGTTGAACACTCCGCGAGAGGTACCCCGTGCAGCGTTACTACTTTGAGGGACACCCCATCATGGTGGTATCTGCGTTCCCTCTCGAGAAGATTCTGCGCAATTCCAACGCCACAGGGCGCGTCTCTGAGCGGGCTGTCGAGCTCCAGTTCCTCACCACCAAGATGATCAAGGGAAGAGCCCTAGCGGAGTTCAACGCATAGTGAACCAACCCACCGCCAGAATAAGACCCCGAGGAGGAGACGGCCGTCCCGGCAAGCTAGCTCTAGGAGAACGGACCATGCACTTTGTCGGCGTCTTCTCCAGGGGCTCGGGGGTTGCCGTCGTGCTGACGTCACCAAACGGAAACAAGCTCTACTACACCGTCCAGATCCACTTCGGCCACAACGCCAACGTCTCCAACAACATCACCGAGTACAAGGGCCTCCTCGCGGGCATCAGGGCCGCCATAGCCCAAGGCATCAAGCGCCTAACCATCAAAGGGGACTCAGCTCCTAGTGAACTTCTCCAACAAGAGCTACACGACCAAAGACAAGCACATGGCCTTGTACCTCAAGGAGGTTCGCAAGTTCGAGAATTGTTTCCTCGGCATGGAGCTGCAACACATTCCTGGGGCGGACAACAAAGAGGCGAACGATATCGCCAAGAGAGCATCAAGGAACTGGGTGCAGGCCCCATACGTCTTTGAGAAGAGGCTCAAGAAGCCATCCATCATCCCACCCGTCAACGACGACGAAGTACAAGGCCACCAGCACCTCGAGGAAGAGCTCCCATTAGCTCCCGCCCAAGGCGCACCGGATTGCGGAATTCCCTCGGGATACTTCCTAGTGCTGACATTCACTCATGAGGAAGCATGCTGGAACAAGGGACTCATCGATTACATCCTCAAAGGGGACCTCCCCGAAGACGAAGCAGAAGCAGAGTGCGTCACTCGCCGAGCCAAGATGTACTGCGTCATCGACCACAGGCTCTACCAGAGGCGCCCCAACGGCGTGGCACTGCTATGCATTCCCCCGGACAACGACATGGACTTCCTCAAGGACATCCACTAGGGTGATTGCGGCCACCACTCCTCATCGTGCACGCTCATCGGCAAGGCCTTCCGGCTTCTATTGGCCCATGACCCTCAAGGACGCCACCGAGCTAGTCAAGACCTGCAAGGCGTGCCAATTCCATGCCAACCAGATGCACCAGCCCGCGCAAGGATTGCAGACTATCCCCCTCTCATGGCCGCTCGCATTCTGGGGGCTGGATATCCTGGGATCATTCCCGCGAGCGCTCGGGGGCTACCGCTACCTCTACATCGAAATCGACAAATTCACCAAGTGGGAAGAGGTGGAGCCTGTCCGGTACATCCCGATAAGGACGGCGGTGAAGTTCATCAAAGGGTTGGTCTGCCGCTTTGGCGTACCCAACCGCATCATCACCGACAACGACGTGCAGTTCAGGAGCGGCCTCTTCAAGTCTTATTGCGCCAACCTGGGCATCAAGATCTTCTACGCCTCCATCGCCCACCTGCGTAGCAACGGCCATACGGAGCGCGCCAACGCCGAGGTCCTCAAGGGCTTCAAGACGAGAAGCCTCAACAAGCTCAAGGACCGCGGGAAGAAGTGGATCAACGAGCTGCCGTCGGTCTTGTGGTCCATCCGCACCACCGCAACCAAGCCCACGGGGGCAACGCCTTTCTCCCTAGTCTATGGGGCCGAGGTTGTTCTCCCTGCTGAACTCAAGCATGGGTCACCCCGGGCCCCTACGGCTACCTTGTTACGACTTCACCACAGTCGAATACCCCACCGTGGTATCCCTTGCCTTTGACGAGGACAAGCAGGGAGAACTCCACACCAAAGACTTGCTGCTCCTCGAGGATGCAAGGAATCGCGCTGCCGTCCGCGCGGGCTCCGCCGCTACCACGGCAACAACATCAGGCCACACACACTGGAGGTGGGTGAACTGGTCCTGAGGAGGATTCTCTCCAGGGAAGGCTTTCACAAGCTCTCTCCCATGCGGGAGGGACTGTACCGGGTGGCGCAGATCGCTCGCCCAGGAGCGGCATGCTTGGGGACTAAAGACGGCACGCACGTGCCAAACACATGGAACATCCAACATTTATGGAAGCTCTACCCATGACACCTGCGCGCTCCACGTGCCTCCACAAGGTCGTGGTGATGCACCCTCGTGGGGACCCCGTGACGCCACGGTAAAACGACGCCAATACCTCTCTCCGTGAGGGTCTCAGGGAGATCTCACCAAGCGAGCCGCCTGGCCGCGAGAGCTTATACCCGCACAAGTGGGAGCCCCGTTCCGGCGGGGAAAACTTTTTTCCTCGAGGGAACCACAAGGCCACTACATCCTCGAGCAATGCACATGAACTCGCGCGAGTATCAGCCCCATGGTGATGGGAGTCCCGTGTCCTCGCAGTGACGTCAAGTGCCTCTTGGGGGATCACAAGGTCACGACATCCCAAGCGTTGTAATGAGAAGTCTCACCCTAGCTGTAAAGACCTTTTTTTTGCTAAATGTTCTTGTCACCTCAACAAGCATATTTTCCTCAGGAGCGCGCATATGTTACTTCCTCTCGAGGACACATCGCGAAAGGGGGCTGGGATCGGTACCCGTGCACGGGTGAGACCCAATCAGGTTAAATCCAAGAGGCAGAGCTCTGTCGAAACGGGTCGCTACCATGCACGGCACCTCACCTAAGTCCTTGGTGCTAACTTCCTCTCGAGGTATCCACGAGAGGAGCAACAAACACACACTCTTGCTCACCGCAGAAGCAACTGCATGTCTCGCGAAGCAACCAGGCGGAACCCTCCACAAGGAAAACACAGAGCACCTCAGCAAGGGACCATCGCGAGGACATTCGCAGACACAACTCGCCAGACGAGAAACATCAAGCATCTCTCACAGATCTAAGTTCAACTTTCCTCACTTACTCTCCGGAAGATTCACTATTCTCACAGAGCTCACTTACAAAAGATAGTAAAAAGAAATAGAGCACACCTTCTTCATATTCCAATCATAAGATGCATCTCGGTACATAAGCATGCTGAAGATCCACTACAAAGACAAAACGAGGCAAGAAAATCGGAGACAGCTACTCCCTCTCCGTAGCTACAGAGGAGGAAGGCGCCGCAGCCACCATGGCTGAACCTGTCTCGCCACAGCTAAGAGACATGGTCGGACGAGCAGGCAGATGCCGAGGAGAAGGAGGAAGAAGAGGAGGCTAGACGAAGGCCGAGGACCCAGAGAAAAAGGAAGGCTGACTGACTAGGATTGTCAGGCTTTCCCTCTGGGCGAAGGCACCCAAACCTTCTCTTTGGACGAAGGCACTCAGGCCTCGGCCGAGTCTGACTCGTCGCCCTCCACCTTGATGGTCGAGGAGTGTTCCTCGTCTTCCTCATCACCAGCAGCATCATCTTCATCATCATCATCGACGTTGCTGCTTCCGCTCTCGATGCAACACTCCTCGCGTTCTCCGTGACGCCCAAAGACCTTCACGAATAGTCGGTCTGCCCCATCGAAGCAGCAGTGGAGGACCTGGCTCTCCTCCAGCTTGTAGGAACGAGCAAAGGTCTTCCACCCGCGGGTCAGCGACATGTGACCGTGGGAGCAGAACTCCCCAGACGCCCACCAAGGTCTATTGATGCAACCAACCACTTGGAGCCAGAGCCCCCTCGGAGGGTTGCGGTCAATCCACTCTGCGAAGGCGTCTGGGAGCGTCAGACAGCTGCGGAGGCGATCACCGACAGTCCCAGGAACTCATGCGCCGGCACATGAGTGTCCTCGGCCCAGCATAGAAGAGAGTTTCCTGTCACACCACGGCTGCGGGGTGCCCGCACGCCTCAACCGCGCCGACTGCGGGTGCTTGCCTACGCCGGAGCTCCGGACAACTCCAGGGCTTCAGCAGCCACCAAAGCCCTTCATGCACTCCGCCTCGAGGCCACGTTTGGGCCCGGTGACAAACCTCGACCTCACCCGCTGCGAGCCATGCAAAATCTTTTTCTCTCTCTCTTGTGAAGGAAAGGGTGAAGAAGAAGAAGGAGGCGGAGACGACGCTTGAGAAGTGCGGAGCGACCCCCTATTTACGCCTGGGTTGGGGCCTTCCCCTACCCGTTTCGTCTCCTCGCAGGCCCGGGCATCGAAGCAGAAGGGGCGCGCCCCAAGGGTGGACGTGACCAGACGCCAAGATAATAACTGCTCTGCAGCGTCAGGGCAGTCATTGCGGAAATACGTTTCCGCCATGTGTAGGAGATCGTGGGATTCTCCCCCGAGCTGTCACGCCACGCGTCACGGCGAGACCCGCAGCGATTGGGCCCGAGCCCTTTTGCCTCCTCCAGATGCGCTCACGTCGCGGACCCGGGGCCTACTGTCAAACTCATGGATACCAGGGTATCTTGAGCCGTCTGCTGCGGGCCCGGCCTACCTCTGCGTGGCAAAAATCTACTTGGGATCCCTTCCAGATGCGGGCACCTGAGTACCTCTTGACCAAGAGGGCCTCCTGACGAGGGAACCCCCCTTAGGGAGATCATCGCCAAGCCTTGGAGAGGAGCTCTACCCAGCCCCCGCTCTCCTCCAGAGGAACAAGCATTCGTTGGGAGACAGCCCATGTGGGGCTGACGCCCTCCTCCCTGCGCAATGACGAAGGGGCCGCAGGGCGACATATACGCTTTGGGCACGCGCACTACGGCTGCACGCGCCAAAGCCCTTCCCAAAGTTTTCCTCTTGGGTGCAAGAAGACCAGTCCGGCGCTACAGGACGGAGGGAACATCATCGGAGCCCCCACATCCCTGCCATGGACGGTGGTGTTTCCCTTGACCACCACGGCCAAGGGGATAGCACAGAGCGTGGTTGTCCTCTACTTTGGCACCTTGTGGTAGCTCTTTCCCGCCAAGTATGAGCGGGAAGAAGGCCCGAAAACACCGGTATAAGTAGGGCCTCTTTTCCTCCGTAGAAAGGATCTGGAACTCATCTCCTCAAGAGGCGGCCATAGCTAGTCTTGATCACAGGCTCACACCTTGTACTGTAACTCATCGCAGTGCAATCCACAGACAAGTAGGAGTAGGATTTTACACCGCAACGGTGGGCTGAACCTAGGTAAACTCTATAGTCTCTGGCCCAAGGTGGAAGAAGACTCACAACCTCACACACGCAGCACGCAAGAGCACACAGATCTTTTGGTGGCAACGCACTTCTGTCTTTTTCTCTTGTTCTTTGCTTCTCAAATAACCAACTGATTACAAAGTCTTATATAGCCAAACACAAACACTAATAGACCTCACCTATTGCTAGGCCATGCGGCCACATAACTCGGCCATGCAGCACACCGGGCCAGATGCATGCAGCTACAAGTGAGGGGTCCACTATCTGGCAGGCAACTCATCTAACTAATTTGATCACTCCTAGAACTAGTCTCACGCTGAGCTTACATGCATTCTTATCTAGTAATCCTCATATCTAGCTACATGCACGTATTCTTTGCTAACTAACACTAATATTTTTGCATGTGCACACACGTGAACACGTTTACACGCGTGTACCTTGTCACAAATTCAAGTGTACGACCCAACTACAAAATAAACAAGATCTAATTTGACTAATAACAGGATTAGCACCAACAATCACCTCCCTAATCCTGTTATTCGTTATTCCTCTCTTGAAGCCATTGTTGTTGACGTCGTCGTTGCAACACGTAGACGACCGCCTGCCATCTTGTCACGCAAATTACCGCCGTCGCCGCTGGCCTCGCCGAGAGGCGCACCTCCTACTCCTTCACCACGAGAGTGCCACCGCGACACGCTCGCTGCCACGTGTTCGCCACTGGTGCCGCAACTCACCGGTGACTTGCCTCCATGTTGCCGCCGATAACACACCTTCTCCACGACTCGGACATGGACTCCTCATGTTTGCCATCGGTGCCGCTACTCGCCGGTGACTCACCTCCACGTTGTCTTCGATGACGCACCTTCTCGATGACTCGGACGTGGACGATCTCCTCATGGCGATGGCCTCCACGCCATGGTCATCACCTTCTTGCCACTGGCGCCAAAACTTACCAGCCAACATATCTTCTTCTCGCTCGTGACGCTGCTTGACAGCGACAGAGACTCGGGCGTCGAAGGCACGAGGCTCTGATACCAAGTGAAGTCTCTGGCCCAAGGTGGAAGAAGACTCACAAGGTCACACACGCAGCATGCAAGAACATACAGAGCTTTTGGTGGAAACGCACTTCTGCATTTTTCTCTTATTCTTTGCTTCTGAAATAACCAACTGACAGAGGCTTATATAACCAAACACACGCACTAACAGACCTCACCTATTGCTAGGCCATGCGGCCACATAACTCGGCCACGCAGCACACCGGGCCAGATGCATGCAGCTACAAGTGAGGGGTCCACTATCTCAAGAGCAGGCAACTCATCTAACTAATTCGATCATCCTAGAACTAGTCTCACGCTGAGCTTACATGCATTCTTATATAGTAATTCTCATATCTAGCTACATGCACTTATTCTTCGCTAACTAACACTAATAGTTTTGCATGTGCACACACGTGAACACGTTTACACGCGTGTACCCTGCCACAGCTTCAAGTGTACGACCCAACTACAAAATAAATAAGATCTAATTTGACTAATAACAGGATTAGCACCAACAAACTCATCATATCATCATTTGTTGTTCACCTAGCTTCCCCCTCGAAGCCTCGCGAGGTGCGTGAGAACATGGTTAGCCCCCAGTGTTCGAATCTGTTAAGGTGACCCTGTCTTTGACAGAACACCTTCTCCGACACTTTTCTTACTCTTTGGCTAGGTTTGACTCGAGTGTTCTGCGCCGGCTGTTAGGGTACAGCTCGTGGCTTGCCAACTTTGCACAGTTTTTCAACATTTTAAATAACTTCTCGGGCCGCTTTAGGCGAGTGGTGTGGATGCTATTTTTAGCCTAAAGTTGGGCTTTGTGATTTGTTAGAAACAAACTGTCTACTGAATCCAAAGTTTTTAACTCCCTTGCTGATGTTATTTTCAAAACCGTTATTTTTTTTTGCAGTTGTGGCTCCCGTCGCAAAGGAGCAGGATCGACCGGGGCCAAAAAAGATGACCCTCAAGTTAAGTCGTCTCCACGTGGTTAACCTTTCCAGATCGGCTCCACCTTAGCTTCCTGGTCTGCCCGGTGTGGAGCGTGCTGGCTAACTGTAATGCCTCAGCAATGTTGTCGTTTTTATCTTTGCCTAAGGTATAATGACTCAGCGGTGTGTAATGAACCCTCCCATAAAACTTTGGGGCTTTATTAATTTATAAAGTCAGGCAATAGATGCCTTTTATCTAAAAAAAAATAGAATGTCAACTTCAAAAAAAAAAAAAGGAAAGAGAATGCCAAATTCAATGGCGGCGCGGGCGCCGCCTCTCGAGAGCCTCTCCCGCCACCGTAAGGAGCTCCACGCCCACCTCCTCCGCCGCGGCCACCCCTTCCCGCCGACCGAAGACCCCGAACCAGACCGTTCCTACCTCTCCGTTCTGCGCACTGCCGTCGCCGCTCCGGTCCTCGCGCTCACCGCCTGCGTCTGCCTCCGCCGCGCCGGTCTGTCCGCGCCGGGACGCCGCGCGCTCCCTGCCCTGCTACGTGCAGCCACCCGAACGCTCCGCGCCGACTCTGTGGGGAGCGTGCATAGCCTCGCAGTACGGGTTGGTGTCGAGGATGATGGGTTCGTCGGGACCGCGCTGGTAGGGGCATACGCCGCGTGCAGGCGCGTGGCCGACGCCCGCAGGATGTTCGACGGAATGTTGGATCGGGATGTCGTTGCCTGGGGCGTCATGCTAGACAGGTAATACGCATGCCCTGGTTTTGGTGTCTATTGTTTGGTTGTAACTTCAACATCAATGCACATTTTCTGCAATCTGAGTATCTATGTGATAGTTTGTCTAGCATTTTATGTTATTGTCACTATTTCTGTTTGTGAAAAGCTTTGTTCAGAAAATGGTGCAAGTGAGCAAGTCGAGTTTTCAATCTTGATTAATAGATGACCCTTTTTTGGACAAAGGTCATATTACTTGTTCTAATGTTGGAACTATAGTTAATCAGATCAGCGTTAAGAGTGACATCTCAAGATCTCGTGACAGAATTTTTTTCTTGTAAGTAATATGTTAGGAAAAAAAATTAACCATAAGTGTTCATGACTTGAGATTTATGCGGTATCTGAGATAGTTACCAAAGTCACGTTGAGTTTTTTTCTAGGTCTCTAGCAACATAACTTGTATGTTTCAAAGGAATGCAAATAGGTGACCTTTTTGAAAGGTTAGAATTTATTTTGTTTTGTTCATATGATCTATTTGAGAAAATGGAAAACGACGCACCCCAATATTTAAGTTTCTTCAAAATATGTGTGTGTGTAGAGACTTTAGATACTTGTGACAGCAATTTAATTTCATGTAGCTTTGAAAAAAATATCCCTTTTGTTTGTTGATTTGCAGTTTTTGTTTGTAACTATGATATACCTCTCTAACATGCGCCAGCAGTTATTTGCAGACTCAAGATTACAGAGAAGCATTGCTTCTACTCAATAAGATGAAGAGATCAAGAGTTATGCCTGACCAAGTCATCCTTGCTACTGTTCTATCAACTTGTGGTCATACACAATCTTTAAGATCCGGAAAAACCATCCACACATATATACTGGTCTCAGGAATTTGTACTGATGCCCGTCTCAGTAGTGCTCTTATAAACATGTATGCTACTTGTGCGGACATGGAGATGGCGGAGAAGCTATACAACGGGATGCAAAGGAAGGACTTGGTATCATCAACTACCATGGTCTGTGGATATGCCAAGAATGGAAAAATTGAGATAGCCCGCTCCATATTCAATGGTATGCTGAATAAAGATGTTGTTTCTTGGAGTGCTATGATATCAGTATATGCTAATAACCAACCTAGTGAAGCGTTGAATTTGTTCAAAGATATGCAAGATTGTGGTGTCAGTCCTGATGAAGTTACCATACTGAGCGTCATATCTGCATGTACTAATATCGGTTCCCTTGACAAAGCCAGATGGATTCATTCGTTTGTTGGAAATCATGGATTTTGTAAGGTATTGTCCATTTGCAATGCTCTTATTGATATGTTCTCAAAATGTGGGAGTTTACCTCTTGCCTTGAACATGTTCAATGCAATGCCTCGAAAGAATGTTATCACCTGGACAAGTATGATTGCTGCATTTGCTATGCATGGTGATAGCAGATCTGCCTTAAACCTTTTTGGGAAGATGAGAAGTGAAGGGATTGAGCCCAATGGCGTGACATTTCTTGGTTTGTTGAATGCTTGTTGCCATGCTGGTTTAGTTGAGGAAGGCCGTTCCTTGTTCGAATGTATGATTCAGGAATACAGGATCGAACCCAAGCATGAGCATTATGTCTGTATGGTGGATCTTATGGGAAAGTCTAAACTTCTGCAAGAAGCGGTTGACCTCATAGAGTCAATGCGCATTAGACCTAATGTGGCTGTTTGGGGATCTCTGTCTACAGCCTGCTGGATGCATGGTGATCTTGAGCTCGGGGCATTTGCTGCGAAGAAAATTTTGGAGTTGGATCCCAATCATGATGGAGCATACGTGCGTTTATCGAACATGCACGCAAAATCTGGTAACTGGAACAATGCTCAAGAGATGAGAGGAGAAATGGAAGTCCATGGGGTTTCAAAAGAAACAGGCTGGAGTTGGGTGGAGCTGAATGATGCTTTCCACGATTTTGGAGATGGGGGTGAGAAACATCTGGAAAATCGTAGGATCCATCTATAGCTTGGTTGTATAGTTTCAAATTGAAGATTCATGGCTGTGCTGTTCTGTTGCTCGGGGGGAAGCTTCCCCTTTATTTTAGCCAGATCAATTCCTGAAAGGGTATCTTCATTTTGCATCTAGACATGAAGACCTGCAGGTAATTGTGAGGAACACCACTGAATTTTATTGTATTCTGAACTTTATCACAATTTTTATTCCATCGTGATTTTTATTATGTTCCATCAGCGGAATCATCTTACCGGGGATAATGGACAGCGGTGATTTCATACTCATGGCTCCATAATTTGTACTCCCTCCGTCTCATATTAATTGTCTCAAAGTTGGACAAAAGTGAATGTATCTAGACATATTTAGTGTTAGATACATCTATTTTTGTCCAACTTTGAGACAATTAATATGAGACGGAGGGAGTAGGATTTTACTTCAATTTTTGTGTGTGTTGGAATTCAGTATGTAATGAAGCTGAGCAGCAAGGTAGCACGCTAACTTTCATTTCTCAGAAAAGGTCGCAATGCAGAGTAGGAAATTTTGGGTCCTGAGCTCCCTTTATTTAAAAACAATTCAAAATTGCATTTTTCAAGTTTCAAAAATATCTGGAAAAAAATTCTAGATGTACTCAATGGTGTATCCTACGAGCATGCTAAATCTCACTTTAAAATATTTTGTATTCTGAGCTACACAGAGATGAGAAAAGTATGGATCCGATTATAGGGAATAGTGCATATTTTCAAAACTACAAAATTCATAAGATTTGTCATTTTTGTGTAGTCTAGAGTTAAGATAATTTAGCGTTTGCATGCTTGTAGGATACATCATTGATTACATCTAGCATTTTTTTCAGATTTTTTGAAACATGTAAATATGATTTCCAATTTAAAAAAAATAAAGGGATGGCTGGAGCTTGAGAGTCAAAAGGAATTTTCGGTGATACACCCCTTTTGGTTAAGGGAAGATTAAGCAAGGCCATCTTATTTTCCCTGTAGTATGTATTAAGATGAGATAATTGATGTGTTTCTCAGTGAAATAAGTTTTCTCTGTAAGACCAAAGATTGTTCACTATCCATTATTACAAGCTAAATTTTAAGCCCTGCAGATGGTACTGGGTCTTTCGGTTGTGTGAATTGCCAAAACCTTTCTTCAAGACTTCAAATCTAGTGGCACAGGTATTTTACTGGGCGGCAGTAGTCAGACAACATTCCACAGCTCTCCATGATAATGTATTCTGGCAACACCTCACTTCTGAAAATCATGGGCTGTGAACTACTGAATGCAGTATATGGGTAAACGAATCAGAGTGATACATTCAGACTCCAGGTTAAAAAGGCACTAGCAGCTGCAGCATTTTTATTTACAAGAACAAGCGTCAGGCACCATGGGGAGGCTGGGCAGTCGACGGAACCAGACTTGGATAGATCACAACCCTCATGGCAAGGACCAGGCCTCACTAGTGACTATTGCCTACTTGGTTTTTGGGATACATGCAGAAGGAAATATCTGCTTCCTATTCAGAATTGAATGGTGAGCAAACTATGCAAATAAAACTCCTATAAATTCCTCTTATTATTTTTTACCTGATTCACAAAGTATGCAATCAAAATTCTTATGATCTCTCATCCATTCCTTTATGTAAAGTTGAATAGATGTATATGCAATGCATACAAAGACGGAGATGAACTGAATTTTTTAGTAATATGAGAAAAAAACTTAATAAAATTATGTTCTGATGATATCCTTGTGCATATGATATCTGGAAGGTACATGATTGATACATGTTTTGATGTAACTTGTTTTTTACCTTCTTATGCATGCTCTTGGATATAGTCATATAGGCAAGTGATATCTGTCATGCATGCCAGCAGAACACTCAATTTATGCATGATAGTGTTAGGAATAGACAACTTGTATTCCACGGGACCAAAGGCCACAATATAAATATACATGTACAAGGTGGCAAATATGCAGGAACACCCCTATCTAGTAGGGAAACTATACACATCACTCTAACCCCCCCCCCCCCCCCCCCCCCCCCCTCAAACTCATGGTGGATTTACAACACTGAGTTTGGAGAGAAAGAAACTATGTTGTGCTCTAGTCTTGGCCTTCGTAAAGAAGTCCGCCAACTGTAACTCTGAAGGCACATACTCGAGCGCAATAATCTGATCCTGCACACTAGCACGAACAAAAGAAGCATCAACACCAATATGCTTGGTAAGCTCATGCTTCACCGGGTCACGTGCGATACTGATAGCACCTGTACTGTCAGACAATAGATCAGTGGGTGTCGTAACGGAGACACCAAAATCTGCAAGTAACCACCGTAACCAAGTCACCTCAGCAGTCAAAAGAGCCATCGCTCGCAACTCAGCCTCTGCACTCGAACGAGAAACTGCGGTCTGCTTCTTCGTCTTCCAGGCAATGAGAGAACCACCAAGAAAAACACAGTAAGCAGATAGTGACCGGCGATCCATAGGATCACTAGCCCATGTAGCATCAGAGTAGGACTGGAGCTGGAACGAGGAAAAAAGAGAGAAAGAGAGATTGTCCCACGAAGATAGCGTAGAACACGAAGAAGGCGACTATAGTGGACCGAGGTAGGAGCAGAAACAAACTGACTCAAGATATGAACAGAATAAGAAATATCTGGACGAGTAACAGCTAAATAGACGAGACTCCCGACAAGATGTCGATAACGAGTCGGATCTGTCGTGGTGGTGTCACGGCAGATGCCATAGGATGGCTAAAGTTGTGGGGACGATGGACGCTGGCGGCGCTCGGGGAGGAATCACGCAGCGAGTAGCCGCGTGAGTGTGAAGCTAGCACTGCAAACAACAAGATCTACCCAGGTTCAGGGCCCTCGTGTGGAGGTAAAACCCCTACTCCTGCCCTTCTCTCTTTATATTCGAGTCTCACCGAGTAGCCACAGTACAAGTGTTTCTCACTACCGAGTAGCCACCCTTCTCTCTACGTGAAGAACTAGGTCAAGAATGTGAACCAGTTCTGGGATCCCTCGCGCAGGAGGGGGCAGGGCACCTTATATACTGGTGCCCAGCCGGATACAGCCAAGATGTCGACACTATGTGCACACTGTGTACTTCCGGGTTCCCGCTGACATCTTTAAACCTTTTGGCTTCCTGGATTATCTTCATGTGCAAAGTCGTTCCGCAGAACCGAGGAGCTGATCTGTTATCACTGCCACGAACATAGGGTAGGTCCCCCCTATCCTGCGACGCCCTGCTGACACACTGTCGCGGTCAGGCACGCGCTCTGCAGATGAACAGTGCCGTGAACAGTGCCAAAGTACGGACCCGGGATACACGGGATCCTGTGTCAGAACGGCTCCTTTGACTTCTGGCCCGAGTAGGAGACCGCTATTTCTACTCGGACCATTTCCTCTACCCGGAGGAGAATAACTTCCCTGATTCTTCCTCCTGGCCTTTAGTGCGTACGGCCGAATAGCGGACGACCAGGTAGCGAGTACCGGGTAGCCGCTACTCTGCCAAGTGTCTCTTCTGATCTTGCCTTTTAGCACTTGCCTTTACCCTACTCGGGGGTATCCCCCCGACATTAGTCCCGAAGCTGGTAGAGTCCTGCAAACTTGTTCACTGGGCTCTGCCAGCTTAAAAACCAATCTTGCCTTTGAGCCTTAGGTTGCTGAGTAGAACCTCCGAGTAGCTCTTTATCCTGTCTCGAGTTTCTCCTTTTCCGAATAGGGCCACTTCTCTTCGATGTCGCTGAGTAAAATGACTTGGCGAGATTTCCAATCAGAATCTCTGCGTGGCAGAGCGAAATCCGGCTTTCGGCAGCGCAACTGAGCACGTGTCGCGTTCCCGTACCCCCGACGCCTCGGTGCCCGGGATCTGACAGGCAACACGCCCAGTTTTCACGGCCCGGGCCCACTAGCCCGTTATGTCCCATCAAGCGCAGTTATTACCCACGATCGCGTCGTGGGATCAATTGTGGCCGTTACGCGCGCGTTCTGCGCTGTGTGCGTTTCTAACCGGCCCACACACCCCATGCCGCACGATCTTCGGGCATAACTGATCCCACTAATTCCAATCGTAACGGCAACCCGAGGGGAGGTATAAATACCCCCTCGGTAACTCCCTTCTCCTCTTCCTGCCTTCACTTTCCCCTCGCCTCTTCGTTTCTCCGCCGCCGTCGAGCTCTTCGCCGCCGTGCCCCTTGTAGCGCCGAAAGGCTGATCTTTTCCACCGAGTTCCACCGAATCACCACCAAATCTCCTCCCCTGCTCGATGGCTCGTGACGACGGCGCCCGCGCCGGGTGGTCTGGATCCACCGTCACTGCAGAGGAGTGCCAGTGGCTAGGTGAACACGCGGCGAGTTCCTGCCGGCCTCCCGCTGGCGAGCTCGTTCCCGCTCCGGAGGCGGACGAGCAGGTGGTCTTCCTCGCGTACTTCGCGCGGGGATTCGGGCTTCCTGGCATCGGATTTCTTCCGCGGCTTCCTCGACCACTTCGGGATCCTGCCGCACCACCTGCCGCCGAATGCGGTGGTGATGCTCGCATACCACGCCGTGGTGTGCGAGGCATTTCTGGGCGTACGCCCCACGCCGATGACCTGGGCGCGCTTCTTCTTCTTCAGGAAGCAGAGCAAGGCCAAGCCGGGTAGCGCGGAGAGCAGCCGCGGCGTGACCGAGACCGGCAGCGCCATGATGGTGCAGCGCAGTGGGACCAACCACCCGCGCATCAAGGGGCTTGACTCGGTGCGCAAATGGCAGAGGACGTTCTTCTATGTGAAGAACATCCCTGTCAAGAAGGACGAGCCCGTGGTAGACCAGATCAATCTTCCCCGCTGGACCAATTCGCCTCCTACCGGGCAGAATTGGGGATTCAAGCCCCCGCTAGATGGCGACATCAAGCAGATCAATGCGCGCCTCGCCAAGCTGAAGGAGAGCGGGCTCAAGGACGACGACCCCATCGCCTGCTGGATCTCCAGGTGAGTGCTCCCGCTCCAGCGCCGCGCACACCTCATGTGCTACATGGGCGGCAACCGAGATTGCACTCGGACGACCACATTCGAGCTCAGCAACGCGGATGTGGCCGTCTGGGCGCGCTCCATCATGAGCACCGGCCTCCGGGACAACTGACAGTACGGCTTTGTGCCGTACAGCCGCACGAAGCCAATCAAGCGGGTTAGTACTCTTCTCCCTGTTTCCTGCATACAGATTCCGAGTAGATAGATTTCTTAGCTTGGGGTGCTTAGTACCCGCACTCTGTGCCGAGTAGGACCCTTAGCCGTATTGCTTAGGCTTCATGTGCTTTATGTTTGCACGCCACGCCGAGTAGGACACTTAGCATTATTGCTTAGGCTTCATGTGCTTTATGTTTGCACGCCACGCCGAGTAGGACACTTTACTCTATTATACCTTGTGCTAGCATCCCGCTCCGGGTAGAATCCCTTATGCTACCCAACAGATTCGTGTTGCCTGCTTATGTCTCCAGCGCCTTGCTCGCCCGCTCGCTGAGAGCGAGGAGCGCTTCGAGGCCAATTGGCACGCAGATCGGACAGAGGACGACGAGGTCTCCTACGACACCGCGGACACTCTCAGCATCGCTCATGCCGCCCAGATGGATAAGCATCATGTCGACGCGTCCGTTCGAGATTGGTCCGAAGACGACGACGAAGGTGATTGCGTTCACCTTTATGGTCGCGAGTAGCGCAACCCAATTTTCTCCTGTTTCCTAACTGTTTTCTTCTTCTCAACTCTACAGACGATGCTGATGCTGATGCTGATGCTGAAGAGGAGGGCGAGGACGAGGACGAGGACGCCCTTGACGCCGATCCGCTTGCAGTTGCTGCTCCTGCCACTCGCAAGAGGGCGGGTAGTGGTGCTCAAGAGCCCCCCAGCAAGAAGCCCAAGCACGCCGTGAAGAAGGTCAAGCAGGGGAGACGGCTACCCCCTTCTCGTGCCGGGTAAGCGATTTTCTTCCAAGTTGCAAATTGCTGTTGCTGCTTTCTCGGAACTCCTTATCCTGCTACTGCTTCTCGATTTCTTCTGTTTCTCACACTCTTCTTATGAACTTCTTTATTCTCTTCAGCGCCCCCTTGGACGCTAATGCTGCTACCGCACCCACCAAGTCCAAGTCCAAGAAGAGATCCGCCATCGACCTCGATGCGCTCATCGATCTCTCTGAAGAGGACGAGGCCGCTGCACGGGACAGGGTGCGTGCGCCCTCTCCTGTGAAAGGAGAAGATGAGGACAACGCCCAGGACATGGATACCGGTGCCCACGATGCCGACCAGGAGCAGCAGGCCCACGCAGAGCAGGAAGCGCAGGATGCTGCTCACGACAATAGACCACTTTCTCCCCAGCTGCCGCAGCCGGGGAGGACGCAGAGCAAGGCCCCGAGCAACAAGATCATGCCGCCCTTGAGCGGCAGGAAGAAAATCGGGAGCAGCATGACACTGACGCTGCTGCCCAAGATGACCCCGCGGGCCAGCCGCGGGTAGAAGGACAAGAAGAGGCACAACCTGATCCTGCTGCCGAGCAGCAGGTTGAGAAAGTTGACATGGAGCAGGACCTGCAGAGCCACGCGCAGCCGGATGCTGCGCCGGGTAGCGGGCCCTTGGTGCCGCCTACCCAGCAGGGCACCTCATCCACCGCACCGAGCTCCCCGCCGGTGAAGAAGACCAAGATTACAGCCAGCCCTCCAGCTAAGAAAGATGCGGCCGAGAAGAAGGCTGCCGAGAAGAAAGCCGCCGAAGAGAGAGCCGCCGAGAAGAAAGACACCGAGAAGAAACTTATCGAGAAGAAGGCTGTCGAGAAGCCAGCCGCCGAGAAGAAAGCCACCGAGAAGAAAGCCGCCGAGAAGCCAGCTGCTCAGCCAGACGCTGCTGTCCGCAGGAATCCTCCTCGTGGCGCTGCGCAAGATTCTGCCGCGATGCCGCCACCCAAACCAAAGGCGAAGCCTGCCGTGAAGGGTGGGCAGCTCACTATTGGTGCTTCTGGCAGCGCTGAAGGCATTCCTGCTGGATCAAGCCTTCGCGATCCGCCTGCCTACCCGCCTTACATGTTGCAGACGAGCAAGCAATACAGCATCCCGCTAAGCGCGGCCGAGAAGAAACTTGCTATTACCAGAGGCAAACAGGCCCAGGCTATGGACTCCAAGCCGCCAGCCAAGAACAAGGACAAGGCCCTTTCAATTTTCTCGCGCGAGGTCCAGGAGACCGAGGTGACGTCCAAAGGGCTTGAGCAGATGATCGACCGGGTAGGCTTCATTGAAGATGACTGGAACAGCGACGTCCTTTGCAACGAGCCCTGGCACGGCCTTGCCTTGGGCAAGCTGGACCACTGGCGTATTGACTGGAACAAGGCGGACATGGGCTAAAATCCCATGACCATCTCGTCCTCCACCAGTACGCTTGCCGCGAAGCTGTTCGTCCACCGCAAAAATTCAGAAGACATCGAGCAAACCTACGCGGTAAGTTTTGCTTGTCTGTTCCGATTTGCTTTTTTCTTCTCTTCTACTCTTCTCCTTCTTATCCATCACCCAGTCCCCGAGATTCGGGCCGTGTAGACGGCTACTCAACCGAGTTGCCGTTTTCTCTGGTTGAATCTTCAAAATTTCGTCTGATTCCTTTTCTTTCTGCTTCTCAGAATAGCCTCTTGAAGAGAACAAATCTGTACCAGTCGCTGCTCTGGAATCACAACATTGCAAGAAGGCGCCTTGAGGCCCTAGAAGCAGAACGCAAAAGCGATGCTGCGACAGAGAAGGAGGCCGTGGATCGTACTCTCAAGATTTCCGAGATCGAAAGTAAGCTTTTAGCTACGCGGTTCATGCGTTTCGTGTTTACGCCCGCTTATGCTTTCTGCTTTAACTGACTTTAACCTGCAGGCAAGTTTAAGGCGCTGGAAGAAGAGCACAAGCTCTGCCATGTGTTTGTTGAGAGCGCTGAGACCACCATCAAGAAACTGGAAGGTGAATTGCCGTCTTCTCGGCTTGTCTTCCTTCCTTTGCTTCTTTGCTTCCCTGTTGACCTTGCTCCTCTCTCCGCAGAAGATCACAAGAAATTTGTTGAGGAGCATCTTGACTGCCTCAAACCCACCGAGGTGCAGCAGCAACTGGAGAGCCAGGCAGTAGAGCTTAAGAAAGAGCACACCACCGAGATGGAACCTCTCCAAGTCCAGCTGCGAGCCGCCCTCCAAAATGCCCTTGACATAGCTGCCGAGAAGAACAAGATAGCGGCCGAGAAGAACAAGATTGAAGCAGCTGCCAAGGCTGAGAAGAGGGCTCTTGAGCTGGAATGCGATACGCTGAGGAAGAGCAACTCAGATCTCATGCTCCAGCTGATCCAGTTCCGGAGGGTGGAAGAAAGACACGTTGCTGATGAGGAGTCATGGGAGAAGAAGCTGCAGTCGCTACTTTGCGAGCTGAACAGTAAGTACCCGCTTCTCTGCGCTTCGCTGTCTCCTTTTGCTTCTCTGCTCCTTGATTCGCTTCTCTTCTCTGCCTCTGTCTCTAATCTTTTTGATAGCTTTTTCAGAAATTTTCCCCGACCTCAGCTCGGCTTGCAAACCTGCTCTATCAAAGGCCCAAGCAGCTCGCATCGAGAAGGGCGAGCCCATGGACACTAAAGCCTCGATCGAAGACAGCCTCACAAACATGCAGGGGCAGCTCCAACGTCTAAGAGGCGTGGGCACCGATCTGGTACGCACTGCCTTCAAACTCCATGACTTGTTTTGGCCTCGAGACTCTGCGCCAGCAACCATCCGTGGGCTCGCCGAGAAGCTGAATGGCGTCAAGGCCGAGCTGAAGAAGTGGCGAGCATCCGGAGCTCGGGCAGGCGCGGATATGCTGCTCCTCTTTATCTGCAGCTGGTATGAGAACCTCAATCTCAATACCATCCTCGAGATGCGCCGCGATTCCAAGTGGGAGAAGGAACCCGAGTGCGTGGCTCGCCGTCAGGCAGTCGCGTGGGAGATCGCCTCCTACGCGGATACCGCGCACTACATCGAAGGCCTCCCCGAGCCCGACACGGATGTGGAAGGCGAGGGCGACGACGAGGATGAAGATGATGACGAGGAGGCCACGGTGTCAGACGGGCTGAGCTTCTTCGCCAGCACCGATGAGAAGTCCGAGAAGGGCAAGGGCGCGACCGTCGCGGATAGCGACGAAGAAGCCGAAAGCGTGGAGATGACCATCGACACCGCAGCCCTTGAGTTCGGCACTTCATCAGGCGCAGCCCTCGATGACACGGCGCGACTCCGCGCTCAATCTGCTGCCTCCACTTCGGCAACGGACCCCATCTCGGTGGCCACAACCACTTCTGATCAGGTTGCAACCAACCCGGAAGCGGATGTCGCCAACCCGGAAGCTGATGCTGCCAAGGCCACCCCCGAAGCTGATGCCACCAAGACCAACACTGAGAATGCTGCTACCTCCACCTGATTATGTCCTGCCACACTTATGCTTGAAACTTTTATCAGATCCCCGGAATGCCGGGTGCAGATGTACTGAACAATTTACCTTCCCGTTGCTACTCGATTTTATCTCATTTGAAGTTTTTATACTTAGTAATTTGAGTAGCTTTGGCCTGATGCCGGGTTGCGTTATCATGCGAGTCCCCGAGTTGCATTTTTCATCCACCCTTCCTTTTCATCTCAGCTCTTACCTGCAACTTGTTGCTTTTTTGGTATTCGAGTCACAAGAGTTCAAAGTTGGAGTTTCAAATACTTAGCCACTCGGAAATAGTCATAGTAACGCTACCCACCACATAGCCGAAAAGGATAACAACAGACAGTAAAAAACACTCTATTCGGTTGCCACACGTTTCCTTCCCTTTGCAATTTTTCATGTGTTCATTGACTCTTTGGCTTGTTCTCTGGCTTGCCATGAAGCCGGTTTGCGGACAGCAGCAGAGTCGCAGAGTGTCCGGTGAGTATAAACACACTACTTTGTATGCTTTTGAAATTCTAAGCGCAGCAACCGAGTAGACAAAGAAACAACAGAGTAGAAACACTTAGAGCAATTTTGGACGAGGGCAGTCCCCGAGTTCAATTTTTGATTGCAGGGTAGGAGCTTTTACTCGGATAAGAGAGTACATACACACTTTTGCTCATGAGTGAAAGCGACGAAGTAGAGCCACATTCCAGGGGCGCTTAGACTCCTCTCCAGCTTTATCCGCCCTGTTCTCCTGTGATGGACGCACGTCGACAAGGTAATAGGCATCATTGTGCAAAGCCTTGCTCACAATGAACGGCCCTTCCCACGAAGGGGACAGCTTGTGCATCCCGGCTGTGCGTTGCACAAGCCTCAGGACCATGTCTCCTTCTCGGAAAACCCTTGGGTTCACTTTTCGGCTGTGATAACGCCTCAAGTTTTGCTGGTAAACAGACGAACGTGACAGAGTAAGCTCTCTTGCTTCTTCTAGCAGGTCAACGTCGTCTTCTCGAGCTTCTCTCGCCTCCGCCTCAGTGTAGAGGGTTACTCGGGGGGAGTCATGCTCTAGGTCGATTGGCAACACGGCTTCAGCCCCGTAAACCAAGAAGAATGGCGTGTAGCCGGTTGACCGGTTAGGGGTAGTCCTTAGACTCCACAACACCGCTGACAACTCGTCTAGCCAACACCCTTGTGTTTTCAGCAGTGGCTCAATCAGCCTTGGCTTTATGCCTGCAAGCAGCATGCCATTTGCTCTTTCCACCTGCCCATTGGACGCGGGATGCGCGACAGACGCGACATCTAGTCGGATGTGCTTATCTCTGCAGAATCTCACCATGGCTCCTTCAGCAAAGTTGGTGCCGTTATCTGTGATGATGCTGTGCGGGTAGCCGTATCTCAGGATCACATCCTTTAAGAATTTCACGGCTGTAGCTCCATCGCACTTCCGAATAGGCTTCACTTCAATCCACTTGGTGAACTTGTCCACCATGACTAAGGTGTGTGTCATGTTGCCTCTAGCCGGCTTGAAGGGGCCGACCATATCCAAACACCAAACAACAAACGGCCAAGTGATGGGAATGGTTTTCAACTCGGAAGCAGGCATGTGGATCTTACTCGCGAATCTCTGGCAACCGTTGCACTTTCTCACGATGTCTTCAGCTTGCTGCAGAGCGGTGATCCAGTAGAAGCCATGCCGAAAAGCCTTCTTGACCAAAGCCCGAGAAGAGGCGTGATGCCCACACTCTCCTTGGTGTATCTCTACCAGAATCTCTTCTCCTTCTTCCGGTTCCACACAGCGATGCAACACGCCAGTGGCACTTCTCTTGTGCAGCACTTCTCTGAAGATGGTGTAGCCCTTGGATCTTCTATGAATCTGCCTTGCAGTCACCTCATCTTCTGGCAGGGTACCGTCCCTTAGAAAGGTTAGTATAGGCATGGCCCAGCTCGGCGTCTCCCGCGCAGGGACACACTGGTTCGTCCACTTCCATTGGGACAGCCGCTGCTGCTTCTTTTTCTGTGTTGGGGTTGATTCTCCGCAAGCCCGAACGGTTTGCAAGGACTTCTTCAAGGAATGCGACAGTCCCCGAGCTGAGAGGGGCAGTCCCCGAGTAGGGAAGAGCAGTCCCCGAGTAGAGAGGGGCAGTCCCCGGGTTGCAGGTGCCAGTCCCCGGGACGGAGACTGCAGTCCCCGGGTCTCCTTTTGCACCTTCCCAATCAATCTCCATTGGAACTGCTTCCTCATCGGGTAGGGAAGGAACGAAGATGGACTCCGAGTTGGGGGATGGCTTGATGGATGGCTTTCTCAAATGCTCCAAGGCAATCCCAGCCGGGATGTACTGCCGAGAAGATCCCAACTTGGACAGCTCATCAGCTGCTTCATTCTCTGCTCGATGGATATGCTGGAACTCGCAACCTTCAAAGAATCCTGTCATGGTTTGAACCAGGAAGCGATATGACGCCATGTTGGCATCCAGAGCATCCCAAGTGCCAGAAACCTGCTGCACGACTAGATCCGAGTCTCCATAGCATATGATGCGCTGCACACCAACTTCCTTTGCTACCTTCAAGCCGTGTACCACGGCCTCGTACTATGCAACATTGTTGGATGCCTTGAAGTGGATTTGCAGTACGTACTTGAGTTGATCTCGCTTGGGTGACGTAAGCACCACGCCAGCACCAAGGCCCTCTTTCATCTTGGAGCCATCAAAGTGCATCTTCCAGTAGTTGGATACCGGGGTGGGAGGCTCATATTGCACCTCAGCCCAATCCACCAGGAATTCTGCCAAGATCTGAGACTTGATGGCTTCTCTTCTCGCATACGCGGGAGCGTACGCGGCTAGCTCGATTGCCCACTTGGCTACTATGCCACTTGCTTCCTTGTTACCCATGATATCCGAGATGGGAGCCGAGCTCACCACTGTGATGGGGTGCTCTTGGAAGTAGTGCTTCAGTTTTTCTTAGCGCCCAGGTACACGCCGTAAGTCATCTTCTGGTAGTGAGGGTAATTCTGTTTGGAGCTGGACAGCACCTCACTGAGATAATACACCGGCCTCTGCATACTCTTGCCTTATTCTTCTCGTTCCACCACAATCACCACACTCACTACCCGGTTAGTAGCAGCAATGTATAGCAGCATTGGCTCCTTGGGTAACAGACTAGCCAAGATGGGAGCGCTACCCAGCATTGCCTTTAGCTCCTTGAATGCCACATCCGCTTGCGGTGTCCAGACAAACTTGTCGCTTTTCTTCATCAATTGATACAAAGGCAGGGCCTTCTCGCCCATTCTGCCCAGGAAACGGCTTAGAGATGCCAAGCACCCAGTGAATTTTTGCACATCCTTCAGCGATCTCGGCAAAGACATGCTCTCAATAGCTTTTATCTTTGAAGGATTGGCCTCAATGCCCCGACTGGATACCAAGAAGCCGAGTAGCTTGCCAGCCGGGACGCCAAAGGTGCATTTACTCGGGTTGAGCTTCATCTTGTACTTGCGCAAGTTAGAGAAAGTTTCCTCAATGTCACTAAGAAGAGTATGTGTTTTATTCGTTTTGATGACAATGTCATCTACGTACACCTGCACATTTTTGCCGAGTTGATCATGCAAGCATTTCTGCATGCATCTCTGATAAGTGGCACCCGCATTCCGCAACCCGAAACACATGACACGATAGCAATAAGCCCAGTACGGGGTAATGAAAGCAGTCTTTATTTGATCAACAGGATTGAGATCTATCTGGTGAAAACCAGAGTAGGCATCTATGAAAGACAGCAGTTCACAACCAGCAGTGGAATCGATCACCTGATCGATGCGAGGTAGCGGAAAAGGATCCTTGGGGCATGCCTTGTTCAAGTCGGTGTAGTCGACGCACATACGCCATGCGGTAGCAGCCTTGGGATCTTCCTTCTTCTTCTCGACCATGACCGGGTTGGCTAGCCAGTCCGGATGCAGCACCTCCATGATGAAATTGCTTATCAGCAACTTGGTGATCTGGTCACCGATGGCCTTCCTTCTCTCATCTCCGAAACGGCGCATAGCCTGTTTCACTGGTTTGGCGTCAGGACGCACATGTAGCGAGTGCTCAACCAACTCACTCGGGACACCTGGTAAATCCTCATTGGACCAGGCGAACACGTCCCGATTCTCACGGAGGAAGTGGATGAGCTCGCTTTCCTATTTCTCCCCCAACCCGGAGCCAATGATGGCAACTCGATCGGGAAACTAAGGGTCAACCTGGATCTTCTTTGTCTCCTGAGATGCCTGGAATGCCGTCCCGTGCTGGGAACTCGGCACACCAGGCGCACCAGCTTGCGCGGATTGCGCCATAGCTACCACCTCGTACATCTTTTTCTTCTCGGCAGCAATCACCGTGGACTCCGCCAACTGAGAACCAGCAGAGGCACACTCCATGGACTTCTTGTAATCACCAGAAATGGTAATCACGCCATTGGGACCAGGGATCTTCATCTTCAGATATGCAGTGTGGGTAGAGGCCATGAACTTGCTCAAAGCAGGCCTGCCGAGTAGAGCGTGATAGGGGCTCCGGTGATCAACCACCTCAAACTGCAGGCTCTCTGTGCGGCAGTTTTCCCTGGTGCCGAATAGCACATCTATCCATACTCGGCCAATCGGGTTGCACGAGACTCCCGGCACAATGCCATGGAAAGTGGTCTTGCTAGGTAGCAGCATGTTCTCGGCCATACCAAGCTTCTCGAGTTTGTCTCTCTACACAATGTTAATGCTGCTGCCGTTGTCGATCAGTACCTTGCTGAACCTCACATTCTTCTCGGGACCCAAGAAGGTAGGATCCAGCACCAAGGCGTAGCTACCCGGGTTGGGCATCACCTTGGGATGATCTACTCGGGACCACGTGATCTCTTGGTTGCACCAATGCATATAGTGAGGGACAGCAGGGATCACATCATTGACCTCCATGGCACGCCTGTGCTGGGATTTCTTGTCGACAGGCTCAGAGGTGAAGATCATGTAGCTCTCGTGGTGCTCCTGATACCGATTGCGGTCTCCGCCACCATTGTTGCCATTGTTGTTGTTTCCTTGGTTGTTGTTGTTGTTGTTGTTGTTGTTGCTGCCTCTGTTGTTGTTGCGGGTGTAGTAGTAGTTGTTGTTGTTGTTGTTGTTGCGGTAGCCATCGTTGTTGAAGTAGCGGTTGGCTCCTAAAGCCACCTGGTTCACATTTTCTCTTCTCGGGAAGGCTGGAGGCCGAGCAGCAGGTGCGCGGGCAGGCTGTACAGTGGCATTCGCAGCTGGCAGTGGAGGAGGAGGAGGCAGGCCCTCGTTCTTGATCTCTTCCCACCAACTGCACTGCCGAGTAGTGTGGTTGGCGGGTCTTGCGGGATGCCGAGTGTGGAACCTGCATGGGCCATCCTTCATGTCCTTGAACACGAAGTTTGGAGCAGGACCCGAGCTGCCGCTACCCTGCTTCTTGTTGCCTTGGCCCTGATTCTGGTTCTGGCCGTATGGAGCTCCAGCAGTTTTCGGCCTCTGGCTACTCCCAGCTCCGGTAGCCACTGCATTCACCTCCTCTGGGTCGTAACGGGTGTCGATCCGGTCACCTCTGCGGCTTGTTGCGGAACTCATGGCGCTTGCTGCTGTTGATGTTGTAGTTCCTTCTCGGCTCAGGAGCATCAAGAAGAGGCTGCGTCGGGTCACCGAGTGCGTACTGATCCGCAATCCGGATGGTCTCAGCAAGAGTACTCGGCATCTCCCTCTGGAGCCTTTGCCACAACATGCTGCCATGTCTGCAACCCTGCGCAAACCAAGTGATGGCCTGGGCCTCATTCACACCCTCACAGGTGTTCCTCAGAGTGCTCCACCGAGTAAGATACTCGCGGTCTGTCTCCTCTTCCCGCTGCCTGCAAGCGGATAGCTGATGCGGCCTATTCGGACTCCGGTAGGTGCTGGTGAAGTTGCTGACGAATGCCTCCGCGAAGTCAAGCCAGCAGTTGGGCAAGTTGTTGAGCCAAGTTCTTGCCGGTCCCTCGAGCATCTACGGGATGTACCGCACGGCCCACCTCCGGTTGCCGCCTGCAATGTGCACGGCTGTGACATAGTCATTGAGCCAATCTTCCGGTTTGGTGCTGCCGTCATAGCACTTGGTCCCCCTAGCGAGCTGGAACTGCTTCACGGAAGGCTCCGTCATGATACGGGGACCAAAGCACTCTGGGCCAGGCGGCCCCTTGCTCTCGAGTTGCGCGGATAGAGAAATCCGGTCCAGCTTGTGCCTGGCGTCACTGGGCTCCAGCATGCGCTCACCCACGCGATCCAGGATGTCATAGCCAGCCAACCCCATGGCCGAGTAGCCATCATCATATCTGTCCACCTGCACGACTGCAGGCTGCTCCACCGGGTTGGCGGCTGGCGCGACTGCGCGCGGCTGTGGCCTCTGCCGAGTAGGCTGAGCAGCCTGATGCCGAGAAGGTCCTGGGCGCTCTCCATCCCGCAGCTGGCTGTGAGCTTTTTGGGCTTGATAGCCTGCTCCTGCAGTGTTGTGTTTTTGACCGGACTGTCGCGGCACATCGAGCTGTTTCGCGGCGACAGCCGGGTCGTACACCTGCATTTGCCTGTCTCTGTCGGAGTGCCCACTTCGGTCCCTCTCGCGACTAGGATGCGGAGATGAAGCTTGATCGTTAGATCTAGCCGCATGCGAGTGCACCACCTGAGAAGCTCCAGCACCCGGATTGGCTTTCCGGAACTCCTCGTTCTGCCTAGCAGCCTCTAGCACCAGCTCATTGAGCCTCTCCTGCTGCCTGACGCGCGCGTCGCCGTCGAGATGCGGCAACTCTGCGGCTACAGCCTCAGCAGCTCTAAGGGTTTTGGCGGGGGTACTGTATCTGGGTCTGGTGGAGGTGTTTGCGGTGGCGGACTGACTGGGAGCCTCTACAACCGTTGCCATCTCGGCGCCTAAGTTGCGACGCGTAGCACCTACTTTGCTAGCTCTCCTAACAACTGGTGTAAAACCGTGAGCCTTGTTGTACTCGTTCTGATCTAGACTAAGCTCTAGCCTAATCTTCTCCAACTCCGCCTGCTCGGCGAGCAACTCCTGGCGCTGCCGGTCGAGCTGGGCCTTCATGGACAGGAGATCAGTGGGAGGCGGTATACCCATCCGCACGGCTGACGCAGGTATTGTCGGAGTAGTGGAGGGAGGCAGGTTGTAGTCCTTCTCGTAGGGCTTGTGCGTCTTCCCGCCAGCACTCGGGCCAGCGAGATCCTCGATGACGCCCGCAGCGGCAGCAGCCGCGCCCTTCCCGGCGTCAGCAGCAGGGCCGGTTATCATCACCTCCGCGACGTCTGCAGAGCCGCCCAACGGCCTCCCGCGTGCCGCGATGACAGCAGGTGGATCTTCCGCGACATGCACCAGTTCGGGGTACTCGCGGTCGATGACGGTGGCGACGTAGACGAGGTGCGCGCCGAAAGAAAGCACCGAGCCGCCCTCCGGCATGGCCCTGCCGCCGAAATCGCCGGCATTGTCGGTGACGAAGTCGAAGGAGCCGAATCTGTGGACGAGGCCACAGACCACGCGCTCTCCGGTAGCAGAAATCGATCCCGTCCGAACGGAAACTCCAACCAGCGCCGCTGGTTGCCCCACGGTGGGCGCCAACTGTCAGGGTGGTGTCACGGCAGATGCCATAGGATGGCTAAAGTTGTGGGGACGATGGACGCTGGAGGCGCTCGGGGAGGGATCACGCAGCGAGTAGCCGCGTGAGTGTGAAGCTAGCACTGCAAACAACAAGATCTACCCAGGTTCAGGGCCCTCGTGTGGAGGTAAAACCCCTACTCCTGCCCTTCTCTCTTTATATTCGAGTCTCACCGAGTAGCCACAGTACAAGTGTTTCTCACCACCGAGTAGCCACCCTTCTCTCTACGTGAAGAACTAGGTCAAGAATGTGAACCGGTTCTGGGATCCCTCGCGCAGGAGGGGCAGGGCACCTTATATACTGGTGCCCAGCCGGATACAGCCAAGATGTCGACACTATGTGCACACTGTGTACTTCGGGTTCCCGCTGACATCTTTACACCTTTTGGCTTCCTGGATTGTCTTCATGTGCAAAGTCGTTCCGCAGAACCGAGGAGCTGATCTGTTATCACTGCCACGAACACAGGGTAGGTCCCCCCTATCCTGCGACGCCCTGCTGACACACTGTCGCGGTCAGGCACGCGCTCTGCAGATGAACAGTGCCAAAGTACGGACCCGGGATACGCGGGATCCTGTGTCAGAACGGCTCCTTTGACTTCTGGCCCGAGTAGGAGACCGCCATTTCTACTCGGACCACTTCCTCTACCCGGAGGAGAATAACTTCCCTGATTCTTCCTCCTGGCCTTTAGTGCGTACGGCCGAATAGCGGACGACCAGGTAGCGAGTACCGGGTAGCCGCTACTCTGCCAAGTGTCTCTTCTGATCTTGCCTTTTAGCACTTGCCTTTACCCTACTCGGGGGTATCCCCCCGACAGGATCAGAGAGAGGATCACCGTCTGAAGCACGAAGAGAGAGATGAAGATCCATAGGTGTCTCAGCAGTACGCTCATCAGTAAGAGCGGGACGAGTAAGAAGATCATGAATATACCGTTCTTGGAAGATAAACAAACCATCAGAGGTAGATGAAACCTCAATCCCAAGAAAATAACGAAGCGGACCAAGATCTGACATAAGAAACTGCTCACTCAGACGGGCCTTAACAAAGGCAATATACTCAGGGTCGTCACCAGTGATGATCATGTCATCAACATATAGTAGAAGGAGAGTGCGACCACGAGGAGAGCAGTGAACAAACAGCACAGGATCATGAGCACTGGGAGAAAAGCCAGCAGCCATAACCACAGAAGCAAAGCGCTCAAACCATGCACGAGGGGCTTGCTTAAGGCCATAGAGAGAGCGACGTAGACGGCAGACCATACCGTCATCAACAGAATACCCAGGTGGTGGTCGCATATAGACCTCCTCACGCAACTCACCATTAAGAAAGGCATTCTTAACATCAAGCTGAGACACAGACCAATGACGAACATATGCAACGGCAAGAAGAGTCCGAACAGTGGTCATGTGAGCGACATGAGCAAAAGTCTCGTCATAATCGCGGCCATGCTCCTGCTGAAAGCCACGAGCAACCAGACGAGCTTTGTAACGCTCAAGGGACCCATCCGAGCGAGTCTTCACCTTATAGACCCACTTACAGGTGATAGGGAGAATAGAAGGAGGGAGAGGAACAATCTCCCATGTACCGGTGCGCTCGAGTGCAGCGATCTCCTCGGCCATCGCAAGCTGCCATTTAGGATGAACAACAGCCTCACGATACGTAGTTGGCTCCGGGATAGCAGTAACACTGTAACTAGCGGGGTTATAGAAATCAGGGGTATTACAAGGCCGATTACGAAGAGAATAACTCGGCTGAGACGGTGCACCAGAAGTAGAGGGTGCATGAGATGACTCGTCCACAATACGCGGACGGCGAGTATAGTAAAAAGGAAAAGTTGGATGAGAGGGAACAATAGGAGGAGACGGAGAGGGAGAAGACACCGGTGAAGAAGGTGAAGAACGTGGCGACGAAGGAGTAGAGGATGGTGTCGGTGTAGGTGGCTCCAGAGCAGTAGGAGGAGAAGAAATGGGAGAAACCAAGGGAGGGGAGTCGGGAAGAGTGAGAAAAGAAAGATCCTCCATAGTGGAGGTCGAGGAGGTCGATCGCGGATAAAAAGGTCGAGACTCATCAAAAGTCACATCCCGGGAGATACGCATACGACGAGCCACCGGATCCCAACAACGATAGCCCTTATGCTCATCACTATAGCCGAGAAAAACACACTCAACAGACTGAGCGGTTAGTTTGGTGCGTTCACGAGGACCAAGGAGAACGTAGCAAACACAGCCAAACAAACGCAACATAGAATAGTCAGGAGAACGATCATAAAGTCGCTCAAGAGGAATAGCACCCTGAAGAGCGGCAGAAGGCTGGATATTAATGAGATAAGACGAGGTAGAGACAGCCTCAGCCCAAAAATGAGGAGGAAGAGAAGAAGCGATCATCATCGCACGAGCAGTCTCAAGAAGATGACGATGCTTACGCTCAGCAACGCCATTCTGAGCATGTGCACCGGGACAAGAGAACTGAGAAAGAGTGCCCTGCTCAGCAAGAAAACCACGTAGATGCTTGGAGATATACTCACCAGCAGAATCAACACGGAACACACGAATAGGTGTAGAGAACTGAGTGTGAACCATGGCAACAAAACGCTTATAGATAGAGAGAACCTCACTACGAGAGGACATAAAGTAAATCCAAGTGTAATGAGAGTAATCATCTATAAAAATAATATAGTATCGATGAACCCCTTTCGAAGTGAAAGGAGCCGGACCCCAAACATCTGAATGAATGAGATCAAAAGGACGCTCAGACATAGAGTCACTGTGGGGATATGGTAGCTGAATCTGCTTACCAAGCCTACAACCCATACAATCCAAGGAAGCATTTCCGGAGACAGACCCCAGAACACCACGATGAACAAGATACGAGAGACGAGAACCACATAAGTGGCCAAGACGATGATGCCACTGCTGAAACGAGCTAGTGGCTGCGACAACAGGGGCCGAGAGACTAGTGGCGGTGGCAGCGGAAGGAAGACGAAGCCAGTCAAGCTCCCATAGGCCATCATGTCGTCGGGGGCCAGCACCAAGCAACGCGCCCGTGCAACGATCCCGAGCAGAACAGGAATCAAAATCTAGAGTGTCCCTACAACGAGAATCGACAATCTGACTACCAGAGAAGAGTTGCATGGTGAGTCGAGGAATATGAGAAACAGAAGCAACATGAAACGCGGAACTGCTAAGAGTGCCTCGACTAGCAACGGGGATGGAAGTACCATCAACAATACAAACAGAGATAGGAGACTCGACAGGTCGAATAGAGCTCAAAGCGGAAGAATCGTAAGTCATATGGAAAGACGCACCGGTATCAAGAATCCAAGAGAATGTACCTGAATGAGAAGAAGGTGGTCTCTCAATGCGAGAAAAGTCGGTCACATAACCTGCAGTATCTGTCGTTGAAGTGTCCCAAGTAGCAAGCAGGCATCGGAGTTGCGCAATCTCATGCGCGGTCAAAGACGCAACTGAAGAGGTTGAGGTAGACGCGTCAACCAAGGAGGACCAATCACCAGCACTCGTGGTAGTCACGCGGGGAGTCGACGGAGAGCGGTCACAAGCGCGTGCACAAGCCACGCGAGGAGCCGACAAAAAACAACCCGAACCGTGTGCAGATGCCGCAAGAGCTGACGTAGAGCGGCGAGTCGACACAAACGGAGTCGATGTAGAGCGGCGAGTCGACGTAGACGGGGTCGACGTAGAGCGGACACAACCACGGGCAGAAGGCGCAAGAGTCGACGTAGAGCGGACACAACTGCGGGCAGAAGCCGCGAGAGTCGACGTAGACGGGGTCGACGTATAGCGGCCACAACCGTGGGCCGAAGTCGCGAGAGTCGTCGTAGAGCGGCGAGTCGACATATACGTAGACGACGTAGAGCCGCGAGACGATGGAGACCGGCCACAACCACGCACAGAGGACGTGAGAATCGACGTAGAGCGGCATGCGGATGCCACCTTAGGAAGCGACAAAGTAGGCAAGTACCGTGAAGGAGCACCGAGCAGAGATGGAGGCTCAGGATAGCCACGAATGGAATCAGCGCACAACGACATTTTTTTTTCCAGAACCGGATCAGTCAACCGGTCAAGCAGATCGAAATTGAGATCGATCGATGCCGGTTGGAAACAGCCCGCAGGCCCGAGAGTGGCGGCCGGAGATGGAACCACGGCCAGAGACGGAGGCGGCGGTCGGGAACGGGCCTGGAGGCGGCAGGGGCTGTGTCGAGGATGGCGAACGGCAAGCAGCAGCGCACAGGGGCGGCTGCCTGGGCTGATCCTTGACGGCGGCGGCGGCCCTCAACGTGGACGGCGGCCCTGGAGACAGGCAACGACGGCAGCGGCCTTGGAGACGAGCGAGGACGGGAGACGAGCAGAGCCGCGGGCGTAGAGATTGGAGGACGGACGTGGCTAGCAGCAGCTCGAAAGCAGGCAAGGAGTAGAACCAGCAGGCAATCGATCGTGAGGTTCTGTACGTGACCAGCCAAGGAGAGATCAAGATTGATCTGTACGTGGAAAGAAATCACACCAGTTGCTGCGTGCGTGGAAAACCCTAACCTAGTCTGATACCATGTTAGGAATAGACAACTTGTATTTCACGGGGCCAAAGGCCACAATATAAATATATATGTACAAGGTGGCAAATATGCAGGAACACCCCTATCTAGTAGGGAAACTACACACATCTCTCTAAAAGATAGAAGGTCTAGAATCTTTCCAAGTGTAATAAAAAATTGTTGTTAGCCATCACATGTTTCAAACGATTTATTTCTACGTAAATCTGCCGCGACCATGATAGGAGCCCACAGCGAGGAACATGAGGACTTGAGGGCATCTGTACCCACCACGGGAGGTTGCTCGCGGAGGGCGACGATGATGGCGCTGGTCACAAAGGTGCCGATTCTACTGACCTGCTGCTGCAGTTCTGAAATCAAAGCTTGGTTAGCCATCAGTTCCAGTGCACGTGCAGGTTCTGAACATAATGGTGTGACATTTTTTGGTCTCTGTATTCTGGCTGCTGCCGTGCTAGTTGAGTTGCTGAAGGGAATTTCTTTTTCTTATGCATGGTTCAGGAAAATGGGATTGAATCCAAGCATGAGCATTATGGTTGTATGGTGATTCTTCTGGAGAGTGTTAAACTTCTGCTAGAAGCAACTGAGCTCGTATGCTGATTGGGCTAGTTGCCCGGACACGCGGCGTTCCACTTCTGGTTTTTGTGTCTATCTTGGCGACAGTCTCGTTTAATGGCCGTCTAAGTGACAGCCTGCTGTCTCCCGGTCTAGTGCTGAAGCTCAATACAGGGCTGTGGCGAACACCGTTGCTGAATGCAGCTGGCTTCGACAGCTGCTCGGTGAGCTGTTCTGCGATGTTGACAAGGCTACAGTTGTTTTCTGTGACAACGTTTATGTGATTTACCTCTTGGCTAATCCGGTCCATCATCGACGGACTAAACATATCAAGCTGGATATTCACTTTGTGCGTGAGAAAGTTGCTCTCGGTCAGTTTCGTGTTGCGCATGTTCCTACTACTTCTCAACTTGCCGACATCATGACAAAGGGACTTCAAACTGCGCCATTTGAGCCTTTTCGGTCCAGCCTCAGCATCATCTCCCAGGATGCTTCGAGACGGAGGGGGAGGGGCGGGGGGGGGGGGGGGGGGGGGTAATCTTATCTAAACTTTCCCAACCGGCCACCTGATCCCATATCTTGTATGATCTGTCCCCTTTGTAATGGGTAGAGCTAGGTTCAGGAGGTTTGGATGCTCCCCTTTGTAAGGTGTATTTATACACCTAATACAATTGCGCTGCATATTCTCTCGTTCTCTCTTCCTTCATCTAGTACCGTAAAGCTGAAAGTAACGATGCATACAAGCAAAGACGTGATGCATGCATCGAAAAAGTTCTACTCAGTAATATGTGAAAAGTACCTTTTTTTTTGAACAGTGAGCCCCCCCGAAGGGGTGGAACCTTCATTAAACATACACGATGGATGTACAGGAAAATACAGAAGACCTCAAAAAATAAAGAAAGTACACATAGGTCCTCAGCATATGCAAGAAGGCCCTTGCAGACAAATATGAAAACGCGATCGGGTCCTTCTTCTTCTCCATCGCGGAGCAAGGAGCGCAGCTGCTGCAGCCGGTGACTTCGACGGGGACTATGCCACTTGCTTCCATCCCAGCACAACCATCAGCAGGCACGCTTCGGTAGGGCCTCTCAAAGGAGGTAAAAACGCCGATCTTCGGCTTGAACTGCCATCTATTGGGCATGGATGACGGCGATCCATCAAGGATCGCCGCTGAGTTGCTCCAATCGCAAGTTCCAGAGCTCGAGCACCATCCCAGCTCTCTCGCAATCCACCGGTTCTCCTCCTGCAACTCCACCATGGGGCTCCAAGAGAAGAAAAGACAGGCGGGCTTCGAGATCGACAGACTAGTGCAAGCACCACTACACCACCTCGAGAGAAGCAGCTCACCATCGACCCGTTGGTACCTGCCACGGACCCGGGGAGACGAGCACAGAAGATGGCGATGGAGAGGTGCCCGAAAGATAAGGCAAGCGGGAAGTTTATTGAAACGACCTTGAGGCTCCTCCACCGCAGACGACAACCACCATGGTTGTGGCCTGCAGAAGAAGGGGACACGAGCCCACGCGCCGCTGCGAGCCGCGAGGAGCTGGCCGGAGAGAAGGGAGAAAGCCAAAACGGCGACTACTAGCACAGAGGCTACAACTACCCTAGATCTACTACTGTACAGGGCGCCCTGGGTTCCTAGCACATCACCGCACCAACCAGCCCGACGGCTAGCGGCGGGGATGGCCGGAATCTCGCCTCCTCGGCGGTTGACTCTCAAAGCTACAGTACGGGTGGAGAGGAGGGGGAAAAGCTAGCTTATTCCGCCGGATATGTGAAAAGTACCTTAACCGAAATATATGTTCTGATGGTATACATTTTTGATATATGTTCTGGTGTACAACACACCTAACTGAGACATATGGTCTCGAAATATATAGGCAGGTATTTAGGCCCAGGATTTTGCAAGTAAAACAAAATTGTCACTCGCCATTAGTACTTCACAGTATTAACACGGCACATCATGCAAACTTCAGGCCACGGCCGCGACCATGGCAGCAGCGACGGTGAAGAACACGAGGGCCATCTGTACTGAGGAATCGTGACCACCACGGGAGGTTGGCGGTGGCGGTGGCGGTGGGGAGGAGTCGATGATGGCGCTGCGCGCAGGAGACGCCCGTGGTGAGTGGTGACCCAGCTGCGTTATCAAATCGAAGCACTCTGGTCAGATATCAATTGATTGCACGCAAGTGCGTCCATCGATCTCGGTGTCGCACGTCCGGTTACCTGAAGGAGACTGCGCTGCCGGCGACGGCGACGGTGCCTCGGGAGACTGCGGCTCGTAGGGAGGAAGCGGCAGCCCTTCCACTGCAAGATCAATAGATCAGTTCATCGATCAGAAAAAATATATATCGATCGCATACATGCACAGAGAGAGTTCGATCGACCATGCGTAGCAACTGTATGGAGATTACTGTACTTACTACTGCAGAGCTCGATCGGCGGCCGGACCTGGCCGCAGCTGGTGGGGATCTCGAGGGCGTGGGTGACGTTGACGTCATAGCCGGTGGAGCGGCCGTAGATGCCGTTGGCGATGTAGCAGAGGCAGAGCGTGTGGTCATGGAAGGTTTAGGTTCCCGGTAGAAAAAAAATCCCGAGGGGGGTCGGGATTTCCGGTTACCGCGGTTACCGGAAAATCCCGACCGGTTACCGGACGAATTTGAGAACCAAAATTTAAAAATTCAAACAAATTGATTCTCAATTTAATCATTTACCGAGAGTTTTTGTTAAAATTTAAAATTTTCGAAAAATTTGGGATTTTTTGACCGGTATGAGCATTTCCCGGGGGTGGTTGGGATCTCCGGTTACCGGGCGGTTACCGGATTTCCCGACCGGTAACCAAAACCATGGCTCGCAGCACGCGGACGAGGCCGCGGGCGCGCCCTCGAACATGAAGCCGTGGCACGCCAGCAGGCCGCCCAGCGGGTCCCGGCAGGAATCCTCGGCCGCCGACACCGATCGAGGGGGCGAGCGCCGCGACGGCGAGGACAAGGAGGAGAGCAAACTTGGGAGACGCCATATGTATTGATCAGAAATTTGATGTTCCGTAGACCTAGCTAGGTATCGTATGCATGGGGTGCAGCTTGTTTATTTATCTTTATACTAGCAAACATACCTGTGCGTTGCAACGGAATTGAAAAGAAAATGTTGAAAACATGGTGCGGCACAAATTTTGTCTTAAAGTCCATCGACGGGTATCCCTAACCTTGGTTCACCCTTTCGTCTTAATCTTTATATTTTATTTGAATTGCTACACCAAGAACCTGGTAAGGATATTCTTAGAAACGGGCGGCGAGAATTGAACAATCACGGGTTTGTCACGCACTGGAATTGATCAGACATGAATAAAATCATCAGTTGATTGATTTTCCTTGTCGTTATGTTTAATGCTTTGTCTAGCTAGCAAAAAAGCTATGCACCTGCTGCGTGCTTGCGTTATGAGGTTGTGTTCTATTTTTCTAGACACTCTAAGACTGTTTGGTTGGTTTTAGAAAAACTATTGAGCTAAAATTTGTTTCAAGATAGAGATAAGAGATTGAAAAATACCCAGCGTGTTAGTATGGCATGCAAAAATAATTTCCAGCTAGTAGTTCAAAGCAAGCTTATATGCAAATCCCACTGATCAATGAATTGCCACCCCTGTCTCGTGGCAATTCCTTATATGCGACAACAACCTGATAAGTTCACCGTAGTTCATAGTGCAACTGCATTCCATGTCACAACATTTGTCCCAGGAACCCGCTGAAGCAGCTCAAACGCCTTGCCTGACCCACATCCCCGTCGATGCATAACCAGACACCATGCATCATGTTCAAGCTAACAACATCCCTCGGTGCCATTCATTCCAATCAAAGAATTGCATACATAAATGTCCAGATCATATATATACGTTGGTTAATTGCGTCCGATGGTGACCTCCCGGAGCTCCACACAAGAACGCAACAGTCTCCTCCCATTGCCGCGCGCGCTACACCTACGTGCAGCAACCCGGCAACCTCGCATTGCCGAGCGGCATCTCATCCTCCTGTTGACGAGCTGCGCCAAAATCAGACTGCCGGGGATCCTCGTACTCCTAGAGATCACTGTGCCGCCCTCAGTCTGCATCGGGCAGGAGTTCAATAAAGCGTCAGAGGGTGTGGATCAACGCGGCGGTCAACAACATGCTGGTGTCAATACTGGCACGCGCCTGATTGGCGGGTCGCTCCTGCTGCTGACTTTGGGCAGGTCGAGCTCCTTCCGCTCGGCCGCTCTCCTAACTTATCCCCCACTGACGATTTTGGTCAGCGCGATGAGCTCGTTGTAGACGAGGCCAGACGGCATGAAGGGCAACAGGGTGGCGGCAGTGACAGGGACCGTAACATGGCGACAGGCTATGCCATGGGTAGACGGTGAGTCTCCACATCGGTGTATATGGCAACCAGGGATCAGCCCCGATCGGAGCAGTAGCGGATGCAACATCGCTAGGCACAGTTGAGGTAGTGGATGCCTCGCCACGGAGGGACAATGCCAGGGAGGCGCTTCGCATAAGTAGTGCAGCGCTGCCGGAGGCCGACAACTCGTAGTGATCCTCGTGCCCGTCGAGGGCGGCGATGTACGCGGTCCCCCATGCAGTTGGGATGTCAGTCGCGCCATTGGGAAAGTCGTGTACACGGGCGTGCGCGTCCGCCCACCGCCATGCTAGCCAGAATGCGAAAGTGGATGACGAGGGAGAGAGGCCGGATCCGCCTGCCAGCAGTGGCGACATGGGGCCTGTAGCTTCCCATTGCCGCACGCGCTACACCAAGGCGCCAGAATACAGGGATGCTTTAATCGATATATTTTTTGGGGGCGAACTGAGGCGAAGCGAACCGTTATTTTAGGGGTGGCATAGGAGGTAATTATATGATTAGCATGTAGTATATATTATCATTGGTGGCAGGGTGGGTAATTTATGTCAACTTTGGGGGCAGTTTTAATGACGAACCGACCGACCAAGTAACCAACCAGGGAAGTCTTAACGCTTTTATTATTAGGTAAAGATAAAGATGTAGGACGCACGTAGGCAGGATAGAGAGATCAACCAGCTTTTACTACTCCCTCCGTCTCAAAATAATTGTCTCAAGTTTATCTAGATATTGATGCATCTATATACTCCCCCCGACCCGAATTAGTGGGCGGGCTCATGTTACAAAAACATTTTACAAACCCCCCCCCCCCCCCCCCCGCGATTTTGAAAACTTTTGCAATCAGGTCCGTCTTCCTCACGGGGCGGAGCACACAGCATCCTGCTCGCCGCCGTCGCCACCGCATCCGCCGCCTCGAACTCGAAGCCCACCCTTCCCGTGCCGGTACCCTCCTCCCCCGCCAAAGGAGCCCTTGGCGCGGGCTCATCCCACTCCCAGCCCCGGGGAGGAGCGCAGCTCGCCGTGCCCCCGTCGGCCACGCTCGCCTCGGCCGCGGACACGGAGCTCCCTGTCGCCGCGGACGCGGACCTCCGACCTCGCCCCCTCCCCTGTCGCCGCCCTCCCGCTCGCCGCCTTGCCCCTTCCCCACTCGATGCCAGGAGGAGCCCCTCTTATGCCATAATCATAGGTCAGTTCAGTCATGGGAGGAATATGTTTCATCGCGAAGAACATGATATGCGGATAACTATCATTGCCATGCTCAAACTGCACAGCCTGCCAAAGCAGATTCGGGGAGCAGCTATGGTTGATAAAACGAGCTACGTTACCTGCATCTTTTGCACTTATGACGATAGGTAGCTGCTTAGAGATCTTAGCTGTGGCATCAGTACTCTTTCCTTCAAGTAACTCTGCACCCAGATTATATCTTAAAGCCTTGTCATGGGGAAATGATGTGCGAAAGGTGTAGTCGTCTTCCTCTTTCCTTCAAGTAACTCTGCACCCAGATCACATCGGCATTGCTGAAATCAGCGATCTTTCCTGAGCAAAGAAACAGGGGGAAAAACCTCTGCGTTACGGCTGTGACATTTGCGGTCTTGTTTTGCGCCACTAGGTATCCACACTTTAGGCTAAAAAAGAAAGCATTGCAGCACACAACAAACACTAAATAGGGGCATAACTGTAATGATCTCTACTGAACTACTGGTTTCCTCCTGGATTTCGTCTGGAGGATACTAGCCTTTGGAGATGCAGCCAACTGGGGTTCTAAATGTTATCATGAGATGCAAAGATGGATAAAGTAAAACTAGCATTCAAATCAAACAGAACTAGTAGTGTGGAAGAGTCCTACTACAACAGTTATGAGCTTTTGAAAATATTGTACATTCCATTGCTATAATGTACATTTCATTGCTATACTTTTACTGATGCAATATTGTGGTTATGTTGCCTATATTAATTTGAGAGAAACTAAATACTCCTCAATTGCTTTTCTGCAGGTTGCCTAGTCCACCATAGGACAAGATGGTCCTCTTTGATATCAACTTAACTCCTCCACAAGAGCTGGATCTCAACTTCAGTCCAAATACTCCACAAGAAGAAGAAGAAGCTGCTCATGTTCCAGAAGAAGAAGAAGAAGAAGAAGAAGAAGCTGCTCATGTTCTAGAAGAAGAAGAAGAAGCTGCTCATGTTCATGGAGAACAAGAAGAACATGTTGTGCAAAGACATGATGTGCCGGAGAGTTATAAATTTGCAGCATATATTGCACTCAAAGCTCTAGGAAAAGGTAGACCTGTGGTGAAGGCAGATAAGGAAAATGTGGCTCAACTTTTGGGAATAAGTCTCAGATCTGTCGAGAAGATATGGAAGAAGGCCATAGATCAAGAGAGCAGAAATGAAGTGCTTGATTTCTCAAATAAGCGGAAGGGTAGGTGCGGAAGAAAGAGGAGGGAGCTTGAACTCGATGAAAGGGTGCCTCAAGTTCCCTTCAACAAAAGGGGTACATTGAGGGCGCTGGCTAGGTCTCTTGATATCCCTTCCACAACACTGCAAAGGAGATTGGAATGGGGCGATTTAAGGCGCCATACCAATACCCTGAAAACACATATATCTTTAGAAAACAGATTAAGAAGGCTCATACATTGCATCTCAATGGTCGATGATGCCACTATCTTACAAGCAAAGATTTGGTTCAAAAAGATGAGGAACAGAATGCACATGGATGAGAAGTGGTTTAATTTGACTAAGCGAGATCGGACATACTACCTATCACGAGAAGAAGCAGCACCAGTTCGTACTATCCATAACAAAAACAACATCGGCAAGGTCATGTTCTTAACTGTTGTTGCTAGACCTAGACATGATGAGCAAGGAAATGTGACCTTTGACGGAAAGGTTGGCATCTGGGCTTTTGTCACAGAAGATGCTGCCAAATACGACTCAAAGTATAGGACAAAAGGCACAATGGAATTAAAGAACGTCAATGTTACCAGAGACGTCATGCGGGAATACCTGTGTGAGAAGGTAATTCCAGCAATTGTAGAAGTGTGGCCTGAAGATGGATATGAGGAAACAATATGGATACAACAAGACAATGCTCGAACGCATGTTCAGCCTGATGATCCTGCATTTTTGGCCGCCGTGAAAGCTTCAGGACTGGATATTAGGTTGACTTTCCAACCTCCCAACTCGCCGGATCTGAATGTTTTGGACCTTTGCTTCTTCAGCTCCATCCAATCATTAGCATTTGAGAGTGCACCTAAAAATCTCCAAGAACTGATAGAAACAGTGGAGCAAGCTTATGATGCATATGACGTGAAGACACTTGCCAAAGTGTACATCACATTACAGTCTGTCTTGTTGGAGATTATGAAAGACAAGGGTGGAAACACATATAAGCCACCCCACATGGGCAAGGACAAACTAATAAGAGAGGGGAAGCTACCTAACATACTAGAGGTTGATAGCAAACTGTATGAAGATACCTTAAAGCTAATAGCCGACTATGAGAAACAACTAGTGGAGCAAAAGGAGGAGAAGATGAAGAATAAACAAGCAAAGAAAGCAACAAAGAGAACTAGAAGGTCCCAAGTAATCCTGGATTATGACTCAATGATCGCAGGAAAAGAATATGAGACATGGTTGAAGGACCCTTCAAGCATTGTCCGTCCACGCCGTCGAGTGAAAATAAAGCAACTTGATCTCATCCGAGAAAAACAAATAGGCGACTTTGAATCTAGTACAATACAACCAACAGTAAAAGAAGAGAAGCCCGAGGAGAAGAAGAGGATCAAGAGGAGAAAAGGAGGAGAAGAAGATGGGCAATACAAGAAGGCCAGAAAGGCACAAAACAAACAGCAAGCCATCCTAAATTAGATGCCATGTGATACTAGAGCAAAACAATTGTGGAGTACATAATGTTGACGATTGTGGAGTATATAATGTTGCCACTTGATGCCCCTCATAGTTCCTTTGTGTCACTGTAATGTGGAGTATGTAATGTTGCCATTTTAATTTTAATTTTGTTCAGATGACTGTATCCAGACAAATACTACTCCTTTCTTATATAATGTGGAGTAGCAAGTAGTGTGTGTCATAAAAGTAGTAACCACAGTAAGACAAGATCTAGGAGATATTTCTGCATTAAAACAAAAAGGAGAAGGTATACAGACCTTCACTCAAACAAATAGCGGGCTCAGTTGTATCCTTAAATCCTGAACAGATAGCTTTTAGCACAGCACCTTTGTCCAACTTACCTGGAGAAAAACGCAAACTGTAACACAAATAATGCCAGGAGTGAAACAGCTCGTGCTATAAAACAGTAGATAACCTCGGTATTGCCTGTTGTTGACAACAAGGGTTGGCAGTATCGTGACATCTTCTCGTTTACCATGACCAATCTGCAAAGTAACATAGAGCTGAGTATACCATAAAATTATGGACATATGCACAGATAAGGAGTACTATTTAACAGAAAAGGGCATCTTGTTCTGCCTTTAGAATTGGGTTTTCCTCATCGGCTTCAGGATCTCCAACACACTTGTCTATCTTATCAATGTCCAACCCTGAGTAGCAAATATGAACGCGGCAGGTTTCATCAGTTAATTAAATAAAGAATCATTTACTCCATCTGGTGTAAATGATTCAACTGCAAATACTGCATCTGGTGTCCTTTGCTTGGCTGTACAGAACAGTAAGTGAGGTTAATACACATCAAATTGATTCTGAAATATTTGATAAACATTTGTAAAGAAATCAAACATTTGATCTTCACTGAAATTGACTAAGCTGAACAAATTATAGAGAGCTATGGTATCCTTCAAATGTTATTCTCTGGTTTAGACTACGTTTTCCCCCAAATTAATCAGCCTAAAGAATCTGAAAGAAATATCTCTGATTTCTCAGTCAGGCCTGCATAGGCACCAATAACAATGCCTACATGTATGGCAGAACTACAGTTATCAATTCTAAACAAAAACAGTTAGGCATACTTCAATAGCTCATACACGACATCAGTTCCGATTGAATAGGAAATATAGCTGAATGCCTGAAAAATATCAGTGAACAAAATATATGGTACACCGGTGCCGATGCAAGAGTCACTTACGATGGTGCTACTCTTATGAATCTAAGTCAAGGAGAAAGAGGAGCATAACTAATGTCTGGATTGAATCTCTGTTATATTAACGCACCAAGAAGGCTGCACACGTCTGCGCAAGCGGAGCTGCAGAGGTCACGAATTCTCCAAATATCCATACATACGGCAGCACACTACTGCAGTTCTGCATGTTCTTGTTTCACAGCTGCACGGGGCTCACCAGCGGCTTCGCGGAGAAGAAGGCGTCGAGGTTGGCGGCGATGACCTCGAGCACGCCGCGAATCGACTCCGGCGTGGTCACCGCCCGGTGGTCAGACAGCACGACGTTGTCCATGCCGAACAGCTCCGTCGGCACGGCCGGCTCGTTCTCGTACATGTCCAGCCCGGCGCCGCCCAACACGCCCTCCCACAGGCACCTCAACAGCTTCGGCTCGTCCACCAGGCCGCCCCGGCCGACGTTCACCAGCACCCCGTCCGCCCCCAGCGCCTCCATCACCTCATGGTTCACCATGCGCTTCGTCTCCTCCGTCAGCTCGCAGGAGAGCACCAGCACGTCGCTGCCGGCGGCAAGGTCCAGAAGCGACGCAACGAACGCGTACGGCGACGAAGGCTTGGGCGACCTCGAGTCGTAGGAGATGGCGCAGCTGAAGGCGGCGAGGCGAGCCGAAGACGGCCGCCGCAGAGGCGGATGAGAGGAGGAGGCGGCGGCACGGCCTCACGGCTGCGGCGGCGGCAAAGGCGGGATCTTGGGCGATTTCGTCCTCGATCTCCCCGGAAGACGACGAGGCGGCACGGAAAGACGACGAGGCGGCGCGGGAGGAGCGGAGCAGGTGGCCCGGGAGGGGAGGAGCTGGCGGCGAGGGCGGCCGGAGCAGGTGGCCCGGGAGGGGAGGAGCAGGCGGCGAGGGTCGGGGGCGAGAAACATCTGCGGGAGGACGCGAGATTTCAGGTGAAAAAGTTCAGGTGTTTTTTTGCAAAAAAACCAATCGCCCACTAATTCGGGTCGGAGGGAGTACTAAAACATGTCTAGATACATCCATATCTAGACAAAGTTGAGACAATTATTTTGAGACGGAGGGAGTATTTGAACGAAGACATTGCGTCGTGCAAGGAACGGACACGCAATTTGTCTAGGGAGAAATTTGTCGAGTATGGACACGCAAAAATGCTGACTTACAGGTTCTGTTTAGGATAGCGCTGGGCGTCCCTCGGCGGATTATTCCCCCCGATCCTCCGCCTCGACGAGGCGACACGTGTCTTTGTCCTGGTCAATGAGGGATGACCCCCTGCAACTCTCAGTTGTCCCACTCCACACAAAAAAAAAAAACTAATCTTCCTTCCCCACAACGCACACCATGGCCACGCACCTCGAAACCTCCGTCGCTCCACCGTGAACCGACTCGTCGCCGGAGAAGACGTCGTCACCGGTGATGACGACGTCACATCATAGCTTCCCCCGAGCGCTCGCATCACCGTCACCGTCCTCATGGAAGCACCTCCATCCACCCTTGTGAGCAACTCCATTGAGCCCTCATAGAACCGCGTGCTTCATCGACAGCACTTTCATCCTTCTTCGAGAGCACCGCCGCCCTCATCCACATCCTTCTTCGGGAGCACCGGCACCCTTCTTCGGGAGCACCGCCGTCGTTGTTCGGGAGCACCGCCGCTCACCTTGGGCAGCACCAACGTCCTTCAATGGGAGCATCCACATCCTTCTTCGGGAGCACCCGCACCCTTCTTGGGGACCACCGCCGTCCTTGTTCGGGAGCACCGCCTCTCACCTTGGGCAGCACCAACGTCCTTCCATGTGAGCATCCACATCCTTCTTCGGCAGCACCGACACCTTCTTCGGGAGCGCCCCGTCCTTGCCGGGAGCACCGGCGCCCTTCCATGGGAGCACCGCCGCCCTTCTTCAAGAGCACCGCCGCCCTTCCATGGGAGCACCATCGTCCTTCTTCAGGAGCACCGGCGCCCTTCCATGTGAGCACTATCGTTCTTCTTCAGGAGCATCGCCGTTCTTCTTCGGGAGCACCACTTCCCTCGCATGGGAGCACCGCAGCTCTCCCTCGGCAGCATCGGTGCCCCTCCCCTGGACGCATGACCAAGCTCCTTCAGCAGCACCGCACCTTCCTCCGTTGGAAGCACCAAGCACCGTTGCTACCACTTCAGTAACACATGCTCCCTCCCATGGGAGCATCGCACCAGGCCTCCTGCGGGAAGCTTCTCCTCCCACTCGCCGGCAGTAGGAGCGGCCCAGATTTGCATCTTGCTTGGTCGAAGCTTGCATCCATGGCGTCACGGGACGTGTCCAGCTTGCTCTGGCGCCAGATCTCACCTGAGCATCCCCGATGGCCAAGCATCCAGCCAGCATTGGAGGTGGTGTATGGGGGCAGCGGGAGATCCAACCAGGATTGGAGGTCTGCGTGTATGCTAGGGAAGAAAACGAGAAGGGAAGGGGACGAAGCACCCAGCTGCGGGAGGAGATAAGGTTGAAGTGGTGGCCCTCAACACGCGCACGTCTCTCGTTTTCTTCTACAGGAACTGGACGCGTGGCGCGCAGAGCGTGCGGGGGATCGAGTCGTGCAATCCCCCGGCTGAAGAGTAGCGTTCTCCTTCTCTTTACGGACTTCCTACTTTACTAATCTCCCACAAAGTGCATGTAGAATGGTTTTATCCTATCAATGTCACATACGATAATTGGTGATTTTTTTTTGAAACTCGATAATTGGTGAGTTTAAAGAGAAAGATAATTTGTCTTCTATTAGTTGAGAGATTATATCTTTTGAACAATAACACAAGACAATCTCACCGCTTTCTCTTATTCACATGTTTTCTTGTTTAATTTTAACATTCCTATAATTTTAGAAGCATGTAAACAATACTTCTAACGTCAAATGACCAAAAACGGTCTTTCGGAAAAGGAAACTTTCCACTCGGGAGGTTGGAGCATTCACTATGAAACATTGGTAGACAACAAGCATGGCACCTTAGACGCACACTTTAGTGGGGCACAATGGTCACAATGCCACAAACAAGACTCGTACTTCGGAATTTAAACTAAATGAATCAGGAGTTGTAATATGCAGACTACTCACACATAACAAACATGAACATGGGTTGTGGCATAATCATAAGGTCTAAATGTATAGTTACATCACCAAATAAACACACATTAGTGATCAACTATAAGAAGATAACATGGGGAAGCAATTGCAAGTTTTGATCTACACCGACTACATATGGAAAACGTCAAATATGTAGGGTTATAGATGAAGATGGTACTTGATATGGAGTAAACCACGGGGAGTGGCCCGATCTCACGGATGACCCAAGGGAAAAGGCAAGAATACGAAGAACAAGTAGCCGATAACTAGTGCGAACTAGAAGATTCAATTCCCGGCAACTAAAGCCACGGCCGCCTCCAGAAACCAACCATCTTGAACTCACCTTAATTGGAACTATTTCAACCCTACCGCTGGTCCAGCGCACCAATAGATCCCCAAGTGTCAGTTGGAAAAGATTGGGAGAACACCGACAAAATCCCAAGGGGGGAGGACAGCAATTTTGGAGTAGCCTTGATACGGTCTAAATACACGAGTAATTGGGGTAGCCTTGATACGTTTCTAGATACACACTAGAAGTAGCATCTAAGAGGAAAGGGGAGGAGCCACAACTCCCAAATTAGTCTCAAATCTCATCTTACCCTAATCTGGACAGAGGGATACCTATTTATAGGCTAAGGGTCGAAGGGAGGGGTTACATGGTCATTTGGACCCAATCTACACGCAGGCGTTCACTAACCCCGGAGACTCCGGTTTGACTAGGCCAGAGACTCCGGTCTTCGAGGGGCGCATACTCTGGTCAGGAGGGCATGGGGCGGAGACTCCGGTCATATTCCAGCCCTCGATGCTGCATGGTACGCCAGTTGGCGGTGGAAGGAGCTGGGGCGGAGACTCCGGCCCGGGGTGCGTGGGGCGGAGAGTTGGATGTTTCCGGGTTACTCCAGGCATACTCCAGGCCCCTATACAGAGCCACATGCCAGTTGACAATGCAAGGAGATTGATGATGGGCTGGAGACTCCGATGTGGTCGACGGGGAGGATACTCCGGTCTTGGCAGCGTCAGTGCGTGAGTGGGACATAGACTCCGGCCTTGAGAGATTCAACCAACTTTTTCTCTTAGTCATTTTCTTCATTCTTCTTGGGTTCGTCTTGGGCATCATCCATCACATCATTGGGTCCATCTTCGAGGTCACACCTGAGGATGCAAAGTAGATTCGCATGAGGTAGCAAACAGTTCACCCAGTCATTGAGATCATAGAGAGCTAAGAGTGAGGTCACCTTGTATTGCATAGCTTTTTCTTGCGCTCTCGTCATTGGTACATCGGGTGTTGTGCAAATGCTTGGTGGAATGGGTTGAGCTGCATCATCCCCCCTCGCTCAAAAGAGTCGTCCTTGATTCTTGATCGTTGTCATCACTTGGACATCCATGGAAGGGAGATAGGTCTTTCACGTTGAAGGATTTGTGTACAAGGTACTTGGATTATGGCAAGTAAAGCTTGTAGGTTATTCGTTGATGCGCTTGAGGATCTTGAAAGGGCCGTCACCTCTTGGATTAAGCTTAGAGTTGCGCTCTTGTGGAAAGCAATCCTTGCGGAGGTGTAGCCACACAGGGTATCCCTCTTTGAACACCATGGGATTCTTATTCTTGTTCATCTTTGTGGCATGGTGTTCGTAGTGCTTCTCAAGTGTATCTCTTGTGGATTCATGAAGTTTCTTGATGTAGTCGATGCGCTTGTCGAAATCCATATTGACTTGCTCGCGAAGAGGTAATGGTAGTATGACAAGGGCGGTGTTGGGGTTGAATCCATAGACGATCTCGAATGGGCTCCGCCTTGTATCTTTATGTTGTGCTCGATTGTAGGCGTACTCGGTGTGAGGAATGCACTCTTCCCAATTCTTGATATTCGGCTTGATCAATGCTCAAAGGAGTGTAGATATCGTGTGATTAACCACGTCGGTTTGGCCATCGGTTTGAGGGTGATAAATGATGGAGAAGAGTAACTTGACTACTAGTTTGGCCATCAATGTTTTCCAAAAGTATGAGGTGAACTTCATGTCTCGATCCGACACAATTGTCGTGGGAACACCATGTAGACGAACGATCTTGTCACACCCCAGTTTTTGGATTCTTGTACTATGCTTAAGAAGACAAAAATTAGGGCCAACAAATTTTTTTATACCAACATGATTGTTTGAACTAACAAGTGTTTATGATCTTAATCATATTTGCAACACAAGTTTTGTTTCTTGAATAAAACCAATACCAAATTTTCCTGAAAACAAATTCTATTATTTTTCCTGATAATTTTCCCTGATGTTTTTCTGATGTTAGTTGAGTGGATTTTTATTCCAAGACTTGGATCATTCTTGTTTGCATCTTAAAATAAACTATTACCTTTGTTGGATCCAAGAAAACAAAATTCCAAAATGACTTATGAAAGTTTTCTTTTAAGATTTCTATAGAAAACATATCCTGAAAATATAGCCAAGTACCTGTTTTCTACTCTTGTTTTCACTAAGCTATCAAATGTTATTTTATGTTTTCTTGACTTTTAACTGTTCCTTGATATATGTACTACAATACATAAGCTTGGTTTTGTTTTTGGATAAATACAAATTATCTTTTTCTTTTTGTTTTTGTGGTACAAAATTTAGGCAGAAAAAGGCATTTTTAGAAAAACAGAGAAAAACACAAAGTACACCTTTTTCCACATTGTTTTCATGGCCTTAAACTATTTCAATTTTGTTTTCAAAAGATGTTTCTGAAAGTTTATAACATGGTTAACAAGTTCCCACTTTGAAAACAAATTTTGGAAAACATTTGAACCTTGAAAACCAACTCAACTTTTTGATGATTTCATTTGTTTCCAACACTTAGAAATTTTTCTAAGTCCTTAACTGAATTTTCTGAATTTCAGTGAACAGTGTGAGATAGACTTTTGCACAATTGTTTTCTTGGTGTTTCTTTGCAAATTTGGAAATGCAACCTTGTCATTTGTGTTCACCACTGTACCTACTCGAGCCAGGATGCTTGGGATAGCTTCTAGAAGCCTTGTAGGTGAAGATAACATCAGAGAGAAGAGGTGATGTGGAATGGTATGGGCAGCCCATACCTTTGACTCATTTGACTTGCCCCTGCCCTCCCCTTGCCTCCAAAGGCCAGCCTTGACCTGCCCCCATTGTGTTCTTGACCTTGGACAGCCAGTGCACGAGTTGAGATGACCAAAAGCCCCTCAGAGCGCTCTCATGCCACTCCTGGCATTGGACCCGAGCCCTCCATTTTTACCCTTTGCTTTTCACCACGGGTACAAAGCATCACGAGCCAATCCCTTGTGCCACACACCTCTCTCACACTCACCCTACCTGCCCAAGTCGGAAGGAAGCAGAGCCTGGCCCCTGGGAGCGTGCATGGGCCGTGAACCCGCCGCCGGTGACCACCACGACCACGTCTTGGTACAACTCGACCCGAGCCCTATCCTCTCTTCCCACTGCCCTAGATCGCCTCCTCACCCTCCCTTGAACCTCCCTGACAGGTACCCTTGCCTACCTGCCCGCAGGATCGCGGCCGCCGTCCGAGAGCACCGCCACGGGCATCGGTCGCGCTCTGCCGCTTGGAGCCACGCCGAGCGCTGCCGACTGCTCCCATCGACGCCCTTGACCCCAGCAAACTTCCCCGAGCACGCGCAGCCCCTCCCCGAGCCCCTAGGTGAGCAAACACGAGTTTCCGTCGCCGACCGTACACGCGGGAGAGAGAGAGGAGAGGAGAGGTGAGGAAGACAACCGCGCGCCGCTGGATCTTGGATCCACCGCCGCGTTTGAACGTGAACCGTTCCCGCGCCGCGCGCGTGCGCTAGGCGCAGTTGGGCCACGCTGAGCGCCTAGCTAGGCCGCGCCCACGCCAGAACCAGCCCGTGCTGTGTTTTTGTTTTCCTTTTTAAAAATTAACAGAAGCTTGCTGTTTGCTTTGGATGTATGAAAAATACCAAACGTGCAAATTGAAATCTACCAAAAATCATGGACCTAACCTTATGTTTTCTCAACCACATAAAAATTGTAGATCTAATATTTGACTGTTGTTTTGGCCACAATGACTGTTTTGCCACAGAGTGTCTGTGAGTTGGTTTTGAACATAACTTTTTGAATCTATAACCAAATTGGTCAAACTAAAATGTTTTGGATAGCCCTTGAACAGATCTATCCATAGCCCTTGGCCTCACATCAAGGTGAGCTACCAAATGGAAATGCCATCCATTTTGGTAAAAGACCAGTAGGCTCTTCTGTGATTTTATAATGAGTTTAAAAATGATTTTTGAAGAAAATCCAACTGGATGAGTTTGATATTGACTAGATCTGTGTAGTCCAAGCTTAGATTAATTTTTGGAGCTCTAGATTAATTTTGGTGGGCAGATCTAGAAAAACAACACTTTTCTGTTTTGTTTTTAAGTGTGTTTTTGTTTAAAATGAAATGTGTGATTGATTGTATTTTGTTTACTAGCTTGTATGCATGTGTCAAGACTTATTATTAAGTTGTTTGCTTGCAGAACATCTACCTTAGAAAGTGTGTGCATGTTTGGAAAATAGAATGAAATAGTAATAGCAACTGTTATCTTCTAGTTTTATTATTTGTAATAATTGTGTGAGTCAAATCTTTGTGTGTTTGGTTGACTAAACTTGTGCTAGGTTTGCTATGGGTCCAGTACCATTTTGGTACTGTTATTTTGATGTTAACGTGCATGATAATTTATAGTAAAGCATGTGCAAGTGTTGTGATTGTTTTGCACTAGTATTGTTTCACTAGAATGGGTAGCCTTGTTTTATTTTGTTTTGTCATACATTTTTGTCATGAGTAACCAGAGGCTTAGTACCTCTTTTGCCTTGGTATTAGTGGGCCCATAACCCACTGGTCCCATTGCATCTTGGTTGAGGATGAAATTCCCCAGCCGTACATGTGTGTAAAATAACATGTTTTATTATATGGTTGTTTGTTATTTTCCACCAAGGAAAATAAATTGTTTGCTTCACTTATGCAAGTGAAAAGTTTATTTCTTATTTGTAAATACTAGTATGTTTAAGTGGGATTCATTTGTTAGCATAATACTCCTTAGGGGTATTAAGTTAAGAAATGTTTCCCTATTGATTGCTTAAATTGAATTGTTTGCTAATAGAATAAATTCCTTGTGATTGATAGCTTGTTTGTGAATGTTTTATAATTGAGTGTTTGGATTTTTGAAAAGGTTTAGATAACTTTTCATTGAGTGCATAGTTACTGGTTGTGTAGTTATCCTTTGTCATGCATTACTAGAATTGGTGTATGCTTGCTTAGTAGATGTTTCTAATAGAATTATTTTATGGTATTACTTACTAGCATGTGTAAGATTTGTGTACTGTTAGTAGGCGTATTTATGTTCATGACTTGCTTGGTTAGAGTTAAGCATCATTGTAACATTGTTTGATTTCTCTAGTGTTGAGCTAGTGTCATCACTAGAAATTGTGTTTTTCTCTAGTGTTGTTATCTTTTACTAGCAAACATGCCCGTGCGTTGCAACGGGAGATAAATTCCAGGGTATAAAGGCGCACGAGGCTTTCTCAATTTTTTTTCTTACCCACATATATTTTTGATGGAAAACGCTTGGTAACCTCGGAGGATCGCGCGTCTCAATCCTTCGGGTCGAGCGAGCACCACGCGTCCCGCGTCATGGCAAAACGGAACGGCGTGCACGTCTCTACATTATCCTCTTTTGGACTCTCTCGTACGCTCGTTTCTCTCCCCATTCTTTCCTCGTTGCAAATCCCATCAGGCGCTGCTCCTCACCGCCGTTGCCGCGCCGCCGCCGCAAGTGACATCTGCCGCCTCTCGCAACCGTCTTCCTCGCCCGAGCATCACCTTGCCCACGTCTCCATCCTCTCGCTAGGACTCGAGCCCAGCTTCTACCTATAGCCATGGCCGCGCGCTAGCCCCGGGCTGCTCCTTCCCCATCCTTCCTTCCTGTAGCAAGCCCCAGCTCTGATGGCGGCGACGGGGGCGCGTCGGCATGCTGCTGGGAGCAGCATGGACGGTGGTGTGCTACAACTGCCACGAGGAGGAGGTGGTGATGTCGGTGCTCAAAGCGGTGCTACCATCTCCCACGGGGACGACCGCGACGAACGCCTCCATCTCCGTCTCCGGCGTCGACGACCGCGATGCCGGCCTCCATCCCCGTCTCTGGACCACGTGCCGCCGTCGTTTACTCCCGTGCGGCGCGGCCTGCCGCTGCTTCCATCTCCATGGTGGTCGGCGGGAGGGCTCAAGGGGTCCATGGAGGCCGGCCGGCCTCCTTGCTCACCGGAGCACGACTGGCTCGCGGACCTCCTAGGCCGCTTACTCCAGCACCTCATCCTGCTTCTCCTAGGCGTGTCACGCGGTCGACGGTGGAGGAATTTGCTACGGTATCATTTTTATTTTGCTATTTTTCGTATTAAAAATGCTGCAATGTAAGGGTGGGGGTGGAGAAATTTGCTACATACTTGTATTTCTGTTGCTACTTTTATGAATTTTTTTGCTATGAAAACTCGGACAATATCTCCGGCGAGGTCAACTGTTTGTTACAATACAACAAATTTTTTGTCTATAAGTATTCTAAAATTTTGCCATCGCAATACAATTTTTTTGCTATGACATTTTCGGGCGCGCGATATCTCCGACGAGAGCGTACCGGCGCCGTCTCCGGTGAAGTTAATTATTGCTACAATAGCACTTTCTAATTTTCTGGGATGAACCTTTTTTGCTACATAGGAGCAAAAGTGGCGGGGGTTGCTACAGAGCAAATGCGAGATTTAGACAAAAAAGGGACACGTGTCAGCACGGGGAACCGGGGGATGGAAAATTTTGATCCAGGGGACCAGCGCTGTCCATTTTTGATTCACGAGCATAAAAAGAAATAGCCAGATATAATATCTAAAAAATTAAGATTCCACTCCGTTACATTAAAATATAATTTATATAAAAATAATATATTTGGGAAGAATTCAAGTGGCGACCCTTTTTGTCCCAGAGGTCCTGCAAGATCACGAGGCCATCAAAACTTCGAATAGAAGTGTTCGTTTCTCTGGGAAGCTCTAGTGCTCCCACGTGCATTGGACAAAAATAACATCATAGAACTTAAAAAGACATGTATTTACAGCGCACAATGTAAGCAATAATCTAATTTTTATTTTTCCTGAAGGAACTACTTCTAGGCAGCGATTGTCTAATTTTGGATTTGTCCAAGAGAGAGTATTTTTTTTTGTACTTGAGACTGTAAAATATAAATTATTTGGGTTTAGCAAAGTTATAAAATTTACCTGCATATATATGAATCCATGCTCACGAAGAACTGAAAGTGTGATCTCTGCTGCATTCAGATATTCAGCAATCTTTAGTTCTCGTTGTACCACCCCTTAACTTTGCTAACCATGAATTGAGATGTCTAGATTCCTCGCAAATAAAGTTAAAATAGCTTCAAAAACTTCCAAGAGATCGGACATGCAGACGATTGGCGGTCGAACAAAAAGTCGATGCAGTCCCAATATATTAACGCACATGAGCGCCTTCCCTGAACCCGCTGTCTGCACTTAATACCGCCGGCGGCCGGCGCGAGAGCAAGCCTGATCAGGGGCGGTGGCACCAGTAGAAGCGTCCACGGATTAGGAGGCGGGGCATGCCACGTCTCATCTCCCATGGAGTTGGGGGCTTAGTGCTGAACCAAGGAGACTGCGCGGGCGACGACCAAGGAGAGATAGTAGAGATCATAATCGTGCTGCGTATCAGAACGTGGCTGGCAGAGGCGGTCGGATATCGCTCTTGGCATGGACACCGCAGCGCCGGAGACAGAGGTTCTCGCCGAGGCGGCGGCGGACGCAGAGACAGAAGTCCGTGGCGGCGGTGATGATATGGTGGAGAAGCTTGGAGAACACGATGGAGCGTGCTTTCGATCCGGGGCGTCTAGGAGCTTGTCTCCCAGCTGCGACGGCTCCTAGTCATAGTTTTTGTGTTCACACACCTTCCTCTTTATGACATGGTTTAATAGAGTAGTCTGTTCGAATAGGGCACAGTCGGATACATTCTTTGTTCGAAATAAAATCAATCCGCGTGCTTATTGATCCATCGGGGGACGGACAAACGTAAAACGCTGGGACAAAATGCCACAAGAGACGGTGACGGACCACGGAGAAACCTTCCTTAAACGGAATTAGAAAACGTTTTCTCACCTACCGGTGGCAGGGTGGGTAATTTATGCCAACTTTAGGGGTAGTTTCAATGACCTACCAAACCAAACCAAGGAAGGCTTAACGCTTTTATTATTACTAGCAAAAATGTCCGTGCGTTGCAACGGGAAAAAAAATAACTTTTGAGTAAAAAACTTTGTCACAATCCACAATTTGCTCTAAAATTGCCGACCCGTCTAACCCTACTCTTAGCTTGCTTTATTTTGTACTTTCTCCTCCAATAGAGCATGACGGTGAATTCCCACATGAGCGTTATCATGGCGAGGTTTTTAGAAGTTTGTCTTTTTGGTTTTCTGCGATATTTTGAAGAACTCTCCAAATTCTATCAAGTTGTATTAATTGATTTCATGCAACTATCAAAGGGACACAAGACAACAATCCACATACACAATTAAACGTCCATATTAAATTCTGTAGGAAGACAATTCACTTTTTTTAGATGACAATTCATTTTATGATACCATCCAAACCCAATCATAAAAATTGTAATGGGAAACAAAGATGTAGTCATTGCTACTTGCATTAGTGCATGAATCTCGTAAATAGGCTCTCTGGGCCATGTGATTCCTTATTATTCCATCAAATAACTTGTTCAACGTCCTGCTACATTAGAGCACACAAAAACATCAATAAAAACCAAGTCTTCCCGCCCCAAACAAGTTGGAGTAGGAACATTAAAGCAGGCACGCATGAGCAAATTCATGTAGGAAATTCACTTGTTATTTTTCAAGTCAGAATAAGGTTACATCAAATAAGTTGTACAGAGTACAGACCGGCATGGTCTTTCACGCCTCTTCGTCACAAGAGTAGGGCAGCAGCTCCTCGTCATGGACGCCCTGGTTGACCGTGCTGAGCACGCCGTGCACGAGCAACTCCTCCTCTGCCACGAGTAAAAGTTTTATGCCCCTGGTCCTTCACCGGTAATGTGCCATGGTCCATGGACGTCGACCACATCCTGGATGATGATCTGGTCGACCGCACTGCAGGTGCCGAGCACGGCAAGCAGGAGCGGCTGCTACGCCTGGCAGAAGCTTTATGGCATGTTCCTTCACGGCTCCTATACCATGGACGTCACGCCATGGATTATCTAGTCGCCTTGCCTACCCGCGCCGAGTACATGATGCATGAGTAGCTCTTCGTCCTGCGCTAGCGGCAGCAGCCTATATCCCGGACCTTCACCACGCCCAAACCATGGACCTCTACCGGTTGTGCGGCATCCTCCGGCCGGGAGCGGCATGTTTATATTAGACTGCGATGGGCTGGTGCTAGACTCGATCTTTGGCTGGTAATATTTTGATCAGACTGGATTGGACAGGAGAACTCCGTCGATATCGTGCGATCGAGAATCAAACGGGTACCAAGCGATCTTTAGGAAGAGAGGACTTGCATACAAGGCAGATTTTCTGGGCTAGGGGCATTAAATCAAACAGGTACCAAGCGATCTTTAGGAAGGAATCGAGTTTCTGTAGGAAGATATTATGATTCGGTAAGTAGCGGAGGAATCGAGTTAGGCCTATCTTCCTATGTTGTTGGGCCTCTTCGGCTTGCTGATAAAAAGAACCCTTCACGGCTTCACCCTAGACGTGCGCGTATCGAAATAGGATAGTGCACTGTATTCGGGTCAAAGACAGATTAGCCACAAGAAAACACAAAATAGCTATGGACGAAACACAACGGACGACAAGAAACCATGTGGAATAAAGGTTGGTGGCATGGTGGGTAATTTATGTCAAATTTAGGGACAATTTTAATGACGGACCGACCGACCAAGTAACCAACCAAGGAAGCCTTAACGCTTTTATTATTAGGTAAAGATATATATATAGGTATAGATTTTATAAGTGTATGTTTGATCCTAGCATATTTAGGAAGTTATTACTTCTGTTATGATGCCATGAATGCTTTAGTTGCTTGTGCTATAGTTGGAGAATACAATTATTTCTTATAGCATGCTGGTGCAGGATATTCCCTACCAGTATGCTAAATGCAGTCCTGTTTTGTGATGATTTGATAGGAGTATTATCTTGAGTGATAATTGTGTTTTAGATTATTTTTATGAGTTCATATCATTGATTTTACTTCAAGTAGACATTAGCATAGTAAATCAATAGTCTATTCATTTGTGTTGTGTTTGCTTGTTGTTTGGAAGTTGTCTGAGTGATTTATCCTTAGCATGAGTATTCTACTTATGCTATTGTTGTGCTATTGTTGTTGTTGTTGTGCTTAGTAGCATTTTGTTATCTAGGCATTGTTTGATTAGTGATCTTGTTTGGTGACGATTTGCTTGTGTGTTGTTTATACCCATTGCCATGGGTATTTCTTTGTTTGTTTGTTATTATTTTAGTAACCTCACCTTTTGCACCCACAAGCTATACTTTCAGCTTCTTAGATATCTTATTATGGGAGTGATGCACCCACTCCATATATGGTATGTAAGATGTGGTATATGGTTTCACAACCATATAGTTGTCTGACGATAGTGTTGGACCGTGAGAGTTATGTGAGACAGTCTTCGCGATAATGTTGAGAGATTGCGATAGTATACTTTTGCTTGTTGTATGGGTTTTTTAGTTTAGATGTTTGTCCTCTAGACCTGAGAGTGTGTCTTTTATTCGTTTACGACCCTAGAAAACGAAGAAGAAGAGGAAGAAGCAGTTGTGGAGCTGTGCGTCAAGTTCAAGTTACTTCAAGGCTAGGGACATTAAGAGATTTAAGGCAAGCCATCCTGATGCTTGCTGTTATACCACACTTATCATTATCTATCATGCATGTTTTACCTCTGAATTTTTTTACAAAATTTTGATTACCAAAAACTATTTTTGAGTGAATACTACTATTATTATATATACTATTACTACGCCAGTAGTTGATACTGTTGTTACCAAGCCCGTAGCCACCATATGGTATTTATTACCATCACAAATATTAGTCCCTAAGTGGACACCCTAAAAATGTGTTCTTACAAAACAAAGGCTTTATGGAAAACCCGGAGAAAAGGCTGAGCCTTATTCACCGGAGGAATGTTGGAGTGGTCATTTTTGGAAAAATGGTGTTTTACAAAAATGACACATAACCTAGTCTTCGCCGGACAACCTTTACCGTACTGCCACTTTACCCCAACATGGGCACGGGGCTTAACTTGAAGTTTGTTCTTGTTAGTGTGTGTTCTATCTCAATTTTCTATAAGGGATGTGATTTTCCCTCGAACCGAAATGCCATCAAATCACAACACGAGGCATAAACAGTGTGGGATTAATTTTCCCTCAGGTCGCAGCAGTTGAGTCTCCTGCCGTGGCGGGGTGGGACCTGGTGCCGGGGAGATTACACTCAACTGAAGAGATAGACATATTCTAGGTTGAACATAGTGGATGGTTAGGATCAGTTATCTGATGTTTACATATTGTTGTTACAGTCTGTGGTTGTTCACGGCAGATGTACTGGATCTGGTGGATGTGTACACCTCTGCAGAGTACAACTATTTCGGAATAGCCGCCTCCTCGGATATGGACAGTTGAATGGTCATGTAGCTAGCATTGTGTCAATGTTTTCAAAAAGGAGTTTTCAAAAAGGATTTGTACTTGTGAAGTTCTGAAAGGAGGAAATCTTGTACCGTGGAGGTACCATTGATGAAAAGCCCGAAGTTGTCTTACAAGAAGTTTTGCAAAGAGAAAACCTTCTTTTACAAAATGAGTTTATAAAACCTCTTGTACATGTGATATCTACAAGAGAAAGAAAACTATATTATTTTCTTTTGAAGTATCTTCTTCAACAAAGATAGAGAGATTTTAAAAATCAACTATGATATATCTTTCATATATCATTGATAGTGAACCCTATTTATAGCCTACCTATTCCACCATATAAGCATACTTGCATTTCATAAGTTACATGATGGATGTCTTGCTGAATACATTCAAATGTACTCATATTGGTTTCGTCCCTGGTATCAACTTGCCAGATATTGAGAAGTAGTCTCAGAAGGAGATCTACGACGAGGAGTACGGAGCTGATGGCTTTGCGAACTAGGATCGTCTCCCGGTCAGCAGCCTGTAGGTTAAGCCGTGACTTGGGCTCTACTAGGTTTGAGTGTGTTAGCCTTCCGCTGTGTGTGTTGTGTGTTTGCCGTGCGTGGCAGTTGTGTTGGACTTGGTCATGCGGCCATGTCTCTTTGTAAGTGTTTAATGAAACCGTGTAATGGATATTGTATCTGTGTACCAACTTGATATGTTGTTCACGACTGAATTTCCTGGGATCGTGAATGTATGCACATCGAAGGTGTCCTTGAACAGTGGTTCTGGGGCGGACCTTACAAAGTTGGTATCAGAGCTATCCTGACCTTAGGAGGCCTTAGTTAGCGTGGACGTTAGCTAGTACTCTGACAATAAAGGTTAATAAAACCAGGTCACTAAGATGACTATTTTCCAAAAGATTCTATGCTCCATCCCCTCTGTTATTTTGAAAACTCTATTTACACTAAGTTAAAATGGAGTATCTTAAAACTTTTCACACTGTTACCTAACATAATCTACTTTAAAAATTTGTGTAGATGGCAGTTGTCTTCACCGAGTCCTTCCAGCTGGGATCGCATGCACCTTGCTACCGCCGCTTTGAGGAGGACTTGATTAAGATGACTAGCATTATCGGTCGCCCGGTACCTGATTTGAAGGGAGCTCGGATTCACCAAGGTGGACGTGAAGTGTCCTGGTTGGTGGTCTGCACCATCCGTGCACCCTTGTTAGCACCGTCAACTCCGGAGATCACGAATGAAGTAAAGGAGAACAGTTGGGAAGATGGTATCCTTAGAGTGATGCAGCTAACCATTTCCAAGCTCGCGAACTTCTTTCGCGGCAAGTTTGAAGGCACGCCCTATAGATACTACGGGAGGCGCGATGAGGATGGCAAGCCCGTAGATGTCACCGAAGACTTTGTGTTTGCTCGTCATTTCCAGCACTTGGAGGGACAGTTGTACAACACTCAGTTTTCCCTTGACAGGCTCAGAGGAGAGTTCGATAACCAGGGGAGAGAGATCTTCCAGCTGACCAAAGACCTGAGAGTTGCCTCTGCTACCGAGCGCCGTCTCGTGGCACAAGGGAAGACCATGAGGTTTGTTGGTTTCCATCTCCGTGCGCAAATGAGAGACCTTCAGTTCCAGCTTTAAGCTAGCAAGGCCAGAATTGAAGAGTTGGAGGAACAGCTACGCGCTTCCTCAAGCACTTAGGATTGCCGTAGGATGTTAGGAGTTGTGTTATCTCCACCCAGATGCGTGTTTGTGTTTGTGTTGTGTGAACTCTGTTAGATCTATGTGTGTGCTAGGTGTGTTGTAAGCCTTATGCTTTTGCTGTGTGAACCTTTAAGTTATGTTGTGCTTTATAAGACTTTGTTTCATGTGTGTGCTAGACTTTGTTTGCTAGTGTGTTTTTCTCTTAGATGCTTACTTGATTGTTGTGATGCCTACCGTTCTCATCTCCGTTATGAGCCGGTGTGTGTCACGAGTTTTTAGAACCAAACCATTTTGGTTGCTATCGTCTTATACCGTTCTTTGTCTTCAGCATGGCCAGCGATCTACCTCCACCACCGGAGCAGACAGTTGCTCAACTGTTTGCTCTGTTGAGGGAAGAAAGTGAAGCCGCTCGTGCTGAACACATAGCCACCCATGCTGCCCTGGAACAGTTGACTCAGCTCGTCATCACCAACGCTGAGAATACTGCGATCCTTATGAGAGGATACCAGCACCTGCTTGCTGGAGAGAGCCGCAAAAGGAAGATAGTGACGCCAGGAGAACCTTGTTCATGTGTGACTCGCAGTACCTTACCTGCGATGCCACAACCTCCCAGGAGGCGTGTGAATGTCAGGCCTAAAACCACCGGATGCTTTATCTGTGGAAAGGACGGACATTATGCTCGTGATTGCCTCCAAAGGAACTATGATCTAGCTTCCCCTGAGCAGAACCAAGAGACCCAAGGTCCATCCGAGAAGAAACGCAAGAGTCTCATGAGTGGACCTCGAAACCAAGATGATGTTGCAGAAGCCCCTGCGACTCATGCCATAGCGAATGGTACATTTTCAAACCAAACCTGTGAACCCCCTAGTTTTGTTTGTCATCGTACCCTGAAAGATCCGACATAAACGGAACACTAGAAGTGCCACGTCGGACTAGATATAATATCTTAAATAATTAACAATACTAGCATAACCCCATAAATTTTTTCGTTTAACACCTTACAGAGCGGGTAACATAACCTCATCTAATTTTAGTTAAATACCTTACATAGTAACTTACGGAGTGGGTACCTTACAGAGGTGGTATCACCCGTATAAAAAAAGTGTGACAACTTTTCCAAAACCAAAGAGAAAGGTGCCCTAGGATGATTCTATAGTTGTTTTGAAGGAAGTGAAAGGTTGGAAAAAAATATTGGATGGATAAACTATGGTTGTTACTAGGCAACAAGATCTCTCGTATATATGTTTTGGAGGAACCGGATTTTTGAAAATGAGATGGTGGAAAACTCATTTGAGGTTTAGCTTAGGAAGGAAAGATTGAGGATCATATGATTTTAGTTGAGTTGAATTATGATATAATATCCGGGGATAACCAGTTGTGGACCCCAAAACTTGGAAGATTACCTGCATCTAAAAATTGTAGCCTGGAAGAAATGTTGTGAGGTTTAGAAAGATTGGTGGAAATTATTGGATTGGTTAGGAGTAATTTTTGAGAATAATTTTGATGTGGGAATGATGATGATCATGTTTTGCTTAGGTGATTCTTATCCTGGATTTTAGAAGCAGAATTGATGGTAGTAAAAGGATTATGTTGGATTGGGATATGTATTCGATTTTGATTATTGATGTATTGGAGGAATATTGGAGTTGATATAGAAAGGGCTTTGTGCGTAGAAAATGATGATGTTGGATTTCAGGAAAAAGCAATATGACTTGGATTTAGCAGATGATCATTCTTGATGGTTTATTCTCGGAGCTTGTCACGCTCTATCGAGATTGTTTGAGGAAAATGATTTTTAATCAGGAATAGGAGTTTGGAGAATTTGAACGGATTTATAGAAGTAGTACAGAGTTGATATATGATTGTTGAAATTAATGGTTTAGCCTTAGCAATATGATCTTGATGAAATATCTGAGGGAGATAAATGATTTGAGGCTTCATTATATTAGATTTAGAGGAAGATAGTGGATTTTCCTGGAGTTTGGAGATGAGCGATGGAAAGCTCATGCTAAATAAATGTTGGTGGATATCCATTGAATTGATCATATGAGATTGGGAACAAATAGGTATTTGTCTAAAGGATAACCCCTGGTTTGATATGATGGTTTTGAGGAACAATAAGTTCGAGGTTTAGAACATGGCATCCAGACCTTTGAAAAGAAAACTAAATTGCCGGTAGATTTTGGTAAGTTTAATAAAAGGGGGGAAGCCCCTGCGAATAATGTTACCAACCACTAGCACATTTTTTGTAAACAAATCATCTAACATTGTTGTTTTGACCATACCCTATTTTCGCTTGCCTGTGAATCTCGGGACAAGATTCTTTTAAGGGGGGAAGGTCTGTCACACCCCAGTTTTTGGATTCTTGTACTGTGCTTAAGAGGACAAAAATTAGGGCCAACATTTTTTTTTATAACAACATAATTGTTTGAACTAACAAGTGTTTATGATCTTAATCATATTTTCAACACAAGTTTTGTTTCTTGAATAAAACCAATACCAAATTTTCCTGAAAACAAATTCTATTATTTTTCCTGATAATTTTCCCTGATGTTTTCCTGATGTTACTTGAGTAGATTTTTATTCCAAGACTTGGATCATTCTTGTTTGCATCTTAAAATAAAATATTACCTTTGTTGGATCCAAGAAAACAAAATTCCAAAATGATTTATGAAAGTTTTCTTTGAAGATTTCTATAGAAAACATATCCTGAAAATATAGCCAAGTGCCTGTTTTCTACTCTTGTTTTCACTAAGCTATCAAATGTTATTTTATGTTTTCTTGACTTTTAATTGTTCCTTGATATATGTACTACAAAATTCATAAGCTTGGTTTTGTTTTTGGATAAATACAAATTATTGTAACATCCCTGATTTTTGGAAAGTCCAAAAATCACTAAAATTTGAAACTTTTTGTTTTCATGTTTAGTAAGTCACCAAAAACCAAATGAGATGCAAGAAACAAAAGAAAACAATACATAACTCAATGAAAATTGAAATTCAGAATCCATTATATATCTATTCCATAAACCCTAAAAGCCCATTCAAAATAAATATTCATTACTCAAAGAAATTGTTTTCTCGTAGAAAAGCTTATTTTGTAACATGTTTTCAAATCAAGTATTACTTTGAAAATGTTTTATAGAGTTTGAAACCAGAGAATTATTATCTCTAATATTTTTTTAGCCTCAAAATTATTTTATGAGAATAACAACTATTTTTATTGATATGCAAATGTTACTCCAAGTTTTAAACATAAAGTGATGTTCATAAAATGTTTTGCTTTGAAAATAACATAAAAGAGGACTTTGGTAACAATATTTTGGGTTGTGTAATTTTTCTAAGCCACTTTTGATAATTATTGAATTTTCTATTTAAAAAAATAGCATTAAGTTACTATTAATAAATCCTTCATATCCTAAAATTATTAAATATGAAAATGGTTTAAAAATGTCTTCCAAAAATAGTATTTGACATGTATAATGTCTCTAAAATTTTATTTAATCAAAAACACCATTTTATTATTTTTCCAATTTTAAATAACATTAAGTACTATTAATGTTTTATTTATAAATTACAAAATATGATTTTTTGAAATATGTTGAAAGTTTACAAAAATGTTTCTAAGTGAAAGATATTATTTTTACAAAAAATTTGCAATTGATTTGAAGTCATTTGGACTTGTATATCAAAAGATATTAAAAACAGAAATAAAAAGAAAAAGAAAAGAGAGGGATGACATCATCATGACGTCACCCGTCATCAACCTCTGGAAACTGCAGGAGACCGTTTCTCCCGAAAATTTTTGCCCCGCGATTACTCATCTTTAACGCGATTAAATTCTTGCCCGAGACCATGCCCTTATAGCCCTGGCCTCCCTCTTCATTTCCCCTCTGCCGCATTCCCCAATCAAGCCCCGAGGCCGTCCAATTTTGTCGCCAGAGTTACCCAGGGCCTCCGCCGTATTCCTCGGATTCCGGTGAGATTTGCGCAAGACCGAGCCCGAGACCACTCCCTTTAGCCTCCTTGCTTCGTTACGCGCGTTTTGAGTCTTTTGTGCATCGTTTTGGTACAGGGGAGCGACGAGTACGAGCTTGCCGGAGCCGGGACCCGCGCAGCCGCCTTGAGACCTCCTCGCCGCCGTCGTTGCAGGGCCCGTGGAGCCTCCCCGTGGACACCATCAGGTTCCCCGAGCCACACCGAGTCTCGTTGTGGTCTCCCCGTTCCCGGAAGACCACTGGAGCGCCACCGCCGTCCACTCCCAAGCGCCCGCACCACTGCGCCGTCATTCTCCGGCGGAAAATCCCGGTGAGCCCCCTCCTCTCTTCTCTGGCCGTTAGATCTAGAATCAACGCGTAGGATTAGATCCTAGGCGAAGGGGTATGCAATCGTTAGATCTGGATCTAACGATCCAGATCCTACCACTTATCCACGTCATCGGCCCAGTCAGCGTGCACAGTCAGCAGCAACACCCAATCGGATCCAGCCACGTGGCCAGCCCTTTTAATTCGAATATTTCTCCCGGTAGAATTTTTAGCAGATTTGCAGAAAAGCCCCTGCAACTTCAAATCATCATATCTTTTCAACCACTTAGCCAAATTTAGCAATCTTGGACTTTTTGAAAAGCCCTTGACATCTAGAAACTTTTGGCACTGGCAAAAATTCAAATTTGACAAACTTAAATTGGTTCAAATTCAAATATGCTTGTTTGATGAAATTTGGCATAATTCAAATTCTTCAGAGCCAAAAATTGCAAATAAAATATATTTGGAAACCTTAGGATGTGTATTTTCATACCCTCTGTACCAAAATAATTTATGATCAAATTAAAACAGAATTTTAGAATTAAGTTGTCTATTTGAGTATTTTTGACATAGATAAATTTCTATAAATAAATCAATGTAGTTTCTTTTGCAAAATTGCTCCTTTTGGTAACCTTGAACCAGAAACAACCTTGCCCAACCATTTTGGACATCCTTGGACCATGGCCATATGTTTTGACCAAAAACCCAACCTAGTGATTCATCCATCTTTACCATGTCTTAGAAATTGTTTTGAACTGTTATTCCTTGATGTTATGTCTATTTGGAGCCAAGCCAAGTCCTTAGAATGTGTCAATCACATATAGTACCAAGTAGTGAAATTTAGTTTTCTATCTACTTCTCCACTCCCCTTTCATGCTTCAAGAAATCATCAAGCTAGAAAATTGGAGATCAAGACTCAAGCACAAGAAGAAAACTTCATCTCCAACTTAGTGGAAACATGAAGAGCTAAAAAGAAGATCATTGAAGAATTTGAAGTAAGGGAATTGTGCTTTACAACAACTAGAAGAAACTCAATGAAGTACAAATGTATGAAGAAATGAAGAAGACATCTTCCTCTCTATTTCTATCCTTCTTCTATTTTCCTTCAAATCGACTTAGTGGTATTTGTGCCCATCCCATACCCAAACCAATTAGTGAAGTAAAACCATGAAGACTATCAAGACCAAGAGAAGCACCACACCAAGGAAGGAAACAACTTAGAGGGTATGATGATTATCTTCAAGAAGGCAATCACATGAGGACTAGAAGCAATTCATACAAGTTGAAGGATAACAAGTTGTTTTTGTCCAACCATTGACCCAAATGGAAAACCCAAGACTTATTAATATTTTCCCTTTGATGAGGAAGTTAGTAGGCCTACCCTAACCACAATGGAATATACTAACATAGTCACTCAAATATTTTTGAAGGTGAATATGACCAAGTGTTTGCATGTATTACTTTAGTTGAAGAAGTAATATGTTTATTCTTAGTGAACTCTTGGAACTTCCTCAACAAGTATGGTTATAATAAAGTTAGAGCACATCAAGCTCAACCTAGTCCTTCCCAAGTAAACCATTGGAATTTCCTTAACAAGAATGAGACCACTAGAGAATGAAATTTTCAACTCAAACCTAGACCTTGTCCTAACCAACTTGGTTAAACCCCTTTTGATATGTTAGTTGCTATGTATGTTTTCTACACTTGTATGTTTGTTTGATAGGATGCTTGTTTTATTGGTTTTGTGTTGTCAATGAATAGATTGTACGGAGAGCAACGATTTTTTGTGAAGAGAGTGTGATATCTTCACCAACTTCAACAAGGCAAGTAACACATCATCAACTACCCATTATTTTCTATATGCATTAGTTGATTTTTGAGTAGTATGCATTGATAGGAAATTTTTACTAAGTTATATTATGCTATGCTATTATCCTAGTAGTGTGTAGCCATCTCTTTTACCCTTGTTATTTTGATAGCCTTAGAACTTAGTAGATGCTATGCAATGTTACAAATTGTTTTACTAGATGTTGAGGAAAAATTCTAAGTATAAGTAATAAATAAACCACCTGGGTGGAAGTGGTAAGACTGGTTTATGTTGAGTGTTGCCTCAGGGCCCTTATCTAAGGGTTATTCCACTTGAGGTTGTCACTTGTGGATGGCCACCCAGGAACAAAGAGATTAATAAGTTTCTCTAAGTCTAGTAGCTTACCGTGCAGCCTTTTGACATATGGGCTCTGTCTTGATCAACTAAGTTGTGAGAGTTCAGCCCAGGCTTGACTAGCAGATGTAGCAAAATTATAGGTGGAACGGTCTTGCCGGTGGGTTTGGACTTCTTCTTCTGAAAGATCTCGTCTCAATTCTCTCCTTTCCGTGATGCACTCCGGGTGTATAGGATGTTTGGGCTAATTGAAGACAAAAGGTGAAAGTGCACAAGCTCTGCAGAGTTAACAAACTAACATCTTAGCCGTGTCCCCGGTTATGGACAACTATGAGCAGCTGGACAAGGATGGACGGAAGAATCACATCACCATTTTCAATAAGTAAAATTTGACCAAGTGAACAGTATTAGTGGTGCTTGGATCATAATCCAATGTTGCCACCCTTTTGAAAAGAAAAGTTTGTTTTACAAAAGTGATAGGAGAAAACTGGCTTTATGCAAACTTAGCCTAAACTCCACTCAGCCAAATAAGCATGTAGTATTAGTCTTGCCATTTATATCCACCATAGTGTTACTTGCCAATACATTAAATTGTATTGACTCCCTTGTGGCTGCATATTCCATATTGCATATGTTTCTGAAGACGAGTGAGGATTTCGTTTGGGATCTCGAGACTATCGCCAACATGTTTTGCCTGTGGCACATGAAGAAGATGGGCTCAATGTTGTACTATGTTTTCCGTTGTATTTCTTTCTTTCTGCTAGTCTTCTAATACTATGCAAGTTGTAATACTATTTTGTAAAGACTGGATCATGCGATGTAATAGAATTTGATGCATTTGCATGATATTTAATTTTGTATTGTGGTGCTGGCAAATGATCCAGGGACTAGCACAATAACACAGGTGTCCTAACATTATTTAAATGTGGGAACGCTACAAAATGGTATCAGAGCATTGTGTTGCCTATAGGATTCGAGACCCTAGGTTTGGATTAGAATAGGAAAATCCATAGGAATAAAATTTTACTATATTACAACTACTCTACAAAGAAATATTTTATATCTTCATTTCTCCTCGTACTCCCTTCCATGATACATTTCTAATGTCTACTCTTATCTGTAGATGACCAACATCATTGAATCACTCAAGAAAGGACCAATCATGACCTTGACCCTGAAGTGTGACACTGATTTTCCAAGAGCATTGAAGGATCTCATGTTAATCATGGGATTTGAAGGACCAGCAGTCTACTGGGGGTTTCCCTACATTGATGAGGAAGATGATCTTGAATATTGGTGGGTGCAGATTCATCTGTACGTGAACAAGGAGTACGACCACAAGATGGGAGGAGATTGCATGCTTACCAACAAGAAGGTGCATTTGACATTCTTTGATTCAGCAAGAAGTGCTGCATGGAGGGCTATTGAAGAACTTACTGAGAGACTCAAGTGGAGACTTCACAACACTAAGAAGATTCTCAAGGAAGCTGAAGAAGAAATCAACACTCTTGAAAAAGAGATTAGAATGTACAAGAACGCGGACATCATCGTGAAGACTGAATATTGAAGACCTTTCGTGATGAAGAAAGTGGTTACCCTTCCTTAAATAGTAGACCACCATGAGATGTAATAAAGTTGTGAGACACGAAACACGATTAGAGTATTGATCATACCAATGAGTGTGGAATGACAATACTAGATGTTTTTGAAAACTTTATTGTCTGGTGTGATGATTGTGTTGTTATGTGTTGTTTGTAAGATGAGTTCCTTGATCTGCTATGTTTGGATAAGAACCTTCCTTAGCTATCTTTCTAAATCTCTACTCATCCCTACTAGACCAAACCCAACACCATACTCATTCACCAACCATAGTGAGAACCATTTGGAATCATACAACCTTTACCCTATTGATACACAAGTCATCCCATTTGAGGAATGCTAGTATCAAATTTCTTTCTTCTGTGTGAAGGAACAATCACATCCATGATCAATGCCAACTGCCTAATAAGGATCAAGCTAACCTTGGAGCTATCAAGCAATGGAAGTTTTCCTACCATGAGAGTTTCCTTAGAAATAGCATGGTGTTTGCCTTCAAGGATGACAACAACAGGATGAAAGATTTCCAAGGACATCAAAAGACCAAGTTGAGAGGAACCCAAAGACTTTTGATTGACCCAAAGAGTGACCCCTCAGTGTCAAAGGTAGTCCAACATACCTATGTTGTTCTACACCTCTACCACAAAGGAAAGATCTACTCAAGCTAATCTAGAATCAATCTACACTCTAATATAATGAAAATAGACTACCCACCAAAGCTTCTTTTAAGGGTGGTAGCCCACCCAGTTGTTTTGGAATCCAGTTACCAAAATCTTTCTTTCTAACCTTCCCAAATCTCGGGACGAGATTTCTTTTAAGGGTGGTAGTCTGTAACATCCCTAATTTTTGGAAAGTCCAAAAATCAATAAAATTTGAAACTTTTTGTTTTCATGTTTAGTAAGTCACCAAAAACCAAATGAGATGCAAGAAACAAAAGAAAACAATACATAACTCAATGAAAATTGAAATTAAGAATCCATTATATCTCTATTCCATAAACAGTAAAAGCCCATTCAGAATAAATATTCATTACTCAAAGAAATTGTTTTCTCTTAGAAAAGCTTATTTTGTAACATGTTTTCAAATCAAGTATTACTTTGAAAATGTTTTATAGAGTTTGAAACCAGAGAATTATTATCTCTAATATTTTTTTAAGCCTCAAAATTATTTTATGAGAATAACAACTATTTTTAATTATATGCAAATGTTACTCCAAGTTTTAAACATAAAGTGATGTTCATAAAATGTTTTGCTTTGAAAATAACATAAAAGAGGACTTTGGAAACAATATTTTGGGTTGTGTAATTTTTCTAAGCCATTTTTGATAATTATTGAATTTTCTATTTAAAAAAATAGCATTAAGTTACTATTAATAAATCCTTCATATCCTAAAATTATAAAATATGAAAATGGTTTTAAAATATCTTCCAAAAATAGTATTTGACATGTATAATGTCTCTAAAATTTTATTTAATCAAAAACACCATTTTATTATTTTTCCAATTTTAAATAACATTAAGTACTATTAATGTTTTATTTATAAATTACAAAATATGATTTTTGAAATATGTTGAAAGTTTACAAAAATGTTTCTAAGTGAAAGATATTATTTTCAAAAAAAATTTGCAATTGATTTTAAGTCATTTGGACTTGTATATCAAAAGATATTAAAAACAGAAATAAAAATAAAAAGAAAAGAGAGGGATGACGTAATCATGATGTCACCCGTCATCAACCTCTGGAAACGGCAGGAGACCGTTTCTCCCGAAATTTTTTGCCCCGCGATTACTCATCTTTAACGTGATTAAATTCTTGCCCGAGACCATGTCCTTATAGCCCTGGCCTCCCTCTTCATTTCCCCTCTGCCGCATTCCCCAATCAAGCCCCGAGGACGTCCAATTTTGTCGTCGAAGTTACCCAGGGCCTCCGCCGTATTCCTCGGATTCCGGTGAGATTGGCGCAAGACCGAGCCCGAGACCACTCCCTTTAGCCTCCTTGCTTCGTTACGCGCGTTTTGAGTCTTTTGTGCATCGTTTTGGTACAGGGGAGCGACGAGTACGAGCTTGTCGGAGCCGGGACCCGCGCAGTCGCCTTGAGACCTCCTCGCCGCCGTCGTTGCAGGGCCCGTGGAGCCTCCCCGTGGACACCATCAGGCTCCCCGAGCCACACCGAGTCTCGTGGTGGTCTCCCCGTTCCTGGAAGACCACTGGAGCGCCACCGCCGTCCACTCCCGAGCGCTCGCACCACCGCGCCGCCATTCTCCGGCGGAAAATCCCGGTGAGCCCCCTCCTCTCTTCTCTGGCCGTTAGATCTAGAATCAACGCGTAGGATTATATGCTAGGCGAAGGGGTATGCAATCGTTAGATCTGGATCTAACGATCCAGATCGAACCACTTATCCACGTCATCGGCCCAGTCAGCATGCACAGTCAGCAGCAACACCCAATCGGATCCAGCCACGTGGCCATCCCTTTTAATTCGAATATTTCTCCCGGTAGAATTTTTGGCAGATTTGCAGAAAAGCCCCTGCAACTTCAAATCATCATATCTTTTCAACCACTTAGCCAAATTTAGCAATCTTGGACTTTTTGAAAAGCCCTTGACATCTAGAAACTTTTGGCACTGGCAAAATTCAAATTTGACAAACTTAAATTGGTTCAAATTCAAATATGTTTGTTTGATGAAATTTGGCATAATTCAAATTCTTCAGATCAAAAAATTGCAAATAAAATATATTTGGAAACCTTAGGATGTGTATTTTCATACCCTCTGTACCAAAATAATTTATAATCAAATTAAAACAGAATTTTAGAATTAAGTTGTCTATTTGAGTATTTTTGACATAGATAAATTTCTATAAATAATTTCAATGTAGTTTCTTTTGCAAAATTGCTCCTTTTGGTAACATTGAACCAGAAACAACCTTGCCCAACCATTTTGGACATCCTTGGACCATGGCCATATGTTTTGACTAAAAACCCAACCTAGTGATTCATCCATCTTTACCATGTCTTAGAAATTGTTTTCAACTATTATTCCTTGATGTTATGTCTATTTGGAGCCAAGACAAGTCCTTAGAATGTGTCAATCACATATAGTACCAAGTAGTGAAATTTAGATTTCTATCTACTTCTCCACTCCCCTTTCATGCTTCAAGAAATCATCAAGCTAGCAAATTGGAGATCAAGACTCAAGCACAAGAAGAAAACTTCATCTCCAACTTAGTGGCAACATGAAGAGCTAAAAAGAAGATCATTGAAGAATTTGAAGTAAGGGAATTGTGCTTCACAACAACGAGAAGAAACTCAATGAAGTACAAATGTATGAAGAAATGAAGAAGACATCTTCCTCTCTATTTCTATCCTTCTTCTATTTTCCTTCAAATTGACTTAGTGGTATTTGTGCCCATCCCATACCCAAACCAATTAGTGAAGTAAAACCATGAATACTATCAAGACCAAGAGAAGCACCACACCAAGGAAGGAAACAACTTAGAGGGCATGATGATTATCTTCAAGAAGGCAATCACATGAGGACTAGAAGCAATTCATACAAGTTGAAGGATAACAAGTTGTTTTTGTCCAACCATTGACCCAAATGGAAAACCCAAGACTTAGTAATATTTTCCCTTTGATGAGGAAGTTAGTAGGCCTACCCTAACCACAATGGAATATACTAACATAGTCACTCAAATATTTTTTAAGGTGAATATGACCAAGTGTTTGCATGTATTACTTTAGTTGAAGAAGTAATATGTTTATTCTTAGTGAACTCTTGGAACTTCCTCGACAAGTATGGTTATAATAAAGTTAGATCACATCAAGCTCAACCTAGTCCTTCCCAAGTAAACCATTGGAATTTCCTTAACAAGAATGGGACCACTAGAGAATGAATCTTTCAACTCAAACCTAGACCTTGTCCTAACCAACTTGGTTAAGCCCCTTTTGATATGTTAGTTGCTATGTATGTTTTCTACACTTGTATGTTTGTTTGATAGGATGCTTGTTTTATTGGTTTTGTGTTGTCAATGAATAGATTGTACGGAGAGCAACGATCTTTTGTGAAGAGAGTGTGATATCTTCACCAACTTCAACAAGGCAAGTAACAAATCATAAACTACCCATTATTTTCTATATGCATTAGTTGATTTTTGAGTAGTATACATTGATAGGAAATTTTTACTAAGTTATATTATGCTATGCTATTATCCTAGTAGAGTGTAGCCATCTCTTTTACCCTTGTTATTTTGATAGCCTTAGAACTTAGTAGATGCTATGCAATGTTACAAATTGTTTTACTAGATGTTGAGGAAAAATTCTAAGTATAACTAATAAATAAACCACCTGGGTGGAAGTGGTAAGACTGGTTTATGTTGAGTGTTGCCTCAGGGCCCTTATCTAAGGGTTATTCCACTTGAGGTTGTCACTTGCGGATGGACACCCAGGAACAAAGAGATTAATAAGTTCCTCTAAGTCTAGTAGCTTACCGTGCAGCCTTTTGACATATGGGCTCTGTCTTGATCAACTAAGTTGTGAGAGTTCAGCCCAGGCTTGACTAGCAGATGTAGCAACATTATAGGTGGAACGGTCTTGCCGGTGGGTTTGGACTTCTTCTTCTGAAAGATCTCGTCTCAATTCTCTCCTTTCCATGATGCACTCCGGGTGTATAGGATGTTTGGGCTAATTGAAGACAAAAGGTGAAAGTGCACAAGCTCAAGTTAACAAACTAAGATCTTAGCCGTGTCCCCGGTTATGGACAACTATGAGTAGCTGGACAAGGATGGACAGAAGAATCACATCACCATTTTCAATAAGTAAAATTTGACCAAGTGAACAATATTAGTGGTGCTTGGATCATAATCCAATGTTGCCACCCTTTTGAAAAGAAAAGTTTGTTTTACAAAAGTGATAGGAGAAAACTGGCTTTATGCAAACTTAGCCTAAACTCCACTCAGCCAAATAAGCATGTAGTATTAGTCTTGCCATTTATATCCACCATAGTGTTACTTTACAATACATTAAATTGTATTTACTCCCTTGTGGCTGCATATTCCATATTGCAGATGTTTCTGAAGACGAGTGAGGATTTCGTTTAGGATCTCGAGACTATCGCCAACATGTTTTGCCTGTGGCACATGAAGAAGATGGGTTCAATGTTGTACTATGTTTTCCGCTGTATTTCTTTCTTTTCTTCTAGTCTTCTAATACTATGCAAGTTGTAATACTATTTTGTATAGACTGGATCATGCGATGTAATAGAATTTGATGCATTTGCATGATATTTCATTTTGTACTGTGGTGCTAGCAAATGATACAGGGACTAGCACAATAACACAGGTGTCCTAACATTATTTAAATGTGGGAACGCTACAATTATCTTTTTCTTGTTGTTTTTGTGGTATAAAATTTAGGCAGAAAAAGGCATTTTTAGAAAAACAGAGAAAAACACAAAATGGCCTTAAACTATTTCAATTTTGTTTTCAAAAGATGTTTCTGAAAGTTTATAACATGGTTAACAAGTTCCCACTTTGAAAACAAATTTTGGAAAACATTTTAACCTTGAAAACCAACTCAACTTTTTGATGATTTCATCTCTTTCCAACACTTTGAAATTTTTCTAAGTCCTTAACTGGATTTTCTGAATTTCAGTGAACAGTGTGAGATAGACTTTTGCACAATTGTTTTCTTGGTGTTTCTTTGCAAATTTGGAAATGCAACCTTGTAATTTGTGTTCACCACTGTACCTACTCGAGCCAAGATGCTTGGGATAGCTTCTAGAAGCCTTGTAGGTGAAGATAACATGAGAGAGAAGAGGTGATGTCGAATGGTATGGGCAGCCCATACCTTTGACTCGTTTGACTTGCCCCTGCCCTCCCCTTGCCTCCAAAGGCTAGCCTTGACCTGCCCCCATTGTGTTCTTGACCTTGGATAGCCAGTGCACGAGTTGACATGACCAAAACCCCTCAGAGTGCCCTCATGCCACTCCTGGCATTGGACCCGAGCCCTCCATTTTTACCCTTTTCTTTTCACCACGGGTACAAAGCATCACGAGCCAATCCCTTGTGCCACACACCTCTCTCACACTCACCCTACCTCCCAAGTCGGAAGGAAGCAGAGCCTGACCCCTGGGAGCGTGCACGGGCCGTGAACCCGCCGCCGGTGACCACCACGACCATGTCTTGGTACAACTCGACCCGAGCCCTATCCTATCTTCCCACTGCCCTAGATCGCCTCCCCACCCTCCCCTGAACGTCCCTGACAGGTTCCCTTGCCTACGTGCCCGCAGGATCGCCGCCGCCGTCCGAGAGCGCCGCCACGGGCATCGGTCGCGCTCCGCCGCTTGGAGCCACGCCGAGTGCCGCCGACTGCTCCCCTCGACGCCCTCGACCCCAACAAACTTCCCCGAGCACGCGCAGCCCTTCCCCGAGCCCCTAGGTGAGAAAACACGAGTTTCCGTCGCCGGCCCGTACACGCGGGAGAGAGAGAGGAGAGGTGAGGTGAGGAAGACGACCGCGCGCCATAGGATCTTGGATCCACGGACGCGTTTGAACGTGAACCGTTCCAGCGCCGCGCGCGTGCACTGGGCGCAGTTGGGCCGCGCTGAGCGCCTAGCTGGGCCGCGCCCACGCCAGAACCAGCCAGTGTTGTGTTTTTCGTTTTCCTTTTTAAAATTAACAAAAGCTTGCTGTTTGCTTTGGATGTATGAAAAATACCAAACGTGCAAATTGAAATCTACCAAAAATCATGGACCTAACCTTATGTTTTCTCAACCACATAAAAATTGTAGATCTAAGATTTGACTGTTGTTTTGGCCACAATGACTGTTTTGCCACAGAGTGTCTATGGGTTGGTTTTAAACATAACTTTTTGAATATGTAACCAAATTGGTCAAACTAAAATGTTTTGGATAGCCCTTGAACAGATCTATCCATAGCCCTTGGCCTCACGTCAAGGTGAGCTACCAAATGGAAATGCCATCCATTTTGGTAAAATACCAGTAGGCTCTTCTGTGATTTTTATAATGAGTTTAAAAATGATTTTTGAAGAAAATCCAACTTGATGAGTTTGATATTGACTAGATCTATGTAGTCCTAGCTTAGTTAATTTTTGGATCTCTAGATTAATTTTGGTGGGCAGATCTAGAAAAAAAAAACACTTTTCTGTTTTGTTTTTAAGTGTGTTTTTGTTTAAAATGAAATGTGTGATTGATTGTATTTTGTTTACTAGCTTGTATGCATGTGTCAGGACTTGTTATTCAGTTGTTTGCTTGCAGAACATCTACCTTAGAAAGTGTTTGCATGTTTGGAAAATAGAATGAAATAGTAATAGCAATTTTTATCTTCTAGTTTTATTACTTGTAATAATTGTGTGAGTCAAATCTTTGTGTGTTTGGTTGACTAAACTTGTGCTAGGTTTGCTATGGATCCAGTACCATTTTGGTACTGTTATTTTGATGTTATTGTCTCTGTTAGCTTGCATGATAATTTATAGTAAAGCATGTGCAAGTCTTGTTATTGTTTTGCACTAGTATTGTTTCACTAGAATGGGTAGGCTTGTTTTATTTTATTTTGTCATACATTTTTGTCATGAGTAACCAGAGGCTTAGTACCTCTTTTTCCTTGGTATTAGTGGGCCCATAACCCACTGGTCCCATTGCATCTTGGTTGAGGATGAAATTCCCCAACCATACATGTGTGTGAAAATAACATGTTTTATTATATGGTTGTTTGTTATTTTCCACCAAGGAAAATAAATTGTTTGCTTCACTTATGAAAGTGAAAAGTTTATTTATTATTTGTAAATACTAGTATGTTTAAGTGGGATTCATTTGTTAGCATAATACTCCTTAGGGGTATCATGTTAAGAAATGTTTCCCTATTGATTGCTTAAATTGAATTGTTTGCTAATAGAATAAATTCCTTGTGATTGATAGCTTGTTTGTGAATGTTTTATAATTGAGTGTTTGGATTTTTGAAAAGGTTTAGATAACTTTTCATTGGGTGCATAGCTACTGGTTGTGTAGTTATCCTTCGTTTGCTTGCTAGTTAATCTATTAGAAAAGCATGCAATGGTAGAAAAATCCTTCACAAAACAACGACAGAAATCAGCAAGGCCATGGAATCACCTTATTTCACCCACGGAAATAGAGTTAGGACAATTTCTAATTGGCTCTATTTTCTTGCTATCGACTTCAATTCCATTGGAGGAACCCACAAAATCCAAGAAAACAAGTTTGTTGGTACAAAAATTGTATTGGGTAAGATTGGAAAAAGGTTTTGCTTTGCGAAGAGCTAACAAGACTTGAGAAATATGTTCAAAGTGATTCTCCAAAGATTTCCTATAGATAAGGATATCGTCTAAATAGAAAACCACAAATTTGCCAATAAACACACACAAAATTTCGTTCATGAGACGCATAACTGTTGAAAGTGCATTTGAGAGTCCAAAGGGCATGACAAGTCATTCATAGAGACCAAGTTTAATTTTGAATGAGGTTTTCCATTCATCACCAATTCTCATACGAATTTGATGGTATCCACTTTTAAGATCAATTTTGGAAAAGGTAGTAGCACCACTTAGCTCATCTAGCATGTCATCTAGTCTAGGAATAGGATGTCAATACCTAATGGTGATAGCATTTATTGGTCTACAATCCATGCACATCCTAAGAGTATCATCTTTTTTTATCACAAGGATAACCGGAACAACAGAAGGGTTAAGATATTAGCGAATAAAACCTTTTTCGAGGAGTTATTGTATTTTCCGCTTGATTTCCTTAGTCTCTTCGGGGGTTTTTGTGGTAAGGAGCTCGGTTTGGAAGAGGGGCACCCGATATGAGGTCGATGCGGTGCTTAATGCCTCGAAGAGGAGGTAGACCCGGTGGTAGTCTTTCGGGAAATACATCCTCAAATTCCTTCAAGATAGGCAACAAAGACGGACAAAAGCTTGTTATGTTGTTAGTCTCAAGTACTTCGCATTTGCACACGATGACAAAGTGGAGTATGGATGGGTTGTCTCATAACTCTCGCATCTCATGTTTATTGGAAAGTAAGGCTAGGCCTTTGGAAGCACTCATGATTTTTCCTCTCATGTTTGGCTTGTGTCACTCACTCTCTTTTCGGTGGATCTCTCTCTCACCACTCAACTCATTAGAATTTTTCTGTTGTTGTGTGCGTGCAAGCTTCTTTGCATTGTCAGCCATCACTTGGCTTGGGGTCATGGACGGAGCACACAAGTTTTGTTGTTCCACTTGAAGCTATAGTGGATGGTGCGTCCATCATGTATTGTACCTTTGTCAAATTGCCAAGGTCTTCCAAGTATGATATAATACACGGTCATTGGCACAACATCGCACTCTATGGTGTCTTTCTATGGACCAGTTTTGAAGGAGATATTGACCATATGTTGTATCTTGAAGGTGATAGAGTCACTAAGCCATTGCACATGATAGGGGTGAGGGTGCTTCTTGTATTTCAATTGTAGCTTTTCACAAAGTTCTTTGCTAGCAAGGTTATGGCAACTTCCTCCATCGATGATAACTTTGATAGACTTTTCATATATTCCAGATCTTGTATGAAAGAGGTTGCATCTTTAGTCTTGATCTTCTTGTGGATATCTTGTTAGCACTCTTGTAACAACTATTGATGGGTTCTTGTCAACATCACAATAGACATTCTCTTCTTCATCGATTTCTTCATTCAAAGAGTTTAGAGCAACTTGGTGAGAGGCACGGCATTATCCTTCACTCATGGAGTCATGTTCAACATCTTGGTTTACAATCATGATCATTTTGTTGGAGCATTCAAAAGAGTTGTGTCTATTTCCACCACACTTGAAGCAAGTTATTGATCTAGACTTGACTTAAGTTGCATTTGCGTTGGTGGTTGTGGGAACATGTTTCTTGAAAGGTTGGGAAGATTTGTTTGATGCATTGGGAGCTCTTGAGTTTCCTTTTGCATTTGTTTGTGTTGCTTGTACCATTGCAGGCGACGAATAAGGCTTGGATGCAAAGAAGGACTTTTACTTTGAGTACTTGTTTGACGTGGGGGTACCCGACAAACCCTCCACGATGGGTGTACCCGGTGCGTCCCAGAATGGGGTGCCTTAGCAGGCTCCAGGAGTAACTACACGAAGGCCTATGGAAGAAGCCTACGCAGGAGCACGATAAGGAAAGACTTAGGCAGCAAGAATAGGAAAGAGTAATAACCGACTCAGATTCGATTCCACCTCATGTACGGACCCCGAGACCCGGCTACCGATATAAATCATGGGAGGGGGTCACAAACAAGACATACAACCCTAGATTCAGAGTTGCGCCAGATTCAATCTGCAAAATCACCCCATGCAATCGATAATTTTCACCTCATCGGAATAAATTCCGGCGAGCAGTAACACGTTGATTCGAGTAGTACACCGGCGCCTTTTTCCTTCACAAAACCCCGTGTCCCTTACCATGGGGATTATTGAGGTCACCCCCTCTTCATTGGCGTTGTCTATGGGAAATTAGGCGTTGGATCCGCGACTTCTTCGACTTCATCGCCATCGGGCTGCGACTCGATAATCTGGGCGGACTCGGTCTATTTCGGGTCGATCGACTTCACCAAGCACTCTCCGACGTTTCTCCAGGCGCTTGACTACCTCGATGCAAGCATCAATCTCAAGATCGGTGACCTGAACTTCCGCGTGAGTAGGACGGGATTATTGCACCTAGAAGATTCCACTCTGGTTCAGCCAGAGGAGGCGATCATACCGGAGTTTTCGCAGCTCTCACTCGAAGAGGCGAGCCTCGAGTACTCTCACCCTGCTGATACGTCCATTTTGCATCACTATTTTATATCATAATTTTCGGTTATTCATCGATATATTTCATGTTATGATGCATCCCTTATGTTATTTTATCTTATTTTGCATGTTTTATAAGTTTTGGAGAATAAACACCGGGACCAGAAATCTGATGGAAAAAAGCACCGTCGAGATACCATATTTCAGAAGATCAGAAGAAGAAGGGGGACATCCGAGGGTTCCTAAAAGTTCAGGGGAGGAACCCAGCCTGAAGGAGAGCCGGTGGGGGTCCACCAGGGGCCCACTCCTAGGGGTGGCGCCCCCCCCGGCCGCGCCACCTAGGGGTGTGGACACCCTGGCCCACCTCTGGGGGTCATCTTTGGCATGCTTGGCCCCCAGGGAACCCTAAGCCTCATTCCATCTTCGAAGAATTATTCCGCCGCCGCCGCGGGGCGGAAAACACCCGAGAGAGAAAAGCTCTCTGGCAGAGAGAAATCTACCGGGGAAATTCCTCCCCGGAGAGGGGAAATCACTTCCATCGTCACCGGCATCGCTCCGGGCATCATCAAGATCGTCATCATCATCATCATCATCACCACCAGCACCATCACCCTCATCATCCACCGTCATCCCGCTGTAACAATTAGGGGCCTCTATCATTGTCTTGCATTAGATCTCTCTCCCGATGTGGATTACTTGTTAGTAGTTGATGCTTGTGAGATTTATCGGTGTTTGCACTTTATGATCAGATTGTTATCATCCATTATATCACCTCTAATTATGATCCATATGATTTCTTGTGATTAGTTCGTCTTGTTCTTGAGGACATGGGAGAAGTCAAGTTGTTAGTGGTGAACTAATGTTGAATAATATTTAATGTTTGATATTTAAGTTGTGGTGTTATTCTCCCAGTGGTGTCATGTGAACGTCGACTACATGACACTTCACCATTTATGGGCCTAGGGGATGCATCGTGTATTTGGCTCCTAATTGTGGGGTTTCCGGAGTGATAGAAACCGAAACCCCCGTTAGGAAACCATTACACGAGGGAGCGTAGGATCCCGGAGTTTAAAGTTGTGGTTGGATTTATTTCTTAATTACTTTCTTGTAGTTGCGGATGCTTGTAAGGGGTATAATCACAAGTATGTATTAGTCTTGGATGGGACGGTACATTAGCATAGGTTCACCCACACAACACTTATCAAAACACCTAACATTATTCAGCTGCATGGAACAAAAGCACTTGACAGCAACCTCCCGTGTGTCCTCGAGAACGTTTGCTAATCATAAGTAAACCCACCGGCTTGTCCTTTGCTGAAAAAAGGATTGGGCCACTTGCTGCAATTATTACTACTGCATTTTATTTACTCACACTTTATTTATCTGCAATATCAAAAAACCATACAAATATGTTTTCCAGCATTTACAGTTATTCCTTCATCGAAACTGCTTGTCAACACCTTCTGCTCCTCGTTGGGTTCGATACTCTTATTTATCGAAAGTACTACGATACACCCCTATACTTGTGGATCATCAAGACTATTTTCTGGCGCCGTTGCCGGGGAGTGAAGCGCTATTGGGAAGTGGAATTGATAAAGGAAGCTTCTGTTGTAAGTGTTGTTTTTATTACTGTCTACTGATTTATTACACTATGTTTGGGTCTCCTTTTGAGTCCTTATTTGTGGTCACTGCACCACTGCTAGGGTAGTAAGTGACCCACTGCCTGATGATTTGGATCCTTATAAAATACCTATAAAAATTGTTAAACATGTTAGGGATAACTCCTATTCAGGTGATGGAACTGTCCATCTGGGTGATCATTTGCTCTTTTTACATGAATTATGCGAGTTGTTCAAGTGTGCAGGTATTACAGCAAGCCAAGTGAAGAGGAAATTATTCTCTATATCATTGACAGGCCGAGCCTCTTAATGGTTCAAACTGCTGAAAAATAGCCAAACTATTGGATGGGAGGAAATTGTGCCTCTCTTTTATTCTAAATTCTATCATCCCAGTGAAATTCATAGAGATCGGAATTATATATATAATTTTTTGCCTCATGACGGAGAGAGTATTTCCCAAGCATGGGGGAGATTGAAGTTACTAATGCTTAAATGTCATGTTCATGAGCTCCCCAGTAATATTGTTATTAATAATTTCTATGCAAGGCTTTCTCTTCATGATAAGGATTTATTGGATGCTTCTTGTTCTGGATCATTTACACGTATGAAAAATGAAGCTAAATGGGATCTTCTTGACCGTATTCAAGAGAACAATGAAGGATGGGAGAATGACAAAGGTAGAAAGTCAGGTATAAATTATGATTATGAATGCATTAAAACTTCTATGTCATCCGATGATTTTCATTATGTTAGTACTGTTTATGGGCTTGATTCTCAAGTTGTTGCAAACTTATATAAGGCTTTTGCTTCTTATTTTGATATTCCTCAAAAGGAATGGGACAGGTACTTATTGGGGGAATAGGTAAGGGGAAGCCTTACCGGCCCCTCACATGAACCGGGAATCACCTCAACCGGTTCATGGAGAGTAACCCGGGTTATGATAGGCAGACCCGGTTTAAGCCAGGAAGAGCCGGGTTAAGCTGGGAAGAGCGTGACCTGGCAGAGTGAAGAACCGGCCCAAGGCCCAGGTTAGGTGACGCGGAAGCCTGGGAGCCCGAAGAATAGTTCTTGGCCGACCCAGGAGTAGCCGGATCATAAGAAGACCTGGACCAAGGTGATCAGGAACTGGGAGGCGATAGGACTCTGAAGACGGGCGTGACCCGGACTTCCTTGTAACCCGGAGGTCTCGTCTACTATATAAGGCGAGACCCCGGGACGTATAAAGACAGGTTCTAGATCGATAGCAAAGTAACTCGAGACATCGAGAGCCGGAATCGCCTTTTGTAATCGAGACTTGATTTCCTGATAGTAAGAAAGCAGGAGTAGGTTTTACCCTCAATCGAGGGGCCGAACCTGGGTAAACTCGCATCTCTCGTTTCCACCTTAACCCTTTCGAAGTTTCGCTTAGTAGCAATGGCCTCGCAATCTAGTTCTTGTATGAGGACACTTGCCGTGACAATACCACGACAGTTGGCGCCCACCGTGGGGCCTGCTCGTGGAAGCGTCGTCTTTTCGGAAGGAGCGCTACTCAGGAGGAACTTGCGCGGAAACTACTACAATCATGACACATGGGCCCCGAGTTCGCCTCCGTGGATTCAGGGCTTCACGTCCCCTTCGGCAAGATCCATGTCTTCATTGGATACTTTGGGACAAGCATCTCCAGAACCGGACCAACTTTCAGATTCGGTGTCTGAGAAAACTATGGCGGTGGACTCCGATGGCGAGTCCTCAGTTGGGAACAATGACGATCACGATGACACAGGCTCGATCCACCATCTCTTCGGAGACCGGTTAGGAGGAGACCTGAAATTGGACGCGCCAGGTTTCGATGATACAACTCACCACACTGCCGTTTACATGGCTGGTCCTACGCAGCCAACCGAGCCTAGGTATGACTCGGAAGGAAACTTAATTACTAACGAGGCTTTGACCTCAAATCTGGTTCTTGGAGCACCAGGTGTTACAGTCACAGCACCAATTGGACCAGCGGCTACCCCAGAAGCACCAGCGATGACGCCCTCGACAGGTCCTGGAGCAACAAGACCAGGGGAAGCCATGATTGACTTGACCGGGCCTGCGTCGTACAATCTGAGACCGGAGCTGATGGCTGTAATGGATTCTTTAAACGAAATCCTGGCAACACAGATCACCCCGGAGAACCTGGACCAACATAATGCAGAGATAGCAAGACTCCGGCAGGAAATAACTCACGCTCGTCAGGAGATTGAGAAAGAAGCCACTTCCATAAACAAAGCCCGGTTAGAAGTTCTAGAAGAGGCCACACGTCTGGAGAGGGAAGGAATTCACCTGACTTTCAGGCAAAGAGAACTAGCGTCAATACAAAACAGACGTCATCATACTCGCTTGAATAATGAGTTTGGGGTAGGACTCGAGCCTACTAATTTACACAATTTGTTTACATCTCCGACAGGAAACCCCGCAGCTCATAACCCGGCAGGTCCAGGTTATAATACGAACCCGCCGGTTATCCCTACTCCAGTCCTTCCAGCACGTTTCCAGCCACCCGTTCAACCGTTTGGGAGCCCAAATCCAGGATCAGCCCCAGCACAGCCTATGCAAGAAAGGTTTCATACGCCGCCGGGTCACTTCAATAATCTGATGGATAACATTTGGGCAGCAACCACCAGTCTGGCACAGATTCCGGTTGACCCTAATAACCCTATGGCAGTTGAAGCTCGAAGGGCCATTGAGTTGCTACAAACAGCGGTGGTTCAGCAGTTAAACTACAGTAACCAGGACAGGATACACTCAACACCTTATCACAGCAGGACAACTTTGCCCCGGAGTCATCATGGAAATTCTCCAGCCCCAGCAGGATCTAGCAACGCTAACCGACATCCCAACCCACTCAGGCAAGTAGTATCATATGCACCTGGAGTTTTAAATACAGGACATAGAACCGCAGAATCTGAAAACAGGAATCCAGGTCATGTCCAGAACCCAGTGCAAGCCACGGTCTCAAACCCAACTCAAGCCGGGTCTCGTAGAATTGGAATCCAGTGCCTCGGTCCTGCAATTAGGAACGAGAGAATACCAGCTGATTTTAAAGGACCTCGCAGAGTTGTGAATTATACGCCTGACATGGAGCCTGCAGACTGGATAGAGGGCTATGAGATGGCCATGAAAATGTTGGAAGTAAGTGACACGGTCTGCGCATGCTACTTAAGCGTGATGTTAGAAGGGCTAGCAAAGTCTTGGTTAAAGAACTTACCCGCCAATTCAATCAACAACTGGCAGGAGTTGAAGGACCAGTTTATCAAGAATTTTCAGGGCACATGTAAACGGCCAACAACGATCACAGACCTTGAAAACTGTGTCCAGAAAGAAGGGGAGTTCGCTCAACATTGGTCTCGACGGGTGGCAGAGATCATCCACTCGTCTGTCGGACTCACCGCACAACAAGCCGTGATAGCACTGGAAAGAAATTGCAGGTTTAACCCTCTGAAGCATAAGCTGGGACGCATTAAGCGGTACGTAAGTGACATAAGAGAGCTGATGGATGCCATGACCAAGTATGCGGAGTCTGACAAAACCAAAGATGAAGACTCAGATGAGGAGAAGTCTGCCAAAGGAAAGAAAACTGGAACTAAGGGTAGTGAGAACCCGAGTCAGATCAACAACAATCCTCAGAACCAGAACAATAACAAACGGAAAAAACAGAGAGGGGACTTCAGATTTGGTGGCTAACACAAATACAGGTTACAGAAGCCAACGTCAGGGCAACAACTTCAGAGGAAATAAAAATTTCAGGCCAAACAACTTTGCACAAGCTCAGCAAGCCCTGAAAGGTCCGTGGCCCCGACATAGCAAAAACGGAAAGGTAGCAAATCATTCTTCTGAAAATTGCTTCATCATGCAGGGCTTCAGACCCAGTGGAAATAATAATTACGGACCAGGAAACGGTGGAGGCGGCAACCCAGGAAATATGGGACGTGGACATCCAGGACCTGGTAGCTCGGGACCTGGGAATCATAATCCGGGTCATCCAAATCAGAGTCACCAGGGAACTAACCCGGGCAATAGTCACCAAGGAGGAAATTCTGGTTTTCAAAAAAATCCGAAGCAGTTAAGTTCAGTTCAATATCATGTATTCACCACTAGTTCATGCAAGAGAGAGCGCAAGGTTCAGAAGCGCGCTGTCAACACCGTATCTCCTGTTGTTCCTAAATGGCTTAACTGGTCAGAACAACCCATAACCTGGAGTAGGGTTGATCATCCTCCATGAGTTGATAATCCAGGGGGAGTGGCTCTGGTCGTGGCTCCACAAGTTGGAGGATATAAGTTAGATAAAGTATTGATGGATGGAGGAAGAAGCATAAACATACTGTACTACGACACGTTCAAAAGGATGAACCTGCAAGAGAAACAGCTTTAGCCATCCTCAACTGTGTTTCATGGCAACGTACCCGGTAAGTCTGCACAACCTATCGGAAAAATATTCCTTGAAGTTGCTTTTGGAGTATTTGAAAATTACAGGACAGAGATGCTAGCCTTTGAAGTGGTCAAATTCAAAAGTCCGTACCATGCCCTGTTTGGACGGCCAGCTTATGCCAAATTCATGGCCAGACCTTGCTACGTTTACCTCAAACTGAAGATGACAGGTCCCAATGGAAACATTACTGTTAATGGAGACAGAGACATAGCTCTGGAATGTGAGGAAGGTGATGCAACTTACGCAGAGACAGCTTGCGCTGAAGAGGAGCTGAAATTGTATAAACTGCAAGTTGATCCAGAAGATATGACCTCGCTCAAAAAACCATCAGCTGAGTCCAAGTTAAAATTTAAGTCTGCTCAAGACACCAAGCTGGTGGACTTCACCCCCGGTGACTCATCTAAGCAGTTCAGCGTGGGGGCTCACATGACAGAGAAATAGGAAAGCGCGCTCATCAGGTTCCTCCATGAGAATTGGGATATCTTTGCATGGAAACCTTCTGACATGCCAGGTGTACCAAGGGAACTTGCTGAGCACAGCTGAAATGTGAATCCTGATTTGAAACCTATTCGTCAGTTCCTCCTTTGTTTCAATGATGAGAGAAGAAAAGCAATAGGAGAAGAGATTGCTAGGTTACTTGCAGCAGGGTTTATCGTAGAAGTGTTTCACCCGAAGTGGTTAGCTAATACAGTTCTCGTTCTCAAGAGAAACGGAACCTGGAGAATGTGCAAAGACTACACAGATCTGAATAAAGCATGTCCTAAAGACCCGTTCGCGTTACCCCATATTGACCAGATTATAGACTCTACGGCCGGTTGTGAATTGCTATGTTTCCTGGACGCTTATTCAGGTTATCACCAAATCAAAATGAAGGAAGAGGATCAAGAGAAGACATCATTCATTACTCCCTTTGGAGCATTTTGTTATACGACAATGCCTTTTGGTTTGAAAACGCAGGGGGCACTTATCAAAGGTGTATCCAGAAGTGCTTGGAAAGTCAAATTGGGAGGAACGCGCACGCTTATGTGGATGATATAGTAATCAAATCACATAAAGGTGACACTTTGATCTCAGACTTAGAAGATACGTTCGCCAATCTACGAAAGTACCAAATGAAACTTAATCCAACAAAGTGTGTCTTTCGTGTGCCAGCTGGGAAGTTACTGGGTTTCGTTATTTCCGAAAGAGGCATCGAAGCAAACCCGGAAAAAATTCAGGCCATACATAACCTGAAAAAGCCGGTTTTCCTAAAGGATGTTCAGAAGTTGACAGGTTTTCTTGCCGCCCTGAGCCGGTTTATAAGCAGGCTAGGAGAAAAGGCCATACCCTTGTACCGATTGCTGAAGAAAACAGACACCTTTGTATGGAATCAGGAGCTTGATGAGGCATTGGAGGCCTTGAAAAAACAACTTTCCAATGCACCTATATTAGCTGCGCCTGAGTAAAAAGAGCCCATGTTGCTATACATAGCAGCAAATAACAGGGCAGTGAGTGTGGTGGTTGTTGTGGAGCGTAAGCTGGAGGACAAGGAAGGTCTTGTTCAGTGGCCAGTTTACTACGTCAGCGAGGTCCTGACAGAGTCTAAACAATGTTACCCTCATTGGCAGAAGCTTGTCTTCGAAGTATACATGGCTAGTCGCAAACTGAAACATTACTTTCAGGAACATCCTATCACAGTGGTTAGTTCAGCGCCTCTTTCTGACATTATTCAAAATAGAGAAGCAACAGGAAGAGTTGCCAAGTGGGCCATCGAGATGGGACCTTATCATATCAAATACGAGCCAAGGTCTGCAATAAAATCCCATGTTTTGATCGAGTTTATAAATGACTGGACACAGTTACAGGTTCCACTAGATAAACCAGATACTAACTATTGGACTATGCACTTTGATGGGTCTCGACAACTGGAAGGCTCAGGAGCTGGTGTGGTTTTAACATCCCCACGAGGAGATAAGTTCCGCTATGTCTTGCAAATCTCATTCAAATGAACTAATAATGCAGCAGAGTATGAAGCTTTGCTCCATGGGCTTCGCATTGCGAAAGAAATGAGCATAACCCGGATTCGATGTCTGGGTGATTCTGATCTGGTATCTCAACAAGTTACATGAACCTGGGATTCTAAAGACCCGGTCATGGCAGCTTATAGACGGGTAGTTACCCAGCTGGCTGGACATTTTCAGGGATATCAGGTGGATCATATCGATCGACGTGACAACGAAGCAGCTGATGCACTGGCACGTCTAGGTTCTCAGAAAAAGCAGGTTCCACCAAACGTTTTTCTGGATAAAATTCATAGTCCGTCTGTTAAAATCCCAACAGAAGAAGACTTAGCAAATCCAGACCCAGAATCAGAATTAGTAGTTGCTCTGCATATAATACCACAGTGGATTGAGCCATATTTGGCATACCTTACGAGAGGAAAGCTCCCACAGGACGAGGTTATAGCTCGCCAGGTTACCAGAAGATCCAAGTCATATACAATTATAAATGGTGAGTTACACAAGAGAAGCGCGACTGGAATTTTTCAAAGATGTGTTTCTCCAGATAAAGGATGTCAAATTCTCCGAGAAATTCATTCAGGAGACTGTGGCCATCACAAAAGCTCTAGATCTTTAGTTAATAAAGCTTTCAGACATGGATTTTTTTGGTTAACCGCGAATGCTGATGCAGAACATATCGTGAAAACATGTGAAGGCTTTCAAAGATATGCAAGACAAGATCACGTGCCAGCTCAGGACTTGCGTATGATTCCCATAACCTGGCCTTTTGCAGTTTGGGGACTTGACATGGTAGGACCTTTCAAAAAGGCAACTGATAAAAAGACTCATCTACTGGCGGCAGTCGATAAGTTTACAAAGTGGGTAGAAGCGGAACCAATCAGTAAATGTGATGCGGTTACAGCTGTCAAGTTCTTAAAAAAGCTGATTTTCAGGTTTGGGTACCCACATAGCAGTATTACATATAACGGGACGAATTTATTAGAAGAGCAATGCAGAAGTTTTGTGACATAACCATATAAGGCTAGACCTTGCTTCCGTGGCACATCCACAGTCTAACGGACAGGAAGAGAGGGCCAACCAGGAATTACTCAAAGGTATAAAACCCAGACTTCAGGTTCCATTAGAGAAAACTGCTGGTTGCTGGGTCGATGAATTGCCTGCTGTTTTATGGATCATACGAACTACTCCAAATAGATCAACAGGTTATACCCCTTTCTTTCTAGTCTATGGAGCAGAGGCAGTTTTGCCAAGTGATATTTGTCACGATTCACCATGAGTGACTGCTTATGTGGAAACCAACAATGAGTTAGCTCGTCAAGACTCGTTAGATGCTTTAGAAGAAGCACGTGACCTCGCAGCATCTCGGTCAGCTATATATCAGCAGGACCTGCGTCGCTACCATAGCCGCAGAGTCAAGAGTCGGAGTTTCCAAGAAGGAGATTTGGTTTTAAGACTAATTCAGAAGAAAGATGGGATGCATAAGCTAAGTCCTCCATGGGAAGGACCCTTTGTAGTAAGTAAAAAGCTACACAATGGGTCCTATTACCTCATTGATATGCGTGATGCTGATAAATCTCGCACATCTGAGGAAGAAACTGGAAGACCATGGAACATAGCCCAGTTGAGGCCATATTATACATAGGATCATTGTAATTACTATGTTATCTTTTGACAATGAAAGGCAATGTTAGCAACATCTGAGTTATTGAAATTTGTTGGTCTGTCCCTATCAAATTGAGCTATAATGTTATTTCTATATGATTACTTGGGGGCTGATGCTAGAGCACAGTTTATATCTCAAGAATCTGGCATATGCCAAAATATATTGGTTATACTTGCCTGCCAGTCAGTGGTTACACGCGTTTTTATGACCTAGATGTTTAAGACTGGTTGAATCAATCATGATATAACCCGGCAGTACCGGTTTATTATAACCTGGCAATCCAGGTTACTATGACCCTGAACTCCCAGAGTTGTACACACTAGAATAAGTCATGCGAAAAACCGGCTGAGCTAGAAAGCAAAGAAAAACCAAGTCAAGAAATTTTTTATCTTCAAGCAAAAGGAAACCCGAATATGATTTCCATAACCTCAAAGGAAATCCGGTTTATTACACGCCAAATTGTAGCATAGGTGCAGAGGCACACCTTCAAAAAATAGGACTAGAAATAAAACAGTTTATCTAGCCTATTACAGACTTAAAAGCGTCGAATTATTTCGTTTGCAAAAAGTCACATGATCAAACTGGTTTATCCTTCTGCTCTGCCGGGTCCTGATCTGCCGGGTCTTGGGGATCTAGGTCTTTAGTCTCTGGGTCAGCTGGGGCCTGGATCGCTCCTTCAACTTCATCCGAAGGGACATACTTCCACTCTAGCTGAGCCAGAGCATCAGTAACATTCTCTGGTTCATATAACGGGCGTGGTGGAGCAGAAACATAAGGAGTAACTGACTGAGGTGCACCATATGAGGAGGCTATGGAGAGCCGGCTCTTGGAAGGGACTTGTCGAACAGCAGCCATATCCAGAGGAGTAAATGGCATTTTTCGTTCACCAGAAGAATTATAACCCGAGAACATGTCCTTCAGTTTTAGCTTCTTAGCAATGGTGCAAGCATAGAACCGGCACTCTTTTTCAATCCTGGCGAAGTCTTTCTTCTCATACTTTGACATATCCGCTTTATATTCTGGGAAACCTCCCACAAGAAGATCCGGCTTCAGTTCTGGATGATATGCTTTCGCCAGTGACATAACCTTGATGGCTCCACGGCGACAAGATGATAGCTTATGCTCCTCTATCCACTGAGAGACATGAGTTAGCTCCACAAGCATTTCGCTAAGCCTTCTAGGTGGAGCATCCCAGTTCCGAACAGCTTTGATACATTCTCCACCTCCAATGTATAGCTACCGGATCAGGGTAAACAAGGCCTTGAGTTTCAGGTCTGGGAGTTTCAGGTTATTCCCATGCATCCTCCCTACAGGTTACAAAAAATTGTGATCTAAGTTAAGCTGATTGATAAAAAGGCAAAGGGAATACAACATTGGACATACAATAAGTTAAGGGGAAGATAAGGTAGATAAACTCGCCAAAAACACTGCAAGTGATATCCCTTAGCAAATCTGTGACCTTAGTGAAACGGGTCTGGGTCTCCTCTAGTTCCTTTTCCGCAGTTTCTGCCCTGGTTATGAGATTTTTCTCCCGGGTTTCAAAATCCCGCTGCAGATCAGACCAAGTCTTGGCTGCCTAAGTGATTTGCTCTTCCAGTTCTTTCTGCCGGGTCCTGGCCTCCTCAGTCTTCTTGGCCTCTTGTGCAAGTAGGTTCTTCCAATTAGAAACCTCCTTTTGAGACGAGGATTCCAGACTCTGCAAAAAGATTTCTAGATATTCAAAGGTTACATTGTAAATTGACAATTATCCGGATTATGCAACTACAACCGGGATACTGGTGAACTTACTATAGTTTCTAAGGAAAAGTTAAGTCCCAGGTAGCTACAGGTTCGCAACCCGGCACTTGGGGGCTACAGTATTTCAAATTCAAGAGTTGGGCTATAACCTATGATTAAGTCCCGGCTGGCTACAGGCTCGCAACCCGGCACTTGGGGGATACAATGTTTCAATGTTACTTAAAAACAATTCAGAACAAAAGCATATCAAGTCTTGGCTTATAATGTCATTATAAACCAGCCCTTGGGGGCTACAGCTATCCGGGTTACAGCTATCCAAGTTACAGCTATCCAGGTTACAGCTATCTAGGTTACAGTTATTCAGATTACAAGCTATCTAGTCTACGACTATTTAGTAGCAAATCTCCAAGTATATATTACGAATATAAACTAGAAGATTGAGGGCTACAGGTTATGAATATCAATGTTACCTCATATTTCTGTTTCAGAAATTCTATGATGTCATTAGTACGGCGCCGGTTCTCAGAGAGCTCTTGAACAAGTGTTTCAAAGCCCTGGCCTTCAATGTTCAGACTAGGAGTAGACTTTTTGTCTTCCGGCTTTACTTTCGGGTCTTCAATTACTTTGCAGAGAACAGTGGACGGTCCCGTAACCTCAACAGCCTGAGATCCGGTTATGACCACATCCGGGTCCTGAACATTTACCTCCTCAACCGGAGGATCACTACCCAGGATATCATCAACCGGGTCCACCTCTTCATGATCTTCAGCCATAACATCCAAATGACCCGGCGAGGGAGCGGCCGGTTCATCATTTTCTTCCTCAACTGTTTTCTCCTCAACGTTTACGGAGGGAGCAGCAGACGAAACAGGGTTCACTTTTAGTACAGCTTGAGTTCTGTTGCAAAAGGAAAAAAGCTCTGAGTTACATTGCAAGATTAAGGTATTAGCAAATTTGGAAAGGAAAGTTAGCTTACCCAGAGTTAATGGAGAATGAGCTAGCCCCGCTGAAATGGGACAAGTATGAGTTCGGGGAATCTGAATGAAAAGGATGCCTCAGTTCTGGCCTCATTTGTCCGGCTAAGGGGTGTGAATCAGTAGGCGAAACCCGGATTTTGGAGACCCGGCGAGTGGGAGTTTTCTCAGGCAAACCTGTTTCTAACTCGCTGGAGCCAGAGCTCCGGGTCCTTCTTCTCTTGCTTGCCCTCCTCATCCTCCTGCGTTTTCTGTGTGTGTGAGGATGTTTTCAAAGGATTGTTTGACGATCTAGAGATAGACACCTTTGCGACAGCCTGCCGGGGTCCTCTTTTGGCCTGCGGGGGACACTTTTTCGGCCACCAGGTTGGAACCAGTAATGGGAGTAGAGGGGTCGAGATCCGGCATGACTTGATCCGGAACTTCATGACCCGGTTCTTCGACAACAGCTTGGCCACCGCCTAACCCGGCAACCTGTTCCTCTTGCTCATCCTGCGAGTAATCAACGTCAGAAAATTGGTTGTGCAACTGGCCGAGGGAGTCAAATTCAGAAACCTCTTCCTCGTCGTCGCTTGGTTCTTCAGATTCTTCATCTTCAGGTGGCGAAGCCGGTTCTTCGGTAGTAGTCCAGAAAGGATCGTTAACCTGAGAACCGGAATAACGACGAGGTTAGAACCTATGCAGTTAAAAGGAATAATGGAAGAGGCAAAAATACAAAGATATGAAAACTTACGGGAGGAGCCGGGTTAGAGGAGCTAAAGGGTTCCAGACCCACTTCAAAGAATTTGTCTTGCTTCACTCCAACCAGGAGTTTCAGGGAGGTTATCATCTCAGACTTAGAAACTATGGACTCAGAATATCGCATGGAATCTAATGAACCGGAATACTCATGGAATAACCGGCTCCTGATACTGAGGGGTTGAATTCTCTAGTCTACCTAGGTTTTTGTAAAATCTAAACCTGTAAGCCCGTGTACTATCAACGAGGTTACACCTTTTAGGAGAGGCCGGATCTTGATTCGATCGGCAGGTTTGGCATAGGAGTTCATCATGCTAGTATAAACTAAGCGTTCAGGACGGTAACCCGGAAGAGTTGGTTCACCTTCAGGAGTGGTACTCTTGATGTAAAAATAGGATTTCTGCCACAACTTGGGATGGCTTGCAAGAGGAATACCTGGGTAGGCGATGTCTTTTCGTCTATGGAATGAGACCCCCCCACAGTGTATAAGTTCACCCCCAGCTACCTCAGGGTGTTTGTTACAGTAAAATATTCGAGGAAAAGGTCTAAGCTTGGCTCTACTTGGAGGTAGTCCTCACAAAGGACTACGAAGTTGCTAACGTTTAAAATGGAATCTGGGGGGAGGTCTTGAGGATGAAGGCCATAGTAAGCCAAGAGCCGGCGAAAAAAGAGAGAACCGGGTGGACGAAACCCACGGAGGATATGGGCTTCAAAAATTATTACCTCACCCGGCCCAGGTTCGGGCCGGATCTCATTTCCTGGAGCTCGCCAAGATAAACCGGAAGGCAGGAGCCTGGATCTCTCCATCTCTGTGAGCCGGCCTTGGGTCATCTCAGATTTGCACCAATTTACTTGCATTTTGTTCCTCCTAGAACCGGCAGCGCCAGAACAGGAAGCCCCTCCAGACTTTTTCTTCTTCCCTGCTCCGCCAGCTTTGGACGCCAAAGTTTCTCTTTTCCCATCTTGAGGTGGACGCCGGTGAAGCTCCGGTCGCTGGAAGAAAGGTGGAGCTCTAGAGCTCAAAACGGAGGAGGAAGATGAAGTGGGGAGAGTAGTGTGCAAATGAGCCCTGGGGTCCGTACGCCTGCTACTTATAGGCGGGGTCAAAACCCTAGGGTTAAGTGGTAACTTTTGCACAAAAAACCCTCGAGACTACATTATTTATGGAAAAATACAGCAAGATCGGATCATAGAAAAAGATCTTTTCCAAAGAAATGGAACGATTGTGTGGAGAAGAATCCGGGCTAGGTGAAGATCCTTTTTGTTCCGAAGATTTGGGAGATGAAAACATGAGAGTTATCTTTACAAGGAACGAAAAGATGTGATCCTGGAGATAAAGAGCTCGACCCGCAAAATCCAGAAGAGATATCTTGGGAGGTTATTTTCCTTAGATTGAAAGATTGGTATTCAAGGTCTCTTGATAAAGCTTAATGTGAACTTATTAAGTTTGAGGCTTAAAAAGTTCATGTTAACCTGGGGGCTAATGTTGGGGGAATAGGTAAATGGGAGCCTTACCGGCCCCTGACATGAACCAGGAATCACCTCATCCGGTTCATGGAGAGTAACCCGGGTTATGCTAGGCAGAGCCGGTTTAAGCCAGGAAGAGCCGGTTAAGCTGGGAAGAGCGTGACTTGGCAGAGTGAAGAACCGGCCCAAGGCCTAGGTTAGGCGACGCGGAAGCCCGGGAACCCGAAGAACAGTTCTTGGCCGGCCCAGGAGTAGCCGAATCATAAGAAGACCCGGACAAGGTGAACAGGAACTGGGAGGCGATAGGACTCCGAAGACGGGCGTGACCCGGACTTCCTTGTAACCCGGAGGTCTCGTCCACTATATAAGGCGAGACCCCGGGACGTAGAAAGACAAGGTTCTAGATTGATAGCAAAGTAACTCGAGACATCGAGAGACGGATTCGCCCTTTGTAATCGAGACTTGATTTCCTGATAGTAAGAAAGCAGGAGTAGGTTTTATCCTCAATCGAGGGGGCGCACCTGGGTAAACTCGCTTAGTAGCAATGGCCTTGCAATCTAGTTCTCGTATGAGGACACTTGCCGTGACAATACCACGACATGTACCATGCACCTTATAAAGATACTGTTAATTGTGTTCCTGCTAGAGATATAGAAGTTCATACTGTTGATTCTGTTGTGCCTGAACCTTATATTGAGAAAATGCCTTTCCCTGCTAAGGTAAAAAACATTCTATGTTAGCTAGTGTGGTTAATAGAAGTGCAAGGAAACCTATAGAACCTGAGGAACAAATAATTGTAGAACCTATAGTAGCAATAGTAAAGGACCTTGTTTCTGAAAATGTAGAAGAGGGACACATTATATTTTGTGAAGATGCTTCTAATATTGTCTCTCATCCTAGTAAATCTAGGAAACCTAGTGTTCCGGTGCTATCTGTTAGGATAGGGGATCATTCCTATTATGGTTTGTGTGATATTGGTGCTAGTTCTAGTGCTATTCCTTATGAGCTTTATAAAGAAATCATGCATGAAATTGGTTCTTGTGAACTTGAAGACATTTATGTGATTATTCAACTTGCTAATAGGGAAACTATTTCTCCGATTGGTATTGTTAGAGATGTGGAGGTCTTATGTGGTAAAACTAAGTATCCTGCTGATTTTCTAGTACTAGGCACTTCTGCTAGTAATACTTGTCCTATTATATTTGGTAGACCTTTCTTAAACACTTTTGGTGCTGTTATTGATTGTAAAAAGGAGAAAATTCTTACAAAGTTTGATGGAGAGTCTTATGAATTTAATTTCTCCAAATTTGCTAAAGTACCTTATGAAGCTGAATTGCCTAATGAGAATTATAGAGTTGAACAGTTGGCTGATATTGCTCTTGCTCCTAACAATCCTTTGCAGCAATACATGGAAGACCACGAAAGTGATGTTTCTAGGGAAGAAAGGAACGAAATTGATGAGATTTTCTTACATCAGCCAGCGATGTTGAAACATAATTTACCGGTGGAAGACTTGGGTACCACTTTACCACCCAAGGAGGATCCTGTTTTTGATTTAAAACCTTTGCCCGACAATCTTAAATATGCTCATATTGACGATAAGAAATTGTATCCTCTTATTATTAGTTCTAAACTTTCTGGATGCTATTGGTTATACTCTTGATGATTTGAAGGGGAATTCTCCTACTATTTGTCAGCATGCTATTAATATTGAACCTGATGCAAAGCCAGTTGTTGAGCATCAATGTCGTTTAAATCCTAAGATGAAGGATGTGGTAATAAATGAGGTATTAAAACACCTTGATGCTGGTAGTATTTGTCCTATTGCTGATAGTAGATGGGTTAGTCCTGTGCATTTTGTCCCTAAGAAAGGAGGGATGATTGTTCTGCCAAATGAAAATAATGAACTTATTCCCCAAAGAGTAGTGGTTGGTTATAGGATGTGCATTGATTTCAGGAAGGTTAACAAGGTTACTAAGAAAGATCATTATCCTTTGCCTTTTATTGATCAAATGTTAGAAAGGTTGTCTAAGAAAACTCATTTCTGCTTTCTTGATAGTTATTATGGGTTCTCTCAAGTTGCTGTTAGAAAGCCTAATCAAGAGCAAGCAACTTTCACTTGTCCTTTTGGAACCTGTGCTTATAGACGTATGCCTTTTGGTTATGTAATGCTCCTGCTACTTTTCAAAGATGTATGTCTGCTATCTTTCATGTTTTTTGTGAAGAAATTGTGTAAGTCTTCATGGACGATTTCTCCGTCTATGGAACTTCTTTTGATAATTGTTTGCAGAATCTTGATAAAGTTTTGCAGAGATGTGAGGAGACTAATCTTGTTCTTAATTGGAAGAAATGCCATTTTATGGTTAATGAAGGAATTGTTCTTGGACATAAAATTTCTGAAAGAGGTATTGAAGTTGATAGAGCTAAAGTTGAAGCTATTGAGAAAATGCCCTCTCCCAGGGATGTTAAAGGTATTCGGAAAATTCTTGGTCATGCTGGTTTCTATAGAAGGTTTATTAAAGATTTCTCTAAAATATCAAAGCCTCTTACTAATCTTCTTTAAAAAGATGTACCTTTTGTTTTTGATGAAGATTGTAAAGAAGCTTTTGAAATTTTAAAGAAGGTTTTAATATCTGCCCCTATTGTTCAACCACCTGACTGGAATTTACCATTTGAAATTATGTGTGATGCTAGTGATTATGTTGTAGGTGCTATTCTTGGACAGCGGGTAGATAAGAAGTTAAATGTTATTCATTATGCTAGTAAAACTCTTGATGCTGCTCAAAAGAATTATGCTACCACTGAGAAAGAATTCCTAGCTGTAGTTTTTGCTTGTGATAAATTTAGGCAGTATATTGTTGATTCTAAAGTTACTATTCATACTGATCATTCTGCTATTAAGTACCTTATGGAAAAGAAAGATGCTAAGCCTTGCTTATTAGATGGGTGCTTCTCTTACAAGAGTTTGATTTACATATTGTGGATAGGAAGGGTGCTGAAAATCCTGTTGCTAATAATTTTTCTAGATTGGAAAATATCTCTGATGACCCTATTCCTGTTAACGATAGTTTTCCTAATGAACAGTTAGCTGCAATAAAAGTGAGCTCTCAAGAGAGTCCATGGTATGCTGATTATGCTAACTTGATTGTTTCGAAGTATTTGCCTCCTACCTTTACAGCTCAGCAAAGAAGAAAATTCTTCTATTATTTGAGGCATTATTTTTGGGATGACCCACACCTATATAAAGAAGGTGTTGATGGTATTATGCGAAGATGTGTTCCTGAAAATGAACAACAATAGATATTGAGAAAATGTCATAGTAGTTCTTATGGAGGACATCACACTGGAGATAGAACTGCACATAAGGTTCTACAATCGGGTTTTTATTGACCTGCTCTCTTTAAAGATGCTAGAAAATTTGTTTTATCTTGTGATCAATACCAAAGGGTTGGAAATATTTCTAGACGTAATGAAATTTCTATGAATTATTCTCTTGTTATTGAACCATTTGATTGTTGGGGTTTTGACTTTATGGGTCCTTTCCCTCCTTCAAAAGGCTACACTCATATTCTTGTTGATGTTGATTATGTTACTAAATGGGTAGAAGCTATACCTACTAAAAGTGCTAATGGTGAAACCTCAATAAAAATGCTTAAAGACATCATTTTTCCTAGGTTTGGTGTACCTAGATATCTTATGACTGCTGGGGGTTCTCATTTTATTCATGGTGGTTTTAGAAAAACTCTTGGTAAATATGATGTTAATCATAGAATTGCCTCACCCTATCATCCTCAAACTTGTGGGCAAGTAGAATTATCAAATAGAGAGATCAAATCTATCTTGCAAAAGACTATTAACAAATCTAGGAAAAATTGGGCTAAGAAATTAAATGATGCTCTATGGGCTTATAGAACGGCTTATAAAAATCCCATGGGCATGTCTCCTTATAAAATGGTTTATGGAAAAGCTTGTCACTTTCCCCTAGAATTAGAACACAAAGCTTATTGGGCAGTGAAAAACCTAAATAGAGATTTTAAACTTGCCGGTGAGAAAAGGTTGCTTGACTTAAGTTCTTTAGATGAATGGAGGAGTGAAGCATATGAAAATGCTAAGCTCTTTAAAGAGAAAGTTAAAAGGGGGCATGATAAGATAATTATTAAAATAGAATTTCATGTTGGTGAGAAAGTGCTACTGTATAGGTCTCGTCTTAGATTTTTTGGAGGAAAATTACTCTCGAGATGGGAAGGACCTTTTGTTATCGAAGAGGTATATCGTTCAGGGGCAATTAAAATTGTTTCTCTTGAAGACAACTCCTCACAAGTGGTGAATGGCCAAAGACTCCAGCATTATATTTCTGGAGACCCTTATAATGAAAAATGTTGATTGTATTCGAGCCATGATACCGGAGGAATTCATTAGGAAGCATATCTCAGAAATTGCAGAGTCAGATTTCGAATAGGTAACAATTTTGCTAAGAAACTTTCCCGAAACATCTTTCAACTTATATTTTTACTATTTTTAGAAAATATGAAAAAATATGAGCCGGAAACGAGAGGGAGACGGAGCCCGGGGGCTCCACACCATAGGGTGGCGCGGGCCCACCTTTGACCGCGCGATCCCATAGTGTGGGCGCCCCGGAGCCCCTCTCCGACTCATTTTCGACCTGGACTTTCCTTTCGTTACGAAACTTTTTGCTATATAATCCCCCGGACCCCCCGAGGTCCGTATATCGTATTCTCGTCGTGTTTCTGTTTTGAGTTGTTTCTGCCAGATTACATCTTCAGATCTAGAGCAACAATGGTTTCTCCTGGATCTCCCAAAGGCAGTTTCTTTGAGAACGTCGTCAACCCGTACTTGAACAAGTTGAAGATGCATCCCAAGGAATTGCTGCTCAAGGACGGGAAGGTGCAGATTGAAGATGTTCGGGGCCCTAGAGGAGAAGGCAGTCTAGAAGCTAGGATGGAAGAACTGGAGCAAGAAGTTTTCAGGTACAAGAAGATGGCAGAGCGTGAAGTTCAGATCATCGATAGGATAAAGACAGAACTGCTAGTTTCAGAATGATGGAGACCAGGATGTCATTTCTGGATGGAGAGCCTTTACCTTGGAAGACCGAGGATGAGAAGGATTCACCACCACCACCGAATAATTGATTCGTCATTGGTATTGGCATCCCCTTGGCTTATTCCAAGCTTGGGAGAGTGTCGCGGTATCTGTAATGTCCCAGCGTTTAGGAACTCACGGAGGGTAGAATATAAATTTGTGCATCTGCATGCATGTGTTTGCAAAACCTGAATAAATTTTTCGCAAAGTTAAAACCCCGGAGTGAATAAGGTTCTACCCAGTAACTGATGCTTTGATAGAAGTTGTTACTGGTAGTTGGTGGAATTTCGACGTGACCCCCGGGTATTATTTGAATTTGAGATACTAGTGTTTGAATTATTTGAATTTAGGACAATTTGAATTTGAGTTTGAATTGTAATTAAATTTGAAATCAAATTGAAAAGACAAGGTTATATCTTAAGCTTAAATAATTTGAGCACAATTGATATTGCAAATATGGAAATATCCCTAAATATTAACAAGTACAAATATAGGAAAACAATTACACTTTATTGATGATAATACAAATAATACAATGTTCTTACAATGGGATCAAAAGATAGATAAATTACAATAGTTTTACAATTAAGCTAATACAAGGAACTAAACCTAGAACTAAGCCTAACTACCCCATTGCATCCAAATTCTTCAAACCTGCAAAACAAAAACACTAAACCAAAACAGAAATGGTTAGGAAGGGGTTAGTACCCTCAGGTTGTCAGTGAGATGCACTGATTAAATCATCATAGGGTTTACTACCAGATGTGTAGTATCTGTTCTGTTAAAATTAGCCTCAGACCATTATCACAGGCATAGGCATGGAAATACAACTGGCATCACAAAAATATTACCAGGCAAGGATAAGACCAACCGAGTGCCTGTGAAAATATCTCTTCACTAGGCAGGCAGGCACACAGCTCACTCACGAGTCAGCAAGCAGCACAGTCATACACAAGCACACAGCACACTCAGGCACCACCTTTTGTGCTGTCAAAACTGTATTTGGAGTATAAAAACCCCAACAGCCGTAAGAAGGGGAAAGCACACCTCATTTTCCCCTGCTCAAGCACACAAGCACAGGAAGAACACCACCAAATCAAATACTTCACTAGGTACTGGTGCAATTGATTGCAAACCTGCAATCTAACATACAAGGCCAAGGTACCAGGGAGCAAAAGGAGACAAGCAAGCAATCCACAAGCACCAAAATCCACCAACCTTACTGATCAACACATAAGGTGAATACTCCTAGTACCCTCTAAGCCATTCTCTGGCTAGTTGCACACAGGATGGTTGGGATGCTAGTACCCTCAGATAGGCATAGAGATGCTAAGCTAAATTCATCATTGGGATTGATTTGTTAAGTCCAGTATCTGTTCTTATTTAGTAAAGGCCTCAGACTAGGCATCATTGGCTTGAGGGCAAAGAAAACTAGTGCAAGTATCTGTTCTTAATTTATAAGTCTCCAAGAAAGAAAAGATATCTTGTGTAGTGCTCTGTTCTTATCATGTGATACAAAGAAACATCAGATCCACTAGATACAAAGGTTTCTAGCAAAGGGGTCTTGAGTCAAATCACCAGCCAAAGTTCACTGAATCATGCCACACCCACATACAGGGTTGCTGGGCACCAGATCCAAGGATCTGATACCTCAGAACCCTTGAATCATGACATAAAAACAGTAAATTGGAAACAAGGGTTGGTGGCATATTCTCTGAATAATTATTCAGAGTAACACCTATCAAAGAGTTAAGCACACCCATAGAATTTGGAAATCTTGTACATGTTATCAGGATTTGTTATCAGATAGCAAGCAACAAGAGTTTGACACAGGGAACAACCAAAGGGTGTGATCCCATAGTAATAGCATTGGAAGTAAATCCCAGATAAATTCTGACTAACAGCACAAGCCCAATAACCAGCAACTTCTCACAGTGCATAGCAACAGAGAGTTAACTTAGGTGCACAATAAAAATTCCTCATTCATCACAGATCATGGCATGATCTCCATGTCTCCCATATCAAACAAATCATGTGGTAAAATCCAAAGCTAACCAATCAATCATCAGTTCACTAAGAGCATCACAGGGAAGCACGGTATGAGCTAGCACGATGGCTAGGCTCCAGAGCAAGGGGGAAAGGAGGAGTCAGAGAGAGAGATGAGGGGGCAAAGAGAGAGGAGAGGGGCACTTACAGGTGGTCACCATCGTGGTGACCACATCAAGTTGGTGAAGGGAGCACGGCGGCGAGCCGCGGTTGCCTCCAGGAGGCCGTCCCGGCGACGTCGACTCGGCAAACCTAGCCACGGGAGCAGCAGCAGCACCGCAGCCACCAGTAGCGTCCAGGGCTCACCTCGAGAAGAAGAGATCACCGGCGAGGGGGTGGAGCACCCGGGTACCCGAAACCTAGGGTTAGGGATTTGGGCTTGTCCACGGGAGCCACAAAGGGAGAAAACCAGATCGAATAAGGAGGCGTAGTAGAGGGCAGGGAGGAGTAGCGGTGGCGCTAGTTCACGGTGGAGGAGTTGGACAGAGAGGGGAGGAGTAATCGCCGGAGAGGGGGGCGATGGGGATCGCCTCTGCGTCGCCTCGCGCAGAGGGAGGAGAAGAAGAAGAGGGGGGCTCGGGTGTGTGCGTCTGGTCTGGTCCGGCTCGACCAGACCAGCGGGTTAGGTCCAACCCTAACCCAGGGACCACCTGTCAACTCTAGGGGCAGATGGGTAATTGCCCTAAATTTCTAATAAAAGAGTTATAAAAATAGTATATGAATAATACATAAAATTATACCAATTTCAATTAATTAGAACTTAAATACTTATCAAATCAGTACAAGTTTTTGTATATAAAAACTATTAAGTATAATACCACAATAATATTTATAGTCTTAAAATTGATTATTTCTAAATAGTTAATTTATAATAAAAACTTGTTTAGAATAATTAAATCAACTAAGATTATATCCTTTCAAATTTCTATATTTAGTCATTTCAAAACATTTCATAATTCATGTCCCTGAGAAAACAATAAGTATCCAATCAATTAATTAAATTAATAAAAATATAATAAAAGAAAATAATAATAACAACATCAATAATCATTAATCATGAAGAGTAGTGTGATCAAACAAAACAAGTTTTATAAAAGATTTATTATACCAAATGATCCTTCAAAAATTGCATACATCCCATCATTATGCATAATAGCATCATTTGCTTCTTTAAACATTGTCTTTACCAGACAATGATGGTATTTTGTACAACAAGGAAGTCAGGATCCACCTCAAGCTTCAGACTTCAATACCTGTCTGTATCCAGGCAAGTTCATCACTTGCTCATGTCCTTTGAGCTATTTCATAACAACTATTTTCAAAACCCTATCGTAATACCATCTCCACTCAAAAGAATGCATGATCCTATTTTTTTATAATAATATGACTACTGGAATAACTACCCGAGTGGTAGTGTTCAGTTTGGTGGGCAGATGGAGCCATAGGTCTAAGGAAGGTTCCATCTGCACAGGAAAGTATTACCTAGGAGTTAACAACCAATACCGTCAGAACTCGGTGCGTCGTAGATATCGCGTTGACCATGGGTCTTCTATGGGGGGAGTAAGTCAGCCGTGGTACTTTTCTCGTTCGCATGTCAACGGGCTGCCAGAGACGTACGCTGTAGGTTCTGCGGGACTACATGCACATGGGTGGGATCCCTTAATTCCCACGGACTCTGCGGGTCTATGATGGTCTGCCATGGGGCGTGTAGATATCCATCGTGAGGGGTGGAATCAGGCGTTCAACATGCTGGCAGAAATGGGTGGGCATGCGTTGTGCGGAGAAGCACGGTTTGGCTTGGACCAACAACCGGGCCCCACACATGAGTGGGAGTGGACATGATCGCGTGCCTGGTTGTGCAACATGGTCTTGGTCGCCCATGGGTAAAGTAACGCACCTCTGCAGAGTGTAAAATGATGTGGCATGTTACCCCTTGTTCCGGGATGGAACTGCGAACGCTACAGGAAAGGAAACTCCATGAAGTTCTAGTCCTGTGATGGTCTGGCGGGCATAGTTTTCAGTATTAAAAGAAATCTCTTGAAGAAAGTTTTGACAAAACTTGCATCTGTCTAGACTCCTTAGAGTCGAGGACCGTAGTTAGTGCATCCTTTACCTCTGTACTTGAAAGAACTTGCTGAGTAACGCTCGTTACTCATTCAATCCCGTTTGACCCCTGCTTAGGCTATGAGAACTTAGAAGAAGCATCCTTCAACATCCTTGGAGGCCAGGAAGATATCTTCTACGAAGAACCGGACCTCTCCGGTGGAGTGGAAGGAGTCGACTACCTCATCCAGTACGGAGTTGACCCCAATGGGGATGAGTCTGACTAGGTTTAGCCTAGTCTAAACAAATACTTATCACGGTCGAATCGAGCAGCCATGGTCTCTTGTTGGCTGTTGAGTTCCCGTGTTAGCACCTGTTTACTTTTCAGTTGGCGTTCTAACTTCAATAATGGATGACCTCGATGTGAGCTCATCCTTTTGTCAGTACTCTTTGTTTTGTAATATATTTGTTGTATGACAATCTGGCCTGCAATGTTTCTGTTGTACCACCCTGAGGGATGTAATATTTGCGGAACGGTGTTCTGTGAGTGTTATATCAACGACTGGCGTACTACAACATGCAGTGGTATGTCGGGTCTCCACAGTATCACATCACTATCTTTCATCTTTTACTTTTTCAGTAGTCATATCATGAGTAGAGAGGTTATCATATAGGATGGTTTGAAGTATGGAAGTGTCTCTCCCTAGTTGGTTATCGTTGTATCCGTTGGTGTGAGTTGTCGGTTTGAAATATTAATGAGAAGTTTCATCATTTACTTTCTATGCACATTATTTCAGTTTTCAACTTATGTCATATGGTTGAACTTGCTATTAGTATTTGGTGTCACTCTAGAGATCATCAAGTTAATCTAGTAGGTTTTGACAAACTTAGCTTGGGTCAGCAGAAATAATAATTTAAGTTGCTACTATAAGAAAGAGGAATTTGCCTATTAACTCATAAACTTAATGTTCACAAGTTAAGATCGCTTGTGCTTTCAATGAAGATTGCATGATTGGTTTCATCAATTGTATATTTGTTTGTTTTCCTTCAACTCTTATGCTTGCTACCCAGCCTTGCTAGCCAAAAACCCTGTACTGAGAGGGAATACTTCTCGTGCATCCAAACCATAAACCCCAAACCTTTCCATTGTGTCCACCATACCTACCTATATGTGGTATTTCACCGCCACTCCAAGTAAATTGCTCATGTGCTACCTTTAAAACTTTCAAATTACTCCTGTTTTCTGTTCTTGTTTTAGCTCATGAGGATGCAAATAGAAAATCTTTATCTCACTTGTTGATTGGACTCACACACCTGGACTAGTAGCTTCATCCACTTATCCAAATTCTAGAAGAGCTGGCAGCGGGGTTCCCATCCCCAAATAATAATACAAATTCTCTTCACTCTTTTTGCCCCTAATTTATCAGTCAAAGCATAATTGTGTAAACAAAAGAGAAAGAGGGATGACCTTCTATACCAGTTACGTCCTTCTATGGGAGCCGCTCTTGTGAGTCTAGTTGGCTTGTGACGTACTGTATTTTCTGTTTCCCATTCGTTGACATAAATATACACCTCTCAAAATTTAGACACTCCTCCACGGTTTGTGATTGTTGGCAGGCACCCGACGATTCAGTTAGCCATGGTTTGTGTAATATGGATGGGAGGAGTGTCATGCATTTTATACCTCTGTTTATTAAAATAAAAGCTCTAGCACATGAGTGGTCAATGCTTCCCTCTGCGAAGGGCCTATCTTTTACTTTTATGTTGAGACAGTAAACCCATTTCCTTCTGTCTCCAGCAAGCATTTGAGTTGTTGTGATCTCATCATCTATATGTTGATTTATTCAATCATGTTTTCCATCCTTCTTTTTTTAGCACATGCTTTATCATTTGAATGAATATTACTTTGAAAGCTATGAATCACTGTGAAAGAGTTGTTATAATTAAACATGTTAAGCCCTACACTATAAATCTTGTTATAAAGACTTCACCTAAGATAAGTATAATTTCATTAAATGTTCTGACCAAGAACGAAGTTTGCCATCACCAATTTTGATTCTCGCTTTGCATCTTTGTTTGTGACTCCCTTTACTTGTTTCAAGTTAAGTTATATGAGGGGAAGTTGATGTCTGTAATGATTGGTGCATTGATAAATGTGATGCTTCTTGTCCGTATTTTATTTATCGACTCTTCACTCCATAAACCTGTGGTCATGTTTTTTGAGTTCAGTTTCGCTTGGGGACAAGCGAGGTCTAAGCTTGGGGGAGTTGATACGTCCATTTTGCATCACTATTTTATATCATAATTTTATGTTATTCATCGATATATTTCATGTTATGATGCATCCCTTATGTTATTTTATCTTATTTTGCATGTTTTATAGTTTTTGGAGAATAAACACCGGGACCAGAAATCTGATGGAAAAAGCACCGTCGAGATACCATATTTCAGAAGATCAAAATAAGAAGGGGGACATCCGGGGTTCCTAAAAGTTCAGAGGAGGAACCCAACCTGAAGGAGAGCCGGAGGGGGGCCACCAGGGGCCCACACCTAGGGTGGATTTTAATTTTCACTCTTGGTAGTTTTACCAAGCTTAAAGTAAACAACCCAAATCTGTACAGATTTTAAAAGGAAAGGAAACAGGGGCAGGCTGGGGTTTTCTCGCGGGTGCGGCCCACTAAGCGCCAGAAACGGCTCACGAGCTGCGCGCGCGGGGCAAGCGCGGGAGTGGCGCAGGTTCAAGCGTGGCCGTAGATCTCGCGATCTACGGTCCGCGGCTTTCTTCCTCCTCTCTACCCTCTCTCTCTCACCGGCGTGACGGGAAAACGCGGGCGACGGTGATAGCTCACTGTGGGGGATCGGGGTTGCTGGCGCAGGCTTGGGGAAGTCGCAGGGTCCACGGGGAGTCGAGGGGCGCGGTTGGCTGCGTCGGGCGTGGCCTCACGCGGCGGGGCGCAGCAGAGTGCCCGCGGCGACGATCTCGACGGAGGCGGCGCACCTGCAAACGCACGGTCACGAGGGAGGGTCAGAGGTCGTCAGTAAGGTACGGGGACCTCAACGCAAGCGATCACGAGCGGTGGGAGGGTGAGATTCGAGGTGCTCCACCTCGACACACGCACGATGGCCGGCGGCAGTTCACATGCTCGTGGGGCTTCCAGGGGCTAGGGCTCAGCTCGATCTTGACGTGGGGGAGTTGTGTGAGAGTGAGTGAGTGTAGTGGCGCAAGGAGAAGGGCTGGGGTGGCTTGTACCCGTGGGCAAGGGCAAAAAGCAAAGAGATGGGCTCGGGTTCATGTCAGGGAGCGGCATGAGGGCATCCAAGGGCTTGTTAGGTCATTTCTACACAAGGCAAGGCTGGCGTAGGGCAAGACCACGAAAGGGCAAGTCAATGCCTGGCCTTTGGAGGCAAAGTGATCCAAGTCCAAGTCAAATGGGTTAAGGTATGTAGTCCCATACTTGCCACATCACCCTTGTCTCCTCTCTCTTCTCTCACCCCATCCCTTCTCTCTCAAGGCTTCTAGATGCAAAAGAATGCATCCTGGTTCGAGTCAATAAGTTAGTCAACACACCAGACAAGGTTACACTTCAAAACTTGCAAAGAAAAACAAATCAAACATCTGTCAAATGTGTATCCCACACTGTTAAAAAAAATCAGAAAATTCAGTTAAGTACTTCGTGAAAACTTCTAAGTGTTGGAAACAGATGAAATGATCAAAAAGTTGGGTTTGTTTTCAAGGGTCAAATGGTTTCCAAAATTTGTTTTCCAAGTGGGAACTTGTTAACCATGTTATAAACTTTCAGAAACATATTTTGGAAACAAATTTGAAATAGTTTAAGACCATGAAAACAATGTGAAAAAGGTGTACTTTCTGTTTTTCTCTGTTTTCCAAAAATACCTTTTTCTGCCTTATTTTCCAAAAAAAAGGGGATTTTAGGTATGTCTTGAATCATTGATCGGAGAGGGATATAGATCATGTTTTTAGTGATCTCGTGCTGTTAGGGTGTCATAGTTAAGAGTGACTGATGACAAAGTGATTTATTACCGAATAGAATAAGAGAGAACAAAGCCGGAATAGTTCAGGGATTTATCCAATGGAGATCGGAGGGCAACGAAAGGTGTTTTGGTGTTGAGATAAATTAAATAATATGCATTTATTAATAATCAGCGTAATTAATAATTAAATATATTTTTATTTAATTAATAAAGCTATTTTTCATGAATGAGCCTTAATAGGCAAAGAACGCCCATTAGGGGAAAAGGGGAAATGGAGGGAGAGGAGAGAGCAATTCGCATGTGCCCTTTTGGGCCCATTAGGGGGTGCGGATTTCCCCTCCTTGTCGGCCACCATGTGGGCATTAGTCCCACATGGCTAAGCCAAGGGGAATCCCTCCCCCCTATATAAAGAGAGAGACACCCCCTCTCTTTCTGGCACACAATTTCTCTCTTCCTCCTCTCATCCCGTGGTTCCCATTTTGGAGGTGTGCTAGAGTCAAGGTTCTATCCACCCTACACCCACCATCGTGTAGAGTTCTCTCTGGTCCATCTCTCTTCCTCCGCTTCTTTGTTGGATTGGAGCTTCGGGAGCCATCGGTTACACCGTACGTGTTGAATACAAATATATTTCCTAGCCCCTTCCCATCAGTTCGGACTTTTGGGATAATTGGCTAATTCATCAATTCAATATGGTATCAGAGACAAGAGGTCTCAAGTTCAAGACCTCGCTCACGCAGTATTAAAAAAAAGATTATGTGGCCTACACGAAACCCACGCTAAGGACTAAATTAGCCTAGACGTGAGGGGAGTGTTGAATATAAATATATCGCGCAGCGCCTTCCCACCAGTTTGGACTTCTGGGATAATTGGCTAGTTCATCAATAGTACGCGTGTAAACCCTGTGAGGCACCATACTTTTGGTGCTAGAGTCGCATCTCCATAAAATACACGACCTTAAGGTCGGCTTCGTACGACTCCATCGGCAACACTTGTGCGAGAGCGTAATCCCCGCTATCGATCTTCTAGGGTACGATCTTCTATCTTCTTTGTTACTTCATATCTGCATAGTTATAGATCCTGGCTTGTTTTTGGTTATCATGAGTAGGATTTTTTTTTGTTATTCTACTACGTAGCCCTTTCACTTACATCCTCAACAACTCCTTTTTGTTTTGGTGCAGGACGTAGCGGCAGGCAGTCAGTTATTCCCATGATGAGCTTCCAGGCATGTTATGCCCCTTCGTGATTGCTCGATTTGCTGCATCCATCACTTGGAGGGAGTCCTGTGACGTAGGGCGAGGGCGTCGGCGCCCTCCTTTCGGGCGATGCACTCTCTTTGCGGCTTTCGCGTCGCCTTGGGGCTTGATCTCTTCCTCGTCTTCTAGGTCTTCTCCGTTGTTCGAGGTTGTTGCCTCATCTTCTTCCTCCACCTTGTTGTTTTCCATGCAGACTTGTTGAGGACACGTACGATAATTTGGGCTTATGCCGCTGTCGAGGCTCTCGATGTCAGCCTAGTCGGCGTAGACGCGCTTGACACGGTGGACCATGCCCATGAAGTGGTGCAGGCCGTGGTCAGCGTTAGAGAACGAGTCGAGGCCAGATCCGATCTCACCAGCATAGTCAAAAAGTGGTGACGTGATCACAAGAGCGGTTGGTGTGGAGGTCAACTCTACCGCTTGGGGGCGAGTCAAATCTTGCAGACGTAAGAACTCCCACGTGTCCTACGCGAAAATTCATGTCGCAGAACGTCAGATTGATGCTCCTGTTGAGAGCATGCAAGTCTGGGCATAGTGTCGACGGGGTTTTGGTGAAGTCCACGGACCCGAATTGAATCGAGTCCGCCCAGATTGGTGAGTCTTCACTTATGGTAGTTTATGCCGAAGAAGTCTCGATTCCGGCATTCCAGTTTCCTAGAGACGTCGGCAAATGTTGTGGGGGGGGGTACCATGGAATATCCCATGTTTGAGGAGCTATGGTTTCGTGAAGGAAGATGAGCGATGGTGGACTACTCGGCTGACGGGACACATGGGTAGGATTTACCCACATTAAGACCCCTTGTGTGAAGGTAAAACCCCTACTCCTGCACGACTGTATTAATTTGGTGTGTATGCAGTATGAATTTAGGATTTGATACGACCCCTATCACCCTTTATATAGGAGGCTTGGTCTCAGGAGTTTGTATATGAGTAGAATACAATTTGAGTCGGTTCCCTTAACTTTCTCCTGTCTTGTGGGATACTCCTTGTTCTGAGTTGAGTTCCTTTCCGTACCCTAGATGGGCATGACTTCTTATATCTTAACGGGCTAGTCGAAGGACCTATGGTTGGGCCGTACTCGTTATGATAACCGTGGGAACCCATTTGGTATGCCCACACAAGTACCCAACACGGTGAAGAAGTTTCAGATGATCCCCCAAAGCAAAGAAAGGAAAGTACCAAACATAGTGCAGTTCAAAAACAAATTCATACATCCAACCCTTATGCATGCTACCAAACTTGTGACACAACATTCCTAAGGGCCTGTTTCGGCGTAGCCATATCCCCCATGGCCTGCCCACACAGAGCGAAAAAGTCCATGCATGCTACCAAATGCGCCCCAAACCTCGACTCCAACTATATTGTTTCCCTTTCTCTGAAAAAACTCTATCGTTCCTTTCTTTCATTGTTTATTAAGATTTCTTTTCCCTTCGTAATTTTTCTTGGCCTGGTGTATCATTGTGTAATGCGTTAAAACAACTTTGTCCTTTGTATTATTCACTGTAACTTGTCGTAGTCAAAACCAAGATAATTATTCACAAAAAACCTAAGATAACCCATTTCACAAACTAAGACTAACACAGACAATGAAATATGCAATAAAATCCTATTAACAGCTTCAATCATCACCCTATCCTAATAATATTGAACAACCCTTTTACCGTTTTCATCATTGTACTTCAATTCTTTTATCGTTGTAGTCTCACCTTCCATCCCTAATCGCTTCAACAAAGTTCAGAGGACAACATGTGAACCATCATGATCTTTTTTGCTCAGATTCTATCCTCATCTTCTAAAGCACATTATTTGTATAAGTATGAAATTTTTATTTACACCCCTCCTCATCCGCCCTTTTTAACTAGCCTATCTCCTCGAAGGAGGAGTGTGACAACGAAATAGGGGAGGCCATCCTTCACCATAAGAGGATGGAGTTTGTTTTTTTGCCATTCCCACTTGGAAAAAATGTCGCCATATCTGTGTGAGGAGTACTGATGCAGCTCAACCCATTCCACCAAGCATTTATACAACACCCAATGTACCAATGACGAGAGCGTGAGCCAAAGCTATGCAAGACAAGGTGACCTTGCTCTTAGCTCTCTATGATCTCAATGACTTGGTGCATGGACCATATCAAGGCTACTCCGGAATTGCCGTCCTTTCCCCTTGGGATTCAGTCGGTGTTCTCCCAGTCTTTCCCAACTGACACTTGGGAATCTATTGGTGCGGTGGACCAACTGCAGAGTTGTAATAGTTCCAATTAAGGTGAGTTCGAGATTGTTGGTTGATGACCCACAAGTATAGGGGATCGCAACTGTCTTCGAGGGATGTAAAACCCAAATTTATTGATTCGCACAAGGGGTGGCAAAGTATAAATATAAGCCTTAACAGATGAATTGTCATTTCAGTTGTACTTGAAAGTAAACTTACTTGGCACAATTTATAAGTAGCAACAATGATATAACATCAACAGTAGTGAAGTAATAGTAGCAACAGTGTAACATAGACAACAGTAATGATCTCAGTAAACATCATGATTAAAATATTGTAGGCAGAAGAATAAGTGTACGGATATTGCATGGATGACATAGTTCATATAATAATCATAACAAAGGGCACTTGCGGATAAACAATAATAAAACATCCAAGTACTAAAATGAACATAGGCATGGGTTCCGTATATAGTCGTACGTGCTCGCAATGAGAAACTTGCACAACATCTTTTGTCCTGCCAGCCCGTTGCAGCGGGGGCTCAAGGGAAACTACTGGCAATTAAGTTACTCCTTTTAATAAAGTACCGGAGCAAAGAATTAACACTTCATGAACACACGTAATCCTCACGTCACAACCTTCCCCTCTGTTTATCCCAATTTTTGTCACTTTGGGGCCTCGGGTTCCGGACAATGACATGTGTATACAACTTGCAAGTATGATCTAAAACACAATTATCTTCATGATACAATAACATGTTCAAATCTGAGATCATGACACTCGGGCCCTAGTGAAAAGCATTAAGCAAAACAAGTTGCAACAACGATAGATATCAATAACAATGGATACTAGGCACCATGCCCTAACAATCTGACAATTATTACATGAACGATCTCATCCAATCCCTATCATCCCTCTCAGCCTACAACAGGGATTACTCAGACACGGATGGGGGAATCATGGACGGTTGATGGAGAGGTGGTGGCGATGACGATGGCGATGATCTCCTCCAAATCCCCTGTCCTGGCAAGGTGCCGGAACAGGAATTTCTGATCCCCGAATTGAGTTTCAAGGAGGCGGTGGCGCTCGGGTGTCTTTATCTGGAATATGATGACCCCCCCCCCCAACGTTTTTAGGTCAGAAGGCTTAAGTAGTCAAAAGGGCGGCGACCGGGGGGCACCGAGGCGACCACGCCACAGGAGGGTGCGGTCCCACCCCCTGCCGCGCCGGGGTGTGGCGTGGTGGCCTGGTGCACCACCTACGACTCCCCTTCTGGCTCCATGGGTCTTCTGAAAAAATAGGAAGTTTGCGGCAGTTCTCTGCAATTTTCCCGAAAGTTGACTTTCTGCACAAAAATAAGACATCATGGCAATTCTGCTGCAAACAACGTTAGTCCGTGTTAGTTCCATCTAAATCATACAAATTGGAGGTAAAACAATATCAAAAGTGTTCGGTAAAGTAAATACATTCTGGACGTATCAACTCCCCCAATCTTAGCCTATTGCTTGTCCTCAAGCAATTCAGTTGACAGACTGAACGCGATAAGAAAACTTTAACTAACACATCTACTCATATGATGTATGCATACTTAAACTGTGATCAAAACATAGGCAGCTCATAATATTAGATGTGTAAATAACGAAACTTGCTAATCATGCAACAATGAAAAGATTCTAACATACTAAGAGTAAATAACCTGAAATATATCTACGTGCAGGACTGCAATGTTCGTAATAAGACGTGGTAAAGTGGTATCTCGCTTGCCTGTATTTGGATAGCAAAACATAAATGCCTGGGCACATCTGAAGTTTAAATGAAGACTAGATATAAAGATATCAAAGATAAAAACATCAAAGTTATACCACAGTAAACCGTATTCTAGGAAAAGTACATTACACTAAGAATGACAATTATGCTCTTAAAGAATTGCTCAAAGAAAGGATGGTTACTCAACATAAAAGTAAAGGATTGGCTCTTCGTAGAGGGAAGTAGGAACTTAACATGTCCTAGACCTTTTTATTTTTAAAACAAAGATAAAGTTGTTTTGGGGAGGTGGTTGTCCCTGTCAATGAATAGTAATAGATATCTTATCATCTTCCATGCTAAACAAGTTTTAGAGTGGTTCCGAGATGTTAGGCATTTATAGCATGCACTTTATATAGTTTGACACTCCTCCAACCTTTACTTTCACAAACCATGGCTAACCAAATCCTCGGGTGCCTGTCAACAATCATATACCATGGAGTAGTGTATATTTTCAATAATTTTTAATATTGTGGTCTAGCCAGCTCTTGTGCAAAATAAAAGTGGAGAAGCAGATGTAACCCGCTAGTCCGAGGAACTAAATTTAGCATGAAAGATAATAATCTCAACTACCACGTCCTCATGAGGTAAAAATTATGTCACAAAATGAGAAGTATTTTGAAGGTTTTAAAGGTAGCACATAAAAATTTACTTGGAATGGTTTGAAATACCATGTATAGGAATTTATAGTGGACTCTTTGGACTAACTTGGTTTTACGGATTTGGATGCATGAGCAGCATTCCCGCTCAGTACAAGTGAAGGCTAGCAATAGACTGGGAAGCGACAACAAGAGAGCATAACTGTCATAATCATACTTGCGACAAAATAAAATTAACTATGGCATAAAAGTGATACTAAACTCTGAGTCAAAATAAATCATCGAGGATTTAATTGCATTTGTTTTCAGTCATAAACATGTGTGAGCATGTGCCAAGTCGATTCAAGTAAATCATTTAGAGGAGGATACCAAAATATCATATCATTTTACGAATAAAACAATTCAAGCAAATATCTATATGACATGGTATCTACAATCAACTAACTGGAATTGATCATGAGAAGGCATGAACTTACCAAGTAAACATTAAATAATATACCCACTACCATGATTGACTAAGCATATTCACATGGATAAGTATATGTAGAAAATGAAAACAAATAGAGTTCATACCAGCCTCTCACCACATCCAAGTTGTCGAATATCTTCATTATTGCATTTCACTTGCATGACTTGAATGATAGGAAATGAAAACCAACGGAAGACTGTTGAACTCTGCAAAAACTATACAAACCAAAAAAGGGCAACACATATTTTTTGGGTTTTCGATTTTAAATAAAAGTACGAAAGAATCAAATAAACAAAGGAAATATTTTTGGATTTTTGAATAGCCAACCGAAAATGAAAAAGATAAAAATAAACTACAAACCGAAATAATAAAGAAATAAAAGAGAATCAAGAGAAATATTTTTGGTCTTTTGAGGTTTTGAAAAATAATAACAAGCACGATAAAGAACAACTAAAATAAAGTGAAAGATGGATATACAGAGAACCGACATGATATGAAATCAAGATATGAGTGACTGTCAGTGTACGCGTACCTCCCCTCAAGCTTAGGCTTTTGTCCTAATTGGGAGTCATCCCCATGGCTGCCATGTGGGTGCGTCATTGATGTAAGACGAAGAAGAGCCTCCCTCCTAGTATGAGTACGAGGAAGAGGCACCGTACTAGTGCATGTTATGATCCTGAGGTGGAGCCTCGGGATACTCCTACCGCTCCTCGGCGTAGTACTGCACCTGGTATTGAGGCACCACTAGTTGTGCATCCAACTCCTTCTTCAAAAATGGTAATTGTTCCCTATGATTCTGCAAAAACTTGCCAAACTCCTGCATGATCATATATCTTAAAATCAACAGTTGGCCCAAATGCTTTGTTGTTAAATTTGAAACTCTCAACAAAAATTCATTCAAACCCAGCATAATGAGGACTTATATCCTCCATAAATTCATTCAAACCCACTTTGTTAATCATGCTCATGAAGTATCATGAATCCCTACATCCTGCAAAAAAATAGTACATGGAAAAACAGATGAATGAGGCACTCCATAGTCCTCTGAATCATCAATAGTCAGTGTCATGAGATCCTCATTGTAGGACCTCTTAGGGGCTTCAGACCTTGAGCTCATGGTGTTTCTTGAGGGTGGTGTTTGCCTTGCAAACACATCCCCAAAGGAGAGCTTTTCCATGTTCCTTTTCTAAATTTTTAACAACTCTCATAAAAAATGATTTTGGAAAACCTAAATGAAGGGAACTACTATAGAAACTTGCAAGAGAGCTTAAAAATGCATCACAGTTGATTAATCTACCATAGAACAAGCATGCAAGCTCACTTAACATGTACATTACATCAGCAAAATACTAGAGGTATACTCAACCAAACAAAATTCTACTTGGATAGACGGAGGAGTGACTTACTAGAGAGCAAATGATCCAAATATCAGCAGCAAAGATGGGCTGAGTAAAGAGATAAAAAAAAATTCGGCCAAGAACAGTAAGAACACGAGTTTGAACAATGGTGGAGTGTTTTGTCAGGAGAGAGAAAGGATGGGGAGTAAGATGCCCTTGAGGAGGGCCATGTGGGACCCACGCCATAGGAGGGTGCGGCCTGCCCCCTGCTACGTTGGGGCATGGCCTGGTGGCCCTCTGGGTCCCCCTGGTCAGCCTCAAGTGCTCCAAGGTCCAATATGTAAAAGTAGGAATTTACAGAATATTTTTAGAATTTTTTTAAAACTTTTTTTGAGCATTTTCTAGGTGTTTTAAATAATTAAAAACAGAAACAATGATATATAAATAAGCTAAACAACACTAGCATTTTATAATTATAGAAGAAAAACATTAGGTAGGATAAGTGAGAGAGAGAAGATGTTGTTTAATAATTTTATGCATCTAAAATGTACTTGTTAACAAGGTTGATCAAGTCTTGTCACCAACATATATTTTATTTGACATAAAAGAATTAAAATACATGAAACCATTATTTTACCTTGTATGGAATAGATATAGATCCCGCCATAATATATTGATATTCTTCATGATAAACATATATAGGGCACTCAATACTCCCCACTTTGAGAGTTCTAAAATTTTCAATTGTATGAACACCACATAATTTGTTCAGCTTCCTGGGAAAATACACAGTGTGCTCTTTATCATTGACATTAAAAGTAAACTTCCCTTTGTTGGATCTCCAAGTTTATGTGGAACCTTACCATTTAAATAATAATTAGCAAGCATAGTAGAAATTTTCTCATTAGGAATCTTCCTTCCGTTAGAGACAGTATCTTTCATATATTTTGAATAAGGAGGCATCAGTCAAAGGAATTTGCAAGAACAAAGGTTTCATCCACTCACAAAATTTATTGTAGTGTTATGATTCATTGGATTTATGTTTCTTTTTAGGAAAATGCATTGATTTTTGCACCCAAGGTTCTCTTTCTCTATCATGTTTCTTAGCAATAATTTTTTTTTAGTGTATTTGTTGTTTTCAATATCATCATCAGAATTTTCTTCAATTACTTCCTTATGATTGGCAATATTATTATCATTGTTATTAACATTTTCATTACCATCTTCAGTTTCAGCATCAGACACAGATATACTATTAGGATCATTAACATGATGTTTATCCTTAGCGGCCTCAGAAGACTCTACATCATTTTTATGTTTATCCTTCTTTTTCTTAGAAGTAGTACCAGGTTTTTTAGTTAACTGAGAGTCTTGTTCAACTCTTTTAGGATGTCCTTCAGGATATAAGGGGTCTTGACTAGAAGCACCACCTCTAGTTTCTATACCAAAAGCATGTTTATCATCATTTAAAAAAATTAGCTAGTAGATCTTTTTGTACCTTAGTAATTTGCTCCATTTGGGTTTAAACCATATTAAAATATTTAACAAGGCCCTTAATATCATTCATGGTTCTTTCTGAAACATCATGCAATTTACTAATGCTACGAGAATTTTCTAGTAGTTGATTTTGCACTCTCATATTAAAATTCTCTTGCTTAGCAATAAAATTATCAAGTTTATGTAAGCATTGATAAGGAGTCTTACCATAAGGAACATCACTAGCATTGAAATATTGGAGAGAGTTTACCTCAATTACAGAAGGTTGAGGAATTGGTTTGCATAATTCTTCTATTGGAGGTAGATTCTTCACATCTTCAGATTTAATACCTCTCCCTTTAAGAGACCTTTTAGCTTCTCTCATTACTTCATCATTTAGTTCAACAACACCTCTTTTCCTCGGTCTGGGAACTAGAGTAGGTTCCAGCATAGTCCAATCTTCATGGTTTTGACTTATTTCGGCTATTAATTGCTTAGCTTCATCCGGAGTTCGTTTCCTGATAACACAATCAGCACAACTATCTAGGTAGGTCCTAGATTCAACAATTAGTCCATCATAAAATATATCAAGAAGTTCATTTTTAGCTAGTTGATGCCCCGGCCGAATCCTAATTAAATAGAAAAACCTTTTCCAAGATTCAAGTATGTTTTCTTCCTTTAATTGCTGAAAGTTAAAAACTCTTTGCAAAGCAGCATGTTGAGCACTAGCAGGATAATATTTCTGGAAGAAAACTTCAATCAAGCCTTGAGGACTTCTAATAGAATGAGGAGATAAATTATTAAATCAAGTTTTAGCATCATCTTTCAATGAGAACGGAAATATTTTGGTAACAAAGCAATTGCGCTTTTTAATATCATCAGAAAACAAACTACTTAGAGTAGAAAGCATGTTCATATGTTTCACAACACTTTCATTTTCAGCACCTCTAAAAGGTTCATTCTCCACAACATATATAAGAGACAAATCAACAGAAAAATCATAATCTTTATCCCTTATGTTTATAGGTGATGTAGAAAACTTAGGATCAGGAGAAAGCTTATAACTAACAACATGTTTTTCAATAAAGTACCTTATCTCATCAACATTTTTAAAAGAATCATGTTTCATGGAATCTTCAATAAATTCATCATAAATTTCAACATATTCATCCTCATCATCGAGATCATCACTAGGACGCTCTCTAGACTCAGGTGAATCGACATGTGTAATAATATTTTCATTAGGTATTTCGGCATATTCAGATTGTCTAGACCTAGCAATTGTAGCATCTAGAAAAGGACATAACGAAAAACTCTCATTAAACACAGTGTAAGCATCATCAAATTCATCAGGAGTATTCTCAGATTCAGCAGTAGTCACACGTGAAGCAGGCACATGTGGCGGTGTAACAAGTTGATTAATAACATACGGTGAATCAAGAGCCGCTAAGGTACTCAGAGTTGTACCTTTTCTTGTAGTGGATGGAAAAATAGCCACCTTCTTATAATAAGCCTTCCCCATGATAAATAAATTGTAGAGAATAATATTAGCTTCCGATGAGCTTAGAAATAAATCTATGCTCCCCGGTAACAGCGCCCGAAAATAGTCTTGATGACCCACAAGTATAGGGGATCACAACAGTCTTCGAGGGAAGTAAAACCCAAATTTGTTGATTTGACACAAGGGAAGCCAAAGAATAAACATAAGCCTTAACAGATGAATTGTCAGTTCAGCTGCACCAGAAAGTGAAGTTACTTGGCACAATTTATCGGTAGCAACAGTGATACAACACCAGCAGTAGTGAAGTAACAGTAGCAACAGTGTAACATAGACAATAGTAATGATCTCAGTAAACCGTAGGATTAAAATACTATAGCCAAAAGAACAGGTGTACGGGTGTTGCATGGATGAGATAGTTCATATAATAATCATAACACAAGGCACTTGCAGATAAACAATAATAAAGCATCCAAGTACTAAAATAAACATAGTCATATGTTCCGTATATAGTCGTATGTGCTCGCAATGAGAAACTTGCACAACATCTTTTGTCCTTCCAGCCCGTTGCAGCGGGGCCTCAAGGGAAATTACGGTACTCCTTTTAATAAAGTACCGGCGGAAAACATTAACACTTCATGAACACACGTAATCCTCACATCCACAACCTTCCGCTCTGGTTATCCCAATTGTTGTCACTTTGGGGCCTCGGGTTCTGTGACACCCCGGGATCGGGCACTATGCAGATTTCAGCATCTCCGCCAAAATCCACATAATAACCGGTTCCAGGTTGCCACTTGTGATAACATTACAACAGTTCACGAATAATCCACAACAACAATAGAGAAGGTATATACAAGACGACTCAAACGAGTCAAGGATACAACTGATACAATACAAAGATCCAAATAACAGCGGAAGAAACAACATAGTGTCCGACTACGGACAAGATACAAATTGGACTAAGAGTCCTGAAGATAACCGATGGCGTCCAATCTCTGCCTAGGCCAAGCCGGAGGGATTCCCAAGCTAACATTGTCAGACTTCAAACCTGTTGACTGCAATGTGGAATATGCAGCCACAAAAGGGATTCGTGGCAAGTGGATAAACCATACTCACAAGATACCAGCGTAACCAATCATCACAAGATACAAATACTTTAGGTACAAGGGAAGGAAGGGATTATTGCAAAGAAGCGGCAGCGGGCAGCACTAACAAACTAAAGAGACACTCTACAACTTCCGGCTATTAGAGAGGGATAAGAGAGCGTATCAGAACCAACTATAACTACTTACCAAACAATACCCATCCAGTGTTACCCCCTACTAAGGAAGCAACCCAAGGAAACTCACACTGTTGATTAAGGTGACATTCATTATTATGGTGAAGGTAATACTATATTACTAATCAAGTTATTATCATTAGGTGTAAGTTGTCTGAGTACTTGTTAGCCAGCACTTTCACCAAGTCGTCACATAACCGCGGACAACACGGCTTCTCGAGAAGATTTATCCCTGCAGGGTGCGCTACAGTACCCGTACACACTCAAGCCACCAACTAAAACTCAGGTTGGCTCGACACGACCCAAACCGTCTCTACAACCCAACCTAGGAGCCACGGAGCTATAAGGTCCCGGCCAGTCCGACCTAACCTAAGCGCAAGGGTGAAAACCACACCCCCCCGGCACCACAGGCCTCGCCCTATATGCATCATCATCATAACCATCATAATCATCATCAACCATGGGGGCGCCTCCCATTATGCATATGCGCAAATGGAACGCCCGAACTAAGTGTGGCTCTTCGGACAAGCTGCAAATCAGGTCTAAGTCGAGGGGGTACCATACTACCTCCCGGATGCGGTTAGCACGCTCATCATGGATCAATGGACAAGACTCTTTTCCAAAGTTTGACACTAGCAGGCTCCAAAACCACGCCGGGCCTCCTGCCGGTGCCTTATCATCAAATTATTATTACCCCAAACATTAACATGTTGTTGATTAAATTGCAACCCAACTATCAAACTAAACAGGTGATACGACAAAGGACAACAAGACTCGAGCACAAAAAATCTAAGCATGCTACTACGACACGAGGGCCAACAAGGTAAACAAGCAACAGGTAATAGGAAGTGGAAGGAAGGCTATATCATCGCTGCAAGGTAAACATATGATAGGATCGAGACACAAGCATCGAATCAAAAGGCTAGCATAAAGATAACGGAAAGAATCGGTAACAAGTGATGAAAGGCATCCATAGGTAGCAAGTGAGTATACTTGCCTGAGATCCAGCAAGTAGAGGTACATCCGAACTTGTCGTTGCTCACATCATCTCACGTCCTATTCGCGAAGAAGCAACGAACTAGAACAAACACCGGATGCAACAATTACTACTACGGCAAAAGATCCAGCATGATCAAGATATGGATGCATGACAATTTTAAGGATGCATCAAAGATAAACTAGTTGACATGGTAAACATATTTAAATGGGCCCATACGCAATTTGGATTGCATATGGAAAAGTCCATGAATTAATGTTGAATTAAATGATCTACAAATAACCATCATGTGAAAGTTGATTAGAATGATGCATGGATGATGAAAACAATAAAGAAAACAACAATAGCTTCAGTTTGATATGTTGTTTACCAAGTTTGGAATTTTATTTATTAAGTTATGAACTTTGGTATTTTAAATGATTAAACAAACATTTGTTGTTTTCACCAATTTTAAATGTTCAAAACAAATAACAAAATTTATATTTGGAAAGAACACAAAATTTTAGATGGAATACATATTTCATTTGTTGAATTTGGATTTAAAATGAGCAAGTTATGAATTTGGCAATTTAAAAGGTGTATTTAAAGTATTGAATTATTGCACCAATTTTAATTAGGAAAAACAGTAAACAAATTGTATTGAAAAGGTTGAAAACATATAGCAAATGTTTCACTGAACATTTTGAGCTATTAAACATAATTTTTGGATCATTATTGAATTTATTATGCATTTTTTCATAAGCATTTTTATTCTGCCCCTTTTAGTAAACAGAACGAAACATGTTCAAATTTAATTCAATTGTGACCAAATAAAATACCACTGTGTAGAGTTTGTTAAGACAAAATTTTAGAGCCCAAGTTTGCTCAATTTGGGTGAACAGAACTCAAGTTATGAATTTCCAAAGTTTCAAATTTTAATAGCCATTTCTGTATTTAATTATTTAGTGCAAAATTTATTACAGAAACATGTTGCAACTTTGTTACTAACAGAAAGAGCACAAGATTCTGAATCCATAGAAATTTGAATCATTGAAATTGGAGCATTTTTCAATTTGTTATTGATTTTACAAATAAAGATTTAGTTCTGTTTTTCTGGAGTTCGAGAAATAAAAGAAAATGGAGAAAAAAAGGGGCGGTTGTGCCACAGGTGGGATTCGAACTCGGGGCTCCAGGGAGTTCTGTACGGTGCGCAGCCACTGGGCTGCTGCTGCGGGTTGTGAACACATACAGAACTGGAGAAAGTTAAAGGGTAACAGCGACGGAATCTGACGAAACAGAACACCAGATCTCTGTTCTGCACGGGACAGTGACAGACATAGGCGGACGGTGGCGACCTACAGCGACACGGCGACTCCACCGCTCGATGGAGGGCACCCAGAGCACGAGAGGAGGTAGGGGAGAGGTCCCAGAAGGTTTCCTCACCGTGGGGAAGGCTGGGGGCGGCCAGAGGCGCTGTAGATGAGGAAGACGACGGCGACCGTGGCCATGACGTGCTTGTGGACGGAGGAGGAAGATGGCCATGGCGGGGCTGTTCGGAACGTCCTCGGGTGCCGATCTTCGGCGTGGAGGATGAGGACGGCGAGGCGATTCCATTCCCATCCTCGGATGCCCTTGCCGGCGACCATGCCCTCGCCTCCTTGAGCTTCCAACTCCGGTCATGGAGGTGGGGTGGTGGGTGAAGAAAAGAGAAACAGAGAAGAGGAGGAAGGGGGCGGCGGCTGGAAGAAGGGAAGGAGAGGGAGAGGGAGGCTAGGGTTAGGGTTGTGGAGGAGGGGAGGGGTAGATAAGGAGGAGGGCAGGTGGTGCAGGTGGGTGCGGTGGTCTGCTTTGGTGAAAACGACAGGAGGGGATCACGTCCTCCTCGTGCCTGAACGGATGGAGGAAGGAGAAAGGCTGGGGTGGGCTGGTTTGGTGGGCCTGGTGGGCTGCTCTCTCTCTCTCTCTCTCACTCAAACATTTTTTTTGTTATATTATTTTCAGAACAACAAAAGGACTTGAGATATTTAGAAAGCTCAAAAACAATTTATAATTTTGCAATTTTGAGAGGTACACAAATCAAAAGTTTTTTTTTTGGTGAACTAAAAAATTAGGATGATGCAAGATGGCATGAGATGCACAAAAAGAAAAACAAACAAGTTTTCTATTGGAAAAAACCCCGGGTGTTACAGCCGACACCACTAACAAGGGATTGCGCCCTCGCAATCCGCTCCAAACCGGTAAGAGAGAAGAGATGGTTATAGTATCGAGTCTTCGTGTTCCATGTTGATCTTCTCGACACCACTAACAAGAGGATCTTTCTCGCGTCGATGACGATGTTCTTCCGTTGAGAGATCTTCCGGAGATCAAACCTATTAGGTTTAAAGGCTAAGAGAACGTCCAACCCACGTAGGATCCTAAAACTTTGAAAGATAGATAGATAGGAGACTCCAAAACAAATAAGATGAGAGGAGAAATAGAATAGAGATAAGGAGAAAACAAGAATCCTATTGAGATGTTTCCAAAATAGTTTAGCAGAAATAGTTTTTTGGACACTCTAGAAACAACGACCGTTAGCGAGGTTATTCTACAGGCTTTGCGGACCCGTTGCTTCGATAACCATTCGTATCGAAACAACATTGGGAATCGGAACCATGCTCTGATACCATTTGTGACGCCCCGGTATCGGGCACTATGCAGATTTCAGCATCTCCGCCAAAATCCACATAATAACCGGTTCCAGGTTGCCACTTGTGATAACATTACAACAGTTCACGAATAATCCACAACAACAACAGAGGAGGTATATACAAGACGACTCAAACGAGTCAAGGATACAACTGATACAATACAAAGATCCAAATAACAGCGGAAGAAACAACATAGTGTCCGACTACGGACAAGATACAAATTGGACTAAGAGTCCTGAAGATAACCGATGGTGTCCAATCCCTGCCCAGGCCAAGCCGGAGGGATTCCCAAGCTAACGTCGTCAGACTTCAAACCTGTTGACTGCAATGTGGAATATGCAGCCACGAAAGGGATTCGTGGGTCAGTACTATTAAGTACTGGCAAGTGGATAAACCATACTCACAAGATACCAGCGTAACCAATCATCACAAGATACAAATACTTTAGGTACAAGGGAAGGAAGGGATTATTGCAAAAAAGCGGCAGCGGGCATCACTAACAAACTAAAGAGACACGCTACAACTTCCGGCTATTAGAGAGGGATAAGAGAGCGTATCAGAACCAACTATAACTACTTACCAAACAATACCCATCCAGTGTTACCCCCTACTAAGGAAGCAACCCAAGGAAACTCACACTGTTGATTAAGGTGACATTCATTATTATGGTGAAGGTAATACTATATTACTAATCAAGTTATTATCATTAGGTGTAAGTTGTCTGAGTACTTGTTAGCCAGCACTTTCACCAAGTCGTCACATAACCGCGGACAACACGGCTTCTCGAGAAGATTTATCCCTGCAGGGTGCGCTATAGTACCCGTACACACTCAAGCCACCAACTAAAACTCAGGTTGGCTCGACACGACCCAAACCGTCTCTACAACCCATCCTAGGAGCCACGGAGCTATAAGGTCCCGGCCAGTCCGACCTAACCTAAGCGCAAGGGTGAAAACCACACCCCCCGGCACCACAGGCCTCGCCCTATATGCATCATCATCATAACCATCATAATCATCATCAACCATGGGGGCGCCTCCCATTATGCATATGCGCAAATGGAACGCCCGAACTAAGTGTGGCTCTTCAGACAAGCTGCAAATCAGGTCTAAGTCGAGGGGGGTACCATACTACCTCCCGGATGCGGTTAGCGCGCTCATCATGGATCAATGGACAAGACTCTTTTCCTAAGTTTGACACTAGCAGGCTCCAAAACCACGCCGGGCCTCCTGCCGGTGCCTTATCATCAAATTATTATTACCCCAAACATTAACATGTTGTTGATTAAATTGAAACCCAACTATCAAACTAAACAGGTGATACGACAAAGGACAACAAGACTCGAGCACAAACAAATCTAAGCATGCTACTACGACACGAGGGACAACAAGGTAAACAAGCAACAGGTAATAGGAAGTGGAAGGAAGGCTATATCATGGCTGCAAGGTAAACATATGATAGGATCGAGAGACAAGCATCGAATCAAAAGGCTAGCATAAAGACAACGGAAAGAATCGGTAACAAGTGATGAAAGGCATCCATAGGTAGCAAGTGAGTATACTTGCCTGAGATCCAGCAAGTAGATGTACATCCGAACTTGTCGTTGCTCACATCATCTCACGTCCTATTCGCGAAGAAGCAACGAACTAGAACAAACACCGGATGCAACAATTACTACTACGGCAAAAGATCCAGCATGATCAAGATATCGATGCATGACAAGTTTAAGGATGCATCAAAGATAAACTAGTTGACATGGTAAACATATTTAAATGGGCCCATACGCAATTTGGACTGCATATGGAAAAGCCCATGAATTAATGTTGAATTAAATGATCTACAAATAACCATCATGTGAAAGTTGATTAGAATGATGCATGGATGATGAAAACAATAAGAAAACAACAATAGCTTCAGTTTGATATGTTGTTTACCAGGTTTGGAATTTTATTTATTAAGTTATGAACTTTGGCATTTTAAATGATTAAACAAACATTTGTTGTTTTCACCAATTTTAAATGTTCAAAACAGATAACAAAATTTATATTTGGAAAGAACACAAAATTTTAGATGTAATACATATTTCATTTGTTGAATTTGGATTTAAAATGAGCAAGTTATGAATTTGGCAATTTAAAAGGTGTATTTAAAGTATTGAATTATTGCACCAATTTTCATTAGGAAAAACATTAACCAAATTGTATTGAAAAGGTTGAAAACATGTAGCAAATGTTTCACTGAACATTTTAAGCTATTAAACATAATTTTTGGATCATTATTGAATTTATTATGCATTTTTTTCATAAGCATTTTTATTCTGTCCCTTTTAGTAAACAGAAGAAAACATGTTCAAATTTGATTCAATTGTGACCAAATAAAATACCACTGTCTAGAGTTTGTTAAGACAAAATTTTAGATCCCAAGTTTGCTCAATTTGGGTGAACAGAACTCAAGTTATGAATTTCCAAAGTTTCAAATTTTAATAGCCATTTCTGTATTTAATTATTTAGTGCAAAATGTATTACAGAAACATGTTGCAACTTTGTTACTAACAGAAAGATCACAAGATTCTGAATCCATAGAAATTTGAATCATTGAAATTGGAGCACTTTTCAATTTGTGATTGATTTTACAAATAAAGATTTAGTTCTGTTTTTCTGGAGTTCGAGAAATAAAAGAAAATGGAGAAAAAAGGGGTGGCTTTGCCACAGCTAGGATTCGAACTCGGGGCTCCAGGGAGTTCTGTACGGTGCGTAGTCACTAGGCTGTTGCTGCAGGTTGTGAACACATACAGAACTGGAGAAAGTTAAAGGGTAACAGCGACGGAATCTGACGAAACAGAACACCAGATCTCTGTTCTGCACGGGACGGTGACAGACATAGGCGGACGGTGGCGACCTGCAGCGACACGGCGACTCCACCGCTTGATCGCGGGCACCCAGAGCACGAGGGGAGGTAGGGGAGAGGTCCCAGAAGGTTTCCTCACCGTGGGGAAGGCTGGGGGCGGCCGGAGGCGCTGTAGATGAGGAAGACGACGGCGACCGTGGCCATGACGTGCTTGTGGACGGAGGAGGAAGATGGCCATGGCGGGGCTGTTCGGAACGTCCTCGGGTGCCGATCTTCGGCGTGGAGGATGAGGACGGCGAGGCGATTCCATTCCCATCCTCGGACGCCCTTGCCGGCGACCATGTCCTCGCCTCCTTGAGCTTCCAACTCCGGTCATGGAGGTGGGGTGGTGGGTGAAGAAAAGAGAAACAGAGAAGAGGAGGAAGGGGGCGGCGGCTGGAAGAAGGGAAGGAGAGGGGGAGGGAGGCTAGGGTTAGGGTTGTGGAGGAGGGGAGGGGTAGATAAGGAGGAGGGCAGGTGGTGCAGGTGGGTGCGGTGGTCTGCTTTGGTGAAAACGACAGGAGGGGATCACGTCCTCCTCGTGCCTGTACGGATGGAGGAAGGAGAAAGGTTGGGGTGGGCTGGTTTGGTGGGCCTGGTGGGCTGCTCTCTCTCTCTCTCACTCAAACATTTTTTTTGTTATATTATTTTCAGAAAAACAAAAGGACTTGAGATATTTAGAAAGCTCAAAAACAATTTATAATTTTGCAATTTTGAGAGGTACACAAATCAAAAGTTTTTTTTTTGGGTGAACTAAAAAATTAGGATGATGCAAGATGGCATGAGATGCACAAAAAGAAAAACAAGCAAGTTTTCTATTGGAAAAACCCCCGGGTGATACAGGTTCCGGACAATGACATGTGTATATAACTTGCAGGTATGATATAAAACACAATTATCTTCATGATACAATAAAATGTTCAAATACGATATCATGGCACTCGGTCTCTAGTGACAAGCATTAAGCACAACAAGTTGCAACAACGATAGATAGCACTAACAACGGATACTAGGCACCATGCCCTAACAATCTAGCAATTATTACATGAACAATCTCATCCAATCCCTACCATCCCTCTCGGCGTGCAAAAGGGATTACTCACAAATGGATGGGGGAATCATGGACGGTTGATGGAGAGGTGGTGGTGATGATAATGGCGATGATCTCCTCCGGATCCCCATCCCGGTAGGGTGCCAGAACGGGAACTTTGGATCCCCAAATTGAGATCAGAGGAGGCGGCGGTGCTCTGGTGTGTTTCTCTCGATATGACGACCCCCCCCCCCCCGACGTTTTTAGGTCAGAAGGCTTAAGTAGTCAAAAGGGCAGCGTCGGGGGGCCACCGAGGCGACTACGCCATAGGAGGGCACGATTCCACCCCCTGCTGCGTCGAGATGTGGCGTGGTCTCTTGGTGCGCCACCTCCGACTCCCATTCTGGCTCCGTGGGTGTTCTAAAAAAAATAGGTAGTTTGCGACAGTTCTCGGCGATTTTCCCGAAAGTTGACTTTCTGCACAAAAATAAGACACCAGGGCAATTCTGCTGAAAACAATGTTAGTCCGTGTTAGTTCAATCCAAATCATATAAATTAGAGATAAAACAATATCAAAAGTGTTCGGGAAAGTAGATACGTTTTAGACGTATCATTGGTTTCTGGAGGCAGTCGTGGGTTTAGTTGTCAGGAACTGAATCTTCTTGTTCACACTAGTTACGGCTACTTTTTCTTCGTGTTCTTTCCTTTCCCCCTGGGTCTTCGGTGAGATCGGACCACTTCCCGTGTTTTACTCCATATCATATGGTATCAGCAGCCACGTCGCCACAGATTTGACCCCTCAATCCCCCTTTTCCACCAATTTTTTATCCCCATCCCAATTTTGAAAAACCCAAAAAGAGATAGAAAAAGGATTTTTTTCCGATCTATCGATTCGTTGCACTTTTCATAGTTTTGGTCCATGGATTTGTTGCTTTAGACCCCCTACCACCTTTATATTTGAACCTTTTTTCCCGAATTCGTCCAAAATTACCGTCGATTCTTGCATTCTTGAGATTTCTTGGCTGCACGAACAAGTAGACCGGAGTATCTGACCTCTTAACACATGAGTCTCTGGCCACCACGAGATATAGACCGGAAACTTCCGGCCTGACACTAGAGTCTCCACCCCACACACCAGAATATCCGGCCTAGACTGGCTTAGACTGTGTGCTCCCTTGATTTTCTCACAAAATTTTCTTTGGAAATTTTTCTTTGATCTTGTTGCTCCAACCATGGTCCCTCGAGTCACGACACTAAATCATCAATGCCAACATCTTCATCAACACGAGGTGGAACTCGACACTAACCCAAGGTATAGCTTTCTTCCGCTTGATAACCCTTCTTCATTTCACACCACTTATCCTACCAGACTAGCTCATACGATTACAAGGCATTTCACTAGCGTCACCGAGAGTTCTTGTTTTTGCATGTTTGAGGGCGTAAAATGTGTAGTATCCTCTAACATCTGGGCATTAGCATCTAAAATAAAAAAATAAAAAAATAAAACCAAAAAGAGTGGTGCCAAGCTTTTCTCTTTGTAGGAACGTTTCACTTCACGAGTAAGCTGAGAATGACCGGTGAACACTTTGTGCAAATCTAGTTGCCTTATTCGCAATAAATCGAGTTAGTTTCCCTCTTGAGTTAGTGTGGCCTCCGCGATTAGTCTTCGTTAGATTATTTCCGCTTCACTCATCATTTGGTCGTACTAACCCCACTTATCTCTTGTGTGTGTGTGTGTGTGTGTGTGTGTGTGTGTGTGTGTGTGTGTGTGTGTGTGTGTGTGGTATTGGTTTATTTTGCAATAGTCAATTTGGTTCTTTACCACCTTTAAAAAAACTTTTCTTTGGATTTGATTGATTTTCTTCCAACTGTCTAACCTATTTAAAGCATGTGAGTTGTCGCCTTTGGTTTTCTTGACTCACCTTGTGATGAACCATTTCTCCCATTGGCAAGCCATTTTCTTCAATACAACCTTCAAGGTAAAGTGGGGACAATATATTTTACAACATTATATTGGTATCAATTGTGTGTCTTTGTGATGGATAGGGACAATATATTCACAAGTGCAAAGCTTGGATGATGATGGAAACCCCTTCTACATCGACAACCACCACAACTTTGTCACCCGTGATGAGTATGTGCAACTATGCAAAATTCTGCGTGATGGGTTGGAGCGCTATGAATGTTATCTCCAAGCTCAAGATGAAAGGCTAAATGATAAACTGGCGAGAATTAACATCAACTTAGCAAATCTTGCTAACCGCTCTCGTTCATCTTCATCATCACATCGAACAAGGAGTTCATCAAGTTCAAGCCGCCAACATGATTATCCTCATGCTCCTCATCAAGATCGCCATCATGATCGACACCGACATACGAAAGAATTTGGATTTCATCGCCAAGAATATGATCCCCCGCCATCAACAAAAGCTCCTCGCCTCAATTGGTATGATGATAGATCACCACCTTCTCCACCTCCTCGACACCGTGCAAGACCTCATCGGAGACCCCCAAGGCATCATCATCGCCAATGTCATCAACAAGCACATGAAACTCAAGCAAATGCGTGTCACAACCATAATGACTACAACGATCAAGCTCATCCTCAACATCACCATCATGAGCAAGAAGATAGTGAGCGTCGTGAAGCTTGACTACATCATCAACACCATCATCGACATGGTGCTCCACATGACAATAGGAGACACCCTCCTCATGACATCAAGGTTGCCAAATCAAGAACATGATGATGATCCATATGCTCACTCACAACCCATCTATGATGAAGATCCCAATTAGCACCAACATCGACAAAATGAAGACAACAACATGAGTGCTATTCGCTGCAATGTTCCTAAGTTTCTTGGTGAAACCGATCTGGTTGCATTCCTATGTTATGCTCTCAAGGTTGATGCAATATTCCGCATTCACAAGTATAGTGATGAGAAAATGGTGTATACGACTTCTCTTGAATTGGAAGGCTATGCACTATTGGGGTGGGAACAAGTGCAAGCCTAAAGGATAGCAAACTGCATGCAACCAATCAATACTTGGAACAAGATAACATAAGTCATGCATTCAAGATCTATACCTTCTCACTACAAGCGATAACTCTTCAAGAAGTTAGAAGAGCTCAAACAAGGATTAAAAATAGTTCATCAGTACGACAAGGAAATGGAGATCTCTATAATACGAGATAATGTGATTGAATCTCAAGAGCAAACAATTGCATGCTTCCTCAATGGCCTAAACTATCCCATCAAGAAGATTGTTGATTTTCAACCATATGACACTATTCTTGGCCTTGTCCATCAACCTCTCAAGGCCAAGCGCCAAATCAATCAAGACTATTGAAGAGGGGGTGACATCAACAATCCCCATAGTAAGGGACCCGGGGTTTCATGAAGGAAAATGGCGCTGGTGAACTACTCGACTCGACGGGTTACTGCCCGTGGGAATTTATTTCGATGAGGTGAAAAGTATCGATTATAGGGGGTGTTGTTTGCAGATTGAATCTGGCGCAGCTCTGAATCTAGGGTCATATGTCTCGTTTGTGACCCCCTCCCGTGCTTTATATAGGTATCTGGGTATCGGGGGCCGTACATGAGGTGGACTCGAATCTTAGTCGGTTATTACTCTTTCCTATTCTTCCAGCCTTAGTCTTTCCTTATCATGCTCCTGCGTAGGCTTCTTCCATGGGCCTCCATGTAGTTACTCGTGGAGCCTCCTAAGGCACCCCTTACTGGGCCGCACAAGGTACACCCATCATGGAGGGTCTCTCGGGTACCCCCACGTCAGTAGCCCCCGAGTGCATGATGGAGTCAAAGACTCGATCTAGGGACTCAAATACTAGGACATGTTGTTTCAGGTGCTTTTCCATTAATAGTTTCTAAAGGGTATGGATTAATGGGGTCGATCTACTCGACTGGTCGAGGTCGATTAATCTCACTTGGGGGAATACACCATCATCCTACTCAGGCTTCGAGTCCTCAGGCTAAAACCTGGGGTAATTCAACTCACGCTACTTAAGCCTTACTGAGTCGAACTCCTGTTGTCAGTTATTTTACCCAATGCATCCATCGGGACTTTCATCACACATGTTGGCATGGAAAAGTACCAGGTAGTGCAGCAGTGCTGCAACTTCTAGACCGTTGGAACTGGTCCGCAGATCTTATCTTCAAACCATGAGTATGGCATCTAGAGTTCTAATGCACCTGCGTGATCTGGGAAAAGCAGATTGCTTTAGCGTGATTCATTTGAGTCAGTTTTTTGAGTGACAAAGGAGGAAACCCCAACTTATGTACTTTCTCAATGAAACATTTTCTCGTGATAATGTCTTTACATAACTCGAATGATATTTCTGATCACTCGGGTACTTTTCTGTTTGAGTATCTGTGTCAGCAGTGACGTACCACCATGGTTTTGCTGTCAGGGGATTGGACATTTCCATAGGTGAACTTATCATGTCAGAAGATAGCTTGGTCGAGTGGGGTTTGTCCACCTTTTGACCGTTCAGTGTGCGATAATCTAGGGATTGTTAGTAAATTCCTAGATTCCCGCACGTAGTGGGCGACGTGGAGGCGTAGTAGTTAGCCTCATGTGCCACATGTAAGGCTAATCCATCTTCGCAGAGCATCAACAGTGGAGGTGATTTCTCCCTGCTATAAATACTACGGAGGGGAAAGGTTAATTTTTCCCCTTCTTCCTTGCGCCCGCAACTCCCCCTTCTCTCCAGCGAAGAAAAATATTGGCGTGCTCCTCGAGCTCCACCATTTTCTCGCCATGGTGAACACTGAAAGAATGAAGGCGCTCCTGCGGCTGGTGGCACCGAAGGGAAGAGCAGGAGAGGCGGAAAATGGACCAAATCCACTGGAATCGTGAAGCTCCTCACTGCTGCCGAGCGCAAGGGGCTCCTTCAGTCCGATTCATGGAGGAGCCCCGGTTCAGAGACTTTCCCTGCCCAGGAAAACGACAAGAGGGTGGCCTTCACCGATCATATCTCTATGGGAGTCTCCTTCCCCTTACACCCATTCTTCCTTGCTCTCCTGGCAGTGTACAGCGTGCAGCTGTACGACGTACCCCCTAACTCGATCCAACACATCACCTGCTTCATTGTGCTATGCGAGTGCTATCTCGGGATAGCACCGCACTGGGCGCTTTTCAAGCGCTTCTTCAACATGAAGGCCCAGCCGAGTGGCAGCGAACCTCACGAAGTCGGAGGCTGTAACATCCAAATTAACCTAAAGGCGGGTTACTTCAGGGTGGGCTTTGTCGACTCCTTTACTTGGTGGAGGACTCGGTGGTTCTACGCCAAGGACTCGCCCAACGCTGACGTCACTCCTCTAGTTGGTCCGGAAAGTCAAGTGGTGCAGAGGAGCTCATGGAAGAACGAGTTGGTTGAAGAGGAGAAGGAGCAAACTGAAGACTTAGTGTCTCATATTGCCACCCTAAAGGCCAGCGGACTCATTGGAAGCCATCTTGCCGCGATGTTCATGAAGCGTCGAGTGCAGCCACTCCAAGACAGAGCGCAACCCATGTGGGTGTACTCTAGTGCTGACTCGACTCACCTTCTACGGAGAGAAGAGCTTTCAAGTAACGGACTTGAGGGTTGCCTGCGACAGATCACTCGAGTTAAGGAGACCAATCCCGTTGACTCGGTTCCTGCCACCCCTCCTCTTTCTGCCGCGACCGAGAGCACCGAGGTAAGTTTGTCTTTTACTTCACTCTTCATTTTGCTTCTTACTCTTTATGCTTGAGTGAATTTTCCTGTTTCTGTCGCTTAATTATGACTTCGACTTCTTTTCAGAACTTGGATGCTCTCCCCAGCAAACCACCCAAAGTTGGAACTATCCCCTTCAGGGAGGGTTTGACTATAGCTACCGCTGCGGATTTGGACTCGATCCCTTCTGTCGCCACAACCCATTCTTCTCGAGATGCTGAAGAGTTGGAGGAATGCCAGGAGGAAACTGCCAAGGAGTCAAACATACCCTCCAAGCGTACTCGAGCAGAGAGTGATCACGAAGAAGTTACCTCGAGGGACTCGAGTTCTTCGAGCGCCACTCGAGGGGATGAGATGAGGAACCCAATCTTCCTGGTTCCCATCTCTTCGATGCATCTTCTCACTCCTCAATCGATGGCCGCACCTTCGCAAGTTCCCACCACCAAGAAGCCTTGCCGCATGTACAGACTAGGATCTTTCAGCGGGTAAGTTCTTCTTCCTCTTCTGCTGGATTGCTCGAGTCTAAATTTTGACTTAACCCTTGATTTTTTTTCCATCTTGTATTTTTATTCAGTAACCCTCCTAGGGCTTGTACTCCTCCTAGGGCTCCCACTCCTCCTCCTCAAGGAGGGACCGGCTCGAGTGCTATCCCGACTCCTCCTCCTCGGGGAGGAAATGATTCGGGTGCCGCTCCTGACGCTCGCGCTCCTACTATTTCGAGTTCTTATCGAGACACTCGGGACAAGGCAGTTGTAACATCCCAAGTATGAAAAACCATCCCTAGCATGTTTGTTCCTTGTTTTATTAAGTTTTGCATCATGTCATCATATTCATTGAATTGTTTGCATTTGTTTTGCATCTGTTTTCCTTTTGGTTGCATCTGTTTTCATTTGTTTTCTATTTCAAATTCAAACAATATTCAAATGCTTTGTTTCATACTTGTTATGTTACAACCTTTTAAATAAAAAGTTCAAATAAAAAAAACAACCAATTGGTTCCATTTATTTTCCATAAGGTTCAAACCATTAAAATTATGGCTTTTAATAACTCAATTAATCCAAATTTAGTTCAAATGGTATTTCAAATTCAAATCACCTTCACAAACAACACCCCATTTCAACTTATGAAAATTACCAAACAATTATAAGCATTTGTTCTAGTTAAACAATAGGGTTCACCCTATTAAAAGTGTTGTTTTCAATAATAATCAATTGATAATCAAATCCATTTAAATTTTAAACCAATTTGCAAACAGCAATTTAAATGGAAACTTTTTGAAAATCAAAGTTGCCAAGTGATTGCTGTTGACCTATTTAACTCACCCAAATTTTTATAAAATTTTCCTAATTCAAAATCTCATCTTTCTCTTTCATTTTCTGAAAAAAAAATAAACAGGAGAAAAAATTTAAAAACAGAAAACGAGCGCCAGGGGCAGTGGGCTGCGCCCAGCCCACCTTTTCCTTTCTCCCCCACGCAGCCCGGCCCTTTTCCTTTTCTCTCTGGCCCGGTACCGTTTCGCAGCGCCCCCCTCCTTTCTTCTTTCTGTACGGCGCCGCATCCGGCTATGCCACGGCGGCAGCAGCCCCCTCCGACGGCCATCCGTAGCCCTAGCCCCCTATATCTACCCCCTAGAACCCCCCGCGCCTGCCCTAACCCTACCTGCTACCTCCTCCCTCGAGCTCCGCCGCCGATCGCCACCTCTCTGCCCCGATTCCCCTCTCTGAACTTCACACCGGCGAGCTCCCTGTCTGAATCCATGGCGACCACCGCCACCTCGCTGCGCCACCATCCCTCCTAGCTACTGGAATCGATCCACCTCTCCTTCCTCGACCTCCCGGACACCTCCTCGAGCCCGGAAACGCTCTGGATCACCGCCGCCATCGTCGACGCCGCCGTCTGCTCCGAGCCTCTGCCACCTCCACGACGCCGGTGAGCAGTCGAGCACGTCCTCCTCCTCCCTGTTCTCCCTCTGCACGAACGCCTCCTCGTCCACCACACACCCGCACGCACATGAGCTACCAGCAGCACATCACAGCACCGGCAGCAACCACGGCTCGCCGCCGGCAGCGATCTCTGACGAGGTTCAGTTAGCGCGCGCGCAGTTGAGATTCAGTTAACGAAACTGAAACTCAACCTTGCTGCATCCCCTTATCTGACAGAAACGAACGAGCAACGCACTGGTTGCAGTGCTTGCGCTCGCGCTGCAGCACGCGGGTTCGAGCCCTCGCGCCCGCGGAATAAAACCAAGTTTTTGCACGCTGCGCTGACAGGGTGGCCTTCCCTGTCAGCTGCTGTGTGGCACTGCTGCCACGCAGGCATGCCACGCTGGCCCAGGGCCCAGTGGCAGTGCCCTGGGTTAGATAGCAGTGCGGTATAAAAAGTTTTCAACCTTTTCTGTTTTAAATCTAAGTCCTTTTAAATTGCAGAATGGTCCTCAAAATGAAATTGTTAATAACTTTCATTTTATAAATCCAATTAATAAAAGTAAAATATGTTTGTTGATCCAAATTAAATTATCTATCTATTCAAACCAATTGTTTTCTGTTTTGAATTTTCCAAATGCATCCAAAAATTCAAATTCAAACAATTCAATTGTAATTTGAATAATTGCATAACTAATTCATACTTAATCCAAATAATGCAATTAAAATATGTTTTCCATGCTATTTCAAACCATATTTTCATATATAATTTTTGTTTCATGTTTTGAATAATTAAAATTGCTTAAATAATTTAAACCTTGTTTAAATCATTTAAAATTGCTAAATTCATAACTTGCTCAAATTAAAATATTTTTGAACATATAAAATATGTTTTCAAACTAGAAAAGTATAAACTTTTCAAATATGAGTTTGAATTTCTGTTTGGAACAAATAAAATTCAAATAATATTCAAACTTGTTTTACATTCATTTAAAACTTGTTTAGTCTTGTTTAATTCATAATTAAATTATTGTAATTCCTTTTTCAATAATTGAAACATGTAATCCAACTAAAATTTTGTGTTCTTTTCAAATATGAATTTTGGTGCAATTTAAATTGGTGAAAACAACAACTATTTGTGTAATCCCTTTAAGGAACCAAAAAATTCCCTAACTTAATAAATAAATTTCTAAATTGGTAAACCACATTTCCAATTGGTTCTATTGTTGTTATTTTGTTGTTTTCCTCATCCATGCATCATACTAATCCACTTTCACCTGTTGGTTAATTGGAAAACAATTGTTTCAACCAAAATTCATGGGCTTTTCATATGCAACTCAAAATTGCATATGTGTCCATTTAAATTGTGTTACCATGTCAACTAGTTTATTTTGATGCATCCATTAACTTGACATGCATCATCCCATGATTGTGCACTATGCCATGATATTGATTGTTTATCTTCCTGTATTGTTTGTTTGCTTCTTCTCGGATAGACGACGACGTTGAGACAGACGATACTTACGACACCCCTTCTGAGGATCTAGCTCAGTACCAGGCTGCTGAGTTTGCAGGCAAGTTATCACTCACATGAACCATTATGTTCCTTTCAACATTGGTTACCGATACTTTCCGTTGTCTATTTCTGCTAGCCATATGTATCGTTGCTTCTGTTACGAACCTATCACATGATACCCTGAACCCTGATATTGCCTCACCTCCAGTCCTATAACCCCGTTGCTTGGGCCCGTGTCTTCCTAGCATGCTTAGGGTTGTTTTTGCTCGAGTCTGTTATCAGTTACTTTCTGTTATCATATTTGATTATATTCTGGGGCTCGATGTTAAACAACAACCTGTTAATCTTGAGGTAATAATAATTTGCTGATAAGGCACCGGCAGGAGGCCCGGCGTGGTTTTGAGGCCTGCTAGTGTCGACCCTAATAGGAAAAGGGTCTTGTCTTCTGATCCATGTTGAGCGCACTATCCGCATGTGGGAAGCGTGTATGGGTGCCCCCCTCAATTTGATTCGATTCGCATCTCGTCCAAATCGCCACACTTAGTTCGGGCTTTCCATTTGATGCACGCATATGCAGGTACGAACCCGAGGCCAGGGTGGAACTTTTGTAGTCGGCATTTAGGGCGGCGTGGTCTTCCAGTGCTATGAGGGTCCCCTTTTCTTCGTGGGGCTCGATTAGCCGCGCACGCACAGCACGTGGTGTTTTGGGCTTGATGCGAAGAAGAGTTGAGTTGTGTTGAGTGCCCCGCTTGGTGGGAAAGGCCTTCCCATCTGGCGGGTTATTCTTACGTGTACGGCCAAATGGGTGCACCCCTGCAGGGATAAATCTTCTCGAGAAGCCGTGTTTTCCGCGGTTATGGTTGACTTGGTGAAAGTACTGGCTAACAAGTACTCAGAACAACTTACACCTAACTAATGATAACTTGACTAGTAATAGGCTTATTGACACAACAATTTGATCCATCTTTAATCCAACTATGTGAGTTATCCTCGGATTGCCTCTTTGGATAAGGGGCGAGATCCAGGATGGGTTTGTGTGGTGGTTAGTTGTAGTTGGTTACGATACGCTATCTTATCCCCTTTCTGATAGCCGAAAGTTGTAGTATGTTTTGTAGTTGGTTAGTGCAGCCAGTTGCAGCATCTTTTATATCCCTTTTCTTCCCTTGAACCCAAGGCATCTGTGCTTGGTGTTGACGGGTTACACTTTGGTGAACTGTGAGTCTTGCTTGCCAGTACGTTTATGTACTGACCCCTTTGGGGTTGTGGTTTCCGCAGACTACGCTTACGAGGATCCCCGTGACGGCTACTACGTGGAGTTTGACGAGGCTGCTGACGAGTAGGTAGCGGACCTGGGCAGGATCCGAGACATCGTGGATGGGCTCCGTTTTCTTTTCATTCCCGGCTTCTTAAGCCTATTTGGATTTGTCTGTACTCAGACCCTTTGAATACTTCCGCTGAGATGTAATGATGATATGTTGGGACATGTGTCCTCTGGATGATTGTATTTGCTATCTCTGCTCTAGTGAGAGCTATTTGCAACTTATTTCCATCTTTTGTGTCCTAGAGATCTGTTGTGTTATCATTTTGTTCAACGTCGTTGACGTACCATGTGTGTATGGTATGAAGTACGTCAATGGTAGTATCCTGATTTCTATGGGATGGTTTACGTAGACGATGAACAGATAGGGGTTGGTTGTCACACATACGTGTGTTGGCCTACTCGTAAGAGATGCAGGTGCCGGTAAGCCCCGTAATCCAATCCACTACTGTTGAACGGAACTGCGAGTATCCTCTAGAAGTCCGGGTGCGACAAATGGTATCAGAGCCTGTCTGCCTGTAGGATCCCTTTTACTGGTCGCAGTTGAGTCTAGAAACTATTTTGTAGCTATATAGGAAAAATGAAACGTGAGAGTAGGAATTCTGCCATTTTATTTCTTTCCCAACCCACCCTCCCTTTTCTGGTAAGGAAGTGCAACGTTGTTTTCCCTTCTCATCTAAACTTTCAAGTTAGGATTTCACGAATCCTGGTTTCTCTGGGATAGTTATATCTACTAGACCATAGGAATGGAGGTGGTTGTGACATGAGTTATCATGTTGCCTACTCATGATTGAGAACGGAGGCGTGTAAGCCCCGGAAGCAAATCCTCTATCCCTTAAGCAGTAGATATTGATCCTTTAGAAGCCCGGATGGGTTTTCCGTAGTACCTCAGGAGTTTTGGTCTCGTGTTTCCCGTTGTTGCTTCGATATCCTGTTCTTCTCAACATCCTTTTCGTCCGTTGAAACCTTGTTGTTGCTTTCCACTTCAGTTCTTCTACCGGCGTCTAATCAAAACTTCCCCGATCATCTACAGATGGATCTCAGGTTCTTCCCGCAGGTGGTTCGGATGACTCGTTGCGAGAGCACTGCCGGTTATCCGGAGATGCTGAGAGACATGGTCACTTATCTGGGGTTCCGTTGGGCACCAGAGTACCAGGTCTACGAGCACCAGCGAGAGTTTGACCAGACCTACTACCAGGCTATCGTCTACATTCTGTCAGATGATGGCATGAGCGTTGTCCACCGCTACGAGGCAGTAGGTTCCACAGTGGATATGGCCGTGCAGCAGGCAGCTTATGTGAGTCTCACCGTCCTTCGTGCTGACTACTGGGGATTTGACGATTCTATCTATCGCCACATCCCCCGTGGTTACATCACTTCGGAGGGAGCTCACTTCACTCTCTACGACAACCTGGATGTCTACGAGCATGATAACACCAGGCTGCACACCACCGCTCAGTTTGTGAGGCACAGTGACGCAGTTGCCAACACACTCTCTCAGGAGTTGGCTTCAGTCAGAGAGCAGCTCTACCTTGCTTTGACTCGTCTGGCGACGTACACCACAGACTTTGTGGAGATGAGCGCTTTGCACGTTTCGATCAGCCAGTTGGTCGTCGTCTGCCAGATGCTGGAGGTTACGAGCCGATCAGAGGTCCACTCCTCAACCTCGGTGCTGGTTACACTGGGATTCCACGCTTTGGAGCACAGGGAGTCGACGCTATGTACTTCACCACACCTAGAGTCGCTCTCAGACCACGTCAGATCTATGTGGATCGTCGTTCTACCTACTTTCGTGGGCGTGCTCCTCACCGTACCTCTCGCCGTACTACTCACCGCCGTCCTGCGTGATGAGCATGGGAGTACCGATGTATCCATTCTTAGCTATGTTTAGTTATCCTTTGGCTTTCGAACCATTTATGGTGTGTTGGATATTCTGATGTATTTGAACATGTGATGATGTACCTGTTGGTTATCTATTCATGCGTCGGAATAATCTCTCTTTCGTTTCACAACTCTATCCTTTTCTGTTGTTGTGCTAAAATGCATGTCTATTCAGGATGCCGCCAACAAGGAACAACCCGCCTGAGCCACCGCCAATCACGGAGCTGTTGACTCAGATGACTCAGGTCGTGACGCAGATGGCCCAGATCCAGGCTAACCAGCACAACAACCAGAATGCTCCACGAGTCAGTATCAAGGAGTTCCTGAGTCTAGGCCCGAGAGCTTTCGTGGCAACACGCGAGCCTCTGGATGCTGATGACTGGATCCGTGAGATGGCCAGAGCTCTGGACATTGCTCACGTTGCTGAGGAAGACAAAGTCAAGTATGCCTCCTACCTACTGAAGGGTCTGGCAGCTACCTGGTGGGAGAACTACCAGACCATGAGAGCTGGATACCCAATCACCTGGGGTTGTTTCAAGGATGCCTTCCTGAAGCACCACATCCCAGATGGTCTCATGGAAAGGATGCGTGAGGAGTTTTGCTCTCTCAAGCAGGGCAAACTAGACGTCATTGGCTATCAGAATGAGTTCAATCGCCTCGCTCGTTACGCTGGTGATGAGGTGTCAACTGAGGCTAAGAAGATGGCAAGGTTCCGCCGAGGTTTTAACCCGGAACTCAAGTACGCCCTCACCAACATCAAGGCCAAAGACTTCGAGGAGCAAGTGAACACCGCTCTCAATGAAGAAAATGGGCGCAAGGCGTTCGAGGAGTCTCGAAAGCACTCGCGTGAGGGTGGTTCCTCCTCCAACATGACCACCCCTCCGCAGAAGCGCCGCATCTGGGTGCCAAATGGTGCTGTCACTCGGGCTCCATATGCCCAAGCTTCTCCAGGCTCTGCTCCCCGCCCACCCAACCCATCTCAGATGCATGGTCAGAGGTTTTCAATGGGGCAGCCAAGGCCAGATGCACCTCGTGTCGTCACTTGCTACAAATGCAAGCAGACGGGGCACTACGCTGACAAGTGCACTCAGAGGCAGCTACCTCCACCACCTCGTCCCAACACAAACCAGGCAATGGTGCGTGCTCCCCCGGCTAAAGCCTTCAACTCCAACAACAGGCCTGTCGGGAGGACCGCGAGGGTGAATCATATCAAGGCCGACAAATCTGAGGAAGCTGCTGACGTCGTTCTCGGTACATTCCCCGTAAACTCTAACCCAGCTAAAGTGTTGTTTGATACCGGAGCATCGCATTCTTTCGTGTCAAAGATCTTTGCGATAGCAGTTAAAGTACCTTTTGTTGCTTTGGGTTCCCCGCTAGTAGTAAACTCCCCTGGAGCAACTATGCAAACTTCCAAGGTCAGTCACGAGAATCAGATTCTAATTGGAGGTCACATATTCCTTGCTTCCTCATTCTGCTTGGCAATTCTGACATTGATGTCATTCTTGGCATGGATTGGTTGAAGACCAACAAAGCTACAATTGATTGTGCTCAGAAGTCAATAACTCTGTTCCACCCTTCTGGCCAGATAGTCTATTCTCCAAATGAATCAAGTTCTGTTCAGCTTTACACCCTCGATGCTAAACCTCTACCTCTACTTGAAAATGTTCCGGTGGTTTGTGAATTCCCTGACGTCTTCCCAGAAGAGTTGCCAGGGATGCTCCGGACAGAGCAGTTGAGTTCGTGATCGAGCTTGAGCCAGGTACTGCTCCAATCTCTAAGCATCCATACAAGATAGCTCCTCCTGAACTGAAATTGTTAAAGGAGAAAATCGATATGTACATGGAGAAAGGTTACATTCAGCCTAGTTCTTCGGCTTGGGGTTGCCCAACTCTGTTCGTTGCCAAGAAGGATCAAACAAAGAGACTCATTGTTGACTATCGTCCTCTTAACGAGAAAACCATCAAAAACAAGTATCCAATTCCTCGTATCGATGATCTTTTTGATCAACTTGCTGGAGCCTCAATATTCTCAAAGTTGGACTTGAGGATGGGTTACCATCAAATAAAGATCAGAAAGGAAGATATTCCAAAAACAGCTTTCACCACTCGGTACGGTCTATATGAATACACCGTCATGTCCTTTGGTCTCACCAATGCACCGGCGACGTTCTCTAGACTCATGAATTCTGTCTTCCATGAATACCTCGATAAGTTCGTTGTGGTATATCTTGATGACATTCTGGTCTACTCAAAATCTGAGGAAGAGCATGGAGAACATCTTCGTCTCACTCTCATGAAACTTCGCGAGCATCGTCTATATGCCAAGTTCTCCAAATGTGAGTTCTGGATTCCATAAGTTGCTTACCTTGGTCATGTCATCTCCGCCAAGGGCATAGCCATTGATCCAGAAAAGGTTAAAGCAATTTTTGATTGGAAACCTCCTAAGACGGTGAAGCAAGTCGGAAGTTTTCTTGGCTTGGCTAGCTATTGCCGTCGTTTCGTCCAAAACTTTTCCAAGATTGCCAAACCTCTCACTGATCTCACAAAGAAGGACAAGAAGTTCGTTTGGTCTCCACAGTGTGATGAAAGTTTCAATCTCCTGAAGACTAAACTCACTTCTACCCCAGTTCTGGTTGGCCCAGATACTACCAAACCTTTCCAGATATTCTGTGATGCATCTCTCCAAGGTCTAGGTGCAGTTCTTATGCAAGAACGTCAAGTTGTGGCTTATGCTTCATGTCAGTTGAATGCACATGAGCAAAACTATCCCACACATGATCTTGAACTTGCAGCAGTTGTGTTTGCCCTCAAGAAATGGAGACAATACTTGTTGGGAAACCGCACTGAAATCTTTTCCGATCACAAGAGTCTGAAATACATCTTCACTCAGCCAGATCTAAACCTCAGGCAAAGGAGATGGATTAAAAGATTAAAGACTTTGATCTCACCATTTCTTACACTCCAGGCAAGGCTAATGTTATGGCCGATGCTCTCAGTCGCAAGTCATATTGCAATAATCTCATGATCATGGAAAGCCAACCTCCACTTCATGAAGAATTCCAGAAGCTGAACCTTGGTCTTGTTCCTCAAGGCTATCTTGCGAGCTTGACAGCCAGTCCAACTCTCGAGGACAAGATTCGTTCTGAACAACTTCGTGATGCTGAAATCAAGAAGATGGTAGAACACATCAAAGAAGGCAAGGAGAAATTTAAGTCCTTCTCAATTGATGACAAAGGAACTGTGTTCTTTGAAGGACGCATTGCAGTTCCTCAAGTTCAAAGTCTCAAAGATATCATTCTCAAGGAGGCTCATGAAACTCCTCTCTCCATCCACCCTGGAAGTACAAAGATGTACCAGGATCTTAAGACACTGTATTGGTGGCCTGGCATGAAAAGTGAAATTGCTCAATACGTTTCTGAATGCGACGTTTGTCAACGTGTTAAGGCAGTCCATCAGAAAACAGCCGGTCTACTCCAACCTATGAAAATCCCTGAGTGGAAGTGGGACATGATTGAAATGGACTTCGTCACTGGTTTTCCAAAGTCCAAGAAGGGCAACGATGCAATCTTCGTTGTTATTGATCGTCTCACTAAAGTAGCTCACTTCTTTCCTGTCAAAGAAACAATCTCAGCTAGCCAGTTAGCAGAACTCTACACAGCAAAGATTGTTCCTCTTCATGGTGTTCCATTGGAAATAAGCTCAGACCGTGGAAGCATATTCACTTCTCATTTCTGGAAAAGCTTTCAAGAAGCATTGGGCACCAAACTTCTTTTCAGCACAGCTTATCACCCTCAGTCTCAAGGGCAAGTCGAAAGAGTCAATCAGATTCTCGAGGATATGCTCAGAGCATGTGGTATCTCCTTTGGCATGAAATGGGAGGATTGCCTTCCATATGCTGAATTCTCCTACAACAACAGCTACCAGGCAAGCCTAGGCATGGCTCCATTTGAAGCTCTCTATGGCCGCAGATGCAGGAGTCCAATCAATTGGTCTGGAGCTGGTGAACGTTCACTCTTAGGCCCTGACATTGTTAAAGAAGCCGAGGAGAAAGTTCGCATCATTCGTGACAATCTCAAGATTGCTCAGTCTCGTCAGAAAAGCTACTATGATAGCAAGCACAGGGATATGATCTATGCACCTGGTGACAAAGCATATCTCCGTGTAACTCCCCTCAGAGGCACTCATCGTTTTGGTGTCAAAGGAAAACTTGCACCAAGATACATTGGTCCTTTCAACATTCTCTCAAGGCGGGCAGAAAATGCCTATCGTCTTGAACTTCCAGAAAAACTATCCAAGGTGCACGATGTGTTTCATGTGTCACAGCTCAAGAGGTGTTTCAAAGATCTAGATCGTGCAGTTGATCATGATTCCATTGAACTGCAAGATGATCTCTCTTATGAGGAGCACCCTGTTCGTATTCTCGATGAGACCGAGCGTAAGACTCGCAACAAGAGCACCAAGTTCTTGAAAGTGCAGTGGTCGCATCATTCCGATAAAGAGGCAACATGGGAGACCGAAGAGGATCTTCGCAAGAAGTATCCGGACCTTTTCCTTTCTCAGTAGGAATCTCGGGGCGCGATTCCTTCAAGGGGGGGCGTTTTGTAACATCCCAGGTATGAAAAACCATCCCTAGCATGTTTGTTCCTTGTTTTATTAAGTTTTGCATCATGTCATCATATTCATTGAATTGTTTGCATTTGTTTTGCATCTGTTTTCCTTTTGGTTGCATCTGTTTTCATTTGTTTTCTATTTCAAATTCAAACAATATTCAAATGCTTTGTTTCATACTTGTTATGTTACAACCTTTTAAATAAAAAGTTCAAATAAAAAACAACCAATTGGTTCCATTTATTTTCCATAAGGTTCAAACCATTAAAATTATGGCTTTTAATAAATCAATTAATCCAAACTTAGTTCAAATGGTATTTCAAATTCAAATCACCTTCACTAACAGCACCCCATTTCAACTTATGAAAATTACCAAACAATTATAAGCATTTGTTCTAGTTAAACAATAGGGTTCACCCTACTAAAAGTGTTGTTTTCAATAATAATCAATTAATAATCAAATCCATTTAAATTTTAAACCAATTTGCAAACAGCAATTTAAATGGGAACTTTTTGAAAATCAAAGTTGCCAAGTGATTGTTGTTGACCTATTTAACTCACCCAAATTTTTATAAAATTTTCCTAATTCAAAATCTCATCTTTCTCTTCCCTTTTCATTTTTTGAAAAAAAAATAAACAGGAGAAAAATTTTAAAAACAAAAAACGAGCGCCAGGGGCAGTGGGCTGCGCCCAGCCCACCTTTTCCTTTCTCCCCCACGCAGCCCGGCCCTTTTCCTTTTCTCTCTGGCCCGGTACCGTTTCGCAACGCCCCCCTCCTTTCTTCTTTCTGTACGGCGCCGCATCCGGCTATGCCACGGCGGCAGCAGCCCCCTCCGACGGCCATCCGTAGCCCTAGCCCCCTATATCTACCCCCTAGAACCCCCCGCGCCTGCCCTAACCCTACCTGCTACCTCCTCCCTCGAGCTCTGCCGCCGATCGCCACCTCTCTGCCCCGATTCCCCTCTCTGAACTTCACACCGGCGAGCTCCCTGTCTGAATCCATGGCGACCACCGCCACCTCGCTGCGCCACCATCCCTCCTAGCTACTGGAATCGATCCACCTCTCCTTCCTCGACCTCCCGGACACCTCCTCGAGCCCGGAGACGCTCTGGATCACCGCCGCCATCGTCGACGCCGCCGTCTGCTCCGAGCCTCTGCCACCTCCACGACGCCGGTGAGCAGTCGAGCACGTCCTCCTCCTCCCTGTTCTCCCTCTGCACGAACGCCTCCTCGTCCACCACACACCCGCACGCACACGAGCTACCAGCAGCACATCACAGCACCGGCAGCAACCACGGCTCGCCGCCGGCAGCGATCTCTGACGAGGTTCAGTTAGCGCGCGCGCAGTTGAGATTCAGTTAACAAAACTGAAACTCAACCTTGCTGCATCCCCTTATCTGACAGAAACGAACGAGCAACGCACTGGTTGCAGTGCTTGCGCTCGCGCTGCAGCACGCGGGTTTGAGCCCTCGCGCCCGCGGAATAAAACCAAGTTTTTGCACGCTGCGCTGACAGGGTGGCCCCCCTGTCAGCTGCTGTGTGGCACTGCTGCCACGCAGGCATGCCACGCTGGCCCAGGGCCCAGTGGCAGTGCCCTGGGTTAGATAGCAGTGCGGTATAAAAAGTTTTCAACCTTTTCTGTTTTAAATCTAAGTCCTTTTAAATTGCAGAATGGTCCTCAAAATGAAATTGTTAATAACTTTCATTTGATAAATCCAATTAATAAAAGTAAAATATGTTTGTTGATCCAAATTAAATTATCTATCTATTCAAACCAATTGTTTTCTGTTTTGAATTTTCCAAATGCATCCAAAAATTCAAATTCAAACAATTCAATTGTAATTTGAATAATTGCATAACTAATTCATACTTAATCCAAATAATGCAATTAAAATATGTTTTCCATGCTATTTCAAACCATCTTTTCAAATATAATTTTTGTTTCATGTTTTGAATAATTAAAATTGCTTAAATAATTTAAACCTTGTTTAAATCATTTAAATTTGCTAAATTCATAACTTGCTCAAATTAAAATATTTTTGAACATATAAAATATGTTTTCAAACTAGAAAAGTATAAACTTTTCAAATATGAGTTTGAATTTCTGTTTGGAACAAATAAAATTCAAATAATATTCAAACTTGTTTTAAATTCATTTAAAACTTGTTTAATCATGTTTAATTCATAATTAAATTATTGTAATTCCTTTTTCAATAATTGAAACATGTAATCCAACTAAAATTTTGTGTTCTTTTCAAATATGATTTTTTTTATTTATTTGGCACAATTTAAATTGGTGAAAACAACAACTATTTGTGTAATCCCTTTAAGGAACCAAAAAATTCCCTAACATAATAAATAAATTTCTAAATTGGTAAACCTCATTTCCAATTGGTTCTATTGTTGTTATTTTGTTGTTTTCCTCATCCATGCATCATACTAATCCACTTTCACCTGTTGGTTAATTGGAAAACAATTGTTTCAACCAAAATTCATGGGCTTTTCATATGCAACTCAAAATTGCATATGTGTCCATTTAAATTGTGTTACCATGTCAACTAGTTTATTTTCATGCATCCATTAACTTGGCATGCATCATCCCATGATTGTGCACTATGCCATGATATTGATTGTTTATCTTCCTATATTGTTTGTTTGCTTCTTCTCGGATAGACGACGACGTTGAGACAGACGATACTTACGACACCCCTTCTGAGGATCTAGCTCAGTACCAGGCTGCTGAGTTTGCAGGCAAGTTATCACTCACATGAACCATTGTGTTCCTTTCAACATTAGTTACTGATACTTTCCGTTGTCTATTTCTGCTAGCCATATGTATCGTTCCTTCTGTTACGAACCTATCACATGATACCCTGAACCCTGATATTGCCTCACCTCCAGTCCTATAACCCCGTTGCTTGGGCCCGTGTCTTCCTAGCATGCTTAGGGTTGTTTTTGCTCGAGTCTGTTATCAGTTACTTTCTGTTATCATATTTGATTATATTCTGGGGCTCGATGTTAAACAACAACCTGTTAATCTTGAGGTAATAATAATTTGCTGATAAGGCACCGGCAGGAGGCCCGGCGTGGTTTTGAGGCCTGCTAGTGTCGACCCTAATAGGAAAAGGGTCTTGTCTTCTGATCCATGATGAGCGCACTATCCGCATGTGGGAAGCGTGTATGGGCGCCCCCCTCAATTTGATTCGATTCGCATCTCGTCCAAATCGCCACACTTAGTTCGGGCTTTCCATTTGATGCACGCATATGCAGGTACGAACCCGAGGCCAGGGTGGAACTTTTGTAGTCGGCATTTAGGGCGGCGTGGTCTTCCAGTGCTATGAGGGTCCCCTTTTCTTCGTGGGGCTCGATTAGCCGCGCACGCACAGCACGTGGTGTTTTGGGCTTGATGCGAAGAAGAGTTGAGTTGTGTTGAGTGCCCCGCTTGGTGGGAAAGGCCTTCCCATCTGGCGGGTTATTCTTACGTGTACGGCCAAATGGGTGCACCCCTGCAGGGATAAATCTTCTCGAGAAGCCGTGTTTTCCGCGGTTATGGTTGACTTGGTGAAAGTACTGGCTAACAAGTACTCAGAACAACTTACACCTAACTAATGATAACTTGACTAGTAATAGGCTTATTGACCCAACAATTTGATCCATCTTTCATCCAACTATGTGAGTTATCCTCGGATTGCCTCTTTGGATAAGGGGCGAGATCCAGGATGGGTTTGTGTGGTGGTTAGTTGTAGTTGGTTACGATACGCTATCTTATCCCCTTTCTGATAGCCGGAAGTTGTAGTATGTTCTGTAGTTGGTTAGTGCAGCCAGTTGCAGCATCTTTTATATCCCTTTTCTTCCGTTGAACCCAAGGCATCTGTGCTTGGTGTTGACGGGTTACACTTTGGTGAACTGTGAGTCTTGCTTGCCAGTATGTTTATGTACTGACCCCTTTGGGGCTGTGGTTTCCGCAGACTACGCTTACGAGGATCCCCGTGACGGCTACTACGTGGAGTTTGACGAGGCTGCTGACGAGTAGGTAGCGGACCCGGGCAGGATCCGAGACATCGTGGATGGGCTCCGTTTTCTTTTCATTCCCGGCTTCTTAAGCCTATTTGGATTTGTCTGTACTCAAACCCTTTGAATGCTTCCGCTGAGATGTAATGATGATATGTTGGGACATGTGTCCTCTGGATGATTGTATTTGCTATCTCTGCTCTAGTGAGAGCTATTTGCAACTTATTTCCATCTTTTGTGTCCTAGAGATCTGTTGTGTTATCATTTTGTTCAACGCCGTTGACGTACCATGTGTGTATGGTATGAAGTACATCAATGGTAGTATCCTGATTTCTATGGGATGGTTTACGTAGACGATGAACAGATAGGGGTTGGTTGTCACACATACGTGTGTTGGCCTACTCGTAAGAGATGCGGGTGCCGGTAAGCCCCGTAATCCAATCCACTACTGTTCAACGGAACTGCGAGTATCCTCTAGAAGTCCGGGTGCGACGGCAATCTTCCAGGAGGATGTCCACAAGCGTACGGCTGTTCCTGAGGATGATCCAAGGCATGCACCTTCTGTTCCAGTGGACTGAAGAACTGATCTGACGGACGTGGTTACTCTAGCTACAGAACTCTAGGTTATAAATCATGTGCGTTTTTTCTGTTTATTCTTCCGTTTGCTTCGCTCGTTCTGTCGGGTGCGCGAACAATGCTCGCGGTGGGAGTAGACCCCGTGTCTATGTTTGGCTGCTTGCAGGCAAGCGTAGACTCAAAACTCGTATTCTGCCTATTGACTCGGGTACTTTTTCAGCCCTTTCTGGCCAGCATGAAAGATTTGAGCACTCACTTCCTCAACATTGGGAGGGAAAGAGACACCGCTCGGACTAATTTTCCAGGGCCAAAGGTAACTGTTACTCTTATGAATCGTCACCGTTTCTTTTGCTTTGACTTGGGTTTCTAATCAGTTCCATTTTTTCCGTCTCAAAGCTTTTGATTTCCGGCTCCGCAGAGAAGGATTTTGTGCTCACTCGAGTACAGGAACTCGAGGCTCAAAATGCCGCTCTCCGCCTAGAAGCTGCAACTACGAAGAAGAGGACTGGCATTGCTATTCGAAAAGCAGACGAGTCCAAACAAAAAGAGACTAAAGCTCTTAAGCAGTTCGCATACTTGGAGGAGGCTATAGTCCCTCGACTCCACGCCTTAACGGATGGTCTAACAAGTATTTGTGCTTCTATTACTTGCTCATATTTTCCTTTGGTATTTCCTGTACCCTTTGTTAATGTTTTTCTTTTTCTGTTGTAATTGCTCTGGGTAGTCCTCCTCAGTTAACCACTCGAATGTGGGAGGGTCCGCTTCTGGATGCTATTACCTCCTTAGAGGAGCAGGTTACCAAGGCCAAGAGTACGCTCGAGAAGCTCCAGGAGGTACCCATGGCCTTTCACGAGTGCCTGTTCCCTAGGGATGAGGTACCCTCCACTCTGGATGCCTTGATGGGTGTGTTTCATTACACGAACATCTTGGCCAAGTTCATTCAGGAGCAGACACTTTCCAGAGCCGAGACAGTGTTGACCCTTACTCGAGCGCATGGCATTGAAGGTGACTTTGAAGCTGCTCTGAGTGGGCCTCTAGTGGGCTCAAGAGGGCAAGAGGTACACCTCGACCCCTATACTGAAGATTCCGTTAGGTTAGGTCAGAAGCTTATATCAATGCTCGAGGCTAGGGCCAAGGCTGCTCAGCCTGCCGAAGATGCTCTCAAGGCAGCAACTGAGAGTTAGCTTTGTTTCTTTTTAGTAGTATCTTGTAGGAGCGGTGCCTGAGAGGAGTAAATCCGCCTTTTGCTTGTAATGAATCTTGTATTTTGATGATGAATGAAATATCCTTGGCTGTTTTTCTTCGACTCAACTTTATTTGCCCTCCTTGACTTGTATACCTAAAATTCCTGTTTTGTAACTTCTCCTAATGGAGTAGCCCCCGAGTGTGAGGCAGGAGAGATGCCGCTGAACACTCGAGCGAAATATTACCTGAATCTTAACAATTTTCTTTTCTCTTCTTTAGGCCCCCGGTGCTTCTCGTTCTGCAAACCCATCAACTTCACAACCTTCGACTTCTCAACTGCCTGCAAGAAATTTGGTGCAATTACTGAGCGCCAAACTTTTGAACAAAAGAGGAGGGATTCAAAATTTTGAGGGCTCAACTCGATGCTTCAAAAACCAAAGAACAAGTTGCTTCAGATCGTGACGATTTCCTCTTAGCTGAGCTGACTGCTATAGCTACAGATTTAGCATGTAAGACTTCAACTGTCCCTTTTTGGCTTGTCCCAAGTAAATTTTGCTTCATATAATCCGGGTGATTAATTTTCCTGTAGGTGTCCAAGAGAATTCTTCCGAGGAGACTCGATACATCAAGGAGGAGCGCCAGAAACTTGCCGCTTTTAGCTCTTCATGTTTTTGGGCTGATGCTGAAAGGTATCGAGTGCTACTAACTTTGAGAACTCGGGTTCAACAAGTTGGTGGGGTGATTGGCTCCTGTCATGCTGCTTTCTGCAACATATATGGGGCTCTTTTTCTACTCAATAAGCTACCGGAAGGGCTCTTCAACTTGATGTGGAAGTTCAGCAGCTATGATCATGCCAGGGCACTCGTTCGTTGTCTACTTGTTGATGGAGCCAAGGTTGCATTAAATGTTGCCAAGACTCACTACCCGCACATGAATTTGCTCAAAATCGGTAGGGGTCCTCTTGCTCCCCGGGTTCACCAGCGCATGAACATGACGCCTCGCTATGAAGCAGCCGCTCCCGCAGCACTCACACTTATGCGCTTGGCCGAAGAGGAGACAAATATCCAGCTGGAGAGTGGTTGGACTCCTCAGTTTTAGAGATTAGTCTTTAAGCTATTCCTATAAATGATTTTGTTTGTGTCGTACATGAATAAAATCCCAATTTTTCTTATTGAGTGTTATGTATCTTGCGTATTTTCCTGAATACTTTTCCTGTATAAATCTCATTTGAGCTGTTTGCTGTATAGCTCCTGGGTTTTTTGTCTATGGCTGCTATCCAGGATGCAACTTTTCCCTATTCAAACTTATTGTTGCGCGTTCCCCGAATGTTTTGGGTGCGACCACGGCTGGGAGTCACCCCTATCTCCTGTTTTAACTTTTTGCTGCGCAACCCCCCGAGTGTTTCGAGTGCGACTATGGTTGGGAGTCACCCCTATTTCATGTTTTAACTTTTTGTCGCGCAACCCCCGAGCGTTTCGAGTGCGACTACGGCTGGGAGTCACCCCTATTTTATGTTTTAACCTTTTGTTGTGCATCCCCCCGAGCGTTTCGAGTGCACCTACGACTAGGAGTTACCCCTATTTTCGGTTTTAACTCTTTGCTGCGCAACCCCCGATTATTTCGAGTGTGACTACGGCTGCGAGTCCCCCCAATTTTCAATTTTAACTTTTTACTGCGTAGCCCCTGAGTGTTTCGTGTGCGACTATGGCTGGGAGTCACCCCTATTTTATGTTTTAACTTTTTGCTTCGGAACCCCCGAGTGTTTCGAGTGCGACTAGACTGGGAGTCACCCCTATTTTCTATTGTAGCTTTTTGTTGCGCAACCCCGAGTTTCGAGTGCGACTACGTCTAGGAGTCGCCCATATTTTCTGTTTGGTTCCTTTCCTGCATAGCCCCCGAGTGTGGCTAGGTACATGGCTTTTTCCTGCACTCGGGTAGGGATGCGATTGACTCGTGATTATAACTGTAAAACAGACAGAACAAAATCCGCGCAGAAGAGGGTGATATTGTTTGATTTGTTCGAATGGAATACAGAGATAGCCTTATTCTAATTGTACCAAATTATAAACTAAGCGTAAAAAAGATGTAGCTACGAGATGTTCCATGGATTCTTGTAGAAGTTCCCAGTCTTTTTATCCTTGAGCTTGTACGCGTCGTTCCTGAGTACTTCCCCTATGACATAGGGTCCTTCCCATGGGGATGTCAGTTTGTCGTGGCTCCCCAGTTTTATCCGTAGCACCAAATCTCCCATGCTGAAGGTTCTGCAATGTACTCGATGAGCATGGTAGTTGCGCAAGCCTTGATGATATACGGCTCTGTGCGCGAGTGCTTTATCCCGAGCCTCGTCTGCCAAGTCGAGTGCGTCCTCGAGTGCTCTGTTCGAGTCCTCCTCTATGTAGGAGGAGACCCGAGGCGCATTGTATAGTACTTTTGCTGGTAGTACTGCATCAGCTCCATATACCATGAAGAATGGAGCGTACTTTGTGGATCTATTTGGTGTTGTTTGCAGGCTCCATAGTACTAAAGATAGTTCCTCAGCTTACGCTCCAGCTGCTCATTTGAGTGTGTGAGTAGCCTCTTCTTTAGTACTAATGTAATTAACCTTTTTGATCTTTCTAGCTGCTTATTGGTTTGCGGGTGTGCGACTGATGCGTAGCTGATATTGATCCCTAGCTCTTCGCAATAGTCCTAGAATTCTTCTGCTGTGAAGTTTGTTCCATAATATGTGATGATGTTGTGCGGTATCCAAATTTGTGTACTATGGACGTGATAAATTTTATTGCTGACTCTGCATCCTGTGACAATACTTGCATACCTTCAATCCATTTGGTGAATTTGTCGACTGCTACGAGCAATCGAGTGTGTCCGCCATTGGATCACCAACTAAGTGGCCCAACCATGTCAGGTCCCCATTGCGCGAATGGCCATGCGAGTGCTATCATGTGCGAATATTTTACATGCCTCACAACGCTGTACAATGGGCTTGGCGTCATATTCTGCGATTGGCAAATAGAACCCGGCTCGAAAAGATTTTTGAACTATGTTTCTACTCCCTACATGGTGTCTGCAGGTTCCTTGATGTATATCGAGGAGTATCTCTCTTCACTCTTCTGGGGTGACACACCTTTTTAATATTTCTGATATGCTTCTCTTGTGAAGTTGTCCATCATGAATTTTAAACGTCTTAGCTCTATGCATCACTCGGCGTGCTTTTTCCTGATCCTCAAGGAGTTTGTTTCGAGTCATGTAATCTATTGATGGCTACATCTAGGTGGTTTCCACCTGATTTACTTGCTCTGGAATATCCACGACTGTGGGTTCTGCTTCTTCCTTCGACTACTATGTTCCCTCGGTGTTTGAGTCCTCAACTATTTCTGTAGTTGGTACCTTTGACTTTATGGAGGGTTTTTCGATCTCCTCATAGAAAACAATGGGTGGTATCGACACGCAAGTGGACCCGATGTTTCCTAGAGCGCCTGCTTCTGAACTGCTTCCTCTGCCAATGTGTTGTAGATCGCATCCGTCAAATTCACCCTCAAGTTTGTTGTATAGTTCTCTATATGCTGCCATGGTTTTTGCTAGTGCATCACACTCCTTCATGGTTTGCTATACAACGAGGTTCGAGTCGCCATAAATGACGAGTCAAGTGGCTCCGCATGTTTTAGCCATCTTCATCCCATGGATGAGTGCTTTCTCTCCAAGCTTGTTTGGTCTCTTTAGAAGTTGTAGAAGGGGAGTGCTTTCTCCCTGGCTTCGGGTGTCCACTCGAACTTATCTGACCTCTTCAGAAGTTTGTAGAAGGGGAATGCTTTCTCTCCAAGCTTTGCTATAAACCCTTTCGAGTGCAACAATTCTTCCTGCTAGCTGATGTACACCTTTGATGTTCACTGGTTCTTCATTGAAAGAATAGCCTTGATTTTTACCGGGTTGGCCTCTATGCCTCTTGCAGAAAGAAGGTACTCGAGTAAGTCTCCTTGATGTACCCAAAATGCCCACTTCTTCGGGTTCGGCTTGATCTGATACTTATCGAGTGCTGCAAAGGTCTCTCGAAGGTCGTCAATAAGGGTTTCTGCCTTATTTGTCTTTACCACAATATCATCCATGTACACCTGTGCATTTTTGCTGATTTGCGCCTTCAGCCAGTTTTGCATCATACGTTGGTACGTAGCACCCGCGTTTTCAACCTGAAAGACATTATGGTGTAGCTTTACACACCAAACGGGGTAATGAACGTGGTATTTTCCTTGTCCTCTTGCTTCATGAAGATTTGGTTGTACCCAGAGTACGCGTCGAGGAAGGAGAGCCTCTCGCAGCCTGTAGTCGAATCAATAATATGATCGATGCGTGGCAGTGGGAACAAGTCCTTGGGACAATGTTTGTTCAATGAAGTGTAGTCTATGCAAATCCATAGAATTTCAGTATTTTTCTTGGCTACCAGCACCGGATTTGAGAGCCAAGTTGCCATTTTGATCTCTCTTTGATTTCTTCTCCTATTGTTCTTTGCTTTGGTTTTGAGAAACGACGAGTAGACTGTTGTATTGGCTTTGCATCTTTGTAGATTTTTAGTGGGTGCTCGACGAATTTCCTAGGTACTCCTGGCATGTCCCTTGGGGCCCATGCGAAGATTTTCCATTGGTCACGGAGAAATTCGATGAGCGGGCTTACCTATGCGATAGGCAGTGTTTGCTGGATCAGTCGGGTGAACCTGGTATGCTATTGTATCCTTCTTCACATCGAACTCCATTTCGGGTGTTGTTTTCTTGGTCAGGGGGAGAATCGAGTGATCAGTCGTAATTGCTATGCCTGCCAGTTCCTGCTGCATGCCAAACTACTATGATATTCCATTGAATTCAAAATCGCAACTATTAATTTTATGTAATTGCCGCGCACTATGGTTACTCCCCCTAGGTCCTGGCATTTTGAGCATCAGGTACACATAGTTGGACACTTCCATGAATCCCACGAACGTTGTTCTGCCGAGTATTGCGTTGTATTGCGATGGACAGTCGACCACTTCGAATTCGAGCTTCTCCTTTCTATAGTTGTCGCGTTCTCCGAAGACCATCTCGAGTGTTATTGTACCCAAAGGTTTGATGGATTTCTTGGACACAATGTCGTGGAATGAGTTCTCTCATTTCTTCAGGTTGCTTATTGGTATGTTCATTTCCTTCAGCGTTTCTATGTAGATGATATTGATTATGCTTCCTCCATCCATGAACACTCGATTTAGGTCATAGTCCCTGATTTGGGCTTCAAGTACCAGTGCGGCCTTTCCTGGGAAGGGAAATCGAAGCGGGTGATCAACTTTGGAAAAAGAATTTTTTGCATCGGACCAGTCTAGGAACTCGGGTGTTGTAGGGGGTGATATTTCTGCTAGGTCCACCTGCCTGGTAATGAGGTTTCGACTCCTTTTGGAGGGGGCACCTTTCTGTATCATGTACACCTTTCCTTTCAGCTCCCGGTACCTGTCCTATTCCGGGTATCACGCTCTATATTGATGTTGTATTGCTGCAGTCTGTTGTGCTCTGGGTGCTCCCTGTGCTTGGGGTTGGTGTTGAGGTTGGGCGACTGCTGGTACTGGGGGTGGCTGCGCACGTATCGCCAATGCTCCTGGGACAGCCGAGAACCCTGCATGTTCTCCGTATGATGCTTCCATGAGGAGATTGAATCCGCGATAGTCTTTCAATTTATGACTGGACTTGCGGACTCCATTGTCATCGTCGTACATGTGGTTTGGGCACGACCCTTCAAGTTGTTGCTCGATTGACATCTGCGGTAACCCGTCCGCCCGGATCTTTCGTGGCTGCCACTCGCATTTCTTCTCTTGACCGCGCTTTCACTCTTGTTCACGCGATTGCTCGCGCCCATGCCTGCGGTAGTTGTTGCCGTGACAACCCGGGAATTTGGCTTCCCCTAACTCGGGTTCCATTTCATCGAAGACCCGGTTCTTGCGCTTCCTTCTCCTGTTCTGGTCATTGTTATACCTTCTGTTTCCCTTGTGAGCGTAGGAGGTATCCCTGCGATCTTCCTCGGGTGATGGTGGGTGGGTGTTGTGCGCTGATTCTTCACCCACCGCCCAACTGTTTGCTCACTGTTCCCACCCTGTAGGTCCATCAGGCGGAGCCCGTCTCTGAAGTTTCCGATTGCCGTTTCATCCGAGATGTCCTCTGCGCTATTTTGTAACACCGTCCACCTCTATATGTACCCGCAGATGTTTTCGTCTGATCATTATCTACATGTCTTCAGCTGTCCGAGTGTTATTGGTCATTTTCAAGTAGATTTGAATTCTGGATGAAATCAAACTCGAAATCTTCCTAGCAACTGTACTTGTTTTTGGGTCGACTCTTCAGCCAGTTTCTTACCACTCCTACGAGATGCAGCTGTATGTATTGCATTGCTGTCACCTTGCTACCCTTTTGGAATCTCATAGTGGTCAGGTAATCGTTTAACCACGCCTCAGGTTCCTGGTCGCCATCGTACTTAGGTGTTTCAGGTGTTAGCTTGAACCACTTCGGCTTCCTGTCCTAACGGATTTCTCGAGTGAAACAAGGAGGACTGCAGAGCTCCTCGTCGTCCCAGTCAGTTGAATCGTACTTTGGGTTCTCCACTCGAGTTCTGGTTGTCCTTGGAGGTGGCACTTCTGGTGCTCTTTCCCTGCGGGACCTATCCACCTTGTTTTGGATGAGTTGGTTTCGTAGATCTTGCGGGTCCTCCTTGTGGCGTGGCACTCGGGTTGGTTTGGCCCTTGCCTTTGCCGACTTTGCAAGTATTGTCGTTTGTGGGACGAGTTTTTGCTCTAGCTATGCGCTTGCCATGCTGAGGCCTCGCAACATATCCTCGTGTACTTCTCCACGGAGGTCACCCGGAGTTGGTTATATGGAAATTAGGTATGTTTGGACCTGTAGAATCCTTTCCAGAGGCGTTCTAGGTGCCAATTTCTTCGGTGTTCTTTTTGGTCGTGATCGAGATCCATCAACTTTCGAGTTCCTTTCATGGAATCGGTCATCATATTTGTCGTTCGAGACTGCCTCTTGGGAGCAGTTGGTTTATACAACCCGACGCCCGAATCTCTAGCCGAGTTCATCCCTGGGAGATTCGTGTTATCTAGCTCTCTGTACATATTGTCAAATTTCTTTTATGCTGGGCTAGCTTCCATCGGTATGCCAACTGCTCATCTGTATTGGCATCTGCTAGGAGCGGAAGCCCCTGCTCGACTAGAGTAGTGACCAATCCCATTATTTCTGCTGATACGAGCAGCTGGGACGTTCTGCTTTGCCCCTCTTGCTTTTAGTCGCGGATCCGAAATTAGCGGGTGGAGGGAGTTCGCCATCGTTGCCGATCGGGTCCTGATCCTCCGATGTCTGGGATTTTGATGGGTCCTCGTCGGTCTCTTCCTCGCCTTCATATTCGTCCTCTCTAGTCGCGTCAACATCAGTCGCGCCAGTCGCCTTGCGTGGGTCGGTTACCTCGTCACCATCGTCGCTTCCCGAGGATGAAGACTCGACACATCTTGCCATTGCAACAAAGTGGACGTAGGGGTTGGCAGGTGATGACCCACAAGTATAGGGGGTGTATCATAGTACTTTCTATAAATAAGAGTGTCAAACCCAACGAGGAGAAGAAGGTGTTGACAAGTAGTTTCGATGAAGGAATAACTGTAAATACTGGAAAACAGATTTGTAGGGGTTTTTTATATTGCATATAAATAAAGTGCGAGTAAATAAAATGCAGTAGTACTAATTGGAGCAAGTGGCCCAATCCTTTCTTCAGCAAGGACAAGCCGGTGGGTTTACTTATGATTAACAAACGTTCTCGAGGACACACGGGAGGGTTCTGTCAAGTGCTTTTGTTCCATGCAGCTGAATAATGTTAGGTGTTTTTATAAGTGTTGTGTGGGTGAACCTATCCTAATGTACCGTCCCATCCAAGACTAATACATACTTGTGATTATACCCCTTGCAAGCAACCGCAACTACAAGAAAGTAATTAAGAAATAAATCTAACCACGACTTTAAACTCCGGGATCCTACGCTCCCTCGTGTAATGGTTCCCTAACGGGGGTTTAGGTTTCTGTTACTCCGGCAACCCCACAATTAGTAGCCAAATACACGATGCATCCCCCTAGGCCCATAAATGGTGAAGTTTCATGTAGTCGACGTTCACATGAAACCACTAGGAGAATAACACCACAACTTAAATATCAAACATTAAATATTATTCAACATTACTTCACTACTAACAACTTGACTTCTCCCATGTCCTCAAGAACAACACGAACTACTCACAAGTCATCATATGGATCATAATCAGAGGTGATATAATGGATGGTAACAATCTGGTCATAAAGTTCAAACACCGATAAATCTCACAAGCATCAACTACTAACAAGTAATCCATACCGGGAGAGAGACCTAATGCAAGACAACGATAGAGGCCCCTAATTGTTACAGCGGGATGATGGTGGATGATGAGGGTGATGGTGCTGGTGGTGATGATGATGATGACGATCTTGATGATGCCCGGAGCGATGACGGTGACGATGGCGGTGATTTCCCCTCTCTGTGGGGGAATTTCCCCGCAGATTTCTCCCTGCTAGAGAGCTTTTCTCTCTCGGGTGTTTCCACCCCGCGGCGGCGGCAGAATAATTCTTCGAAGATGAAATGAGGCTTAGGGTTCCCTGGGGGCCAAGCACGCCAAAGATGACCCCCAAAGGTGGGCCAGGGTGGCGCGGCCGGGGGGGGCGCCACTCCTAAAATCAGGCCACTAGTACTATGTTTTCTAAACCACCTAAAATTTGTAGATCTAGATTTGGCTGTATATTTTAGCCACAATGTTTGTTTTTCCACCAAGTGTCTGTGAGATTGTTTTGATCATAACTTTTTGAATATGTAACCATTTTGGTCAAACCAAATTGTTTTGGATATCTATTGAATAGATCTATCACTAGGACTTTGACTCACATCAAGGTGAGTTACCAAATGGAAATTCCATCCATTTTGGTAAAAGACTAGTAGGTTTTTCTAGGATTTTTGGAGGGAGTTTAAAAATGGGTTTTGAGGTGAATCCAATTGGATGAGTTTTCTTGTGACTAGATCTATGTAATCCTAGCTTGGATTAATTTTTGGAGCTCTAGATTATTTTTGGTGAGAAGATATAGAAACAACACTTTTGTGTTTTCATTAATATGTGTGTATTTGTTTGAATGAAAGTGTGTGATTGTTTGAATCTTGTTCCCTAGCATGTATAGAGTTGTTACCACTTGTTATTAGGTTGTTTACTTGCAGTATATATACCTTAGAAAGTGTGTGCATGTTTGGAAAGTCATATAGAAATAGAGCTAGCATTTGTTATTTTCTAGTTTTAATATTTGATGTAGTGTGTGGACAAATTTTTGTGTGATTGTTAACTAAGCTTGTGCTATTCTTATGATGAGTCCAGTACCATTTTGGTACTGTTATTTCGATGTTAGTATCTCTGTTAGCTTGCATGTTATTTTATAGCAAAGCATGTGTAAGTTTTGTTAATTGTTTTCACTAGATTTGTTTTCACTAGTATGAATAGCCATGTGCTAAGTAAATAGTTATATTAATTTTTTCATGAGTGACCAGAGGCTTTGTACCTCTTTTGCCTTGGTATTAGTAGGCCCATAACCCACTGGTCCCATTGCAATTAGGTTAGGGATGCAAATCCCCAACCTTGCACTTGTGTGAAAATAGCATGTAGTACTATATGTTTGAGTTTTATTTTCCACCAAGGAAAATAGATTGTTTTTTTTCACTTATGTAAGTGAAGAGGTTAGTTCTTCTTGGTAATTACTAGTATGTTTGGGTGTGATCCATTTGTTAGCATAATATTCCTTAGGAGTATCATGTTAAGAAATGCTTCACCATGTTTGCTTAAATTCAATTGTTTGCTAATATAATAATTCCTTGTGATTGATAGATTATTGGTGAATGACTTTTATTGAGTGTTTGGATTTTTTAAAGTGTTTAGTTAATATTTTATTGAGTGCATAGCTATTGGATGTGTAGTTTCTACCTTGATTGCTTGCTAAATAGATGAGTAGAAGAGCATGTATTATTAGAATTGGTTTATGCTTGCTTAGTAGATGTTCTCATAGAATTATTTTAGTTTTATGCTTACTAGCATGTGTAAGGTTTTCGTGTTGTTAGTAGGTATATTTATATTCATGACTTTCTTGTTTAGAGTTAAGCATCCTTGTAGCATTGTTTGCTTCTCTAGTGTTGAACTAGTATCACCACTAGAAATTATGAGTTTCCTCTAGTATTGTTTGTCTTTTATTTTATGAGTGTATGCTTTATTCTAGCATGTTTAGGAGGTTATTACTTCTGTTATTGTTCCATTACATCTTGAGTTGCTTGTTGCTATAGTCGTAGACTACAATTTTCTTATAGCATGCTTGTGTAGAATTTCCATACCAGTATGCTATTAGTGCACTCCTGTTTTTATGTTATTTGTTAGGAGCATTATCTCTTGTGGTGCTTGGTGTTTTAGATTGTATATTAGGGCTTGTGGCCATTGGTTTATCTACTGGTTTGTTTTGTTTATTTTCATGATTGATGGATTCCATAACTTAGAGTAGACATTAGCATAGTCTATGACTAGCATATTCATTTGTGGTGTGTTGTTTGCTGTTTGGAAATTGTCTGAGTGACTACCTTAGCATGAGCATTGTTCTTATGTGATTGTTGTGATAGTGTTGTTGTTGTGCTTAGTAGTATCTGGTTATCAATTCAAATAGTTTAATCATGAACTGTGTGGTGATAATTGCTTGTGTGTTGTTAATACCCACTGCCATGGGTATTGCCTTGATTGTTTGTTATTATTTTAGTAGTCTCACGTTTGTGACCACAAGCTATACTTTTAGCTTCTTATGTATCTTATTCTGAGAGTGATACACCCACTCTATATATGGTATGTAAAATGTGGGATATGGTTTCTCAACCATATAGTTGTCTGACGATAGTTTTGTACCCTGAGAGTTTGTGAGATAGTTTTCGCGATAACGTTTGAGTGATTGCGCTAGTATAAGTTTGCTTGTTGTATGTGTTGTTTAGTTGTTTGGTCTTTAGTTCTGAGTGTGTGTCTTTTATTCTTTTACGACGCTAGAAAACGAAGAAGAAGAAGAAGAAGCGGTTGTGGAGCTGTGCGTCAAGTTCAAGTTACTTCAAGGCCAGGGACACTAAGAGTTTTAAGGCAAGCCATCCTGATGCTTGATGTTACTACACTTATCATTATCTATCATGCATGTTTTATTTCTGAAAGTTTTACAAAAACTTTGTTTTCCAAAAAACTATTTTTGAGTGACTACTACTATTATATATACTATTACTACGCCAGTAGTTGATACTTGGTGTTACCAAGCCCATAGCCACCATATGGTATTTATTACCATCACAAATATTAGTCCCTAAGTGGACACCCTAAAAATGTGTTTTTTGCAAAACAAAGGCTTTATGGAAAACCCGGTGGAAAGGCGAAGTCTTATTCACCGGAGGATTGTGGAAGTGGTCTTTTTTTTTGAAATGGTGTTTTACAAAAAATGACACATAACCTAGTCTTCGCCAGACAACTTTTACGTACTACCACCCTACCCCAACATGGGCACGGGGCTTAACTTGAAGTTTGTTCTTGTTAGTGTGTGTTCTATCTCAATTTGCTATAAGGGTCGTCGTGCCCTCGAACCGATTGTCGCTAGGTGGTATATACGGGACATAAAAAGTGTGGGATTAATTTCTCCTCCAGTCGCAGCAGTTGGGTCGCCTGCCGTGGCGCTGGTGGACAGGATGCCGGGGGAACCAGGCCCAACTGAAGAAATAGACATATTCTAGTTTGATCATAGTGGATGGTTAGGATCAGTTATCTGATGTTTACATACTGTTGTTACAGTCCATGGTTGTTCACGGCGGATGTACTGGATCTGGTGGATTGTGTACACCTCTGCAGAGTCAAACTATTCTGATAGCCGCGTCCTCGGATATGGACAGTTGAATGGCCATGTAGCTAGCACTGTGTCAATGTTTTCGAAAAGGAGTTTTCAAAAAGGTGTTGGAATGGTGAAGTTCGGAAAGGAGGAAATCTTGTACCGCGGAGGTACCGTTGATGAAAAGCCAAAAGTTGTTTTACAAGAAGTTTTGCAAAGAGAAAACCTTCTTTTACAAAATGAGTTTATACAACCTCTTGTACATGTGATATCTACAAGAGAAGGGAAACTATACTATTTTCTTTTGAAGTATCTTCTTCAACGAAGATACAGAGATTTTCAAAATCAACTATGATATGTCTTACATATATCATTGATAGTGAACCCTATGTATAGCCTACCTATTCCACTATATAAGCATACTTGCATCTTTGGTAAGCTACATGATGGATGTCTTGCTCAGTACATTCAAATGTACTCATATTGGTTTCGTCCCTGGTATTTACTTGCCAGACTGTGAGAAGGAGCCTCAGAAGGAGATCTACGAGGAGGAGTATGGAGCTGATGGCTTTGCGAACTAGGATCGTCTCCCGGTCAGCAGCCTGTAGGTTAAGGCGTGAATTGGGCTCTACTACGTCTGTGTGTGTTTAGTTTTCCGATGTGTGTGTTGTGTGTTTGCCCCGCACGGCAGTTGTGTTAGACTTGGTCATGTGACCATGTCTCTTTTGTAAGTGTTTGTGCAAATCGTGTAATGATATTGTATTTGTGTACCAACTTGATATGTTGTTCACGACTGGTGTGATCTGGGATCGTGAATGTATGCATATCGGAGGTGTCCTTGAACAGTGGTTCTGGGGGACCTTACATGTAGTTGATGGCGATGCGACTCTAGCACCAAAAGTATGGTACCTCGCAGGGTTTACACACGTACGGTGTAACCGATGGCTCCCGAAGCTCCAAACCAGCAAATCAGCGGAGGCAGAGAGATGGGCCGGAGAGAACTCTACACGATGGTGGGTGTAGGGTTGAGATAACCTCGACTCTAGCACAGCTCCAAAATGGGAACCACATGATTAGAGGAGGAAAAGAGAAATTATGTGCCAAAAAGAGAGGGGGTGCCTCCCTTTATATAGGAGGAGGAGGGGAGGGATTCCCCTTGGCTTAGCCATGTGGGACTAATTCCCACATGGTGGCCGGCCAAGAAGGGGCAATCCGCACCCCTAATGGTCCCAAAAGGGCCCATGCGGATTGCTCTCTCCTCTCCCTCTATTCTCCCTTTTCCCCTAATGGGGCTCTTTTGCCTATTAAGGGACATTCATGAAAAAATGGCTTTATTAAATGAATAAAAGATATATTTAATTATTAGTCGCACTAATTAATAATAAATACACATTATTTAATTTATTTAAACACCAAAACACCTTTCGTTGCCCTCCGATCACCATCGGATAAATACTGGAACTATTTCGGCTCTGTTCTCTCTTATGCTCTTCGATAATAAATCACTCTATCATCGGTCATGCTTAAGTGTGACACCCTAACAGTTCGAGATTACTGTAGACATGATCGAGATCCCACTCCAATCAATGACCCAAGCGGGACTTGGAACCCCCCCGTTTGGTATCTATGCAATCTGCGAATATCTTCGTTGTTGAACCTTAAACGGAAGTTCCCCCAACTTCTGTCATCGATGCCTAGTTTGTCCGAAACTCATTCTCTCGTATCTCCATACCTATTACGATCTTGTTACCAACAAACCTATCTACTCATTACCATGATGTTTCATCCCTGTGACCTAGCCACATGCTTGCAATCTTTACTTGTTGTAACACCGCTAAGTGGGCCCAGAATATATGTCCATTATCGGGATTGATAAATCCTGCTCTTGATGCATATGCCTTAATGCGTCATAAACGCATCCATAATTTCTGATGTTCCATGTTGTTTTCATGCCATATGCTACATGCTTTACTTTACACTTTATGCCATTTTTATCTATTTCTTGGGACTAACCTATTGACAAGATGACATAGAGCCACCTCTTGTTTTCTGCTGTTTTTAGTTTCAGAAAAGTTGTTCTGGAAATATTCTCGGAATTGAACGATTCGAAGCCCAGAAGTCTTAGAATTCCCGGAGGATCCACAGATTCCAAAAGAGAACCAGAGAGGGGCAGAGGGGGTCCCACACCATGGGTGGTCGCAGGTCCCTGGGCGTGGTGTGGCCCCCCTGCTCGCCCACCGACGTTGCCCTCTCGCCTATTTAGTATCCTCGAAGGGTTAACCCTAAACACCTGAGCCTTTTTCACCAAAAACATCCACAACCACCGTCATCGTCAACCCTAGTTCGGGAGGGTTCTGTAGCTCTCCCCGGCACCCTGCCGGGAGGGGGAATCATCAACGGAGGGCTCTACACCACCATGCCCGCCTCCGGAATGATGTGTGAGTAGTTCATCCTTGGACTACGGGTCCATAGCAGTAGCTAGATGGTTGTTCTCTCCTATTTATGCCTCATGTTTAGATCTTGTGAGCTTCCCTACATGATCAAGATCATCTCATTGTAATGCCTCATGTTGTGTTTGCTGGGATTCGATGAATATTGAATGATATGTCTCATGATTATCAATCTATCATGTTATGTTCATGTGTATGTTATTTATGATCTTGCATGCTCTCCATGGTTAGTAGATACTCTGGCTAAGTAGATGCTAGTAACTCCAAGAGGGAGTATTTATGCTCGATAGTGGGTTCATGCCTCCTTTGCATCTGTGCTCGAGTGACAGAAATGTGACGTATGGAGGATGTGATGTTGCCATTAGGGAGAAAACAACGATGTTTACATGGTTTACATTACACACTTTGCTTACTGCAATTATCTTCTGCTTGCAACTTAATACCCAAGGTTTGCTCGGATGACATTCTGAGGGTGGATTATTAGTCATAGATGCAGTTGGATGACGGTCTCTGTATATCTTGTTGTAATGCCCGCATGAATCACATAGTAATCATCATGTCATGCATATGCTCTATGGTGCGGCCTTTATACCTGTCAATTGCCCAGCTGTAATTTGTTTACCACACATGCTATCTATTTGTCTTGGGAGAGACACCTCTAGTGAACTGTGTACCCCGGTCCATTGTCCTCATTTTGATAATACAACCACTGCAATCTCTGTTTTCATACTGTTGCTACTGTTTTATTACTGCCATCATTGTTCTCTTTCATCTACTCCAAACAAATATTAGTTTTCACATGGTACGTTTAACCTCTTTGTGTTAAGCAAAACCGGTGAGATTGACAACCTCACTGCTTCGTTGGGGCAAAGTGATTTGATTGTTTTGTGTAGGTTCCACGTTGCTTCTGAACCGGTAGTGCGCTCTGCCACATCAGCTGCATCAACATTTTGAAGTGATTTCTTTCTCCTACTTGTCGATTCAACCTTGGTTTCTTTCTGAGGGAAACTTGGTACTGTGCTCTTCATACCTTCCTCTTGGGGTCTCCCAACGAACGTGTGTTACACGCGCATCGGGCTAATTTCTGGCGTTGTTGCCGGCGAGGAAGAAGATTTCTGCAAGAGGAGTCTCTCACTTCCAATATCTTTACTTTGTTTTTGTTTTGCTTATTTTTATTTTATTTTTTCTTGTTTGCTTCTCTTCATCAAAAACACAAAAAATAGTTCTTATTTTAGTTGTCTTTTTATCCTTTTTTTATCTTGCTAAAATGAGTACTCCTGTTCCTTTCGCCATGTCAAATGAAGAAATGATCTTCACTTTCAAACAAGGGAGTGATGAGAGTTTTAAAGAAGCTTGGTGTAGAGTTTTTGATTCCTATTACAAAATTGAACCTAAAATGACTCTAAGCATGTTTCTTCGTAGTTTTTTACTTTGGTCTTGTTCTTTGCTATAGATATGCTTTGGATACTGTGGTAGGAGGAGATTTCCTTCATTGTGATGGAGATCAAGCTTTTAATGCCATAAAAAATTTAATTACATCCTATAGCTCACCTAGTAATTCTGATAAAGCCCTTGCAAGCATTTATGCTCGGTTGAATACTCTTGAGTCACATATATGTTGTTTAAAAGAAGGTTATAATCAGATTCGTGAACAACTTGAATATGTCCCAATAAACTCTGAAGCCTCAAATATGATTCCTACGGTGAAGGTTGCTATAAATGGTGAAACTTTTCATGCTCGTTGTGATATTATGTCTGGATTTTGTCTTATGCCTCAAGAGATTAATGAATCTTTGAATCTTTGGGGACTTTCTGAGGGAGGAGAAGAAATTCCTATCACTAATAACACCACTATATTTCCCATTGGGATAGCTGAGGGCAGTGTTTACGAAACTCCTAGGGAGAATAGTCTCCACTGATTATCTTGTTATTGAATGTGTAGGAGGAGGCCAAATTACCCTTGGAAGATCTCTACTAAAGCTCTTGGGAGCAATTATTGACGTTGGGAAAGGTACCATGACTTTCACTTCCAAACCATGCTCCAACCACCAGTTCCCTCAAAGTAATAATAAGGTAAGAAAGGTAAACGTAAGCCTCGTAGTTACAATTTGGATGCTTCTTCGCTTGAAATACTTGATTCTATTTTTCTGGGCCTAGCTAAAAGGCGTCAAAGAAAAGCACTTTTTGGGAGATAACCCATGGTTTTATTTTTGCTTTGTTTTTCTCTGTTTTCTTTGAGTCAAGGGGTTGTTTACTTCTATAGCAACTCCTTTGTTTCTTTATTTTCATGTATTAGTTGTGCCAAGTAAAGTTTCTAGCAAAAGTTGGAGTTGGTTTTGGATTTCTGCGCAAGAAACAGATTTCTTCTGTCCACCATAACAAATCGCATAATTCACAGAAAGATTAAAATGACCTGAATTTCTTTGTGCTTATTCCTAAGTTAATTCCAAAACCTTTTCGTTCTTTATGTTTTTCGATCTGAGCAAATTAAGTGCCCCGATTTTTTTTGTCTTCACAGATTGTTCTGGTTTTGACACATTCTGCCTTTTTACTTGCATTCTCTCTTTTACTATGTCAAGTGGATTTATTTGCTCCAAGAAACATCAGTGGTTATAGCTGATGTTTAAAAGTATCAATAATTTCGTGTGTCCATGCAAAACATGTGAATTTTTAATTGTGCACTAACCCTCTAATGCGAATTACATTGAGTGTGGTGTGAAGGAAGTTTTCAAGGGTCAAGAGAAGAGGGTGATATAATGTGATAAAGAAGAGTGCCAGGTCAAAGCTTGGGGATGCCCCCGTGGTTCATCCCAGAAAATTCTAAGAAGACTCAAGCGTCTAAGCTTAGGTCACTTCTAGTGAAACTATATTTTTATTTGGTCACATCATATGAATTTTACTTAGAGCATCTGTTTGTTTTCTTTTGTTTTCCTTGATGCAATAATATTTTTGGAACCTAGCATTCTTTTTGTGGGAGAGAGACATGCTCCTCTTTTTCATATGAATACTCGTTATGCTCGTATTCTTAGTTTTTCTTCTAGTTGCTGCAAAATTCCTTTTAGCTCCTGTTTTTCATGCATCTCTTATTTAGAGTTGTCAGTTTTAGTAGAGTTGTGTTAGTACTCTATTGTTTCATTGCTATATCTCTTGGAGAGTTTCTGTTTAGTATAAAATGCTTGGTGTTGGAAAGCAGTAGTACAATTTTCGTGCTTATAACAAGGCAAATAGAAGCTTGTATAGACTGTGGCTAGACTTTTTCATGTCATGCTAGATGTTATTTTAATTCTATGCTTAGTCCTTTTTATTGTAGCATGACTTGTATCGAATAGATGAGAGTGCTTAATGTGCCATTGAAAGAATCATCAGTTGTTGTTGTCATATTGAAGCATACATTTGTGGTGTTCTCCTCTAAATGCTTTATTTGGTTGACTTGGCGCATGCTTACACCATGTTTATGACTACAAACCAGTCACTTATAGCCTCTATGATCATTTAGTTTTTGAACTTGTAATGCCCTGCTGTAACATCCCAAGTATGAAAACACCCTTAGAATGTTTTATTTCTTGTTAATTTATTATTAATGCATCATGTCATCATAAGCATTGCATGTGGTATGTGTTTGAAATTTGAAATTCAAATTCAAATCATTTCATACTTGGCATGTTCCAATTGTGGTTTAAAATTAAAATCTTGCAAACATTCAAATTCAATAAGCTTTTCATAATTGGTTGATATTATTGAATAAACTTGGTTATTTCAAAAAATCAATTCCTTATGAAACCCTATTTGAAATTTAAATAGCAATTTCAAATCATTTGGCAATTTCAAAATTTTGGAAATAAGTACACATACCTTTGATCTTGCTGTTTTGTAATTCAATAAAAAAAATTGTTAAAATAAAAACCCCAAAAATCCTATTCTATTTTATCTCTTTTCCTTTCCTACAAAAAAAAAGGCAAACAGAAAAAAAATAGAAACAGAAAACAAAAAAAAGAGGGGCAGGCCAGCCCAAGTGGGCTGAGCCCACCACAGCCCCGCAGGCCCAGCCTGCCCCGCTCACCTCTTCGTCCTCCTCTGTACGGAGACAGAGGAGGGATCGCTGTCCCCCACCTACAGGAGCTCACCTGCTCTCCTCCTCCCTACTTAACCTCCCACGCAACCGAACCCTAGTCTCTCGCCTTTCTTCCTCCTCCAGCCGCCGCCGCCATTTTTCTCCTCTCTCTCTTTCCCTCCTGCTCTCTGTTTCTCTGATCCTGCCCCACCGAAAATTCAGAGGGGGTAGTCGCCCTCGACCTCGACGCCATGGACGTCCTCTGGCCAAGCTGAGGCAAGAAATCGAACCGCGTCCTCGTCTGCTACCTCTACGCGTGAGGATCCGCCAAGAGTACGACTACAACACCGCCGCCGTCCTCCTTCCCCTCCTCCGTTCGTCAAGTTCAGTAACCTGCAGGCCGACGCCCTGAACCGCACCACGACGCCCTCGCCTTCTCCTTCGCCGCCTACGCGCCCGAGGTGAGAACCCATCCAGGCTTAGGCCCTTCCTTCCCCTTGCTCTAGCGTGCCTGCCCTCGCGCGGCCGCGGATGCTCGCCGGCGAACCTCCTCCGTTCTGTCAGCCAGCACTGAGTTCAGACAAAGTCTGAACCTTTGGTTCAGTTACAGCCACGTCGTTTGTCCACCTCAAAACCATGCGCATCCTCTACCTATCAAAACCGAGCCGCAGCCCAGCTGGTTACGCTACCGTGCGCGCGCGCCTGAGGTCCTGGGATCGAGTCCCCCCCCCCCGCGCGGAATAGAAACACACTTATTTTATTTTATTTTACAGATCCAGAATCAAATCGTTTTCGCACACGGGTCCCTGAGGTTTCACAGATCAGTCCCTGCCCATCACAAACAGGCCCTCATCTATTTTAAATAATCACAGATTAATACCACAACTTTAAAAATGCATAACTAATTCATTACAACCCCAAATTTAATAATTTAAATATATTTTCCATGCCAAATTAAATTCTCTACCCAAATATAAACTTTGTTTACTGTTCTGAATATTTTAAATTGGTGAAATATTTAAATCCTTGTGTAATCCATTTAAAATTGCAAAATTCATAACTTGGGCATAAAAATTCCAAATTCAACAAACCAAATATGTTTTCCATTCCATTTTTCATGAACTTTGCAAATATCAACTTTGTGTTCTGTTTTAAATAAATTAAATTGCTGAAAACAACTGTTTCTTCATTAATGCATTTAAAATTGTCAAATTAATAATTTGCTCACTTTAAATCCATTTTCAACAAATGAAATATGTATTCCATCTAAAATTTTGTGTTCTTTCCAAATATGAATTTTGTTATCTGTTTTGAACAATTAAAATGGGTGAAAACAATAAGTGTTTGTGTAACTCATTTAAGAAGCCAAATTTCATAACTTAATAAATAAAATTCCAAACTTGGTAAACAACATATCAAATTGAAGCTATTGTTGTTTTCTTATTATTTTCATCATCCATGTGTCATTATAATCAACTTTCACATGATGGTTATTTGTAGATCACTTAATTCAACTTTAATTCTTGGGCCTTTCTATATGCAACCCAAATTGCATATGGGCCCAATTAAATATGTTTACCATGTCAACTAGCTTATCTTTGATGCATCAATTAAATTGTCATGCATCATCCCATGTTTGTGCACTATGCCATGTTATTGATTGTTTGTCTCTCTGCGTTGTTTGTTTGCTTCTTCTCGAATAGACGACGACGTTGAGACAGACGAGGTTTACGACACTACTTCAGAGGAGTTAGCCCAGTACCAGGCTACTAAGTTTGCAGGCAAGTATTCACTCACATAAACCATTGTGTCCTCTCCACACTGGATACCGATACTTTCCGTTGTCTAATCTGCTAGCCTTAAGATTCGTTGCTTGTGTTCCGATCCTATCACATGTTATCCTGTAACCCCTGATATAACCTATCCTCCACACCTATAACCCTGTTGCTTGTTGCCTGTGTCTTACTAGCATGCTTAGGGTTGTTTATGCTCGAGTCTGATGTCCGTTATTTCTGTTGTTATCTTTATTATGTTCTGGGGGCTCGATGTTTAAACAACAACCTGTTAATGTATGAGGTAATGCTAATTTGATGATAAGGCACCGGCAGGAGGCCGGGTATGGTTTTGAGGCCTGCTAGTGTCGAACTCAGGAAAAGTTCTTGTCCTCTGGATCCATGTTGAGTGCGCTAACCGCATGTGGGAAGCGTGTATGGGCGCCCCCCGCAACTCTGATTCGATTCGCATCTCGTCCAAATCGCCACACTTAGTTCGGGCTTTCCATTTGATGCACGCATATGCAGGTACGAACCCGTGGCTCCAGGGTGGAACTTTTGTAGTCGGCATTTAGGGCGGCGTGGTCTTCCAGTGCTATGAGGGTCCCCCTTTTCTTCGTGGGGGCTCGATTAGCCGCGCACGCACAGCACATGGTTCTTTGGGCTTGATGCGAAGAAGAGTTGGGTTGTGTCGAGTGCCTCGCTTGGTGGGTCTGATCCCCGTCTGGCGGGATATTCTTACGTGTACGGCCAAATTGGTGCACCCCTGCAGGGTTAAATCTTCTCGAGAAGCCGTGTTGTCCACGGTTATGGATGACTTGGTGATAGGGCTGGCTAACAAGGATTAGACAACTTACACCTAATTAATAATAATTTGACTAGTAATAGGCTTATTGACACAATAACTTGAACCTTCATTAATCCAACTGTGTGGGTTGTCCTCGGGTTGCTTCTTTGGATAAGGGGAGAGATCCAGGATGGGTTTGTTTGAGGTTAGTGGTAGTTGGTTCCGATGCGCTATCTTATCCCTTTCTTTTAGCCGGATGTTGTAGCGAGTCTCTGTAGTTGGTTAGTGCAGCCCGCTGCCGCACCTTTGTATCACCTATCTTCCGTTGAACCCAAAGCATCTGTACTTGGTGTTGTCGGGTACCCTTTGGTATCTTGTGCGTCTTGCTTGCCAGTACTCGTCTGTACTGACCCCTTTGGGGCTGCGTGTTCTGCAGACTACGTTTCCGAGGATCCCCATGGTGGCTACTACGTGGAGTATGACGAGGCTGCTGACGAGTAGATAGCGGACCCGGGCAGGATCCGAGACTTCGTGGATGGGCTCCGTTCTTTCGTTTCCGGCCTCTTAGGCCTATTTGGATCTTGTCTGTACTCAGACACTTTGGATGCTTCCGCTGTGATGTAATGATGACTTGTTGGGACATGTGTCCTCTTCATGACCGTATTTGCTATCTCTGCTCTAGTGAGAGCTTTTGCCACTTATTTCTATTTCTTTGTGTCTTAGAGATTTGTTGTGATATCACTTGTTCAAACGCCGTTGACGTACCATGTGTGTATGTTATGAAGTACGTCAATGGAAGTATTCGGATTTCTATTGGATGGTTTCACAGACGATGAATAGTAGAGGATGGTTGTCACACGTTTACGTGTTGGCCTACTCATATTGAGATGCGGGTGCAGGTAGGCCCCGTAAGCCAATTATCTACTGTTTAGCGGGCTGTGAGTATCCTCTAAAAGTCCGGGTGCGACAAATGGTATCAGAGCCTGTCTGCCTGTAGGATCCCTTTTACTGATCGCAGTTGAGTCTAGAAACTATTTTGTAGCTATATAGGAAAAATGAAACGTGAGAGTAGGAATTCTGTTCTTTTATATCTTTCCCCACCCACCCTCCCTTTTTCTGGTAAGGAAGTGCAACGTTGTTTTCTCTTCTCATCTAAACTTTCAAGTTAGGATTTCACGTATCCTGGTTTCTCTAGGATGGTTATATCTACTAGACCATAGGAATGGAGGTGGTTGTGACATGATTTTCATGTTGCCTACTCACGATTGAGAACGGAGGCACATAAGCCCCGGAAGCAGATCCTCTATTCCTTAAGCAGTAGATATTGATCCTTTAGAAGCCCGGATGGGTTTTCCGTAGTACCTCAGGAGTGTTTGGTCTCGTGTTTCCCGAATGTTGCTTCGATATCCTGTTCTTCTCAAGATCCTTTTCGTCCGTTGGAACCTTGTTGTTGCTTGCCACTTCAGTTTTTCTACCGGCGTCTAATCAAAGCTTCCCCGATCATCTGCAGATGGATCTCAGGTTCTACCCGCAGGTGGTTCGTATGACTCGTTGCGAGAGCACTGCCGGTTATCCAGAGATGCTGAGAGACATGGTCACTTTTCTGGGGTTCCGTTGGGCACCAGAGTACCAGGTCTACGAGCAGCAGCGAGAGTTTGAGCAGACCTACTACCAGGCTATCGTCTACATTCTGTCAGATGATGGCATGAGCGTAGTCCACCGCTACGAGGCAGTGGGTTCCACAGTGGATATGGCTGTGCAGCAGGCAGCTTATGTGAGCCTCACCGTCCTTCGTGCTGACTACTGGGGATTTGACGATTCTATCTATCGCCACATCCCTGGTGGTTACATCACTTCGGAGGGAGCTCACTTCACTCTCTACGACAACTTGGATGTTTACGAGCATGATAACTCCAGGATGCACACCACCGCTCAGTTTGTGAGACACAGTGACGCAGTTGCCCGCACACTATCTCAGGAGTTGGCTTCAGTCAGAGAGCAGCTTTACCTTGCTTTGACTCGTCTGGCGACTTACACCACAGACTTTGTTGGAGACGAGCGCTTTGCACGTTTCGATCAGCCAGTTGGGCGTCGTCTGCCAGATGCTGGAGGTTATGAGCCGATCAGAGGTCCACTCCTTAACCTTGGTGCTGGTTACACTGGGATTTCCCGCTTTGGAGCACAGGGAGTCGACGCTATGTACTTCACCACGCCTAGAGTCGGTCTCAGACCGCGTCAGATCTACGTGGATCGTTGTTCTACCTACTTTCGTGGGCGTGCTCCTCACCGTACCTCTCGCCGTACTCCTAGCCGCCGTCCTGCGTGATGAGCATGGGAGTACTGATGTATCCATTCTTAGCTATGTTTAGTTATCCTTTGGCATTCGAACCATTTATGGTGTATTGGATATTCTGATGTATTTGAACATGTGATGGTGAACCTTGTGGTTGTCTATTCATGCGTCGGAATAATCTCTCTTTCGGTTGCCAAGTCTATCCTTTTCTATTGTTGTGCTAAAATGCATTTCCATTCAGGATGCCGCCAACAAGGAACAACACGCCTGAGCCACCGCCAATCGCGGAGCTGTTGACTCAGATGACCCAAGTCATGACGCAGATGGCCCAGTTTCAGGCTAATCAGCACATCAACCAGACAGCTCCACGAGTGAGCATCAAGGAGTTTCTCAGTCTGGGCCCAAGAGCTTTCGTGGCCACACGCGAGCCTCTGGACGCTGATGACTGGATCCATGAGATAGCCAAGGCTCTGGAGATTGCACACGTATCTGAAGAAGACAAGGTCAAGTATGCCTCCTATATGCTGAAGGGTCAAGCAGCTTCTTGGTGGGAAAACTTCCAGGCCATGAGAACTGGGATGCCAGTCACGTGGGATCGTTTCAAGGAAGCCTTCCTGAAGCACCACATTCCAGATGGTCTCATGGAAAGAATGCGTGAAGAGTTTTGCTCTCTCAAGCAGGGCAAGTTGGACGTCATCGGGTATCAGAGTGAGTTCAATCGCCTCGCTCGGTACGCTGGAGATGAGGTGTCCACTGAAGCTAAGAAGATGGCAAGGTTCCGCAGAGGTTTTAACCCGGAACTCAAGTATGCCCTCACCAATGTCAAGGCCAACAGCTTCGAGGATCTCGTTAACACCGCGCTCAATGAAGAAAATGGGCGCAAAGCGTTCGAGGAGTCTCGCAAGCACTCGCGTGAGGGTGGTTCCTCCTCCAACATGACCACCCATCCGCAGAAGCGCCGCATCTGGGTACCAAATGGTGCTGTCACTCGGGCTCCATACGCCCAAACTTCTCCAGGCTTCGCTCCCCGCCCACCCAACCCTGCTCAGATGCATGATCAAAGGGCTTCGATGGGGCAGCCAAGGCCAGGGCCTCCTCGTGTCGTCACATGCTACAAGTGCAAGCAGACGGGACACTACGCCGACAAGTGCACGCAGAGGCAGATACCTCCACCACCACCTCGTCCTAACACAAACCAGGCAATGGTGCGCGCTCCCCCGCCTAAGGCCTTCAACTCCAACAACAGGCCTGTTGGGAGGACCGCAAGGGTGAATCATGTCAAGATCGACAAAGTTGAGGAAGCTCCTAACGTCGTTCTCGGTACATTTCCAGTAAACTCTATTCCAGCTAAAGTGTTGTTTGATACCGGAACATCACATTCTTTCGTGTCAAAGATCTTTGCGACAGCAATTAAACTCCCTTTTGTTGGTTTGGGTTCCCCGCTAGTGGTCAACTCCCCTGGAGCAACTATGCAAACTTCCAAGATCAGTCACAAAATCAAATTCTAATGGGAGGCCACATATTCCTTGATTCTCTCATACTGCTTGGCAATTCTGACATTGATGTCATTCTTGGTATGGATTGGTTGAAGGCCAATAAAGCAAGAATTGACTGTGCTCAAAAGTCAATAACTCTGTCCCACCCTTCTGGCCAGATAATCTATTCTCCACATGAATCAAGTTCCATTCAGCTATGCACCCTCAATGCAAAACCTCTACCTTCACTTGAAAATGTTCCGGTGGTTTGCGACTTCCCTGACGTCTTTCCAGAAGAGTTGCCAGGAATGCCTCCGGACAAAGCTGTTGAGTTTGTGATCGAACTTGAACCAGGTACTGCTCCAATCTCTAAGCATCCCTACAAGATAGGAACTCCCGAGCTGAAGTTGTTGAAGGAACAAATTGATATGTACATGGAAAAAGGTTACATTCAACCTAGTTCCTCGGCTTGGGGATGCCCAACTCTGTTCATTGCGAAGAAGGATCAAACAAAGAGACTCGTTGTTGACTATCATCCTCTTAACGAGAAAACCATCAAAAACAAGTATCCAATTCCTCGAATCAATGATCTTTTTGATCAACTTGCTGGAGCCTCAATATTCTCCAAGTTGGACTTGAGAATGGGTTACCACCAAATAAAGATCAGAAAAGAGGATATTCCAAAGACAGCCTTCACCACTCGCTACGGTCTATATGAATTCACCGTCATGTCCTTTGGTCTCACCAATGCACCGGCGACCATCTCTCGAATCATGAATTCTATCTTCCATGAATACCTCGACAAGTTCGTTGTGGTATATCTTGATGACATTCTTGTCTACTCAAAATCTGAGGAAGAACATGAAGAACATCTTCGTCTAACTCTCATGAAGCTTCGCGAGCATCGTCTCTATGCCAAATTCTCCAAATGTGAGTTCTGGATCTCCGAAGTCGTTTATCTTGGTCATGTCATCTCTGCCAAGGGCATAGCCATTGATCCAGAAAAGGTTAAAGCAATTGTTGATTGGAAACCTCCAAAGACGGTAAAGCAAGTAAGAAGTTTTCTTGGCTTGGCTAGCTATTGTCGTCGCTTCGTCCCAAACTTCTCCAAGATTGCCAAACCTCTCACTGACCTCACAAAGAAGGACAAGAAGTTCGTTTGGTCTCCACAATGTGATGAGAGCTTCAATCTCCTCAAGACTAAACTCACTTCTACACCAGTTCTGGTTGGCCCACATCCTTCCAAACCTTTCCAAATATTCTGTGATGCTTCTCTCCAAGGTCTAGGTGCAGTTCTTATGCAAGAAAGTCAAGTTGTGGCTTATGCTTCACGTCAGTTGAACACACATGAGCTCAATTATCCCACTCATGACCTTGAACTTGAAGCAGTTGTGTTTGCCCTCAAGAAATGGAGACAATACTTGTTGGGTAATCGCGCTGAAATCTTTTCTGATCATAAAAGTCGGAAGTACATCTTCACTCAACCAGATCTAAACCTCAGACAAAGAAGATGGATTGAAAAGATTAAAGACTTTGATCTTACCATTTCTTACACTCCAGGCAAGGCTAATGTTATGGCCGATGCTCTCAGTCGCAAGTCGTATTGCAATCATCTCATGATCATGGAAAGCCAACCTCCTCTTCATGAAGAATTCCAGAAGCTCAACCTTGGTCCTGTTCCTCAAGGCTATCTTGCAAACTTGACAGCCAGTCCAACTCTCGAGGACAAGATTCGTTCTGAACAACTTCGTGATGCTGAAATCAAGAAGATTGTAGAACACATCAAAGCAGGCAATGAGAAATTTGAGTGCTTCTCAATTGATGACAAGGGAACTGTGTTCTTCGAAGGACGCATTGCAGTTCCTCAAATTCAAAGTCTCAAAAATGTCATTCTCAAGGAGGCTCATGAAACTCCTCTCTCCATACACCCTGGTAGTACAAAGATGTACCAGGATCTCAAGACACTGTATTGGTGGCCTAGCATGAAACGTGAAATTGCTCAATACGTTTCTGAATGCGACGTTTGTCAACGTGTTAAGGCAGTTCATCAGAAAACAGCCGGTCTTCTCCAACCTCTGAAAATCCCTGAATGGAAGTGGGACATGATTGAAATGGACTTCGTCACTGGTTTTCCAAAGTCCAAGAGGGGCAACGATGCAATCTTCGTTGTCATTGATCGACTCACTAAAGTAGCTCACTTCTTTCCTGTCAAAGAGACAATCTCAGCTAGTCAGTTAGCAGAGCTCTACACAGCAAAGATTGTTCCTCTTCATGGTGTTCCATTGGAAATAAGCTCAGACCGTGGAAGCATCTTCACTTCTCATTTCTGGAAAAGCTTTCAAGAAGCATTGGGCACCAAGCTTCTGTTCAGCATAGCCTACCATCCTCAGTCTCAAGGGCAAGTCGAAAGAGTCAATCAGATTCTCGAGGATATGCTCAGAGCATGTGGTCTCTCTTTTGGCATGAAATGGGAGGAATGTCTTCCATATGCTGAATTCTCCTACAACAACAGCTTCCAGGCAAGCCTAGGCATGGCACCATTTGAGGCTCTCTATGGCCGCAGATGCGGGAGTCCAATCAATTGGTCTGGAGCTGGTGAACGTTCACTATTAGGCCCTGACATTCTTAAGGAGGCCGAGGAGAAAGTTTGCATCATTCGTGACAATCTCAAGATTGCTCAGTCTCGTCAGAAAAGCTACTATGAAAGCAAACACAGGGACATGGTCTATGCAGCTGGAGACAAAGCATATCTCCGTGTAACTCCCCTCAGAGGCACTCATCGTTTTGGTGTCAAAGGAAAGCTTGCACCAAGATATATTGGTCCCTTCAACATTCTCTCAAGGCGTGCAGAAAATGCCTATCGTCTTGAACTTCCAGAAAAGCTATCCAAGGTGCACGATGTGTTTCACGTGTCACAGCTCAAGAAATGCTTCAAAGATCCAGGTCGTGCAGTTGATCATGATTCCATTGATCTGCAAGAAGACCTCTCTTATGAAGAGCATCCTGTTCGCATTCTCGATAAGACCGAGCGCAAAACTCGCAACAAGAGCACCAAGTTCTTAAAAGTGCAGTGGTCTCATCATTCTGATAAAGAGGCAACGTGGGAGACCGAACAGGATCTTCGCAAGAAGTATCCGGACCTTTTCTCTTCTCAGTAGGAATCTCGGGGCGCGATTCCTTCAAGGGGGGCGTTTTGTTACATCCCAAGTATGAAAACACCCTTAGAATGTTTTATTTCTTGTTAATTTATTATTAATGCATCATGTCATCATAAGCATTGCATGTGGTATGTGTTTGAAATTTGAAATTCAAATTCAAATCATTTCATACTTGGCATGTTCCAATTGTGGTTTAAAATTAAAATCTTGCAAACATTCAAATTCAATAAGCTTTTCATAATTGGTTGATATTATTGAATAAACTTGGTTATTTCAAAAAATCAATTCCTTATGAAACCCTATTTGAAATTTAAATAGCAACTTCAAATCATTTGGCAATTTCAAAATTTTGGAAATAAGTACACATACCTTTGATCTTGCTGTTTTGTAATTCAATAAAAAAAATTTGTTAAAATAAAAACCCCAAAAATCCTATTCTATTTTATCTCTTTTTCTTTCCTACAAAAAAAAAGGCAAACAGAAAAAAAATAGAAACAGAAAAAAAGGGGGGCAGGCCAGCCCAAGTGGGCTGAGCCCACCACAGCCCCGCAGGCCCAGCCTGCCCCGCTCACCTCTTCGTCCTCCTCTGTACGGAGACAGAGGAGGGATCGCTGTCCCCCACCTGCAGGAGCTCACCTGCTCTCCTCCTCCCTACTTAACCTCCCACGCAGCCGAACCCTAGTCTCTCGCCTTTCTTCCTCCTCCAACCGCCGCCGCCATTTTTCTCCTCTCTCTCTTTCCCTCCTGCTCTCTGTTTCTCTGATCCTGCCCCACCGAAAATTCAGAGGGGGTAGTCGCCCTCGACCTCGACGCCATGGATGTCCTCTGGCCAAGCTGAGGCAAGAAATCGAACCGCGTCCTCGTCTGCTACCTCTACGCGTGAGGATCCGCCAAGAGTACGACTACAACGCCGCCGCCGTCCTCCTTCCCCTCCTCCGTTCGTCAGGTTCAGTAACCTGCAGGCCGACGCCCTGAACCGCACCACGACGCCCTCGCCTTCTCCTTCATCGCCTACGCGCCCGAGGTGAGAACCCATCCAGGCTTAGGCCCTTCCTTCCCCTTGCTCTGGCGTGCCTGCCCTCGCGCGGCCGCGGATGCTCGCCGGCGAACCTCCTCCGTTCTGTCAGCCAGCGCTGAGTTCAGACAAAGTCTGAACCTTTTGTTCAGTTACAGCCGCGTCGTTTGTCCACCTCAAAACCATGCGCATCCTCTACCTATCAAAACCGAGCCGCAGCCCAGCTGGTTACGCTACCGTGGGCGCGCGCCTGAGGTCCTGGGATCGAGTCCCCCCCCCCGCGCGGAATAGAAACACACTTTATTTTATTTTATTTTATAGATCCAGAATCAAATCGTTTTCGCACACGGGTCCCTGAGGTTTCACAGATCAGTCCCTGCCCATCACAAACAGGCCCTCATCTATTTTAAATAATCACAGATTAATACCACAACTTTAAAAATGCATAACTAATTCATTACAACCCAAAATTTAATAATTTAAATATGTTTTCCATGCCAAATTAAATTATCTACCCAAATATAAACTTTGTTTACTGTTCTGAATATTTTAAATTGGTGAAATATTTAAATCCTTGTGTAATCCATTTAAAATTGCAAAATTCATAACTTGGGCATAAAAATTCCAAATTCAACAAACCAAATATGTTTTCCATTCCATTTTTCATGAACTTTGCAAATATCAACTTTGTGTTCTGTTTTAAATAAATTAAATTGCTGAAAACAACTGTTTCTTAATTAATGCATTTAAAATTGTCAAATTAATAACTTGCTCACTTTAAATCGATTTTCAACAAATGAAATATGTATTCCATCTAAAATTTTGTGTTCTTTCCAAATATGAATTTTGTTATCTGTTTTGAACAATTAAAATGGGTGAAAACAATAAGTGTTTGTGTAACTCATTTAAGAAGCCAAATTTCATAACTTAATAAATAAAATTCCAAACTTGGTAAACAACATATCAAATTGAAGCTATTGTTGTTTTCTTATTGTTTTCATCATCCATGCATCATTCTAATCAACTTTCACATGATGGTTATTTGTAGATCACTTAATTCAACTTTAATTCTTGGGCCTTTCTATATGCAACCCAAATTGCATATGGGCCCAATTAAATATGTTTACCATGTCAACTAGCTTATCTTTGATGCATCAATTAAATTGTCATGCATCATCCCATGTTTGTGCATTATGCCATGTTATTGAGTGTTGGTCTCTCTGCGTTGTTCTTTGCTTCTTCTCGAATAACGACGACGTTGAGACAGACGAGGTTTACGACACTACTTCAGAGGAGTTAGCCCAGTACCAGGCTACTGAGTTTGCAGGCAAGTATTCACTCACATGAACCATTGTGTCCTCTCCACACTGGATACCGATACTTTCTGTTGTCTAATCTTCTAGCCTTAAGATTCGTTGCTTGTGTTCTGATCCTATCACATGTTATCCTGTAACCCTGATATAACCTATCCTCCACACCTATAACCCCGTTGCTTGTTGCCTGTGTCTTACTAGCATGCTTAGGGTTGTATATGCTCGAGTCTAATATCTGTTATTTCTGTTGTTATCTTTATTATGTTCTGGGGGCTCGATGTTTAAACAACAACCTGTTAATGTATGAGGTAATGCTAATTTGATGATAAGGCACCGGCAGGAGGCCAGGTATGGTTTTGAGGCCTGCTAGTGTCGAACTCAGGAAAAGTTCTTGTCCTCTGGATCCATGTTGAGCGCGCTAACCGCATGTGGGAAGCGTGTATGGGCGCCCCCCGCAACTCTGATTCGATTCGCATCTCGTCCAAATTGCCACACTTAGTTCGGGCTTTCCATTTGATGCACGCATATGCAGGTACGAACCCGTGGCGCCAGGGTGGAACTTTTGTAGTCGGCATTTAGGGCGGCGTGGTCTTCCAGTGCTATGAGGGTCCCCCTTTTCTTCGTGGGGGCTCGATTAGCCGCGCACGCACAACACGTGGTTTTTTGGGCTTGATGCGAAGAAGAGTTGGGTTGTGTCGAGTGCCTCGCTTGGTGGGTTTGATCCCCGTCTGGCGGGATATTCTTACGTGTACGGCCAAATTGGTGCACCCCTGCAGGGTTAAATCTTCTCGAGAAGCCGTGTTGTCCGCGGTTATGGATGACTTGGTGATAGGGCTGGCTAACAAGGATTAGACAACTTACACCTAATTAATAATATTTTGACTAGTAATAGGCTTATTGACACAATAACTTGAACCTTCATTAATCCAACTGTGTGGATTATCCTCGGGTTGCTTCTTTGGATAAGGGGCGAGATCCAGGATGGGTTTGTTTGAGGTTAGTGGTAGTTGGTTCCGATGCGCTATCTTATCCCTTTCTTTTAGCCGGATGTTGTAGCGAGTCTCTGTAGTTGGTTAGTGCAGCTCGCTGCCGCACCTTTGTATCACCTATCTTCCGTTGAACCCAAAGCATCTGTACTTGGTGTTGTCGGGTACCCTTTGGTATCTTGTGTGTCTTGCTTGCCAGTACTCGTCTGTACTGACCCCTTTGGGGCTGCGTGTTCTGCAGACTACGTTTCCGAGGATCCCCATGGTGGCTACTACGTGGAGTATGACGAGGCTGCTGACGAGTAGATAGCGGACCCGGGCAGGATCCGAGACTTCGTGGATGGGCTCCGTTCTTTCGTTTCCGGCCTCTTAGGCCTATTTGGATCTTGTATGTACTCAGACACTTTGGATGCTTCCGCTGTGATGTAATGATGACTTGCTGGGACATGTGTCCTCTGCATGACCGTATTTGCTATCTCTGCTCTAGTGAGAGCTTTTGCCACTTATTTCTATTTCTTTGTGTCTTAGAGATTTGTTGTGATATCACTTGTTCAAACGCCGTTGACGTACCATGTGTGTATGTTATGAAGTACGTCAATGGAAGTATTAGGATTTCTATTGGATGGTTTCACAGACGATGAATAGTAGAGGATGGTTATCACACGTTTACGTGTTGGCCTACTCATATTGAGATGCGGGTGCAGGTAGGCCCTGTAAGCCAATTATCTACTGTTTAGCAGGCTGTGAGTATCCTCTAAAAGTCCGGGTGCGGCACCTGCATGCTTTGATTAATAATGTTTTTGTCGCTATGCATGATTATGACCATTATTGCTCTCTTGTTTTATCACTCCTAGTCTTTTGCTAGCCTCCACCTGTACTGACTATGAGCTCTACTCATGAATCCAACTCCCCAAAACCAAAGTTTTCCAAATGTGTCCACCATACCTACCTACATGTGGTATTTAACCTCCACTCCAAGTAAATTTCTCATGTGCTACCTTTAGAACTTTCAAAATTATTCCTGTTTTGTGCTCCTGTTTTAGCTCATGAGACGTAAATAGAGAATCTTTATCTCACTTGTTGATTGGACTTTACGCTTAATACGCTTATCCAAATGATAGAAGAGCTGGCAGCAGGGTGCCTAGCCCCAAAATTTGTTATTATTAAATTCTCTTCACTATTTTTGCCCCTGATTTATCAGTCAAAGCATAATTATGTAAACAAAAGAGAAAGAGGGATGACCTTCTGACCCTAGTTGCGTCCTTCAATGGGAGCCGCTCTTTTGAAGTCTAGTTGGCTTGTGACGTACTGTATTTTCTGTTTACCATTCGTTGACATAATCATACACCTCTCTAAAAAAATGTTTGCAATACCTCTGTTTAATAAAATAAAAATCTCTAGCACATGAGTTAATCCATGCTTCCCTCTGCGAAGGGCCTTTCTTTTACTTTTATGTTGAGTCTCCATCTTCTAACTTTATGCACAGTTGAGAGAGCATAGTTGCCATCCTGAGTTTAATGTGCATTTGTCCCAGAAACATTATTAATTGATTCATGATGTGTTATTATTTGCTCCCAAATAATTTGTTCTAGTCATCCACTTGAGCTTTGAAGGTGTCCTGGCATTTATGTTTTGCCCCACTCTTAAGGACAAGCGAAATATCACTTTGCTATGTTTTCTCTATGCTCGAAACAAACATATAACTTTCGAGTGCATTATTATTCATGATCTTTTATTTGTGTTACTTTTCATGATGCAAGGTGATTGCTAAGTTTCATTGTTTAAAATTATATCTATCATGCTTGTGTTTAAAGTGCTATGATCTCAGCTATACTTATGCTTTTACAATTTAGATGAACAAGTTTATGTTGGTAGCATGTCACCTCAGAAATTATTTGTTTTTATCGTTTACCTACTCGAGGATGAGTAGGAACTAAGATTGGGGATGTTGATACGTCATAAATGTATCCATAATTTCTGATGTTCCATGTTGTTTTCATGTCATATGCTACATGTTTTCTTTACACTTTATGACATTTTTATCGATTTCCTGGGACTAACCTATTGACAAGATGCCACAGAGCCAGTTCCTGTTTTCTGCTGTTTTTAGTTTCAGAAAAGTTGTTCTGGAAATATTCTCGGAATTGGACAATTCGAAACACAAAAGTCTTAGAATTTCTGAAGGATCCACGGAGTCCAAAAGATAACCGGAGAGGGACAGAGGGGTGCCCACACCATGGGTGGGCGCGGGTCCTCCCCGGCCGCGCCCAGGGGTGGTGTGCCCCCCTGCTTGCCCACCGACGTTGCCCTCTCACCTATTTAGTATCCTCAAAGGGTTAAGCCTAAACACCCGAGCCTTTTCCACCAAAAACATCTGCAGCCGCCGTCATCGTCAACCCTAGTTCGGGAGGGTTTCGGAGCTCTCCCCAGCACCCTGTCGGGAGGGGGAATCATCACCGGATGGCTCTACACCACCATGCCCACCTCCGGAATGACGCGTGAGTAGTTCATCCTTCGACTATGAGTCCATAGCAGTAGCTAGATGGTTGTTCTCTCCTCTTTATGCCTCATGTTTAGATCTGGTGAGCTTCCCTACATGATCAAGATCATCTTATTGTAATGCCTCATGTTGTGTTTGCTGGGATCCGATGAATGTTGAATGCTATGCCTCATGATTATCAATCTATCATGTTCTTTTCATGTGTATGTTATTTATGATCTTGCATGCTCTCTGTTGTTAGTAGATGCTCTGGCCAAGTAGATGCTAGTAACTCCAAGAGGGAGTATTTATGCTCGATAGTGGGTTCATGCCTCCTTTGCATCTGTGCTCGAGTGACAGAAACGTGACGGATGGAGGATGTGATGTTGCCATTAGGGAGAAAACAACGATGTTTACATTACACACTTTGCTTACTGCGATTATCTGTTGCTTGCAACTTAATACCCAAGGTTTGCTCGGATGACATTCTGAGGGTGGATTATTAGTCATAGACGCAGTTGGACGACGGTCTATGTATCTTGTTGTAATGCCCGCATGAATCACATAGTAATCATCATGTCATGCATATGCACTATGGTGCAGCCTTTATATCTGTAAATTGCCCAATTGTAATTTGTTTATCACACATGCTATCTATCTATCTTGGGAGAGACACCTTTAGTGAACTGTGGACCCCGGTGTATTTTCCTCATATTGATAATACAACCACTGTAATATATGTTTTCAAACTGCTGCTACTGTTTTATTACTGCCATCACTGTTCTCTTTCATCTACTGCAAACAATTATTATTTTCCACACGATACGTTTAACCTCTTTGTGTTTAGCGAAACCGGTGAGATTGATAACCTCACTGCTTCGTTGGGGCAAAGTGATTTGATTGTGTTGTGTAGGTTCCACGTTGCTTCTGAACCGGTAGTGCGTCCTGCCACCTCAGCTGCATCAATCTTCGGAAGTGATTTCTTTCTCCTACTGGTCGATTTAACCTTGGTTTTTTCTGAGGGAAACTTGCTACTGTGCTCTTCATACCTTCCTCTTGGAGTCTCCCAACGAACGTGTGTTACACGCGCATCATGCCTCAACATATCCCTCGAGTTATTTAGCGTACACCTTTATGGTCATCGTCTTAAGTTAATGCCATTGGATGTAGTTTCACAATCTCGGGGATAGCAATTAAAATATCATCTCACGGTCAAAGGTTTGGGTACTAAGTTTTATGGATATTTATAAGTTGGGTGTGTGTCCATCATATCATTCAACCAATGATGTGACTCCATTGTCAATGACGTAATTGCCCATGTCAGGAAACCTTGATCATCCGTTGCCCAATGGACTAGTTAAATGGAGCCTCACTAGGAACCTGATTTTGTTTCATATGACACATGTATTAATGTTTTCGCTTAATACAGTTATATCGTGAAATAAAACATATTATAAACAAATTAAGATATGATAAATAAAGTCTTTATTAATTGGCTCTAGGGCGTATCTCTCAGTAAGAGGAGCTAGACGAGCGCAAGTGGGCAACCGATGAATGGAGCGCTCACAGGAAAGAGCTTGTCGCCAACGAGGCAGACCAAAAGCATGATGCTCACATATCCAAGCAGAGATCCCTCATCGCTATAATTCCCCTAGCTCCGGTAGAAGAGACCTCCAAAGACCTCGAGTCCTTCATGACTACGAGTGCCTTGGGCCACTTAGTGTCCAAAACATCCTAGGCTGGTCTCCTTCAGGCTATCATCTATCTGATGTCCATACAGTCACGTGAGACACCTCCGACCCCACACGCTGCGGCCTCCCTACGCCGGCCACAGTCGACAAAACCACATCGCGGAATGAACGTGCCTCGCGCCCCAACACTGACCCGGAGGAGTTGCGGAGCAAGCTCGTGCAGACAAAAGTCAATCGTAGACGCCTTGAGAGAGAGAGGAGGAACTAAACAACGCTACCCAAGACCGCGTCGATAGTTCCCACGCTGAAAGCGCAACAAGGAAATCAGTCAACTACGACGAAGATGAACTTTGCAGGTCGCCCTGCTTCACACGCATGATCCGTGAGGCCAAAAAGCCAAAGAACTTCAAACTGACCGTTGAAAGAGCGTTTGTGGCATGTCCCACTATATATATGTAAGAAATATGACCTTCTAGATCTATTATTAGTATAGAATAAAAAAAGGTTGAAATAAGTCATGCACGTTGGATTCCCGTATCACGGATCAAGACCGGATTCCGCTGTAAATTTGTCGACTCAAACAGATAAAAATGGCACACATACAGAACCATTTGGGTCACTGCGCGTTGGAGACGCTCTTAGAGCATCTTCACCAGCACCCCCCAAACGGCCCTCCAATGGCCCATTGGAGGTCCGGACCAAAAAAACCGCCCATAGCGGCACCCCAAACGTGTCCACCCATCAAATTTGTGTCCGTCACCCCCATCCCACTACCAAACTTGGGCCCTTTATGAGGGCACCGGACATTGTCCGGTCAGTCCACCTGACCCCTGGGGGGGGGGGGGCGCTCGTCATAGAGAGAAGGCGGGAAGGGGCGTGAGTAAAGACGTCGTGCAGGAGGATGGTTCACGTAAATGTCGCTCGCCGGTTTCCAGTGCGACGAGACTCCAGCCTGCAACACGCCTCACAATTACACCGCCGACGCGACGTTTCCAATGACGCGCTGCCGACGTTGTGCCTTCCCCACGCTAGCATTTACGTTGTTGTCGTCCTTCGGCCAGGATAAAAGGCACATGCTTTGGATCACCGTGCCACACAACCTCCTCTTCCCCGCCCTCTTCCCCTCGCCGTCCAAATCTTCTCGCCCTCGCTCTCTCCCTCGCCTCTCCATGGCGGCCAACAACTGGGAGGTCAGCTCCTCCTCCGGCTCGAGGCTCACCAGCGGGCACACCATCAACACCGAAGGAGTGTGGGAGTTTTACCGGTACGGGCTCCTCACCCCTCCGGATTGCCGCATCCCGAAGGAGTGGTGCCTCTCCCAGGGCGGCCTCGTGGTTCCACCGATGCCAGGAACAGTGGAGTAGATCCGTCCTTACATTGCTCGTCGGCACAGCGGGATGACGCCGGCAGAACGACGACGACCAGCACAACTGGGGCAACTGTATCGACCCGTTCGAGCAGGAGCGGCAGACGGTCATCGACAACACCGACGTGGTCCTATCGTGGCAAGCCGCCACGGGGAACGTGTTGCCGCTCCGGTTCCTGCCGCTGCCGCTAGTGCCGTGCCCCACGGCTGCTCTACGGCGCCGCTCTCCACCTCATGGAGGTCCGAGCATCATCATCCACAATGCCCCACAACACCGCTCCTCCCCACCCCGATGTCAACCCCAAGGCTGCCTTTTCCTCCGCCCCATCGCCCGGAGCCGCCGCAGCCCCGCACCGCCGTCAAGGAGGAGCCGCGGGAGGATGACCTCTACAACCTCCTCTCGCCGCTGCGCGACCCGCTCGACGGCGAGAGCTTCGGCCTCCTCGCAGCAATGGCCAACTCGATGGCTACGCTGGAGCAGAAGGCGATGGGGTTGCTGACGATGATCAACTCCACGACGACGGAAGCCTCCGGGAGTCGCGACGCCTCCAGCAGCGTTACCCATTCCGGGGCCTCCAGCAGCCGCACCCCTCGCATCGGCCCCTCCTCGAGCCACGTTGTCGTCTCCTCCTCCAAAGTCATCATTCTCGAGGACATCGACGACGACGAGGAGTAGCTAGGGTTAGGGTTAGACTGCCGCCGTGGCCAAATTTCATCAAAATAGTTTAATTAAATTTTCGCGTTCAAAGCTTTTTATTTTTTATCTTGCGAGCAAGGACATCCACCAAATTTGCGGACACACGTTCCTTATCATGTTGTCCTTAAAAGGGCTTTATTGGGGGTGTCCGACACAAATTAAACGTTCCTTATCCGCAAAGAGCCCATTTTCGCAGTTGGCGGGATAAGTTGGAGTTGCTGCAGGCTGCGCCGTGCGCGCTCAACGCGTACGGCGTACCACGGAGAACGCGCGCGCAGAAAAGCGCAAACCAAACAGACAGCCCCAACCCCAAATGCGTCCGGCAGCCGACCCGCAGCTCCTTGCGGCTGCGGTCGAGGCGGCTATCGCGTCGCGCTCCCCGCGCCTCGGCCGTGCCGCGCACGCGCGCGCCCTCAGGCTGCTGTCACCGGACCTTCCGCCCTTCATCTGCGCGCACCTTGTCAACCTCTACTCTAAGCTCGATCTCCCCGCGGCCGCCGCCTCAGTGCTCGCCTCCGACCCCAGCCCCACGGTCGTTTCCTTCACCGCCTTCATCTCCGGTGCCGCGCAGCACTCGCGCTCGCTCCACGCACTTTCCGCCTTCGCCTCCATGCTCCGCCTCGGTCTCCGCCCCAACGACTTCACCTTCCCCTCCGCCTTCAAGGCTGCTGCCTCCGCGCCTCCTCGCTCCGACGTCGGTCCACAGATACACGCGCTCGCCCTTAGGTTCGGCTACCTCCCCGTAGACCCCTTTGTCTCATGTGCCGCCCTGGACATGTACTTCAAAACCGGCCGCCTCAGGCTGGCTCGCCGACTGTTCGAGGAAATGCCTAACAGAAACGTGGTGGCGTGGAATGCGGTGATGACCAACGCTGTGCTCGACGGACGGCCCTTCGAGACGGTCCATGCTTACTTTGGGCTCCGGGAGGCTGGTGGGATGCCGAATGTCGTCTCGGTCTGTGCCTTCTTCAACGCATGTGCCGGTGCGATGCTCCTGTTGCTTGGGGACCAATTCCATGGGTTTGTGGTGAAGTGCGGGTTTGGCATGGATGTCTCAGTGTCGAATTCGATGGTTGATTTCTATGGGAAGTGCCGATGCGCGGAGAAGGCAAGGATGGTGTTTGATGCGATGAGAGTCAGGAATAGCGTGTCATGGTGCTCCATGCTTGTTGCGTATGCACATAACGGGGCAGAGGAGGATGCGTTTGCAGTGTACCTGGATGCGAGAAGTGCTGGGGAAGAGCCGACTGACTTCATGGTCTCCAGCGTGCTCACTACATGCGCTGGCCTGCTAGGCCTTGACCTTGGGCGTGCTCTGCATGCAGTTGCTGTACGCTCTTGCATTGATGCAAACATTTTTGTTGCAAGCGCATTGGTTGACATGTACGGGAAGTGCGGGGGTGTTGAAGACGCGGAACATGTTTTTTTGGATATGCCACAGCGGAATCTTGTCACATGGAATGCGATGATTGGAGGGTATGCTCACATCGGTGATGCTACGAATGCACTTGCGGTGTTCAGTGATATGATAACGAGTGGAGAAACAGCACCTAACTACATCACACTTGTAAATGTGATCACAGCCTGCAGTAGAGGAGGTTTCACTAAGGAAGGCTATGAGTTGTTTGAGACAATGAGGGAGAGGTTTGGGATAGAACCACGGACTGAGCACTATGCTTGTGTGGTTGACTTGCTTGGGCGTGCAGGTATGGAAGAGCGAGCTTATGAGATTATACAGAGGATGCCAATGAGGCCTTCCATTTCTCTCTGGGGAGCACTACTTGGGGCATGCAAGATGCATGGGAAGACAGAGCTGGGAAGGATTGCAGCTGAGAAGTTGTTTGAACTTGACCCCCAGGACTCTGGCAATCACGTGCTGCTCTCGAACATGCTCGCATCAGCTGGCAGGTAATAATAACTACCTCATTCATACAGAATTTGGTTTTCATCGGTGATATGGGTGCTGTGGAAAATACTGTCATATATCAACATGTAAAAGAATTCATCTAAAAAAAAAACCCACAAATCTATGTGGTAACTTGTCAGTAAACCAAACGTATTCTTCATGGCATTAACTTTGGAACATATTAAACTATCTGCTGTTATCTCTTGGCCTATTCTGCTTATGGAATCTGCCTAAGCTTTCTAGTTCTAATTATCCACACTTGCTCATATATCGAGGTAAAATAGAACAATCAATATACCAGACCTCTTTTGTTTTACGAAAAACAGGGTTAAATCCCCTGCCTCCTCCTTTCATTGATGAAACCAAGAAGTTCACAAGGGTGCAAACCACATGTCTGGTCACAAGATACAGGTATTTTTGTCTTCATGACATACTCCCTCCATCTACATATACAAGGCCACTTAATCTTGTCTTAACTCTTAAGTCAAACTGTTTAAGTTCGACCAAGTTTGACTTATGACAAGATTAAGTGGCCTTGCAATATATAGATGGAGGAACAGGATCAAAACTCAGCGCACTATCTCTCTCAACTCAAGGGACAAACTGGCGATCCTAATCCCACAGGACTCCATTGAGGATCTTCACTTTCAGTTCTTCAGAAGATGAACTCTCAGATATCATTTTTGCCAGGAATTTGTGTAGGTTAATCTTCTGTAACTTGCCTGTCTTCCTCTCAGACAGCATAAGACATCTTTCCAATAGGCGGAATTGAGAACCTACCTGTACATAGAGTCATACACCGTGTCAACATGCCTATTATGTTGAATTAATCATCTTCATCCCTGGCCATGTCTCCCCCTGAAAACCTAAGCATTACTTAGATTCCACAAAATCTGTAAAGTTTCTGACCAGCAAACATTCAGCATTTATTGCATTTATTAATTTCCTGCCAACAGGAAATACTTTTGAAGGTAATTTCCTCAGTAATGGTGACCATTTTACTAATGGAAGTCCACGTAAGCTTAGCAACCATACAAACAAAGAATAAATGTAGTTTTACTGCAGATATCAACAGCCCGACGACTTATATTATCCCTACCTACATGTTGTTTGGCAAGGAGCGAAATGATAAAGTGTAGTCCTGGGAGGTATATTCAGCTGCCTAACACCAGGAGAATGAGCAGGAATTAGATCACTGCAATCAACCATTCTATCAAACGATTTTACATTACAACTCCTGGAGTGGTACAGCTGAAAGTTTTATGTTCAGCATCAGATATGGTTCCATTCTCACAGTTTGACCAGCTCAAGCCACATGCCCGCAAAATCTATCATTTAACACATTTCCTAAAAGTGAGTTTAAGCTCATTGCCCTCACATACATCTGCAACTTTCACATGTTAGCCGAGGCACTATGTTGCACATATAATAAACAATATTTGCATATCCTTTTAGACATTTGATGAGATATCTGCCAGATTCAGATTATGCCATTTGGAACCTAATTTAGCCTTACAACAATGCACTAGCACACAATTCATGCTATTTATATAATGTATCTATCTTCTGAGCTTGTCCAGGTGGGCAGAAGCAAATTATGTAAGGAAGGAGATGAAAGATGTTGGAATCAAGAAAGACCCAGGGTGTAGTTGGATCACTTGGAAAAATGTGGTGCATGTTTTCCATGCCAAAGACACCAAACATGAGATGAACAATGAGATTCGGGCATTACTAACCAAGCTCAAAAAACAGATGCATGCTTCTGGGTACATGCCAGACACACAGTATTCACTTTATGATCTTGAGGAAGAAGAGAAAGAATCGGAGGTGTTTCAACATAGTGAGAAGCTTGCTCTGGCCTTTGGACTTATTCACATACCGGCTGGTGTACCTATAAGGATCACAAAGAACCTGAGAATATGTGTGGATTGTCACCGAGCTTTCAAGTTTATATCTGGTATTGTTAGTAGGGAGATAGTCGTGAGAGACAATAATAGGTTTCATCACTTCAAACAATATGAGTGTTCATGCAAGGATTATTGGTGAAAGTTCTGTCCATGTGATACACATATTCTTTTGCCATCCCTAGAATCAGTTCTGCAAAGATAAAATGAAAAGGTACGTAACATTAGTTTCTGTAGAGTTACATCACATTATAAAACTATCTCTTCAGAAGGATGATACTTTAGCTTACGTTGTGCATTGTTGTATTACTCGAAGCCCTTCGTTCAATTTTCTAATAAGTAGAAGTGTAGAAGTCATGTGTGCACTAGGTCACAGTGCTACTACAAATATCCGACTTTACTGCACTAGAAAGCTAAAGCTACCCAAGCACATTTTTTTACTAGTTTACTGCTCCCTCTGTCCAGTAATATAAGATTGTTATTACAACCAATATAGGAGTATATTGGTTGTAATAATATATAATATTATGGGACGGAGGGAGTTCTATAATTGCAGCAGTGAGAGAACTATTTGGACAAGGAGTGAAATGCATCCAGTCCTTAAACTATCTGGCAGTCTTCAAAACGGTCCTCAAACTCAGGTGTACCAATAGTGTCCTTATACTTCCTAAAGGGGTCCACCTGTGGTCCTAAACAGGCTCCCCCCCCCTATTTCGATGATGTGGCACCGTATCTGACAGACGGAGCCCACCAGAACCAGACATGAGGACGTATGTAGTCATTCTAATTTGTTACTTCAGATAAAACCCCCTTGCCTCTCCCTCAAGAAGTACTGCTGTTGCAACTCAAATTTCTTGAACCCATCATCATCACCTACCTCAAGAAGTTCTCCAGTGAGACCATTACCTTCCCACCTAAACTCCGCCCCAACATCGAACGGCGACATGACGAGCCATGGCCGGCTTCAGAAAAACCCGAGCCTTCTATGATGGTGACGAGGGGAGCGGCTTCGGCGCGCTGCACCTGATGAGCTCATCGTCATGTGCTGAAAGCCTGAAACACGAGGCGGAGGCTGCTAATAAGGCGATCTCAGAGCTACTCGATGGGGTGGTCAAGTACCTCGCCGATAGGCACTATGGCCTGCCGGGGTTGGCGGACAATGCGAGCAATGGAGGCCATTAGGATGGCAACTACGACGGTGCAGCGCACTGCGACGATGAGGACAATGGTATGGGAGCGGGGGGGGGGGGGGGGGGGGGGGGGCAAGGGTGCTCCAATGCCCTTACGATGCAGCCATCCCAGTTCAAACTTGAACGGAGGGCGCCTCAATGTGTTCCAGAGCGCATGCTGTGCCCAGAAGAAATTTGGATGTACTGAAGGAATCCCACAAACATGGTAATGTTCATCCACCACCGACTGATGCTACAGTGGACACATTATTGGAGCTGCCACAGGACATCTTGATCGCACCTTTGCCACTTTGAGATCCCTGACCCAGTCATGCCCTGACCTCGTATCTGCTGTCTCTCTCTGCCTTTCCTGGCACTTCGCCTACAGCAGCCTGTGTGATTCGGGGAAGTACAAACAATGGCAGATGCCGTGCCTGCTCCACACTTCTGAATTACTGGCGACAGCGTTGCATGCCTATACAGCCCCGGGAAGAAAATGGCTTCCAAGTTAATTCTACCAGAGAGCACTGTCTGCAGTAGCTTTCTGATTGGATCCTCGCACGGTTTGCTGGTTACTGTTGATGCGAGATCTGAGGTGCAGCTTGTCAATCCAATCACTGGTGAACAGATTGATCCCATCAGTGATCACCATAGAGCAGGCGACGGCCATCTATAGCAACTTTGGTGATGTCTACAAGTATGAATTTGCAGGACACATTCACAACTCACTATCAATCTTTGCTCTTGGCGAGTTGCGGGACCAAGCTCCACCATAAGGCTTTTTTGTTCCCTGATACATCTACAGGAAGCTACATTCTAGTGCTCATCCACAATTCATATTCTCAGCTCTCATTTGCAAGGGTAAGGGATAATACTTGGACCTAGCTGTCCCCACACACCCATTAGGGCCATTACGAGGACTGCATGCATAAGGGTGGCCTATTGTATGTGGTGACCTCAAGAGGAGAGATTCATGCTTCGATCTTAGTGGCCCTGTGCTCACGAAGAAAATTATTATGGAGATGACGGAGGCTTTGATGTGTTTAAGCATGGATTCCATCTGAACTTAGGAAGATGAGCTTGGCTTTGAATAGATAGTTCTGAGATTTTCTTCGTTTGCAACTGTTTGATAAGGTTTTCCATGCAGTTAAATGTGCATAGAAAATTGATGGATACACTGCTCCTTGTGTGTTGTTTGTGAGTTGATATAAAATTATAATCTTCAGTTTTGTGTTTCAAGTAGTACCTATGATCATCTCCAAGAATTTATTGATTTCGATATATCTTGATGTACATGGTATATCAGTATCCATAGAAGCATGGAGGTGAGCCTGTGCGCGATGAGTGCTTTGTCGACTGTGTTGCACATGAGTTGACAGGACGTTGTCGCACCCGGACTTCTAGAGGATACTCACCGTACGAACTGAACAGTATTCTGATTGGATTACGGGGCTTACCGGCACCCGCGTCCTCTTACGAGTAGGCCAACACTTATGTGTGACAACCAATCGCTACTGTTCACCGTCGATGTAAACTATCCCGTAGAAATCAGGACACTTCCATTGACGTACTTCAACCATACACACATGGTACGTCAACGGCGTTTGAACAAGTGATATCACAACAGATCTCTACGACACAAAAGATCGAAAATAAGTTGCAAATGGCTCTCATTAGAGCAGAGATAGCAAATACAATCATTCAGAGGACACATGTCCCAACAATACATCAGTACATCACAGCGGAAGCATTCAACATGTCTGAGTACAGACAAGAACCAAATAGGCCGGGAACGAACAGACGGAGCCCATCCACGAAGTCTCGGATCCTGCCTGGGTCCGCTATCTACTCGTCAGCAGTCTCGTCAAACTCCACGTAGTAGCCACCATGTAGATCTTCGGAAACGTAGGTCTGCGGAAACCACAACCCCAACGGGGTCAGTACATAAACGTACTGGCAAGCAAGACTCACAATTCACCAAAGTGTAACCCGTCAACACCAAGCACAGATGCTTTGGGTTCAACGGAAGGAAGGGGAATATAAAAGATGCTACAACTGGCTGCGCTAACCAACTACAAAGATTCTACCACTTCCGGCTAACAGAAAGGAGACAAGATCGAGTATTGTAACCAACTGAAAGATAACTTCAAACAAACCCATCCTGGATCTCGCCCCTTATCCAAAGAAGCAATCCGAGGATAACTCACGCAGTTGTATTAAAAGTGAATCAAGTTATTATGTTATCAACCTATTACTAGTCAAGTTATTAATCATTGGGTGTAACATGTTTGATCATTATGTTTAAGTTGTCCTGAGTACTTGTTAGCCAGTACTTTCACCAAGTAATCCATAACCGCGGAAAACACGGCTTCTCGAGAAGATTATCCCTGCAGGGTTGCACCAATTTGGCCGTACACGTATGAATAACCCGCCAGATGGGATGCCTCCCACCAAGCGGGGCACTCAACACAACTCAACTCTTCTTCGCATCAAGCCCAAAGCACCACGTGCTGTGCGTGCGCGGCTAATCGAGCCCCACGAAGAAAAGGGGACCCTCATAGCACTGGAAGACCACGCCGCCCTAAATGCCGACTACAAAAGTTCCACCCTGGCCTGGGCTCGCAAGATCATGCATGCAACAAATGGAAAGCCCGAACTACGTGTGGCGATTTGGACGAGATGCGAATCGAATCAAATTGAGGGGGGCGCCCATACTCGCTTCCCACATGCGGTTAGTGCGCTCATCATGGATCAGTAGACAAGACCCTTTTCCTATTAGGGTCGACACTAGCAGGCCTCAAAACCACCCTGGGCCTCCTGCCGGTGCCTTATCATCAAATTTATTATTGATAATAACATTAGCATGATTGATTGATTAAACATCGAGCCCCCAGAACATAAAAGAGTAGTAACAGAAAGTAACGGGTAACCGACTCGAGCAAAACAACCTAAGCATGCTAGTAAGACACTGGCTCAACCAAGGGGTGATAGGAGTGGAGGTGAGGCAATATCAAGGTTAAAGGATACATGTGATAGGTTCGTAACAGAAACAACTACTACTAAGGCTAGCAGAAAAGAACAACGGAAAGTATCGGTAATCAATGTTGAAAGGAACACGATGGTTCATGTGAGTGATAACTTGCCTGCAAACCCAGTAGCCTGGTACTGAGCTAACTCCTTAGAAGGGGTGTCGTAAGGATCGTCGGTCTCAACGTCGTCGTGTATCCGAGAAGAAGCAAACAAACAAGCCAGTAATATAAACAATCAATAACATGGCATAGGTGCACAAACATGGGATGATGCATGATAGATTAATTGATGCATCAAAATAAAACTAGTTGACAAGATAACAACATGATTAAATGGACCCATATGCAATTGGATTGCATATGAAAAGCCCATGAATTATGGTTGAATTAATTGTTTTACAACTAAACAACATGTGAAAGTGGATTAGCATGATGTATGGATGAGGAAAACAACAAAATAACAACAATAGAACCAGATGGAAATAAGGTTTACCAAGTTGGAAATTCATTTATTAAGTTATGGAATTTTGGTTACTTAAAGGTGTTACACAAGAATTTGTTGTTTTCACCAATTTTAATTGTTCAAAATAGATAACAAAGTTTATATTTGATAAGAACACACAATTTTAGGTGGATTGCATGTTTCACTTGTTGAAAAAGGATTTCAAATAAATTATTTATGAATTAACCAAGTGTAAGCAAGAATTAAATGAATTTAATTCAAACATGAACTTATTTGAATTTTTATTTGTTCAAAACATTAAACCAAATTCATATTTAAATTTTTTATACTTTTAGGGTTTGAAAACATATTTTATATGTCCCAAAAGAATTTGATTTGATCAAGTTATGAATTTAACAATATTAAATGAATTAAATAAGGTTTAAATTATTTAACCACTTTTAATTATTCAAAACATGAAACAAAATTTATATTTGGAAAGGTGGTTTAATTTTGCATGGAAAACATATTTTATTTGTTGAAATTGGATTTAAAATGAGCAAGTTATTATTTTGGCAATTTTAAATGCAATAAACAAGAAACAGTTGTTTTCAGCAATTTAAATTATTCAAAACAGCAAACAAAATTTATATTTGGAAAGTACATGAAAAGTTGATTGGAAAACATATTTAGTTTGGGGAATTTGGAAGTTTTATGCCCAAGTTATGATTTTTGCAAGTTTAAGTGAATTTGACAAGTTTTCAAATATTGCACCAATTTAAAATATTCAAAACAGTAAACAAATTTTATATTTGGATAGAACATTTAATTTGGGACAGAAAATATATTTAGTTTGTTAAAATTGGAGTTGGGATGAATTTCTTATGCAATTTACAAAATATAGTGCAAATCTGCCATTTTTTAATGAACCAGGGACTTGGAAATAAATTTCAGGGATTTAGAATTAATTTACAAGGGCCTAGTTGTGAATTTGTGAAGTTGCTGTGACCAAATCGTTGGAAAATAAAAAGGTGGGGATTTTTGGTGGGCAGGGGGATCGAACCCCCCACCTCCTGCTTCCTGCGCTGGGTATAGAACCAGTGGGCTGAATCTCGTGTGTTGGAAGGAAGTGGACTGCGGGGGGGGGGGGGGGGGGGGGTAAGAGCTTCTGTTACGATGTAACTTAACTGAAAGAAAAGGCTCGTTCCATCTCTGTACCGTGGACAACGACAGAGAAGAACGGAGGCAGCGATCCATCGCCGGCGGGCAGCGACGTGCTGCTGCGGCCGTGGGGCGATGGTGGCGGAGGAGAGCGGCCAAGGGGAGAGGAGAGGCGATCGAGGGGAAGGGGAGCGAGGGACGCGAAGTGCTCACAGCGATCGGAAAAGGAGGTGGTCGGGGGTAGGAGCAGGGAGGCCGGCGGTGACTCGAGCGGACGGCGGCGGAGCTACGTCGCCTCCCCGGCCTGGCCGAGGGCATGGAGAGGGAGCCCGCGGCGGGGCGGCTCCATTCCCGCCGCGTGCTGCTCTCGACGGCGGCCCCAACGTCCACAACTACTCCGACAACTACGGCCATGGAAGCCACCGATTTTCAGAAGAAAAATTCAGAAGAAGAATCTCGGGAGGAAGAAGGGAAACGAGCGGGAGAGAACGGCGGCGGAGGCAAGAGGGAGAGAGGAGCTAGGGGAGGAAACCCTAGGGGCTAGTTATAGGGGGGGAGCAGGTGAGCTCCCTGCCATGTGGGGGATCCCCCTCTCTCTGTCTCTCCGTACCAAGGAGGAAGAAAGCGACAGGGGAGGGGGTGCGCAGGCCGAAAAGGGAGAGAGGTGGGCTGGGCCTCTCTCTCTGGTGTTCTTTTTATTTTTATCTTTTTGTTCTAATTATATTTTTTTTGCTGATTTGAATAGGAGAGAAAAGAGAGGTTTTTTTAGGGGTAGAAAATTAGGTAAAATTTTGGATGAGTTGTTTATAGTAATCACAACAATTTTGTAACTTGGGTTTTCAAAAACTTAATTATGTTGCTATTGCAATTGGTTTTGAAATTTGAGTGAATTATGAGATGAAGTATTTCTTTAAAAGGAAACATTTAATTAGTTTTGGACCTCAAGTTATTTTGAAACAAATTGATTGGGGTGGTTTGTTTCATTAATTTCAAATGGTTGCTATATGGAAAAAAAAGGCAATTGAATTTGAAGGCAATTTGAATGAATTTTGAATATTAAGTGGAATATTGAAAGCAATAATTTAACTAGTTTGAACCTTAGTTTAATGGAAACAAATGATCGATTTGTTTTGGTCATTTTCATAATCTTCAAAAGAGTTGTTGTTTTGGAAATTAATTGAATTTGAAAGGGGTTTGGTATTAGATGAATTTTGATAGAAACAAAATAACAGTTTTGAAATCACACTTTAATGGAAGCAATTGATTGTTTTGATTTGAAATAACATTTGAATTTTGGTTTGAAATTCAAATAGAAAACAAAGGAAAACAAATGAAAACAGAGGAAAACAAATGGAAAACAAACAAAGCAAATGCAATGAACATGATGCCATGATGCAAAACATAAAATAACAGAGAGCAAAACATTCTAAAGGCTATTTTTCAGACTTGGGATGTTACAGACGTCTGGGGGGAGTTGTCAACTGGAGGAGTGGCATGCACCCAGCAGCGCCATGGCCATCTTCTTCCCTTGGACTCCATTCGTGGTAAGAATTTGAGCAGTCACTCCTTTGTATTCTTCTGGAGCCTCCAACATGCCTGAATGTTTCTGGGTAACATAAGTGTTTGTTGTCTATCATGCGCACATTAAACAAAATTAGAGTGTTTTAGTGCTGCAATTGTGATTTTCTGACCTGCATGGCAGCAAGTGTAGCATACAAACTCATGGTTCAAAAAAGCGGTCGCTCAGGTGCGCTTAAGCGCTGAGCGATGGCCTTCCGCTTCGCTTATGGCCTAAGCGCTCGATTAATCAAGGAAGATAGAAAGGGGAGAGAAAAAACACGACTGGTCGGGGAAACCGACCGGGAAATGAGGGGAGGATGCAGGGAAGGAGGGGGCGAAGGCAGGGATGGAGGGATAGAGGCAAATATTCCATGGAAGAGGAGATGTAGCATGGCCATTGCGACTGTGGATGTGTGGCTGAAAGGGAGCCGTGTGAGAAAGAGATAGATGGACGGTGAAGATTAGAAAATATAGATGACTCTGATTTATCCGGGCAGGTTAGGGTTTCATATAGGCCTTACTGGGCCAATATTGAAGAAAGATTGGAGCTTATCTGGGCTGAAAAATGCAACCGGCTACCCCTCATGGCGTGTCTGTACATAACGCGCCGCTTAACCGATGATTCCACTAAGCGGTGTCCTACCGCTCGCTTAGCGCTTAACGCTTTTTTGAACCTTAACTAACTAAAGAATTGCTATTATTCCTCACCTTCTGCTTCGAATTGCAGATTTACTCCTTCAGTGCCTTTATTCTGTTTCCTATGTTTCAACTCACTTCAATTCATGGTAGGTTGAACACGGCAAAAACAATATTTTTTCCCTTAGTATCACTTATAAGGTTATCATACACTTCATCATCCAAAACTCCTGGTAAAAGGCACTTTCTCCTGTTGGTAATCCACCTAGTCATCCGTTTGAGGCTCCTCTTAATTTCACATACTTCAAGGGGATTGTGATTCCAAAATTCGTGTAGTGCAAGAAAATTATTTTATATTTTTGTAGTGTATGCTTAAACCTTTCCATCAGTCTGTATAAGTTGAGGCATGAATTGTTTTTGTCGAAAGCTTTGTAAACCATGTTGAAATCTGTCAGTATCAACCATCTCCAGCCTGCTATTTCTTCCAGCTTGTTTTCTTCTAGGAATCCAACATCGTCCTGTTTGTGAACTGGGATCCCAAGGTTTGCATAAAGTGGAGCTTGCTTTCCTGAATGCAGACAATTAGGTGTGCTATCTGATTCGTGGACAAGTTGTTTTGGCCGCATTCCGCTTTGCACTTGCGTTCTAATGTTCCATCTCGAAAGATGTACAGTTTTAAGTTGGTGATTGGGAAGATCAATGCGGCTACGTGTTGGACATGAGCTGCTGGTGCTGTGCAGAAAATGGCCGTCCCTGACAGTGTGTGAGGTAATTGCGTTGATCGGACGCGGGGTGGAGTGTACTAGAAGGGCCTGTCGCGCTTTGCCGCGCCCGTTTTTAATTCTCGTCATTGCACATGAACCTTTTTTTTGGTATTGTTCTATCATTTACATAGACTGGGAACATGAAAACAGAATTGAATGGTTTTGTCCTCTGAGAAACATTATTGAAACAGAAGACATAATTAAATAACTTGTGAAAAATTATTTCACACTTTGTACATTACTCGTTGACGGGCAACAGAATACAACAAAGTTCTTCCAAGACACCTAATATACTCCGCTTATAAATCAACAATTGCACAAGCAAACCACATCAATAAGAACTGGACGGAAGTGGACATAGCTACCGACTGAAGGAAAGCAGCCATTGGTATATATATATGATGGACTGTACCAGCTCTCGTTATTATTACCAAACATGATGAACTTGACCTGCCTGGCGAGGGAAGGAAACAACAGGGCCAAATGATGGAGCCAAGCTGAGATTCAAATACAATGAATGCACCAAAATGACAACATAACTCGCTGGCCTAAAACATTCCTCAGGGCAGTAAAATGGTAGACACTTCAGAAGAAAAAGGTCTAGAAAGATTACATTTCAAAGATGGTTGTGAAGTTACATATATGTATATACAGAGATCAAGATAACCTACAATGATCAGATAAAAGTGTGGAGAACTCTTGCACAGATCCTAATATGCACAGATCAAGAGTAACGTATGATATGACAGGACCTGGTTTGCAGCCACAACTATCTTCATCATACAAACATAACACTGCTTGATAATTCAACTCTTTAGCATCCACTGTTGGTTCTAGTAAAGCAAACAAATGGTATAACAATTATAAGAAAAAAAGGGAAGTGTGTGGAGAAAGTGACGAATAATTTCTTGATTGAAATTTTAGGTAGGTTGAAAGAATCTGCAAGACCATGAAAAAGATACAAATAAAAACACATGAGAAGTCATGTCACAATAGTGTAGTATCAAGAACTTTGCATATATATGGAAGCCATTAGAGAAGTAATATTCAGCAAAGATAAATCTATAAGCAGTATACAAACTGAGTTGGAGGGTTGTAAAATAACTTGATAGAAATATAGCCGAGAAAAAGGCTTGGAAGCTGAAACATGACTATCTCGGGTATGGGGCGTATCAAAGCAGCACAATGACATGATATTTATATTTTCTTAACTGCTACCAAATCAAAAAGGCAAGTCCAACCTGAATATTGACCCTTCAGGTAATGGTAGATATGTTTCCCCGGAATATAGCACAGAATAAGCAATAGAGATTAATCTAATGAATCAACCCTACTTTAAATTGCATGAAAACATTTAATCACACATGGAAAACCTAGAGCATTCTGAAATAATCAATAGTGAAGTCGTATATCTAAGATGCGGGAAACAGGGAACAAACCTCTTCCTCTATACTGTCAAAACTGAAGGAATATGTGAACACACACACATACACATGTGTCGACTGAAAATTATTTGGGGCATTCCTCGTCCCCAGGCTATTGAGGAAGCTCTGAAGCTCCCTTAGGCTGGTGCCAATGGGGGCTAGAAGAGGGGCGATACCGCCCCCGGCCGGGCGAGAGAGGGGCGAGTAGGGGGCGAGAGGGGAGCAGCGGGCGACAGCCCCGTCGCCTGGCGAGAGGGGGCGGTAGTGGCGGCTATCGCCCGCGTTGGCGGGGCGAGAGGGGGAGGCGAGAGCGGGGCGAGAGGGAGGCGATAGTGGTGCTAGTGGGGGCGGTAGGGAGGCGGTAGGGAGGAGAGAGAGGTGAGAGCTAGCACTATAGCCCGTGCACTGGCACCGTGGCGTGAGAGTGGCGTGAGAGTGGGATGAGAGCGAGAGAAAAAGCTGACGTGGCGGGGCTATAGCCCGTGATAAGCCGTGATGCACTGGCACCAGCCTTAAGCCTTCTGCTGTTGTACTTCTGTAGACATGAGGCCTAGGGGCTATTAGGACGGGAGGTACCCTAGTATTGAAGCAGACAATAACTATAGAAAGGATGTTAGTGCACTTCCCCTTGATGGACCCATCAAGTAAATCTTGACAGCAAGCAAAAAAGGTCATTTTACTCTTGGGAGTCTCCAGCGTGCAAAATCTAATTTATTTTGGCTGCCGAGTACATATCAGAGAGTGTCACAGACGATGATCATGAATTCATCCTTGCAATGATGAGCGCAACAAGCGCAATCATGCCAATTGCAAGAGAGGAGTTCCCAGCGCAACAAGTAATTTTTTTAAAATTGGACTTTGATCAGGCCTGGTTGAAAGATAGATGTTGGTACTCAAATCCCAGTCCTGTGTTTGTGTACTGAGGCGTAGTGCACAAGAAAGAAGGCTTGAACCAACATTCTGTGAAGGTGCAGGTCTGTAATTCTGATATTTTCAAAGAACCTACAGTTGTAACATTTGATTTTTATCACTAACTCCCAATTTCATGGCAAAGTAAATTTGGGCTAGAGAACAAGTGAAGCTGAAACTAAACCAGGGGAAGACAATTTTATAGCACCAGACTATGTAACCAAGGAAGTTTGTCGAATGCAAAGACACATGCCACTATCATGTCTTTTCTTGCTGACAAAAGCCTAACTAACATTTATTCTCCCCTGAAAACCATCACCCGCAAGGCCTGAACACAAATCTTTGCAAATTTCTCGTCAGGAGCGTGCTTTTCACCATGCTCATCAAAACAGAAAACATTAAAAAAAAAAAAAAAACAGTGTGAACAATATATACACAGTAAATTCCTATCAGATGTGCAGCAGTACTCTCCCGGTAGGCCAGTAATCAGATAATCATGGGCACCATCATCACTTGATTGGCCTCCCTCTCCCATGGTCGTTCTGCCATGCCCGCCTTTCTCCACACGTCCTCCTCTCTCAATCCCAATGGTCGCCTCCCCGTCCCTTCCGCCCTCCTCGCCGTTTCGACCGTGGATAGAAAAAAAATCGAAACGATAGACGGTATAACTCGAATGATGCTACATCTACGGAATCCACACTTACAGAAATGCTACGGGATTAGATGGTGGTAATCAGGAAGTGGGCCCATCAAAGAAATTCAGGGGGGTCGTGGGAGTGTGAGGGCTAATTATATTCTGACACGTACGCCTGTAAGTCAGTCTGTAGCATTTTGTTCCCGTAGGTCTAGTATTGCTGGTATAACTCAGCCATCTTGACGCTCTAAACCATTGGATCAGGCGGACGAACGCTCCAGATCATCCACGCGGGGGCGCTGTCGCTCGTGTCCACGCTCCATCAGCTGCGCTCGCCTTCCTGGGGGCCCCGTCAGCGGAGGACCTCGCCGACTTCGGGCGCCGCATCCTTCATCGCGTCCTCTTCACCGGAGGTATCTGGCTCGACGCCTCACGCCGCGGGCTCAAGACGCCGTTCCGGGACATCGCGCTTGAGGCCTACAAGTCCGTCACCCGCAACATGAGCTTCGCCAAGGTTTGTTTTGTTGGTAGAGTCCGTTTGTTTGGTTGTTTTTTTTGTTCATCTTTACCAAAAAAAAAAAAAAAAGAATTTCGCATCATCAGCTTTGAATCTCTGACACATCGATGGTGATCTGTGAAGCCGGAGGAAGTAGCGGATGCGATCAACAGCTGGGTAAAGAAGGCCACCAACAATCTCATCCTCTCCATCATCTCCGCCGACGACATCGCCGCCGGCACCGACTTGGTGCTCGCCAACGCCGTCTACATCAAGGCCAAGTGGCGCAATCCGTTCAAAGCGTTCCGCACGCACCAGGCACCTTCCACCGGCTCGACGGCAAAGTTAATGTCCACGACCATGTACGACGTGCACTACGTCTCCTCCCTCCACGGCTTCAAGGTCCTCAAGCTCCCATACCAGCATGACCCACACTCTGACACGCAGTCAGGGCCGGCCCATATGGGTGGGCAAGCGGGGCGCCCGCCCCGGGCCCCCGAAAGGCAGGGGCCCCAGCCTATGTACTACTTCTATAGTATTATTAGTGTTAATTTTGTCTTAGTTCTAATTATGTATGAAATCTAAAAGAATGTATTAAAATATTAGGACGCTCAAGTCTAACGGACCAAGTCGAACCCACCAAAGCTACACACTTTATTCTCACGAGGCAGGAACAAAAATGGTCGACACTTTATTTGTTGACTATTCTCCAAAAAATTCTCAATAGACTTTCCTGATAACAAGGTGGCTCCTCCTCGATTCCGAGGTCACATGCAGTCACTAATATAGATCAACGACGTAATAGAATCACCCTAATCAGCTTTTCTTCCATCATCAACGTTTCGCTCATTCCCCATCAACGAACCGTTGGAGGGATGGTGCGAGTTCATCCTTCCCATTCCTCTGTTCGGATTTAAATGCCTTTATTTTTTCCGCTCTCATGGCTCAAAATTTTCGTAAGTACTCCTTTGTTCATCCATGGATTGACTTGATAAAAAACAGTTTTAGTTACACGCAGTATTCCATGTACATCTTCCTCCCGGACCACCGCCAGGGGATCGCGCACATGGTGGACGCCATCACCACCAATGTTCTGCCCAAGACGGCCAATGCGACCGTCACGGTTACGCTCCCCAAATTCGAGATAACCAACGACTGGGACCTCGCGCACGACCTCCGCCTACTGGGGCTCTCCCTGCCATTCTTGCCGGAGTCGGCCGACCTGGGGGGCATTTTTCACAAGAACCCGATACACCTCACCACCATTCGGCACCAAGCGGTCCTCAAGGTGGACGAAGATGGCACGGAGGCGGCCGCGGTCACAAGCATACTGTTTGGTTCTTCACCTGAGATGCAGCCACCGGTCGAGTTCACCGCTGACCACCCCTTCACTTTCTTCATCATGGAAGAGCGGTCAGGGGTTATTGTATTCGCCGGCCGTGTCCTTGACCCCACCAACTCATCAGGCGTCCACATTATAGCTGCTTAATTCGCGATAACCTTGTAAATCAACATTACTACGCATGACCCTTAAACAACACTAGCTACTACTACTAACGAACTACCCGTGCGTTGCAACGGCCCATCCAAACTTGGAAAATAATATTATATAATTTTTACACTCAACATCTCAAATTTAATTTAATTTTTATAATTTATTTGTCATCTAGAAATTCAGTTTCGAAAGAAAGCGGGGCAGATGCCCCATATTTAAGGATTTATTTTACAACGTATGAAGGACTATTTTAGTTTGTTTTTGGTCATTTTTGTTTCCCCTTTTTGCATGCTTAGATGGAGTCCAGACGGGTTTTTACCGTGTCCCGTGTCCATGTCTGATGATGATGGTACAAAGGCCTTCCATCCAGGGATCAAATCGTGGTGATTTTGGCAGTTTTCTTGCCGACTGGGATGGTTAACCTTTTTGTTTACAGGTATCGGGTCCGGATGGTTGGCCATGCCGTTCCAATAGCTCTTTTTTAAATTGGACGTGGCTGCATGAATATGAAAGATGCACGATCCGAAGGCTTCTTGAACACACGATTTGTTTTTCTTTCGCACCCGGTCGATTGTACAAGTGGTAATAATCTATCAGACCCACACAATTTTTCCAACAACTTAATCCAACGGTTGAGGTACCACGACCTACCATCAGGAACCATCACCTTAGACCACATTATATAGTAGAGAAGAGATAGGCATCAAGATAATTATGATATATTTTACCATATAATTCTCACAATTGTCTATACAATTTTGTGTTATGTAATTCATATTTTTTCCGCGAAAAAGTAAAAGCCTTGTGTTTCAATGCATTTGATAGAAACAGAGAGTTGTGTACAAGTCTTGAGACATGCAACCCCACACCATACAACTCAACACATGACCTAAACTAGGGGAGCAATTGTGCAAGGCCGCGAGAACCCGCGTCCACCCAAAAACGAGCCTCAGTCTTGATGGTTTCCACCAAAGCGCCAACCGAGGGTCGTGCGTTGTCGAAGTTGATTGTCTTCTCGTGCGTCAAAATCCACCACGTTGTGAGCATAATGGCGGAAGATATGCTCTTATTCAGCACACATTGGGTGGAGTTGAGCACCACATCCACCAATCCACATAATCGCTTTGTACAAGGAAAACGCTTCTATTCGTCCGGAGGATCGGCACGCTGCGTCCTCCGCCTGGAGCGTTCGCCACGCGTCCCTGCCAGGCCCACCGCAAAACAGGATACGAGCTCCAATTTTCTTTCCTCTGATCAGACCCTACCTCCATCTCCGACAGACGGCGTCGAGCTCCCTACCGGCGCCTCCGTCACCGGCAAACGGCGCCGCCTCCCCCGCCCCAAACTCCCACACAGCACGCGAGGGCGGCAGGTCTCCTGCTACGTCGGCGCCAAGGCCACTTGCTCTGCGTGTCGCCGGACGCATCACCGGCGACCCTCCACCGCGACCCCTCTACCTCGGATTGACCTCGCGCCGCCGGTGTTGCCCGTCGTTTGGTTGCATCCCGGTAGGCTGTATCCGCACCTTTCCGCCCCCGCGCCTGCACCCAGACTGCCCCCACGGTGGCCGCATCCCCACTCCTCCGGCTCCGGCGGAAAGTCGTTCGAGCACGGGTTCCTACCCCTCCCTAAGCTCAAGCTGGTCTTCCTGGTAGCACCCTCACGCGGGGGCCTAGCGGAGCTGACAGGAAACTCGTGGCACCGAAGCCGTTAGCTTTTTAATCTGATTATATCTGCATATTTTAGTTTCAGTCATGCATATAGGTAGTTAGCTGCAGGAGCTTCAGCTGAGCGTGCACGAGGTGAGAAACCGATGTGCTGTGATGTAGTGGGTGCTTAGCTGAAGGCCGGATCGTGTGGCTGTAGCTGGTAGGTTAGTGCATCAGTACGTGAGTTAGCGGGGGCTGTTGAGCCTTGTGTGTGTGCCTACTGATAGGAATGTTGTCAGCGACCACGGGCGCACCGACAGCCACGCAAGCAACCAGGACCCAAGGGAATCACCAGGAACCAATCCAAGGCCGCCACGTCGGACGCGTCGACGCCCCGACTGGATGACGTCAGGCAACTGGGCAACCTGACGCGGAATCGAGGAAGCATAAGTAGCGTTTCAGAGAGGAGGAGAGACAGGAAGGAACCATAGGGAATTGGACGCCAGTGCCGTATGTCTTGTAACGTGTACTCGCTCGGGGGTGGTTGGGAGGATCGAGCGATTCCTAACTAGTCCAATTCTGCAATTTCCCTTCGAGTTCATCTGTGAAGCTTACAATTGGTAATCAGAGCCTTTCCTGATCCCCGACCTGGATTTCCCCACCCACAAATACCGTACCAGATTTTCTTCTCGCTCGCGCTCGGACGCCATGGACAAGCTCTCGCCGGAAGCGCAAGCCATCTACGACCTCCTCAAGGCGGAGTCGGCGGAGGAATACGAGATCCGCTTCCTCGACTACAAGCGCGAAACTGTCGATGCGGTCCGCAAGTTCGTCGCCGACACGAAGAAGGAGATCGGGATGGTGTCGACTGCTGTCGAGGACGTCCGTTCGTCGGTCGCCTCCGACCTCGAAGCCGCCAAGTCCTTCATCAGCGCCGACCTAGAAGCGGTACGGGAGACCCTCGCCTCCGAGATCGCGGCCGTCGCGGCTTCGATAGCGCGGATCCCGCGGCCCGACCCTGCTGCGTCGATGGAGCGATCGACCGATCCCAAGGGCAAGGACACAGCCGCCACCGATGGGCCCGATGGGCACCGCGCCGTCACTCACTACCGGGGGACGGCGAGTAATTCCCACTCGTCTCCTCCGGACGGAGGTATGCACCCCGACCGGAACTTCGTCGCTCATACTGCTTACGATCGCTCCACCCCCTACAATTCTCATGACTATGGCACTGGCTCCCGTGTTGAACTACCACAATTCGATGGATCTAATCCAAAATTGTGGCAACGACGATGCGAGGAGCAATTTCGCAGGGGGCTTACTCCAGACAACTAGAGGGTGATTGACGCTTCAGGCCAGTTCGTAGGTGCAGCTGCCACTTGGTTGGAGTCCTTCCTTCAGCAGCACCCGGAACCTCCATGGCATGAATTCGCAGCGGCAGTGTTGACGCGTTTCAGAAGGAACCAAGACACCATCTTGGTACGACGGCTGTTTCATATTGCGCAAGTTACCACGGTGGAGGACTATGTCGCCAGGTACTCTGAACTTATGGATCAATTGGCTGCGTATGAGACTCGCCCGGATCCCGTGCCTTACACAACTCGTTTCCTTGATGGTCTGAAGCCGCATGTTCGCGTTCTCGTGGCGATCCAGCAGCCCCGTGATCTGGATACAGCTTATTCCCTAGCTCTCTTGTACGAAGAATTGGGCGACGGCTGCACTCCACTCAACAGTGTTCCACAGCAATCAGCTCCTCCGCGCAGGGCACAGTACGCACCCCCGGCCCCGCCACCGCCACCGCCTGCCAAATGGGTATCGAAGACGGTCGAGGAGAAGCGAGTTGCAGAGGCCGCCCGGCCAGCCAGGGACGATAAATGGCAGAGTCTCAAAGCTTACAGGCGTTCTAAGGGTCTTTGTTTCACGTGCGGCGAAAAGTACAGCAAGGAGCACCAGTGTAAAACCACAATTCAGCTGCATGTAGTCCAAGAAATGATAGCCTCGATGCAGTCGGCAGAAGACAGTGAAGGTGAAAATTCGGAAACAGATGCCCCGGCGCCAAATAACTCCCCTCAATGCATGATGATCTCCATAGCCGCGCTGAACTCAGCGATCGAAGCACCCAGGTCTATGAAAATTCGAGTCGAAGTCCAAGGCCAAGAAATGCTGTTCTTGGTCGACTCTGGCAGCTCCGCCTGTTTCATCGACAGTGAGAGGGCCAAGCAATTGCGAGGAAGCAAACCAATGCCTTCCGCTATTCCAGTTCAGGTAGCAGGAGGAGCGCTGCTCCGAAGTGAAGAACTGTTTCCTGACATCACTTGGGTTGCCAATGGGGAGACGTTTGTAGATTGTTTCCGTATTCTGCCGCTGGGAAGCTACGATGGTATCATTGGACTCGATTGGCTTGCTAAATACAGTCCAATGACCACTCACTGGGCTCAGGGCTGGATCTCGTTCCAAAAAGGTGATCGTACAGTGGTACTGCAAGGCATTGAGGGAGAGGTTCTGCCAGATACACTAGTCGAGCTGCAACTCGTACAGGAATCTGAACCACTAGCTCAGGGAACTCTGTTGCCGGAAGTACAACAGTTGCTTGAAGAATATCAGACAGTTTTCTCGGCTCCAGAAGGACTACCCCCTCGAAGGCAATACGACCATCATATTCCACTTGTTCCAGGGGCCAGACCCGTGTCAGTAAGGCCATACAGAGTGGTTCCACATCTTAAAAACGAAATCGAGAAACAAGTTCAAGAATTACTGGATCAAGGAGTGATTGTCCACAGCCAGAGTGCTTTTGGTTCCCCAGTATTGCTTGTCAAAAAGTCTGACGGCACATGGCGCATGGTGATTGATTACAGATATCTTAATGCACTCACTGTCAAGAGCAAATACCCCATCCCAATCATAGATGAACTTTTAGATGAATTGAATGGAGCTAAGTGGTTTTCCAAGCTAGACTTGAAGTCAGGATACCATCAAATTCGCCTTGCGCCAGGGAAAGAACACAAGACAGCATTTCAAACTCATGTGGGGCACTATGAGTTCCGTGTTCTAGCGTTTGGCCTTACTGGAGCTCCTGCCACATTTCAGTATGCCATGAACGCTACCCTAGCTCCTGTGCTCCGCAAATGTGCCCTAGTGTTCTTCGATGACATCTTGATCTACAACAAGACCTATGAAGAACACCTGGAACATTTGGCTACGGTCCTGGAACTCCTCAAAAATGACAGTTGGCAAGTAAAACTATCTAAATGTGCCTTTGCCCAACAGAGAGTGGCTTACCTGGGCCATGTGATTTCTTCAGAGGGAGTGGCTACTGACAGCTCCAAGATTCAGACAGTCCAGAAGTGGCCAGTGCCAACAAATAAAACAGAGCTTCGTGGGTTCTTGGGCTTGTCAGGTTATTACAGGAAGTTCATCAAGCACTATGCAATTATTGCTCAGCCCCTCAATAGTCTGCTCAAAAAGGGAAATTTGTTTGTTTGGACAAATGCTACAGAAACGGCGTTCCAAACTCTGAAACGTGCCCTTGTGACAGCACCCATGCTCACACTGCCGGATTTCACCAAGCCCTTCATTGTTGAAACTGATGCCTGTGATATTGGAATTGGAGCAGTTCTCTCTCAGGATGGACACCCTATAGCTTTTGTCAGTCGTGCCCTGGGCCCTCGCAATCGTGGGTTATCAGTCTACGAAAAATAATACTTGGCTATCCTCCTTGCCGTTCAGCAATGGAGACCTTACCTTCAGACAGGTTAGTTTGTGATTAGAACCGATCACCAAAGTCTCACTCACCTCGCTGATCAACGCCTCCACACGGACTGGCAGAAGAAAGCACTCACTAAGCTCATGGGGCTCCAGTACCGTATCGTTTATAAGAAGGGAGCGCTCAACCAAGCTGCCGATGCCCTGTCTCGCTTGCCGCCCGAAAATTCCCAGCTATTCACTGTCACAACAGTTCAGCCATCATGGTTGTCGATGGTGCGAGATAGTTATGTGGGGGACGATCAAACTCAACAGCTGCTGCTCGAATTAGCTCAGGATTCTTCCTCTGATCCACAGTTCACCATCAGTCAAGGAATCCTGCGCCATAAAGGACGCATCTGGGTGGGTGATAACAAAGATACCCAGCTTCAGCTCGTATCTGCGTTCCACGACAGCCCACAAGGGGGTCATTCTGGGTTCCCGGTTACATACCGTCGCCTCACTGCACTGTTCAAGTGGCCTCGAATGAAGGGTATGATCAAGGATTTCGTCAAATGTTGTCGCATCTGCCAGCAAGCAAAACCCGAGCGTGTGGCGCCTCCAGGATTGTTGCAGCCCTTGCCAATTCCTTCAGATCCCTGGGAGACTGCCACAATGGATTTCATCGACGGGTTGCCGCCCTCTAGACACTTCAACTGTATCCTTGTTGTCGTGGATAAGCTAACCAAATATGCTCATTTTCTTCCACTCTGGCACCCGTACACTGCTGCAAAGGTTGCTGATGTGTTCGTTGAAGGCATCTATCGGCTCCATGGCTTGCCACTGGCGATTATCTCAGACCGTGATCCGGTATTCACTAGCCAGTTCTGGCAGGTAGTCTTCAAAGCCACAGGAACGCAGCTGAAAATGAGTACAAGCAACCATCCAGAGACGGACGGACAGACGGAACGGGTAAATCAGTCAATCGAATGTTATTTACGTTGTTTCATCAGTGCTCATCCTCAGAATTGGTCCAAGTGGCTTCCGCTCTGCGAATTTTGGTACAACACCAATTGGCACGCGTCGTTGGGTAAATCTCCATTTGAGGTGCTGTACGGCAGGCAACCAAGGTACTTTGGCATCACAGCGTCTGATCAAATTCATTCTGGTGATATTCAAGCATGGTTAACAGAGCGATCCTTGATCATTGCGTCGGCTCGTCAACATTTGCTGCGCATACAACAGCGTATGAAAGCTCAGGCAGATAAGCACAGGACTGAACGCACTTTTTCCGTGGGAGATGAGGTGTTCCTCAAGCTACAGCCACACATTCAGACGTCAGTGTCCCAGCGCAAGAATCATAAGCTTTCGTTCAAGTTCTTTGGACCTTTCCGTATCCTGGAACGAGTGGGAGAGGTGGCGTATCACCTGGAATTGCCTCCGTCCAGTCGTGTGCACCCCGTTTTCCATGTGTCGCTTCTGAAGCCATGCCTTGGCCCTGGGGTTCAGGTATCTTCTTCATTGCCTGACTATGATCTCGCCTTCCAGATACCATTTCGTGTGTTGCAGACGAGAGCCCGCCAGCAAGGGGATCGCACGGTAGTGCAAGTGCTTGTCCAATGGAGTGGGCTTCCTGCGGAGTCGGCTTCGTGGGAGGATGCTAAACCTCTGCGCCAACAATTTCCATTGGCACCTTCTTGGGGACAAGCAGGTTCTCAAGGAGTGGGGATTGTCAGCGACCACGGGCGCACCGACAGCCACGCAAGCAACCAGGACCCAAGGGAATCACCAGGAACCAATCCAAGGCCGCCACGTCGGACGCGTCGACGCCCCGACTGGATGACGTCAGGCAACTGGGCAACCTGACGCGGAATCGAGGAAGCATAAGTAGCGTTTCAGAGAGGAGGAGAGACAGGAAGGAACCATAGGGAATTGGACGGCAGTGCCGTATGTCTTGTAACGTGTACTCACTCGGGGGTGGTTGGGAGGATCGAGCGATTCCTAACTAGTCCAATTCTGCAATTTCCCTTCGAGTTCATCTGTGAAGCTTACAAATGTGTGCATGTTTTCTTCGACGATTAATACAGAGAAGGAAAACGCTGAGGAGCCCCGGGATCATGGGCCTCGCGTCCCCCGGTTCCTACGTCCGCCACGCGTCCCATTTTGACGGAAGAAAACGCACAGATAGGCACACGCTTCACATGGCTGGTGCCCACCACTACTTATCCCTTTCTTGTCCCAGTGCGTCCCCTTCACTCGTTTTTGTCAAGGTTTTTTTACAGCACCACCATGAAAACAATGGAGGTCGGCCCAGGAACCACCACCTGACCATGTCCCGCCCCACCGCCCACCATCCTGCCCCGGCGCCCGCAGCGGCCATGCCTGCCCCGCGGCGTACATCTCAACGGTCGCGCCGCCCCACCTCAGAGCTCGCCGTGGCCGCGCCGCCCTGCTCTAGACTTCGACGGGAGGCACCGCCTCTACTGCTCTCGACCTGCGCCCCAACTCTTACCCCGCCGCTCGCTGGCCTAGGAGACCCCTGTTCTGTAGCCTCTTATTCTACCTCTTTCCGTGGCGGCACTCCGGCCGCCCTCGCCGCGCCCTCAGCCGCTGCTCGGTGGAGCTCCTCCGTTGCCAAGTTCGAGCCACCTACTTTTGCTGCAGCGGTGCGCTCCCATGTTCCGGGGGCCGGCGACGGTGCTCCACGGGTCGGCAATGATGTTCCCATGTGACTAAGGCGGTGCTCTCGAACGTCCGCAGCGGTGCTCCAATGGGTCGGCGACGGTGCTCCCGAAAAGCCGGCACTGCTTCGAAAATTACAGGGGCCGCAAATTTTTTGCTACATACCGTTACTTTTTTTTTTTTGCTATTTTTGTACAAATTGTTTGCTATGAGAACTCCGTTGAAACCTTCGAGGAGGTCGGGTTTTTGCTATAATATACTAAACTTTTTGCTGCTATATCAGTACTATTTTTTCCTATCAGAGTCTCCCAGCCATGTCTCCGGCGAAAATTAGTTTTTGCTACTGTAGCAATTTTTTTGCTACGGGTCTCCTGCGAGATCTCCGGCAAGTCTACGGCAAGGTCTGTCCTTTTTTGTTTTGTTTTCTGTGACGAACCATTTTTTTTGCTACATAGAGCAAAAGCGAGCTTTTTTTGCTACCGAAGCAAAAGCGGGATCTGGGGGAAAAGGACACGTGTCAGCACGGGGACCCATGGGCTAGGAATTTTTGAACCACCGGAGGACGCCCAGCAGGGTCCTACAGAGAATACCAAAAACTCTTGTGTATGTTGTGTACAGTGAGTTGTGAGAGGCAGCCAACTCCTACAAGAGGGTGGATTCCGCGATGCCCGTTGAGGCATTGTAGATCCATGTCGACTGCGCTGGCGCTCGGGAAGCTCGCCGCGGTGCTCCCTGTCGACCTCGCGCTCGCAGCGGACGAGGCTGACCTCCGTGACATGCTCCTATTCCTCTATATCCAGTCCTATCGGATTGCCTCGTGCGCCCTTCTAGCCAACTTCGACTACATGCTACTAGACAATTACCCTCCAACATTATCTCAAAGTGGTGCCACCAAGTGCTACGAGGACCAACACCGTCGGTGTGTGAAGCAGTGCGTGTTGTTGCTGCATATCGAGAGCAAAAGTGCTACCATAGGTCGACGATGATGCTACTATCGGTTGACAATTGACACCACCGCTATCATTAGCGGACGGAGGTGCTTCCATAGGTGGACGACAATAATACCAATGAACAAACGGTGGTGCTACCAATGGTGGACTAAGGTGCAACCATAAAAGGGTGGCGGCGCTACCAACAATGGGTGACGATGCTACCAAAGAAGGGTGGTGGTGCTACTTTCGGAGGGAGTTGTTGCTGCCAGCGGTGAGCGTCATTGCTACCATAGGTCTACGGTGGAGCTTCCATAGGTGGGAAGCGGTGCTTACCAAGGAACACCGGTGTTACTACCAACGGTGGATAGCGGCGCTACCAATGATGGGCGACGATGCTACCAAAGAAGGGTGGCGGTGCTACTTTCGGAGGGAGCTGTTGGTGCCAGCGGTGAGCTTCGTTACGACCATAGGTGTGCAGAGGAGCTTCCATAGGTGGACAGTGGTGCTATCAAGAAATGATGGTGCTGCTACCAATGGTGGACGGCCCAACATACCACTGCATGTGTAGTGCGCAAGTCGATGACATAATACTCACATAAGGACTTATCCGTGAATATTACATCCCTCAGAGTAGTACAACAGAAACATAGCAGGTCCAAGAAAAACTATAGGATACAAACCTCATTACAAAATATCGAGAATCTCTGATGAATCAAGAAGATCTCCTGCAAATGAAACATCAGAAGAAGAAATTCGAAGCTCCAAGCTGGAGAAGAACTCAAGCTCAGAACTAATCCACTACGGCTGATGACAGCCCTAATCTATGGCTTGTAACAGCTAAGTTCGAGAATGTTTTCCACCTGCACCTAGATAGCCTCTCCTCCACCAGCGTTGTTGATGATGATGCTTTACCGACTAGGTAACATATCACTCCACCTAGCTTCATGAGGTAGCGATGGATTCACGATTACGGCTTCCATAAGGCTTCAACTCTAAGCAGGGGTCAAACGGGAACGAATGAGTAACGAGCGTTACTCAGCATGTTCATGATATATAGTGGGTAGTTTGATGCACTAACTACAACTTTAGACTCAAAAGAGTCATAAGGTAATGTAAGGTTTTTGAAAATCTTTCTTCAAGAGGTTGATTTGAATTTGGAAGACTATGCCCGCCAGATCTTCACAGGACTAGAACTTCATGGAGTTGCCTTTCCTGCGGCGTTCGCAGCTCCTTCCGAGAAGAGGGGGTAACATGCCACATTCGTTTACACTCCGCAGAGGTGCGTTACTTTACCTATGGGCGATCAAGACCATGTTGCACAACCAAGTGTACATTCCTGTCCAGTCCCACTCAGGTGTGGGGTCCGGTTGTTGATCCAAGCCAAACCATGCTTCTCCGCACAACGCATGCCCACCCATTTCTGCTAGCAGGTTGAACACCTGATTCCACCCCTCACGATGGATATCTTGGCGCCCCTGACAGACACTCATAGCCCCTAGAGTCTGTGGAAATTAAGGGATCCCACACATGTGCATGTAGTCCTGCAAGACCTACGACGTACGTCTCTGGCAGTATGTTGACATGCGAACGAGAGAAGATCACAGCTGACTTACTCCCTCCATAGAAGACTCATGGTTAACGCGAATTTACAGCGCAAGAATCCTGACGGCAGTTGTTGTTAATTCCTAGGTAATACTTTCCCATGCAGATGGAACCTTCCTTTGACCTATTCATCTTACCATGGTCCCATCCGCGCAACAAACAGAACACTACCACTCGGGTAGTCATTCAACTAGTCATATTATTATAAAAATAGGATCATGCATTCTTTTGAGGATAGGTGGTATTACGATAGGGGTTTTTGCAAATATTTCTTTATGAAGTACTGCAAAGGATACGAGCAAGTGATGAACTTGCCTGAGATTGAAATAATGACAATAACAATCCATGTCTTCGGGTTCGAGGGTCATGTAGAAAATCCCGACATCTGAAAGATAGCAAAGTAGTCCTGGCAAGGACTACAGAAAACAATGGCAAGATGATACATGCATAGTAATGAGAATATTATTGGGGTTTAATGACTTATGTCATAGTTGTTAGTTGTTTTTCTCAGATGTCAGGTTGTTACTTTATATTCTTATCTTTATGACATTTTTCATTCATAAGGCAGATATAGAGGTTTGGGAATATCATATGTAATGATCAAGGTTTAACAGTAGTTTAAGAGGATTTACTTCTTCTTTAAGGCACTTCTTTTATAGTTGATGCGATATGTACATATTCGGTAAATATGTTAATACAATTATTATGTCATTTCCCACTTGTGGTTTTTAAGTTAACACTTGTTTGTATCATTTGTGTTCTATTGAACCTTTGTTATTTACTTGTGAAGGTTCACTTAGTAGTTACAAAATAATTTGGAACGATGTTGTGTGAATGGTTGATAACTTAAGTAGTTCATTTTTAGAGAGTCTAAGATATTTGTTGATTAGATTATTCCATCAAGCATTTCTAACTTGTGGAAGTGTGATCAACAGCCATGTTATTTGGATACTCACCCCTCTTTGAGTTCTAGATACCTAGGGAATTATCCCAAGTCACTTACAGACTTGATGTTAGGCTTGTTGAGAGTTTGTGTTGGTCATAACCAACTATGGTTTATCTTATCAGGTGATTTGGTTTCTTAAGATACTTGTTATAAAGATCACTCCAAATGTACTCTTGACTAGATGAACTAGACCTATTTCATCATGTCAAGTGAAACATTGCTCACTTTGATTCGTTTAAACGCGTCAAAATTTCCCGTATTTTTTAGATGCATGTTTTTCAAATGCACATATTATATTTAGATATTTATAACCTCCCAAACACTGGGATGTTACAACGGCGGCGCTACCAAGGAAGGGTGGCGGCGCTACTAACAACGGGCAACGATGCTACCAAAGAAGGGTGTCAGTGCTACCTTCGGAGGGAGCTGATTGCTACCAACGGTGGGTATCATTGATACAATAGTTGTGCGGAGGATATTCCATAGGTGGACGGCGGTGCTACCAAGGAACGACGGTGGTGCTACTAACAGTGGATGGCAATGCTCACAAGGAAGGGTGGCGGTGCTACCAACGGTAGGCCACGGTGCTACCAAAAACGGTGGACACAGGTGCTACCAAGGAAACGTCGTGGTGCTACCAAAAAGAGTAGACGGTGGTGCTTCAATGAAAATGTGGTGGTGCTACCAAAAAAGGGTGGACATGGTACCATCATCGGAGTAAGACCAATATTGTTGTGGAGCTTTATTGTCGGTGCTACTAACCTATTGGCGGCGGTTGCATCCACGACGACATATGACATCCAATTATTATTTTTGTATCATTTTACTTTTACATCGGTGTTTCAATTTTTTATTATTTTTGAGCCATACTAGCCTATGATACCTTAATATCACATACAAACTGTGTGGAGCTAGCAATTGGAGTTGCTCCAGGCCTCCACACATGCATGAAAATCTTTGGAGAGGATGGCATCGGCGGGCTCCACGCGGGGAAAAGGCTAGCATTCTATAGCATGAGAGTATGGCAGCATTGCAACTAGCACCAGTGGGCTCCAGACCTGTGACAAAGGACATGAGGAAAATACGCAACGCTGGAGCGCGCGCGGAGCCACAAAGTGGGCTCGGCCCACGTGGAAAGAACCAAAACTTTCTGTTCCTGGGCGTTCAATGTGTCCGATCAAACGGTCGTCGACCCGGAGGATCCACACGCGGTATCCTCCGGGGGACGCCTAGTGGTGGCATTTCTACAACCGGAGGTCTTGCCGTTGATCGAATCCAGGAGAGAACCTTGCAGATGGTCCGCGAGAAGGAGCACCCTGTAAGGATGTAAGCCATCAACTCCACCCCCTGCTAGCACCCCAGCAGCTTGCGTGGTGAGGCAACCCACACCGTGTGAGTCTCTCCCCCGTCCAGCAACGATCTAAACATGCCAACCGGGTAAAGAACTTCACCCTTGGCGGCGCCCAAGCCTTCCAATTGATCTTCCACGCTATTGACACGGTAGCTCCATAGAACAATGTGTCGTGGAAGGACTTGGATGAGTATTGGGTATCAGGCATCGAACGCCCATATCATTCGGTCCGGAGCCTTAGACAGCTGCACCCCATGGAGGTAGGTCCAAATCCGAACATACCCCATTAGAGAGAGCTACCTCAAAGCTCACATGATGTTATCCATTGGCTTTGAGCCAGCGCCCCCTCACTGTCCTATTCTTCCTAGGTCTTTTGGGGATTACTGCATACAAGCTTGGCACCACATCCTCCATCGATCTGCCCTCGATCAATTTATCCTTAAAGAAGAGGGTTGAAGGGCCATCCCTCAAGATCGTCTCTGTGGAGGCCTCAAAGATCTGACACTGCACCCTAGAGAATTGCATGTCGAGTCCCCTCCAAGGCCTCAGTTGGTCCGTTTGCATCCTCCACAACCAACAAACCCTCAGACTCACTGATGCGTGCACCAAGTTTGGTATGCCCAGGCCACCTAACCGCATCGGGCGGCACACCCATGCCCAGTTCATGTGGAAGTGTCCCCCTTTCGCCGACGCTCTCCCCGCTCAAAGAAAACCCCTTAGGATCCTCCCAAGTTTCTTCATGGTTTTCTTGTTAACGCTTAGGACCATGAGTTGGTGGAGGGGGATTGCCGCTAGAACCTGTTTTGACCAGCGCAAGCCTCCCAGGCTTGGGCATCATCTCTGCTTTACAAGAAGGAAGTTTATCTCCAACTCGGTCCAACAATGTTTGGCGGGCCTCACTCTTTAGCCCCCGGAGATCTGGGGGTATGCCTAGATATTTCACCGAAAACTGAGCCAAATGACATCCCGTTGCCACGGTCGTCCCTCCCCAACCTCAATGTCACACCCAATAGGTGAAAAATAGAATTTGGTGAAGTTGGTGTGGATACATGAAGCATGCCCATATAGCACAAGGTTATCTCGCATCCTCTGCAACCCCTCTACCTCCGGATTAGAGAAAAAGATCACATCATCATCATAAAGCGACACCGTCGTGACCAACCCCTTCCAGGCCACCCTCCAAAGTATCCCAAATTCCGCAGCCTTTGCCAACAGTCTGTTCACTAGCGGAGCTACTTGTTGATTATGTGGTCAATTGACAGCACACAAGTTTGGTAAACACCATAAATACAAGCTATGAGTACATATTTTGACCCAAGAAGTACTGGTTAATGACCTCACTAGTAATGCATGTCTTTGATTTTGGGCTTTTTGACATCGCTTAGTGCCAATCTTAGCTTCGCCACTGAGCTTGTTCATCATGTTGATCACCATGACGAAAAGTTTTGGCGATAGGGGGTCGCCTTGCGTGAGACCCCTCATGTGCCAGATAGGGGAGCCTGGCTCATCATTGAGCATCACCCTAGAATTTGCGGTGGACAGAAGGATAGCCACCCATTAGCAGAACCTTGGTCCGAATCCAAGTTTACATAGCACCGCGAATAAGAGCCCCCACGATATTGAATCGAAGGCCCGCACAATTTCCATTTTGGTCACCACCCTGGTGAATGACAAGTATGGGCACCTAGAGGGAGGGTGAATAGGTGCTACGACCAATTTTAATTTTTCTTTAAATTAAGGCTTGACACAAAGGTAAATTATCTAGATATGCAACTATGGTGAATTTACCTATATGACAACAAGAAGATACAAGATACAAACAAGAAGTAAAGGAGAGGGAATGAGCTAACCGATAGAGGAGGCACGCGGAGACAAGGATATAATCCCGATTTCCTCCTTTTGAGGGGAGTATGTCTCGTTGGGAGGGGTGTGAGCTCGCCACAAAGGCCTACTCAGTGCCATAAAGTTCTCACCCCATTATCGATGAACAAGCCACAAAGGTCTAGTTCACCTTGCACTATTGATCCCCTTTTAGGCGGGAATCGAGTCCTTTACAACAAGCTTGAGGCACACACCCACAACGAAAGTCGGGGCTCCCAAGAAACACCAACAATCACCAAGAGAGTAGAAATGGGGCCTAGGTTTTCCACAAGGAACCCCTAGGAACGAATCCCTCAAGCAAAAGAGAGGGGGAAAGAAATCTGGTTGGTCAAGACGTAGATCGGGACCTTCTTCTTCAATCCTCCAAATATCAACGAGTTTGGGTGAAGGGATTGGGAGAGATCTAGGATTTGGTGAGCTCAATAAATGCACATTAATGGCTTGGATGAACTAGTCAACTTGGAGAAGAAGGAGGGGTATTTATACCCCCTCCCAACTTGGAGAAGAAGGAGCAGGAATATTGAACCGGAATATCCGATCCAAGCTTGGACCGGAATTTCCGGTTAAGCAAATTCCTTTAGATCCGAGATTTCCACCAGCAATTGACCTAAATTGGAATTTCCGGTTTCACCAAAATGTCCGGTTGGTACCAGGAAGTGGAGAGTTTCTGACATAGCCAATTTCTGACTTTTCTTCTTCAACTGGAATTTCCGGTTGCAAATTTCCGGTTACAACCAGGGAGTAGAGAAATCCAGACTTAGCCCTTTCTTCGTGAAAAACTTCCCAACCGGAATATCCGGTTGACATGGAAATATCTGATTGAAATTTTCGACTCCCTCTAGTGCCCAGAATGGTTTAGTCCAGCCAAATTCAGAGAAATCCACCACAACCGGAATTTCTGGTTGCACTGAAAATTTCCAGTTGAAATACCCGGTTACATCTAGGAACACCAGAAGTTAATCTACCTTCACCTTTTGCGGTGTTCGATGCGGGAGAGTAGTTAACCACCTGCACCACTACACCTTTGTATATAATATCGTTAGTATTGTTAGCTAACACTCAAAACAATAGGGATTATGAAATGCACTTTCAATCTCCCCCTTTTTGGTGTTAGATGACAATACTACGATTTGCAAGGAATTAAGAAATATTATTATCAAGTAAGTGATGGAAATGGAAATAGCTCCCCCTACAAGTATGCATAGTCTAAATTTACTTTCAAATGCAATAACTTTGATAGGAGAGCGATTTCCGAAACATCACAATATGATACGAGAGATAAAACAACAAGTATTAAGGTTGGAGATGAAATACTATACCTTGTGCAAGTAGGATATACGAAGATAATATGGTGATCAATATAAGATAACCTCAATAGATAGATAACCAAACGGACCCACACACACATAGTATCACAAACAATAATAACATAGTCTTAAAACCAACGAAAGCAAATAAGTTTGAAAAGATAACGAAATGGACACAAGCTCTAATAGAGTGATAAAAGAGCATGCTTGTGCCCGGGCCCATGCAAATCCCTCGTAGTCCTAATAAGCTACTTCTTCCCCTTTGGCATCGAGACACCAGAAAGAGAGGAGTAGTGATGCTAACGTCCCATGATGAGCTAGGCACCGGATTCCTCCTCGGAGAACTTCCCAGTAGACGTCTCAAACTGTCCTTCCGCATCCTCCTCATCAAACTCATCATCAACAGGTGCACTGGGTGGAGCAGAGGGACCAACAAGACGAAGAACATCCTCAATATGAGACCAAGGGGCACTAGCTCTGAAAGACCACTGAGAGAACGTGTCAGGGACCAAGTCAACAGGAGGATCTCCAGCAGCACCACTAACATGATGGAGGATCTTCTGCTGAGAGCTAGACATGGAAACATCCCTGCGATAAGACTGATACTGTTCATGGTGAATGTCCAACTTCATGCAGAGGACATTGCGCTGAAACCAAGAAAGCTTCCTAATATGACGCACGGCAGACGTGTCAAACTGAGGAGCCTGAGGAGCAGCATAGCCACTGGCACGAGCATCCCTCATGAAAGAACCATGCTCAGGAGGAGGAGTGGGATCAGTATGGTGCTTGGGCCTCATCATGTACAATGTCTTGAAGTGGTGGTCCTCCATAGGCAATGAGCTGAAGTCCTGATCCTTCAAGGTATCCTTGATAGGCATCATAATGTATGGACCATAGGGGATGGTGTTACCACCAAGCATAGAATTCTTCAACTTGTTGAAGATAAAATCCATGACATCTACATGATAGTTCCTTGAGGTGTTGGGATCCTCAATGCACTTCTTAGCAAGCACCAAAATATTGACAAGGGGCTAGTGATGGCGTCATTGTTACCTCCGCTTGGAGCAATGAAGGGCCTGAAGATGCGGACTAGCTGATCATAGAATGGGAGAAGTCCCTCAACCTTTACAACTAGAAAGCCATGCATATATATATCTGCCATGATATCATCACGGTCCGGCCTATCCACATCATGCATACGGTGACCAAGAGGAGGATGATCTTGCCACTTGTAGCCCACAACTCAGCAAACTTGGTCATCTTGGTTTGACAAAAAGTAGAGCCCGTCATCCACTTAAACGTGTAATGGACATCCTCCCCAATCACCAAAGTTGACATGAACTGAACAATGAGAGGAGTATTACAGGGGAAACAGGTTTCCATGAGCTTACCAAGACCAAAACGTTCCACCACACTAGCACCTGAGCAAATGCCTACTTATCCTTGAGGAACTGGAGCTTGGCAGGTGATACGGGCATCTACTGGTTAGCACGCTAGGACAATAAACTACGATGTATAATGTCTAAGGCCTGCAAGCCGCATATTTTGGCCGAGCCGTCTAAATGGGCCGGTTTGTATCCGGTTTGAGTCAGAGTCCAACTAGGTTTAGGGTTCAAGTCGGTCTCGGTTTGGGTTTGTCCAACCGACTAGGTTTGGCCTCTTATATAAAGAGAGCCAAGGCCTAGGGTTTTAGACAATTTGAAAATTATGTAGAAGTTCAAGTTACCACCGTCCCTAGGGGATCGGCGTGTAGACGGTGTCTCGGACGTTCGTCGGTTATCTTTGCAAATAAAGGCATGAGTGTTCTTGGATCTGCCAAGCGGGTTCGTGCGTGGCTAGGGGATCTTGGATCTGCCTAGAGTTGTCGAGCTTGGCGTGAGGCGTGGTGTTCATCACTTTTTTGCTCATCTAAATCTATGAAGTTCTCCAGGTTGCGTTTATCGCTCACGTGATTGGGAGGATAGTTATCATTGGTGGTTCTTGCGGTGAAAGATTGGGGAAACACCTACATCATGTGGTATCAGAGCGCCAGGTTGATCACCGCGAGGTTTTTCTAGTCAAAACTTGATCCGCAGGTTTGCAAAAATTGGCGGATTAATTTTGCTGGGAAGTACTGGATAGACGAGTTGTCGAATCTCGTACAGTTGAGCCAAAGGCGACAAATTTCTGCTGATTTACGCCGCCGTTCTTGGAAGTTGATCCGATTAGTGCGCTGAACTAACAGACAAGGAAGGTGCGGGTCAGATTCGTTTTGAGTTTCCATGGTAGCGATGGAAAAAATGATGTTTTGTCTGCCGCAACCGAGCGCTTGTGCGTGGTGAAGATGGGAAAGAAACAAAAGAAGGAAAGAATCGAATCAGATCCAGCGTTGGCAAGTTTGGTGGGCCAGGAAGGAAAGAGAATGAGCGGATTTTTCAGTTTTGCATGCATGACGTGGTGTTCCAGGGAGTTGATTGATCGGGTGTTGTTCAGCTTGTGCGTACCACACAAAAAAAGTTGCAGATTTGATAGCTAGGATTGTGCGGAGAATATGGATAGAAGTGGTCATATCTCAATCAGTTCGGTAGTATTTGGTACCGACACACTAAAAAAAATTGTGTACATGTGCAGATTCTGGTTGGTGTGCTGGTTAGCCATCGTAAAGAAGAAAAGATAAGGAAAGAATTGAAAGGTAAAAAAAAGAGAAGATTGCGGGATTGAATTCGTGGTTGTAGCCACGATGTGGAGTCTCAAAGGCGTGTGCCAGTTGGATTGCAAGTGGTACGAAGAAATTGTTTACGTGTCTATTTCCTCCTTGGTACGTGAGCTATTAAAAAATGAAGAGAAGTTTGGGTGGGACATCGAGCAGAATAGATTGATTGGCTGGCTGCTCAAGGTCTGCTACTGCACGTACTTGATTGATGTGCCATTCGGTATGCTTGTACTCAGAAAAAAAGTAAGAATAGTAAAGGATTTGGAATGTACGGCCAGCCGCAAAGGAAGAAAAGGCACGGACCAATTATTGTGTTTGGAGATACGTGAGATGCACGACCCAATTGGTGCGTCTACATGGAAGAAAGAAAGCTGGCACGTTTTGCATTAAAAAAAAGGTGCACACGAGGATTTCCATTCGTATGATTTTTGGACATAGAGGCAAAATAAAAAAGAGACACTAGTTTATATTTTTACAGGCGGTGAACTTGGTTCATTTGGATTCATGGGGTGCAGGAATTTGTCATATTCGTCTTGGGTGATGCACTCAGTTGACTTCCACTATTTCAGATTGCATCTCTGGGCGTATTCAACTTATTTGGACCCTTGAGGTACAGGAGTCTGTCCTGCTGCGTTTCGGGTGGTTTGGATGGTTCGTTTTCATTTGCAGTCTGAAAGTTGTGTGTCTAAATCTTGTTGGTGGTGCCAAACATGAAGGACACCAAGAACAAGTCTAGCTAGCCGAGGGGGAGAATGTGGTGTGGCAGGCCAGCAAGACTTGATGATGTAGAAACGTGGATAATTTGACGGCACAAGCGCCGGAGAAGACCTTCTGGCGTTGAGGACAACGCCTTTCGAAGAAGCGGAGGATGATACGGGCATCTACTGGTTAGCACACTAGGACAATAAACTACAATGTATAATGTCTAAGGCCCGCAAGCCGCATATTTTGGCCGAGCCGTCTAAATGGCCGGTTTGTATCCGGTTTGAGTCAGAGTCCAACTAGGTTTAGGGTTCGAGCCAGTCTCGGTTTGGGTTTGTCCAACCGACTAGGTTTGGCCTCTTATATAAAGAGAGCCAACGCCTAGGGTTTTAGACAGGTTGAAAATTATGTAGAAGTTCAAGTTACTACCGTCCCTAGGGGATCGGCGTGTAGACGGCGTCTCGGACGTTCGTCTGTTATCTTCGCAAATAAAGGCATGAGTGTTCTTGATCTGCCAAGGGGGTTCGTGCGTGGCTAGGGGGATCTTGGATCTGCCTAGAGTTGTCGAGCTTGGCATGAGGCGTGGTGTTCATCACTTTGTTGCTCGTCTAAATCTATCAAGTTCTGCAGGTTGCGTTTATCGCTCACGTGATTGGGAGGATAGTTATCATTGGTGGTTCTTGCGGTGAAAGATTGGGCAAACACCTACATCATGTGGTATCAGAGCGCCAGGTGGATCACCGCGAGGTTTGTCTAGTCAAAAATCGACCCGCAGGTTTGCAAAAATTGGCGGATTAATTTTGCTAGCGAAGTACTGGATGGACGAGTTGTCGAATCTCGTACAATTGAGCCAAAGGCGCCGAATTTCTGCTGATTTACGCCGCCGTTCTTGGAAGTTGATCCAATTAGTGCGCTGAACTAACAGACGAGGAAGGTGCGGGTCAGATTCGTTTTGAGTTTCCATGGTAGCGATGGTAAAAAATAATGTTTTGTCTGCCGCAACCGAGCGCTTGTGCATGGTGCAGATGGGAAAGAAACAAAAGAAGGAAATAATCGAATCAGATCCAGCTTTGGCAGGTTTGGTGGGCCAGGAAGGAAAGAGAAGGAGCGAATTATTCAGTTTTGCATGCATGACGTGGTGTCCCAGGGAGTTGATTGATCGGGTGTTGTTCAGCTTGTGCGTACCACAAAAAAAGTTGCAGATTTGATCGCTAGGATTGTGCAAAGAATATGGAAAGAAATGGTCATATCTCAATCAGTTCGGTAGTATTTGGTACCGACACACTAAAAAAAATTGTGTACAAGTGCAGATTCTGGTTGGTGTGTTGGTCAGCCATCGTAAAGAAGAAGAGATAAGGAAAGAATTGAAAGGTAAAAAAAAAGAGAAGATTGCGGGATCGAATTCGTGGTTGTAGCCATGATGTGGAGTCACAAAGGTGTGTGCCAGTTGGATTGCAAGTGGTACGAAGGAATTCTTTACGTGCCTATTTCCTCCTTGGTACGTGAGCTATTAAAAAAGGAAGGGAAGTTTGGGTGGGACACCGAGCAGAATAGATTGATTGGCTGTCTGCTACTGCACGTACTTGATTGATGTGCCGTTCGGTATGCTTGTACTCAGAAAAAAAAGTAAGAATAGTAAAGGATTTGGAATGTATGGCCAGCCACAAAGGAAGAAAAGGAACGGACCAATTATTGTGTTTGGAGATACGTGAGATGCACGACCCAATTGGTGCGTCTACATGGAAGAAAGAAAGCTGACATGTTCTGAATTAAAAAAAGGTGCACACGAGGATTTCCATTCGGATGATTTTTGGACATAGAGACAAAATAAAAAAGAGGCACTAGTTTATTTTTACAGGCGGTGAACTTGGTTCATTTGGATTCATGGGATGCAGGAATTTGTCATGTTTGTCTTGGGTGATGCACTCAGTTGACCTCCACTATTTCATATTTATCTCTGGGCATATTCAACTTATTTGGACCCTTGAGGTACATGAGTCTGTCCTGCTGCGTTTGGGGTGGTTTGGATGGTGCGTTTTCATTTACAGTCTGAAAGTTGTGTGTCTAAATCTTGTTGGTGGTGCCAAACATGAAGGACACCAAGAACAAGTCTGGCTAGCTGAGAGGGAGGATGTGGTGTGGCAGACCAGCAAGACTTGATGATGTAGAAACGTGGATAATTTGACGCCAGAAGCGCTGGAGAAGACCTTCTGGCGTTGAGGACAACGCCTTTCGAAGAAGTGGAGGATGATACGGGCATCTACTGGTTAGCACGGTAGGACAATAAACTACGATGTATAATGTCTAAGGCCTGCAAGCCGCATATTTCGGCCGAGCCGTCTAAATGGGCCGGTTTGTATCCAATTCGAGTCATAGTCCAACTAGGTTTAGGGCGAGTTAGTCTCAGTTTGGGTTTGTCCAACCGACTAGGTTTGGCCTCTTATATAAACAGAGCCAAGGCCTATGGTTTTAGACAGGTTGAAAATTATGTAGAACATTGTGTTCAGGTTATCACCTTCCCTAGGGGATCGGCGTGTAGACGGCGTCTCGGACGTTCGTCGATTATCTTTGCAAACAAAGGCATGAGTGTTCTTGGATCTGCCAAGAGGGTTCGTGCGTGGCTAGGGGGCTCTTGGATCTACCTAGAGTTGTCGAGCTTGTCGTGAGGCGTGGTGTTCATCACCTTGTTGCTCACCTTAATCTATCAAGTTCTCCAGGTTGCATGTATCGCTCACGTGATTGGGAGGATAGTTATCATTGGTGGTTCTTGCGGTGAAAGATCAGGAAAACACCTACATCAGTAGGATTCATTGGATGGGGCAGTCAAGATAGATGTAAGACTTCTCCATGCACCAGAAACGTGTATCTTCCATCTCATTGTCCTTTGGGTCATCATACCAATCCCTATTGTGAATCTGAGCATAATCTTGAGCAGGCACATCAAACTTATAGTTCTTTCTAGTCTCTTTGCCCTTTCTCTTGGAAGAGGTCCTTTTGTTCACAGTGGACTTAGCTCTTCCCTTGGCCACAACTTTCCTTGGGGCCCTCTCATCATCGGGTTCCTCATCACTTGTTTCTTTGTAAGACAGACGCTTGCGAATGCCCAACTCATCAACATTCGAACCACCTATGAGTAAGAAATATAGGGAGATAGCACAAGATGAGTACACACAAGCCAACACAAGGAATCATGCATAATAACAATATAAAAGCATCCACAATCGATCTTGTAACAGTCCTAGAAAAATCAGTAAAGTTCCGACTGTCGGATATTCTTGAGACAGACCCAACCGGAATTTTGGTTCAATTTTTACCGGATAATCTGGTTCCGCGTAACTAGGTTGCTATCCTACTGTTTCTAGCAAGCAATTAGCAACCCTAGGAACATCTACCACCAAGCACATACAAAGAAATCATGTCTCCAAGAACGGGTATGTGAAAGTGCATTTCGTTTTGCCGATGGTTTTGTGTGTTAGTTAACAATACTAAGTACTTTATTTATCAAGGTGTTTAGCGTGCAGGTTTAAATTTGAACATCCGCATCGAACACCAAAAAGTGGTGAAGATAGATCAGTGAGATTTGGGATAGAGAGCAACCGGATATTTCAGCAGAAATTTCTAGGCAACCGGCATTTCCGATTGGGAAGATCCCAGCCCAGTTTTGAGACAGAGATTAGCCGAAAATTTCCAACCGGAAATTTCTGGAACAACCGAAATTTCCGGTTGTGGAAGTTTGAGCTCAAAATCGTCTAAGGACTGGAAGTTAAAGACACAGAGATGGAGCGGTAATTTCCAACCGTAAATTTCCTGGACAACCGGAGTTTCCGGTTTGGGAGCCAGCTCGGGACAGAAGCTAACCGGTTTTTTCAAAACGAATTATTTTCTCCAACCGGATATTCTGGTAGAAGTCCACCTAGTTCGAGTTCAGATCCGGAATTTCCGATACAAGATTCCTGCACAAACGGCTATATTTTTGGAGGGGGTATAAATACCCCTCCTCTTCCACCTTGAGCTCTAGTTTCTCCAAGCCATTAATGTGCATTCATTGAGCTCACCAAATCTTAGATCTATCCCATTTCCTCCACCGAAACTTGTTGATTTTAGGGTTGAAGAAGAAGACCCGGATCTACATCTTCACCAAGACGTTCTTCATTTCTCCTTCATTCACTTGAGGGATTTGATTCTAGGGTTTCCATTGTTTGGAGAACCTAGACCTCTTGCTACTCTTTGTGATTCTTGGTGTTGGGAGCCCCCAATTTGGTTGTGGGTCTGTGCCCCAAGCTTGTTGTAAAGGATTCGATTCCTGCCTCTAAGGGGATCAATAGTCGAAGGTGGAGTAGGCCTTTGTGGCGTTGTTCATCGGAGAATAGGGTGAGGCCTTTGTGGCGTTGAGTAGGTCTTTATGGAGAAACTCACACCCCTCCAACGAGACGTACTCCCTTAACAAGGAGGAACTCGGGAATACATCATGCCTCCGCGTGCTTTCGATATCGGTTATCTCCTTCCCTATCCTTTACTTTGTGTTTGTATTGTGATTATCATTGTTCTTGTCATATAGGTAAATTCACCATAGTTGCATTATCTAGAGAATTTACCTTTCTGTCAAGCCTAAATTTGAAGAAAAAGTAAAATTGGTCGTAGCACCTATTCACCCCCTCTAGCTGCCCATACTATCCGTTCAATTGGTATCATAGTCTCGGCTCTTATTTTGGGCTTTACCGCCTAAGAGTTTGGTATGGATGATGATACGGGAGCCACTGGTCCCACGGCATAAGTCACTATGGATGATCTCGAGAATTTGCAAAGAATCCTTGACATCATCCATCGAGGGCAAAATTGATGAGTTGCGAACTCTTGTGTTGCAACTCATGAAGCCAAGGGACCGGAGACGTCCAATTCATCTCCTTTGAATGAAAATTCGGAGGGTGCCAAGAATGGGGCAAATGGTGAACCACATAAAAATGCTTCTCCTTTGAATTCCACCGATAAGGGTACGGAAGGAAAAGGAGAGTACCACTCCGTTGAAGGACACTACTCTCCCGATCCTCCCGTCCCACATCCTCATATAATTCCTAGATGAGAACCTCCTAAACTGTACCCAGCACACCACTGCATGTTGTAGTGCGCAAGTCGATGACATAACATTCGTGGAAGGACCACTCCGTAAATATTACATCCTTCAGAGTGGTACAACAGAAACATAGCTGGTCCAAGGTAACACTATAGGATACAATTACATTCATTACAAAATCTCAAGAACACAACTTTCCATTTCAAAGAAGGTCTCGTTCAAATAACACATCATAAGATGCAAATAGTACTAAGCTAGAGAATAACTCTAGATCTAAACTTAATTCACTATGGTTGTGGTTCCAGATGTAATCTACTGCTCCCGAGGTTCTCTGTCCAGAAAGGGACTCCTCCTACAACATGATATCCTTCTATCTTCATCGGCATGGTTTATGTCTATCTTCACCGGCATGGTTTATGTCATTGCTTTATCAGCTACAAAACATATGACTCCTTCTAGCGTCATAAGATAGCTCTGGCTTCACGTTGAAGACCTCCTCATCAATGTCTTGATGGATACTAACATCTACCTCCTTATGGCTCCAAAGTCTAAGCAGGGGGTTCAAAAGGGAGGGAATGACTACACCGTACTTAGCAAGTTCAGATAAATAAGGATAAAGTTTTTTATGCTCTATCTACTGCCATGACCATAGGTCATAGGCAAAGGTGCAAGTTTTGTAAACATTTCTTCAAAGGTCAAGTTTTAATTTCTGAAAACTATGCCCGCCAAATCTTCATAGGACTAGAACTTCATGGAGTTGTCTTTCCTGCGGCGTTCACAGCTCCTTCCCGGAACAGGGGGTACCATGCCACATCCTTTTACACTCTGCACAGGTGCGTTACTTTTCCCATAGGAGATCAAGACCATGTTGCACAACCAGGCGCGCGATCCTGTCCACACCCACTTAGGTGCGGGGCCCGGTTGTTGATCCAAACCAAACCGTGCTTCTCCACACAACACATGCCCATATTTCTGCCACGTAGGTTGAACCCCTGATTCTACCCCTCACTATAGATATTTAGGCATCCCGGCAGACCATCATAGACCTAGAGTCTGTGGTAATTAAGGGATCCCATCCATGTGCATGTAGTCTCGCAAGACCTACAGCGTACGGCTGTGGCAGTCCGTTGACATGCGAACGGGAAAAGATCACAGCTGGCTTACTCGCCCCATACAAGACCCATGGTTAACGCGGTATTTACGGTGCAAGAATCTTGACGGTATTTGTTCTTAATTACTAGGTTATTACTTTCCCATGCAGATGGAACCTTCCTTTTACCTATTCATCTTACCATGGTTCCATCTGCCAGCCAACATAATATATAGCAAATTCACATCATTCAAAAATAGCAATTTATTTGAATGCAGGTAATACTATATAGTAATTTGCAAGTACTTTGATAACGATATTTCAAATTGGACATGAGCAAGAATGAACTTGCCTGTGATAGAAGTGGTTGTTCAAACCCTTCGGGGTTCTAGGGTTTGCGTTAAAACCCCGAGTTTTCAAAAATAACAAAGTAGTCCCGATAAGGGGTACTGGAAAACTGGCAAGATGCTATTATGCATAGTCATGAGATGCATCGTGATTTTACCCTCAAAATACCCCGAGCTTAAAAGATTAAGCTTCGTCTTACGATACCTTGATTTTATTAGGTTTACTTGACTTAGGGTTTGTTTTCTTACCTTGTGATGACATTGATCACTTATATAAGTTGATATTAAGTTGGTATATTGATTTCATAGGTTTTTATGGTTTGACATGATTTACTTGGTTATTAGACATTTCAAAATGTTATGCATTTATGAATTGAGTAGTGTTCACTTTTATGCAAGTAACAAGATAATATCCTATTAGGAATAATTCTTAACGGAAAATAAACAAAGTTTATTATGCCTTGTCAAAATTTGTTAATTTAGAAAGAATAGCTCAAGTGAAGTTGAATTTTTGGAGTACCAAACTTAATCACATAATACTAGTTTAAGAAAATAGGTGACCAAATTTTATTAAGTAGTTAATTTAGAATGAATAGCTTAAGTGAAATTGATTTTTTGGATACCAAACTTAATCACATAATACTGGTTTAAGAAAATAGGTGAACACATTTTATTAAGTAGTGAATTTACTTGATGACTTAGTATTTTCAAATTACTTACTGAATTTTAGATGAATTTATTTTAGCAGTAAAAACATAATGAAAATTTTATTAATGATCCTCATGTCTTAAAGTACTTAGAAAGGAATTTTATTTGTTTATTGATGAATTCTAGCATTTGGTGAATATTAGTAATTCTTATATTTTTTTATTTGGTGGTATTAAAAATAAAGGAATAATTTTAGGAGGCTGGATCATTTTTTCTTGGCTAAATATCCCAATCGTGGTCATCTGGTTGAGCTAAGCCTAATTGTTGTACGAGCACATACATATTAGTGGATTAATTTTTTTTTGCAAGGTAATACGATCTCATTCATAAGATAAAAATCCGGTTATAAGACACGTAAACACCGACATTACAGTACTGAAAGGATAGAAAAATCCTGTACAAAAAACCATCGCCTGTCCCTCTCCTTCGGCACCACCGAAGCAACCAGCAAGAGAGAGTAGACAGATCACCTCTTCACTTGAGCTCGACGCGGCTCCATCGCTGATCTGCAGCTTTACGGACCTCCAAAATAGTTTGCCAAAAGCAAAACTATTGTCGTTGAACGAATCAGACCGCGGCAACGTGTCCCCGGACACGCCATCGAACTCCAGGCCTGGCATCCCCGCACGACTACAACGTCGGAGAAGGATACCAGAACTGTCAGCCTCCAACCACAAATCCAGCACAAGATGCACCATCTTCCAGCTATCAACTGCGCAGGCAACCGTCTGCGCGTACTCCCGGGCGACCAATCCTCCCTGCTCCACCATGACGTCGGAGACAACGACGCAGCAACGGGGACAGAGCAGAAGGAGAGACACACCTAATGGGATCACCGCCACCACCTCGCCGACACCATCCATGAACTCTAAAGCCACCGATCTGAAGGATCGGCAAACACACGATGCCATCAACTCTGAGACGTCGCCATGAGGGACGACGCCGGTGTGGGAGTAGAGTTGAGGCAGATTTATTCGTCGCGACGCCGCTCCCACCACCCAACGGCGCACCACGATCTACAGAACCAAAACCTAACTACAGAGCGGAGGAACGGGGTCCCCCTCCCTCCTGCCGCCGGAGCAGCCGTCGGAGGGAGAGGGGACCAGCGCACCGGCCGGTGAAGATCGGTGGCAGGCGGTCGTGCCCCTAGTCGCCGCTCCTGGCGGCTAGGTCACGGAAAGTCTCGACTATTTTGGTGTACGAGCACATACATATTAGTGGATTAATTGTTTTGGTTAAATTTAATTGGGCCGATTTAGCACCCATGTATACGGTATTGTGTGTATAGGGATGTAAATGGTACGGATAATTTCCGCCCCGAATCCGCGTCCGAATAAGTTTTTAAGGATATGGTATACAGTAATAGGAATCCGCCGAAAACGGACGCGGATACGGATTTTGGTCAAGCGGATATCCGACGGATATGGTAGCGGATATGGTATTGCTAATATCCGACGGATACGGATTATCCGCACATATTCGCGGATTATCCGTCCTTATCAATGAGTATAATCCGATTAACATAGCACTATCATTCTAAATATACATTTAATCCATTTACCCATAGATCAAATCAGCCGTTCGTATCTTAGCATGACCTATATTCAACATCTTGATGCAATGCACAAATTGCTTCCGGCGAAAACCCCTCAAGAGATGAGCTATTATTTATCCCTACAAAGTTCTTGGTTGCTAGATGCAAATTCATATTGTAAATCATCAATCATTTTATGACACTTTTAAGTACTATTTAGTTACTATCTTTGTTTTGGGGTAATTTTGAACGCTTGGCTGCTCTCTAGTGTTATTTTTTCGCATGGTGATATTACGTCTCTTTGTACGTATTTATCCGATAAGTTTTACCCGTTTCCAGTCCGAATCCGCTCCGTTTCCGATCCGAATCCGTAGTCCGATATTATCCGCATCCGCATCCGTATCCGATCGTTATCCGATCCGCTCCGCATCCGACAAAAAAATATGGTAAAGGATATGGAGAGAACATAATCCGATCCGATCCGTTTACATCCCTATGTGTGTACTAGTATTCACGCACAGGTTCATTGGTCTAATTGGTTGGGTCAAGCCCAAGTCTTACGTACGCTCCAGCTCGAAACCCGGCACGCACGGTCGTAGCTTTATTTCCATCCCCTTGTTCTGCTCTCTCCCTCGTTCCTCCTCCTCCGCCTGAGCGATGCGGCCGCCGCCCCGGCTGTGCTGGCCGTCGCCGGCCGGCTCCGCCGTCGCCACTGCCCACCGCCACCTCTGCTTACTCCTCTCTCCTGATTCCCCGCAATTGCGCCCCTCAATGCCTCCAACTCGTGGCCGCCAGGGAACCCTAACCCCAGCCATTGCTCAGTCGCCCGCCGCCGGTCCGGCCGCTGCTCCCCGACGCCCGCGGCTGCCACGCCGCTATGATGCCCGACAGCGCCTCCTTGGTGTGCCGCTTTGTGCCGACCACGACCCCTAGCTCTAGCCTCTGCTCGACCACGCCTCCGTGTCGTTTACCACAATCCCGACCGCAGGCGGGATGACCCTCCGAGGATGCAACCCCGACTACTTCCCTGGTACCGTGGTGCGGTGGTGCTGCGGGTGTGGTGGTGGTGCACGACCTCCTGCCTCCTCTATCACGGAGTTGACGCCGGCGGGACGGTGCCCTGCGCAACCCCGACATCGCTTCCAACGTGGTGTCCCCGTGGACGCCACTACCGACGGGACGGCGGTGCCGCCATCGCCGCAACCTTGGCAGCGACTCCCTTGGCTCCACTACTTTGACTACAACTGCTCAAGGTGAGAAATTCTGTGACCGGCCATCGAGCCGATGAATTGCGTGGTGGACTAGGGTGGTTGTATGCTGGCACTGCACTTGTGGTAATTTGGTCTTGATAAATTGGGTAGCTGTGCGGATTGGCTCCAGTTCATCCTAGTGATGAACTCATGTGTGTCTTTATGTTGTGCTTGTGCGGTGCTTGTGGTGATGCCACAGATTGGATGGGTAGCTCATCCCTGGCATAAGTGTGAAAGAAAGTACATATGCGTTTCTGAGGCTTGTTTTCTTAGTTGTATTTCAGACCTAGCGTGCATCTTGTGCACTATTGGTAGATAATACTGTGTTAATAGTTTAAATAAATGTACTGGGTTATCAAGCGAGCATCTATAGTAGCTCAGCTTGTTGGTATCGATATAAGCGCATGCCCTTGTGTAGATCAAGCAAATCAAATAGTTTGGTGGGTTTTTAGACTTGATGATTTTCTCAAATCGGCGTTTAGGTGGAGTGTTGTGTGATGCTCCTGTTTGGGTGATCTACTCATCCGTATGTACAAGTGTAGGTTCAGATGCTCGAATTCTGATGAAACTGAATATAGTCTACTCTGTTAACTGAATAAATTCACTTATACTCTGTTTAACTCATTGTTTAGTTTGGACAACTAAGATGCATATCTGTTTGTTGCAGATGGATTATTTACTTGATGGTTGTTGATTCCTTATGATAATCCAGTGATTCTTTGTTACTTGTTTGCATGATAGACACTTGTATATGTGTATTTGTTGTTCCAAAATGATTTATATGTATTTCTGGACAGAGCATAGTTGCTGTCCGGATCTGCTTTGTATTACTTGCAATACATGTTTTTCTTAGTTGTTCTTACTTGTGGATAGTCAGGAAATTCTATAGGTGTATTATAATTGTATGATAGGGTGATTTAAATGTTTCAGGGCAGCACCAAGTAGTTGTCCAGCAACATATGCTCTGCTTGTCGATTTCTGGGTTTTTTCATGCGTTACAGTGATTTGAAGACATGTTTCTGGATTGAGCATAGCTACTGTCCAGATCTGATTGGTATTGCTTGCAATACAAATATTCTTCCTCTCTCTTTCTCTAGATATGAACTGGTTAGGACATATTTGTTGCTCTGCTCTACTTCCTCTCTTCTCAACTGAAGATAGGGACAGATGTTATGCAAGATTTGGATCCTATATGATCAACCCGCTGCTAGAGTGAAGCTTGGTTTTCTGGAATCTGAACAAAACATGCATCTTGTGGATAGCCTCCTCCTCCTCGTTGCTTGATCTGTTTCCTAGATTTTTCCAAGGATTTGGGGCGTGTTCTTGAGCTCTGGATGATTTAGGTGTGTTATTGTTGTTTTCTTGAGATGAACAGATGTGGTATTGCATATAAGATGCTTTTGTGGATCTCAGGGACCCTTGGTGCGGCTGAGATGTGTTGTTTTGCTAGAACCGTAGCTGGTCCTGTTTATATAGTGTTCTTGTACTACTTGTGGTGTTGATAGCGAATGGCATGCAGATTGTGACTGTGCTGCTTGTTGGTGGCCCCCTCTCCTTGTGCAGGTGGACAACTTGGCCTTTGTTTCCATCATGAGAAAGCTACGGCTGCTCCTGGTCCTTGTCCTGTTTGGCTCCATTATTGGTGCTACCAGGCCCATTGTCGATGACTCATGTCGACAATTCCCTCGGGTGATCCGGTAGGGTTTCGAGTAGAGGAACGATATAGGCACTGGCGGATATGACGGCTAACAGGGGGCACGATTTACCCAGGTTCAGGGACCTCGTAGAGGTAATACCCTTACTCCTGCTTGTCTGTCTTTGTATTATGGAGATTGCTTACAATGGTGGGTGTCGGGGGGTTACCCCCGAGTAGGGTAAAGACAGGTGGTAAAGGCCGCTTACAGAAGAGAGGTTTGGTCGAGTAGCCGACTACGAGGTACTCGCTACCCGGTCGACTGCTACTCGGTCTCACCTCAAGATGACCAAAAGGAGATATCAATCAAGTTCTACCCTGACGAGTAAAGGTTTGGCCCGAGTACAATTGGCGGGAACCATTGGCGGGAAACTACTCGGGCCAGGAAGTCAAAGGAGCCGTTCTGACACAGGATCCCGCGTATCCTGGGTCCGTACTTGGCAGCATTCGAACTACTGTTCACGTGGGGACGGCCTGCCTGACAGTGACAGCATGGAAGCAGGCCGTGGCAGGATAAGGGGGGCCTACTCTGTGCCTAGGTACAGTGATACCAGTCTGTCCCCTAGTTTTGCCCAACGACTTTACGGAAGCAGCCAAGGTTAGGAACCAAAGCTGTCAGCGGGTACTCGGAGAAAGGACGATGTGCACACTATGTCGACACTTGTCTAGATTTGGACGTATCCGGCTGGGCACCGTGTATATAAGGTGCCCCGCCGCCTCCTGCGCGAGGCATGCTCACGTACACACAGGCTGATAGAAAACCCTAGAATCCCTAAGTTCTTGACCTAGCTCTACTCGGAGAGGAGAGAGAGGCTACTCGGTAGCGTTATCATTTGTACTGTGACTACTCGGAGAGACATCGAAATACATAGAGAAAGGCAGGAGTAGGGGTTTTACCTCCTCACGAGGGCCCTGAACCTGGGTACATCGTGTTGTTTGTGTTGTGTGGATCTTACCTCACGCGGCTACTCGTCGCGTGATCCCTCCCCGGACACCTCCAGCGTCCATCGTCCCCACATCTTTAGCCATCCCATGGCATCTGCCGTGACACCACCACGACAGTTGGCGCCCACCGTGGGGCAACCAGCGGCGCTGGCTGGAGTTTCTGTTCGGACGGGATCTTCATCTGCGGAGCGCGTAGTTTGTGGCCTTGTCCACAGATTCGGCTCCTTCGACTTCGTCACCGACAACGCCGGCTGTTTCGGCGGCATGGCCATGCCCGAGGGCGGCTCGGTGATCTCCTTCGGCTCGCATCTCGTCTACGTCGCCACCGTCGCCAACAGCGCCTACCCCGAGCTGGTGCATGACGCGGAGGATCCTCCCGCGGTGGTTGCTGCTCGCGGAAGGCCTGCACGCAGCTCCGCATGCTGCGCTGAGGTGATGGTGACGGGCTTGGCGGAAAACGCTGGCGCAGCTGCTACTGGCGCTGCGGCCGTCGTCGAGGAGGTTGACGACCCGCCCGCAGGTGGCAGGAACCACCGGCCTTACGAGAAGGAGAGCAACCTGCCGCCTTCCACGTCTATGGTCATCCCCGCGTCCGCTGCGCGAACTGGCATGCCCACGCCCACCGACGTCGAGCTCCTTGCAGCGAGGGAGCAGCTCGAGCGGCAACGCCAGGAGCTGCTTGCCGAGCAGGCGGAGTTGGAGAAGATCAGGCTCGAGCTGAGTCTGGACCAACTCGAGTACAACAAGGCTCACGGCTTCACGCCGGTCGCCAGGAGGCCCAGCAGAGTGGGTGCTACGCGGCGCAATCTGGGCGCCGAGATGGCGACAGTTGCGGAGGAGCCCGCGCAGTCCGCCACGGCGAACACCTTCACAAGGCCAAGGTACAGCACGCCCGCCAAGACGCTCAGGGCCGCGCAAGCCGTGGCTGCCGAGTTGCCGCGCCTAGATGGAGAGGCGCGTCTCAGGCAGCAGGAGAGGCTCAATGAGTTGGTGCTGGAGGCCGCCCGGCAGAACGAGGAGTTCCGCAAGGCCAACCCGGGAGCTGGAGCTTCGCAGGTGGTTCACTCGCATGCGGCAAGATCTAACGATCAAGCCTCATCTCCGCATCCTAGCCGCGAGAAGAGCCGCAGCGGGCGTTCGGGTAGAGACAGGCAAATGCAGGTGTATGACCCGGCTGCTGCCGCGAAACAGGTTGCTGTGCCGCAGCAGCCCGGGCAGGAACACAACACTGCAAGAGCAGGCTCTCAAGCCCATCAAGCTCAAAGCCGTGTCCGAGAAGCCGCGCGTCCGGGTACTTCTCGGCAGCCTGCAGCTCAGCCTACTCGGCAGAGGCAGCAGCCGCGCCCAATGGCACCAGTCGCCAACCCGGTGGAGCAGCCCGCAACAATGCAGGTGGATAGATATGATGATGGCTACTCGGCTATGGAGATGGCTGGTTATGACATTCATGACCGTGTTGGTGAGCGTGTGTTGGCGCCTGGAGATGCAAGGCACCAGCTGGACCGTCTCAGCTTGTCGGCGCGGCTTGAGAGCACGGGTCCTCCTGGCCCCGAGTGCTTTGGCCCGCGCATCATGAACGAGCCATCCGTGAAGGGCTTCCAGCTCGCAAGAGGCACCAAGAGCTACAATGGTAGCACCAAGCCTGAAGATTGGCTCAATGACTATGTCACCGCGGTCCACATTGCGGGTGGCAACAGGAGATGGGCGGTGCGCTATGTGCCGCAGATGCTAGAGGGTCCAGCTCGCACTTGGCTCAACAACTTGCCCAAGCACAGCATTAACTGCTGGCTGGACTTCTCGGACGCCTTCGTCAGCAACTTCACCAGCACCTACAAGAGGCCGAATAGGCCACAGCAGCTCTCGGCTTGCAGGCAGCGAGAAGACGAGACGGACCGCGAGTACCTTACTCGGTGGAGCACCTTGAGGAACACCTGTGAGGGTGTGAATGAGGCACAGGCCATCACTTGGTTTGCGCAGGGTTGCCGACATGGCAGCATGCTTTGGCAAAGATTGCAGAGGGAGATGCCGAACACCCTGGCCGAGACCATCAAGATTGCGGATCAGTACGCACTCGGTGATCCCACTCAGCCACTGATGGACTCCTCTGAGCCGAGAAGGAACTTCAACAGCAGCAAGCGCAACGAGTTCCGCAACAAGCGCCGAGTAGATACTCGGTATGACCCTGAGGAGGTGAATGCAGTGAATGTTGGAGGCGGTGGTGGCCAAAGGCAAAAACCTGCTGGAGCCTACGGGCAGAACCAGAACCAGGGCCAAGGCAACAAGAAACCGTTCCGCACTGCACAGCCGGGTAGCGGGAACTCCGAGCAGCCGAAGAAGTTTGTCTTTGATGACATGAAGGATGGTCCGTGTAGCTTTCACACTCACCACCCCTCAAGGCCTGCGAACCATACTACTCGGCAATGCGAGTGATGGGATGTGATCAAGAGTGATGGCTTGCCTCCTCCTCCTCCTCTGCCAGCTGCCAATGCTACTGTTCAGCCTACTCGTGCGCCCGCCACTGGGCCGCCAGTCTATCCGAGAAGAGAGAATGTCAACCAGGTGGCTTTAGGAGCCAACCGGAACTTCAACAACGAGAGATACCGCAACAACAACAACAACTACAACCGCAACAACAACAACGGAGGCAACAACAACTATCAGGGCAACAACAATGGCAACAATGGCAACAATGGGGGCAATGGCTCCAACCAGTACCAAGAGCACCATGAGAGCTACATGATCTTCACTTCTGAGGCAGTCGACAAGCAGTCACAGCACAGGCGGGCCATGGAGGTCAATGCAGTGATTCCGGCTGTCCCTCACTACATGTATTGGTGTGACCAGGAGATCAGGTGGACTCGGGCAGATCACCCCAAGGTGATGCCCAATCCGGGTACCTACGCCTTGGTGCTGGATCCTACCTTCCTGGGCCCCGAGAAGAATGTGAGGTTCAGCAAGGTGCTAATCGACAACGGCAGCAGCATCAACATTGTGTACAAGGACACACTCGAGAAGCTTGGCCTGGCCGAGAACATGATGCTGCCTAGCAAGACCACTTTCCATGGCATTGTGCCCGGGATCTCATGCAACCCGATTGGCCGAGTGTGGATTGATGTGTTATTCGGTACTCGGGAGAACTGCCGCACGGAGCGCCTGCAGTTTGAAGTGGTGGATCATCAGAGCCCATATCATGCTCTACTCGGCAGGCCTGCTCTGAGCAAGTTCATGGCCTCTACCCATGTGGCTTACCTGAAGATGAAGATCCCCGGCCCCAATGGCATCATCACCATCTCGGGAGATTACAAGAAGTCCATGGAGTGTGCATCAGCTAGCTCTCAGCTGGCGGAATCAATGGTGATTGCTGCCGAGAAGAAGAAGATGTACGAGGTGGTGGCCATGGCTCAGTCCGCACAAGCTGGCGCACAAGGTGTGCCGAGTACTCAGCATGGTACTGCTTTCCAAGCTGCCAAGGAGACCAAGACAGTCCAGGTTGACCCCGAGTTCCCGGAGCGCGTGGCCATCATTGGTGCCGGGTTGGCGGAGAAATAGGAAAGCGCGCTCATCCACTTCCTCCGTGAGAATCGGGATGTTTTCGCCTGGACCAATGAAGATCTACCAGGAGTCCCGAGGGAGTTGGTTGAGCACTCTTTGCATGTGCGTCCTGACGCCAAGCCCGTGAAGCAGGCTTTACGCCGCTTCGGGGATGAGAGAAGGAAGGCCATCGGTGATCAAATCACCAAGCTGCTGATCAGTAACTTCATCATGGAAGTGCTGCACCCGGACTGGTTAGCCAACCCGGTCATGGTCGAGAAGAAAAAGGAAGATCCCAAGGTTGCTACTGCCTGGCGCATGTGCGTCGATTACACCGACTTGAACAAGGCATGCCCCAAGGATCCCTTCCCGCTACCTCGCATCGATCAGGTGATCGATTCCACTGCCGGCTGTGAACTGTTGTCTTTCATAGATGCCTACTCTGGTTTCCACCAGATTGCACTCAACCCTGCTGATCAAATAAAGACTGCTTTCATTACCCCGTACGGGGCTTATTGCTATCGTGTCATGTGTTTTGGCCTGAGGAATGCGGGTGCAACCTATCAGAGATGCATGCAGAAATGCTTGCACGACCAGCTCGGCAAGAATGTGCAGGTGTACGTAGATGACATTGTCATCAAAACGAATAAAACACATACTCTGCTTGCCGACCTGGAGGAAACCTTTGCTAACCTACGCAGGTACAAAATGAAACTGAATCCGAGTAAGTGCACCTTTGGTGTACCAGCTGGAAAGCTACTCGGTTTTCTGGTTTCTAGTCGGGGCATTGAAGCCAATCCGTCTAAGATAAGAGCTATTGAGAGCATGTCTTTGCCGAGATCGTTGAAGGATGTGCAGAAGTTCACGGGCTGTCTGGCATCTCTGAGCCGCTTTCTGGGCCGAATGGGCGAGAAGGCTCTGCCTCTGTACCAGCTGATGAAGAAAAGCGACAAGTTTGTCTGGACTCCGCAGGCGGATGTGGCATTCAATGAGCTGAAAGCAATGCTGGCTAGCGCTCCCGTCTTGGCTAGTCCGCTACCCAAGGAGCCTATGCTGCTGTACATTGCGGCGACTAACCGAGTAGTCAGCGTGGTGATAGTGGTGGAGCGAGAAGAAGAAGGCAAGAGTGTGCAGCGCCCAGTCTATTATCTCAGTGAAGTGCTGTCCAGTTCCAAGCAAAACTATCCGCATTACCAGAAGATGACATATGGTGTGTACCTGGGCGCCAGGAAGCTGAAACATTACTTCCAGGAGCACCCCATCACTGTTGTGAGCTCTGCTCCCATCTCGGACATCATGGGAAACAAGGAGGCGAGTGGCAGAGTAGCCAAGTGGGCAATCGAGCTGGCCGCGTACGCTCCCGCGTATACGAGAAGAGAAGCGATCAAGTCTCAGGTCCTGGCGGAATTTCTTGTGGACTGGGCCGAGATGCAGTATGAACCTCCTGCTCCAGTTTCCAACTATTGGAAAATGCACTTTGATGGCTCAAAGGTGAAAGAAGGCCTTGGTGCTGGCGTGGTGCTTACGTCACCCAAGCGGGATCAGCTCAAGTACGTGCTGCAGATTCATTTCAAGGCATCCAACAATGTAGCCGAGTACGAGGCAGTGGTGCATGGTTTGCGAGTAGCAAAGGAGGTTGGCGTGCAGCGCATTATATGCTATGGCGATTCAGATCTGGTGGTGCAGCAAGTCTCAGGTACCTGGGATGCTTTGGATGCCAACATGGCATCGTATCGCTTCCTGGTGCAGACAATGACTGGGTTTTTCGAAGGCTGTGAGTTCCAGCACATTCACCGAGCAGAGAACGAAGCCGCAGATGAGCTATCCAAGTTGGGATCTTCTCGGCAGTCCATCCCGGCAGGGATTGCCTTGGAGCATTTGAGGAAGCCATCCATCAAGCCTTCCCCCAACTCGGAATCCATCTTTGTTCCTTCTCTGCCAAGTGAAGAATCTGACCCAATGGAGATTGACTGGGAGAGTGCTGCAGGGAACCCGGGGACTGCCGTCCTCTACTCGGGGACTGCCATTCCCTACTCGGGGACTGCCGTTCCCTACTCGGGGACTGCCATTCCTTACTCGGGGACTGTCATTCCCTACTCGGGGACTGCCATTCCCTACTCGGGGACTGCCATTCCCTACTCGGGGACTGCCACTCCTTACTCGGGGACTGCCGCCCTCAACCCAGAAGCTGTTGCATTCATTGAAGAAGTTCTCGCCAATCGGTCTGGGCTGCAGAGAAGCGCTCCTACTCCTCCTGTGCAACCACCAGAGCCTGTCCCAATGGAACTGGACGAACCAGTGTTTCCCATACGGGAGACGCCGAGTTGGGCTATGCCCATATTATCCTTTCTAAGGGACGGCACTTTACCTGAAGATGAGGTGACTGCGAGGCAGATTCAGAGAAGGTCCAAGGGCTACACCATAGTTCGAGATGTGCTGCATAAGAGAAGTGCCACCGGCGTGCTGCAACGCTGTGTGAGCCCAGAAGAAGGAGAAGAAATCCTGGTGGAGATACATCAAGGGGAATGTGGGCATCACGCCTCTTCTCGGGCTTTAGTCAAGAAAGCTTTTCGGCATGGCTTCTACTGGCTCACTGCACTGCAGCAGGCTGAAGATATTGTGAGGAAGTGCACTGGCTGCCAGATGTTCGCAAGTAAGATTCACATGCCAGCTTCCGAGTTGAAAACAATTCCTATCACATGGCCCTTTGCTGTTTGGTGCTTGGATATGGTTGGTCCTTTCAAGCCGGCTAAAGGCAATATGACACACATCTTGGTCATGGTGGACAAGTTCACCAAGTGGATCGAGGTGAAGCCTATTCGGAAGTGCGATGGAGTCACAGCTGTGAAGTTTGTGAAGGATGTGATCATGAGATATGGCTACCCGCACAGTATCATCACCGACAACGGCACCAACTTTGCAGAGGGGGCAATGGTGCGATTCTGCAGAGATAAGCATATCCGACTAGACGTGGCGTCAGTCGCGCACCCTGCCTCCAATGGGCAAGTTGAGAGGGCAAATGGGATGGTACTGGCAGGCATCAAGCCAAGGCTGATTGAGCCATTGCTGAAAACACCTGGGTGTTGGCTAGAAGAGTTGCCAGCGGTGTTGTGGAGTCTAAGGACTACCCCTAACCGGTCAACCGGCTACACGCCATTCTTCTTGGTATACGGGGCTGAGGCCGTGTTGCCAATAGACCTAGAGCATGACTCCCCCCGAGTAGCCCTCTACACTGAGGTGGAGGCGAGAGAAGCTCGAGAAGACGACGTTGACCTGCTTGAAGAAGCAAGAGAGCTGACTCTGTCACGTTCGGCTATCTACCAGCAAAACCTGCGGCGTTATCATAGCCGAAAGGTGAACCCAAGGGTTTTCCGAGAAGGAGACATGGTCCTTAGGCTTGTGCAGCGCACAGCCGGGATGCACAAGTTGTCTCCTCCATGGGAAGGGCCCTTCATTGTCAGCAAAGCGCTGCACAATGACGCGTACTATCTTGTAGATGTGCGCCCATCGCAGGCGAACAGGGCAGATAAAGCTGGAGAGGAGACCAAGCGTCCCTGGAATGTAGCTCTACTTCGTCGTTTTCATTCGTAAGCAAAGATGTGTATGTACCCTCTCATCCGAGTTGGAATTCTACTCTGCAATCTAAAATTGTTCTCGGGGACTGCCCTCGTCCAAGTTTGCTCTAAGTGTTTTTACTCGGCTTGGTCCTTTGTCTATTCGGTTGCTCCACTTCAGAACTCACAAGTGCATTGAGTACTGTGTTTAAACCTATATGCCAACTCTTCGACTTTGCTGCTGTCCGAAACCCGGCTTCATGGCAAGCAAGAGAACAAGCAAAAGGTCAATGAGCACACGAAAATCACTAAGGAAGAAAGAGTGCAGGAACCGAGTAGATTGTCGGTTACTTTTTGTTCCCTGTTTTCGTCTTCTCGGCTGAGTGGTGGGCTGCGTTACCATGATTGTCTCTAGCGGCTAAGTATTTGCAGCCCTGCTACTTGATTCTTGTGACTCGAATACCAAACAAGCGACAAGTCGCAGGTAGAGCAGAGATGAAAAGACAGGGGGAATAAGAAATGCTACTCGGGGACTCGCATGGAAACACAACTCGGCATTAAGCCAGTGTAGTTCAAATTGATTAATGTCAACATAAACAGAGTGGGCATAAAAACTGAGTAGCAAGCAAGATAAAGGTAGTCTGTTACATCTGCTCCCGGCATCCCGGGGATCTGATAAGAGTTCAAGTGAAAAAAGATTGCAGGTTGCTTCAAGTTGAGGAAGCGGTGTTCTCGGCGCTGGCCTTGGCAGCTGTTTCCTCGGCGGCAGACTTGGCGGTTGCTTCTTCAGTGACCGCCTTCTCGGCCGCTTCTTCGGTATTGGTGGCATCTGCCTCCGTCTGGACGGTGGCGGACTCTTCCAACTCGGCATCTTGCTGGGCGGCTGCCTGCTCAGAAGTGGCCGTGGCCACCGAGACGGGTCCTGGAGCCGAGGAGGAGCATGAAGCGTGGCCAGGAGGGGGCACCGTGTCGTCGAGAGCAGCACCTGAGGAGGTGCCGAAGTCGAGTGGCTCGCTGTCGATGTGCGCCCCTTCGTCTTCATCGCTACTCGCGACGACGGTGTGGCTTTTCCCTTTCCGGCCTTGCCCTTGGGAGATTCGAAGAAGCCGTCAAGGTCTTCGTCTTCGTCATCATCTCCTTCGTCCTCGTACTCGGTGTCGGGTTCGGGGACGCCCTCGATGTAGACCTCCGTCTCGGCGCACTCTGCGACCTCATACGCAATCTGCTTGCGCAAGGCCACGCTCTCGGCATCCGTCTCCCACTTGGAATCATTGCGCTTCCCGCGGATGCGCTGCATATCCAGGTTTTCATACCAAGATGCTATGCAGAGAAGCATCACGTCCGCACCAGCACGGGCTCCAGAGGCTCGCCATTTTTTCAGCTCGGCCTTCACGTTCTCCAGCTTGAGGGCGAGAGCCCGCATGTTTCTTGGCTGGGGGTCATGAGGCCAGAACAGCCGGTGGAGCTCAAAGCCCGCATGCATCAAGTCAGTTCCGACGCCGGCCAGCTGTTCGAAGTAACCTTTGAGCACCAGCAAGCTGTCCTCGATATCAGCCCTGGTGTCAATTGGCTCACCCAACGAAAGGCGAACTGCTCGGGCCTTGGCTACCGTAGGTGCAGAGGAAGAATCAAGACGAGGCCAGATATCTGAGATAACAAATGGCAAGATCAAAAACCGAGAAGAAAGAAGAAGCCGAGAAGGAACAAGACCGAGAAGAACAGATGCAATGAAGAGAAAACTTACCGATCAGTTGGCGGCGCAGCTGCTGCAGCTTGGTTTTCCAGGACTCCTCATTGCCAATGTGCTTTTCCTGGATCAGACGCAAGCTATCCATCTGAGCGAAGAGATCAGCGTTGGTCTTCTTCAAGGTCTCACATTCAGACTCGAGGGCCCTTTCCTTGGCCTTGAAAGTGGTCTCGGCCTTGGCCTTCTCGGCGATTGCCTTGTCCCTCTCGGCGCCAATCTTGACGGCATCTTGGAGTGCCTTCTGGAGCTGGAGCTGCAGCTTCTCCATCTCGGTGGTGTGGTCCTTCACCAGAGTAATGGCCTGGTCGGATAGCTGTTTCTCCACCTCCGCTGGCTTGACGCAATCTTGGTGTGCCTCAGCAAATGACTTATGATCTTCTGCGAAAAGATAGATGAGGTCAGTAAATAAGCAGAGAAGAACCAGATTCAAGGTCACACCGAGTAAACAGCAAACTCACCTTCAAGTCTCTTTATGGTGGCCTCGGCGTTCTCCACGAAGCTACGGCATTTTTCATGTTCATCTGCCAAGGCCTTTAGTTTTTCTGCAGAGAAGGAAGGGTTAGCGCATAAGAAAGCAAAAGCGGGCGTAAACATAAAACGCAGAAACCGCGGAGCTAAAGGCGTACCTTGCACTTCAGCCAGCTGTTGGGTGCTGGTGGTAGCATCTTTGCTCGCGGCCTCGGCCATTGCTTTCTCCTTCTCCAGTACGGCGATACGCCTCCTGGCGATGGAGTGATTCCAGAGAAGGATGCGGTATAAGTGGGTTCGCTTAAGGACGCTATCCTGAGAAGCGAGAAGAAAACAAGTTAGACAAGAGCAGAGAAGATTCGACCCGAGTAGAAGGCTACTCGGAGAGTATCCGTCTACTCGACCCAAATCTCGGGGACTGGGGGTGATGGTAAGAAAGAAGAAAGGCGAGTAGAAGAGAAGAAAGTTCAACTCGGAAAAGACAAGAAAGACTTACTGCGTAGGACTGCTCGATGTCCTCGGCGTTCTTGCGATGCAGGAACATCTTGGCTGCGAGGGTTGCGGTCTCGGTGGAGACGGACATGGGCTTGTGTCCCAGATCAACCTTGTTCCAATCCACGCGGTAGTGGTCGATGGAGCCAAGGGTCAAGCCGTGCCATTTCTCCTCTCCGAGAACCCTGCTGTCCCACCTGGCGTTGATGTGGCCAACAGTGTCCAAAACCTGTTCAAGACCCTTGGAGGTTATTGGTTTGTCTTGGGCTCCGCGAGAAGCAATGTTGATAGACTGGGGTTGGCTTGGATCTGGAGGAGGGGAGTTCACGGCTACAACTTTCCTTCCCCTCTGGATAGCTAAAGCTTTGTCCTTGGGAGGGAAGCCGATTGAGTGCTGTTGGCTAACCTCGATCATGTACTCCGGGTAGCAAGGCTGGCCAGCAGCGCGAGCGTCCGCAGAGAGCGCAGCAGGAATCGGGCCGGACTCGCGGATCATGAGCGCTCCGCTTGAGGGTGTACCCTGGTCTCTGGCCCGTTTCTTCGTTTGCTCCTTCTCAACCCTCTGCTTCTCGGGATCCGCAGTCTTCTTCCCGTCAGCCTTGGCCTGCGCCTTCTCGGCGACTGCCTTCTCGGCATCTTGCTTCTCGGCCTTCTTCTGCTCAGCCTTGGTTTTCTTCTGCTCAGCCTTGGCCTTTTCAGCAGCTTCCTTATCAGCAGTTTCCTTCTCGGCCTTGGCCTTCTCAGCAGCTTCCTTCTCGGATTCCCTTCTGACAACCTCGTCCCTCAGAGCTTCCAAGGCTCGCTGCCTGGTTACTCGCCCGGCAGGAGGGCTGGATGTATCCTTGGTCTTCGAGGGCGAGGAGGAGTTTGGCGGTGTAGGGCCTTGCGCAGTTGGAGGTGTAGGGCCTTGCGCAGTTGGTGCGGTAGGGCCTTGCGCAGTTGGTGGCGCCGCAGATCCATCGTCTTGTGCAGCTCCTGGCTGGGCGCTACTCGGTGTCACGCCCGTTTGCACGCTGCTCAATGGATAAGCAGTGGCATCCGTGGCGGTGGTGTCTTCTACTCGCTGCGCGGCAGCGAGGCTATCTTGTGCAGCAGCCCCTGTGGCGGGCTGCTCTTGCTCTGCTTCAGGCCGCTCTGCGGCGGTGTTGTCTTGCATCTCGTGGTCTTGGTTCTCCTCGGCGTTGCTAGCCGGAGGAGAAGGGGGTCTCTCATCGTGGACAGCAGTGTCCTGTGCTGCTGGTTCAGACGCTGCTCCTTGTGCATCAGCGGCCTGTGGATTGGCAGCAGCAGTGTTGGCGTTGTGGTCATCATCATCATCGTCCAGGTTGACCAGAGGTACTGGTTTTTTCTTGGCTTGGTCGGACGCGAGAGCTGCATTCGCGTCCATAGGAGGACTACAGAGAAAGGGAAACCAGAAATCAGAAGGAATTTGGGAAAATAGCACTGCGCGAAAAGGGAGGTGACCGAGAAGAGGGCTTACGCGGTGGTGCACTTGAGCTCTCGTCTGGTTCTCTTCGCAACCGCCTTCTTCTCGGCGGGCTTCCTCTTCTTGGCAGGGGGCGCTGGTGCCCCGCTACCAGCCCGTTTGCGGGTCTCAGGAGCGGCGACGGCCAGGGGCTTGACGACTAGGGGCGCATCGCCCTCGGCCTCGTCTTCGTCCTCATCGTCCTTGTCCGCGGCAGCTTCCTCTGGGAATCAAAGAGAAAAGAGGAAAGAATCAGAAACAGCAAACGAGGGATTGATGCTTCTCGGAGACAAACAGAATGAAAGTACAGTTACCATCAAAATCCTCGTCGGACCAGGTGCGGAGAGCATCGCGCTTGTCAGGGACGGGGGAGCGAGAGAGGTTGGGCTGCTCCACGGCATCAGAAGAGGGCACATCATCCTCCTCACGGTCAGGAAACCAGTTGCCCTCGAAAACCTCGCAGCTCTCGATTATCTGGCGAGTAAGAACCTGAAAAACAGAGAAGGATCACAAACCAGCCGAGTGCCAGGAAGGAACTCTACTCGGATAGGCGTGCAGGTACAAAGCACACAAGGCCTAGGCAATTTACTAAGCATTTTACTCAGATAGGCGTGCAAACACAAAGCATACTAAGCCTACACATGTTTGCCGAGAGACATTACTCGGAAGGGCGTGCAGGCATAAAGCACATGGAGCCTAAGAATCGTTCTCGAGTAGGCTACCCGGCAAGGCGTGCAAACACAAAGCATACTAAAGCCTAAGGCGATTCGGCTAGATGTCCTACTCGGAACGAAAGGCAATTGCTAGTTGATGCAAGAAGAAGAAGCTACCTACTCGGAAAATTTATGCAGAGAGCAAAGTAAGGAAGGCGTACCCGCTCGATCGGTTTTGTACGGCTGTACGGGACGAACCCGTATTGCCAGTGGTCGCCAAGGCTTGTCGTCAAGATGTTCCTGGCATGCCAGGGGACGTCGATGTTGTCGATCTCGATGGTGGTGGTCCTGGTGCAGTCGCGGGGCCCTCCCATGTAACACATGAGATGGCACCGCTCCTGCAAGGGCAGTACTCGGCGCTGGATCCAGCAGGCCACCGGGTCATCATTCTTGAGGCCCTCCGCCCTCAGCCAGCCGAGTCGATTCTCCATCTCGATGGCGTCGTCGTCGTTGACGGGCTTGTCCTTCCAGTACATCCCGATTGGAGCGCGATTGCACCAAACGGGCAGATTGATTCTGTCGTTCACCGGGGCTCATGGCGCGGCGGCAACATTCCTGACGTAGAGGAACGTCTTCTGCCATAGCTTGACGGAGTCCAGCCCCTTGACGCGGGGGTGGTTCGTCCCGGACCGCTGCACCATCATGGCGCAGCCGGTGTCGGTGGCGCGGGCGACGCCCGCGGAGTCCTTCTTCCCGGTCGACTGCTGGCGCAGGTGGAAATACCTGAGCCACGTCTCCCACGTGGGCCGGATGCCGAGGAAGGCCTCGCAGACCACGGCGTGGTAGGCGAGGAAGACGACGGCGTTCGGCGGCAGATGGTGCATCTGGATGCCGAAGTGGTTGAGGAATTTCCGTAGGAAATCGGAGGCGGGTAGCCCGAACTCGCGCTCGAAATGCGCCAGGAAGACGACGCGCTCCCCTTCGCGCGGGGACGGCACGATTTCGCCGTCCGGCGCCCGGCACTCCACGCCGGGAGGGACTCGCCGGGTATTGACGAGCCAGGCGCAGTCCTCCGCAGTGACGCAGGAGCCAGCCCAGCCTGACTTGGCCATCGTGGCGAGTTGGGAAGGTGGAAGATTTCGAGTGGAGTTGGCTGGTGGATCGAGTCCGCGGCGGCGCGAGAGCTTGCGCGGCGGCGGAGAGCACGGTGGCGGAGAAGAGCAGGAGACAGAGAAGCAATGGTGCGAAGGGAGGGGAAAAGGAAGCTACCGGCGGGGTATTTATATCCCCTCCGCGAGTTTACCGTTACCGTCTCGGGAGTGGGATCAATTGTGCCGTGTGGCGGATCCTGTGGCCGGATAGAAACGCACACAAGCGCCGGTTGCGCGCGTAATGGCCACAGTGGATCCCACCACCGAATCGTGGCCTATAACTGCACTTGATGGGACATGACGGCCGGTGGGCCCATCGCGTGAAAACTGGACGCGTGGCAGGTCGTGTCCTGGGCAACCAAACGACAAGGTCGTGGATGCTTGACACGTGTGCAGTTGCTGCGCGAAGGGCTGGATTGTGCTCTGTGCTGCAGAGGCTCAATCTGAGAAATTTCGCTAAGTCTTTTTACTCGGTTACAGAGTAGAAAGCAAGTGCTACTCGGAAGAGAGGAAACTCAAGGTACTTTCCGGATAGCTACTCGGAGGACCTACTCGGCATCTTGAGGTTCGATGGCTGAGATGCAAAGGCTGGTTTTAAGCTGGCAGAGCCTAGTGAACAAGTTCGCAAGACTCAATCAGCTTCGGGGACTGCTGTCGGGGGGTTACCCCCGAGTAGGGTAAAGACAGGTGGTAAAGGCCGCTTACAGAAGAGAGGTTTGGTCGAGTAGCCGACTACCAGGTACTCGCTACCCGGTCGACTGCTACTCGGTCTCACCTCAAGATGACCAGAAGGAGATATCAATCAAGTTCTACCCTGACGAGTAAAGGTTTGGCCCGAGTACAATTGGCGGGAACCATTGGCGGGAAACTACTCGGGCCAGGAAGTCAAAGGAGCCGTTCTGACACAGGATCCCGCGTATCCTGGGTCCGTACTTGGCAGCATTCGAACTACTGTTCACGTGGGGACGGCCTGCCTGACAGTGACAGCATGGAAGCATGCCGTGGCAGGATAAGGGGGGCCTACTCTGTGCCTAGGTACAGTGATACCAGTCTGTCCCCTAGTTTTGCCCAACGACTTTACGGAAGCAGCCAAGGTTAGGAACCAAAGCTGTCAGCGGGTACTCGGAGAAAGGACGATGTGCACACTATGTCGACACTTGTCTAGATTTGGACGTATCCGGCTGGGCACCGTGTATATAAGGTGCCCCGCCGCCTCCTGCGCGAGGCATGCTCACGTACACACAGGCTGATAGAAAACCCTAGAATCCCTAAGTTCTTGACCTAGCTCTACTCGGAGAGGAGAGAGAGGCTACTCGGTAGCGTTATCATTTGTACTGTGACTACTCGGAGAGACATCGAAATACATAGAGAAAGGCAGGAGTAGGGGTTTTACCTCCTCACGAGGGCCCTGAACCTGGGTACATCGTGTTGTTTGTGTTGTGTGGATCTTACCTCACGCGGCTACTCGTCGCGTGATCCCTCCCCGGACACCTCCAGCGTCCATCGTCCCCACATCTTTAGCCATCCCATGGCATCTGCCGTGACACCACCACGACAGTGGGTGCGCAAGTCGAGAGATTGGATCTCGAGTTACAGATATGGTGGTGAAAACCTTGATTGGATGCCCCCCGGGTGGCTCTCACAGCCCTTAAATAGATGGCTGGGTGTCAAGCCGTGCCCGCGGGGGTTACAAACCCTAGCTCTAGTCGATAGAAACCTTCCATCTTGACCCGCAAGTCTTGTAGGTGAGCCACTGTTGGGCCTTCTAGAACCACGAGGTAGCCTTTCGTACTGGGCTTTAGTGCTGGGCCTCAGACCAGGTAGGCTCATCCGACAGGTCCGAGAGTCATCCCTACGTCATTAGCCCCCGAGTGTTTGTTTGACTGAGAATAGTCGAGTAAGCACTCAAAAGCTTGTTTCCGGATCTTGTGAATGAGTAGTCAACCGTTTGATCTGAAGGGCATGTACCCTGTGTGGAATGTACTCCAGTATCGAGCGGTAAATGCGCCTTGTATTGGCTTTTTTCGCAGAAGGGTATGGCTCAGTCGCTTGGCTCCCCCAGAGAGATCAGGGCTAATTAATTGCTTCTCGGGCAAAACACATTTCTGGCCTACACGAACTCGAGACCTCTGACTCGAATCCGGCGAGGTGATCATTGCGACTGGGCCGTGGAGGACTTACCGAGTCGAATTTAACCTTAAAGGGGTACCCGACGCATCCGCTAGGATTTTTCTTCCTGCCGCTCAACGGATGCAGCTTGAGTGCGATTCTATGCCCACAGGATAGATCCTTGGGTCTTACCTTCGTACTCGAATAATATTACATCCGGATGTGCCTTGACGGCTGAAGTTCCCGGTTTTTTAAGTGACGTGTTCATACATCGTAATGTGGAATCGCGGTATTTGCGGGAGCCACGTACTAGCGATTTTCTCCAGTTGTGTGGAGAGTGCCGCCTTTTGTCTTTGATAATGGTGAGTACCAATGTTTCCATCCTACAATCCTCGAGTGAGGCGAGCTTTTCTTCTGGGTTTATACGAAAGAAATTTTGTGTCATGAGGCGCGCAATGACGTCACCGCGCACTCGCCCGCTCCCGATGGGACGTGACGTGGTGGGCCAGGGTGTGTAGGGCCCATTTTGTCAGCTTTTGACCAGAGACGTGCCGTCGTGCGCCGGTTTTTCCGCTGGACATGCAGTAATTATGCACGATCTTGCGTTAAAGATCGTGCGAGGTAACCGTCCTACGTCTCTTCGTTTCAGTTCGACGCGTGGCAGCCGGGATGCACGCCACGTGTGCGGATCGACGGCTCACGGTGATCCGGTGACAGTATAAATAGTGGGCCTTAGGGGTAAAGTTACTTTCCCCGACCCTTATTCATCTTCTTCCTCCTCTAGCGTGCCCACTTTCCACTGCGAGAAAAAGAGCTCCAATGGCGCCAGGCAAAAAACGCGTCGCGACTGTCGGCAAGGAGGTGGCCAGCGCTTCCGCGGCCGCCCCGGTGAAGAGGACGGGCGAATGGCGCTCGTCAACTTGACGAGGAAGAGCGTCTCTGGGATGCAGAGGGAGGGACAACTTGCTCCGGAGATTCCGAACGTGTGCGCATGCCGACGAAGGGAGAGGAGGTGCCCAGCCCGCGTGCCAACGAGCGCGTCGCCTTCTTGGAGCACGTCGTCCGAGGTTTGTCGTTCCCTCTCCATCCGTTCCTTCTCGGGCTACTGTATGTCTATGACATACAACTGCACGATCTCCCCCCAACGCGGTGCAACACATTTCATGCTTCATCGTGCTGTGCGAATGCTTCCTCAGCATTCGCCCACATTGGGGGCTATGAAAGGCTATCTTCCAGGTGAGGATTTACCGGGAGAAGCCTTTGGCGGGTGAGAAGGTTGAGGAGCCGTTGGAGACTGGATGCTCGGGATCCAGGTGACCCACTAGTTCCCGTACCTGGAGATGAACTTCGTCGAGTCGGCGCAAGGGTGGCGCCGGAAGTGGTTCACGTCCACGACAATGACGTGGGTGGCGTCCCGGAATTCAAGTCATTCACGATCTTGAAGCCAAGAAAATCCTGGGCGCATAATCTATCACCCGAAGAGTCCAAGACGGTGTCCCCCTGCTCGCTCAGATTGGGCGACTCCGACGGAAGGACCAGGGGCCTCTGCTGAATGGGATGCATTTGGCGAGCGTCTTCCTGCGCCGGAGGGTTCAGCCGCTTCAGGACAGGCCCACCACTTTGTGGCAGCTCTCGGGTATCAACGACCCGAGCCGGACATGCGACGACATTCTCTCGAACACGGAGTTCGAGAAGAAGATTACTACCATCACCAGCCTGAAGAAGGGAGATGACTACTCGCCGTGTCCTTTCACGCCTTTTGACATTGAGCATCCCCCGAGTGAGGTAAGCTTCTTCTTCTCGTTTCATATTTTTCTCTTTTTGGATTTCTGTCGATTGAGTTTGTTTCTTTGTTTCTTTCTTTTCCTTCGTAGAACCAAGATGTGGCGAAGTGCTACCCGCCACTTTCTGCAGATGACAGAGGCTCGGATCTTCTTGCGAGCAACTTCGAAGCTCCTCCCGACACCAGTGTCGCGAATGCATAATCCAACGAGGAGCAGGAGTTGGAAGACGAGGAGGAATCACTCGAGCATCGCAAGCACCGCAGAGTGGAGGATGATGAGGCGATCTCTAAAGACATGTCCTTAAGTGGGGACACTGCAGCCCATTCTGGTGACTCCTCTGAGCGTGCTTCCACCCACAATCCAGCAGTCAAAGATTCCCACTGCCTGGGACTTGGATAACCTCGATGAGGATGACAAAGACAAGTAAGTTTCGTACTCTTGCGAGATGCTTTTTTTTGTTCTGTCCTCTTGACTTTCACTTAGTCTCGTGGTCATTGGTAGGGATCAGTTCACGTCTTCTGCTCAGTCTGTGAAGCAGAAGGGGGTTGCCGTGGGCCCTGCTCGATCTCCCAGTCCTCCTCGACGACCTCAGAGCCCTGCGAAGGTGGTCGACACTTCCGAGTACGCGATTCCCAGCTTGGGGGGCGAGCAGCATCGGGATGTCGGGGCGTCGGCGAGCAAAGAGGTCCCGGCTAGTTTGCCTGACCTTTGTCAACCCCGAATGGCAAGGTAAGGCTTTTTTTCCTTCGAGTTATTGTTCTTCTTTTGATTAGGTGCACGGCAGTGCTCCTGATGGGAGTAGCCCACGAGTCTGTGGTCGACTGTTTGCAATTGGTCACAGACGCAAGTTACGTCTTTGATTTCACCCCCTTTTTCCTTTCGTCTTGATTTTATCGGGTGCACGACAGTGCTCCCGATGGGAGTATCCCCCGAGTCTATACTCGACTGCTTGCAGTTGTGCATGGACTCAGGTAATAATTTCTGACCTGCAAAATTTTGCAGGCCATCCCTGATTCCCTGGTTGCTTTCGAGCGTCGTCTTGTTGTGGCTGAGGCGGAGTGTGTTTCTCTTCGCCAAGAGCGCGATCAGTGTCTTCAAGACACTCGTTCTGCAAGAAGTAAGTCACCATACGCTTCGTGTTTTTGCTTTGTTTCTTCAGGTTGCATCATTGTTTGATGTGCTTTCTCCGTGTTGCAGATGAGGTCGCCCGCGCAAACAGTGAGAAGACCGAGGCTAACTCTCGGATCAAAGATCTCAAGAAGGAGTTGGAGTCTACCCGAAGGGAGATAGAGTCCACTCGCAAGGATGCGACTGATCGTCTTGCTGCATCTCGCGAGTCCCTGAAGAAATTGAAGGACGCGGGTGTGGCTCACGACAATGATCTGACCGACATCCTTCACCCTATAGCTCAGGATTTGGCGGGTACGTTATTTGTCTATCCGCTCTTTTATCTTGTTGCTTTCTCCTTCCTTTCGTGACTTGCTCCATTCTGTTGCAGATGCGCTTGGTGTTGGCTTGACGCTTCCTGGAGAGGTCCGGGTTGAGGCCCTGGCAGATGTGTGCACTCAGCTATAGGAGCACGGGAAGAAAGCTTGCTTCTCCCTCGCGATGCTTCTCGAATGTTATCACAGCTGCATCAGCGATTGCTCGCGGGGACACCAGTTCCATCGACTCTTGAGGGCCTCTTGTGGGTTTTCCTCGGTGAGGTCGATCTTCTTCAGGAGTACACCCTCGCCTAGACCGAGTGCGGAGCCAAGACAGCCATCCAGTTTGCCCTGGCGCCCAACATCTCGGGTGACATTGAGAAGGTGTACCCGGAGCTTCCTCGGGACGCCTTAGGCAAAAAAGGTAGCGCTCCAACCTTTTGGCGATCATGCTGAGAAGTTAGCGAGGATGCTTTCTGAGCTAGTTTCTCGCGGCCATGGGGCGAAACCTTCTGCGACTGCGAGCGAGGCCACTTCTGGGAAGTCCGTTCCTCCTTAGAATAGGATAATGTTTCTGCTTTTGTATGTCTGGCTATGTAATGAATCTTTTGGGAATATTCTATGCTTTAATTTCTAAGTGAAGGGTTTAAAGTGTCGGCATTTGTCATTTTTCCTTACTTTGTGTTCTCCCGATGGGAGTAGCCCCCTAGCACTCGAAGATGTTTTTGTGGTATGGCGTCAAGTGATATTCAGCCTTGTGACTGAAACTGTCGTGTGTCCCGTACTCTTTGCAGGTTGTGGATTCTGGCGGTGGACCCTCGAGCGCATCTGCTCCTTCGACTACGCCATTGCTGACAGATGCGAGTATGCTTGCTTCGCTTCGCGGCCGTGTGGCGAATGGCAAACATAAGCTGAAGGCTTTGCAAGGTGTGGCGGAGGTTGCCAGGTCCAAACAAGGCCTTGCTGCCGAGGGCGAGCAATTTTTCATGAAGGAGTTGGCCAGTGTCGCGAAAAGTTTGCTCTGTAAGTTTAGCGAGCCCCCGAGTCTGCTTGGTGTTTTTCTTGCTTATGTGCTGATGCTTTTCTTGTCTGTGTAGTTGTCGAGCCAGATGGGGCATCCAAAGGTCATTGGGTGGACAATAGGGTAGCTTGCGAGTCGAGCAACTTAATGCGTGCAACTTCTCGTCTGATCGCGCTAGGGTCTTTGTCTTGGCGACTCTGCAATATCGAGTAAGTCAGGCATACATTTTTGTTGAGTCCTGCCGAGAGGCTCTTTCTTTGGTTTATCGGGCGTTGTATCCGTTCGACGTTGTGCCTGATCGACTGAGCGGTCTGCTGAGATTCTTCTGTCAGGTGGAGGATGTTCGCGAGTGTGTGCGCCAGCAGCTTATTTGCGGAGCTCAGGTGGCACTCGCGTTTGTGCGGTTGTGGCATCCTGATGTTAGCTTCAGTTCTGTGTGGCAACTTCCCGCGACCCGAGGAGTGGCCATTGAATTTGTTCCGCATTATACGGTTGTGCGGCCTGCGGCGGAGCCCATCATTTGGCTAATTGCTGCTGAGACGGAGCGACTGCTCCGAGAAGGTGTGGTTCAACGGTAGTGGTGTTGTTTAAGGTGTATGTACCTTGTGTATTGTTCAATATGTTAAGGTGTATTAAGGTGTGTACGTTGTTGCCTTGTAAATATTTGTTGTGCATAGACATTCGAAGAATATTTATGCTAGTTTGGTGTAGCCCCCATGTGTTGGGGTGTGTCCCTTGTTAGCATGTATTGGTGAAAAGAAAAAAAAATATGCGACTAAGTAGTCTTTATTGCGATGGCTGAGATGCCATGTTTTTTATTGAGATGGCTGAAAAGTCATGTGTTTGTTCGAGTTACAATGTGTGATGAGGGGTTGACCTCTTGGGTGGCCCGATCTTCACGAATTGACCAAGAACACGAAGAACGAACGATGAACACGAAAAACACAAAGGGGATCGGGGGAAATCGTGGAAGAATCAAGGGGGAAACATGGGGGAATCGAGGGGAGATAACTAGTAAGAACTGAAGAACCCCAAATCGTCCGTCAACTAGACCCCGAGGGCCGCCTACGGAACGATCGATCCAACCGAACTCACCTTGATTGAAGTCGCTTCACACCCGTGGCCGGTCCACCACGCCAATAGAACCGCAAGGATTAACAAGAGGGAGATTGGGCAATTCCTCACTAGATCCCAAAGGGATAGGATAGGTAATTGAGGTGAATCTTGATACGATCCTAGATACACATCATAGGAGTAGCCTCACAAGAGGAGTCACCTCACAAGAGGGATACAAGGGAAAAACCCGAAGTTCTCAAATCATCCCTATCCCTAGATCTAGCCATCGGGGTCCCTTATATAGACTAGGGGGTAGGTGGGGGAAAATGGGAATCTTCTTCATGTTTTCGTGCATCAGAAGGAGGCCGGCCTGTGAGGCCGGGGTGGGAGTTGGGGGCGCCCCAGCCTGGGGGCAGCCGGGGTGGGGGCTGGATCCCTCCGAGTGGTGGCCCGCCTGGCGTCAGGGGGCAACCGGCCTGAGGCCGGGGTGGGATGAGGGGAGGCCGTCCCCCTCTGGTTGGTGGCCGGCCTGAGGGTGAGGGGAGGCCGGGGGCCCTGTTTCTCCCCTTTCTCCCTCGTCTCTTCTCCGTTCTCGACGCCGTCTTCTCCCACTTTCTTCCTAGCTTCTCGGACATCGTCTTGGGCATGATCTTGATCATCCTGGGCATCATCTTGGGCTCCATAGTGGGATCCAACCTAGGCATGAAGAGGGGTATCTCATGAGGTAGCGCACCGTTCACCAAGTCACCGGAAACATACGGAGATAGGAGTGAGTTCACCTTGTCGTGTATCGATGTGGTTCTTGGTGGATTAGGGTAGGCTGCATCATCTCCCCCCCCTTGGAAAAGAGTCGCCCTCGACTCTTGGTCCATCCATTCATGAGCTGGAGAAGGAAAGTTGACGACGAAGATGTCGTTGAAGTTGAGCCGCATGTCGAAGGTCATGCCACGGTATGCTCGTTGCGGGTGTGTTCCAAAAGGCGATGGCGATCTTCACATGATCCTCATTGTGTGGGTGAGGAAGGTCTTGATAGGCGATGTAGTCGTTGTCGAAGAGCTCAGAGGTGGTTTCTGTGGTGACCCGGCATACCACTGCATGTTGTAGTACGCCAGTCGTTGATATAACACTCACAGAACACCGTTCCGCAAATATTACATCCCTTAGGGTGGTACAGCAGAAACATTGCGGGTCTGATTGTCATACAACAAATATATTACAGAACAAAATGTACTGACAAGGGGATGAGCTCACGTCGAGGTCATCCATTATTGAAGTTAGAACGCCAACTGAAAAGTAAAGCAGGTGCTAACACGGGAACTTAACAGCCAACAAGAGAGACCATGGCTGCTCGATTCGACCGTGATAAGTATTTGTTTCAGACTTGGCTAAACCTAGTCAGACTCATCCCCATCGGGGTTAACTCCGTACTGAATGATGTAGTCGACTCCTTCCACCCCTCCGGAGAGGTCCGGTTCCTCGTAGAAGATGTCTTCTTGGCCTCCGAGGATATTGAAGGATGCTTCTTCTAAGTTCTCATAGCCTAAGCAGGGGTCAAACAGGATTGAATGAGTAACGAGCGTTACTCAGCAAGTTCGTTAAGTACAGATGTAATGGATGCACTAACTACGGTCCTCGACTCTAAGGAGTCTAGACAGATTCAAGTTTTGTCAAAACTTTCTTCAAGAGATTTCTTTTAATACTGAAAACTATGCCCGCCAGACCATCACAGGACTAGAACTTCATGGAGTTGCCTTTCCTGTAGTGTTCGCAGTTCCATCCCGGAACAAGGGGTAACATGCCACATCCTTTTACACTCTGCAGAGGTGCGTTACTTTACCCATGGGCTACCAAGACCTTGTTGCACAACCAGGCGCGTGATACTGTCCACTCCCACTCAGGTGTGGGGCCTGGTTGTTGGTCCAAGCCAAACCGTGCTTCTCCGCACAACGCATGCCCACCCATTTCTGCCAGCAGGTTGAACGCCTGATTCCACCCCTCACGATGGATATCTGCGCACCCCTGGCAGACCATCTTAGACCCGCAGAGTCCATGGGAATTAAGGGATCCCACCCATGTGCATGTAGTCTCGCAAGACCTACAGCGTACGTCTCTGGCAGCCCGTTGACATGCGAACGACAAAAGATCACGGCTGACTTACTCCCCCCATAGAAGACCCATGGTCAACGCGATATCTATGGCGCACCGAGTTCTGGCGGCATTGGTTGTTAACTCCTAGGTAATACTTTCCCGTGCATATGGAACCTTCCTTAGACCTATTCATCTTACCATGGCTCCATCCGCCCACCAAACAGAACACTACCACTCGGGTAGTCATTCAATTAGTCATATTATTATAAAAAATAGGACCATGCATTCTTTTGAGTGGAGGTGATATTACGATAGGGTTTTGAAAATAGTTGTTATGAGATAGTTCAAAGGACATGAGCAAGTGATGAACTTGCCTAGATACGGACATGTATTGAATTCTGAAGCTTGCGGTAGATCCCGACTTCCTTGTTCTACAAAATACCATCATTGTCTGGTAAAGACAATGTTTAAAGAAGCAAACGATGCTATTATGCATAATGATGGGATGTATGCATTTTTAAAGGATCATTTGGGTGTACTAAATCTTTTATAATAATTGTTTTGTTTGTGATTACACAACCTTTCAGGATTAATGATTATTAATGTTATTATTATTAGTTTTATTTTATTTTTATTAATTTGATTAATTGATTGAATACTTGTTGTTTTCTCAGGGACATGAATGATGAAACATTTTGAAATGACTAAATATAAATTTTTGAAAGAATATAATCTTATTTGATTTAATTATTCTAAAACAAGTTTTTATTATAAATTAACTATTTCAAAATTATAAATTTTAGGACTATAAATATTATTGTGTTATTATTCTTAATTTTTTATACACAAAAACTTTACTGATTTAATAATTATTTATGCTCTAATTAATTGGAATTTGTAGAATTTTATGTATTATTTTCATACTATTTTTATAACTCTTTTATTAAAGAATTAGGGCAATTACCCTCCTGTCCCTAGGGCTGACTATGGGTCCATGGGTTAGGGTTGAACCTAACCCGCTGGTCTGGTCGAGCCGGACAAGACCAGACCCGCACTCGCCCGAGCTCTCCCCTCTTCTCCTCTTCCTTCCGCTCGAGACGACGCAGAGGCGATTCCCCATCGCCTTCCCCTCCGGCGATTTACACCGCCCCTCTCCGGCCAATCGCGCCGCCGTGACCTAGCGCTATCAATGCTCCTCCCTGTCCTCTTCTACTTCGTCCTCTTCGATCTGGGTTTCCCCCTCTGTGCCTCCCGTGGACAACCCCAAACCCTAACCCTAGGTTTCGGGTACCCGAGGTGCTCCACCCCTCGCCGGTGACCCTTGCTCCTCGAGGTGATTCCTGGATGCTCCTGGTGGCTTAGGTGTTGCTGCTGCTCAAGAGGGCTAAGGTTGCGGAGACGACGCCGCCGGGACGGCCTTCTGGAGGCAGCCGCGGCTCGCCGCTGTTCATCGCTTCTCCAACTGGCTGTGGTCACCTCGAAGGTGACCACCGGTAAGTGCTCCTCTCCTCTCTCTCTCTCTGCCCCCTCATCTCTCTCTCTCTCTCTCGGACTCCTTCTCCCCCCTTGCTCTGGAGCCTAGCCATCGTGTTAGCTCATACCATGCCCCTCTGTGATTCTCTCAGTGAAGTTGTGAATGGTTGGATCAGCTTTGGAATTTTCCCATGGTTTATTTGATATGGAGGATGTGGAGATCATGCTATGCTCTGTGATGAACTAGGGATTTATTGTGCTCCTAGGTTATCTCTCTGATGCTATGTACTGTGGGATGTTGCTTGTTATTATCCTTGTGCTGGTAGTGGAAACTTATGTCGGATATTACTCCAGTGCTATTTCTGTGAGATGACACCCTTGGGTTGCTCCCTGTGATAAACTCTTTTTGTTGGCTATCTGATAACAAATCCTAATAGCATGTATATGATTTCCAATGTTCTATGGGTGTGCTAGCTTGTTGATAGGTGTTACTCTGAATATTTATTCAGAGAATATGCCATCAACCATTGTTTCCATTTACTGTTTTTATGTCATGATGCAATGGTTCTGAGGTATCAGATCTTTGGATCTTGTGCCCAGCAACCCTGTGTGTGTGTCGTGACATGATACAGTGGACCTTGGCTGATGATTTGACTCAAGATCCCTTTGCTAAAACCTTTATATCTTGTGGATCTGATGCTTCTTTGTATCACATAATAAGAACAGAGCACTACACATGATTTCTTTTCCTTCTGTGAGGCTTATTAATTAAGAACAGATACTTGCACTTGTTTTCTTTGCCCTCAAGCCAATGATGCATAGCCTGAGGCCATTTCTAAATAAGAACAAATACTGGACTTGATAAATATATCCCAATGATGAGTTTAGCATAGCATCACTATGCCTCTCTGAGGGTACTAGCATCCCAACCCATCTTGTGTGCAACTAGCCAGTGGGTGGCTTAGAGGGTACTAAGAATATTCACCTTTGGTGATGATCAAAATGGTTGGTGGATTTTGGTGCTTGTGGATTGCTTGCTTGTCTCCTTTTGCTTCCTGGTACCTTGGCCTTGTATGCTTGATTGCAGGTTTGCAATCACTTGCTCCAGTATCCAGTGGAGTGATTGATTTGGTGGTGTTCTTCTCCTGTTCTTGTGTGCTTGAGCAGGGGAAAGTGAGGTGTGTTTCCCCCTCTTGCGGCTGTTGGGGTTTTTATACCCCAAGTGTGGTTTTGACAGCACAAAAGCTGGTGCCTGAGTGTGTTGTGTGCTTATGTATGACTGTGTTGTGTGCCTGCTTACCGAGTGAGAAGATATTTCCCAGGCACTCGGCTGGTCTTATCCTATCTGGTATTTTTCTTATGATGCCAGTTGTAATTCCTGACCCTTGCCCATGATGTTGGTCTGAGGCTTCACTTTAACAGAACAGATACTACATATTTGGCTTTAATCCCTGTGATGATTAATCAGTGCAATTCACTGACCACCTGAGGGTACTAACCCCCCCCTAACCATTATGTTTTGGTTTAGTGTTTTTGATTTGCAGGTATTGAAGGAATTAGATGCTCTGGATTAGATAGGTTTAGTTCTAGGTTTAATTCCTTGTAATAGCTCATTTGTATATTTGTTGTAATGTATCTATTTTTGGACCCTATTGTAAAGACATTGTATCTTTTGTATTATTAATAAAGTATAATTGTTTTTCCATATTTATACTTGTTAATATTTAGGAGTAATTCAATATTTGCTATATCAATTATGAGTCTAAATATTTATACTTAAGATATAATCTTGTCTATCCAATTTGTTTTCAAACTCAACTACAATTCAAACTCAAATTCTAATTTTCCTAAATTCAAATAATTCAAACTCTTGTATCTCAAATTCAAATATAACCCGGAGGTCATGTCGAAATTCCACCAACTACCAGTAACAACTTCTATCAAAGCATCAGTTACTTGGTCGAACCTTATTCACTCCGGGGTTTTAACTTTGCGAAAAATTTATTCAGGTTTTGCAAACACCTGCATGCAGATGCACAAATTAATATTCTACCCCCCGTGAGTTCCTAAATGCTGTGATATTACAGTCTTCCCTCCTTAACGAGAACTTCGTCCCAAAGTTGTAACAATAATACCTGAAGAGCTCGGGGTAGTTCTGCCGTAACCTCTTCCTTCTCCCAGGTAAGTTCACGTTCAGGATGATGTTTCCACTGTACTTTACAGTACTTTATTGCTCGGTTTCGGAGTCTCTTCCAATCTTCGGCTAGAATCTTTTCTGGTTCCTCCACATATATGAGGTCTAATTCCAATTCTAACTCCTCCTGATTAACAGAATCTTCCGGCTCCTTCAAACACTTTCGGAGTTGGGATACGTGGAAAACATTATGAACTTGTTTTAATCTTTCGGGTAACTGTAGAGTATAAGCTACATTCCTATTCTGAGCCAGAATCTTATAAGGTCCTATATACCGAGGACTTAACTTTCTCTTAACTCCGAACCTCATAAGCCCTTTCATTGGACTAACTCGGAGATAGACCATATCCCGACTTCTGGTTCCCATGTTCTTCTCTTCTGATCTGCATAACTTTTTTGACGACTTTGAGCTATTTTCAAACGATCTCTGATGATATCAACAATAAGTTGTTGATCTTTGATGTAATCTGGTTCAAACTCAGACTTTCCTCCGGCCTCGAACCAACAAATAGGTGATCTACACTTGCGTCCATACAGTACTTCAAAGGGTGCTGCTTTCAGACTGCTTTGATAACTATTGTTGTAGGAGAATTCTGCTAATGGTAAATGTTCATCCCATGATCCACCAAAATCAAGGACACATGCCCGAAGCATGTCTTCTAGAATCTGATTAGTTCTTTCAGTTTGCCCTCTGGTCTGAGGATGATAAGCAGTACTGAAATCTAGTTGAGATCCCAAAGCTTTATGTATCTTATTCCAAAATTCTGAAGTAAACACAGATCCTCGATCTGAAACTATTCTCTTTGGAAAACCATGTTTACTGACTATCTCTTTGACATAAATATTCACCAGCTTCTCAGCGTTTATCCTTCTGGTTGACTGCTAGGAAATGTGCACTTTTGGTCAACCTGTCCACAATGACCTAGACCATATCCTTTTGGGTTTTAGTCATTGGTAATCCCGTAATGAAATCCATGCCAATCTCTTCCCACTTCCATTCCGGAATCTCTAAGTGTTGTAATGGTCCTGCTGGACTTTGATTTTTAGCCTTTACTCTTCGGCATGTGTGACATTCAGAAACATACTTGGCAATCTCTCTTCATATTGTTCCACCAAAATATATCTCTGAGGTCCACGTACATTTTGGTACTTCCAGGATGAATAGAGTACGGTGTCTCATGTGGCCTCCCGAAGTATCAACTTCTTGATCTCGGAATATCAGGTACACGAAGCCTCTTGTTGAACCATAATGAACCATGTTCTCCTAAGTAGAATTCGGAAGGTCTTCCTTCCCCAATTCTTTGGAGTTCTTCTTTTATGAATGGATCTTCGTCTTGCCACCGAATTATCTCATTCCTAAGATCACTTTTTCTATCCTCCATGACCTGCATGGTATACAAGGCCCCCAAAGATTGTACCTCTAGTATCTCAATCTCTGCTTGTTCTATTTCTCTCTTCAGCTCTTTTGGCAATTCATATTGAATTGGTTGACTGTCAGTACTCTTACGGCTTAAAGCATCAGCTACCACATTAGCTTTTCCCGGTGTATAGTTGATGGTAAGATCGTAATCCTTGATCAATTCTAACCATCTTCTCTGCCTCATATTTAATTCTTTCTGAGTGAAGAAATATTTGAGACTCTTATGATCTGTGTAAAGCTCACACTTCGATCCATAAAGAAATGACCGCCATCTCTTCAAAGCAAACACTAGAGCTGCCAATTCTGAATCATGAGTTGGGTAGTTAACTTCATGTGGTTTGAGTTGTCTCGAACCATAAGCTATCACCTTACGATCTTGCATGAGTACACAACCCAATCCACTCTTGGATGCATCATAATATACGGTGTAATCCTTTCCTGGTTCAGGTACTGCTAAGATTGGAGCTGTTGTTAAACGTTTCTTCAACTCTTGAAAACTGGCTTCACACTTATCTGACCATACGAAAGGAGTATTCTTCCTTAGCAAATTGGTCATTGGTCTGGCTATTTTTGAAAATCCTTCAATGAATCTTCTATAGTACCCGGCCATTCCAAGGAATCCTCGAACTTCCTTGACATTGGTTGGTGCCTTCCAATCCATAACTGACTGTACTTTGTTAGGATTTACTGCAATACCTTCCTTGCTGATAACATGTCCAAGAAATTCTACTTGGTCTAACCAAAACTCACACTTACTGAATTTGGCATATAGATGATGTTCCCTTAGAACTTGTAGTGCTATCCTTAAGTGCTTGGCATGATCTTCTTTGTTCTTCGAATATATCAGAATATCATCGATGAACACAATCACGAACTTATCCAAGTATGGAATGAAGATCTTGTTCATCAAATTCATGAAAATAGCGGGTGCATTGGTCAGTCCAAAAGGAACAACCAAATATTCATGATATCCATACCTTGAAACAAAAGCTGTTTTGGGTACATCTTCTGGTTTAATCTTGATCTAATGGTACCCTGATCTGAGATCAATCTTGGAGAACACTCCAGCTCCATAAACTTGGTCAAACAAATCTTGTATTCTTGGTAATGGATACTTGTTCTTGATAGTGACATTGTTCAGGTTTCTGAGATCACCACACATTCTTCTTCCTCCATCTCTCTTATCCACAAATATCACTGGTGATCCCCATGGTGATACAATTTCTCTGATGAATCCCTTGCTTTCTAGTTCATCTAACTGTTCTTTAAGTTCCTTTAACTCCTTAGGACCCATCTTGTATGGTGCCTGAGCAATAGGTGATGTACCTGGTATCAAGTCAATGGTAAACTAGGTCTCCCTATCTGGTGGCATTCCTGGTAATTCTGCTGGAAAAACATCCGGAAACTCATTGACTAGTGGTATATCTTCTAACTTAGCTTCATTGAGTGAGTTGAGTTGGAGTTCTGCCTCCACATGAGTATGCTTATGAGCTTGGTAAGTAACTCTTCCTCCTCCAGGTCTCCTAAGAGAAACTGTCTTCTCCCCACAATCAATCAAAGCTCCATTCTCCGTCATCCAGTCCATTCCAAGAACATCATCAATGTTCTTCAAAGGAATAACAAATAGGTCCGTGTAATAAGTGCAACCACAGATCATGATGACTTGATCTGGCCTTGCACGCGTAACTAAGAGCGTACCTCCCGCCGTCATAACGGTAAGAGGACATTCTAAACGCGAACACCTTACCCCATACTTATCCACAAAATAACTAGAGATGAATGAGGTGGTAGCACCGGTATCAAATAAAACCTTGCCATATTGTGTAAGAAGACTGAGCGTACCTAGTACGGTGGTGTCCGAATTGTCAGCCTCCTCCAGAGATGTGCAGTTCAGTTTCCCGAAGGGCCTTGCGCGTTTTCCATTACTGTTCTTCCCGCTGCTGCCACTTCCGGCAGAGAAGCCGCTGGCTCCTCCGGGCCTTGCTCCACCCTTGTTGAAACCTCCTCCAGTTATCTTGTTAGGGCAATCTGGCTTAATGTGTCCCTCTTTTCCACACCCAAAGCATACCACCTTGGGCTGTTTACACTCATTCTTGAAGTGTCCTGGAAGTCCACAGTTATGGCAGATGACCTTATTTCTCAGATTGAATGGTCCACGATTGGTCGGGGCTCCTCCCGACTTTATTCTTGGCTTAAAACTCAAGTTTGTAGTAGGTCTACTGGGTTGAAACTTTTTGGGCTCAAACTTGGCCTTCTTTTGTCGGTTCTGCTGAACCAACTTGTAATCGTTCTCCCAGGTAACTGCGGAGTTCATCAACTCCTGAAAGTTAGCTGGTTTGGATGTTCTTAATTGCATGGTTGCATAGGGATCCATCCCTCTCAAGAACCTCTTAATTTTCTTCTTGTCGGTATCAACTTCATCAGCAGCATATCTGGAAAGCCTGCTGAACTCATTGACATACCATATCATATGGTGTGTCCCCTGTTGAAGGTCCTCAAATTGCCTCCTCATAAGCTCCATGACGCTGTCAGGGACATGATATTCCCTGAATTTCTCCTTGAACTCATTCCACGTGAATTCCCTTTCTGGTGGCTTCATAACAATCTGGTTATCCCACCATGCTGCTGCGGGACCATTTAGAAGGTGTGTAGCAAAGCGCACCTTCTCTTCATCACTAGCCTTGATAGCCTTAAGATTCCTTTCCGTATCGACTAACCAGTCTTCAGCCTCCATGGGATCCTTGGCCGTGGCAAATGGTGCTGGTTTAGTCTTGAGGAAATCTGACAGTGTTAATGTCCTTGGTTCAGCTGCTCTCCCAGGTCCTACCTGGTTAAGTAGTTCTTGCATGAATTTATTTTGATTCTCCTGTACAAATTTCATGTATTCCACGAAATTCTGCTCCGCCAATGGCCTGAGTGGTGGTGGTGGTGGCAACTCTGCTCTGGCAGCGTCCTCATCAGCCTTGGCCTTGTTCTCCCGTTCCAGACGCTGAGCGTCTGCTTCACTAATTCCGCCACTCTCCATAACCCCTTAGTCCTGCAATGTGAAGCGAACAAACTCATAATTACATCATGCTCATGCTTTCTGAGCCTCACTTCACATGCAACACTAATCGCACAAGAAAAACAAAATCCAAATCCAGATACAAACAACATATTACACATATTATACATATACTTATAAGTTTGTTACAAGCCTTCACCACAGTGAATATAGAAAGTACAACAGTAGGAAACACAACTGGGTCGCGCTGACACTCCGACCCTTATTTAGGTACATGGCTTGAAACTTCAGACTACTACTTAACTCGAGCCCTCACTTCCACTCCTTGGATGTCGATGTACTACTCCGAGTACATACCAGGAGTCCACCCTGTGTAACGTGGAGTCCTGCGCACCGCCTCAGGATAAAACGGCCTCCCCGATGGCACATAGTCTGTGTCAGAAGTATCCATAGACTGAGTATCGCTCAAAGAGAGCCAGTCCATGTCCAGATAATCATCCGAATAAGACACAAACTCATCAGTACTAGTGTACTGCAAGGCTTGCCCTTCTGCGAAGCAAGTGGTACTCGTGTAGTGGCTGTGATCAAACGGTTCCTCCTGCATCGGTTGGGCTTCATCCGGCTCCTCCTCATCAGATGAGATATTTATAGCGACAATATCTACTTCCTCAGCTGCCACTATCTCCACACTATCCCGATCCTCATCCTCTGACATATAGTCACATGGAATCGGATGCTGACTAGTATCAGGGTACCAGTCATACCTCCAGCCATCAGAGTTCTCAATGAAGGAATCTGATTCTGGGACCCCACCAAAAGTGTTTGGCTTTATGTCTCTGGGTGTATCCGATATGTCAAACGGATCATAGGGTTCTGGCTCACTATGTGGTATAACAGGGTAGTGAATGGGTTCTGGTGTGGTAGAATACCTGGACTGCCGATCATGGTGTCATTTCCTAGCTGACTCGGGTCTTGGGGTATAATAAGGTTCATCACTCTCCTGAGCCTTCTGCTTCCCCTTTTGCTCAGGGCTAGGTGGTTTGGTTAGATCCTTCAACATTCCATATTTATCATCAACAATGACCTGATGTGTCTTGTAGAAAGATCCCACCAATTTCCTGTAGCGATCTAAAAGGCTAGTGGCTAGCTTGGGCTTGGTTTTAATCAGTACAGAATGGTCGAGTGCCAACTCTGTGCTTAGACGGTCGTGCGGTATAGCTGTGAAGCTAGTACCTGACAGCTGACTAGCTTTATATTCCCTGATGGTGGCTAAAGCTTGGACTAAAGCCTGTTGGTATGTTGCCATTTGGCTCCTCCCTTCACCACTAGGTGTGGTTATGTGTGGGGTTAACTCCCTGGGTATTAAAATTAATACCCGATACTTCAAAACCATCTCCCCGTCCTTATACGTGTAAGTATTAACTTTAAGGTTGGTGTCGCACTCGAAAGCTCGGAGCAAAGCTCGCAGTTGTCCAGTCAACTCTCCCTTATAGTGGTCCAACCTCTCATGTTTAACCCACTCCGTTCTACCGGAACTCCCACCGTTCATGATCACTGTTCACAAGTAACATAAATGTTATTATTAGATCATCATAAAGATTCAACATTCCGGAAATATGACCAAAATATTCCCAAGTGAATACCTATCATACTTCCAGTGAATTCTTTATTGGTACATTCTAAAACCCTACAGGGTATATCCCTTTACTAGGTTTCCAACCTAAGGTCAAAGCAATTGCTCTGATACCAGCTGTGGTGACCCGGCATACCACTGCATGTTGTAGTACGCCAGTCATTGATATAACACTCACAGAACACCGTTCCGCAAATATTACATCCCTCAGGGTGGTACAGCAGAAACATTGCGGGTCTGATTGTCATACAACAAATATATTACAGAACAAAATGTACTGACAAGAGGATCAGCTCACGTCGAGGTCATCCATTATTGAAGTTAGAACGCCAACTGAAAAGTAAAGCAGGTGCTAACACGGGAACTCAACAGCCAACAAGAGAGACCATGGCTGCTCGATTCGACCGTGATAAGTATTTGTTTTAGACTAGGCGAAACCTAGTCAGACTCATCCCCATCGGGGTCAACTCCGTACTGAATGATGTAGTCGACTCCTTCCAACCCTCCGGAGAGGTCCGGTTCCTCGTAGAAGATGTCTTCTTGGCCTCCGAGCATATTGAAGGATGCTTCTTCTAAGTTCTCATAGCCTAAGCAGGGGTCAAACGGGATTGAATGAGTAACGAGCATTACTCAGCAAGTTCGTTAAGTACAGAAGTAATGGATGCACTAACTACGGTCCTCGACTCTAAGGAGTCTAGAAAGATGCAAGTTTTGTCAAAACTTTTTTCAAGAGATTTCTTTTAATACTGAAAACTATGCCCGCCAGACCATCACAGGACTAGAACTTCATGGAGTTTCCTTTCCTGTAGCATTCGCAGTTCCATCCCGGAACAAGGGGTAACATGCCACATCATTTTACACTCTGCAGAGGTGCGTTACTTTACCCATGGGCGACCAAGACCATGTTGCACAACCAGGCGCGCGATTCTGTCCACTCCCACTCAGGTGTGGGGCCCGGTTATTGGTCCAAGCCAAACCGTGCTTCTCCGCACAACGCATGCCCACCCATTTCCACCAGCAGGTTGAACGCCTGATTCCACCCCTCACGATGGAGATCTACGCGCCCCTGTCAGACACTCATAGACCCTAGAGTCCGTGGGACGTAAGGGCTCCAACCCATGTGCATGTAGTCCCGCAGAACCTACAGTGTACGTCTCTGGCAACCCGTTGACATCGAACGAGAAAAGATCACAGCTGACTTACTCCCTCCATAGAAGACCCATGGTCAACGCGATATCTACGGCGCACCGAGTTCTGACGGCATTGGTTGTTAACTCCTAGGTAATACTTTCCTATGCAGATGGAACCTTCCTTAGACCTATTCATCTTACCATGGCTCCATCCGCCCACCAAACAGAACACTACCACTCGGGTAGTCATTCAATTAGTCATATTATTATAAAAAATAGGACCTTGCATTCTTTTGAGTGGAGGTGGTATTACGATAGGGTTTTGAAAATAGTTGTTATGAGATAGTTCAAAGGACATGAGCAAGTGATGGACTTTCCTGGATACGGATAGGTATTGAATTCTGAAGCTTGCGGTGGATCCCGACTTCCTTGTTCTACAAAATACCATCATTGTCAGGTAAAGACAATGTTTAAAGAAGCAAACGATACTATTATGCATAATGATGGGATGTATGCATTTTTAAAGGATCATTTGGGTGTACTAAATCTTTTATAATAATTGTTTTGTTTGTGATTACACAACCTTTCAGGATTAATGATTATTGATGTTATTATTATTATTTTTATTTTATTTTTATTAATTTGATGAATTGATTGAATACTTATTGTTTTCTCAGGGACATGAATGATGAAATGTTTTGAAATGACTAAATATAAATTTTGAAAGAATATAATCTTATTTGATTTAATTATTCTAAAATAAGTTTTTATTATAAATTAACTATTTCAAAATTATAAATTTTAAGACTATAAATATTATTGTGTTATTATTCTTAATATTTTTTTATACACAAAAACTTTACTGATTTAATAATTATTTATGCTCTAATTAATTGGAATTCGTAGAATTTTATGTATTATTTTCATACTATTTTTATAACTCTTTTATTAAAGAATTAGGGCAATTACCCTCCTGCCCCTAGGGCTTTCAGGTGGGTCCATGGGTTAGGGTTGAACCTAACCCGCTGGTCTGGTCGAGCCGGACCAGACCAGACCCGCACTCGCTCGATCGCTCCCCTCTTCTCCTCTTCCTTCCGCGCGAGGCGACGCAGAGGCGATCTCCCATCGCCCTCCTCTCCGGCGATTAACTCTGCCCCTCTCCGGCCAACCCTGCCGCCGTGACCTAGCGCTATCACTGCTCCTCCCTGACCTCTACTACTTCCTCCTCTTCGATCGGGATTTTCCCCTCTGTGCCTCCCGTGGACAACCCCTAACCCTAACCCTAGGTTTCGGGTACCCGGGGTGCTCCACCCCTCGCCGGTGATTCCTGTATGCTCCTGGTGGCTGAGGTGCTGCTGCTGCTCAAGTGGCTAAGGTTGCGGAGTCGACGCCGCCGGGACGGCCTCCTGGAGGTAACCGCGGCTCGCCGCTGTGCATCGCTTCTCCAATTGGCTGTGGTCACCTCGAAGGTGACCACCTGTAAGTGCTCCTCTTCTCTCTCTCTGCCCCCTCATCTCTCTCTCTCTCTCTCTGACTCCTTCTTCACCCCTTGCTCTGGAGCCTAGCCATCGTGCTAGCTCATACCATGCCCCTCTGTGTTTCTCTTAGTGAAGTTGTGAATGGTTGGATTAGCTTTGGAATTTTCCCCATGGTTTATTTGATATGGAGGATGTGGAGATCATGCTATGCTCTGTGATGAACTAGGGATTTATTGTGCTCCTAGGTTATCTCTCTGATGCTATGTACTGTGGATGTTGCTGGTTGTTATCCTTGTGCTGGTAGTGGAAACTTATCTGGGATTTTACTCCCAGTGCTATTTCTGTGAGATGACACCCTTGGGTTCCTCCCTGTGATAAACTCTTTTTGTTGGCTATCTGATAACAAATCCTAATAGCATGTATATGATTTCCAATGTTCTATGGGTGTGCTTGCTTGTTGATAGGTGTTACTCTGAATATTTATTCAGAGAATATGCCATCAACCATTGTTTTCCATTTACTGTTTTTATGTCATGATGCAATGGTTCTGAGGTATCAGATCTTTGGATCTGGTGCCCAACAACCCTGTGTGTGTGTGACATGATACAATGGACCTTGGCTGATGATTTGACTCAAGATCCCTTTGCTAAAACCTTTATATCTTGTGGATCTGATGCTTCTTTGCATCAAATAATAAGAACAGAGCACTACATATGATATCTTTTCCTTCTTTGAGGCTTATAAATTAAGAACATATACTTGCACTTGTTTTCTTTGCCCTCAAGCCAATGATGCATAGCCTGAGGCCTTTTCTGAATAAGAACAGATACTGGACTTGATAGATATATCCCAATGATGAGTTTAGCATAGCATCACTATGCCTCTCTGAGGGTACTAGCATCCCAACCCATCTTGTGTGCAACTAGCCAGTGAATGGCTTAGAGGGTACCAAGAATATTCACCTTAGGTGATGATCAAAATGGTTGGTGGATTTTGGTGCTTGTGGATTGCTTGATTATCTCCTTTTGCTTCCTGGTACCTTGGCCTTGTATGCTTGATTGCAGGCTTGCAATCACTTGCTCCAGTATCCAGTGGAGTGGATGCTTTGGTGGTGTTCTTCTCCTGTTCTTGTGTGCTTGAGCAGGGGAAAGTGAGGTGTGTTTCCCCCTCTTGCGGCTGTTGGGGTTTTTATACCCTAAGTGTTGTTTTGACAGCACAAAAGCTGGTGCCTGAGTGTGTTGTGTGCTTATGTATGACTGTGCTGTGTGCCTGCTTGCCGAGTGAGAAGATATTTTCCAAGGCACTCGGCTGGTCTTATCCTATCTGGTATTTTTCTTATGATGCAAGTTGTAATTCTTGACCCTTGCCCATGATGTTGGTCTGAGGCTAATCTTAACAGAACATATACTACATATTTGGCTTTAATCCCTGTGATGATTTAATCAGTGCAATTCACTGACAACCTGAGGGTACTAACCCCCCCCCTAACCATTCTGTTTTGGTTTAGTGTTTTTGATTTGCAGGTGTTGAAGAAATTAGCTGCTATGGATTAGATAGGTTTAGTTCTAGGTTTAATTCCTTGTAATAGCTCATTTGTATAATTGTTGTAATTTATCTATTTTTGGACCCCATTGTAAAGACATTGTATCTTTTGTATTATCAATAAAGTGTAATTTTTTTTCTATATTTATACTTGTTAATATTTAGGAATAATTCAATATTTGCTATATCAATTATGAGTCTAATTATTTATACTTAAGATATAATCTTGTCTATCCAATTTGATTTCAAACTCAATTACAATTCAAACTCAAATTCTAATTTTCATAAATTCAAACAATTCAAACTCTTGTATCTCAAATTCAAATATAACCTGGAGGTCATGTCGAAATTCCACCAACTACCAGTAACAACTTCTATCTAAGCATCAGTTACTTGGTGGAACCTTATTCACTCCGGGGTTTTAACTTTGCGAAAAATTTATTCAGGTTTGCAAACACATGCATGCAGATGCACAAATTAATATTCTACTCCCCGTGAGTTCCTAAACGCTGGGACATTACAGTTGCTCCATTGCCTGCGGGAGCTGTAGAGTGTAGATGAACTTCGCGTATTGGTTGCACGCCACTCCATTGGTTGCATTGTCGTTGATTTGCTTGTCGAAGTCCATGTACATCTTGGCAGTTGGTATGTAGTCGTGGTGGTCATTGCCGCTGATTTGCTTGTCGAACTCCAACTGCATCTTGACGATTGGTATGTAGTCGTGGTAGTCATTGTCAATGACGCGCTTGTCGAAATCCAAGTGCATCTTGACATGAGGGATGTAGGTGTAGAAGTCGTTGTCTTGTCGAACTCCATGCACATCGTGACATGTGGGGTGTATTCGTAGAAGGCGTTGTCGTTGACGTGCTTGTCGTACTCTATGCACATCTTGACATGTGGTATGTAGGCGTAGAAGATGTTGTCATTGACATGCTTGTCGTACTCCATGCACATCGTGACATGAGGCATGTAGGCGTAGAAGGCGTTGTCGTTGACGTGCTTGTCATACTCCATGCACATCTTGACATGTGGTACGTAGGTGTAGAAGACGTTGTCGTTGACGTCCTTGTCGTACTCCATGCACATATTGACATGTGGGATGTAGGCGTAAAAGGCGTGGTCGTTGACGTGCTTGGGGAGCGTCGTTTAGATCTTGACTTGAGGGATGTGGATGGAGAATGCATTGTCGTGGATGCGCTTGTCAAACTCCATGTGGATCATGACGATCGGAATGTACTCCTTCCAAATCTTCAAGTCGGTGTTGATGTTCATGCGGTGTGGATGGCCTTGTATGGTAAAAAGTCCATGAGGGCGAGCATGCTTGATAGGGTCACCAAATCTCTGCAAAATAGACAACAAATACGGAGAAAGAGTTGGTAAGCCTTTAGTGTCAATAAGCATAAATGGGGTTTTGCTCTCAACTCTCATCTCACTATTGGTGGCTATCATGGAGATGCTTCTAAGAAAACTCATGCTTTTTCCACTCACGATGGGCTTGTGGCTCTCACTCACATAATGGTGGATCTCTCTCTCACCACTAATCTCACTAGAAGCTTGAGAGGGGACACTAGAAGGCTCCAAAGTCGTGGCACTTGATGTGTGCGGGTTTGTCGAAGTCGTTGCATTGCTTGGAGTTGGTAGTGGCATGGCATGTGGCGAGGAAAGCTCAATCATCTCGTCTCTTGGGTTGATCTCCAAGTGTGGAAAGTATTTCTTTCTTGGAGGAGGAGGTAGGGTCATAGCTTGTGTGAAAGAAGGCTCAATCATCTCTGTGATGTGGTAGTGTAAGCCATGCCTTGTAGCATCATCAAGTGGTTGATGATGATGATATCCTTGGCTAGAATGGTGACTTGAGCATGGATTTGTCGAGGTTGGAGTGAGTGGCGTGGAAGTTAAGGGGAGGGTGTCACCAAATTCTTTGCTACCTCCATCAAAGATAGATGTGCCACTGACACCGTCTCCAGAGAGGTTGCATCTTTGGTTATGTTCATCTTGAGGAGAGGTGTTAAGAACTCGTGACACCACTCGCGATGAATTCTTGTCCTCATTGCAATAGACGCTTCCGTCACTATTGGTGGGCATGTCCAAGGAATTAAGAGCAACTTGGTACAAGGCATAGTATTGGCCTTCACTCATGTAGTCAAGGTCTCTATCTTGGTTGGCACTCATGAGAAACTTGTTGGAACACTCGAAGGACTTGTGTCCATTTCTACCACATGTGAAGCAACTAGTTGTGCTCGATTTGAGTTGAGGAGCATTGGAGGTGGTTGTCGGAGTTGTTCCTTGTGTCATTGGAGACGACGAAGAAGAATACCTTGGAGAGGTTGGCAAGGACTGAGCCTCTTTCACAATGTCACATGCATCAACGTCTTCATCATGGAGTGGTGGAGTGGTATCCTCATGCACATGGTGATGTCGATCTTGTGTCATGGGAGGAATAGCTTCGCACTCTTGATGTTGGTGTTGGGATTGTGTCGATGAGGGAAGCTCATGCTCTTGATCATGAAGGTCATAGTCCTTCCTCATAGGATGTCGCACATTGTGGATGAGTAACGATGTCGGTGGTGAAGGGAATCTCGCCTCATGTGGTGAAGAAGGAATAGGATCATGACATATATGGTGATGTAGGCCTTGCTCATGTGCTTGATCATGGATTCCATAGTCCTTCCTCAAAGTATGTCGCACATGGGTGATGAGGAACGATGTCGGTGGTGTAGTGTCTCTTGCGTCTTGCCTTGATGAAGTAGTGGTATCATAGTGTCCATGGCGAGGATGTTCTTTATCCTTGTCGATGGCGGGGTGTGACGAGAAGGCACATTGTTGCCGATGACAAGGTGGAGGCTCCCATTCCTCATGTGGATGATGACGCACATGGTCCTTGATCCTTGGAACATTGAGGCAAAGGGCGCTTAAGTTTGTCTCTTCATGGTCTTGATGGTGTCGCTCATGTTGTTCCTCATCGAGGAGAGGAGGTGAAAAATCATGGATAGCATCTCCATTTTCTTGTTGTTGACGAGGTCGCTCATGTGGGTCCTCATCAAAAATAGGAAGTGAGAGGTCATGGGCATCTTCACTTGCTTGTTGTTGATGTGGTTTCTCATGTGGTTCCTCATCAAACATAGGAAGTTAGAGATCTTGAGGAGCATCCACACTTAGTTGTTGTCAATGGGGGAGCTCGTTGGGGTCTACATCCAAGAGATGAAGTGAAATAGCATGTTGAGCAATCCCACTTGGTTGTTGTCGATGGTGGTGCTCATTGAGGTCCTCATCAAAGATGGGAAGCGAAGTAGCATGTTGAGCAATCCCACTTGGTCGTTGTCGGTGGTGGTGCTCATTAGGGTCCTCATCAAAGATGGGGGGTGGAAGGTCATGTGGGTCATCCTCATTGTATTGGCGATGGCGATCATGATGGAGAGGATGGCGCTGGTGGTTGTTGTGGTGAAGTTGTTGGAGGCATGCTTTGCAACATCCACTAGAATCAATGTCATGGGCACCTTCTTGATAAGGGTCTTGGTCTTGGTGGTCATTGTGGTGGTGACGCACATTTTGCCTTGGAAGCCTTGAATGTGGGCAAGCACCATCCACGAAGTCATGTAGACCATAGTCATGAGTCAAGCTTGAAGAAGGTAGGTGATGATGTTGTTGAAGATCCGGTCGTAGAGGGTGAACTTGAAGAGGGTCACCACGACCTTGGCGATGTCGAGGAGGTGGTAATGGCGAGCGATGATCGAACCAATGTCGTCGCGGAACTTGTGGTGGAGTATGCGGTGAGGTGGTATCAGAGGCAGGTTTACCACTCTCACTCATGTGTTGGTGATGATCATGGCGACGAGCTTGGTGATGAGCTTGGTGATTAGCTTGTGGGTGCTTGCTCTTGCTTCGTTACTTGGAGGTCGATGATGATCCATGGCGGTTGGCGAGGATAGCCACGTTGCCTTCAATACTCGTCATGTGATCATTGAATCGAGTATGATGAGATTGTAGTTGATGGTGCAAGCGCTCCAATCCGTCACGAGCAAGTTGGCAAAGCCGAAAGTGTTCATGGCGGTTGACGAAGTTGTGATAGGCGTTGTTGTTGAAGAATGAGGCTCCTTCATCTTTCGATCCCGGCCTTGTGAATACTTCTTCCCTAGCCATCTCAAAAAGCACACAAGGGTGATATGATGAAATGGATGTCACACTTACCCAACGTGACCGTTTTTGGTCGTATTGAGGCTAGTGGACGAGTCTAGGTGTAGGGCGGTATGTCAAAAGTGAGTCCAAAAAGATCGAAAGAAAACCGCAAACGACAACACACACGCTTTATGTGGAAGACAAATGGGTTTGGAAAGTGGCAAAGAAAATCAACAAATTCGAAGAAAAGTTTGTTGTCAAACATGGAGAAGAACCGAAAAAGAAATGCTAACACAAAAAACCAATCCTAGTGGAGGAAAGTATAGATGGAACACACACACAAGAGATAAATGGGGTTAGTGCGGCCAATGGACGAGCGGAGACGAAATGTACCAAACGAAGACTAAGCTAAATGCCACACAACCGCAAGGAGGACGCTAGCTCAAACCGCAATGTACAAGAGGAAACAAGATTCGCAATGTGGCAACCGTCACTCTCTTCTCTCTTGTGACACGAAGGTACACGTTCCTACAAGTGATAGCAATTGGCATCGATCTTTTTCTTCTTTTGGCTCTTTTTGCTTCTTCTCCTTTTTTTTATTTTCTGTTTTTGATGATGATTCCAAAATGCCAATTCCTACTGGAAGCTATTCTCTCACAAGCACAAACCTCGCACTCTCGGTTCCACTAATGCGATGCCAAACTATGTAAAAGATCTAGTCCGAATGGGCAAGGTACACAAAGGACGGGGTTAGTTCAAGCGGAAGCAAGTTATACCTAAGCGGTGGATGATCTCGGACTTGCGGCCGGTCGATGTCAATGTCGTGTTGATCCGTTGATGTCTTTGCGTAGGCTATGTTGTTGGCGACGCGTAGGAACTTGTTTCACTCCAATCGGAGCAACGATGACAAATAAAAACAAGTTACAAAATCTGTCCGAGAATCGAAGAGCAGAGATTTTCTGTGATTTTTGCTCAAATTCGAAATTTCTCCCAAATAAAGAAATTTTTTGGACAAATTCGGGAAAGTGGCTGAATAGAAAGGTGGAGAATGGTCTCAAGCAACAAATCCATGGATTAAATCCACGAAAAACTCAACAAATCCATAGATCAGTTGAAATCCCTTTTTGGCTATTTTTGGTAAAAATTTCGAACTTATGGTGGATAAAAGAAAATTTTGGTGGAAAGGAGGGTAGTGGGGGTCGAATTCGTGTCAATCTAGCTCTGGATACCTGATAATCAGGGGTTGACCTCTTGGGTGGCCCGATCTTCACGAATTGACCAAGAACACGAAGAACGAACGATGAACACGAAGAAGACAAAGGGGATCGAGGGGAAATCGTGCAAGAATTAAGGGGGAAAGGTGGGGGAATCGAGGGGAGATAACTAGTAAGAACCGAAGAACCCCAAATCTTCCGTCAACTAGACCCCGAGGGCCGCCTACGAAACGATCGATCGAACTGAACTCACCTTGATTGAAACCGCTTCACACCCGTGGCCGGTCCACCACGCCAATAGAACCTCAAGGATTAACAAGAGGGAGATTGGGAATTCCTCACTATATCCCAAAGGGATAGGATAGGTAATTGAGGTGAATCTTGATACGATCCTATATACACATCATAGGAGTAGCTTCACAAGAGGAGTCACCTCACAAGAGGGATACAAGGGCAAAGCCCGAAGTTCTCAAATCATCCCTATCCCTAGATCTAGCCACCGAGGTCCCTTATATTGCCTAGGGGGTAGGTGGGGGGAACGAGCATCTTCTTCATGTTTTCGTGCAACAGCAGGGGACCGGCCTGTGAGGCCGGGGTGGGAGTTGGGGGCACCCCAGCCTGGGGGCAGCCGGGGTGGGGGCCGGGGTTGGGGCTGGATCCCTCCGAGTGGTGGCCGGCCTGGCGCCAGGGGGCAGCCAGTCTGAGGCCAGGGTGGGATGAGGGGAGGCCGCCCCCTCTGGTTGGTGGCCGGCCTGAGGGTGAGGGGAGGCCGGCCTGGCCGGGGGGTGAGGCCGGGGGCCCTGTTTCTCCCCTTTCTCCCTCGTCTCTTCTTCGTTCTCGATGCCGTCTTCTCCCACTTCCTTCCTAGCTTCTCGGGCATCATCTTGGGCATGATCTTGATCATCGTGGGCTCCATAGTGGGATCCAACCTAGGCATGAAGAGGGGTATTTACGAGGTAGCGCACCGTTCACCAAGTCACCGGAAACATACGGAGATAGGAGGGAGTTAACCTTGTCGTGTATCGATGTGGTGCTTGGTGGATTAGGGTGCGCTGCATCAATGTGGATGGAGCAGCCTTATGTTCGAGTAGAATACTCTCCTAAGGATAGAATTTTCGTAGGTGCACCACGTTCCATGAGTTGGAATATACGCTGCTGTTTTTTTGGGTTCTTCAAGCGATAGGCGCCTCCGGGGATAACTTCGTGTATGATGAAGTGTCCTTCCCATGGTGGCTCGAGCTTGTGTCCGATGTCTTGCTTTAGGTGTAGTACCAGGTCGCCTACCACGAAGGATCGGCTGCGGATGCGGTGACTGTGGTAAATGCGTAGCGCTTGCTGGTAGATGACGGATCTTGCGAGTGCGACGTCCCTGGCTTCGTCCAGTGCGTCCCAGTCTTTCACGAGTGTTTTGTTGGAGACTTCTTCGTTGTAGGCGACGACTCGTGGAGCACCGAATCTAGCATCCTCGGGTAAGACTGCCTCGGCGTCGTAAACTATGAGAAATTGCGTGTAGTTTGTTGACATGTTTGGAGTTGTTCTCAGGCTTCACAACACATATGGTAGTTCTTTAGCCCAATGTCATGCTGTTGTATCTAGTCTGGCGAGTAGTCGCTTCTTCAGGCCAGTCGAAACTAATCCGTTGGATCGTTCTACTTGGCCGTTGGTTTGGGGGTGTGCCACCGAGGCAAAACTGAGAGTTATCCTCTTTTCTTTGTATAAATCCTCAGTCTCATTGGCTGTGAAGTTGGTTCCGTTGTCCGTGATAATATTATGAGGGACACCGAATCTCCGTGATAATATTATGAGGGTCTCCTCGGGCGTCGTCTTGTTGTGGCTGAGGCGGAGTGTGTTTCACTTTGCCAAGAGCGCGATCAGTGTCTTCAAGACGCCCATTCTGCAAGAAGTAAGTCACCATACGCTTTGTTCTTTTGCTTTGTTTCTTCAGGTTGCATCATTGTTTGATGTGATTTCTCCGTGTTGCAGATGAGGCCGCCCGCGCAAACATCGAGAAGACTGAGGCTAACTCTCGGATCAAAGATCTCGAGAAGGAGTTGGAGTCTACTCGAAGGGAGCTAGAGTCCACTCTAAAGGATGCGGCTGATCGTCTTGCTGCATCTCGCGAGTCCCTGAAGAAATTGAAGGACGCGGGTGTGTCTCACGACAACGATCTGACCGACATCCTTCACCCTATAGCTCAGGATTTGGTGGGTACGTTATTTGTCTATTCGCTCTTTTATCTTGTTGCTTTCTCCTTCCTTTTGTGACTTGCTCCATTCTGTTGCAGATGCGCTTGGCGTTGCCTTGACGCTTCCTGGAGAGGTCCGGGTTGATGCCCTAGCAGATGTGTGCACTCAGCTACAGGCGCACGGGAAGAAGGCGTGCTTCTCCCTCGCGATGCTTCTCGAATGTTATCACAGCTGCATCAACGATTGCTCGCGGGGACACTAGTTCCATCGACTCTTGAGGGCCTCTTGCGGGTTTTCCTCGGGGAGGTCAATCTTCTTCAGGAGTACACCCTTGCCTAGACCGAGTGCGGAGCCAAGACAGCCATCCAGTTTGCCCTGGCGCACAACATCTCAGGTGACATGGAAAAGGTGTACACGGAGATTCCACGGGATGCCTTAGGCAAAAAGGTAGCGCTCCGACCTTTTGGCGATCATGCTGAGAAGTTAGCGAGGATGCTTTCTGAGCTAGTTTCTCGCGACCGTGGGGAGAAACCTTCTGCGAGCGGGGCCACTTATGGGAAGTCCGTTGCTCCTTAGAATAGATAATGTTTCTGCTTTTGTATGCCTGGCTATGTAATGAATGTTTTGGAATATTCTATGCTTTAATTTCTAAGTGAAGGGTTTAAAGTGTCGGCATTTGTCATTTTGCCTTACTTTGTGTTCTCCCGATGGGTGTAGCCCCCTAGCACTCGAAGATGTTTTTGTGGTATGGCATCGAGTGATATTCAGCCTTGTGACTGAAACTGTCGTGTGTCCCGTACTCTTTTCAGGTTGTGGATTCTGGCGGTGGACCCTCGGGCACAGCTGCTCTTTCGACTACGTCGTTGCTGACAGATGCGAGTATACTTGCTTCGCTTCGCGGCCGTGTGGTGGATGGCGAACGTAAGCTGAAGGCTTTGCAAGGTGTGGCGGATGTTGCCAGGTCCAAACAGGGACTTGCTGCCGAGCGCGAGAAAGTTTTCATGGAGGAGTTGGTCAGTGTCGCGAAAAGTTTGCTCTGTAAGTTTTGCGAGCCCCCGAGTCTACTTGGTGTTTTTCTTGCTTATGGGCTGACGGTTTTCTTGTCTGTGTAGTTTTCGAGCCACATGGGGCATCCAAAGGTCATTGGGTGGACAATAGGGTAGCTTGCGAGTCCAGCAGCTCAAATGTTTATGCGTGCAACTTCTCGTCTGACCGCGCCAGGGTCTTTGTCTTGGCGACTCTGCAATATCGAGTAAGTCAGGCACAAATTTTTGTCGAGTCCTACCGAGAGGCTCTTTCTTTGGTTTATTGGGAGTTGTATCCGTTCAACGTTGTGCCTGATCGGCTGAGCGTTCTACTGAGGCTCTTCTGTCAGGTGGAGGATGTTCGCGAGTGTGTGCGCCAGCAGCTTATTTGCGGAGCTCAGGTGGCACTCGCGTTTGTGCGGCTGTGGCATCCTGATGTTAGCTTCAGTTCTGTGGCACAACTTTCCGTGACCCGAGGAGTGGCCATTGACTTTATTCCGCATTATGAGGTTGTGCGGCCTCCGGCGGAGTGCATCATTCGGCTAATTGCTGCTGAGACGGAGTGACTACTCCGAGAGGGTGTTGTTCGATGGTAGTTATGTCGTTTAAGGTTTAGGTACCTTGTGTATTGTTCAATATGTTAAGGTGTATTAAGGTGTGTACGTTGTAACCTTGTAAATATTTTTTGTGCATAGACATTCGAAGAATTTTTATGCTAGTTTGGTGTAGCCCCCATGTGTTGGGGTGTGTCCCTTGTTACTCCCTCCGATCCGTTTTAAGTGACACCAGGAAACAACTAATCCAGCACAAAGTGTCTATATAACTTCCAACACTTAAATCGGACCGGAGGCAGTAGCATGTATTGGTGAAAAGAAAAAATATGCGACTAAGTAGTCTTTATTGTGATGGCTGAGATGCCATGTTTTTATTGCGATGACTGAAAAGCCATGTGTTTGTTCGAGTTACAATCTGGCTGGAGCAGCCTTATTTTCGAGTAGAATACTCTCCTAAGGATAGAACTTTCGCAGGTGCGCCACATTCCATGATTTAGAGTATACGCCGCTTGTTTTTGGGTTCTTCAAGCGATAGGCGCCTCCGAGGATAACTTCGTGTATGATGAAGGGTCCTTCCCATGGTGGCTCGAGCTTGTGTCCGCTGTCTTGCTTTAGGCGTAGTACCAGGTCGCCTACCACGAAGGATCGGCTATGTATGCGGTAATTGTGGTGATTGCGTAGCGCTTGCTGGTAGACGACGGATCTTGCGAGTGCGACGTCCCTGGCTTCATCTAGTGCGTCCCTGTCTTCCGCGAGTGTTTTGTTGGAGGCTTCTTCGCTGTAGGCGACGACTCGTGGAGCACCGAATCTAGCATCCTCAGGTAAGACTGCCTCGGCGCCGTAAACCATGAAAAATTGTGTGTAGTTTGTTGACCTATTTGGAGTTGTTCTCAGGCTTCATAGCACATATGGTAGTTCTTTAGCCCAATGTCCTGCTGTTGTATCTAGTCTGGCGAGTAGTCGCTTCTTCAGTCCAGTCGAAACTAATCCGTTGGATCCTTTGAGTTGGCCGTTGGTTTGGGTGTGTGCCACCGAGGCAAAACTGAGAGTTATCCTCTTTTCTTTGCAGAAATCTTGAGTCTCCTTGGCTGTGAAATTGGTTCCGTTGTCCGTGATAATATTATGAGGGACACCGAATCTGCAAACGATGGAATCGAGGAACTTGATGACACACTTTGCGTGTTGCGATGTAACTGGAATGACATCTATCCATTTGGTAAACTTATCAACTGCGACCAGCAGATGGGTATATCCGTCGGGTGTCGCATTTCGTAGTGGTCCCACCATGTCTAGTCCCCATTGGGCGAAGGGCCAAGACAGAGGGATCATGTGGAGCTCTGTGGCTGGTGCATGCGGCTTGGGTGAGAATCGCTGGCAAGCGTCGTATCTCTCGACCAGGTCCTTGGCATCTTTGGCTGCCGTTAGATAGTAAAATCCTGCTCGAAAAGCTTTGCCCAAGATGTCTCTCCAACTTGCATGGTGTCCGCATCCGCCTTGGTGTATGTCTCGGAGTAGTTCCTTTCCGTCTTCGGGTGCGATGCACCTCTGGAGGACTCCCCGTATACTTTGCTTGTAAAGTTCTCCTTTTATCACCCAGGAGGATTTACTGCGTCGAACGGTCTGCCTTGCTTCACATATATCTCCTGGGAGCTGCTTTCTGATCAATTAGTCGAGATACTTGTTTGTCCAGACTGGCTCAACTAGGAATACTTGTCGCGAGATGTGGTGAATGAGGGCGATGACGGCGCTTTGTCGACTAGCCTCTGTCTCTGTTGTTGCTGGTACCTCTGTGTGTTTCTTGAGCTTGACTGATCTTTTGCTGATTCGCTCGAAGTAAATTCCTGCTGGAACTGGGGTGTTTGTTGACCCGGTGTTTGCCAGTCTATGAGCTTCTTCGTTGCTCGATCGTGTGATTTGATTCATTTCGCACCCTTTAAAGCTTCCTTCGAGCAGGTTATACATGTCGCGATAGGCGATCATATTATCTGCGACTGTGCCGCATTCCTTCATCATTTTCTGCACGACGAGGTTGGAGCTTCCGCAGATCATCAATCGAGTGGCGCCGCAGGCGATCGCCATCTTAATTCCATGTAGGAGTGCCTCGTATTCAGCGTCGTTGTTGGATGTTGGATCGTCGAGGGAGAAGTCAAGACGCAGGACGTACTGGACCTTGTCACCTCTTGGTGATATGAGGATTACACCGGCTCCTGCTCTCTCGTTTCTTTTCGACCCGGCCAAGTACATGATCCAAGAACTCGAGTATTCTAGAGGTCCTGGGGTTTGCAACTCCATCCATTCTGAGAGGAAGTCCGCGACCACCTGTGATTTGAGGGCGTTGTGCCCTGTGTATACTATGTCCCAGGCGCCTAGCTCGATGCTCCACTTTTCGATTCTTCCGGATGCCATAGGATTATTCATAATTGTACCGAGTAATGCTTTAGCTTGTGAGCTGTGAATACCACCCCATACGCGAGCTTCTGGTAATGGGGATATCGTTGCTTTAACGGTGAGAGTACCTCGCTGAGGTAGTATATTGGTCTCTGTACGCCGTGCGCCTTTCCATCCTCTGGTCGCTTACGATTACTGTACTGACCACCTGGTTATTTGCGGCTAGATATAGTTACATGGGTTCTCCATCCTAGGGTGTGACCAGTACTCTTCTGCTCTGTAGCGCTCTTTTCAAGTCGACGAACGCCTTTTTTGCTTCTGCGGTCCACTCGAATTTATCTGTTTTCTTTAGAAGTTTGTAGAAGGGGAGGGCTTGCTCGCCCAATCTTGCGATGAATCTGCTGAGGGCCGCCAGTCGCCCTGCCAGCTGTTGGATGTCGCGGAGATTTGTCGGCTCCTTCATAGGATGGCCTGAATCTTTTCTGGATTTGCTTCTATTCCTCGGGCTGAGACCAAGGAGCCGAGCAGCTGTCCGGCAGGCACACCGAAGACGCATTTTGTCGGGTTGAGTTTAATTATGTATGCGCTGAGTGCATCGAAAGTTTCTCTTATGTCCTCGAGGAGTGTGTCCTCCACTCGAGTCTTGATGGCGATGTCGTCAATGTACACTTGTACTTTATTTCCCATGAGCTTGGAGAGGCATTTTTTCATGCAGCACTGATATGTAGCGCCTGCGTTTTTTAGCCTGAAAGGCATGGTCGTGTAACATTAAACACCGTATGGTGTGATGAACGCTTTTTTTCTTTGTCTTCCTGCTTCATCCTGATCTGGTTATAGCCCGAGTAGGTGTCCATGAAGGAGAGACGTTGACATCCTGCTGTGGATTCGATGATCTGGTCAATCCGCAGGAGCGTGAAATTATCCTTGGGGCAGTGTTTGTTCAACAACATGTAGTCGATGCACACGTGAAGGATGTCTGTGTTTTCTTCAGGACTAGCACCGGGTTTGCTAACCAGGTGGAAATCTTGATCTCCTTGATGAACTTGGCGGCTAGAAGTCTGTTTACTTCTTCTCTGAGTGTCCGCTGCTTTGGCTCGAAGAAACGTCGAGTGGTTTACTTGAATGGTTTTGCATCTTTGAACACTTCCAATGAGTGCTCGGCGAGCTCCCAGGGTATTCCTTTCATATCAGATGGCTTCTAGGAAAAAAATTCCCAGTACTCACGGAGGAGCTCGACGAGCGCGCTTTCCTATGCGGAGGAGAGGGTGGTCAACACGATCGCTGTCTTCGCAGAATTTTTCGGGTGGACTTGATGCTTTCGAGTGTCGTTGCTTGGGCTAAACTCGAGATCTGGGGCATTCTTTTTGGTTAGTGGCATCAGGGAGTTATCCGTGGTTTTTGCCAGCTCTTCTAACTCTTCTTGCATCCCGAAGTATCTTGCGATCTCATGGAAGTCGTTGTCGCACTTGTTTGATTTCTGGAAATCGCCATTTATGGTGTTTGTACCATATTCTCCTGGCAGTTTCAGCTTGAGGTAGGCGTAATGGGGTACTGCCATGAATCTTGCGAACGCTGTTCAGCCGAGAATGGAGTGGTACTGTGATGGCCAGTCGACTACCTCGAAGTCGAGGAACTCTCTCCTATAGTTGGTTGGGTCTTCGAGTGTCACCTCTAGGTTGATTGTTTCGAGTGGTCGGATGGCTTTTCCTAGTATTATCCCGTGAAAGGATGTTTCCGACTCTGCGAGTCCCTCCAGATTCCTGTTCATTTTGCGGAGTGTGTCCGCATATATGTTGTTTATGTCGCTGCCACCGTCCATGAATACTCTGGCTAGGTCGTAGTTGCCTATTTGCACTTGGATGACGAGCGATGCATGCCCTGGTCGATACACCCGTGGAGGGTGGTCCTCTCTGGAGAAGGTTATCGGGTGCTCTAACATCTTCAGATACTTGGTTTTGGATGGTGGAGGTTGCACTGCCATGTTAACGTGGCGAGTGTGGGTCTTCTGGATTCTTCGGGACGGGAAGACTTTCTTTATCATGCATATAAGCCTCTGGGGGTTCGGGTACCTGTTGGCTCATTGGTTTGCTGCGGCTAGGTCAGCTGGTGCTGGGAGTATGGATAGCGCCATGTTGTGGTGCCCAGCGGGTGGAGGCAGGGGCGGTGGTTGGTTTGCAACGCTTTCTCCTGGAAGTTGCGGGTATCCTTGATTTATGGCATTATGTGCTTCTTCGTGTACACCTCGTGATGTCTTGAAAAATTTGGCAATCCTTGAGGAGGTGAGTGGCCTTGAGTTTGCCCGTTCGTTTATCTGTGAACAGATGCAGGGAGAAGTATCCTTCAAGGTCTTCATCAGGTGTTTTGTCGTCTGGTTTTGGCTTCCACTCGCGATTTCCGCGGGAGCTGCTGTCGCGTTTCTCGTGAATTCAGCCGCTACCAATTTACGATTGATCATCTTGATCATAGTGCCGCCTCTTCCTCCTCCGGCGGTCACCGTTGCGATCATCGTCATGTGCGGGTGAGGTAGGCTTCTCATTGCGCATGGATTCTTCGCCATTCGCCCATTTGTCGGCTATCGCCATTAGTTCACCGATAGTTTTGGGAGCGCATCGTCCCAGTTCTTCTCGGAAGGCTGCTGTCGGGGGGTTACCCCCGAGTAGGGTAAAGGCAAGTGGTAAAGGCAACTGTCAGAAGAGAAGTGTGGTCGAGTAGCCGCCTACCCGGTACTTGCTACCCGGTCGACTGCTACTCGGTCTCACTTCAAGATGACCAGAAGAAGATATCAATCAAGTTCTATCCATTCGAGTAGAAGAGTTGGCCCGAGTAAAATTGGCGGGAACCTACTCGGGCCAGAAAGTCAAAGGAGCCGTTCTGACACAGGATCCCGCGTATCCTGGGTCCGTACTTGGCAGTATTCGAACTACTGTTCATCTGGGACCGGCCTGCCTGACAGTGACAGCATGGAAGCAGGCCGTCGCAGGATAAGGGGGCCCTACTCTGTGTTTGGCACAGTGATACCAGTCTGTCCCCTTGTTTTGCCCAACGACTTTCCAGATGCAGCCAAGATTAGGAACCAAAGCTGTCAGCGAGAACTCGGAAGAAGGACGATGTGCACACTATGTCGACACTTGTCCATGTTTGGACGTATCCGGCTGGGCACCAGGTATATAAGGTGCCCCGCCGCCTCCTGCGTGAGGATCGAACACTTCATGACCTAATTCTTGACCTAGTTCATCACGTAGAGAGGAAAGTGGCTACTCGGTAGCAAGAACATTGTACTGTGGCTACTCGGTGAGACACCAGAATACATAGAGAAAGGCAGGAGTAGGGGTTTTACCTCCTCACGAGGGCCCTGAACCTGGGTAGATCGTGTTGTTTGCAGTGTTTACTTCGTACCTCACGCGGCTACTCGTCGCGTGATCCCTCCCCGAGCACCTCCAGCGTCCTTCGTCCCCACATCTTTAGCCATCCCATGGCATCTGCCGTGACACCACCACGACAGTTGGTGCCCACCGTGGGGCTATCAGCGGCGCTGGTTGGAGTTTCTGTTCGGACGGGATCTTCTTCAGCGGAGCGCGTGGTCTGTGGCCTTGTCCACAGATTCGGCTCTTTCGACTTCGTCACCGACAACGCCGGCGATTTCGGCGGCAGGGCCATGCCGGAGGGCGGCTCGGTGATCTCCTTCGGCTCTCACCTCGTCTACGTCGCCACCGTCGCCAACCGCGCGTACCCCGAGCTGGTGCATGACGCGGAGGATCCTCCCGCGGTGATCGCTGCTCGCGGAAGGCCCGCGTGCCGTTCTGCGGACCGCGCTGAGGTGATGGTGACGGGCTTGGCGGCAAACGCTGGCGCAGCTGCTACTGGCGCTGCGGCCGTCGTCGAGGATCTTGCTGCACCAGGCGCTGGTGGCAGGACTCACCGGCCCTACGAGAAGGAGTGCAACTTGCCGCCTTCCACTTCTACGACTGTTCCCGCGTCGGCTGTGCGACCTGGCATGCCGACTCCCACCGACATCGAGCTTCTAGCCATGAGGGAGCAGCTCGAGCGGCAACGCCTAGAGCTACTTGCCGAGCAGGCGGAGTTGGATAAGGTGAGGTTGGAGTTGAGTCTAGACCAGCTCGAGTACAACAAGGCTCACGGCTTCACGCCAGTCGCTAGGAGGGCTAGCAGAGTAGGTGCCACTCGGCGCAACCTTGGTGCCGAGATGGCGACAGTTGTAGAGGTTCCTGCTCAGTCCGCCACCGTAAACACCTCCACCCGACCCAGATATAGCACACCCGCCAAGACACTTAGAGCTGCAGAGGCTGTAGCTGCCGAGTTGCCTCGTCTTGATGGCTATGCGCGTGTTAGGCAGCAAGAAAGACTCAACGAGTTGGTGTTGGAGGCTGCTAGGCAGAATGAGGAGTTCCGAAAAGCCAACCCTGGTGCCGGAGCTTCTCAGGTGGTGCACTCGCACGCGGCTAGATCTAACGATCAGGCCTCGTCTCCGCATCCCAGCCGCGAGAAGAGCCGCAGCGGACGCTCGGCCAGAGATAGGCAAATGCAGGTGTATGACCCGGCTGCTGCCGCGAGACAGCTTGCTGTGCCGCAGCAGCCCGGGCAGGAACACAACGCTGCAAGAGCAGGCTCTCAAGCCCATCAAGCTCAAAGCCAGGCCCGAGATGAAGCGCGTCCAGGTCCTTCTCGGCGTCCCGCTGCTCCGCCTACTCGGCAGAGGCAGAAGCCGCGCGCAGTGGCACCAGTCGCCAACCCGGTGGAGCAACCTGCGGCTGTGCAGGTGGACAGAAATGATGATGGCTACTTGGCCATGGAGATGGCTGGCTATGATGTACATGATCGTGTTGGCGAGCGCATGCTGGCGCCTGGAGATGCGAGGCATCAGTTGGACCGGATCAGCTTGTCGGCGCGGCTGGAGAACACGGGTCCTCCTGGCCCCGAGTGCTTTGGGCCGCGCATCATGAACGAGCCGTCCGTGAAGAACTTCCAGCTCGCAAGGGGCACCAAGAGCTACAATGGCAGCACCAAGCCTGAAGATTGGCTCAATGACTATGTCACCGCGGTCCATATCGCGAATGGCAACAGAAGATGGGCGGTGCGCTATGTTCCGCAGATGCTAGAGGGTCCGGCTCGCACTTGGCTCAACAACTTGCCCAAGAACAGCATCAATTGCTGGCTGGACTTCTCGGATGCCTTCATCAGCAACTTCACCAGCACCTACAAGAGGCCGAATAGGCCACAGCAGCTGTCCGCTTGCAGGCAGCGAGAAGACGAAACAGACCGCGAGTATCTTACTCGGTGGAGTACATTGAGGAACACCTGTGAAGGTGTGAATGAAGCACATGCCATTACTTGGTTTGCGCAGGTATGCAGACATGGCAGTATGTTGTGGCAGAGATTGCAGAGGGAGATGCCGAACACTCTGGCGGAGACCATCAAGATTGCGGATCAGTACGCACTTGGTGATCCCACTCAGCCACTGATGGACTCCTCTGAGCCGAGAAGAAACTTCAGCAACAGCAAGCGCAGCGAGTTCCGCAACAAGCGCCGAGTAGATACTCGGTATGATCCTGAAGAGGTGAATGCAGTGACTGTTGGAGCTGGTGGCAGCCAAAGGCAGAAACCTGCTGGAGCCTACGGGCTGAACCAGAACCAGGGCCAAGGCAACAAGAAGCCATTTCGCACCTCTCAGTCGGGTAGCGGAAACTCCGAGCAGCCGAAGAAGTTTGTCTTTGATGACATGAAGGATGGCCCATGCAGTTTTCACACTCATCACCCCTCGTGGCCTGCTAATCACACTACCCGGCAGTGCGAGTGGTGGGATGTGATCAAGAGTGATGGCTTGCCTCCTCCTCCTCCTCTGCCAGCGGCCAATGCCAATGTGCAGCCTACTCGCGCACCCGCAGCTCGGCCGCCAGTGTACCCGAGAAGAGAGAATGTGAACCAGGTGGCTTTAGGAGCCAACCGTAACTTCAACAATCAGAGCTACCGCAACAACAACAACAACTACAACCGCAACAGCAACAACAGAGGCAACAACAACAAATACCAGGGAAACAACAACAACGGCAACAATGGGGGCGAAGGCTCCAATCAGTACCAAGAGCACCACGAGAGCTACATGATCTTCACCTCTGAGCCAGTCGACAAGCAATCACAGCACAGGCGGGCCATGGAGGTCAATGCAGTGATTCCTGCTGTCCCTCACTACATGTATTGGTGTGACCAGGAGATCAGGTGGTCCCGAGTAGATCATCCCAAGGTGATGCCCAATCCGGGTAGCTATGCCTTGGTGTTGGATCCTACCTTCCTGGGTCCCGAGAAGAATGTGAGGTTCAGCAAGGTGCTAATCGACAACGGCAGCAGCATCAACATCGTGTACAAAGACACGCTCGAGAAGCTTGGCCTAGCCGAGAACATGATGCTGCCCAGCAAGACCACCTTCCATGGTATTGTGCCCGGGATCTCGTGCAACCCGATTGGCCGAGTGTGGATCGATGTGCTATTCGGCACCAGGGATAACTGCCGCACAGAGCGCCTGCAGTTCGAGGTGGTCGATCATCAGAGTCCTTACCATGCTCTACTCGGCAGGCCTGCTCTGAGCAAGTTCATGGCCTCTACCCATGTTGCGTATCTGAAGATGAAGATCCCTGGTCCCAATGGCATAATTACTATCGCTGGTGATTACAAGAAGTCCATGGAGTGTGCCTCTGCTGGTTCCCAGTTGGCGGAGTCGATGGTGATTGCTGCCGAGAAGAAGAAGATGTATGAAGTGGTGGCTATGGCGTAATCCGCGCAAGCTGGCGCGCAAGGCGTGCCGAGTACCCAGCACGGGACCGCATTCCAGGCATCTCAGGAGACCAAGAAGGTCCAGGTCGACCCCGAGTTCCCCGACCGCGTAGCCATCATTGGCTCCCGGTTGGCGGAGAAATAGGAAAGCGAGCTCATCCACTTCCTCCGTGAGAATCGGGATGTATTCGCCTGGTCCAATGAAGATCTACCAGGAGTCCCGAGGGAGTTGGTTGAGCACTCATTACATGTGCGTCCTGACGCCAAGCCAGTGAAGCAGGCTATGCGCCGCTTCGGAGATGAGAGAAGGAAGGCCATTGGTGACCAGATCACCAAGTTGCTGATAAGCAATTTCATCATGGAGGTGCTGCATCCGGATTGGCTAGCCAACCCGGTCATGGTCGAGAAGAAGAAGGACGATCCCAAGGCTGCCACTGCATGGCGCATGTGTGTCGACTACACCGACTTGAACAAGGCATGCCCCAAGGATCCTTTCCCGCTACCTCGCATCGATCAGGTGATCGATTCCACTGCTGGTTGTGAACTGTTGTCTTTCATAGATGCCTACTCTGGTTTTCACCAGATTGCACTCAATCCTGCTGATCAAATAAAGACTGCTTTCATTACCCCGTACGGGGCTTATTGCTATCGTGTCATGTGTTTTGGCTTGAGGAATGCGGGTGCAACCTATCAGAGATGCATGCAGAAATGCTTGCACGACCAGCTCGGCAAGAATGTGCAGGTGTACGTAGATGACATTGTCATCAAAACGAATAAAACACATACTCTGCTTGCCGACCTGGAGGAAACCTTTGCTAACCTACGCAAGTACAAAATGAAGCTGAATCCGAGTAAATGCACCTTTGGTGTCCCGGCTGGCAAGCTACTCGGCTTCCTAGTGTCTAGTCGGGGCATTGAGGCCAATCCTTCAAAGATAAAAGCTATTGAGAGCATGTCTTTGCCGAGATCCTTGAAGGATGTGCAGAAATTCACTGGTTGCTTGGCATCTCTGAGCCGTTTTCTGGGCCGAATGGGCGAGAAGGCACTGCCTCTGTACCAATTGATGAAGAAAAGTGACAAGTTTGTCTAGACTCCGCAAGCGGATGTGGCATTCAATGAGCTAAAAGCAATGCTGGCTAGCGCTCCCATCTTGGCTAGTCCGCTACCCAAGGAGCCAATGCTGCTGTACATTGCTGCGACTAACCGAGTAGTCAGTGTGGTGATTGTGGTGGAACGAGAAGAAGAAGGCAAGAGTGTGCAGCGCCCAGTGTACTATCTCAGTGAAGTGCTGTCCAGTTCCAAGCAAAACTACCCGCACTACCAGAAGATGACCTACGGCGTGTACCTGGGCGCCAAGAAGCTAAAGCATTATTTCCAGGAGCATCCTATCACGGTTGTGAGCTCTGCTCCCATCTCGGACATCATGGGCAACAAGGAGGCGAGTGGCAGAGTAGCCAAGTGGGCAATCGAGCTGGCCGCGTATGCACCCGCGTATGCGAGAAGAGAAGCCATCAAGTCTCAGATTCTGGCGGAATTCCTGGTAGACTGGGCCGAGGTGCAGTATGAGCCTCCTGCTCCAGTTTCTAACTACTGGAAGATGCACTTTGATGGCTCGAAGGTGAAGGAAGGCCTTGGTGCTGGCGTGGTGCTCACGTCACCCAAGCGAGATCAACTCAAGTATGTGTTGCAGATTCACTTCAAGGCGTCCAACAATGTAGCAGAGTACGAGGCAGTGGTGCATGGCTTACGAGTAGCCAAGGAGGTTGGCGTGCAGCGCATTATATGCTATGGTGATTCAGATCTGGTGGTGCAGCAAGTCTCTGGTACATGGGATGCTCTAGATGCCAACATGGCATCATATCGCTTCCTGGTGCAGTCTATGACTGGGTTCTTCGAAGGCTGTGAGTTCCAGCACATTCACCGAGCAGAGAACGAAGCAGCAGATGAGTTATCCAAGTTGGGATCTTCTCGGCAATCCATCCCGGTGGGAGTCGCCTTGGAACATTTGAGGAAGCCATCCATCAAGCCATCTCCCAACTCGGAGTCCATATTTGTTCCTTCTCTGCCGAGTGAGGAATCTGATCCCATGGAGATTGACTGGGAGAGTGCTACAGGAAACCCGGGGACTGCCGTCCTCTACTTGGGGACTGCCACTCCCTACTCGGGGACTGCCACTCCCTACTCGGGGACTGCCGCTCCTTACTCGGGGACTGCCACTCCTTACTCGGGGACTGCCACTCCTTACTCGGGGACTGCTGTCCTTAACCCGGGGACTGTCGCATTCATTGAGGAAGTCCTTGCTAATCGGTCTGGGCTTCAGAGAAGTGCTCCCATCCCTAAAGAGCAACCAGAGGTACCCGTCCCAATGGAAGTGGACGAACCAGTGTTTCCCGCACGGGAGACACCGAGTTGGGCCATGCCCATATTATCCTTTCTGAGGGACGGTACTCTACCAGAAGATGAGGTGGCGGCAAGGCAGATTCAGAGAAGATCCAAGGGCTACACTATAGTCCGAGATGTGCTGCACAAGAGAAGTGCCACTGGCGTGCTGCAACGTTGTGTGGACCCAGCAGAAGGAGAAGAAATCCTGGTAGAGATACACCAAGGAGAATGCGGGCACCATGCCTCTTCTCGGGCGTTGGTCAAGAAAGCTTTTCGGCATGGCTTCTATTGGCTCACAGCACTTCAGCAAGCTGAAGATATCGTGAGTAAGTGCAATGGCTGCCAGATGTTCGCAAGTAAGATTCACATGCCTGCCTCCGATCTGAAAACAATTCCTATCACTTGGCCATTTGCTGTTTGGTGTTTGGACATGGTCGGGCCCTTCCAGCCGGCTAGATGCAACATGACTCACATCCTGGTCATGGTCGATAAGTTCACCAAGTGGATTGAAGTGAAACCTATTCGGAGGTGCGATGGGGCCACAGCTGTGAAATTTGTGAAGGATGTGATCCTGAGATATGGCTACCCACACAGCATCATCACCGACAACGGCACAAATTTTGCTGAGGGAGCAATGGTGCGGTTCTGCAGAGATAAGCATATCCGACTAGACGTTGCGTCAGTCGCGCATCCCGCTTCCAATGGGCAAGTTGAAAGAGCAAATGGTATGGTACTGGCAGGCATAAAGCCAAGGCTGATGGAGCCACTGCTGAAAACACCTGGGTGTTGGTTAGACGAGTTGCCAGCGGTGTTGTGGAGTCTAAGGACTACCCCTAACCGGTCAACCGGCTACACGCCATTCTTCTTGGTATACGGGGCTGAGGCCGTGTTGCCAATAGACCTAGAGCATGACTCCCCCCGAGTAACCCTCTACACTGAGGTGGAGGCGAGAGAAGCTCGAGAAGACGACGTTGACCTGCTCGAAGAAGCAAGAGAGCTGACTCTGTCACGTTCGGCTATCTACCAGCAAAACCTGCGGCGTTATCATAGCCGAAAGGTGAACCCAAGGGTTTTCCGAGAAGGAGACATGGTCCTTAGGCTTGTGCAGCGCACAGCCGGGATGCACAAGTTGTCTCCTCCATGGGAAGGGCCTTTCATTGTGAGCAAAGCGCTGCACAACGATGCTTACTATCTTGTAGATGTGCGCCCACCACAGGCGAACAGGGCAGATAAATCCGGAGAGGAAACCAAGCGCCCTTGGAATATAGCTCTACTCCGTTGTTTTCATTCGTGAGCAAAGATGTGTATGTACCCTCTTAACCGAGTTGAAATTCTACTCTGCAATCTGAAATTGATCTCGGGGACTGCCCTCGTCAAAAATTGCTCTAAGTGTTTTTACTCGGCTTTACCTTTTGCCTATTCGGTTGCTCTACTTCAAAATTCAAAGGTACATTGAGTACTGTGTTTAAACCTACATGCCAACTCTTCGACTTTGCTGCTGTCCGAAACCCGGCTTCATGGCAAGCAAGAGAACAAGCAAAAGGTCCATGAGCACAAGAAAAATTACTAAGGAAAAGAAGAGTGCAGGAACCGAGTAGGGTGTTTTTATTACTGTTCTGGGTCTTGTCTTTTCGGCTAAGTGGTGGGCTGCGTTACTATGATTGTTTCTGAGCGGCTAAGTATTTGCAGCTCTACTCTTTAACTCTTGTGACTCGAATACCAAAAAAGCAACAAGTTGCGGGTAGAGCTAAGACGAAAAGGGAGAGTGAATAAGAAATGCAACTCGGGGACTTGTATACTAACGCAACTCGGCATCCAGCCCAGGTTGAACAAATTGACTAAGTTGAAAATAACGAGTGGGAATAAAATTGAATAGCAAGCAACAAGATAAATAGTCTGATACATTTGCTCCCGACATCCCGGGGATCTGATAAGTGTTTGAGTAAAAAGTTTGCAGGATAAAATCAAATTCAGGTTGACGGGGCGTTCTCGGTGCTCGCCTTGGTTGCTTCGCCTTCCTCAGTGGCCTTGGTGGCGTCCGCCTCTGTGCTGGCATCAACAGTCCTCGCTTCCTCGGCGTCAGGCTCGGTGGTGACCTGCTCAGAAGTTGCAGTGGCCACCGAGATGGGCGTTGTCGCGGAGGCGGAGCCGGTCTCGGGGGCGTGGGGGCGTACCGTGTCGTCGAAGGCGGCTCCTGATGAGGTGCCGAACTCGAGGGCAGCTGTGTCGATCTCCTCGACCTCTTCATCGCTACTCGCGACGACCGTGGCCTTCCCTTTTCCCCTGGGTGAATCGAAGAAGCCCAACTCGGGATCTGATTCTTCATCCTCCTCCTCGTCCTCCTCCACCTCGGTGTCGGGTTCAGTGAGGCCATCGATGAAGGTGGCCGTGTCAGCGCACTCCGCAACCTCATGCGCAATCAGCTTGCGCATGGTCACGCACCTGGGATCCATCTCCCACTTGGAATTGGCGCGCTTCCCGCGGATGACCTGCATGTTCAAGTTCTCATACCAAGAGGCGACGCAGAGCAGCATCAGATCAGCACCCGCCCGAGCTCCCGAGGCGCGCCACTTCTTCAATTCGGCCTTCACGTTGCGCAGCTTCAGAGCAAGGCCACAAATAGTTGTTGGCGCAGGGTCTTCCGGCCAGAAGAGCTTGTGGAGCTGGAAGGCGGTGCGCACCAGGTCAGTGCCCACGCCGGCTAGGCGTTCGAACTGCCCTCGCATCACCAGCAGGCTATCTTCGATATCAGCTCTGGTGTCTGCAGCCTCGCCCTTCTCAATACGAGCTGCTTGGGCCTTGGCCAAAGCAGGCGCGCAAGAGGACACGATGTCAGGGAAGATTTCTGCAAGAAGCAAAGGAGAAATTCAGTAACAGGATTAGAAAAGAGGCAGGACCGAGAAGAAGAGATGCAGAAAGGAGAAAACTTACATTCAACTCGTGGCGCAGCACCTAAAGCTGGCTCTTCCATGTTTCTTCATTGGATACATGCTTCTCCTCGAGCAAGCGGAGCCCCTCCAGCTGAGTAAAGAGCCCAGCATTGGCTATTGTCAGCACCTCGCATTCCTGCTTGAGGGCTTTTATCTTGGCATTGGCCGTCGCCTCGGCCTTGGCCTTCTCGGCGATGACTCTGTCCCTCTCGGCACCAAGCTTGACAGCATCCTGGAGTGCCTTCTGCAGCTGGAGTTGCAGTTTCTCCATCTCGGTAGCGTGCTCGCTCTGCAGAGCAGCAGATTGGCTTGCCAGTTGCACCTGCACCTCAGCCGGTTTCAGGCAATCTTGATGTTCTACAACAAACTTCTTATGATCTTCTGAAAAGAGCAAAGCACGGTTAGCAGGGAAGCGAAAGGAAGAAACAGACATAAGGGCGAACCGAGTAGACAGTGGTTTACCTTCAAGCTTCTTTATGGTGGCCTCGCCATTCTCGACAAAGGCACGGCAGTTCGAGTGCTCGTCAACCAGGGCTTTCAGTTTCCCTGCGGAGTAGAAAGGGTTAACGCAAAAAAGCAGAAGCGGGCGTAAACAAAAAACGCAAGAACCGCGTAGCTAGAAGCGTACCTTCCACCTCAGACAGCCTCATGGTGCTGTTCATTACTTCCTTGTCGGCTTCCTCGGCACTAACTTTCTCTTTCTCCAAGGCAGCAATGCGCCTCTTGGCAATGGCATGATTCCAGAGAAGTTGACGGTGCAAGTTAGTCCGCTTCAGTACGTTGTTCTGAAAAGAGAAAAGAAACAGGAATCAGGCAAAGTAATTGAGATTCAACCCGAGAAGGCGGCTACTCGGGAGAGTGTCCGCCTACTCGGCCAGAATCTCGGGGACTGGGTGATGGATAAGGAAAAGAGGAAGAGTAGAAAAGAAGTGAAGATGCAACTCGGAAAAGATAAGTTAAGGCTTACCGCGTAAGACTGCTCGAGATCTTCTGCGTTCTTGCGGTGCACGAACATCTTGGCAGCCAGAGTAGCAGAGGTGGTCGAGATGGTCATGGGTTTGCAACCCAAGTCCACCTTGTTCCAATCCTGACGCATGTGGTCGATGTCGCCCAAATCGATGCCGTTCCAGTTGGGGTTGCCGAGAACCTTGCTGTCCCACTTGGCGTCGATGAAGCCAATCAGGTCGAGTACTTGCTCGAGGCTCTGGGACGTTATCGCCTGGTCTTGGGCTCCCCGAGAAGCAATGGAGACGGATCTGTCCTGGTTTGGGGCCGGGGGCCTGGAGTCCACCGCCACGGCTTTCCTTCCCTTCTGAATAGCAAGAGTCCGGTCTGTGGGGGAGAAGCCGACCTGGTGCTGTTGGCTCACCTTCACCATGTAATCAGGGTAGAGGGGCTGATCAGCTATGGTAGCGGCGGCAGGAACCGCACTGGGATTGCGGATAACCAGCTGCCTGGACTGGCCAGCTGATGTCGGCGGTGGCTTGTCGGCAGCTTTGTTCTTTGTTTTCTCCTTCTAAGCAGTTGGCTTCTCGGAGATTGGCTTCTCGGGTTTCGTCTTCTCGGTCTCCTTCTTCTCAGCCTTCTCCTTCTCAGCTCTCTCCTTCTCGGCTGCCTCCTTCTCGGCAGCGTCTTGCGCACTCTTCCTGGTAACCGGCTTGGCTGAAGGGCCGGTTGCAGCTGTGGGTTGTGGCACCAGGGAGGAGTCTGGCTGGGCGCCACCTTGGTCAGTTGGTGGCGTCAGGGACGCGCTGTCTGATGCACCATCTGGCTGGGCGCTACTCTGCGCGGCGTCTGGTTGCACGTCGCTCAGAGGGTAACGCCCAGTCGCGTCCTCTACCCGCTGCTCAGCAGCAGGATCAGGCTGGGAGATATCCATTTCCTCCACCCGCGCCTGGGACGCAGGATCTTCTTGCGCAGCACCCCCTGTGGCTAGCTGCTTCTGTTCTGCTCCTGGCCGCTCGACGGCGGCGTCGTGGTGCATCTCTGTATCTTGATCTCGGTTCCCCTCGGCGGTGTCGGCCGGAGGGGAAGGTGGCTTCTCCTGATGAGCAGCGTACTGCGGCTCTGGCTCGGCGTTCTGGGCATCAGTGCCCTCTGTTGATGCATTGACGGCATTGTTCTCGTCGCCATCGAGGTCGATTAGATTGTCGACATCGATGGCAGCCTTCTTCTGGGTCTCGGTGAATGCAAGAGCAGCACTCGCATCTAAGGGAGCTCTGATAAGGGAGGTAAAATCAGAAATCAGAAAAGGGCAGAGGAAATCAAGAGAAAACAGTGAAGCAAAAGGATTGGGAGTCAACCGAGAAGAACAAGGTAAACTGAAACATGCAACCGAGAAGAAACTTACGCTGTGGTGGAGGGAATTGTTCGCCTTGTTCTCTTCACGACCTTCTTGGTCGTCTTCTCGGTCGCCTTCTTCTTTTTGGCGGGGGGCTCTAGGGCGCCGCTGCCGGTCCGCTTGCGGGTAGCAGGTGCAGCAACTGATAGAGGATTGGCCTCAAGGGCTCTCTCGTCCTCATCCTCGTCATCATCCTCAGCATTAGCAGCATCTGAGAAATAGAGAGGAAGAAAAACACTTCAGAAACAGCAGGCAAGGGGCTTGTGTTTTTCGCAGAGAGAAAGCGTGAATTCACTTACCTTCTAACTCGTCATCAGACCAATCGCGGAGAGACGTTTCGGCAGGCTGCTTCTCTGTCGAAGGGGAATGAGGAAGATTGATCTGGTCCACGTCCTCGAGGGAGGCCTGGTCATCTTCTTCTCGGTCATCTGACCAATTGCCCTCAAAGCGCTCACAGCTTTCAGCTAGCTGGCGGTCAAGGAGCTGAAAGACAGAGAAACATTGCAAATTAGCCGAGTAGCGAGAAAGCATTCTACCCGGATGGGCGTGCAAACACAAAGCACACTGAGCCTAGGGAAATTTGCTAAGTGTCCTACTCGACCAGGCGTGCAAACAACAAGCATATTAAGCCTAAGTATTTCTCCTAAGTATATTACCCGACAAGGCGTGCAAACATCAAGCATACTAAGCCTAAACAGTCCTGATAAGTGCTCTACTCGGTGCGGAATGCAATTGCTAATCGCAGTAGGAAGAAGAGAATATCTACTCGGATTGCATAAACTGGAAGCACAGAAAGGAGAACATACCCGGGGAATCGGCTTCGTGCGGCTGAAGGGGATGAACCCGTATTGCCAGTTATCTCGGAGGCCCGTGGTCAGGATGGACCTCGCGTGCTCGGCGACTTCCGCGTTGCTGAGCTCGAACGTGGTCGTTCGAGTGCAATCGCGGGGGCCTCCCAGATAGCACATTGGATGGACGCGCTGCTGCAGAGGCAGCACCCGGTTCCGGATCCAGCATGCGACGGGGTCGTCGCTCTTGAGGCCCTCTCCGATTAGCGCAGCGAGCCGCTCCTCCATCTGCACGGCGTTGCGGTCGTTCGAGGGCTTCGTCTTCCAGTTCTGCCCAGACGGAGCTCGGTTGCTCCAGGCAGGCAGGTTGATGCGGTCCGCCACCGGTCCTCCCTCCGTGGCGGGGATGTTCTTCACATAAAGGAAGGATTTCTGCCCCATACGGACGGAATCCAACCCCTTGATGCGAGGATGGTTGGTTCCCGCCCGTTGCAGTATCATGGCACTGCCGGTGTCGGTTACCCGACTGCCAGTGGCCGCGCCCTCCTTCTTCCCCTTGCTCTGCAGACGAAGATGGAAGTACTTCAGCCATGTCTGTACCGTGGGGCGGACGCCGAGAAAGGCCTCGCACACCACGGTATGATAGGCGAGGAAGACGACCGCATTCGGGGGAAGGTGATGCATCTGGAGACCGAAGTGATCCAGGAAGGAACGAAGAAAATCGGACGCTGGCAGGCCGAATCCTCGCGCGAAGTGCGCGAGGAAAACGACATGCTCGCCCTCCCGCGGGGCCGGAACGAGTTCACTGTCGGACGGCCGGCACTGAACACCGGGAGGAACCCTCCGGGTGTTCACGAGCTAGGAACAGTCATCGACGGTAACATCGGAACCAGCCCAGTCGGCGCGAGCAGCCATAGCAAGGAGTGAGAAAACGGTGGAAGTTTTGGAGGAATTGGGTGGAGAGAACGAATCCGCAGCGGCGCAAGGAGTTGCGCGGCGGCGGAGAGCTCAGCGGCGGAGAGGAAACAGGGCAGAGAAAAAGGAAAGTGCGCAGGAGGAAGAAGGGGAAGTTACCGGTGGGGGTATTTATACCCTCGCCTCAGGCTACCGTTACCATCGGGGTAGTGGGATCGATCGTGGCCATAATTCTCGTGTGGTGGGGCCTGTGGCCGGATAGAAACGCACGCAAGCGCGGAACGCGCGCGTAACGGCCACAGTTGATCCCACGACCAGATCGTGGGATATTACTGCGCTTGATGGGACATGACGAGCCGGTGGGCCCGCTCCGTGAAAACAGGGCGCGTGGCACGTCGTGTCCTGGGCAGCGAGACGTCGGGGTCGCTGATGCACGACACGTGTCCAGTTGCGGCACGGAAGGCTAGATTGTGCTCTGCGCTGTAGAGACGCTAGAGGAGAAATTCTCTAAGTCTTTTTACTCGGTTACAGAGTAGAAAGCTGGTGCTACTCGGAAGATAGGAAACTCAAGGTACTTTCTAGAGTGCTACTCGGAGGTTCTTAATCGGCATCTTGAAGTTCAAGGGCTATGTTGCAAGGATTGGTTTAAAGCTGGCAGGGCCTAGTGAACAAGTTCGCAAGACTCTACCAGCTTCGGGGACTGCTGTCGGGGGGTTACCCCCGAATAGGGTAAAGGCAAGTGGTAAAGGAAACTGTCAGAAGAGAAGTGTGGTCGAGTAGCCGCCTACCCGGTACTTGCTACCCGGTCGACTGCTACTCGGTCTCACTTCAAGATGACCAGAAGAAGATATCAATCAAGTTCTATCCATTCGAGTAGAAGAGTTGGCCCGAGTAAAATTGGCGGGAACCTACTCGGGCCAGAAAGTCAAAGGAGCCGTTCTGACACAGGATCCCGCGTATCCTGGGTCCGTACTTGGCAGTATTCGAACTACTGTTCATCTGGGACCGGCCTACCTGACAGTGACAGCATGGAAGCAGGCCGTCGCAGGATAAGGGGGCCCTACTGTGTGTTTGGCACAGTGATACCAGTCTGTCCCCTTGTTTTGCCCAACGACTTTCTAGATGCAGCCAAGATTAGGAACCAAAGCTGTCAGCGAGAACTCGGAAGAAGGACGATGTGCACACTATGTCGACACTTGTCCATGTTTGGACGTATCCGGCTGGGCACCAGGTATATAAGGTGCCCCGCCGCCTCCTGCGTGAGGATCGAACACTTCATGACCTAATTCTTGACCTAGTTCATCACGTAGAGAGGAAAGTGGCTACTCGGTAGCAAGAACATTGTACTGTGGCTACTCGGTGAGACACCAGAATACATAGAGAAAGGCAGGAGTAGGGGTTTTACCTCCTCACGAGGGCCCTGAACCTGGGTAGATCGTGTTGTTTGCAGTGTTTACTTCGTACCTCACGCGGCTACTCGTCGCGTGATCCCTCCGCGAGCACCTCCAGCGTCCTTCGTCCCCACATCTTTAGCCGTCCCATGGCATCTGCCGTGACACCACCACGACAGCTGCGCGTCGCGCGCCCTTGGTGAAAGTTTCAACCGCTATCTCCTCTAATATATTCCCATCCCTGTTTTTTTAGCGTGGTCCATCTCTAGATATACTCGCAGGTTGATTCGTCGCTCTTCTTCTTACAGGCTCGCAATTCCTCGACAAACGCTCGTCTCTTGTATGTTGCCTGGAAGTTTTTCTCGAAGTCGCGGGTGAGATCGTCCCAGGATCTGTAATACTTGTGCGATCTTCCTTCGAGCCAGCTTCGGGCGGCTCTGACGAGGTGCAGGTTTAGGTATTGCATGGACGTTACTTTGTTTCTACGTTGGCACTTCACCGCGGTCAGGTAGTCTGAGAGCCAGGTCTTAGGTTCCTGCGAGCCTTCATACTTGGGGACTTCCGAGATGAGCTTGAATCTTTTGGCCATCGGTGCCTCGTGGATTCTGCTGCTGAAGCAACATTGCACCGCAAGCTTCCTCGTCGGAGGAGGTAGATAATGAACGAGTGTGGTTCCTGCGTGCGCGGCCCTATCGACCTTGTTCTGTGTGATGTCCCCCCGCGCGTCGTATTGGGCTCGATCGCGACTGTTTTCTCGCCGCGGTTACCTGTTGTGATGTCGCGAGTGACTTCCGTGGTGCCGCGGGCTGACGTCACGGTACCTTTGGACTTCTAGGCGACGTACTCTCGCGTCTGCGAGGTGTTTTGTCCGCTCCAAGGGTCGTTGTTTTCTTGCAGGTTTGGGCAGCGATTGCCGCTCCGGCCATGCTTGGCCCCCTTTGGACTTGGCGATGTTGTTCTGCGCGGGGGTTGTTTACTGGTGGCTGGTTTGTCTGTAAGTAGGTAGTGCCGGCCAGGACCTCGGCGGAAGGAGTTGTCGGGTGCATGTTGACCTCGTCGTCGACGTGCATGATAGAGGTCTCGATAGTTTTGCTGATCTCGCTGAGAGATCCTTGGTGCATACGAGCGGTCCTCGAGACATACTTTCCTTTCTTGATGGGCTGGTTCCCCGTCGAGTGAGTTCTGGAAAGCTCCGCACGGCGTGCGCTCGAAGCTACTGCTGCGCGTCGGCGTGTGTCGAGTTCCTTGCGGGCGACTGCTATCTGGTGGCTTTTCAGCAACAGATGATAGTGGTACGCTATCAGGGTCTTCCTGGGAGGACCCAGGCTCTAGCGGGTGGCTTGTTTCTACCGCTGCTTCTGCCTTGTTCCAGGCGGCTCATGAAACCTTGATATGTTGCCTCTCCGTGAGGCTGGCCTCCGTTTCGGCGGGTTCTTCGATTGGATTTGCTATATAGGCGTGGGCCATATATGGCTCATGAGTCTTTGGCGCGGGCCAGTAGTCCTCGCCGAGTTCTGCGGGCTCTTCAGTCGCGGTGGTGCAGAAGTCAAGCCTGTTGCGGCGGATGGAGCCGCCGCTAGACTCCGAGTTGCAATCGGTGCCGCTGAGCGGCAATTCCTAGGTCGCCGTGCTCGAGATGGACTCAGTGTCTGATCCATCGAGCGTGGTTGGGTCGGGGAAGCATAGGATTCTCTCCTTGTTGGCACGGAAGTGGAGGTTGCCGAACGTCATGTTGACCCCCTCCCGGAGATCGCTGAACACAGGGCGAGATTCCAGCGAGTGGGGAGTGTAGATGAACGACCTGAAGAAGATTAGCTCAAAAGGAGCCGAAGATCCCGGGCTCCAGTTGAAGCTTGGTGAAGATGAGGCCGGCGATGTCGTGGATCCAGCGCCTGCCTTTCCCTCATACGACGCCAATTGTCGATGACTCATGTCGACAATTCCCTCGGGTGATCCGGTAGGGTTTCAAGTAGAGGAATGATATAGGCACTTGCGGATACGACGGCTAACAGGGGCACGATTTACCCAGGTTCGGGGCCCTCGTAGAGGTAATACCCTTACTCCTGCTTGTCTGTCTTTGTATTATGGAGATTGCTTACAATGGTCGGTGCGCAAGTCGAGAGATTGGATCTCGAGTTAGAGTTATGGTGGTGAAAAGCTAGATTGGATGTCCCCCTGGGTGGCTCTCCTAGCCCTTAAATAGGTTGCTGGGTCTCAAGCCGTGCCCGTGGGAGGGGGGGGTTACAAACCCTAAATTTAGTCGGTGGAAACCTTTCATCTTGACCCGCAAGTCTTGCGGGTGGGCCGCTGTTGGGCCTTCTAGAACCAAGGGTGGCCTTCCGTACTGTGCTTTAGTGCTGGGCCTCAGACCAGGTAAGGTCATCCGACATGTCCGGGAGTCATCCCTACGTCACCCATGTTCATTTCCCATTGTGCAAGACTCGTCTGAGATGGCTAATTATGCATGCTTGGCTTTATTTTTGACTTGCCAAGTGGCATTTGTCACAAGATGGACTTGTGGGCTGTATTGTTGTAAGGGATTTTCTCAATCCTGTGGACTTGAGATTAAATTCATGTGAATGTATAATTTGTTTATTTTCTTCTGTGGTAATCAATACCATTGGAGAAATATTTAATGTGGGCTTTCTCTTAATAGGAACTATGCTAGATTAGAGGGATTTCCTAGTTTCTTAAGATGATACAATTGGATCAATTTCCTCTAGTCCCTTCTCTTGAGTGGATCATCACTTAATCTTGTCCCTTTGTCTCCTCGGTTGAATAATTCCTCATTGATGCCCTTGTCGCCTAAATGATCCAATGATCCCATGTCTCTAAGGTTGCCTAAAGATCATGGCTAATCCCTCCAGTCGATAATTATGGTGTTAGGACAAGTTCTTAACGCCCTATAGTGTAGTTCCAATATCAATTGCCTTACCCCTATGGTGAGGCAAACATGTTAATCATAACCCCTTCCTTTGTATTTGTTTTATATGTTGCAGGAAATGAAGAATAGAAAGATTGGAAAGATCAAGATGCTAATATGAGAAGATGAAGATTAGCTTAGGACTTTGTTTTTGGTTGCTTTTGCAATCTTCTTTTTATTATTTGGAGACAGATACATATTTCATAAAACATGTAATATTACTTTACTGTCTCAATATGAAATTCAAAGTTTGTATCATGTCATGATTCCTTTGATTTATCTCAATGTACTCTGTACATTAAGTTTCATGTTCTATTCATGGATGGGTGTAAGATAATATATGTATGATATGAAGACTTAATGTGTGGAGATGAGTAATGATGACTTTTGTGCTATATGCCCCAATTGAATTATAACTTCCAATTATTGAATTGTGCTCACTAGTGTGGAGAATTAGGTTAGATCATGTCCAATTTGTAAATGGCTAGACAATTGATTTCACTGATTCACTAGTTGTGTTAAAGATCATAACAAAGCTGTACACACTCTTACAGATGAACTAGCTCTGATTCATCAATCGGAGAGAAACCTCGATCGATTTGCATCGTTTAACTTAACGCGCCAAATTTACCTGCATTTTTAGATGAATGCTATGCAAATGCACATATTTAAGTTAGCCCCTTTATAGTCTCTTAACTACGGGTCGTTACATAAACTTGATGCACATTCTTTTGGTGATTGGTAATATTACATGAAACTCACTTAAGCTCTTCTTGTATTGAGCTTTGGAGGGTCACTCGAGATGGATACAAGCCACATGACCCCAAGAACTTGACAAGAAGAGAAGCCGTAGATTGTTAACTCAACTACACCCCTTGTCCATCATTCAACAAGTCCTGGGTCCAAATCACATGAATCATCTTCAACAATATTCCACCGCCAAAAAAACATGAGATGCTGTCGTCGTCATGTTTGTGGGCAATGATAGCATGCAAAGGAATAGGTATGATACCTTGAGAAATGAAGCCGAAGGATTCTATATGCATGATGGTGAGAACCATGAAGACATGTATCGGAGGCTCAAGACACTTTCCACCGCATTCAATAATGTTGGTGCCAAGTATATTGATGATGCTTGTATCAAGAGGAAGTACATTAGTGCTCTCATACCATTTGAGCCCACGGACTTGAAGAGCCTTCATGGAAGACATGACTTTGCATCCTTACCTCAACACAAGTGATGCAAAAAATTAGCTCCTTCCAAGTTCAAACAAAGAATGCTCTTGACAATCGTGCTAGAGCCATGGGAATGGACAAAGGAGGCTCCGTTACTTTGAAGGCCAAGGTAGTGTCAAGGGAGGTTGAGTATCAAGAAGCATGCACTGAGTACTAAGCACCTTTGAAGGATCAAGAATATGACCCCGCGCTCAAGGATGTCATTGCTCCTGCCGTGCAAATTTTTTGGAAGAATCCTCCCAAGGCGAAGGCATATGTTGAGGAGAAGAATAAGTCTAGATATGGAAAAGAAGGGACTAAAAAAGTGAGGTCTTGCTTCAATTGTCAAGACATGAGAATAGAGAACATCATGGTGGCAAGCTTATTCGCAAGGGAAAGCCCAAGGTTGCTTACAAGAAACCTCACTTCAAGAAAAAAAACCTTCAACAAGAAGTCTCCTATCAAGTTTGTGCTAGTGACTCAAGAAGAGTATGATTCCGGAAGTGATGAAGAAGAAGAATCCACAAGTGAAGTGGCCTCTCTTGCTATTGCATCAACTTCATCTTCCTCATCTCTCTTCGAATCCCCCAATGAGAATCTTCCTCAACCCAACGCCAAGTGTGTAACATACCAGTGTTCGGGAGGTTATAAGGATCTAAATATAATATGTGCATTTGCAAAGCATGCATATAAAAATACGGGAAATTTTGGCGCAAAAGTTAAGCAATGCAAAGTGATCGAGATTTCTCTCTGATTGATGAATTAGAACTAGGTCATCTACGAGAGTGTGTCCAACTCCGATATGATCTTTAACACAACTAGTCAGTCAGTGGAATCATTTGTCAAGTCAATCAAAACTTGGCTATGACCTCAGTGAATCATCAACACTTTGATCACCGTTCTAGAATAAGATATTATCATCCCTCAAAAGGAGTATCAAATTATCATATTATCTTGATCACCTATATCTTCCCAATCTTCAGTCCTGGACAAGAGAGCAAGCAAGAGAATGCAACAAGAGTTCGAGATGGATTTTTCCCAAATTTGCATAGAAGTATTATGCATGATCTTATCAACTTCTCTAGTAAAAAAATTGTGTAAAGTTCAAATGTTGTAGGCTATGCAAAAGTAGTTTGGTAATAAGGCTGGCCACCTTATTAACAAAGTCCTTTTGTATGCATGCAACAATTGAGTGGCATATAATGAAAATTAAACACATTTGAAATTTTGACATGACCTATTCTCATTCTTAACATTTTGAGCACAATTCAATAAAATTGAAAAGTATATATAATTTAAAGGATGCACAATTCATCATGTCTTCAAAGAATACATGATTATATAGGAATACATAGGCATCATGTCATCATTCTACATATCAAATGCCATCTCATACAACCTTATGCCACTAGGAGCACTCATAAGCCATAAGATTATCACCTCGTATATTCATATCTCATCATTCGGGGTTACACAAGTCTCCATCAAAAATTCATACAACTATATGTCCCAAGTATATTTAGCTACGGAAAATTTAAATGTGTCCAAATACAAACTTGGAATTTTAAATTGAAATATTACAAGTTCATGTAATATGTACATGTCTCAAAATAAGATAAGAAGATTACAATGGAATAAAAATAAAACCCTAAACTAAGATGATCTTGATCTTAATTTTAGTTGACCATCATCTTCTCAATCTATCTTCCGAATCTTATTTCTAAACTTCAGTTCCTACAAGTAAAAAACAACAAAGACAAACAACCAATCAAACACTTGGCAAGTCAAAAATAAATACAACCAAGATGAAAATAATGACCAACCGACTATGGCGCAAGGTGGAATGAATCAGGACATGTCAGCATCAATAATAGAGTCAAACAGGACAAAGACCAGTAGCAACCGTAGCTTGCTCCTGAGGGAACCAAAGGCCAAGTTGTCAACCTGGACTAGAGAAGGGCCACTCGCAAGTTGCTCACAAACCACATGCATGTAGTGTGCTGTCAAGCATACAACAACAGCAAAACAGTACAAGAGCACTATATAAACAGGGCATAGCAGTACCAGCAACTATTCTTAGCTCTTGCACACATCCCAGCCGCATCCATGCTTCACCTACTAATCATGAATTCATTCCCCAAACAGTACACCATTTTTCTATCACAGAAAACTACTAGATCACATCACATCAGACCATCCATTGCTCAAGAACACATCCAAACCTTTAGATACTAGGAAACAGATCAAGCAGTTAGGAGGAGCATGCATGCCACAAGAAGCAGGTTTCATCATATTCCAGAAGACAAAGCCTCACTCCAGCAGCAGGTTAACAAGCCTAGGCCACTGGATATTAAGGTTGCATCTCTAGTTTAGAAGAGAGGAGTGAGAGGGGAAAGAGTTCTCTCATATATGCATAGAGTTGCTATGCCTAAATCATCAGTGAGAATTAAAGAAAGCCACAATAGCATTTGTTCTTATAATAAACAAGTTCCTCAGCCTTTGCATCATTGGCTAGCTAAAACATCAAGTGTAAATCTGTTCTTATCAGTTTATACAACCAAATCTGTCCAAGCAATAAAGCCCACCAAGCAGTCCTATAAACATCACACCAAACACCAGATTACTAGGAGTGCACGCCCTAGATACATGATCTGGCTAGCAAACCCAGCTCTTTGTGTTTAGAGTCCTCAAGAAGATTTCCTATCATGGGCTATACCAAGAGAGCAAGTAATGATCTGCTCTTATCAGTTATATATGCAGCAGTAGATCTGTCCAGAGGCTGGAGAGAGTCATGTTTCACCACATAAGCACAGGCACATAATCTGGTACACACTATCAGCAGCAAATAATTGAAGAAGCCTTTTTAGAAAATAGAGAAAAACAGAAAGTACCCCTTTTCCCACTATGTTTTCATAGCATTCCACTTTTCCAAATTTGTTTTCAAAAGATGTTTCTGAAAGTTTAAAACATTTTTAACAATCTCCAACTTTCAAAACAAAAATTGGAATTTATTTGACCCTTGAAAACAATGTGAACTTTCTGATGTTTTATCTGTTTTGAACACTTAGAATTTTTCTAAGTCAGAGATAACTGAATTTTCTGAATTTTTAGCAACAATTGTTTTACAAACTTTGGACAGGTGTTTTCGATTGGATTTTGTTCAAAACTTGAAGCGACACTTTACATAAATGATTCCCTATAGATTGAACTTCACATTGGATCCTTTGGTGAGCTTCTAGATTAAGGCCCGACAATTCGACCCATGGGTACGTTCGCCCATGGGCACCCGACCCGAATAGGTAGGGTATGGGTGGCCAACTTCGCCCATGGGTAAGACCCATGGTGACCCGATTAGTCATGGGTAGGGTATGGGTACAAGGTTATACCCATGGGCAACCCGATGGGTCGCCCGATTAATATTAATGATCATATAAATTTTAAATATACATTATAGTTCATACATTTTGTGTAAATACACTACAAGTAACATATCTAAACCTAGCAGCTAGCCAACTCAACTCTCGTGCACCACTAGCAGCAATAACCATTTGGTTTGGCCCATTATTGTACATATAAACTAACTAGAATAATTATTTACTAACTTTATTTTATCGCATGCCATTTACGGAAAAGCAAAACTTTAACCCGATGGATTACCCGATAGAGTCGACGACCCGACGGGCATGGGCATAGGCATGTCCCAGCGCCCATGGGCAGAGTCGTGGGCAGAGATCCTTGCCCATTTAACAAATGGGCATGGGTTTGGAAGAGGTCGACCCGACCAAACCCGACCCGATTGCCAGGCTTATTCTAGATGGTCAAGGGAGAGAGATAACAAGTGAGAAAGAGAGGGGGACAGTGAGGAGTGGGATGGCATGGGCACTACAGTGCAAAGTCCACTGTGGCCATACCATGGCTTCTCCACCCCTCAAAAGCCATCATTGACTTTCCCCCGACCCCTCCTAGCTCACAGACATCATCCCTTGCTAAGCACGTCGTCAGAGCGCCCCCATGACGATCCCTGACAACCACCCGAGAGCACCCCGTGTCCACGACCTCAATGCCAAGGTAAAATCCCTCCCGTGCGTGCCCCTTGAACCATTGTGTTCCCACACCCCCACACCCTCGTCTCCACCCAAAGAAACGGACCCCGGGGCCCTCTACGAGCCCCACGGCACAAAACCTCGCCGCCGGCCATCGTGCTCGAAGCCGAGGTGGAGCCTCCCTCCCATGCCCTCCCATCGATTGCTTTCTCCCTAGGAGAGTTCCCCGTAGCGAGTAGACTCGCCCTGACATGCCCCCTAGTACCCGTGCATGCAGGTACCTTGCCATCGTCGAGCTCGCCGCCGAGAGTGCTCCACATCCGCACTGTCGCCTGGAGCCACGACCGCCGCCAAGCTCCGCTCCCCTCGATAGCCCGGACACCCAGCACCCTCCCCGACCCTGCGCCGTCCCTGTCGTGCCTCACGGTGAGCACTGATGTCTACGCACGCTTCTATTCTTATAGACAGTGTTTGGCCTCCAAGTGCAGAGGTTTGTAGAACAACATCAAGTTTCCCTTAAGTGGATCACCCAAGGTTTATCAAACTCAGGGAGGTAGAGGTCAAAGAATTCCCTCTCAAGCAATCCTGCAATTAGGATACAAGAAGTCTCTTGTGTCCCCAACACACCCAATTTACTTTTCAGGTATATAGGTGCACTAGTTCGGCGAAGAGATAGTGAAATGCGAGTAATATGGATGGTTATAAGTAATAATAGCAATCTGAAATAAATATGGCAGCAAGCAAGCATGTAGCAAAACATGCAGAAAAGGTGTTTCAATGCTTGGAAACAAGGCCTAGGGATCCTACTTTCACTAGTGGACACTCTCAACAATGATCACATAATTGAATAACTAAATATATTCTCTTCACTATGCTACTCTTAACCCTCTCCGGTTGGATAAAGAACACTAATCATTGCGTAGGGATGCAAAAATGCATTCCTTAAAGTAAGCATTCCCATGTCTAGTTAACCCCACGCTTTCACTATGAGCACCCTAGAAGGTACTAGACAAACACCACAATTCATAGAGGAGACACAGACGATGTGCACACTGTCACCTTCACACCGCGGGACAAGGTGACTCCAAAGTTCATATTAATGAAACACTTGAGTAGCACAAGATGAAGAGTAACATCTACTTATTCAAATAGATTACAAATCTCACGATCACATATAGATCACACCATGGGAGAGAGAGATGAACCACATAGCTACCGTAGAGCCCTCAGCCTCGGGGGAGAACTACTCCCTCCTCATCATAGGAGACAACAACGGCGATGGAGATGGCTTCCGGGGCACTTCCCGTCCCGGCAGGGTGCCAGAACAAAGATCTGTCCTTGAAACTTGTCGGCAGCGGCGATGGAGCTACATATGTATTTTGTGGAAAAGGTCGATTCTTTTAGGGTTTTCCCTCGGGGGAGTATATATAGGCGAAAGGGAAATGTCGGTGGGTGGCCAGGGGGCACACACAACCAGGTGGTGCCACTAGGGGGACCCGCGCCACCCCATGGTGTGGCCACCCTGTGGCCCCCCTATGGGGCTCTTCGGGACTTCTGGATGCTTCCGGGATTTCTAAGACTTCCGGGCTTCGAATTTTCCAATTCCGAGAATATTTCCAGAACAACTTTTCTGAAACTAAAAACAGCAGAAAACAGGGAACTGGCTCTGTGACATCTTGTTAATAGGTTAGTCCCGAACAACGTAAGAAAACGTAGGAAAACATACGGAAAATATGTAGCAGTTGGCATAATATCAACATGGAACATCATAAATTATAGATACGTTGGAGATGTATCAAGCATCCCCAAGCATAGTTCCTACTCATCCTCGAGTAGTTAAATGATAAACAAAATAATTTCTGGGGTGACATGCTACCACACAATCTTGATCATAATATGCAAAAGCATATGTAAGATGAGATCATAGAACTTTCAACACAAACATGATAAATAAAATTTTAATAATAAAGCATAGAAATCACTTTGCATCATGAGAAGTATCTCAAATAAAAGATCATGAATAACAATGCAAAGAAAGGTATACGTTTGTTTCAATTATAGAGAAAGCATGGCAAAGTGATATTTCGCTAGTCCTTAAGAGTGGGGTAAAATATAAATGCCAGGACACCTTCAAAGTTCATGAGAAAGACTAGAGCAAATAATTTGGGAACAAGAAATAACACATCATGAATCAATTAATAATGTTTCTGGGAGAAATGCACATAAAACTCAGAATGGCAAAAATTCTCTCTCAACTGTGCATAAAGTTAGAAGATGGAGACTCAACATAAAAGTAAAAGAAAGGCCCTTCGCAGAGGGAAGCATGGATCACTCATGTGCTAGAGCTTTTTATTTCATTAAATAGAGGTATTAAAAGTTTGACACTCCTCCCATCCATCTTTCACAAACCATGGCTAACCGAGTCCTCGGGTGCCTTCCAACAATCACATACCATGGTGGAGTGTCTATATTTTGGGAGATGTATGCTAATGTCAACGAATGGTAAACAGAAAATACAGTACGTCACAAGCCAACTAGATTTCACAAGAGCGGCTCCCATATGAAGGACGCAACTGGTATAGAAGGTCATCCCTCTTTCTCTTTTGTTTACACAATTATGCTTTGACTGATAAATCAGGGGCAAAAATAGTGAAGAGATTTTGTGTGTATTAATTTGGGGCTGGGGACCCCGCTGCCAGGTCTTCTATCAATTGGACAAGCGGATGAAGCCACTAGTCCATGGTGTGAAATCCAATCAACAAGTGAGATAAATATTCTCTATTTACGTCCTCATGAGCAAAAATAGGAACACGAAGCAGGAGTAATTTTGAAGGTTTTAAAGGTAACACAGGAGCAATTTACTTGGAGTGGTAGTTAAATACCACATGTAGGTAGGTATGGTGGACACAATGGAAAAAAATTGGTTTTAGGGACTTGGATGCACGAGTAGAGCTCATACTCAGTACAGGTGGAGGCTAGCAAAAGACTGAGAGCGACAAATCAAGAGAGCATAAGAGCCATAATCATGCATAGAGACATAAACATCATTAATCAAAGCATAAGAGGTATCACAAGTTCAAAAACTAAATGATCATAGAGGCTATTAGTGACTGGTTCATAGTCATAAACATGGTGTGAGCAAGCGCCAAGTCAACCAAATAAGCCATTAGAAAGAGAATACCATAAATTTATGCTTCAATATGACAAGAACAACTCATGAATCTTTCAGTGGCACATTAAAAACTCTCAGCTATTTTAGGCTAATCATTCTACTCAATAACCACAAGGCTTTAAAACTAAAATAACATCCAGCATGATATGAAAAAGTTCTAGCCACAGTCTATTCAAGCTTCTAATTGCACCATTAAAAATTCTACTTGAAGCAGCAGTTTCTTTTCCCAACAAGCACCATACAAGATATGTTTTAACAAAAATACTCTTCATGATACAAAAACAAACAATAGAGCACTCACATAACACTACTAAAACTAACAGCTCTTAGATAAGAGATGCATGCAAAACATGAGCTAAATAAATGACAAAGTATTTCCATGAAAAAGCGGAGCGTGTCTCTCTCCCAAACAATTATGCTAAGATCCAACCATAAACTACAGCAAACAAAACTAAACAAACTGAAAGAAAAAATTAAAAGACGCTCCAAGTAAAATTCATAAGATGTGACCGAATAAAAATATAGTTTCACTAGAAGTGACCTGATAATTTGTCGATGAAGAAGGGGATGCCTCGGGCATCCCCAAGCTTAGACGCTTGAGTCTTCTTGGAATTTTCTGGTATGTACCACCGGGGCATCCTCAAGCTTAGACTCTTCACTCTTCTTGATCACATCATATCATCCTCTTCTCTTGACCCTTAAAACTTCCTTCACACCAAACTTCTCACAATCTTCATTAGCAACGTTAGTGCAATCGAAATAATACATTCACATGGTTCAGTTTCAACACAAGCCTAACACTCATGAACAAATTATCTACTATAAAACTTATTTTAAAACTCTTTTTCTCAAAACAACACCAAAAGAAAGAGATTAAGATGCAATGCAATTATTGGTAGAAATCTATCAAAAGAGGACAGCAGGTCAAGATGATTTTTTTAGAAAATCCTCTGTTGCTCAAATCAAAAAGTGGTCAACTAAGAAAAGTTGCGTATATAGCCCATGATTACGCACAAAAAAACACAGGCCATTTTGAATTTTCTGTGATTTTATACGAATTTAACAGTGGACAGCAGAAATCTGTTTCCTGCGCAGAAATCCGAAATATAGTCTCAACTTTCCACTAGAGGATTTATTTGGCTCAACAAAGATACAAACGAAAAGATACAGCGGGGTTGCTAAGGAAATAGACAACACCCAGGTGCAAAGAAAACAAAAGAAAACAACGGAAACGGGTTGAAAACGGAGAAATAAAACGGGTTGTCACCCGTAAGCGCTTTTCTTTTAATGCCTTTCAGCTAGGCACGATGATTTTTAAAAGATGCTCACATAAGAATAAGAGTTGAAGAATAATAAATAAAATATAAAACAAATTTAAGTCTAACCAATTACTATGAAAAAGAATCTTGTAGAAAAACAAGTCAACGAAGCACAAAGTGACTAGCATAGGAAGACAAAATAAGTGCAACTTCAAAATTTTCAACATAAAGAGGGGAAACTTAATATTGTTGAGATGCATAAAACCATGTTTCCCTATCTCATAATAACCTTTAGTAGCATCATGAATAAAATTAACATTATAGCTATCACATAAAACATTCTTATCATGAGCCACATGCATAAAAGAATTAATACTCTCCACATAAGCATAGTCATTCGTATTAATAACAACGGGAGTAGGATTATCATAAAGAACTCGAATATGATAGACAAGTTGCATATTAAAGAGATGGTTTTGGGTAATCCCACCATAATTATGACAAGTTTCATGAGGATTATTGTAATTATAGCCTATGTTATAACTTTCTTTATAATAATTATCAAAGACTGGAGGCATATTGAAATCATAATTAATTTTCTCCTCAATAGTAGGTGGACTAAAAATGTCATATTCATCATTGGAATCATCATATATTTGAGGCATAGTATCATCACAAGAAATAAAATAGTTTTCTTCCAAAAGGCGTTCATTTGTAAACTTATCATCATTTTTACTAGGAGGAGATGTATCAAGCATATAATCATTAATAGAAAAGGTATTTTCAAACACATCATCCACAAGTTTAGAGCTTTCTATATTATCATTGGAAGGAGCATGGATAGTACTAATAGTAAAACAATTATTAATATCATAATTTTCAGAATTGGTACCAAACAGATTTTCAATATCAAAAGTAGTGTGTTTCTCCCAATCATGATCTCTTTCATAAATAACAGGCATAGGAAAATCATCGAGTTCAGACTCATCTGCAAAAGCTGTAATACGAGAAACATTCTTAGGGAGAGATACCGTTACCTCTCTCCTTTTACTCCTCCTTTTCTTCTTCTTCTTCCCCTCTTTAGGAGGAAGAGGCTTAAAATGAAGCTTCTCCACATACCCTAGTTTACTGTCAGAAACAATAGAAAGAACTTTGGAGGATTCCTCCTCCTGATTAATAAGAACAAAACTCATATTAGTCCTGTCATATTTTGGTAAAGTTTCCTCTTTTAGAATATTTTTTATGTAAGTATTTGCATGGCAATTTTCAACACAATAAATATGGCATTCATGCAAGACACTATTCATATCAAAAGCACTCATATCAATCAAAGAAGTTTTTCTTAATAATTCTTCACACCCCCAAAATAATGTAAGTTCATCATGCTCATTAGGGGTGATCATGTCATCACAATACAAACTTGCAGTACTCATAGGATTCGAAAGTCTACTATCATGGCTTGAGAATGGAAAATTAAAATGACCCACTTTACAGCAAAGTTCACAAATAAAATGATAGAGGGCACAAACTTTTTCACCAAGAACATTTAGAGCCCTATCCCACATTCTAGTTGTTTTATTCCTATGATGGATAAAATATTCTTCTTCGATTTGATTCTTTTCACAAGGTCTAAGTGCTCCACAGAAATTAACATGCTTATAAGAAATAGTACTTTCATAAGTTTGAGCATGTTTATTGCAATCATCAATAACAATTTCATTTTTCATGCAAGTGTCTTTAAAAGGTTCATGATATATGTCCCCATTTTTAGGAAGATTAATATAATAAGCAAAGGATCTATACCAACCGACAGCTATTTGAGAATCAAGACCATATTTAGCATTAACGTCATGAAAATCAGCAGTTTCAGCAAAAGTCTTAATGCAATCATACTCATAGTTTATACCTGATTCTTTACCTTTGTTGTTATTCCAATATTCACTATTGATTCGAATTCTCTCAATAAGATCCCACTTAGCATCAACCTTCTTACTACAAAAAGAACCCTCTGAACATGCATCTAGATAATCCTTCCAATGTCCTGAAAGCCTTGCATAAAATTTAGTAACAATTATTTCCTCAGGAAGCTCATGGTTAGGACATTTGAGTATTAATGTTTTTAGTCTTCCCCAAGCTTGGGCAATGCTTTCTACATCATGAGAGCAAAAATTATAAATGTAATTCCTATCTAAATATAGTTCATGAGAAGGATAAAATTTAGAGTAAAAGAGAGATTCAAGTTCCTTCCACTCCAAATGATGAGGATCATCTAGTAGTTCATACCACTCCCTTGATTTGTCCTTAAGTGACAAAGGGAATAGCCTCCTCTTAACTTGGTCCGTTGAGATACCTGCACACTTGAATAACTCGCATAATTCATGCATAAAGTGTGAATGATCACTAGGATGGACAGTTCCATCTCCAAAATAACGATTATCCATGAAAATTTCAACAATTTTCTTAGGTATTTTAAAAGGAATGCTTTCAGTAGGAGGATTTAAAATATCACAAGAATCATTAGGTTTATCACATATGGGAGATAAAGTATCATCAGAGCATATTTTCTCCTCTAAAGCTGGAAAACTAAAAAAATCGTAAAAACTAGCTTCCCCAAGCTTAGACTTTTCCCTAGCATTAGGAATGATGGGGTGCAAAGAATTAATGCTAATAACATTGCTATCACTATTATGCAAACAAACTTCCATAGGTTTTTTAATTTTCTCTTCAAAAGCATCATGTCCTAATTCAAGATAAATATAAAGTTCTATCATATTTTTGTTGTTTTCCATTAAGACTATTGGTAAAAAATAAAAACAAGAAGCGTGTAAAATAAGCCTAACTAGTGAAAACAAGAAAAAAAAGGCAAAATTGCAGAATCTAAAGGAAATAACTTCGAGCACTCACACCCGAGGATGTGAGTACCTTTTACCTTACCTCCCCGGCAACAGGGCCAGAAAAGAGCTTGATGTCTACGCACGCTTATATTCTTGTAGACAGTGTTGGGCCTCCAAGTGCAGAGGTTTGTAGAACAGCAACAAGTTTCCCTTAAGTGGATAACCCAAGGTTTATCGAACTCAGGGAGGTAGAGGTCAAAGATATCCCTCTCAAGCAACCCTGTAACTAAGATACAAGAAGTCTCTTATGTCCCCAACACACCCAATATACTTGTCAGCTATATAGGTGCACTAGTTCGGTGAAGAGATCGTGAAATGCGAGTAATATGGATGGTTATAAGTAATAATAGCAATCTGACATAAATATGGCAGCAAGCAAACATGTAGCAGAATAGGCGGACAATGGTGTTTCAATGCTTGGAAACAAGGCCTAGGGATTCTACTTTCACTATTGGACACTCTCAACAATGATCACATAATTGGATAACTAAATATATTCTCTTCAATGTGTCAAAAAAATATCTTCTCTTCATGATGCTACTCTTAACCCTCTCCGGTTGGATAAAGAACACTAATCATTGCGTAGGGCTGCAAAAATCATTCCTTAAAGTAAGCATTCCCATGTCTAGTTAACCCCATGTTGTCACTATGAGCGCCCTAGAAGGTACTAGACAAACACCACAATTCATAGAGGAGACACACACAATGTGCACACTGTCACCTTCACACCGCGGGACAACGTGACTCCAAAGTTCATATTAATAAAACACTTGAGTAGCACAAGATGAAGAGTGACATCTACTCATTCAACTAGATTACAAAGCTCACGATCACATATAGATCACACCATGGCAGAGAGAGATGAACCACATAGCTACCGTAGAGCCCTCAGCCTCGGGGGAGAACTACTCCCTCCTCATCATAGGAGACAACAACATCGATGGAGATGGCGGTGGCGTCGATGGAGATGGCTTCCAGGGGCACTTCCCTGTCTCGGCAGGGTGCCAGAACAGATATTTCTCCCCCGAAACTTGTCGGTAGCGGCAATGGAGCTATAGATGTATTTTGTGGAAAAGGTCGATTCTTTTAGGGTTTTCCCTCGGGGGAGTATATATAGGAGAAAGGGCAACGTCGTTCGGTGTCCAGGGGGGCCCACACCAATAGGTGGCGCCACCAGGGGGTACCCGCGCCACCCCATGGTGCGGCCCCCCTCCGGGGCTCTTCGGGACTTCTGGATGCTTCAGGGCTTCGAATTTTCCAATTCTGAGAATATTTATAGAACAACTTTTCTGAAACTAAAAACAACAGAAAACAGGGAACTATCTCTGTGGTATCTTGTTAATAGGTTAATCCCGGAAAACGTAAGAAAACGTAGGAAAACATACAAAAACATGTAGCAATTGGCATAATATCAACATGGAACATCAGAAATAATAGATACGTTGGAGCCGTATCAAGCACCATGGCCCTCACCGTTTCTCCGTCGTTCTCCTTGGGAGAGAGAAAAGAGAGAGAGGCAGTGAGGATAAGACGAACGTGGGGTGTTGGCGCCACCGGAGATCAGCGGCCCCCGTTGAATGGCCGTTTCCCGCGCCTTCCGCGCGCGCCCGCGCTGGACCACCGTGACGCCTTGTTGGGCCACACGAGTTAATCCCAGCCCGCCTGTGTGTTGTTGTTTTTCCTTTTTAATCTTTGCAGAAAATAGTTGATTACTTTGAGCTTGTTAAAAATAGATCTAGTGCAAAATAAATTCTACAAAAATTCGTGACAGTAGGTCTACTTTCTCTTGAACACATCCAAGTGGTAGATCCATGTTTTCATGTGTACTTTTGCTATAGTAAGTTAAATGCCACAAACTATCTGTTTAACCATTTTGGGAATACCTTTTTGTGTGTGTGTCTCCATTTTGGTCAAACCAAGTTGTTTTGAGTAGCTAGTGAATATATCTATCAATAGGGCGTGACCTCACATCAAGGAGAGCTACCAAATGGAAATGCCATCCATTTTGGTAAATGACCAGTAGGCTTTTCTAGAATTTTTAGAAGGAGTTTAAAAATGATTTTTGATATGAATCCAATTTTATGAGTTTGTGTATGACTAGATCTATCTAATCCTATCTTGGATTAATTTTTTCAGCTCTAGATTATATTTGGTGTGCATTTCAAGATACAATAACTTTTCTGTTTTATTTAAAACTTCTGTATTTGTTTTTGATTAAATGATTGATTGTTTGAAACTTGTTTCCTAGCATGTGTAGATGCGTTGCTACTTGTTAATAGGTTGTTTTCTTTCAAAACAACTACATTAGGAAGTGTGTGCATGATGGAAACCAAATAGAAATAGAAATAGTCTTTTATTGTTTTCTGGTATTCATTATTGACTAGATTGTGTGAGCACATCTTGGTAAGTCTGTTACCTAGGTTTCCAATGTGGTTTAGTTGAGTCCAGTACCATTTTTATACTGATTTTTTGATGCTGTTATCTATGTTAGCTTGCATGTTGTTTTATAGAAAAGCATGTGTAGCACTTGTGTGTTTGTTTTCACTAGCATAATAGTTGTGTGATGATTGCTTTGTTAGATTAATTTTTGTCAAGTGTGACCAGAGGCCTTGTTACCTCTTAATGTCTTGGTATTAGTGGGCCCATAACCCACTGGTCCCATTGTATTTGGGTTGGGAATACAAATTCCCTACCATGCACTTGTTTGTTAGCGGCACATAATGCTATATGTGTGTTTAGTAATTTCCACAAAGGAAAATATAGTTTTGCTATACATGGTTGATTGGTGTGATAGAAATACTTTGTGACTCCTAGTATGTTTAGTTGTGCTACATTTGTTGACATAATTTTCCTTTGGGAATATTATGTTAAGGAATGGTTGATTGTTGTTTTGATTATTTTGAGGGTTGTTTGCTGATGGAAGCATTTTCCTAGTGCTAGTAAATTATGTGTGGATAGGATTCCTTGAGTGTTTGGATTTTAGAAAGTGGTTGATTGATCTTGTATGGAGTGCATAGCTACTGGTTGTGTGACTTGTACTTTGGTGTCTTATTATTTGATTGAGTAGAAAAGCATGATTTATTAGAATTGGTTGATTCTTGCTAAGTAGTTGTTTTCATAGAATTATTTTAGTATGATTGCTTACTAGCATGTGTAAGGTGTATGTGTTGTTATTAGGTAGTTATATTCTTGTGTTGCTTGTTTAGAACATGCACCCTTGTAGTGTTGTTTGATTCTCTAGTGTTGCATTACTGTCACCACTAGATATTATGAGTTGCTCTTTTATGTTTGTATTTCTATTTTATGGGTGTATGATTATCCTAGAATGTTTAGGAGGTTTTCACTTCTGTTATTATGACTTTACTTCTTGAGTTGATAAGTTGCCTTAATTGTAGAAGTACATTATTTCTTATAACATGCTTGTGTAGAATTTTCATACTAGTATGCCTTTAGTGAACTCCTGTTATTTATTCTAGCATCTAGCTTTGTTGTATCTTGTGTTGTTTGTGTTTTAGAGTGTGTCTTATGACTTGTTACCATTGGTTAAGCCACTGGTTTGTTTTGTTACTTTCATGATTGAGTGATTCCTTAGCTTTTGTGTAGACATAAGCATAGTCAGTATCTATATTATTCATCTGTGGTTTGTTTGTTGTGTTGATTAGAATTGTTTGAGTGATTACTTTAGTATAAGCATTGTACTAGTGTTATGGTTGTGTTTAGTAGTACCTTGTTATTTATTCTATAGGTTAGTGGTAACTTGTTTGGTGATGATTTCTTGTGTGGTTGTTAATACCCACAGCCATGGGTATTGCTTTGTTTGATTGGTATTACCTTAGTAGCCTCACCCTTGTTACCCCAAGCTGTTTTTAGCTTCTTAAATATCTTGGTATGAGAGTGGTACACCCACTAAACCTGTGATATTTGAGATGTGGAATATGGTTTCTCAACCATATGTTTTTCTGGCGATAGTTTTGTACCCTGAGAGTTTGTGAGGTAGTTTTCTCGATAACTTTCTTAGTGATTGCGCTAGTATAAGTTTGCTTGATGTATGTGTTGTCTGTACCTTTGATTGCCTTATGGGTTATGAGTGCGTGTCTTTATTTCTTTTACAGCGTTAGAAAACGAAGAAGAAGAAGAAGGACTTGTAGAGCTGTGTGTCAAGTTCAAGCTACTTCAAGGCCAGGGACACAAAGAGTTTTAAGGAAAGCCATCCTGATGCTTGCTGTTACTACCCTTATCATTATCAATCATGCATGTTTTCCTTCTGAAAGTTCTACAAAACTTTTATTTCCAAAAACCATTTTTGAGTGACTATTACTACTATTAATATTATATAAGATATTATTATGCCAGTAGTTGATACTTAGTGTTACCAAGTGGACACCTTAAAAATATGTTTTTGCAAAACAATGGCTTTATGGAAAACCAGGTAGAAAGGCGAAGCCTTATCCACCGGAGGAATGTTGGAGTGGTCATTTTTTTAGAAAAAGGTGTTCTACAAAAATGACACATAACCTAGTCTTCGCAGGACAACCTTTACTATCCTGCCACTCTACACCAACATGGGCACGGGGCTTAACTTGAAGTTTGTTTTTGTTAGTGTGTGTTCTATCTCAATTTGCTATAAGGGTCATCGCGCCCTCGAATCGATTGTCGCCAGGAGGGGAATACATGACATAAAAAGTGTGGGATTAAGTTCTCCTCGGTTGTAACAGTTGGGTCCCCTGCCGTGCCGCTGGTGGACAGGATGTCGGGGGAATCAGACCCAACTGAAGAGATAGACATATTCTATCTTGAACATAGTGGATGGTTAGGACCAGTTATCTGATGTTTACATATTGTTGTTACAGTCTGTGGTTGTTCACAGCAGATGTACTAAATCTGGTGGATCGTGTACACCTCTGAAGAGTCAAACTATTCTGAATAGTCGCGTCCTCAGATATGGACGATTGAATGGCCATGTAGCTAGCACTGTGTCAATGTTTTCAAAAAGGAGTTTTGAAAAGGATATGGAATTTTAGAAGTTATGAAATAAGGAACTGTGTACCGTGGAGGTACCGTTGATGAAAAGCCAGAGGTTGTTTTACAAGAAGTTTTGCAAAGAGAAAACTTTATTTTAACAAAGTGTTTCCAAAACCTCTTGTACATGTGATATCTACAACAGAAAGAAAACTATATTATTTTCTCTTGAAATATCTTCTTCAACAAAGATACAGAGATTTCAAAATCAACTATGATATATCTTTCATATATCATGGATAGTGAACCCTATGTATAACCTACCTATTACACCATATAAGCATTCTTGCATTTGGTAAGCTACATGATGGGTGTCTTGCTGAGTACATTCAAACGTACTCATATTGGCTTCGTCCCTGGTATTTACTTGCCAGAATTTGAGGAGGAGCCTCAGGAAGAGATCAACGAGGAGGAGTACTGCGCTGATGGACTTGCGAACTAGGATCGTCTCCCAGTCAGCAGCCTGTAGGTTAAGGCGTGACTTGGGCTCTACTACGTTGTGTGTGTTTTGTCCTCAGCTGTGTGTGTTGTGTGTTGCCCTGCGTGGCAGTTGTGTTAAGGCTTGGTCATGTGACCATGTTCCTTGTGTAAGTCTTGTTGTAAACATGCAATGGATGTTGTATCTGAATGCCAACTTGATATGTTGTTCACTACTAGTGTGATCTGGGATCGTGAATGTATGCATATCGGAGGTCCTTGAATAGTGGTTCGGGGGTCCTTACAGAGTTGGTATCAGAGCTATCCTGACCTTAGGAGACCTTAGTTAGCATGGACGTTAGCTAGTACTCTGAAAATTTAGTATATAATACTAAGTACTAAGATGACTATTTACCAAAATATTCTACATATTCCATCCCCTCCGTGTTCTTGAAAACTCTACTTATGCTAAGTTACCTTTGAGCATCTTAAAATTTTCCACACTGTTACTTAACTTAAACTACACTTAACAATTGGTGTAGATGGCAGTTTTCTTCACCAAGTCCTTCTGGCTAGGTTAGCATGCACCTTGCTACCGTTGTTTTGAGGAGGATTTGATCAAGATGGCTCGTCTTATCGGTTGCCCAGTACCTGAGTTGGAGCGAGCTCAGATTCACCATGATGGACGGGAATTGTGCTGGTTGGTGGTATGTACCATTCGTGCTCCTTTGCTAGCACCATCGACCCCAGAGGTCACTTATGAAGTGAAGGAGAACAGTTGGGAAGATGGTATCCTTAGAGTGATGCAGCTGACTATCGCGAACTTCTTTCGCAGCAAGTTTGAAGGCACCCTCTATAGATACTATGGGAGGCACGGCGAGGATGACAAGACGGTAGATGCCACAGAAGACTTTGTCTTTGCTCATCAATTCCAGCACATGGAGGGACAACTGTACAACACTCAATTTTCCCTTGATAGACTTAGAGAAGAGTTCGACACCCGAGGAAGAGAGATAGACCAGCTGGAGAAAGACCTGAGAGTTTCCTCTGGTACTGAGTGCCGTCTCGGAGCATAGAGGAAGACCATGAAGTACGTTGACTCCCACCTTCGTGCACAAGTGAGAAGCCTTCAATTCCAGCTTGCAACCAGCCAGGCTAGAGTTGAAGAGTTGGAGGAGCAGCTACGTGCATCCTCAAGCACTTTGGATTGCCGCAGGATGTTAGGAGTTTTATGTTATTCCCACCCAAGACGCTTGTTTGTGCTGTGTTGTGTGAACTCTGTTAGAACTATGTGTGTGCTAGATGTATTGTAAGACCTAAGCCTTTGCTATGTGAAACCTAAGTTGGTGTTATGCTTGTTGAGACTCTGTCGTATGTGTGTGTTAGTCTTTGTTTGTGGTTGTGATTGCTTCCTAGATGCTTGTTTTTCGTTGTGTTATCTACCGTTCTCATCTCTGTTATGAGCCGGTATGTTTCACAAGTTTTCAAAACAAAACTACCCTTTTGTCTACGCTCATCTTATACCGTAATTTTTCTCAGCGATTTACCTCCACCACCTGAGCCGGCAGTTGCCCAACTGTTTGCTTTGTTGAAGGAAGATCGTGAAGCCGCTCGTGCAGACCACGTTGCCACCCTTGCTACCCTGGAGCATTTGACTCGGCTTTCCACCCTCAATGCTGAGGACAATGATATCCTTATGAGAGAATACCAGCGGCTGCTTGCTGGAGATAGTCGCAAAAGGAAGGTAGTGATGCTAGGAGAACCTAGTTCTCTAGTGACTCGCAGTACCTTACCTGCGATGCCACAACCCCCAAGGAAGCGTGTGAATGTCAGGCCTAAAACCACAGGTTTCTTTATTTGCGGAAAGGACGGAAATTACACTCGTGATTGTTCCCAGAGGAATTATGATCTATCTTGTCCTGATGAAACCCAAGAAACCCTGAGTCCAACCCAGAAGAAGCGCAAGAGTTTGATGAGTGGACCTTGAGACCAAGATGACGTTGAGGAAGCACCTGAGACCCATGCCATAGTCCCTGGTACGTTTTCGAACCAGACCTGTGACCCTCATAGTTTGTGTTTGACTTTGTACCCTGAAAAATCTGACGTAATGGAACACTAGTAGTGTCTCGTCGGACTAGTAAAAAGTATCTTTAAAATTAACAACACTAACGTACTTTATATAATTCTAACTTAACACCTAACTCAGTTTTAAAATTACTAATATATTTTCTAAACCAAGGAGAAAGGTGCCTTAGGATGTTCTATAGTTGTTTGACAGAAAGAGGAAGTTGAAGGGACTATTGGATTCTTGATCTTTGATTCTACTAGACAATAAGATCTCTCGTGTAACTATTTTGGAGGAACCAGATTTTAGGATATAAGTCTATGGAGAGTCATTTGAGGTTTAGAATAGGAGTTAAAGTTTGGAGATAATATGGAAATCATTTGAGTTGAAATATAGTATATATACCCTGGGGCTAACCAGTTGTGGACTCCAAAACTTTGGAAGTTATCTGTAGCTGAAATTGTAGCATAGAAGAAATGATTTGAGGTTTAGAGGTTTTGGTGGAAACTATTGGATTTTTAGAAAACACTTGATATATGATGAAGATTGGAATGATGATGATAAGGTTTTGCATAAGAGATTCTTATACTAGATTTGTGTAGAAATATGGATCGTGGTAAAAATACTATGTTGAATTGGTATAGACGTTTCGATCTTTAATAAAGACTTATTGGTGGAATATTGGATTTGATATAGGAAGAGATTGGTGGTTATAAAAAGATGATTTTGGATTCTAGGAAAAATCAATATGGCTTGGAGATAGTAGATGATTATTCTCGATGATATATTTTCGGAGCTTGTCACGCTCTGTTGGGATTGTTTTGAGGAAAATGGTTTAGCATTGATAATGAGATAAGAGTCTGGAGAGTTGAAAAGGTTTATATAAGTAGTACAGAATTGGTATATGATTGTTGGATTTGTTGGTTTAGCTTTAGCAATATGATCGTGGAGAAAATAAACTTGAGGGAGACAAATGAATTGAGACTTGATTTTCTAGGAGTATATTAGATTAAGAGGAAGATAGTGGATTTCTAGATCTTAGGAAATGAGAAATGGAAAGCTCGTGCTTAATAAAGATTGGTGGATATCCGATAAATTGATCTATACTATGATGAGAAATGTTTATGCCCCAAAGGATATAATAGTGGATTGATAATCTTAGCTTGATATCCTAGTGATAATTCTAGTAACTAGTTGATGGTGGCAGACCTATCAGAGAGATGGATTGGAAACTCGTAGATCAGTGTCTAAAGAGCAACCCTGGGATGGATATTATGGTTTGAGGAACAATAAGTTTGAGGTTTAGATCATGGCACCCAGACCTTTGGAAAACTAACCTGCCGGTGGATTTTGGTAAGATTAATCAAAGGGGGAAGCACCTGTGCTTAATGTTACCAACCACCAGCACATGTTTTTGTAGACTAATGATCTAACACTTTTGTTTTGACCACACCCTCCTTTTGGCTTGCCTGCGAATCTCGGGACGAGATTCTTTTAAGGGGGAAGGTCTGTCACGCCCTAGTTTTTGGAACCTTGTACTGTAGTTCGAGGAGACAAAAATGTGGGCCAACAATTTTTTTTACAACAACATGTTTGCTGGAACCAACATTGTGTATGTGACAAGAATCATATATGCAATGCAATTTTTGTTTCATTTTAAAACCAATACCAAATTTTCGTGAAAACACTTTTATAATTTTTCCCTGGTGTTTTCCTTGAGGTTACTTGAGTGGTTTTTATTCCAAGACTTGGATCATGCTTGCTTGCATATTGAAATAAACTTTTAGCTTTGTTGGATCCAAGAAAACAAAATTTCAAAATGATCTATGGAAGTCTTCTTCTAAGTTTTCTATAGAAACAATTTCCTGAAAATATAGCTCAGTGCCTGTTTTCCACACTCGTTTTCACTAGGCTATCATATTCCATTTTGTGTTTTATTGAATTGTTATATAGACTACAAATCCATAAGCTTGGTTTGAATTTTTGAATAAGAAAAACAATCTTTTTCTTGTTGTTTTTGTGGAAGAAAAATAAGACCAAAAAAATGCATTTTTAGAAAACAGAGAAAAACAGAAAGTACCCCTTTTCCCACTATGTTTTCATAGCCTTCCACTTTTCCAAATTTGTTTTGAAAATATGTTTCTGAAAGCTTAAAACATTTTTAACAATCTCCAACTTTTCAAAAAAAATTGAATTTATTTTACCCTTGAAAACAATGTGAACTTTCTGATGTTTTTATCTATTTTCAACACTTAGAATTTTTCTAAGTCGAAGATAACTGAATTTTCGGAATTTTTAGCAACAGTTGTTTTACAAACTTTGGACAGATGTTTTCGATTGGATTTTGTTCTAAATTTGAAGTGCCACTTTGCCAAAATGATTCACTAGAGATTCAACTTGACATTGTATCCTTTGGTGAGCTTATAGATGGTCAAGGGAGAGAGATAACAAGTGAGAAAGAGAGGGGGGGCCAGTGAGGAGTGGCAAAGGCCACTGTGTCCATACCATGGATTATACACCCCTCAAAAGCCAACATTGACTTGCCCCGACCCCTCCTAGCTCCCAGAAATCATCCCTTGCCAAGCACGTCGCGGACACACGGTAAGAGCGCCCTCATGCCGATCCCTGACAACCACCCGAGAGCACCCTGTGTCCACGACCTCAATTCCACGGGTATAAGCCCTCCCGTGTGTGCCCCTTGCGCCATTGTGTTCCTACACCCCCACACCCTCGTCTCCACCCAAAGATACGGACCCCGGGGCCCTCTGCGAGCCCCACGGCACGAAACCTCGCCGCCGGTCACCATGCTCGAAGCTGAGGTAGAGCCGCCCTCCCGTGCCCTCCCATCAATTGTTTTCGCCCTAGGCGAGTTCTCCATAGCGAGTAGACTCGCCCTGACATGCCCCCTGGTCCCCGTGCGTCCAGGTACCTCGCCGCCGTTGAGCTCGCCGCCGAGAGCGCTCCACACCCGCATTGTCGCCTGGAGCCACGACCGTTGCCAAGCTTCGCTCCCCTCGACAGCCCGGACACCCAGCACCCTCCCCAACCCCGCGATGTCCCTGCCGTGCCTCACGATGAGCACCACGGCCCTCGCTGTTTCTCCGTCGTTCTGCGTGTGAGAGAGAAAAGAGAGAGAGGGGCAGTGAGGGAGAAGACGAGCGTGCGGTGTTGATCCGGAGATCAACGGCCCCCACTGAATGACTGTTTCCCGCGCCTTGCCGCCAGAGCGCCCGCGCTGGGCCACCGTGACGCCTTGTTGGGCCGCACAAGTAAATCCCAGCCCGCATTTGTGTTGTTGTTTTCCTTTTTAATCTTTGCAGAAAATAGTTGATTACTTTGAGCTTGTTAAAAAATAGATATAGTGTAAAATAAATTCTACAAATATTTGTGACCGTAGGTTTACTTTTTCTCGAACACATCCAAGTGGTAGATCCATGTTTTCATGTGCATTTTTGCTATAGTAATTTAAATGCCATAGACTATCTGTTTAACCATTTTGGGCATAACTTTTTGTGTGTGTCTCCATTTTGGTCGAACCAAGTTGTTTTGAGTAGCTAGTGAATAGATCTATCAATAGGGATTGGCCTCCTATCAAGGAGAGCTACCAAATGGAAATGTCATCCATTTTGGTAAATGACCAGTAGGCTTTTCTAGAAATTTTAGAAGGAGTTTAAAAATGATTTTTGATATGAATCTAATTGGATGAATTTGTGTATGACTAGATCTATCTAATAGTAGCTTGGATTAATTTTTAGAGCTCTGGATTATTTTTGGTGTGCATTTCTAGATATAGCAGCTTTTTTGTTTTATTTAAAACTTGTGTATTTGTTTTTATTAAATGTTTGATTGTTTGAAACTTGTTTCCTAGAATGTGTAGATGTGTTGCTACTTGTTACTAGGTTGTTTGCTTGCAATACAACTACATTAGGAAGTGTGTGCATGATTGGAATTCAAATAGAAATAGACATAGTCTTTCATTGTTTTCTGGTATTTATTATTGACTAGATTGTGTGAGCACATCTTGGTAAGTTTGTTACCTTGGTTTCCAATGTGGTTTAGTTTAGTCCAGTACCATTTTGGTACTGACTTTTTGATGTTGTTATCTCTATTAGCTTGCATGTTGTTTTATAGAAAAGCATGTGTAGCACTTGTGTGTTTGTTTTCCCTTTGTTGTTTTCACTAGCATAATAGTTGTGTGATGATTGCTTTGTTAGATTAATTTTTGTCAAGTGTGACCAGAGGCCTTTTTACCTCTTAATGTCTTGGTATTAGTGGGTCCATAACCCACTGGTCCCATTGTATTTGGGTTTGGAATACAAATTCCCTAGCATGCACTTGTTTGTTAGTGGCACATAATGTTATATGTGTGTTTAGTAATTTCCACCAAGGAAAATATAGTTTTTATATACATGGTTGATTGGTGTGATAGTAGTACTTTGTGACTCCTAGTATGTTTAGTTGTGCTACATTTGTTGACATAATTTTCCTTTGGAAATATCATGTTAAGGAATGGTTGATTATTGTTTTGATTATTTTGAGGGTTGTTTTCTAATGGAAGCATTTTCCTAGTGTTAGTAAATTATGTGTGGATAGGATTCCTTGAGTGTTTGGATTTTAGAAAGTGGTTGATTGAGCTTGTATGGAGTGCATAGCTACTGGTTGTGTGACTTGTACTTTGGTTGCTTGTTATTTGATTGAGTAGAAATGCATGATTTATTAGAATTGGTTGATTCTTGCTAAGTAGTTGTTTTCATAGAATTAATTTAGTATGATTGATTACTACATGTGTAAGGTGTATGTGCTGTTAGTAGGTAATTATATTCTTATGTTGCTTGTTTAGAACATGCACCATTGTAGTGTTGTTTGCTTCTCTAGTGTTGCATTAGTGTCACCACTAGATATTATGAGTTGCTCTTTTATGTTTGTCTTTCTATTTTATGGGTGTATGATTATCCTAGCATGTTTAGGAGGTTTTCACTTCTTTTATTATGACTTGACTTCTTGAGTTTCTAAGTTTCCTTAAGTGTAGAATACATTATTTCTTATAGCATGCTTGTGCAGAATTTTCATACTAGTATGCCTTTAGTGAACTCCTGTTATTTATTCTAGCATCTAGCTTTGTTGTATCTTGTGTTGTTTGTGTTTTAGAGTGTGTATTATGACTTTTTACCAGTGGTTGAGACACTGTTTTTTTTGGTTACTTTCATGATTGAGTGATTCCTTAGCTTTTGTGTAGACATAAGCATAGTCAGTAACTATATTATTCAACTGTGGTTTGTTTGTTGTGCTGATTAGAATTGTTTGGGTGATTACTTTAGTATGAGAATTGTACTAGTGTTATGGTTGTTTTTAGTAGTACCTTGTTATTTATTCTATAGGTTAGTTTTACTTGCTTGGTGATGATTGCTTGTGTGGTTGTTAATACCCACTGCCAGGGGTATTGCTTTGTTTGATTGGTATTATCTTAGTAGCCTCACCCTTGTGATCCCAAGCTGATTTTAGCTGATTAAATATCTTGGTATGAGAGTGGTACACCCACTAAACCTATGATATTTGATATGTGGAATATGGTTTCTAAACCATATGTTTTTTCTGGCGATAGTTTTGTACCCTGAGAGTTTGTGAGGTAGTTTTCTCGATAATTTTCTTAGTGATTGCGCTAGTATAAGTTTGCTTGTTGTATGTGTTGTTTGTAACTTTTATTGCCTTATCGATTTTGAGTGTGTGTAATTATTTCTTTTACGGCGTTAGAAAACGAAGAAGAAGAACAAGAAGGAGTTGTAGAGCTGTGTGTCAAGTTCAATCTACTTCAAGGCGAGGGACACAAAGTGTTTTAAGGCAAGCCATCCTAATGCTTGTTGTTACTACCCTTATGATTATCTATCATGCATGTTTTACTTCTGAAAGTTTTATAAAACTTTGATTTCCAAAAACCATTTTGAGTGACTATTACTACTATTAATATTATATAAGATACTAGTATGCCAGTAGTTGATACTTGGTGTTACCAAGCCCATAGCCACCTTATGGTATTTTTACCATCAACCGTATTAGTCCCTAAGTGATATGTTTTTGCAAAACAAAGGCTTTATGGAAAACCCGGTAGAAAGGCAAAGCCTTATCCACCGGAGGAATGTTGGAGTGGTCATTTTTGAGAAAAAGGTGTTTTACAAAAATGACACGTAACCTAGTCTTCGCAGCACAACCTTTACCGTACTGCCACTCTACCCCAACATGGGCACGGGGCTTAACTTGAAGTTTGTTTTTGTTAGTGTTTGTTCTATCTCAATTTGCTATAAGGGTCGTCACGCCCTCGAACCGACTGTCGCCAGGAGGGGAATACGGGACATAAAAAGTGTGGGTTTAAGTTCTCCTCCAGTTGTAATAGTTAGGTCCCCTGCCGTGGCGCTGGTGGAAAGGATGCCGGGGGAATCAGACCCAACTGAAGAGATAGGCATATTCTAGCTTGAACATAGTGGATGGTTAGGATCGGTTATCTGATGCTTACATACTGTTGTTATAGTCTGTGGTTGTTCACAGGCGGATGTACTGAATCTGGTGGATTGTGTACACCTCTGCAGAGTCAAACTATTCTGAATAGCCGCGTCCTCGGATATGGACAGTTGAATGGCCATGTAGCTAGCATTGTGTCAGTGTTTTCAAAAAGTAGTGTTGAAAAGGAGATGGAATTTTAGAAGTTATGAAAGAAAGAACCGTGTACCGTGGAGGTACCGTTGATGAAAAGCCAGAGGTTGTTTTACAAGAAATTTTGCAAAGAGAAAACTTTCTTTTAACAAAGTGTTTCCAAAACCTCTTGTACATGTGATATCTACAAGAGAAAGAAAACTATATTATTTTCTTTTGAAGTATCTTTTTCAACAAAGATACAGAGATTTTCAAAATCAACTATGATATATCTTTCATATATCATGGATAGTGAACCCTATGTATAGCCTACCTATTACACCATATAAGCATTCATGCATTTGTTAAGCTACATGATGGGTGTCTTGCTGATTACATTCAAACGTACTCATATTGGTTTCGTCCCTAGTATTTGCTTGCCAGACTTTGAGAGGCCTCAGGAGGAGATCAACGAGGAGGAGTACTGCGCTGATGGACTTGCGAACTAGGATCGTCTCCCGGTCAACAGCCAGTAGGTTAAGGCACTTAGGCTCTACTACGTTGTGTGTGTTTTCTCTTCCGCTGTGTGTGTTGTGTGTTGCCTTACGTGGCAGTTGTGTTAAGGCTTGGTCATGTGACCATGTTTCTTGTGTAAGTCTTGTTGTAAACGTGTAATGGATGTTGTATTTGAATCCCAATGTGATATGTTGTTCACGACTGGTGTGATCTGGGATCGTGAATGTATGCATAACGTAGGTCCTCAAACAGTGGTTCGGGAGTCCTTACAAGCTCCCAATGCAAGATCACGCTTTCAAGAAACTGTATGTGAAGAGGAAGTCTATCTCTGCTGCTCCTGCTCCTCCTCCTAAGGGTGGTTCCTTTATGGGAGATACCCATGCTTGTGCGCTACCTCTTCTCATGCCCGCAGGGCTGACTCCACCACTACTGTGCGCAATGTCAAGAAGCTTTATCGGTTCCAGTGAAATCTGCTTTGCATGAAGGTGGATATCCACAAGGAGCAGTATCAAGCTTACCGCAGGGACACTGCTATGTCCAACACTCAGCAATAGATTCTTCGTCACGTGAGCGGTGTGTCTCGTGATATTCTTGCAGACTTGGTTCCTGACTCTTACTCACAGTGGGCTTCCAGAGGCAGTACCCCTTGGGAGCAGATTGAGGAGGCTCTTCGTGTCACTTCTGCTTCGACCAGTGCTCTTGTTGATGATGATGATGATGATGAGGATGTGGGTGAAGACCAGTAGAGGGACGTCGAGGGTGACTCCGAGACGTCAGCTGGAGAGTCCTCTGAGCACTCCGATGCTTAGCTTGTCTGTGGGATGTTAGCATCACTACATATCTTCTTTTTGGTGTCTCGATGCCAAAGGGGGATAAGTAGCCTTAGGCCTACGGGATTTACATGGGTTCGGGCACGAGCATGTTCTTTTGCCATTCCTTGAGAGCTTCTGCCCATTTATTTGTCTCGTGAACTTTTTGCTATTTCTTTCGTTCGAACTATGTGTTATGAGACTTGGTTATCTATGTTCACTATGTTGAGGTTATCTATTATTGTGCTTCGGTACGATCCTCTCATTGTCTCTCCGCACAAGGTATATCATCCATATTTACCTCAATATTTTGTTTTTGGTCTCTTTTATCATGTGTATTACTTGTTGGAAATTACTTTTCCCTTAGATATTGTATTTTGCATGTTAGGAAAACAAAAGATATGCATACTTGTAGGGGGAGCAATTTCCATAGATTTCACAACATTATCTTGTCTAGTTATATTGCAAATCTTAGTATTGTAATCTAACACCAAAAAGGGGGAGATTGAAAGTGCATTTCGTATTCCTGATGGTTTTGTGTGCTAGTTAACAATGCTAAGTAATTTATTTATCGAGGTGTTTAGTGTGCAGGTGTTAATTTGAACATCCGCATCGAACACCAAAAAGTGGTGAAGATAGATGAGTGAGATTTGGGACAAAGAGCAACTGGATATTTCCAACCGGAAATTTCCAGGCAACCGGAATTTCCGATTGGGAAGATCCCAGCCCAAATTTGAGACAGAGATTAGCAGGAAATTTCCAACCGGAAATTTTTGGAACAACCGGAATTTCCGTTTTTAGAAGTTTGAGCTCAAAATCATCTAAGGACAGGAAGTTGAAGACACGGAAATGGACCGGAAATTTCCTTGACAACCGGAATTTCCACTTTGGGAGCCAGCTCGGGACAGAAGCTAACCGGATTTTTCAAACCGGATTATTTGCTCCAACCATATATTCCGGTAGAAGTCAACCCAGTTCGAGTTCAGATCTGAAGAAGAGAAGCCAACCGGAATTTCCGATTCAAGTTTGAACCAGAATTTCCGATACAAGATTCCTGCACAAATGGCTATATTTTGGGAGGGGGTTTAAATACCCCTCCTCTTCCACCTTATTCTCTAGTTCATCCAAGCCATTAATGTCCATTTATTGAGCTCACCAAATCTTAGATCTCTCCCATTTCCTCCACCCAAACTCGTTGATTTTTGGAGGATTGAAGTAGAAGACCCGGATCTACATCTTCACTAAGCCGTTCTTCATTTCCCCCTCATTCACTTGAGGGATTTGAGTGTAGGGTTTCCATTGTTTGGAGAACCAAGACCTCTTGCTACTGTTTGTGATTCTTGGTGTTGGGAGCCCCCAATTTGGTTGTGGGTGTGTGCCCCAAGCTTGTTGTAAAGGATTCGATTCCCGCCTCTAAGGGGATCAATAGTGGAAGGTGGTTTAGGACTTTGTGGCATTATTCATCGGAGAATAGGGTGAGGACTTTGTACCGTTGAGTAGGCCTTTGTGGTGAAACTCACACCCCTCCAATGAGACGTACTCCCTTAACAAGGAGGAACTCGGGAATACATCATGTATCCGCGTGCTTCCGATATCGGTTATATCTCGTTCCCTATCCTTTACTTTGTGCTTGTATTGTGATTATCATTGTTCTTGTCATATAGGTAAATTCACCGTAGTTGCATTATCTTGAGAATTTACCTTTGTGCCAAGCCTAAATTTGAAGAAAAAATAAAATTGGTCGTAGCACCTATTCACCCCCCCTCTAGGTGCCCATACTATCCGTTCAGTATGGGTAGAACACCCAAGATTCAAAATTGAGGAGGTCACCCGCTTCCATGGAGGCAAGTGCTTGGATCAAAACATTCCCAAGGAGGAGGAGCACTAGATCCGCCCATAAGATTGGGGATTTAATGGCAGAAGTCACCGGGAGGGCTAGGGAAAGGTGCGGATGCTATGGTGGAGGAGGAGGTTAGGGATGGAAAAGAACAGAGAAACTGCCCTCACCCCGACCTCCTCGTGCTTTTAGAGTCAGGTCCACCGAACCGTATATTCTCGTTTAAGTTTGGACCGGATATGCCGGTTCAAAAGTGAACTGGATATTCCGACAACCACCAGTACCCAACTTCCTAGTTTTCAAATGGCTTGTGTGAAGATAGAATTTCGTCTTTTTAGATAGAAACGCTTAGGATAGAAAACCAAACTGAGAATAGTACTTCTCCCTCTCAGTTTCAAGAATCAAATATGGAAAGACAAGTTAGAGAGAATTTCCTATAAAAACTTTGTTTGAGAAACACGATAAATCAATGAAATCTAAATAAAACCCAACTAAGATCCAACTCTTCACAAAGAAGAGGTTGGTGTCCTAAACCAGCATGTAAGAGATCTTGGTATGACACCGCGAAGATATATCTTGGGTGCATAAGCTCACAATTCAACATTAGAAATAGAGAGATAATAACGACTTTTTGCTTTGGGCATAATGGGGACAGGGAGAACCCATTCTGTTAGGATAACACTCCCCCTATGTCCATGCCTACACCTAAATACAAACACATAGTCAACTTTAGGGGTGTGTGCAAGATCTTCAAGTCAAACTCCCTGAATCTATGATATTTAGCTCATTCCTCAAAAACATGAATCTTGCATCATGAAGAGGCTTCGTGAAGATGTCCGCGAGATTATCCTTTGTTGAGACATATGCTAGCTCAATATCACCTCTTGCCATATATTCCCGGATGAAATGATGAAGAATCTCAATATGATTCGTCCTTGTGTGTTGCACAGGGTTGTAGGAAATCTTGATGGAACTCTCATTGTCACACAAGAGTGGCACCTTATCCAAGTGAACATCATACTCTTTGAGGGTTTTCCTCATCCATAGCAATTGGGTGCAAGCACTAGCGGTCGCCACTGATACGTCAAAAACGTATCTCCTTTTTCGAACACTTTTCTTATTGTTTTCCTCTAAACTTGTGAGTTTTGGATACCACTAACATGGACTAACGTTGTTTTCAGCATAATTACCTTTGTGTCTTGTTTTTGTGCAGAAAAATCAACTTTCGGGAAATTGCCCAGAAAAGAGCCCATTGGCCCTAAAACATCAGAAGACACCGGGAGCCAGAAGGAGCCCAGGAGAGGGGCCAGAGGGGGGCAACACATCCCTGGCGCCCCCTAGGCCGCGCCACCTGGTGGTGTGGGCCACTCCCACACCCCCTCGGACTCCTCTTTCGACCTAAATATTGCCTTCAACCCTAAAACGCGAGAGGGTTCGTTATATTCCACAGAAACACAACAACGCGTCACCGCCACCCTGAACCTCTATTTGGGAATGAGAAATTCTTGTTCTGGCGCTCTGCCGGGACGGGGATTCGAAGGATATCATCGCCATCGACACCGCCACCTCTTCTCCATCAACCATCCATCTTTCTCTCTTCCATGTGTGAGTAAACACCGCTGTAGGCTGAGAGGGATGGAGGGGATTGGATGAGATTGATCATGTAATAATGCCAGATTGTTAGGGTATAGTGCCTAGTATCCATTGTTAGTGTTTTCTACCATTGTTGCAACTTGTTATGCTTAATGCTTGTCACTAGGTCCCGAGTGCCATGATTTCAGATCTGAACATGTTATTGTTTCATGAGTATAATATTGTTTCTTGATCATACCTGGAAGTTGTTTTGCACATGTCATTATCTGGAACCCGAGGCCCCAAAGTGACAGAAATTGGGACAACCGGGGGGATGTTTGTGATGTGAGGATCACATGTGTTCACGGAGTATTAATGCTTTGCTCCGGTGCTTTATTAAAAGGAGCACCTTAATTACCAGTAGTTTACCTAGAGGCCCCGCTCACGGGCTGGTAGTACAAAAGATGTTATGCAAGTTTATCGTTGCGAGCACGTATGACTATATTGGAACACATGCCTATGGTTTTCCTACATGTTTGATGCTTTATATTATTATCTGCAATGCCCGTTTTAGATTATTACATGACCTATGTTATCCATGCAACGCCCGTCCAACCATTCCCTCTATGCCTACGGTACTTCCCATACTGTTGTTTTCCGCGATTGCTACTGTTGTTACTATTTTACTACTGCTGTTATTTTATTTCTATTGCTGCTATACAACTGTACCACTGATAAAATTTTGCGAGCAAGAAAACTTTCAGGTGCAGCTGAATTGACAACTCAGTTGTTAAGGCTAATAAATATTCTTTGGCTCCCCTTGTGTCGAATCAGTAAATTCGTGTTTTACTTCCCTCGAAGACTGTTGCGATCCCCTATACTTGTGGGTCATCAAGACTCTTTTGTGGCGCCGTTGCCGGGGAGCATAGATTTATTTATTTGCTCACTTGATCATGATATTGTTTGCTGCAAGCCATTCATCATGGGAAAGACTCGCGATGGAAAAGTTCCTATATTACCATCCACTACAAGAAGAGGTACAACTCTGAACACCTCTGCTGCTATTGATTCACCGTCTGTTATGAGTAAGCTTCTTACTCCTCCACATTCAACACGTAATATTACTTATGCTGAGTCTGAGAATGCTTCTGATACTTTTGATGATGCTTCTACTGTGCTTGATGATACTGGTTCTCTAGGTCCTTCCCTAGATTCTACTATTGCTAGATCCAAACAAATGAACAATGCTGAAATTTCTATTGAAAAATATTGGTACACCTGTTAATTCAACTGAGTTTATTGATGATATTGATGAAACCTATATTGAACTGAGTGATGATTTTATTGAAGAAGCTCGTGCTACTACTGGTGCAAGTGCTCTTAAGAGTCTTCTTGCAAGACATACTATGAAATATAACTCTTCTCTTGATGCTAAGTTTGCCACATCTCCCATACATATTATAGACAAGGGTTATGATTTCTCTTTAGATTTATCTTATATATCTATTGTTGAGAAGGAACCTTTTTGTGGAACTGAAAGTAAAATTGCTATGGAACACATGAATGAGCTTTCATCTTTGAGTAGTTTTCTTTCTGATGATACTAAGATGCGTACTTATTTTGTTACCAAGATCTTCCCTTTCTCATTGAAAGATGAAGCTAAACTTTCGTTTAACAATCTATCACATGGGTGTATTACTGATCCTATGGATTTGGTTAATGCTTTGTTTCAAAAAAAAAATCCTACTAGTGCCCAACATGCTGCTGTGCAGGACATCTTTAACTTTAAGAAAATTGAAGTAGAAAAATTGCCTGAATCTTGGACAAGGTTTTGTTCTTTGATAAGAGCTATCCCTGGATACCCATTACCTAAAAGTGAGCTCCTTGATATATTTTATAATGGACTAACTGTTGAATCTAGGACATACCTAGATAGTTGTGTTGATTGTGTTTTCAAGAAAAGTACCCTAGAAGAAGCTGAGGAATTAATGGCTAAAATAGCCAAAAATAATGATGATTGGAATATACCTGACCCTACACCTACACAAGAGCCAACACCAATACCAACACCCAAGAAGAGAGGGATGATTGAATTAAATGATGAAGTGATGAAGGAAGCCAAGAAATCTCTTAAAGAGAGGGGTATTAAATCTGAAGATGTGGAGAATTCACCTCCTATAGAAGAATTATGTAAGCCTATTCCGCATCCATCAACTGTTGAGGTACACTCTGTCCAATACTTTGATAATAGAGATATTCCTTACTCTAAACCACCTGATCAATGCTTAGATGAATTTGATAATTATGTTGTGAAGCAAGACAACTTTAATAATAGAGTGCAAAACCATCTTATGGAAAACTCTAGAGCTAATGATAATTTGCATGGTATTATTGAGAGAACCTCTAATGATGTTAAAATGCTTGCTAAACATTTTCAAATGGTTCAAACTCAATTTGATCAACTTACTAAAGTGCAAAAAGACATGCTAGCTAATGCTTCTAGAGATAAACATGTTTGTGAAATAATTACTAGAAGTGGTGTTTCTACTCAGACCCCTTGTATCCTGAAGGACATCCTAAAAGAATTGAACAATATTCTCAGCAACCTAAAAACAATAGTTCTCCTTCTAAGAAAAAGAAGAAGAGACATAAAAATGTTCTAGAATCTCCTGAACCTGCTAAAGATCCTAATAGTATATCCATTTCTGATGCTGAAACTGAAAGTGGTAATGATAAAAGTGATGCTTCTGATAAAGAAGAACCTGTAGCTGAACCTGAAAAGCAAATTAAAACTGCAAAGTATACTAAGGAGGATTTCCTTGCTAATAAACATGGTAATGAAAGAGAGCCTTGGGTACAAAAAGCAATGCCTTTTCCTAATAAGAAACACAAATCAAAGGAAGAAGAACATTATAACAAGTTTTGTGAGTGGATGAAATCTCTGTTTTTGCAAATCCTTTTGAACGATGCTATTAAACTGCCTCCTTATTCTAAATATATGAAAGATATTGTCTCTAACAAAAGGAAGATTCCTAATGAGGATATTTCCACTATGCTTGCTAATTACTCTTTCAATGCCAAGGTTCCAAAGAAGCTTGGAGATCCTGGTATTCCTACTATCCCTTGTTCTATTAAAAATAATTATGTTAGAACTGATTTATGTGACTTGGGAGCTGGAGTTAGTGTTATGCCTTTCTCTCTTTATAAGAGACTCTCTCTTGAAAAATTGATACACACTGATATATCTTTGCAAATAGCTGATAAATCTACTGCTATTCCTGTTGGTATATGTGAGAATGTTCCTGTTCAAGTTGCTACTAATTGTTTGATATAAACTAACTTTGTTGTGTTGGAAATGCCTGAAGATGATAATATGTCTATTATTCTTGGGAGACCTATTATTAATAATGTAGGCGCTGGTATTGACTGCAATCAAGGAAAAGTAACTTTTAATGTTAATGATAAAGAGCATAATGTTTATTTTCCAATAAGATTGATAGAAGATATGGTCTAAATTCAATTGAAAATATTGAGACCATCAAGATTGGAGAATTTTATTGTCCCATTCCAGTACCACCAAAAGAATATGAAACCATTATGATTGGAACTATGTCTATCAAGGTTGAGGTAACATAATTATTTAGTGATTAGCAAAGTTTTGCTTCATATGAAAATTGTTCTGGTAACAAGACTTGATCACCCTTGTTAACAAAATGATTTTGAATGAAGAGGAAGATGTTTTTACTATGTTTTCACCTTCCCCATTATTTTTTATCCATGTTTACTTCTGTGATCACATTTCTACTTGAGTACAATCATGTTTTCCACCATCCTTATGCATGTTTTCATCATGTTTTCACCCTCATTGTTGTGGTTATGCATGTTTTGACCACCCATACTTTTGTTTTCACCACTACCATCTTTGTTTTCTTTGGATATTTTTCCATTAGAGTGTCATAGAACCTCTGTAGTTCTGGTTTTGGTTTTGTTTTCCACCTTTTCACTTTCGTTTTCCTGTTTTTTATTAATTATTAAAATTCTGGAAATACCTAAAAAATAAAGTTTCCCGAAAAATTCCAGAAAGATTATAAAATAAATTTACGTCAAAAATGAGGCAGAGAGCCACCCGGGACCCCTCAGGGGGACCCACCAGTCAGGCACACCATGGGGTGTCGTGGCCTGCCCCTGGTGGCGCATGCACATGGTGTGGGCCCCTGGGCCCCCACTAACTCTCTCCATTGCCAAAGTATTCTCTCTCACCCACCAACCTCAACAAATTTCCTGGAACCCGAGTTCTTGCTGTTCTTCCTCGAAATTTTTCGATATATTTGCTAAGCCCATCTTTTGTGCTGAAATTTGGTGCATTTGCTCTGTGGCATGTGACTCCTCCGATGATCCAAGTAGAATTTTATTTGGCGAAGTATTTCTTGAGTATTTTGATACAGTAGGTGACAACTTATGTGGGTTTTCCTGCTTGATTTGAGTATAAATAATGTAGTTTTGATGTATGTTTAGGTCTCATATAAGTCCCTATGGTAGTTTCCACCTTATAGTTGCTTAAAATTAATTTTTATGATGATTGTTGAAAAATTTCAGAGATGGAGCACAATGTTTATCAACTAAACCAGCATGAGCTGGAGTTGCATGAGGTCATGCCCTGCATCGCGAAGAGAGAGTGTTACCATCAATTTATCCGTGTCAAGAATTCATGAGGATTACGGGAATTTTGCAGGATTTCAACACTCTTGTGCATAATGCAGGCTTGGACCGTTTCATTGAGGATGAACCAATCCAACATGTGAAACTAACTATGTTTGTGGTGCATGATTTTCGTTTTAAATGGTCCTCAACTAACCCGTTGGTCCACTATAAAATTTACAATAAAGCTGTGAGCCTTCCTTTGAGTGATTTTTGTGCAACTATCAAGGTACCAGAGTGGGGTTCTTGTGAGAAGATAAGAGGGAAACCTAAACCACTGCTGGCACTATATGAGGAGATTTGCCAAGGCAGAAGCTTCATAGGGGAGAGTGGTAAAATTCGAGAAATTCAACTCCCTAGCATTCGATACTTTGCCTATTTTATTTCTAAATGTGTGTTAGCTAGAAAAACTACCAACAAGCTATCTGTCTATGATTTGGCGTTTATTGCAGCTGCCTTAAGATGTGATAGGTCTTATAACTTTGGCGCTTTGATTGCTTACCGTCTCTCCATAACCGTGAGAAGGGCGGAGTTTGTGGAGGTCTTGTTGCCTCGCGCTTGCTAGCTTTGCATGGTTTGGAGCCACACCCTCCAGACCTGTAGTTTCCTATCGAGAGGCTTGATCTTGTTTCCATGGTTCAGCATAAGTTTCTGTCTACCCATGCTCACTTACATAATTTATCTTTTGAATTAACTTTCTCCAAACAATCCGGTTTGAGAGTTATTAAAACTGTTAGGAAAGTACTTTTGCCCGCACCTCTTTTCTTTAATCTTAATAGCAGGAAAGGATGGATGCTTTCTGAAAGTGAGCTGGACAAATACCTTGAGCATCACCCCAGGAAGGGGAGGATGCTGGAGAGGGGGACGATGGTGATTTCGTCCAGCCCTACGACGCCACGGGGATCCCATACCAGCACCCCAGTTATGACTATGCGCCCGCTGCTTCATCTTTCTCTTGAGCGCCCGAGTATGAACACGCGAGGGACGACCCACCACGGTAGGGATATTTTCCATGCCATGATTGATCTCCACTTAGGCCAAAAGCCTAAGCTTGGGGGAGTTATACCGACATCACACTCATTTATATATCATGTCCGGTCGGTTCTTTGTATATCCATATTTTCGTTTCTTTCGTTTGTTTTTGTTTTCTTTCGCTTCGTTTCTCTTTGTTTTATTGTTTTGTTCTTGTTTTCCAAAACAAATAAAGGCCAAAAATATTTCTGTTGTTTCTCTTTGTTTGCTTCTTTAGTTTTTTTATTTGGTTTGTTTTCTTTTCTTGTTTCGGTTTAGTATTCAAAAATACAAATATATTTTTCTTTATTTGCTTGCTTCTTTCTGTTCTTGTTTTAAATCGAAAACCCAAAAATATTTGTTGTTCTTATTTAGTTTTTTAAAGTTTGTTGCAGAATTTACTGGACTTCCGTGTCTCCATTGGAGCTTGATTATCACTCTATTATTAAATCCACAAGTGAAGAGCAGTAATGATGATTTACGACAATCCAAGTTGTGGTGAGAGGCTGGTATGAACTCTATTTGTTTTATTTTTGTACATATACTCATTGTGCGAATATGCTTAGTCCGTTTATGTAAGGTGTATGTTATTTAATTGATGCTTGGTAGTTCGTGCTCTCACGTGTTAGTTCCAACTTATTAATATAAGATAGCATGTCGTATGGATGTATGCTTGCATTGTTTTATTCATAGAAGGGCATGCCATTGTGGTATCTCCCTCTGATTGTTTTGCTTGAATTGACTTGGCACATGCTCACGCATTCTATGACTGGAAATAAAAAGTCACTTAAGCCTCGATGATTTATTTTGCCTCAGGGTATTTGTATCATTTTTATGCCCCTGTTAATTTTTTTTTTGTCGCAAGCATGATTATGAAAGTTGTTGCTTTCTTAATTGTCGCTCCCCGTCTATTGCTAGCCTCCACTTGTACTGAGTATGAGCTCTACTCGTGCATCCAACTCCCAAAAACCAAAGTTTCCCGTTGTGTCCACCATACCTACCTATTTATGTGGTATTTAACTGCCACTCCAAGTGAATTTCTCGTGTGCTACCTTTAAAACTTGCTAAAAATTATTCCTGTTTTGTGCCCCTATTTTAGCTCATGAGGACGTAAATAGAGAATCTATATCTCACTTGTTGATTCGATTTCACACCCTAGACTAGTGGCTTCATCTGCTTGTCCAATGATAGAAGAGCCGGCAGCGGGGTGCCCAGCCCCAAATTAATACAACAAATTCTCTTCACTCTTTTTGCCCCTAATTTATGAGTCAAAGCATAATTTGTAAACAAAAGAGAAAGAGGGATGACCTTCTACCCAGATGCGTCCTTCTATGGGAGCCACTCTTGTGAAGTCTAGTTGGCTTGTGACGTACTATTTTGTCTGTTTACCATTCGTTGACATAAGCATACACCTCTCTCAAAAATGTTTTCAATACCTCTGTTTAATAAAATGAAAATCTATAGCACATGAGTTAATCCATGCTTCCCTCTGCGAAGGGCCTTTGTTTTACTTTTATGTTGAGTCTTCACCTTCTCACTTTATGCACCTTCTTGAGAGCATGGCTGTTATTCTTAGTGTAATGTGCTTGTCCCAAAACATGGTTGATAGTGGTATAACTTTTATGCTTGTATCTTTGATATTTATATTTCTAGTCTTCATTTGAAATTCAGAGGTGTCCTGGGATTTATGGTTTGCTGCACTATTAAGGGAAAGCGAGTACACTTTATCATACCCTATTATGAGCATTTCAATCTTGTAGATTGAAGTACTTCATGTTGTCTATTATTAGTTTGTTGGCATCTTTTCATGGTTTGCATAACTGTTGGGTGACTTTTATTTTCCATATATCTTATTATGAATTGCCTCAACACTTGGTCATATAGTGAGTATATTTACATCACATGAAACAAATGTGTTCGTAAAAGTATTTTATCGCACTTACAAGCAATAAACTAAGCTTGGGGGAGTTGATACGTCGAAAACGTATCTCCTTTTCCAAACACTTTTCTTATTGTTTTCCTCTAAACTTGTGAGTTTTGGATACCACTAACACGGACTAACACTGTTTTCAGCAGAATTACCTTGGTGTCTCGTTTTTGTGCAGAAAAATAAACTTTCGGGAAATTTCCCAGAAAAGACCCCATTGGCCCTAAAACACCAGAAGACCCCCGGAGCCAGAAGGAGGTCAGGAGAGGGGCCAGAGGGGGGCCACACCACCCCCTGCCCCCCAGGCCGCGCCACCTGGTGGTGTGGGCCACTCCCACACCCCCTCGGACTCCCCTTCCGATTACATATTGCCTTCAACCCTAAAATGCGAGAGGATTCGTCATATTCCACAGAAACACAACAGAGCACCGCGGCCACCCCGAACCTCGATTAGGGGATCAGAAGTTCCTGTTATGGCGCCCTGCCGGGATGGGGATTCGAAGGAGATCATCACCATGAACACCGCCACCTCTTCTCCATCCACCATCCATGTTTCCCCCGTCCATGTGTGAGTAAACACCGCTGTAGGATGAGAGGGATGGAAGGGATTGGATGAGATTGATCATGTAATAATGCCAGATTGTTAGGGCATAGTTCCTAGTATCCATTGTTAGTGTTTTCTACCATTATTGCAACTTGTTATGCTTAATGCTTGTCACTAGGGCCCGAGTGCCATTATTTCAGATCTGAACATGTTATTGTTTCATCAGTATAATATTGTTTCATGATCATACCTGCAAGTTGTTTTACGCATGTCATTTTCCGGAACCCGAGGCCCCAAAGTGACAGAAATTGAGACAACCGGAGGGGATGGTTGTGATGTGAGGATCACATGTGTTCATGGAGTGTTGATGCTTGGCCGATGCTTTATTAAAAGGAGCACCTTAATTACCAGTAGTTTCCCTAGAGGCCCCGCTGCCACGGGCTGGTAGGACAAAAGATGTTGTGCAAGTTCTCATTGCGAGCACGTACAACTATATTGGAACACATGCCTATGGTTTGCCTACATGTTTGATGCTTTATATTATTATCTGCAATGCGCGTGTTAGATTATTACATGACCTATGTTATCCATGCAACTCCCGTCCATCCATTCCCTCTATGCCTACGATACTTCCCATACTACTGTTTTCCGCGATTGCTACTGCTGTTACTATTTTACTATTGCTGTTATTTTATTTCTAATGCCGCTATAAAACTGTTACCACGTATAAATTGTTGCGAGCAAGTCTACTTTTAAGTGCATCTGAATTGACAACTCAGTTGTTAAGACTAATAAATATTCTTTCGCTCCCCTTGTGTCGAATCAATAAATTTGGGTTTTACTTCCCTCGAAGACTGTTGTGATCCCCTATACTTGTGGGTCATGAGCCACATACTCGGCTTCGGCGATGGGGAGAGATATACAATTTTGCTTCTTGGAAGACCAACTCAACAAAGACTTGCCAATAAATTGGTATGCTGCAGAAGTATACTTCCTATCATCTTGATCACCATCCCAATCTGAGTCCGTGTATCCCTTGAGAGAAAATTGTGCCACCTTTGGGTTCCGCAAACCAAACCTTGAGGTATGAACCAAATACCGAAAGATCCTATGGACCACCACTAATTAACTCTCCTTGGGAGCCGCTTGATACCTTTCACACACACCTACACTCAACATAATATCATACCTAGATGCACAAAGATAAAGCAAAGAACTAATCATAGAACGATACAACTTTTGGTCCATATCTTTACCATCCGGATTGCGCTTGAGGTGGCATTTGACTTGCATAGGAGATGGCTTCTCTTTTGCACCTTGGATGTTAAACCTCTTGAGCATGTCTTGGGTATACTTGGCTTGAGAAATGAAAGTCCCACAAGCCAATTGCTTGATCTTAAAGCCAACGAAGAATTTGAGCTCTCCCATCATAGACATCTCAAACCTGTCAGTCATGAGCTTTGAGAACTCATCATTGAAAGCTTTGTTAGTTGATCCAAAGATAATGTCATCCACGTAGAGTTGTCATATGAAAATCTCTCCCTTTACCCTCTTTGAGAAAAGGGTGGGATCGATTTGCCCCACTTCAAACCCACGGTCTTGCAACAACTCTCTAAGGTGCTCATACCATGCACGTGGAGCTTGTTTAAGTCCATAGAGAGCCTTAGAGAGCTTGTAGACATGGTTAGGGAAGTTTGGGTTCTCGAAACCCGTAGGGTGCTTGACATATACCTCCTCTTTAGGTGGTCCATTAAGAAAGGCACTCTTGTTGCAATTTAAAGTTGTGAGAAGAAGCATATGCAAGTAGGATACGGATGGACTCAAGACGAGCAACGGGAGCATAGGTTTCATCAAAGTCAATTCCTTCCACTTGAGTGTAGCCTTGAGCCACTAATATTTCCTTTTTCTTCACAAAAATACCATGCTCATCTTTCTTGTTCTTGAATATCGACTTGGTGGCAATAACATTGTGGCAAGCTTTAGACTTCTCAACTAGCTTCCAAACTTTATTGCGCTCAAAGTTATTGAGCTCATCATGCATAACTTCCAACCAATCCGAGTCTTAAAGAGCTTCATACACTTCCTTTGGTTCCACCATGGATATGTGAGCTTGATGCTCACTAAAACTTGCCAATTGAGCTCTTGTGTATCTCTTGTTTTGAACATCTTCCAAAACATTGTCATCGAATGCATCATTACGCTTCAAGGATTTTCTTATCCTTCTAGCACGCCGGGCTTCAATCTCCTCATTATTTCGAGGAGGAATAACTTGATCATCTTGATCATTTGAGTCCCCGTCTTGACCGGAATGATGGCCTTGATCATCAAAATCATCATCTTAATGACCTGCATCAACTTGAGATGAGGAAGGTTGATCTTGGCCTTGACCTTGGCTAGCTTGAGTAGTAGGAGTGGTTGGTTCTTGCATAGCAACTTGGTCAACAATGGGAGGGTCTTGAACTTGTTCTTGGGTTGGTGCAACACTTGGTCCTTGGGCTTCATCTTCCAATGTAGACGATGGCTCCACTTGACTAGAGAATAGTTATTCTCTAGGCTCCACAAGGTGTCCCTCGATGGAGCAGTAGAAACCCACACCCATCCTTCCTATGGATTCTTGAGGCATTTCAACATCTACATCGGAAACACGAAATTTCCCAGCTTGGGAGCCATCATTTTCTTCTAACACCACACTACAAGACTCAATGCCAATCAGTGAGGCCTTGTCAAAGACTCTATAAGTGTGGTATTCGGCACCATAACCAACAAATGTACCCTCGATAGTTTTTGCTTGGAATTTAGACAAACGAGCACCCTTGATCAAACAGAAACACTTACAACTGAAGACACAGAAGTAGGAGATGTTGGGTTTGTTGCCGGTGAGGATTTCATATGGAGTCTTCACTAAGCCCTTGCGAATGTAGAGCCGGTTTGACGAATGACAAGTGGTGGAGATGGCTTCGGCCCAAAGATATTGGGGAAAGTTAAAGTCCGCCAACATGGTCCTAGCCATATCCAATAAAGCCTGGTTCTTCCTCTCGGCTACACCATTTTGTTAAGGGTTATATGCAGCGGAATATTTATGACGAATGCCCTCTTCACTTAGGAACTCATTAAGGGTGTAGTTCTTGAACTCGGAGTGATTATCACTCTGAATGGCCAAGATAGGAAGATTGTGTTGATGTTTCATTTGATTGGAGAAGTCGATGACGGTTTGTTTTGTCTCACTCTTTGACTTGAAGAAATATATCCAAGTGTATCTTGAATATTCATCCACTATCACCAAGCAATACTTCTTGCCTCCAAGACTTGCCTCGGGCACGGCACCAAAGAGATCAACATGGAGAAGCTCCAAGATCCTCTTTGATGCAATCATAGTCTTGGCTTTATGGTCGATGTCGTGCATCTTTCCTTCAACACAAGACCTACACACATGATCTTTGGCAAACAAAACATTTTCTTTTAGTCCGACGATGTGACCACACTTGTGGAGACTTTGCAAAGTTCTCATGTTGACATGGGATAAGCGGCGATGCCACAACCACCCCACGTCGGCCTTACCTAAGAGACACATCGTTTGAGAGTTGGTGGACTTCAAAAATTCCACCACATTCAACTCATTTTCGACATGCCCAACGTAAGCAACATCGAGAGACTTGTTCCACAAGATGATCACCTTGTCAGGATCAAAGAAGACGAAAAAACCCATCTTTCCTAAAGCACGAACTGAAATCAAATTGAAACCAAGGGATTCGACAAGCATGACATTTTCAAGGGTGATATTAGGACCAACAACCACCTTGCCGAACCACGTTACCTCAGACTTGGACTTATCTCCATAAGTGACGGTTGCTTGATGTAGATTTGGCTTCAACTCCATCACAATATATTTGCTTCCGGTCATATGACTTGTACACCCACTATCAATTATCCATTTTGCACCACCGGAATCATAGCCCTACAAGGAATCATTGACTTGAGTTAGGACCCGAGAAGGGTCCTCTCATGTTAGCAATAAGGGTCTTTGGAACCCAAATAGAGTAATAAATGTAACCCTCAATAGGACCAACATATTTAGCTTGCACAACACCATAATAATCAACAAATAGGAAATGGTGTGGACTGTTAGTTCCCGCGGAGTTGCTACGAGTAGTGTTGTCCCTAATGACAATACCACTCGCACCAAGGTTCTTCTTTGCTTGTGCGGGTTTGGCCTTGTTGTTCTTCTTCTTGTTGTTGTTATTACTCTTGGCTACATAGCCAAGACCTTGCTTGCCAACTTGTGGTCTAGGAGAAACCACTTGTGGCTTGGGAGCCACATGTGGCTTAGAATACACAACCTCCTCAACACTAGGGCTCTTTCTCTTGATTCTTGCTAGCTCTTCCTCCAACCTAGCATTCTCCTCAATAATATTGTCATGATCACAAGAAGAAGTAGAAGTACTAGGCACATTAAAATGATCAAGTTGAGTTGGAAGTTGTTCACGAGACTTGTTGAGGGTAGAGAGTTCACTCTCCAAAGCCTTGTGAGCCTCGGTGAGCTTATCTAGTGACTTGGTTAGTTTTTCATGACCAACACCAAACACAACCTTCTTCTTTTTAGTTCTCTTATATTTAGCAATTGCATGGTCATGTTATTTAGTGATCTTAGAAATTGACTCATTATGTGGATCTTCAATAGATTCAAGTCTCTCCTCGAGAGATACTCGAAGCTCATGTTCCTCCTCAAGAGCATTAGAGAGGGAACCCATCTCAAAGCAATCATTCCTCTCGATTTCACATTTATTCTCAGGAGCCTCTTGGGCCTCTCCCAATTGACTCATGAGAAGGGTGAAATACTTTTTGTTCTCCCCTTGCAAGTTAGTCATATATGTGTTCAAGGAAGCAGTTTCATCTTCAACACTAGAACTAGCAAGTTTAGTGGAAGAAGAAGACGATACCTCCGCGGTCTTAGCCATGAAGCACTTGGCGGAGGGTTGAGGAATATTATCATTGGGGGATTCAAAGAGTGACGAAGATGATGAAGATGCAATAGCAATAGCGGCCACTTCAATTGTGGTTTCTTCTTCCTCTTCATCACCAGTGTCATACTCTACTTAAGTCACAAGCACATATCTAGACGATGGCTTCTTGTTGAAAGGCTTATTCACGAATTGAGGTTTCTTGTTGGGAGCCTTTGAATAATCCTTTAGGACTAGCTTTCCTCCATGGTGTTCCCTGTTCTCGAAGGGGCATTCGACAACAAGGTGATACTTGTCTTTAAAATTGAAACAAGCTCTCACTTTTTGAGTCCCTTCTTTTCCATAGCTAGACTTGGTCCTCTCCTCAACATATGCCTTGGCCTTGGGAGGATTCTTCCAAAACTTTTGCACCGCAAGAGCAATTCAATCCTTGATCATAGGATCATTTTCTTGATATTTGAGCAAGATCAAATGTTCCTCCAAGGCAACCTCTTCATGTTGATCCATCGTCTTGCTCACCACCTTGGCCTTCAAATCAACAAAGACTCATTTGTGCATCCCAATAGCACGAGCACGTGTGTCATGGGCTATCTTTGATTGCACCTTGAAGGAGTCCATCTCTTGCTTCACCTCCGTTGAGGTCATTGTAGCAAAGTTGTTCTTCCCTTGAAGGCTCTTCACATCCACAGGATCAAATGGAAAGAGAGAATTGATGTACTTCCTCTTGACCCAAGCATCATCAACATATTTAGCGCCAAGAGCACTAAAGGAAGTAGCTAGGGTCTTGAGTCTTGGGTACATCTCCTCATGGCTCTCACCATCGAGCATATAGAAACCCTCGACCTCATTTCACAAGGTATCATACCTATTTCTTTGCATGCTCTCATTGCCCATGAACATGGTGACGAGAGTGTCTCAAGTTTTCTTGGCGGTGGAATATTGTTGAAGATGAGGCATGTGGACTGGACCCTCGGCTTGTTGAATGATTGACAAGGCGGTGTAGTTGAGTTGGCAATCTACCACTTCTCTTATTGTCAAGTTCTTGGCGTCATGAGGCTTATATCCATCTTGAGTGACCCTCCAAAGCTCAATACAAGAAGAGTTCAAGTGAGTTTTCATAAGATATTGCCAACGATCAAAAGGATGTGCATCAATTTTAGGAGGTTCGCCTCTAGGGTTAATATGAGGATGTGGGATGGGAGGATCGGCGGAGTACCGTCCTTTGACATTGTGGTAATCGCACTTATCATCTGATCCCTTAGAAGTTTTGTTCTTAGAGTGGAATTAAGTTTTAGATTGTCCACGTCCTCCTCCTAATCTTCCTTATTCTTTGGAATTTCTTCCGGAGGGATAGATGATGAGGAGTTCGGGACCTTGGCTTTCAAGAATTGCGATAAGATTTCTCGCAATTCCGTAATTTTGGCATCCATGGATGAGGTCAAGGAATCTTTCAATTCCTTGAGATCATCCAAAGTGACACTAGCCGCGGGCGCGGCGGTTTTCCTTCGTTGACCATACTAAAACTCTTAGGTGGTTAATCCCAATAAAAGAGCCGAGGCTCTCATACCAATTGAACGACAAGTATGGGCACCTAGAGGGGGTAAATAGGTGCTACGACCAATTTTATTTTTTCTTCAAATTAAGGCTTGACACAAAGGTAAATTGTCTAGGTTGCAACTATAGTGAATTTACCTATATGACAACAACAACGAGATACAAGATACAAACAAGTAAATGAGAGAGAACGAGTAACCAATAGAGGAAGCACGCGAGACAAAGATGTAATCTCATTCCTCCTTTTGAGGGGAGTACTGATGGCGGGCAAACACAAGATCGTTGGGAAACTCCAAGTGTAAGGTATGAAGTGTACAGAAGCAAGTTTTCCCCCAGAAGAAACCAAGGTTTAATCGACCAGTAGGAGAAAGAAATCACTTCTGAAGGTTGATGACACCTGAAGTTGGCAGGGCGCACTACTAGGCTCAGCAGCAACATGGAATCTGCACAACACAATCAAAATACTTTGCCCCAACGAAACTGTGAGGTTGTCAATCTCACCGGTTTTGCTAACACAAAGGATTACATGTATAATGTGGAAAATAGTACTTGTTTGCAGTAAACGAAAACAGAACAGTGATGGCAGTGACTGAGAGGAAAACAATGGTTGCAATAAATAAAACAGTGTTTGAAGTGGTTGTATTATTAGTGTAAAAGAATGGACCGGGGTCCATAGTTCACTAGTGGTGTCTCTCCAAAACAGATAGATAACATGCTGGGTAAACAAATTACAGCTGGGCAATTGACAAATATAAAGGTTGCACCGTAGTGCATATGCATGACATGATGATTACTATGTGATTCATGCGGGCATTACAACATAATTCATAGACCGTTATCCAACTGCATCTATGACTAATAATCCACCCTTAGAGCGTCATCCAATCAAACCTCGGGTATTAAGTTGCAAGCAACAAATTATTTCCTTAAGTAAAGTGTGTAATGTAAACAATCAAAACATTATTGTTTTCTCCCTAATGGCAACAACACATCCCCCATCTGTTACGTTTTTTCCCTCGAGCGTGAATGAAAGGGAGGCATGAACCCACTATCGAGCATAAATACTCCCTCTTGAAGTTAAAAGTATCAACTTGGCCAGAGCATCTACTAGTAACGGAGAGCATGCAAGATCTAAATAACATAAACATGATATATTGATAATTACTTGACATAGAATTCAATATTGATCAGATCCCCGCAAACACAACATGTAGCATTACAATAAGATGATCTTGATCATGTTAGGCAGCTCACAATATCTAATCATAAGGCATAAAGAGGAGAATACAACCATCTAGCTACTGCTATGGAACCGTAGTCCAATGATGAACTACTCATGCATCACTCCGGAAGCAGGCACGGTGATGATTCCCCCTCCCGGTAGGGTGCCGGGGAGAGCTTTAGAACCCTCTTGAACTAGGGTTGACGATGACGGTGGCTATGGAACTTTTCGTGGATGGAGGCTCAGGTATTTAGTGTTAACCCAAGGAGGAGGTTACATAGGCGAGAGGGCAACATTGGTGGGCAGCCTGGGGGGCACACCACCTGGTAGCGCGGCCAAGGGGGGGCGCCACCCTATGGTGTGGTGGCTCCAGGGCCCCCCTTCGGACTCCGTGTACGTGACAGCTTTTTAAGACCCTGGGATTTTGTTTCGTCCAATTCCGAGAATATTTCCAGAACAAGTTTTTTGGAACCAAAAACAACAGAAAATAGGAAATGGCTCTGTGGCATCTTGTTAATAGGCCAGTCCCAGGAAATCCATAAAAATGACATAAAGTGTATGGAAAACATGTAGCATATGGCAGGAAAACAACATGGAACATCAGAAATTATAGATACATTTGAGACGTATCAAGCATCCCCAAGCGTAAAATTGATGGATCATGATGCTACTAATGCTGCTTATAGGGATGGATTGATATCTGCACCTATCCCTGTAAGAGCAGATTTCCCAAGTATCCAATATGCTGATGACACTTTAGTTATCATGCGTGCCTGTAAGAAGGAATTGGGTGTCTTGAAGGCAATCCTAAAGGTGTATGCTTCTTTCACTGGTCTCAAGATCAATTTTAATAAATCTTCCATGATCCCAATCAATCTTTCTCACGCTGATGTTGTGGAACTAGCTCAGTGTTTTGAACGCCTATTGGGGATGATGCCTTTCACATATCTGGGACTTCCAATGGGAACAACGAAACCCTCCATTAGGGATTTCTCTTCTTTAATTGACAGAGTGGAGTGAATATTATCTTCCACTTCCTCTTTTCTTTCATATGGTGATAGACTGGTTTTAGTTAACTCTGTGTTATCTTCTCTCCCAACCTATTACATGCTCTCTCTTGCAATACTTGTGGGAGTAATTCATGTTATTGATAAATCAAGGAGACACTGTTTATGGAGTAGGAAAGGCTAGGACAAGGCTAATTCTTTAGCTTCTTGGTTCATGATTTGCAAACCAAAGAAGAAAAGTGGCCTTGGAATTGTCAATTTGAAAATGAAAAATGAGGCTTTAGTCTTTAAACATCTATACAAGTTCTATAACCAAGTTGACACCCCTTGGGTTCAACTAGTTACTGATGCTTACTACCATCAAGTGGTACCACATGCTGTGGTCTCCTGTGGTTCCTTCTGGTGGAAAAGAATTTTTAATCTGAATGATAATTACAGGAAACTCCATTCCTACTCTGTTAGGTGTGGCAATATTGTTCTTTTTTGGGAAGATTGTTGGATGCCTTTCAAGTTGAATTCCAAATTCCCAAGGTTATTCTCTTTTGCTGTGGATAAGTTACAGTCAGCTTTAGAGTTTATCTCAAGTGAGCATTGGATACAGTCATTTTCACTTCCACTATCTATGCAAGCTCATGTTGAATTTGAGGAACTACAACTTATGTTACAGAATATTCATATTGACCCTCTAGGAAAAGATGTTTGGTATACATCCATTGGTAAGGGGGGTTTTACACCTAGTACTATCTATAGGTATAATTTCTCCAACATCCCAAATGATGCTCTCTCTGGCTGGATTTGGAAGAGAAAATGTCAGTCCAAACACAAATTCTTTGCTTGGCTTTTACTACATGAAAAACTTAATACAAAGGACGTTTTGATTAGGAGAAACTGGAATATTAATGATAATTCCAAGTGTGTATTATGTCAGTATGGAGTTTATGAGGATTGGAGGAATTTGTTCTTCAATTGCCAATTCACCACCAGAATCAGGAATTACCTCCAAATTACATGGATTCCTAGTAATAATGTTGAAGTCATGTTTTTGGCAAAGAAGCACTTTGTTGGTCCCTACTTCTCAGACCTTGTTACTCTTCATGCTGGTTCATTTAGAAACAGTGGAATGGCTGGATTTTCAAAAACATTAAACCTTGTTTAGGGGTTGGAAGAGAATTTTTATTCAAGAGATCACTCTACTTAAGTATAGAGAAAAGAAAGATCTAATTCTAGTCTTGCTTTCATGGATAGATAGTCTGCCTTAGTTCCTTTTGTTTGTTTTTTAGATCTCCTGTATATTTGTAAATATTGTACAGTTATTTTTTGGTTGATTGGTAATAAAACGGGTTGCGGGGTTTTCCCCCACAGTATTAGGTTCAAAAAAATCTTAGTTCTACTCGTCCTCTAGTAGGTAAAACGATAAAAACAAAATAATTTATGAGGTGACATGCTACCAACAAAAACTTCATCATCAAATTTGTAAAAGCATATGTAAGATGAGATCATAGTACTCTAAACACATGCATGATAGATACAATTCAAACAATGAAACTTAGCAATCATGTTGCATCATGAAAAGTAACACAAATAAAAGAACATGAATAATAATGCACTTGAAAGTTATACGTTTGTTTCGAGCATAAAGAAAATATAGCAAAGTGGTATTTCGCTTGTCCTTAAAGTGGAGCCAAACATAAATGTTAGGACACCTTCAAATTTCAAGTGGATGACTAGAAACAATTAATTTGAGAGCAAGGAATAACATATCATGAATCAATCAATAATAATCTTTGGGACTGATACTCAGAATGACAACTACACTCTCTTAATTGTGCATAAAGTTAGAAGATGGAGATTCAACGTAAAAGTAAAAGAAAGGCCCTTCACAGAGGGAAGCAGGGATTAACTCATGTGCTAGAGCTTTTATTTTATTAAAGAGAGGTATTGAAAACAATTTTTTAGAGAGGTGTATGCTTATGCCAACGAATGGTAATAGAGTGCTTGTCATCTTCCATACTAAAAAAGTTGAGAGCGGTTCCAAATTATTTATATTGTTCATTTATAGCATGCACTTTATATGGTATGACACTCCTCCCCACCATGCTTTCGTAAACCATGGCTAAGCGAATCCTTGGGTGCCTGCTAACAATCTCATTCCATGGAGGAGTGCCTATTTATTTGTTTAGCTTTTTGATGTTATAATGGTCTAACCAGCTCGTTGCAAAATTAATGACGTGAAGATGAAGCATGGAAGTAGGGGTACTTAATTAGTATAGAAGATAACAAACCCAACTAATACTTCCTCATGAGCTAAAACAGGAACACAAAACAGGTATAATTTTGAAGGTTTTAAAGGTAGCACATGAGAAATTTCTTGGCGTGGCGGTTAAATACCACATTTAGGTAGGTGTGGTGGACACATTTGGCAAACTTTTATTTTTGGGAGTTGGATGCACGAGCAGAGCTCATACTCAGTACAGGTGGAGGCTAGCAAAAGACTGAGAGCGACAAATTAAGAGAGCAGTAATGGCCATAATCATGCATAGTGACAAAAACATTATTAATCAAAGTATAAACGGTATTACAAGTAAAAAAATAAATTATCATAGAGGCTATAGGTGACTGGTTTGTAGTCATAACATGCTGTAAGCATGTGCCAAGTCAACCAAATAAAGCATTCAAAGGAGAATACCACAATATTATGCTTCAATGTGATAAAAACAACTCGCGATTGTTTCAATGGCACATTCAGCACTCTAAGATATTTGAGACAAGTCATGCTACAATAATAACTACTAATCATAGAATTGAAATAACAACTAACATGACATGATAAGGTCTAGCCACAATCTAAACAAGCTTCTTTTTGCACCATTATAAGCATGAAATATTTACTACTTTCCAACACAAATCATTTTTCTAAACAAAAACTCTCCAAATGATATATCAATGAAACAAGATAGTACTACTATTACTCTACTAGAACTAACAGCTCTGAATAAGAGATGCATGAAACACATGAGCTAAAAAGGATTTGCAGCAGCTAGAAGAAAAACGAAGAATACGAGTATGATAGAAAACGAGTATTCATATGAAAAAGCGGAGCGTGTCTCTCTCCCACATAAGAATTCTGGGTTCCAACTAAGTTTATTGCAGCAAGGAAAATAAAAGAAAACAAAACAAAAACAAACAGACGCTCGAGGTAAAGTGCATATTATGTGACCGAATAAAAATATAGAGTTTCACTAGAAGTGACCTGATAAGTTGTTGATGAAGAAACGGATGCCTTGGGCATCCCCAAGCTTAGACGCTTGAGTATTCTTGGAATTTTTTGGGATGAACCACGGGGGCATCCACAAGCTTAGTCTTTTCACTCTTCTTGATCACATTATATCACCCTCTTCTCTTGACCCTTGAAAACTTCCTTCCCACCAAACTCAAAGTAATTATCATTAGATGGTTAGTGCACAATCAAAAACTCACATGTTCTCCTTGGACACAAGCATTATTAATACTTTCAAACATTATCGATAGCCACTGATGTTTTATGGAGCAAAGAAATCCACTTAATATAGTAAAAGAGAGAATGCAAGTAAAAAAAAGGTAGAATCTTTCAAAACCAGAACAGTCTCTAAAGACGATTTTTTCGAGGCACTTACGTTTCTCAAATAGCAAAACTTAAAACTAGAAAATGTTTAGGAAATAGTTGGGATTAAGCACAAAAATTTGCAGGTCATTTGATCTTTCTGTGAATTCATACGAATTTAACAGTGGACATCAGAAATCTGTTTCCTGTGCAGAAATCCAAATCTAACTTCAACTTTTCACTAGAGACTTTACTTGGTAGAACAAATACGAGAAAATAAAGATACAAAGGAATTGCTACAGAAGTAAACAACACCTTGACTCAAAGAAAACAGAAGAAAACATTGCAAAAATAAATACATGGGTTATCTCCCAAGAAGTGCTTTTCTTTAACGACTTTTAGCTAGTCCCAGAAAACAAGAATCAAGTAATTTCAAGTGAAGAAGCATCCAATTAGAGGCCATAAACCTCCTCAAAAATGCATTTTATTTATCTATATAAGTTTCATATGTCGCTTTCTCAACACTTTTAGGTTTACTACTTTCATCAAATGGGTTTTCAAGAACAATCCAATCAAAATTCTTCTCTAAAGCTTCATGCATTGCTACTAATTTAAAAGGTATTGGTATTTTGATTTCCTCCCCGTTTTTAGGTTTAGTTTTGTCTAGTTTTTAAAGAGTGCCAATAACATCTACACATGAGCCTAGCATCTTAAAACGGTCGAAGACTTTCCTAGCTTCTATAGCAACATCACCAAATTTTTTAAGCAAAGTTTCCAAAATAAAATCTCTCTTTTTAGTGTCCTCAACATCATTTAGATTAAGAAACATTTGCTGCATTATGGGGTTAAGGTTAACAAACCTAGCCTCTAACATGTGAACTAAAGAAGCTACAACAGTTTCATAATTTGCAGCAAGTTCTACTATGGATCTATCCTCAAAATCTTTATTCTTGCTAACATGATTAAAGAATTCTTCAATATTATCCTTTCCAATTATAGAACCACTACCTATTGATAAGTCTTTCAGGGTGAACTTAGGGTGCAACATGATGAACAATAAAAAACAGGGTAATAAAAAATAAGAACTATAATAAGAACTAATTTGTTTGTGTGTTTTTATATAGAGAAGCAAACAAGATAAAATAAAATAAGCAAAACTAAAACAAAGTAAAAAATAATGGAGGTGAGAGACTCCCCTTGCATAAATCCTCTTCCTCCCCAGCAACAGTGCCAGAAAACTTGCTTGATGGCGGGTAAACACACGCTCGTTGGGAAACCCCAAGTGTAAGGTATGAAGAGTACATCATTTAGTTCTCCCTTAGAAAGAAACCAAGGTTTAATCGACCAGTGGGAGAAAGAAATCACTTCTCACGGTTGACGACACCTGAAGTTGGCAGGACGCACTACCAGGCTCAGCAGCAACATGGAATCTGCACGACACAATTAAAATACTTTGTCCCAACGATAAAGTGAGGTTGTCAATCTCACCGGTTTTGCTAACACAAAGGATTAGATGTATAGTGTGGAAAATAGTACTTGTTTGCAGTAAATGAAAAGAAAACAATGATGGCAATAAATCAGAGTAAAACAATGATTGCAGTAAAGAAAATAGTGTTTATAGTGCTTGTATTATCAGTGTAAAAGAATGGACCGGGGTCCATAGTTCACTAGTGGTGTCTCTCGATAAAAGATAGATAACATGCTGGGTAAACAAATTAGAGCAGGGCAATTGACATATATAAAGGTTGCACTGTAGTGCATATGCATGACATGATGATTACTATTTGATTCTTCTGGGAATTACAACATAATTCATAAACCGTTATCCAACTGCATCTATGACTATTAATCCACCCTCGGAGCGTCATCCAATCAAACCTTGGGTATTAAGTTGCAAGAATAAGATTATTGCCTTAAGTAAAGTGCGTAATGTAAACAATGAAAACATTGTTGTTTTATACCTAATGGCAACAACACATCCCCCATCCGTTACGTTTCTGTCACTCGAGCGTGAATGAAAGGGAGGCATGAACCCACTTTCGAGCATAAATACTCCCTCTTGGAGTTAAAAGTATCAACTTAGCCAGAGCATCTACTAGTAACGGAGAGCATGCAAGATCATAAATAACATAAACATGATAGAATGATAATCACTTGACATAGCATTCAAAATTCATCGGATCCCAACAAACACAACATGTAGCATTACAATAAGATGATCTTGATCATGTTAGGAAGCTCACAAGATCTAAACATGAGGCATAAACTACTGCTATGGACCCGTATTCCAAGGATGAGCTACTCACACATCACTCCGGAGGAAGGCATGGTGATGAAGAGCCCTTCGGTGATGATTCCCCCTCCCGGCAGGGTGGCGGAGAGAGCTTTAGAACCCTCCCGAACTAGGGTTGACGATGACGGCGGCTACGGAACTTTTCGTGGATGGAGGCTTAGGTATTTAAGTTTAACCCGAGAGGAGCCTAAATAGGCGAGAGGGAAATGTCGGTGGCAGCGAGAAGGGCCACACCACCTGGTGGCGTGGCCAAGGAGGGCCGTGCCACCCTATGGTGTGGTGTCTCTAGGGCCCCCCTCTAGCTCCCCTCCGGACTCCGTGTACGTGACAGATTTCTAAGACCCTGGGATTTTGTTTCGTCCAATTCCGAGAATATTTCCAGAACAATTTTTCTGAAACCAAAAACAACAAAAAACAGGAACTGGCTCTATGTCATCTTGTTAATAGGTTATTCCCAGGAAATCCATAAAAATAACATGAAGTGTATAGGAAACATGTAGCATATGGCATGAAAACAACATGGAACATCAGAAATTATAGATACGTTTGAGACGTATCAAGTACGTCTCATTGGAGGGGTGTGGGCTCGCCACAAAGGCCTACTCAACGCCACAAAGGCCTCACCCTATTCTCCGATGAAAAACGCCACAAAGGCCTAGTTCACCTTCCACTATTGATCCCCTTTTAGGCGGGAATCGAGTCATTTACAACCAGCTTGAGGCACACACCCACAACCAAATTGGGGGCTCCCAAGAAACACCATCAATCACCAAGATAGTAGCAATGAGGCCTAGGTTTTACACAAGGAACCCCTAGGCACGAATCCCTCAAGCAAAAGAGAGGGGAAAAGAAATCTGGTTGGTCAAGACATAGATCGGGACCTTCTCCTTCAGTCCTCCAAATATCAACGAGTTTGGGTGAAGGGATTGGGAGAGATCTAGGATTTGGTGAGCTCATTAAATGGACTTTAATGGCTTGGACGAACTAGTCAACTTGGAGAAGAAGGAGGGGTATTTATACCCCCTCCCAAAATGTGGTTGTTGGAGCAGGAATATTGAACCGGAATATCCGGTCCAAACTTGGACCGGATTTTCCGGTTCGGCAAATTCCTTCAGATCTAAGATTTCGACTAGCAGTTGATCGAAACCGGAATGTCCGGTTTAACCAAAATGTCCGCTTGAAATTTCCGCTTGGTATCAGGAAGTGGAGAGTTTCGCTTTTCTTCTTCAACTGGAATTTCCGGTTTGCCCAAAATATCCGGTTGCAAATTTCTTGTTACAACCAGGGAGTAGAGAATTCCATACTTAGCCATTTCTTCATGAAAAAATTCCCAACCGGAATAACCGGTTGACGTGGAAATTTACGGCTGAAATTTCCGGCTCCCTCCAGTGCCTAGAATGGTTTGGTCCTTAGCCAAATTCAGAGAAATCCACCACAACCGGAATTTCTGGTTGCACTGGAAATTTCAGGTTGAAATATCCGGTTACCACCAGGAACACCAAAGGTTGATCTACCTTCACCTTTTGAGGTGTTTGATGTGGGAGAGTAGTTAACCACCTGCACCACTTAACGCCTTTGTAAATAATATCGTTAGTATTGTTAAATAACACTCAAAACAATAGGGATTATGAAATGCACTTTCACCTGAGCTCCTTGAGCCTATGGAGCAGCCTCGCAGTTTGTTGCACCAACATCAAGTTGTCACGTACACATCATTTACGAATGAAGGCACTCTCATTCATATCCATCAATTTATGCATCTACCGTGCCAGACGTAGGGCCAGTCTTTCCGCCGCTAGCTTAGCGAATGGGTGGATCGGGCTGATCGGACGGTAATACAATTACCATTGTATTAGGTGCGTTGAGTACGCAAGAGAATCATCCCATCACCACGCTAATAGCTATTTTGTGGCCCCGTTTATAACTAATATATTTTGCTAACTGATTTGCACGTGTGGCTGAATTGACAACTCAGCTACTAAACCTTATAGGTATTCTTTGGCTCCCCTTGTGTTGAATTAATAAATTGGATTACACTTACCCTCGAAGACTGTTGCGATACCCTACACTTGTGGGTTATCAAGCACCATCAAACCAATTGGGGTTCATGTTCATCACTTGTATTCAAGGGTCAACATGTTCTTATGATTGGGAGGTGGGCATCAAGCTGATCCATATTGATGACTTGTATCCAAGGGTAAGCATGACATCACTTGATGCAGCAGGATCAGTTGGTTCACTTGACGTTCAGGCATGAGAGTCATTAGCTCGGAGCGCACACACTAAAAGGTGAAGCTGAAGTCATGCTGGTCGTGATTGGAAAGTTGGCCTACCCATTGAGCTTATTATATTGAGATGTATCCATCCTTGGTTATGAGTTGAGCGTGGATTCCGCAGTACGAGGAATATCAAATTTAGTGGGAGAACATAGTTCATTATTTCAACAAGTGCTTGGTAAATAATTATGAACATGTCTAAGTTAACTATTAAATTTTTGTAGATCAATGGATCGTAACACACCCGCTATTAACCTTGATACATTACTTGAGAAAAAACCACTTGCTGCCAATGGAAGTAACTATGCGGATTGGGTCCGTTACCTGAGAATTGTTCGCAGGAGTATCAAGAAAGAGTATGTCCTCGATGCTCCTCCTACGGATGATCTCGATGACAACGCTTCTGATGCTTAAAAGGATGCTCACACCTTGATGATGTATGATGCAATAGTTGTTCAATATCTCATGTTGACATGTCTGGATTCTGAGTTGCAGAAACGATTTGACCGTATGTCCGTGTATGATATGATCGTTGCACTCACAACCTTATACCATACTCAAGCTAGAACTAAGCGTTATGACACAACAAACAATTTATGGTATGTCACATGGAAAAAGGAACCTCCGTGAGTGGGTATGTAATCAAAATGTTTGGTTACAATACAAGGCTTTCGGCTCTGGGTTTTCCCATCCTCAAAAGAGATGAGTACGGATTTAGTGTTAAATTCACTCCCCTCGTGTTAAAACGGTATTGTCATGAATTATATCATGAATGGGATGGATAAAACACAAAATGAACTCCTCTCCATGCTTAGGACTGCTGAAACTATTGTAAAAAGTAATAAAAATCGAGTTTTGGTTGCTACCAAAAATACAAAGTTAAAGAACATGAAGGGCGAAAGTGTTAACGCACAAGATAAGAGTAAATTTTCAGCTGATGAAAAATAGAAGTGCTCCTTCGGTAACAAGAAAGAACATTGGAAGAGGAATTCCTGGAAATTCCTCAGGCAAAAGAAGAAGCTTGCTAAAACATAAAGGTATAAGAGTTATACCCAAATGATATTTGTCATTCTTACTAGTATCGCTGGTGTATCGATTGCTAAAATTATTTTATGCATTCGATATAGGAGCTGCGAAAAGTAAGGAGATGTAGAAAGAAAAGGTGTTGATGAGCGTCAAGTTTGTCGCATAAAGGATCATCCAAGGATGCAGACATCTCAACGTTTATTTTTATAAATTCAAAATATTTGTGAGCTTCGGCTTAGGTAATTGTAATAAATTCGCATGTTTGGCGACCTAATACTCATGTGGATTCATAGGACGAAGTCCTGGCTAACTTATGAGAATATTAGGGATTACTCCCTTCGTGGATGATCAAGTTACAAATCTTTTGAATTAATGAAATACCATTTGTTCTGAAATATTTTGTGATTGGGTTTACACCACCTTTCGGGTGGCACTATGATTTCAAATACATCATATACATGTTGAAGAAAGTTTAAAATATCGAGTGAAATACTTAATGAATTTCACCCTTCTTTGAAGGGTGAAATTCGTTAAATTTTCAAGCACATAGTGAAGTCTTGATTATACTCTCGTCAATAACCAAAGATTTCACAAATCAATTCTAGAATTAATGGCTTAGTGATGTCTTGAAAATTTTCAAGACAAAATCTGACTAAGTGAGACAGAATCAACACTAAGAAAGATTCTTTTGTAAATACTACTTGCTCCGTTCGGAATTATAAGACGTTGGGGGATTTTAGGACAGCAACAAAAATCGACAAAAGGACATTTCTACCCTCCCACGTCCGCTCCTCCCAGCGAATCAATACCAGACGGAAAAAGTAGATCAGTTACACAGCGGAAATCTTGGATCCATTATAGAGGAAATTCAAATCACACAGGGATACAGGTCAGAAATCACGGCTATATCGTGGCTAATCATCCTACTTCCTCGCCGCCCTGGATCGTGGGGGAAAATTGAGGTCGCCAGGATCATTGTCGCTTGAGGACGCCCAAGGATCGTCGTCGCTGGAAGTTGCTGGAGGCCACAAGAGGGAGAGGGAGAGGGGGAGCTTCAGGTCGCCGTCGCCTGGAGCAAATCGCCTCTTCCAGCAGCGCCGCCCAGCTCCTCGCCTCCAGTAGAAGGTCTCCAGTAGGCTGGCCAGCCCCTCCCCCGTCAGGCCGCCCCCTTCAGCAGCTCCTCGCCTCCAGTTGGAGGTCTCCAGTAGGCTGGCCAGCCAATCTCCCATCAGGCCACCCCGTCCAACTGTCAGGTTAGAACAAAATTGATTATCAGGCCTGCACATAAGTATATTCGAAATCCAGTTAGTTGTCATAACTGGAATGTCCTGTTATGCTTTGTGTGTACTCTACAAAATTGTTCCATACGTATAACAACAATGTTCTAAAATACAATAGCAACCACATGTGGCTAACCTTTACATAGCTCACGCCCATTTCTTTCCTCGAGTATCCTCGTGCTAAATTCCGCATTACATACTGGTTGTAGTCCTTCACGATCCTCATTATGAGGTCTCATGTCGATACTCCATCAGTCCTTATTGTCTCCTTGAATTTCCCAATCTTTTTTACCTGATATTACAAATAGGATCAAGTTAGCAATGGTACATATATCAACTTAATCATATATACAAGTGCTGGAGATGCAGACTTACAAACTCATAGACATCATTTGCAGCACCACTGGTATCATCATAACTGCAACGAGTACAAAGGAAAATATAGAGTTAGTAGACCTGATTAGAGGGAGAAAATGAGGTGTACTTGAAGTATGCCTTGTGCTAGTATGACTTACGGCAAAGCGTCGTGTGCAACATAATCGATCTGATGCTTGTCAAGGAATTCTGGAGTGAGAACCCACAGAGCATCAGCAATGACCTCATCGACCCACCTAAAACAGCAGATAAATAGTTATAAACGATCAGCACTTCCGCAGAGCAGAAAACATATTTTGAAGCAAAATATCATAAAACAATGGGGCTTAAAACAGTAAGCTAGATGTGTCAAATATGTCTATAAGCATGGCTATGTTGCAAAAGGATATCAGCATCCTATGTTGTATTAATGGTGAGCACAAACATCAAAGTATGTTCTCAATGCATAAACGGAGGCCTACTAGGGATTAGGTTAGCGCTGCACTGGTATCTGATAAACGAAAGCGATGTGTAACTGCCATAAGTCTGCATCTGATCATAACTTAATGAAGAAAGTAACATTTTGTACATAATTAAAGAGGAGTCGGAATTGGTTGGTGGTTACGCACTTGTAGTGGCGCAGCGACTCGTATCGCTCCTCCTGGTTCATGACGGCCTTGCCCTTGTAGCGCCGCGTGAGCTCGTCGTTGCAGCATCCCACAAGCAGGTGCGTGTTGGGGAACCTGCAGCCGTACTTAGTTAAATCCAGTTAGTTGTCATAACCGGAATGTCCAGACATAGAATAATTCTCTGCAGCAGTACCAGACATGGAACAATTTCAGTTTCTGATTAGTTAACCTTATTTAAATGTTGTATGTATGCAAGTCCAAGTGAATAAAACCTTACTTAGCAGATTCTGATTAGTTCATACTAAAACAAGAAAGGATAAGAGATAGGGGAACAATGTGTACCAAATGCAGGGAGCCGTGGATACTCAGAGAGTATCACGCACTTCCAATTATCTCACATTTGTTTATTTAACTGAAAAAGCAAGCAATTTACAACATTGCTAGAAATATTTTACACATGTACTTCTAGGAGTATTTTATTTTGAAACTACAAATGAGAAGGATTGCTAGAAATATTTTACACATGTACATGTATTTTCTGAAGCATTACTCAATCATGCTATTCCTACATTTGCATGATAGGCAGCTACTGATATGTATCTATTGCGTTATTTGCAGAGAAGAAGGCTTACCAATTTGCAAGAAATGGCCGCAGCTGAAGTTGCAATGTTGGATCTCAACTTGCCAGTCCCTGAAGCTGCAATGTTGGATCTTAACTTGACACCACCTGATGAATTTGTCGCAGCTATACAACCTGAAGAACATGAACATGAAATGGATCAAGATGGAGTATTACTTACTGAAGGTGTTGATCATATAGTGAAAAAAAAGAATTCACTCAATGACACTCAAAGATATGCTGCTTATGTGGCGATGCATATACTGTGTATGAGTCGAGGTGGCAAGTTTCAAAGAGATGACAAGAAGAAGATAGCAAAAAAATTTCAGGAACACATCCAAATCATACAAAGAATTTGGAAAGATGCTATGAAACAAATTGCTGAAGGTTCGCCAGCAGATGTATCAAGCAAGAGAAAGGGGAGATGTGGAAGAAAACCCATAGAGATTAATTTTGTCACTCATCCCGACGATACCACTCAATAGGAGGTGTACTATTCGATCACTAGCATGGCAGCTGGAATGCAGCCCTACTACATTGTTCACACGATTCAAAATGGATCAGATAAGGAGACATTCAAGTGCCCTAAAGCCATTATTAACAGAAAAACATAAGAAATGCAGGGTGCAGTTTTCTGTATCATTTCTTGATGAAACTACTACAGGAAATCCTGAACCACTTTTCCGAGATATGTTCAATGTAGTTCATGCCGACGAAAAGTGGTTTAACATGACCAAGGATAACAAAAAATTCTATCTGCTGCCTGAGGAAGAAGATCCTACTAGAGCTATACCTCCCAATTGTATTGGAAAAGTAATGTTTCTCACTGCAGTTGCTAGGCCAAGATTTGACAGTGCATGAAATATGACTTTTAATGGCAAAATAGGCATGTGGCCATTCGTGATAGAGGTTCCGGCACAAAGAAGAAGTGCAAACAGGGAAAAAGGGGACTTAGAGACTAAGAATCTGACGGTAACCAGGGAAGTCATGAGAGATTACTTTATTCAGAAGTTATTGCCTGCAATACAAGATGTTTGGCCAGAAGAAGATAGAGGGAAAACAATATTTATACAGCAAGATAATGCGAAGCCACATTTATTGCCTAGTGACCCTGCATTTGCTGCAGCTGTGGCCACTACAGGACTTGACATTAGATTGCTGCAGCAGCCGGCGAACAGCCCAGATTTGAATGTGCTCGATCTCGGGTTCTTTAGGTCCATACAATCCCTAACAAATTGTTTAAGCCCTAAAACACTACGGGAATTCATTATAGGTGTGGAGAAAGAATTTCATACATATGATCCTAAAATCTTAAACAGGATTTTCTTAACTCTCCCAACCTGCATGGTTGAGATCATGAACCATAGTGGGGGAAATGGGTATAAAACTCCCCATGTCTACAAGGCAGGTCTCGAAAATCAAGGCCTACTGCCTATCAGAATTAATTGCCCTGCTGAGGTTTATGCTAATGCTCTAGAGGTTCTAGCCCAAGAAATCAACTAAATTCATCAAGAATTGAAGGTGTGTGTGCTGTATGGAGTACAAGGTGTAATTGTGTGTACTGGATTTGGTGTATTTGTGAATGTTTACTGATGTTTCTAAGTTAATAGGAGTAAAACATACTCAAGTATCGGAGTATATGCTATCAAGTACTGGAGTATGTGTACTGGAGTATATGCTATCAAGAACTGCTATATGCAGCTTAATTATTTTGCAGAAAATTATTTTCCAGATGGAGCACATTATCAAGTAATGTATAAAGCATTTTCCAGTAGTGAACCTGCTACTACTCCAATCTACTCCTTACTACTCCATAAGAACGACAAGCTCGCAGTAGCTTGTTGTTGCAATCATATTTTATGGATATGTACACATCATATTATCATGCTTTAACCAGATCAATGGAGTACTTTATGAATATGTACACATCATATTATCATGCTTTAACCAGAAATATTTTATGGATACATACAGTGGCATATTGTACCCAATTTCACATTACTAGTGTACAGTGAACACACACAGAGCACCACATTGAGCAAGCTGCTTCAAAAGTGCAGGAAAGCCATAACAAGAGCAGGCTCTACGATGCTGATTAGTTGATATGACCATGGTGGAGGCAGGGGAAGGCATGCTTGGGTTGTTTATGTTTTCATGTGGCACACCTTACCTAAGTTATACCATTAGGAAATACAATGGTGGTAGTTCCAGCCAGTGGAAGACTGAGAAGCTAATCTCGCTAGGTTTTCAGTACTTGTTAGGAGGCTCAGTAGGGAGGTACTTATTCCTGTTCCTGTATGGGAACTCAGATGTCATAATTCAATGGCAGTACAAGAGTTCAGTCTCAAGACCCAGAACAGCGAATGTAACAACTCTGGGGTTCAATGTCTCTTCTAGAAAATCAACAGGTTGCATCAAGCACCATGGAGTGACATATACATGGAATATTCTTCTGTTCGACAATCAACAAGAGCACTTGATTGTTTAGAACCAAGGACCTGCTCAAGTTCAGTTAGGTGTTAACTGTAGTAGCATCACAAGGTTTTTTTTTGTACAAGACACAAGGTACAATCTTACATCCTATGCAATAAGTCGCTCTAAATGGTCAGGTAGTAGCATTTTGTAGATAAATCTTGGTATTAATTCAAATATAAAATGTTCTCAAGCTTCTCAAATAGGTTTGTTCTCGACCATGAACTGTTGCAGAACTAGCACAAAATACTATCCAAGTAACAAGACCCCAAACATCAATACAGGGCCAAGTGCTCTAAGCTTCTCAGGGAGGTTTGATCTGGACTCTCGACCAAGTATTGTTACGGAACAAGCACAAAAAAACATATCTAAATTTCAAGATCACAAACATCATTATAGGGCCAGTATTAATCCATCAGTATAATGTGCTGAAATATGATAAATGGCCAGATGAAGCGATTAGAGTGTTGCAGTAGCTTATAAGAGATGCATGGCAAAATGAAAGTCAAGATCACTTCAGTTAGGAACATAAAGTTGCGAATATAATTTTATCCAGTTGCTAAATTGGTCTTTTCCAAGCAAGATCAAACACAGTACCACAGAGAAGAGATAGGAAGCAGTACCTGAGGACGCCGATGGTGGGGGCACCATGAGACGACGAAGATGTCTCCGCTGCGGCGCCGCTACAGATCCGCACCTCTCCCTACGCGAGCTGCACGCTCTATACGGAAGCGTGCCGCCGAGGTCGAGGCAGTCGTCCTCTTCACGGGAGCCATGGCACGGCGGAGGTGCGTTTCGATCTTTCCAGCAGCGGAGTGGTTCAGGGATTCGAGTTAGACAGTAGCGACGAGGGTTCAGTAGATAGCTACTGCTACAGGAAGCAACTCATGGAGGAAGAGGAAGGGAGGAAGCAGTACCTGGCTCGCGAGGAAGATGACGCCTCCGTCGTCCAGATCCAGCACCGACGTACACAGATCAAGCGCCTCCGTCGCTAGAATCTCGTCGCCGGCGCAGAAAAATTGAATCTTTGACCTACTCCGCCTCCGTCGCTAGAAGGTCGTCGCCTGCTTGCAAGAGGAAGGGGAGGCCGGCAATCGGGAGGCAGGGGAGGATGGGGAGCTCGAGTCAGGGTCGGTGACCGGCAGGAAGGGGGAAGGCTGTGACGGGGCAGCCGCTGACGGCCTCGTCGACGAGCGCGAGAGCGAGAGGGGGGCGGAAGCGAGGGGACGGGAGTGAGACGAGGATACGAGAGTGAGACGAGGAGACAGGAGTGAGACGACTCGTCGCCTGTCGGTGGGAGGGTACTTTTGGTAACTCGAGTAATTTCGTAGCGTGCCGAAATTTGCTCACAAATCCCCCAACGTCTTATAATTCCGAACGGTGGGAGTACTTGATATTACCCATGGAATACTATAGTAAATTAAGTTTTAATTTTAGCACAAGATTATTATCTTTACTTTGTGTCATAATTTTGAAAGATAAACTATGGATAGACACATTAATCTTGGAATCAAAAAGGTTTTGAAATATTAAAACTTGATCCTAAGACTGGAGAACAAAGTTATACTTTGTTGGTTGTTCCAATTTTACATTGGAAATCCTTATGTAAAATCACCACATAAGTAACAAAGTTTTGTTACTAGAAATATATGATTCTTAAGATATTAATTCCTTGTTGAATTCAGTGGGAGGATGATGTTTTTGAAGGGATTATTTAATCTCCAGAAATAGTTATCAGAGTTATGCAAACGAAAGCAATTTCAATTGAAAATTATTTTAAACTAATACCGACAGCCATTTTGTTTTGAGGCATGGCTGCTTATCAAGAAAACACTTAACCAATGATGCACATAAAAGTTTTTAAGACAACTTGAATAAAGTTTCCTAGACCGCGGTTGACCATATGATCAAGGGGTATTTATGAAATTAAGTGTTTTTTCATAATACATATTGTTCATACAACCTCAAAGGGGTTAATGACAAATGTCTCTAACACAGTGTTTACATGAGTATTCACTTACTTCTTCTAGATGTGTGATGGACTTATACAAACAGATTATTTTGAGTTGTGCAAGTAGGACACTGTTGCATGTATGCCCAAAAGGCAATAATATTTGTACATTTGTTTCGTAATTATGATTATATTACTATTCTATAAATGATGTGGCTCCTGAATATAAAATTCAGAAAAAAAAACTCACGTGTAGTAACATGATCACGGTATCAAAACCTTCTTGGATTTTAGGAGTAATTCATTGGATGTTTGATAGTTGTGTTTTCCTAGTCATGGATATTGTTTATGTCGGCATCAATGAATAACATATTGTTTGAAGGAAACAATATGGTTGGGTATTCCCTAAGTAGATTGATATACTAAGAGATTTCATCAAAACATCTGTGTCCTTAGTGTCATTTACAGCACGGCTATATTACAATGTATCTTTTGACCATGAGGTTATCAGGGTGATATATTCTATAGATTTTACTTTGGTACTATCTAGAGTCACACCGTAAACTGGGTGAACATAATGATAGCTGATACGTCATAAACGTATCCTTAATTTCTGATGTTCCATGTTGTTTTGTTATTGTTTCCCACATGTTTGATATACACTTTATGTCATTTTTATCAATTTTTCGGACTAACCTATTGACAAGATGCCACAGAGTCAGTTCCATGTTTTCTATTGTTTTTAGTTTCACAAAAGTTATTTTATGGAAATATTCTCGGAATTGGAAAATTCGAAGCCCGGAAGTCTTAGAAATCCCGGAGGTTCCACGGAGTCCCGAAGAGACCCGGAGGGGGGCCTCAGGGGGGCCACACCATAGGGTGGCGCAGCCCCCCCTTAGCCGCGCCAGGGGGTGGTGTGGGGCCCCTGAGCCTCCACCGCCTCTGCCCTTTCGCCTATTTATTCCCCCCGAGGCGTAAACCCTAGGAGGATACCACTTTTACCCGAGAAACACCCGAGGCCGCCGTCACCATCATCCCGAGATCAGGAGGGTTCTGGAGCTCTCCCCGGCACCCTGTCGGAGGGGGAAATCATCACCGGAGGGGTCTACACCACCATTCCCTCCTCTGAAGTGATGCGTGAGTAGTTCATTCCTGGACTACGGGTCCATAGTAGTAGCTAGATGGTCATTCTCTCCACTTTGTGCCTCATGTTTAGATCTTGTGAGCTGCCTAACATGATCAAGATCATCTTTATGTAATGTTACATGTTGTGTTTGCTGGGATCTGATGAATGTTGAATGCTATTTCTTCTGATTATCAATCTATCATGTTATCTTCATGCATATGTTATTGATGATCTTGCAATCTCTCTGTTGTTAGTAGATGCTCTCGCCAAGTAGATGCTAGTAACTCCAAGAGGGAGTTTTTATCCTTGATAGTGGGTTCATGCCTCCTTTTCATCCATGCTCGAGTGACAGAAACGTGATGGATGGAGGATGTGATGTTTCCATTAGGGAGAAAACAAGAATGATTTTTCTAAGGATGATGTTATTGTTTACATTACACACTTTGCTTACTGCGATTATCTGTTGCTTGCAACTTAATACCCAACGTTTGTTCGGATGATATTCGGAGGGTGGATTCTTATTCATAGATGCAGTTGGATAACGGTCTATGTATCTTGTTGTAATGCCTGCATGAATCACCTAATAATCTTTATGTCTTGCATATGCACTATGGTGCAACCTTCATTTTTGTCAATTGCCCAGCTGTAATTTGTTCACCACACATGTTATTTATCTTTCACGGAGAGACACCACTAGTGAATTGTGGACCCTAGTCCTTTTTCCTCGTACTGATAAACACCTACTGCTTTTCATACTGCTCTCATATTTTTCCTACTATTTTCCTACTGTTTTCCACACCATACGTTTAACCTCTTTGTGTTCATCAAAACCGGAGATTGACAACCTCACTGTTTCACTGGGGCAAAGTGATTTGATTGTGATGTGCAGGTTCCACGTTACTTATGAACCGGTAGTGCGCCCAACCATCTCAGCTGCTTCACCTTCTGAAGTTACTCCTTCCTCCTACTGGTCGATTCAACCTTGGTTTCTTTCTGAGGGAAACTTTCTGCTGCACTCTTCATACCTTCCTCTTGGGGTCTCCCAAGGAACGTGTGTTCACACGCATCAAGCACTTTTCTGGCGCCGTTGCCGGGGAGGAAGAGAATTTCTGCAAGGGAAGTCTCTCACTTCCAATCTCTTTACTTTTTTTGTTTTGCTTAGTTTAATTTATTTTGTCTTGTTTGCTTCTCTTTTTCAAAAACACAAAAAAAAAATTCTTATTCTAGCCGTAGTTTTATTCCTGTTTTTAGTCTTGTTAAAATGACCACTCCTGAGAACACTAAGTTATGTGACTTTACTAGCACCAACAACAATGATTTCATTAGCACACCTATTGCTCCACCTGCTCATACTTCTGATTTTTATGAGATAAAACGTGCCCTGTTAAACCTTGTTGTGAGAGAGCAATTTTCTGGTGTTAGTACTGATGATGCTGCTGCCCATCTTAATAATTTTATTGAACTATGTGAGATGCAAAAATATAAATATGTCGATGGAGATATTATTAAGCTTAAATTGTTGTGTTTCTCTTTGAGAGGAAGAGCTAAAGAATGGTTGATGTCTTTGCCTAGAAATAGTATTGATTCTTGGACTAAGTGCAAAGATGCTTTCATTGGAAAATATTATCCTCCTGCTAAGATTATTTCTTTAAGAAGTAGCATCATGAATTTTAAGAAACTTGATAATGAGCATGTTGCTAAAGATTGAGAAAGAATGAAATCTTTGGTAAAGAATTGTCCCACTCATGGACTGACTACTTGGATGATCATCTAGACTTTTTATGCAGGTCCAAATTTTTCTTCAAGGAACCTTTTGGATTCAGCTGCTGGAGGAACCTTTATGTCCATGACCCTGGGGTTAGCAACAAAGCTTCTTGATGGTATGATGGTAAATTATTCTGAGTGGCACACTAAGAGAGCTGCAACTGGTAAGAAGGTACATTCTGTTGAAGAAACCTCCTCTTTGAATGAGAGCTTGATGCTATTATGTCTATGCTTGTGAATGGCCATGCTCCTATTAATCCAAATAATGTTTCCTTAGCCTCTTTGGTTGCTCAAGAAGAGCATGTTAATGTGAACTTCATTAAAAATAATAATTTCAACACCAATGCTTATAGGAATAATTTTGGTAGCAACAATTATAGGCCTTATCTCTTTATTAGTGGTAATAATGATAGAACTGGAATGTCTAATGAAAGAATTTCAGAAGTTGAAAGATCCACTAAAGACTTTATGCAAAAACAATATGAGCAAAATAAATTATTTACTAAAACATGGAAGAACAATCTGCTATGCTAAGAAATATCAGCTATCAGCTTGAGAGTTTAAATAGGGAAATATCTGGGTTTCAAGTTAAAATTGCTCATGCTAAAACTTCAATTTCTTCCATGTCTGAAGCTCAATCTTCTTTGATTAATAGAATGACTGCTAAAACGAAACCATAGATGAGAATCCTTTTGCTGCTACAAATGCTATCCAAATTTGAATTGATGACAATGTTAGAATGTTAGCTGAATTGCATGCTAGATGGGAAAGAGAACATGAAATAGCTAGAAAGAATAATATAGCTAATGTTTGCACCATTACGACCACTAGTAAAACTGAAGCTTCTCATGCTACAAAACCTTCTACTATAAATGGTAAAGTAATTGGTGTTGGAAACACTCCCACTTCTGCTAGTAAAAATGCAAAATTGCCTGAAACTGCTAAAAATGCTCCTGATAAAAGTGTTGAAATTTTTAGAAACATGGGAGACAATGGTCCCATTATCTTTGATAAAAATTATCTTGACTTTGATGATTGCAACATAACTGAAGTGATTAATTTCTTACAAAAGCTTGCTAGTTGTCCTAATGCTAGTGCTATGAATATGGCTTTCACAAAACATATTACAAATGCTCTCATGCAAATTAGAGAGGACGAATTAAGATGTGAAGCCTCTATCCCTAGGAAGTTAGATTATTGTTGAGAAACTATTATTAAAATGAAAGTGAATGATTTTGATTGCAATGCTCTATGTGATCTTGGTCCTAGTATCTCTGTTATGCCCAAGAAACTCTATGATATTCTTGATTTACCACCATTGGAACCTTGTTATTTGGGTATTCGTCTTATTGATAATGTTAGAAAGAAACCTTTGGGGAGAGTTGATGATGTTCTTATAATGGTTAATAATACTCTTGTCCCCGTTGATTTTGTTGTCTTGAATATTGAATGCAATGCTTCTTGTCCAATTATTTTGGGAAGACCTTTTTCTTAGAACTATTGGTTCTGTTATTGATATGAAAGAGGGGAATATTAAATTTAAGTTCCCACTCAAGAAAGGTACGGAAAACTTTCATAGAAAGAGAATGAATTTGCATTTTGATTCTTTTATTCGAAAAAGTTACAATTTCGATGCTTCTTCACTTGAAAATACTTGATTCCACTTTTCTCGGCCTAGCTAAAAGGCGTTAAAGAAAAGCACTTCTTGGGAGATAACCCATGGTTTCATTTTTGCTTTGCTTTTCTCTGTTTTCTTTGAGTCAAGGGGTGGTATATTTTTGTAGAAACTCCTTTGTATCTTTCTTTTCATTTTTTAGTAGTGCCAAGTAAGGTTTCCGACAAGAGTTGGAGTTGGTTTTCGGATTTTTACGCAGGAAACAGATTTCTGCTGTCCACCGTAAAAAATCGTCTAAAATGCTGGAAGCTTAGAATGATCTGAAATGTTTTGTGCATATTCTCCAGCTAATTTCGAACATTTTTGTTCTTTAAGTTTTTCGATATGAGCAACATAAGTGACTCGAAAAAAATCGTCTTTACAGACAGTTCTGGTTTTGACAGATTCTGCCATTTTTCTTACATTTGCTTTTTTGCGATGTCAAGTGAGTTTCTTTGCTTCACAAAACATCAGTGGCTGTATCTAATTTCTAAAATTATCAATATAACTTGTGCCATACATAACCAATGGATTTTTATTTGTTGCACTAACCCTCTAATGCGGATTACTGTTTGAGTGTGGTGTGAAGGAAGTTTTCAAGGGTCAAGAGAAGAGGTGATATATGTGATCAAGAAGAGTGCAAGGTCAAAGCTTGGGGATGCCCCCGTGGTTCATCCAAGTATATTTTTAGAAGACTCAAGCATCTAAGCTTGGGGATGCCCAAGGCATCCCCTTCTTCATCAACTATCTATCAGGTCACTTCTCGTGAAACTATATTTTTATTCGGTCACATCATATGAAGTTTACGTGGAGCATCTGTTTGTTTTTCTTTTTCTTTTGTTTTCCTTTCTGAAATATTATAGTTGGATCCGAGCATTCTTTGTTTGGGAGAGAGAAACGCTCCGCTTTTTCATTTGAATACTTGTTATGCTAGTATTCTTAGTTTTTCTTCTAGATGCTGCAAAAATTCCAGTTTAGCTCTTGTTTTCATTTCATCTCTTATTCAGAGTTGTTAGTTTTAGTAGTGTTATGTGAGTCCTCTCATGTTTTCTTGCTGTAGCATGTAGATAATTTTTGTTAAAACGTGATTTTTATTGTGCTTGTTGGGAAAAGAAACTTCTGCTTGAGGTAGAATTTTTAACGGTGCAAGTAGAAGCTTGTATAGACTGTGGCTAGAAATTTTTCATATCATGCTAGATGTTATTTTAGTTTTAAAGCTTTGTGGTTATTGAGTAGCATGATTAGCCTCAAATATCTGAGTTTTTAATATGCCATTTAAAGAATCACGAGTTGTTCTTGTCATATTGAAGCATAAATTTGTGGTGTTCTCCTTTGGTTTTTTTATTTGGTTGACTTGTCGCATGCTCACACCATGTTTATGACTATGAACCAGTCATGAATAGCCTCTATGATCATTTAGTTTTTGAACTTGTAGTTCCACTTATGCTTTGATTAATGATGTTTATGTCTCTATGCATCATTATGGCTCTTATGCTCTCTTGATTTGTCGCTCCCAGTCTTTTGCTAGCCTCCACCTGTACTGAGTATGAGTTCTACTCGTGCATCCAACTCCCAAAAACCAAAGTTTTCCTATTGTGTCCACCATACCTACCTACATGTTGTATTTAACCGCCACTCCAAAGTAAATTTCTCATGTGTTACCTTTAAAACTTTCAAAATTACTCCTGTTTTGTGCTCCTGTTTTAGCTCATGAGGACACAAGTAGAGAATCTTTATCTCACTTGTTGATTGGACTTTCACACCCTGGACTGGTGGCTTCATCCGCTTATCCAATGAGAGAAGAGCTGGCAGCAGGGTGCCCAGCCCCAAATTAATAACACAAATCCTCTTCACTATTTTTGCCCCTGATTTATCAGTCAAAGCATAATTGTGGAAACAAAAGAGAAAGGGGGATGACCTTCTATCCAGAGGCGCCCTTCTATGGGAGCCGCTCTTGTGAAGTCTAGTTGGCTTGTGACATACTGTATTTTATGTTTACCATTCGTTGACATAAGCATACACCTCTCTTAAAATATAGACACTCCTCCACGGTATGTGATTGTTGGCAAGCACCCAAGGATTTGGTTAGCCATGGTTTGTGAAAGATGGTTGGGAGGAGTGTCAAATACCTCTCTTAATAAAATAAACGCTCTAGCACATGAGTGATCCATGCTTCCCTCTGCGAAGGCCTTTCTTTTACTTTTATGCTGAGTTTCCATCTTCAAACTTTATGCACAGTTGAGAGAGCATTTTTTCCATTCTAAGTTTTATGTGCATTTTTTCACAGAAACATTATTAATTGATTCATGTTGTGTTATTGCTTGTTCTCTAATTATTTGTTCTAGTCTTCCTCATGAACTTTGAAGGTGTCCTGGCATTTATGTTTTGCCCCACTCTTAAGGACTAGCGAAATATCACTTTGACATGTTTTCTCTATACTTGAAACAAACGTATATCTTTCTTTGAATTGTTATTCATGATCTTTTATTTGAGTTACTTCTCATGATTCAAAGTTATTGCTATGCTTTATTATTAAAGTTTTATTTATCATGCTTGTGTTGAAGTTCTATGTTCTCAGCTTACTTATGCTTTTACTGTCGAGACATCGTAGTAGAGTTCATAGACGGGGGTGCCATGAGCCTACTGGTAGAACCACGGGGGGACGTGATGATACGACAAACGAGAACACCGAGTTTACCCAGGTTCGGTACGGCGCAACTAGGCGGAGTTCCTACCCCTGCAATCTTCACTAAATCAGGGCTGAAGCCTGAAGTATACAAAGTACAATGTGAGTATGGTTTCGCTAACTCGGCGAATTGGCTTCTAGCTAATTGTTTTTCTCTGTTCGTTGCTCCCGTCATTCTTTATATAGATAGCCAGATTAGGGCTTACAGAAAACAAAACCTAGAAGACTACGGAAAGTATCTAACTTGGAAAGTAAGGAATCCGTCTTCTTCTCCAAGCCGCATCACCTTGGGCCGTGGCCCGGGTTCTTCTAGAATCCGGCTTCCTGCGCATCGACCTACTGGGCCGCCCAATGGACTATGATCCATTACCAACGGGCCACTCGGGTAATCCGGCTGTTAGGCCAACGCCAGACATACCCCCAATCGGTATATATCCGACATTTACATTATTGATGATCAAGTTTATGTTGGTAGCATGTCACCTCAGAAATTATTTGTTTTTATCGTTTACCTACTTGAGGACGAGTAGGAACTAAGCTTGGGGATGTTGATACGTCATAAACTTATCCTTAATTTCTGATGATCCATGTTGTTTTCTTATTGTTTCCCACATGTTTGCTATACACTTTATGTCATTTTTATCAATTTTCCCTACTAACCTATTGACAAGATGCCACAGAGCCAATTCCCTGTTTTCTGTTGTTTTTAGTTTCAGAAAATTTGTTCTAGAAATATTCTCGGAATTGGAAAATTCAAAACCCGAAAGTCTTAGAAATCCCGGAGGTTCCACGGAGTCCCAAAGAGACCTGGAGGGGGGCCTCAGGGGGCCCACACCATAGGGTGCCCCCCCTTCGCCGCGCTAGAGGGGTGGTGTGGGGCCCCTGAGCCTCCACCGCCTCTTCCTTTCGCCTATTTATTCCCCTAGAGGCGTAAACCCTAGGAGGATACCACTTTTACCAGAGAAACACCTGAGGACCACCGTCACCGTCATCTCGAGATCGGGAGGGTTCTGGAGCTCTCCCCGGCACCCTGCTGGAGGGGGAAATCATCACCGGAGGGGTCTACACCACCATGCCTCCTCCGAAGTGATGCGTGAGTAGTTCATCCCTGGACTACGGGTCCATAGCAGTAGCTAGATGGTTGTTCTCTCCACTTGGTGCCTCATGTTTAGATCTTGTGAGCTGCCTAACATGATCAAGATCATCTTTATGTAATGCTAAATGTTGTGTTTGCTGGGATCCGATGAATGTTAAATCCTATGTCTTCTGATTATCAATCTATCATGTTATCTTCATGCATATGTTATTTATGATCTTGCATGCTCTCCGTTGTTAGTAGATTCTCTTGCTCGATAGTGGGTTCATGCCTCCTTTTCATCCATGCTCGAGTGACAGAAACGTGACGGATGGAGGATGTGTTGTTTCCATTAGGGAGAAAACAACAATTCTTTGTCTAAGGATGATGTTATTGTTTACATTACACACTTTGCTTACTGCGATTATCTGTTGCTTGTAACTTAATACCCAACGTTTGTTCGGATGATATTCGGAGGGTGTATTTTTGGTCATACATGCAGTTGGATAACGGTCTATGTATCTTGTTGTAATGCCCGCATGAATCACATAGTAATCTTTATGTCTTGCATATGCACTACGGTGCAGTCTTCATTTCTGTCAATTGCCCAGCTGTAATTTGTTCACGACACATGTTATTTATCTTTCACGGAGAGACACCACTAGTGAAATGTGGACACCGGTCCTTTTTCCTCATACGGATAAACACCTACTGCTTTCATACTGCTCTCATACTGTTCCTACTGTTTTCCTATTGTTTTCCACATCATACGTTTAACCTCTTTGTGTTCAGCAAAACCGGTGAGATTGACAACCTCACTGCTTTTGTTGGGGCAACGTGATTTGATTGTGTTGTGCAGGTTCCACGTTGCTTCACCTTCTGAAGTTACTCCTTCCTCCTACTGGTCGATTCAACCTTGGTTTCTTTCTGAGGGAAACTTGTTGCTGCACTCTTCATACCTTCCTCTTGGGGCCTCCCACCGAACGTGTGTTCACACGCATCAATAGCCACTAGGTAATTTTAAAGGAGTATATTGTCTCGATGTTCTGAGATGAGAATTACTCCTCCGTAAAAAAAAGATACATGCATGTGCCCACTCGGTATTCTAGATATCCATAAGTTCTATAGACAATGCATGATGATGATACATCATATGGGATATCATAATACAGTAACGAGTAAAATAAATCTTACCGGTTAACGAGACAAGACAAATGTATAGTGAATTAGAGATTGTTTTACGGCAATACCAGAATCCATAGTCTCGGGTAAGTTCGGTATTGTAAATAATGAAAAAATTGTATAATAAACAGGTTCAGCAGTTTATTCGTATATTATCTGAGAGTGTATATGGGCGTCCATGCCCCCGTTATTGATTATTGGAGGAAAGAGTTTTCAGTTTCATGTCCATACACTATCGAACCTGCAGGGGAAACACATTTAATTTAGGGTTGATTTTTGTGTATATCGGTAGGTACAGATCAACTAGGAGTATCATCGGAACAATGTTTCTGTGTGATAGAGTCAGTTGCCGTCGTGGATGTGTGCGAGGACAGCCTTGATTGTACGCCCGGGCTCGCCCCACCATTGCTGACGGCTGATGGAGTTATGGCGCCCAGCAACCATGGGAGCGTCGTTGGTGGACGCCAGCCGCTTGACGCGGCGCTACTGGAAATAGCGGTCCACAGGTCGTGGTTGTCCTCCGCCCAGCTTGGGTCTTGCTAGCCGTTTTCGGCATGGCTCCGCGTATTGCCGAGATCTCGACGGCTCGCTCCATGCAAGTGGGCGGCGGCGGCACCAGGGCGCCGCCGGCGCTCAGTCGCCATGAGCCTGGCACATGGAAATCGCGCAGCACCAGATAGTTCGCCTCTTCTAGGAGGCGAGCTTCCCAGTCGTGAAGCCAACAACGGCCAAAGCCGTTGGTCGTCGCTCCGTCGCTGGAATAGCGTTCCGCCATTGGTCCTACTCGAGAATGGGTGTGGGCTAGAAGAGGATGGGCGAGAGAAGAGAACACCGAGTGAGCAGGCGAGTTGTATTTGACGATGAGCGTAGGGGATTTTTTATAGAGATGAGACGAAGAGAGGGAAAGGTGTAGACGACTGAAATGCGCGGGAAGCCTTGGCGGTGGCACGTCATTACGTCGCTGCGTGGTCGATTAGACGCCTCAGCTAGTCTAAAAAGCTGTCACACCCACATTAAACCACACGGGATACGAGGTGACGAGAACAACGATGTTCGCACTCATTAACTCGAGGAAATTGCACATAACACCAACTATTGGGGCTTTTGTTGCACCAAACCACAACTTTAGATTTTTTTTTGGCACAAAACACCAATGTTTGGGGTAATTACTTGCACATAACACAAATCCAGTGATTACCCTCTTTGATGAGTAATTAAGCACATAGATCCACCTGTTTTCGAACTGGTCGACCTTACAACAGAGAGCGCGTGACAGGAAAAGACCCGGCGATGGCGGCGGCATTATAAAATATCCATTATGTAAAAAACATTAGGAAATATCAACATAACTCAACACATATATACAACTGCAACACATATATACAACTAGAGTCAGCTCTAATGACAATCCAAATCATGAGCTTAACATGGAGTCTTGAAAATTTGACAATACTGGTGTTCATAGGTACTTAATTATCTATCAAAGAGGTTAAGCGCGGGATTTGTGTTCTGTGCAAGTAATTACCCCCAAATATTGGTGTTTTGTGCCAGAGAAGTTTAGAGTTATGGTTTGGTACAACAAAAACCCCAATAGTTGGGTTAGGTGCAATTTCCTCCCTTAGCTCGGCAGATCCACGGGCGTCCTGAAATGTGTGTCTTTTTAGCAACAAAGCAGGCCACGTGAGATCCGTCCGATTTGAGCTATTTGTCTCTCCCCCAGCTGCCTGTCCAATTTACTCCACCCTAGGGCCCCGTCCTCCTCTTCATTCCCTGCTTACACGCCGCCGCCGATGCCGTTTCCTCCTTGTCGAAAACCGTCGCCGAAGCTTGTGTGCCTCCCCCTACTTCTCGCGCTCGCCGTCACCGCGACGCTGTTGTACGCTGCCGGACTCGATGCGACGCAGGCACGCGGCAAGGATCCCCGCCCCGCACTGCATCCAGCCATGGCCGCCGTAGTCCGCGATGGGCAGACAACCCTCGCGCTCCGCCTCGTCAAGCACGCCGCGCCGGTAGGCGGCAACACCACCAAGGGCAACGTCGCCTTCTCTCCGGTGTCCATCCACGCGGCGCTTGCGCTGGTGGCCGCGGGGGCGCGCGGTGCCACGCTTGACCAGCTTCTCGCCTTCCTCGGGGCGCCATCAGCGGCGGGCCTCGCCGACTTCGGGCGCCACATCGCCCATCGCGTCCTGGGCGATCGGGCGGCTTCTGGCGGGCCGCGCGTCCTCTTCAGCGGCGGTATATGGGTCGACGCCTCGCGCGGCGGGCTCAAGACGGCCTTCCAGGACGTGGCGGTTGAGTCCTACAAGTCGGAGGCCCGCACTGTGAGCTTCGCCGACGAGGTCTGTAAGTAGATCCGGCTGTTTGTTCGTGTTGCAGAATTTCACATCATCAGCTTTGAAACCTGTGACAAATTTTTATCTAAAAAAAAAACTCTGACAAATCGATGGTGATTTGTGAAGCCGGAGCAAGTAGCGGAGGCGATAAACAGCTGGGCGAAGAAAGCCACGAACAATTTAATCGACTCCATCATCTCCGCCAAAGACATCACCGCCGAGACCGACCTCGTGCTCGCCAACGCCGTCTACTTGAAGGCCAAGTGGAAGGATCCGTTCGCGTCGTACCACACGGGGCCGGGCACGTTCCACCGGCTCGACGGCAGCCGTGTGGACGCACAGTTCATGTCCCAGACCATCTACGGCGCGCATTACGCCTCGTGCGTGGACGGGTTCAAGGTCCTCAAGCTCGCCTACAAGCATGACCGAGACGACGTACCCAGGTTCCGGCACCGTGGCGCCGCTGCTGACGCGGACGACACGCACTACTCCATGTACCTCTTCCTCCCGGACGAGCGCCAGGGAATGGCAAACATGATGGATGCGATCACCGTGGGGCCAGAGTACCTGTACAATGTCCTACCCAAGACGGCGGAAGCGACCGTCACCGTTAGGCTGCCCAAATTCGAGATACGCTACGACTGGGAGCTCGGGCGCGACCTCCGTCTGCTGGGGCTCTCGTTGCCATTCTCGCCGGAGTCGGCGGACCTGCGGGGTATTTTTGAGAACGGGCGGCCGACATTCCTGAGCAAGGTTCTGCACAAGGCAGTCGTCAAGGTGGACGAAGATGGGACGGAGGCGGCCGCGGTCACAGTTGTGATGCTAGATGGTTCTGCGTGGCAGCCTGAGCCACCTATCCAGTTCGTCGCTGACCATCCGTTCACTTTCTTCATCATGGAGGAGCGGTCAGGGGTAATCCTGTTCGCCGGCCATGTCCTCGATCCCACCAACTGACCAGGCGCCGAGATTCTAGAAACTTGCTGTAAAAAAATATTGATCCTACAAACTTGGATTCCACCGTCTCATTGTGCTATTTGCGAGAGAATCTGGGAATGGACACATACCGCAACAGCGCGCAACACTGTCGCGCTGCAACTGCAAGACAATCTGGGAATCACCACTAGTGCCCTATTTCAGTTCACTAGTAATCTTGCACGTCTCGTTTACTCCTCACATCTATCTATCTATACTTCTTATAAAACAAAACCCCACTAACATGCATTTATTATTTTTCTATCTCAACATGCAATCTATCCACATCATTTATTCTCCTAGCCAATCAATTGTCCATGTCATGTAGTTCAAAAAAAATTATCCATGCCATCTCCACTAATATTTATTAATCACTACATACAAGCTAGCACACATCATCCATTTCTTAAATTATCCAATTATTCATATTAATATTTTAAAATATATATACAATGATCATCTGGATATTGCATGTTCACTTAGAAAACATAATGTATCACATCTCTTATAAATTTTAGTTTATATTATAATATAGTTTCTAAACCAATCCCCGCAGCAACGCGCGGGGTATCTTCTAGTTCTATCAATAATCATTGGCTACAACACGAAATAGTAGTACATGGAAAGGGAAGGGACGTTGGTCAGGCTCAGGCACATAGGATGAGTTCGCCACCCTCGTACCCGAAAATACGACTCCACTAGTAAGTTAGCCCCCGGCACTATCTTTACCCTCCATTTCCTGAAGTTTGTTGCAGATTCGTGCTAAAAAAGTTGTAAAAGTGCCCTCTCACCTTAGCGCAGACTGCTTCTTTAGGTCCATTTTAATTTCACACAAACCCCCTATATTTTTAGCATCTTACAAATATCGCTTTCCTTCTCTCTGCACTTCCAGTTAACTTTTTTTTTCTCTAAAGAGACAAACAATAAAATGTCCGTAAGACATTTTGTTGATAGCAAAAAGTATACATTTTTATTAGAGATCACAACATAATATTACATAATGTTTCAAATCACAGAATATTGAAGAATTTTCAATGGAGCCATTTCAAAGAATATCGAGAAATATTTCTAACAGAGTGTTCAATTTACAAAATATTGAGCAATATTTTTCCTCAGAACAGAGTTTCATGCATACTTTCATATGAATATTATGGAAGTATCAAGATTTTGTATAGTTAACACAGACTAATACAGTTTGATCTTCGTAAATTAGTGTACAACTTCATTAAAGAAACCTGACATAAGATTGATGCACAAGATTCAACAAAAATTCATACAATTTTCTTGTACTTAATTGATGGTAACCAAATCCCTTCACGGTTCAGGCTTTTTTTCATATAAGATCCATGAAGGATTCGTGAAGGTAACAAATATTCCTACACAATTTACATATAACAATTCACAATTAGATTTAGAAAATCAGTTTGTGCAGATCCATTCTATATACATTCAGATCCATATAGGATTCAACGGTTGCATACAAGATCCCGTTCATATGGAAAAAAAATTGTGGAATGTTTCGTCAAAGATCAGAAAATCTATTTAAAGAAATATGGAAGGGAAAAATCTTGGATTTTTTATGCAAAGATCAGAAGTTCCATACAAGATATAAGGAAGAAGCCACGAAAAAAAAGTAGATAGAACCGACGGAGCCTAAATCGGGCCATGCTTCATCATCTACATATACGGGAAAAATACAAAATAGCCAGATCGCCTTGTGCACGGATCATACACCACATAACTGAGAAATTTCTTATTTCTCAGTCGACTGTATAGCCATTAGATTTTGTGTGGAGATCTGTGCATATCTTTTTTTTGTTAGTTTCTTCCATGTCTGCTAAGTCGGCCCATGTGAGAAAAGAAATAGGCTCATGGATCGAAGCATTGAGTAAATATATGCACTAGTGAATGTCATTTAGTTTCTTCACGTCCTGCACGTACCCGCTACTTTTTTTTTTACTTTTTTTTTCAATAACTGGCTTAGATAAGTTGAGTTTTATTGAACGAAGTAGTTTCTTTACCATTTATATCTTTATTGAATTGTTTTACTTGAGTTTTTATCAGAATTTTTTCCAGCTAGGGGTGAGATTAGAACTGAGATTTTCAATCATGGTAGCCGCTGCGACCAAGATTTTTCAATTACGGGTGGTGCGCATTAAAGATTTTCCGGCTGCAATTTGGGTTGCAGCTAAGTAATTTTCAGTTGTGGGTGGGGTTGCAACTGTGATTTTTTTTCTGTTGCAAATGTGGTTACAAGATGAGTTTTTTGTTCAGTTGAAAGTGGTGTTGTAGCTGGGAGTTTTCTTTTGTTGCAAGTGGGGTTGCAACTACGAGTTTTGTCTGTTGCACGTGTGTGTACAACTAGGGTTTCTTTTCAGTTGCAAGTGCGGTTGCAACTAATTTTTTTATTCAATTGCAAGTGGTGTTGCAACTGGGGTTTTATTCAGTTGCAAGTGGGGTTGCAACTACGAGTTTTGTCAGTTGCAAGTGTGGGTACAACTGGCGTTTCTATACAATTGCAAGTGTGGTTGCAACTAAGATTTTTATTCGGTTGCAAGTGGAGTTGCAACTGTGAGTTTTGTCTGTTGCAAGTGTGGGTACAACTGGTGTTTCTACTCAGTTGCAAGTGTAGTTGCAACTAAGATTTTTGTTCAGTTGCAAGCGGTGTTGCAACTGGGGTTTTATTCAGTTGCAAGTGGGGTTGCAACTGCGAGTTTTGTCTGTTGCAAGTGTGGATATAGCTGGGGTTTCTATTCAATTGCAAGTGCGGATATAACTAAGATTTTTGTTCAGTTGCAAGTGGTGTTGTAACTAGGGGTTTTTCTTCAGTTGCAAGTGAGGTTGCAACTGCGAGTTTTGTCTGTTGTAAGTGTGGGTACATCTGGGGTTTCTATTCAATTGTAAGTGCGGTTGCAACTAAGATTTTTGTTAAGTTACAAGTGGGATTGCAATTGGGATTTCTATTCATTTGCAAGTGAGTTTGAAACTGCGAGTTTTGTCTGTTGTAAGCGTGGGTACAACTGGGGTTTCTATTCAATTGTAAGTGCGGTTGCAACAAAGATTTTTGTTAAGTTACGAGTGGAATTGCAACTGGGATTTCTATTCATTTGCAAGTGAGTTTGCAACTAAGATTTTGTTCAGTTGCAAGTGAGGCTGTAACTGTAATTTCTGTTAGTTGCAAGTCACGTTGTAACTAGGATTTTTGTCATTTGCAAACGTAGTTGCAACTGTGGTTTTCTTTTGGTTGAAAATAGGTTTCCAACTCTCGTCGAAAAATATCAATTGCAAACTTACCAGTAGTTGGAAAAAAATCTCACCTGTAATTCCGGCTGCAACCAAAAGAACATACCTGACTTCAACTGAAATGTCAATCACTTACTGTCTCTCACTCACTAATTTGTTTTATAATTGTCTCTCATTTTACGGTGTTAAGGGCATGTACAATGGTAGAGAAGCAACGCCTTCTCTTAGCTATCCATGTCATCTAGAGAAGGAAAAACATATAATTTATACAATGCATTCTCTCTTATTATCATCCCTAGCAATTAATGAGAATTAATTATTTTTGGCAGGAAATTGTGTGTGTAAGAGAAGACATATTGTACAATGGAGAGAATAGTCTTCTCTTATTTTCTAAGAGATCATCCCTTAGCTAAGAGAAGGCAACCTTTTTTCTCTTAATTCTCTCTCCTCCAACTAAGCAAAAATCTGACGTGACAGGGCTAAGGGAAGCCTTACAGCACCCCATTGTACATGCCCTAAGAATGAGCTTTAAAACAACGAAGGAACCTAGCATACCGTACCTTACAAGCTATACATGCTACAGCCGTATAAGAAGAAGAAAAAACTGAGCACATGCATACAAGACGACGGCCCAACACATGCACAGCTCAAGGCCCAGTCCTCTATGCGGGTCAACCAGGTGATCGAAGGTCACGTACAATCGCTTCATACTGTGTGGCTGACGTCAGCTGACTGAGAAATAACTTATTTATCAGTCAGCTGAGAATTAGAGAGACCCATAGAAAACAACTTAGATCCAAACGAAAAAAAGGAATAGCATCTTCGGGCCATCCAGTGAGCCCAGATCTGGCCAGTCCTGCTACAGCACGTAGCCGAGGAGAGGAATATGGCTCTACAAGCACCGCTCATCCTCCATGGCGATCAGAGGCGACGAGGGGAAATCTTCCATGTCTGGATCGGGCGTCCAACTCATCACAACGCGTTGGAGGGTGATACGTCCATTTTGCATCACTATTTTATATCATAATTTTCTGTTATTCATCGATATTTTCATGTTATGATGCATCCCTTATGTTATTTTATCTTATTTTGCATGTTTTATAATTTTTGGAGAATAAACACCGGGACCAAAAATCTGATGGAAAAAGCACCGTCGAGATACCATATTTCAAAAGATCAGAAGAAGAAGGGGGACATCTGGGGGTTCCTAAAAGTTCAGAGGAGGAACCCGGCCTAAAGGAGAGCCAGAGGGGGGCCCCCAGGGGCCCACACCTAGGGGTGTGGCCACCCTAGCCCACCTCTGGGGTCATCTTTGGCGTGCTTAGCCCGAGGGAACCCTAAGCCCCATTCCATATTCGAAGAATTATTCCGCCGCCGCCGCGGGGCGGAAAACACCCGAGAGAGAAAAGCTCTCTGGCAGGGAGAAATCTGCCTGGGAAATTCCTCTCTGGAGAGGGAAAATCACCGCCATCGTCACCGTCATTGCTCCGGGCATCATTAAGATCGTCATCATCATCATCACCACCACTAGCACCATCATCCTCGTCATCCACCGTCATCCCGCTGTAACAATTAGGGGTCTCTATCGTTGTTTTGCATTAGTTCTCTCTCCCGGTGTGGATTACTTGTTAGTAGTTGATGCTTGTGAGATTTATTGGTGTTTGCACTTTATGACCAGATTGTTATCATCCATTATATCACCTCTGATTATGATCCATATGATGTCTTGTGAGTAGTTCGTGTTGTTCTTGAGGACCTGGGAGAAGTCAAATTGTTAGTAGTGAAGTAATGTTGAATAATATTTAATGTTTGATATTTAAGTTGTGGTGTTATTCTTCTAGTGGTGTCATGTGAACGTCGACTACATGATACTTCACCATTTATGGGACTAGGGGAATGCATCGTGTATTTGGCTACTAATTGTGGGGTTGCCGGAGTGACAGAAACCTAAACCCTCGTTAGGTAACCATTACACGAGGGAGCGTAGGATCCTGGAGTTTAAAGCCGTGGTTAGATTTATTTCTTAATTACTTTCTTGTAGTTGCGGATGCTTGCAAAGGGTAAATCACAAGTATGTATTAGTCTTGGATGGGAAGGTACATTAGCATAGGTTCACCCACACAACACTTACAAAACACCTAAAATTATTCAGCTACATGGAACAAAAGCACTTGACAGAAACCTCTCGTGTGTCCTCAAGAACGTTTGTTAATCATAAGTAAACCTACGGGCTTGTCCTTTGCTGAAGAAAGGATTGGGCCACTTGATGAAATTATTACTACTGCATTTTATTTACTCGCACTTTATTTATCTGCAATATAAAAAACCCAGTATTTACAGTTATTCCTTCATCGAAACTGCTTGTCAACACCTTCTGCTCCTCGTTGGGTTCGACACTCTTATTTATCGAAAGTACTATGATACACCCCCTATACTTGTGGGTCATCAAGACTATTTTCCGGCGCCGTTGCCGGGGAGTGAAGCACTATTGGGAAGTGGAATTGATAAAGGAAGCTTCTGTTGTAAGTGTTGTTTTTATTACTGTCTACTGCTTTATTACACTATGTTTGGGTCTCCTTTTGAGTCCTTATTTGTGGGCACTGCTACCAATGCTAGGGTAGTAAATGACCCACTGCCTGATGATTTGGATCCTTATAAAATACCTATAAAGATTGTTAAACATGTTAGGGATAACTCCTATTTAGGTGATGGAACTATCCATCCTGGTGATCATTTGCTCTTTTTACATGAATTATGCGAGTTGTTCAAGTGTGCAGGTATTACAACGAGCCAAGTGAAGAGGAAATTATTCTCTATATCATTGACAGGCCGAGCCTCTGAATGGTTCAAACTGCTGAAAAATAGCCAAACTATTAGATGGGAGGAAATTGTGCCTCTCTTTTATTCTAAATTCTATCCTCCCAGTGAAATTCATAGAGATCGGAATTATATATATAATTTTTAGCCTCATCACGGAGAGAGTATTTCCCAAGCATGGGGGAGACTGAAGTTACTAATGCTCAAATGGCCTGTTCATGAGCTCCCCAATAATATTGTTATTAATAATTTCTATGCAAGGCTTTCTCTTCATGATAAGGATTTATTGGATGCTTCTTGTTATGGATCATTTACATGTATCAAAGATGAAGATAAATGGGATCTTCTTGACCGTATTCAAGAAAACACTGAAGGATGGGAGAATGACAAAGGTAGAAAGTCAGGTATAAATTACGATTATGAATGCATTAAAACTTTTATGTCATCCGATGATTTTCATAATGTTAGTACTGTTTATGGTCTTGATTCTCAAGTTGTTGCAAACTTATATAAGGCTTTTGCTTCTTATTTTGATATTCCTAAAAAGGAATGGGACAAGTACCATGCTCCTTATAAAGATACTGTTAATTGTGTTCCTGCTAGAGATATAGAAGTTCATACTGTTGATTTTATTGTGCCCGAACCTTATATTGAGAAATTGCCTTTCCCTGCTAAGGTAAAAGAACATTCTATGTTAGCTAGTGTGGTTAATAAAAGTGCAAGGAAACCTGTAGACCTAGGAACAAATAACTGTAGAACCTACAGTAGCTATAGTAAAGGACCTTGTTTCTGAAAATCTAGAAGAGGGACACATTATATTTTGTGAAGATGCTTCTAATATTGTCTCCCATCCTAGTAAATCTAGGAAACCTAGTGTTCCTGTGCTATCTGTTAGGATAGGTGATATTGCTATTATGGTTTGTGTGATATTGGTGCTAGTTCTAGTGCTATTCCTTATGAGCTTTATAAAGAAATCATGCATGAAATTGGTTCTTGTGAACTTGAAGACATTGATGTGATTATTCAACTTGCTAATAGGGAAATATTTCTCCAATTGGTATTGTTAGAGATGTGGAGGTGTTATGTGGTAAAACTAAGTATCCTGCTGATTTTCTAGTACTAGGCACTTCTGCCAGTGATACTTGTCCTATTATATTTGGTAGACCTTTCTTAAACACTTTTGGTGCTGTTATTGATTGCAAAAAGGAGAAAAATCTTACAAAGTTTGATAGAGAGTCTTATGAATTTAATTTCTCCAAATTTGCTAAAGTACCTTATGAAGCTGAATTGCCTAATGAGAATTATAGAGTTGAACAATTGGCTGTTATTGCTCTTGCTCCTAACAATCCTTTGCAGCAATACATGGAAGACCACGAAAGTGATGTCTTTAGGGAAGGAAGAAATGAAATTGACGAGATTTTCCTACATCAGCTAACAATGCTAAAACATAATTTACCGGTGGAAGACTTGGGTATCACATTACCACCCAAGGAGGATCCTGTTTTTTATTTAAAGCCTTTGCCCGACAATCTTAAATATGCTCATATTGATGATAATAAATTATATCCTGCTATTATTAGTTCTAAACTTTCTGATAAAGAAGAGGAGAGATTATTGGGAATATTGAAGAAACACAGAGGTGCTATTGGTTATTTTCTTGATGATTTGAAAGGGATTTCTCCTACTATATGTCAGCATGCTATTAATATTGAACGTGATGCAAAGCCAGTTGTTGAGCACTAATGTCGTTTAAATCCTAAGATGAAGGATGTGGTAATAAATGAGGTATTAAAACTCATTGATGCTGGTATTATTTATCCTATTGCTGATAGTAGATGGGTTAGTCATGTGCATTGTGTCCCTAAGAAAGGAGGGATGACTGTTGTGCCAAATGAAAATAATGAACTTATCCCTCAAAGTTATAGGATGTGCATTGATTTTAGGAAGGTTAACAAAGTTACTAAGAAAGATCATTATCCTTTGCCTTTTATTGATCAAATGTTAGAAAGGTTGTCTAAGAAAACTCATTTCTGCTTTCTTGATGGTTATTCTGGGTTCTCTCAAATTGCTGTTAGGAAGCCTGATCAAGATAAAACAACTTTCACTTGTCCTTTTGGAACCTATGCTTATAGACGTATTCCTTTTGGTTTATGTAATGCTCCTGCGACTTTTCAAAGATGCATGTCTGCTATCTTTCATGGTTTTTGTGAAGAAATTGTGGAAGTCTTGATGGACGATTTCTCCGTCTATGGAACTTCTTTTGATAATTGTTTGCAGAATCTTGATAAAGTTTTGTAGAGATGTGAGGAGACTAATCTTGTTCTTAATTGAGAGAAATGCCATTTTATGGTTAATGAAGGAATTGTTCTTGGACATAAAATCTCTAAAAGAGGTATTGAAGTGGATAGAGATAAAGTTGAAGCTATTGAGAAAATGCCCTGTCCCAGGGATGTTAAAGGTATTCGTATTATTCTTGGTCATGATGGTTTCTATAGAAGGTTTATTAAAGATTTCTCTAAAATATCAAAGCCTCTTACTAATCTTCTTCAAAAAGATGTACCTTTTGTTTTTGATGAAGATTGTAAAGAAGCTTTTGAAATTTTAAAGAAGGCTTTAATATCTACCCCTATTGTTCAACCACCTGATTGGAATTACCATTTGAAATCATGTGTGATGCTAGTGATTATGCTGTAGGTGCTGTTCTTGGATAATGGGTAGATAAGAAGTTAAATGTTATTCATTATGCTAGTAAAACTCTTGATGCTGCTCAAAAGAATTATGCTACACCTAAGAAAGAATTCCTAGCTGTTGCTTGTGATAAATTTAGGCAGTATATTGTTGATTCTAAAGTTACTATTCATACTGATCATGCTGCTATTAAGTACCTTATGGAAAAGAAAGATGCTAAGCCTAGGATTATTAGATGGGTGCTTCTCTTACAAGAGTTTGATTTACATATAGTGGATAGGAAGGGTGCTGAAAATCATGTTGCTGATAATTTGTCTAGATTAGAAAATATCTCTGATGACTCTATTCCTGTTAATGATAGTTTTCCTAATGAATAGTTAGCTGCTATAAAAGTGAGATCTCAAGAGAGTCAATGGTATGCTGATTATGCTAACTTTATAGTTTTGAAGTATTTGCCTCCTACCTTTACAACTCAGCAAAGAAGAAATTTCTTCTATGATTTGAGGCATTATTTTTGGGATGACCCACACTTATATAAAGAAGGTGTTGATGGTATTATGTGAAGATGTGTTCCTGAAAATGAACAACAAGAGATATTGAGAAAATGTCATAGTAGTGCTTATGGAGGACGTCGCGCTGGAGATAGAACAGCACATAATGTTCTACAATCAGGTTTTTATTGGCCCACTCTCTTTAAAGATGCTAGAAAATTTGTTTTATCTTGTGATCAATGTCAAAGGGTTGGAAATATTTCTAGACGTAATGAAATGCCTATGAATTATTCTCTTGTTATTGAACCGTTTGATTGTTGGGGTTTTGACTTTATGGGTCCTTTCCCTCCTTCAAAAGGCTACACTAATATTCTTGTTGCTATTGATTATGTTACTAAACGGGTAGAAGCTATACCTACTAAAAGTGCTGATGGTGAAACCTCAATAAAAATGCTTAAAGACATAATTTTCCCTAGGTTTGAAGTACCTAGATATCTTATGACTGATGGGGGTTCTCATTTTATTCATGGTGGTTTTAGAAAAACTCTTGCTAAATATGATGTTAATCATAGAATTGCCTCACCCTATCATCCTCAAACTAGTGGGCAAGTAGAATTATCAAATAGATAGATCAAATCTATCTTGCAAAAGACTGTTAAGAAATCTAGAAAAAAATGGGCTAAGAAATTAAATGATGCTTTGTGGGCTTATAGAACTGCTTATAAAAATCCCATGGGCATGTCTCCTTATAAAATGGTTTATGGAAAATCTTGTCACTTGCCCCTAGAATTAGAACATTAAGCTTATTGGGTTGTGAAAGACCTAAATAGAGATTTTAAACTTGCTGGTGAGAAAAGGTTGCTTGACTTAAGTTCCTTAAATGAATGGAGGAGTGAAGCATATGAAAATGCTAAGCTCTTTAAAGAGAAAGTTAAAAGGTGGCATGATAAGAGAATTATTAAAAGAGAATTTCATGTTGGTGAGGAAGTGCTATTGTATAGATCTCGTCTCAGATTTTTTGCAGGAAAATTACTCTCGAGATGGGAAGGACCTTTTGTTACTGAAGAGGTATATCGTTCGGGGGCAATTAAAATTGATTCCCTTGAAGACAACTCCTCACAAGTGCTGAATGGCCAAAGACTCAAGCATTATATTTCTGGAGATCCTTATAATGAAAATGTTGATTGAATTCGAGCCATGATATCGGAGGAATTCATTAAGAAGCATATTTCAGAAACTACAGGGTCAGTTTTCGAATAGGTATCAGTTTTGGTAAGAAAATGTTCGCGAAACATCTTTCAACTTATATGTTTACTGTTTTTAGAAAATATGAAAATCATGAGCCGGAAACGAGAGGGATACGGAGCCTGGAGGCTCAACACCATAGGGTGGCGGGGGCCCACCTCTGGCCGCGCCAACCCATGGTGTGAGCGCCCCGGAGCCCCTCTCTGGCTCGTTTCGACCTGGACTTTTCTTTCGTTATAAAACTTTTTGCTATACAATCCCCCGGACCCCCCGAAGTCCTGTATATCATTTTCTCGTCGTGTTTCTGTTTCGAGATGTTTTCTGCCAGGATCTGTTTTTGGTTTTAGAAGCATCATGGTCTTCGCCAACGACAACAAGGGGAAGGGACCAAAGGAAGATGATGTCCAAGACCTGAAGCCGGAGGAGGAGATCGAGAGTGGATCTGAAGGAGATATAGAGGAAAACCCATGAGTGCATCCACGCGCCACCGTCGCAAGCATTAGGGTGGTTGCTAACCCCTTGAAGCTCAAGAGAAACGTGCGGATGAGCACCGGAGGGAAAGTTCCACGTCACTCCCTAGCTTCGAAGACACCTGCTGCGGGAGTCGAGAACTACTTACACACATTAATTCATGATTATCAGTGCAAAAAGGTGCGCAATAGGTATTTTCCCTCTATGTGGGATATGAATCATTCTAACCGTGCAGATGAAGGAAGCTCTCAACCTAAGGAAGAGTGGGGGGGGGATCTTGGTGGCTGGGATTCACCGTCTGACAGGCATCCAAACTGTATTGATCGCAATACTGAGGTGATGCGTATGCTTATGTTCGTGATTGAAGATCTGAAGAAATCAATTGATAAGCTCATCGAGAAGGATTCACCACCACCACCGAAGAATTGATTCGTCATTGGTTCTGGCATCCCCTCAGCTTGTTCCAAGCTTGGGGGGAGTGCCGCGGTATCACATCACTATCTTTCATCTTTTTACTTTTTTAGTAGAGTCGTATCATGAGTAGAGACGTTATCATACATGATGGTTTGCAGTATGGAAGTGTCTCTCCCTAGTTGGTTATCGTTGTATCTGTTGGTGTGAGTTGCCGGTTTGAAATATTAATGAGAAGTTTCATCATTTACTTTCTATGCACATTATTTCAGATTTCAACTTCCGTCATATGGTTGAGCTTGCTATTAGTATTTGGTATCACTCTAGAGATCATCAAGTTAATCTAATTGGTTTTGGCAAACTTAGCTTGGGTCAGAAGAAATAATAATTTGAGTTGCTAGTATAAGAAAGAGGAATTTGCCTATTAGCTCATAAACTTAGTATTCACTAGTTAAGAACTCTTGTGCTTTCAATGAAGATTGCATGATTGGTTGCATCATATGTATATTTGTTTTTTTTTCCTTCAACTCTTATGCTTGCTACCTAGCCTTGCTAGCCAAAAACCCTGTACTGAGAGGGAATGGTTCTCGTGCATCCAAACCTTAAACCCCAAAACCTTGCTCGTTGTGTCCACCATACCTACCAACATGTGGTATTTCACCGCCACTCCAAGTAAATTACTCATGTGCTACCTTTAAAACTTTCAAATTACTCATGTTTTGTGTTTCTGTTTTAGCTCATGGGGACGCAAATAGAGAATCTTTATCTCACTTGTTGATTGGACTCACACACCTGGACTAGTGGCTTCATCCGCTTATCGAAATGCTAGAGCTGGCAGCGGGGTTCCCATCCCCAAATAATAATACAAATTCTCTTCACTCTTTTTCCCTTGATTTATCAGTCAAAGCATAATTGTGTAAACAAAAGAGAAAGAGGGATGATCTTCTATACCAGTTGCGTCCTTCTATGGGAGCCGCTCTTGTGAGTCTAGTTGGCTTGTGACATACTGTATTTTCTGTTTGCCATTCGTTGACATAAGCGTACACCTCTCAAAATTTAGAAACTCCTACACGGTTTGTGATTGTTGGCAGGCACCCGAGGATTCGGTTAGATGGTTTGTGTAAGATGGTTGGGAGGAGTGTCATGCATTTTATACCTCTGTTTATTAAAATAAAAGCTCTAGCACATGAGTGGTCAATGCTTCCCTCTGCGAAGGGCCTATCTTTTACTTTTATGTTGAGTCAGTAAACCCACTTCCTTCTGTCTCCAGCAAGCATTTGAGTTGTTGTGATCTCATCATCTATATGTTGATTTATTCAATCATGTTTTCTATCCTTCTTTGTTTAGCACGTGCTTTATTATCTGAATGAATATTACTTTGAAAGCTATGAATCACTATAAAAGAGTTGTTATAATTAAACATGTTAAGCTCTACAATATAAACCTTGTTATAAAGACTTCACCTAAGATAATTATAATTTCATTAAATATTCTCTAACCAAGAACGAAGTTTTCCATCACCAGTTTAGATTCTCTCTTTTGCATCTTTATTTGTGACTCCCTTTACTTGTTTCAAGTTAATTTATATGAGAGGAAGTTGTTGTCTATAATGATTGGTTCATAGGTAAATGTGATGCTTCTTGTCCGTATTTTATTTATCGACTCTTCACTCCATAAACCCGTGGTCATGTTTTCTGAGTTCAGTTTCGCTTGGGGACAAGCGAGGTCTAAGCTTGGGGGGAGTTGATACATCCATTTTGCACCACTATTTTATATCATAATTTTCGGTTATTCATCGATATATTTCATGTTATGATGCATCCCTTATGTTATTTTATCTTATTTTGCATGTTTTATAATTTTTGGAGAATAAACATCGGGACCAGAAATCTGATGGAAAAAGCACCATCCAGATACCATATTTCAAAAGATTAGAAGAAGAAGGGAGACATCCGGGGGTTCCGAAAAGTTCAGAGGAGGAACCCAGCCTGAAAGAGAGCCAGAGGGGGGCCACCAGGGGGCCCGCACCTAGTGGTGGAGCGCCCCTGGCCGCCACCTAGGTGTTTGGCCACCCTGGACCACATCTGGGGGTCATCTTTAGCGTGCTTGGCCCCGAGGGAACCCTAAGCCTCATTCCATCTTCGAAGAATTATTCTGCTGCTGCCGCGGGGTGGAAAACACCCGAGAGAGAAAAGCTCTCTGGTAGGGAGAAATCTGTCGGGGAAATTCCTCTCCGGAGAGGGGAAATCACCGCCATCGTCACCGTCATCGCTCCGGGCATCATCAAGATCATCATCATCATCATCACCACCAGCACCATCACCCTCATCATCCACCATCATCCCGCTGTAACAATTAGGGGTCTCTATCATTGTTTTGCATTAGATCTCTCTCCCGGTGTGGATTACTTATTAGTAGTTGATGCTTGTGAGATTTATCGGTGTTTGCACTTTATGACCAGATTGTTATCATCCATTATATCACCTCTGATTATGATCCATATGATGTCTTGTGAGTAGTTCATGTTGTTCTTGAGGACATGGGAGAAATCAAGTTGCTAGTAGTGAAGTAATGTTGAATAATATTTAATGTTTGATATTTAAGTTGTGGTGTTATTCTTCTAGTGGTGTCATGTGAACGTCGACTACATGATACTTCACCATTTATGGGCCTAGGGGAATGCATCGTGTATTTGGTTACTAATTGTGGGGTTGCCGGCGTGACAGAAACCTAAACCCCTGTTAGGAAACCATTACACGAGGGAGCGTAGGATCAGGAGTTTAAAGTTGTGGTTAGATTTATTTCTTAATTACTTTCTTGTAGTTGCGGATGCTTGCAAGGGGTATAATCACAAGTATGTATTAGTCTTGGATGGGACGGTACATTTGCATAGGTTCACCCACACAACACTTATCAAAACACCTAACATTATTCAGCTGCATGGAACAAAAGCACTTGACAGAAACCAACCGTGTGTCCTCAAGAACGTTTGTTAATCATAAGTAAACCTACCGGCTTGTCCTTTGCTGAAGAAACGATTGGGCCACTTGCTCCAATTATTACTACTGCATTTTATTTACTCACACTTTATTTATCTGCAATATCAAAAAACCCTACAAATCTATTTTCCAGTATTTACAATTATTCCTTCATCGAAACTGATTGTCAACACCTTCTGCTCCTCGTTGGGTTTGACACTCTTATTTATCGAAAGTACTACGATACACCCCCTATACTTGTGGGTCATCAGAGGGGAAGGTGTGGACGCCGGGCCCCGTCCCGGTCCTGGTCACCGTGATGCGTTGGGGCTGCTAGATGCAGCCGAGGTAGCCCACCACCATGGAAGGGAGGAGGCGCCAGGGAGAGGGTCGCGCCGAGCTCTAGGCTGAGCTCAACCTCCACCTTCCTGGGACGGGATGCACGAGGGAGAGGAGGCCCACCGAGCGCGGGGCCGGCTTGACCTCTGCCTGCCTAGGACGGAAAAGCGCGAGGGAGAGGTGGAACCGCATGGTGGTCTGCGGCTGCCTCGACCGAGGTCGCACCGGTTGGATGGCGAGGTGGAGATGCGGAGAGGGAGAAACCTCTTAGTAGCGTCGGGATCTGTGTCCTCGCCAGGCAGATCACCGCCCTCCTGGTCGTTGCAGCGCCCAGAACAAAGGCGTAGGGGCGACCGGGCGAGGGAGTTGTTGACGAGGTCGGGGACGAGGTTGGTCTCCACTAGCCTGTCCAGGACGAGGAAGCAGGTCGGGGAGGAGGTTGACCTCCACGAGCGTCCCATACGCGTCCTCGGCGGGGAGGAGCTGGAGCTCGAAGCAACACCTCTCGCCGCCCTATCGAGATCTAAAATAGTGGGAGGAGGTTTCTGCCGCCAAATCTTGAAGTGGCCTTGGAGTTGCAGCGGGTCATCGGCGTCGCGTCGATCTAGCCTCGAGCCTCGCGACAATGGGGATCTGGAGAGGGGGACGAGGGGATCGAGATTTCGAGGTGGTTGGAGGTGAGGCGGCGGTGCGGTGCGGAGCAAATGGAGATAGCGTTTGACCGCTTGAGGGCCAGACTGCTTTATATACCCTAGTGGAGTGCGGTTTAATTCCTCAGTTTTTAGGGGATGAAAACATAAAAATATTTAACGGCTTTGATAGTGCCCGGGGCCCAACCTACTAGTGGAAAATCCGTTTTGCCCTCGTACCCAAACTGACTCCACTTGGAAGCTAAGCTACATCATGTACTTGACCAGCCGGTGGAGGAGACCACTTGTGCTGCTGCACCTAGCCTAGGCCTTCTCCATCCTTGAACAAATTACGGTTTCCAATAAATAAGACTATCTCAAGTTCCAAGTTGGAACTAACTACAGGGGTTCGTCATGGTCCCTTATACTATTTCTCTGCTCCCACCAAAGCCAATAGAGACATACAATTCCTAACTGTAGATCGTCCGGAAACCTACAAGTTTCAGCAACTTCTTCCAATGGGGAACTGCAGTTTCATTTTTCAAACTTAATATCCGAGTACAGGAGGCCATGAGTCAAGACCGCTCTCGCGACCGCGCGGGCGACCCACGGGGGGGCACTCCGGCCCTTGCCGCCGACTCCTGTAGCCTTAGTTTAGCCCTCCTCACCCCCCCAACAGTGCCCCGTCTCTAGCTCTTGGAAGCGCTGCGGCCGTTTCAGGTGCTTGCAGCTCCGATCGGGGGCGGACGAAAATCGCGTCGGGGACCCTAGGTGAGAAATTCTAGACCCGCATTCTCGAGCAGCTCCAGTCAACCGTCTCTTTCACCCCCCCTCTACTGGAATCGGACACTTCGCCGTGTATCAGAACGACTCGGCGAAGGACGAAAAATACTCGGCAACCTCTTTGCCGAGTTCCACACTCGGCACAGGTCACTCGGCGTCGTTCATCTCGGCAATCGGAACTTTGCCGAGTGTCAGACCACGGGATGCTCGGCAACCTTTTTGCCGAGTATTTTCCGTGCACACTCGGCAAAGTTTCCTGGAACAGGTTCCGTCCTTAGTCCCATAACGGAACGGTGCTCGACACTTTGCCGAGTGCCACACTCGGCAAAGTTCCTGGGCCCAGGCGTCCATGGTAGCGCCACGTGGTCTGTACGCCGAGTGTCGTGACACTCGGCAAAGAGGCAGGCCCTGTTCGCCGAGTGGCCTCTTTGCCGAGTGTCATTTCGCCGAGTAGCATAGTGCTCAGCCGAGTGGCCTGTACGCCGAGTGTCGTGGCACTCGGCAAAGATCAGAAACACTACGCCGAGTGCCTGAGTTTGCCGAGTGTCTGTTCGCCGAGCGTACACACTCCACCGAGTGGGGACTATGCCGAGTGCCGTGACACTCGGCATAGTCCCCTCCCGTGTACGCCGAGCCCAGGTTTGCCGAGTGTCGCACTCGGCAAAGAGGTTGCCCAGGCGACCAAATGGCACCTGGGAGCAAACTTTGCCGAGTGTTTTGTTGGCCACTCGGCAAAGACTTGCTCCCAGGTGACATTTGGTCGCCTGGGCAACCTCTTTGCCGAGTGTAACACTCGGCATAGTGACCATTTGGGTCTTTGCCGAGTGCAACACTCGGCAAAGAGGTTGCAATTTTAACAGAAACTGTCTGCATTTGCTTCATTCCCTGCAATGAAATCACAAATCACATATTTTTCAAATGTTTCAGTACCACAATACTCAAAACAGACATATTTGCAACAAAAATAGCAAGAAATGCATAATATACTTCATATTTAGCTCCACAAACACAGAACACACATATTTGCACCAAAATAGAAACAAATGCATAATATACTTAATATTTAGCTCCACAAACACAGAATGCATGACACAAAGGTTTAAACGCCATCCTACACGCATCCTAAGTAGTTCAAAAGTTCACAAGTTCAATATGGCCTATGGCAGACAGTTTCATCATCGTCAATGGAGCCACAACAATGACGGAGGTCTACGGAGCCGACTCGTCACCGTCAGCTCGAGATCCGTCCTGCTCCATGTCGTTCTGGGTTCCCGATGATGAAGCATTTCCCTATAAAGATCCATATTAGTCGACTAAGCTGGAAAAATGAATCAGTTAACAAGCTGCAAGCCAACTTACCAAGTTGAGGTTGAACGGCGGTAGAGGAGGTAGAGGAGGAGCTGATGGATCCCGTGGAAGAGCGCTGACCATCTGCAAAGATCAAAAGAGATAGACCGGTGAGTTTACACGCATATAATGATGAATGGAACTAAAAGGGGTGAAAATAATACCTGCATCATTGCCTGCATCCATGCATGCTGGCTACTCATCTGCGCCTCCATTCTTTGGACCTTCTCTTGGGACTCCATCGCGATCCGCTTGTTTTCATCAACTTCATCCTACGGGATGTTTAATGTCAACAATTGCGCAACGGAAACAAGATATACGGGTGCTGAAGAATGATTGTACCTGCATAGCGGCGATGGCATCTAGTCCTGGCCGTGGGCGGCGCTCGATAGAGGGCGATGAGCTGACCGACCTCGCACGGATCTGGGAGAGTGTTGACACACCTTGTCGACGACCTGAACGTGGACGATCTCCTCACGGCGATGGCCTCCGCGACATGGCCATCACCTCCCTGCCGCCGGTGCCACAACTTACCGGGCAGCATATCTTCTCCTCGCTCGTGACGCAGCTTGACGACGACGGAGACTCGGACCTCGAACGCACGAGGCTTTCTGGCCCAAGATACACAGATAAATATTGTGGAGAAGAAGAAGAACACACAGAATATTTTGGCACCGCCCGATGATCTCGACGCTGGGCAGCGCCTCGCGGTTGTCTACCTGGAGCCATCAAATGGGTTCTCCAACCCAATCGAAGCCATTGCGGAGGTTCTTTTCCGGGCTGCACCCCTCCTCCAATTCGAGCTGGTCCCATCAGGGGTTGGGCAAGTCTACGCCCGTTTTCGCACCCCGGAGGCGCGGGATCGCACTATCTCCCTGTTCCCCGTCATGCATGAAGATGTCCGTGTCTCGTTGGAAAAAAGGAGGAAGCTCAGCGCATCCCCCATGCGTGCCGATACATGTGCTCTGCTGTGGGCTTCGTCGCCCGGTGCTGAGCAGATGATGTTGTAAAAACCAGAAGAAGATTGTCTTGCTACTCGGTGCCTTACAAGGGCCGAGTCCTCACGTATATATAATAGGCTATGCGGCCTGGGCAGTACAGAGAAGTCCTAGTAGGACTCGAAGAGGAGTCCAAGTCGGTTTCATAGCCAACCGACTTGGTTTACAAGTTTCCTATTCTAATACCCTCCCTTAATCACAACTTACTCAAGTTGAGATTACGCTTAAATTCTTCAAAACTACGTACTGGCAATGATTTTGTGAATCCATCTGCAACTTGATCCTTCGAAGGAATAAACCGAATGTGTAATTGTTTCTTGAGAACTCGTTCTCTGACAAAGTGAAAGTCAATCTCAATATGTTTAGCCCGAGCGTGAAATACTGGATTGGCTGACAAATATGTAGCCCCCAAATTATCACACCATAAACATGGTGTTTGTCTGAGCTTGATTCCCAGTTCCTCTAGAAGAGATTGCACCCAAATAATTTCTGCTGTAGCATTAGCTAGGGATTTATACTCTGCCTCAGTACTAGATCTGGAGACTGTTGCTTGTTTCTTGGCACTCCAAGATATGAGATTGGAACCAAGGAAAACAGCAAAACCTCCTGTGGATCTTCTATCATCAAGACATCCTGCCCAATCAGCATCAGAAAAGGCACTAACCAACATAGAACTTGATCTGGTGAATGTTAATCCAATGCCAATGGTGCCTTTAACATATCGCAGAATACGTTTAGCTGCTGTCCAATGCAAAGTAGTAGGGGCATGCAAATATTGGGAAACTTTGTTGACAGCATATGAAATATCAGGACGTGTCAAAGTCAAGTACTGTAGCGCACCAACCAGACTCCGATAATTTGTGCTGTCTTCTGACCCTAGTAACCGACCTTCACTGGCTGTAACCTTTTCTGAAGATGATAAGGGAGTTGGAGCAGGTTTGGAGTGGGACATATTGACACGTGTGAGAATATCTCGGGCATATTTAGCTTGATGCAAAATAAGACCATCATCAGTGTGTTGTACTTCCATGCCAAGGAAGAAGTGAAGATTTCCAAGATCCTTGAGAGCAAACTCTGAATTTAATGCTTTGAGTAAGGCATTTGTGGCATCATTTGAGGAACTGGAAACTATGATGTCATCAACATATATAAGCATGTAGATAGTGACATGTGGCTTATGATAAATAAAGAGAGAAGTATCCGATTTTGATGCAAAGAAACCAAGAGTAGTAAGCTGAGAGCTGAGTCGAGAGTACCATGCACGAGGTGCTTGTTTTAATCCATATAAGGCTTTGTCCAATTTGCAAATATAATCTGGTCTTTGTTGATCTTCATATCCAGGGGGTTGTCTCATATAGACCTCCTCTTCCAGAACACCATGAAGAAACGCGTTCTTTACATCCAGTTGTCGTAAACTCCAACCTCTGGAGACAGCCACAGAGAGGACAAGTCGGATAGTAGCAATTTTAACTACTGGGCTGAAAGTATCCTCGTAATCAATTCCATAGCGTTGTTTGAATCCTTTAGCAACCAGTCGTGCTTTATATCTGTCAATGCTCCCATCAGCTTTCCTCTTAATCCTGTATACCCAACGACAGTCAATAATATTTGTGCCATGACGTGCCGGTACCAAGTGCCATGTATTATTTTTCATGAGTGCCATATGTTCATCATCCATTGCCTGTTTCCAATCCTTATGTGCTAAGGCCTCCTTTAAAGTGATTGGTTCTTCTGTTGAAGCTGGGAGACACCAACGTATAGTCCCATCTTTAAATTCCTTGGGCTTAACAATTCCACGCGATGCACGCGTTACAGCTCGTTCTGAAACATCATGAGAGCGCACAGTCTGAGGAGCCACAGAAGATCTGGTCTGACCGGGAGCAGGAGCAGCATGCAGATCTGGCGCATGTGATCCGGTCGGTTCTGCGTGGCTCTGCGTGTGTCCATGGACAGAGGAATCTGCGGATGTAGAGGATCCGGCGCTGTCCTGTCGGGTGGATGAGGACCGAGGCGAGTCCGCCAGGTGGCGTGTCGCCACAGGCTCGTCGGGGGTTGTCTCCTGCACGTGATCCGAGGGGGATCGGGGGGACAGATCAGGTGACGTTGGATCCAAGGACGATTCTGGACCAGAATCTTCATCATTGTCAGTGTTGTTTCCGTCTTCTTGTGACATATGATCAAAGTCTCCGTTTTGACTCAAATTTGCATCATTATCTTCCAAATTTTCTCCTGTTTCCTGCAGGGACTGAACAACATATCTAGATGGAATATTAGTCAAAATTGAATCATTAGTATGTTCGCCCCCATGCAAGGATTTATCAAGAAGAACAATGTCTTTGCGAAGCAATGCACCCGCATTTGGATGAAGTTTTTCAAAGGGAAAAATAGACTCATCAAAAACGACATCACGGGAAATATAGACTCGACCAGTTGAAATATCGAGACATTTAACACCTTTATGAAGGGGACTATAGCCAAGAAAGACACATTGTTTTGAACGAAAAGCAAGTTTCCGTTTGTTGTAGGGACGAAGGTTGGGCCAACATGCGCAACCAAAGACTCGAAGAGAGGAATAGTCCGGTGTTGTGTTAAGCAAGCGATGAACCGGAGTATCATAATCTATGACCTTGCTAGGAAGCATATTTATGAGATATGTGGCGGTAAGAAAGGCTTCATCCCAAAATTTTAGAGGTATGGAGGCATTTGCAAGTAAAGCAAGGCCAACTTCCACAATGTGGCGATGCTTACGTTCAGCTGAGCCATTTTGTTGATGTGCATGAGGACAAGATACATGATGAGCAATGCCTTGTGTTTGGAAGAAGGAGTTTAGCTTTTCATACTCTCCTCCCCAATCTGATTGAATAGTGAGAATTTTTCTATCAAGCTTCCTTTCAACAAGTTGTTGGAAGTTTGAAAAAGCAGAATACACATCAGACTTCCTTTTAAGAAGATATATCCAGGTAAACTTGCTATAATCATCAATAAAACTTACATAGTAGTCATGTTTCCCAACAGAAGTAGGTGCAGGTCCCCAAACATCAGTAAAGACTAATTGAAGTGGAGCTGTAGATACACTGGTTGAGATAGGATAAGGTAACTGATGACTCTTAGCTTGTTGACAAGGACCACAAATAGACTCGACTTTCTTAGTTCTAATGAAGGGAAGTTTATTTTTGCTAATGACTCGCCTAACAGTTGCAAAGGAAGGATGACCTAAACGACTATGCCACTTTGCATGAGTTGGTTTGGTGACGGCAAAGGCATGCTTCTGATTTGATGACACAGATGATGAAATAAGTGGATATAGTCCTCCAACACAGTATCCTTTATGAATTATGTTCCTCGTAGCTTGATCCTTAATCAAAAAGAATGAGGGATGAAACTCAATAAAGACATTGTTATCGAGAGTAAAACGATGAACAGATAACAGATTTTTGGATGCATGAGGAACATGGAGAATATTATGAAGATGATAGTTTTGATTAGGGGTGCGAACAACTGAATGACCAATATGACAAATTTCCATACCTTGTCCGCTAGCAGTGTTTACTTTGTCTTGCCCCTTGTATTTGTCACGAACTGTAAGATGATTCAATTCACTTGTAATATGGTGTGTAGCACCGGTATCTGGGTACCAATTAGTGTCCACACCGTAGGAGGCATTATGCACCTCCTTATATCATATGTATCTTCAGCATGATTATCCTCTTGATACCGATGCCAGCAATCATTGGCTGAATGTCCTTCGCGGTGACAGATCTGACACGTAACGTCGACCCAAGGAGAAGTGCGGCGACGGCCACGTCCACGTCCGCGTCCTCCTGAAGAAGCACCACCGCGACCTCCGCGGTAGCTAGGCCGATACTGTCGATCTCGGTCTTGACGTGGATCAATTCGTTCCTCGCGCTGCTGATAACCACCACGGGAAGCGGGTCGAGTGCCACGGCGATAGTCACCGCCACGGGTGCGTAATGCAGCATTGGCAGATGATTCGAAGCCTCCTGGTTGAGATACACCCTGAAGCTCGTGACGCTGGTCTTGGGCAAGGACTTGAGCATACAGATCAGTTACAGAAATAGGTGTTGTCATGAGACCGATAGCTCCAACAAGTCCATCATACTCAGGACCTAATCCAGCAAGAATAAAGGAGACTATTTCTTCATCGTCAAGAGGCTTCCCGGCAGCAGCAAGCTCATCAGCAATAGAGGACATCTTTGAGAAGTATGCGGGTGTTGTCATGTGGAGTTTCTTGGTATTAGCAATGGCAATTCTCAGATTTGTAATCTTGGAGCGACTTTGTGATGCAAACATATTTTAAACTGCTTTCCAAACCTCAGCGGCATGCTCGTAGCGGATGACGTGGGTGAGAATTTCCTTGGAGAGTGAATTGACGAGATAGCTGAGGACTTGTTGGTCTCGAAGAAACCATGACGCATACTCAGGATTCACTCGATCTGCAGTTTTATCTGTGCCGGCGGAGATAATTTTGGAGGGCATAGCCTCTGTCCCGTCGGCAATCCCGAATAGTTGTGCCCCTCGTAGGGACGGTAACACCTGTGCCCTCCAGAGCGGATAATTCATCCGGGTGAGCTTCTCTGATGGTTTCTCGAGGGAGGAACCGGTGGAGCTCGAGGAGGTGGCCATGGTCGGCGGCGACGGTGATCGGGTAGCTTGATTTTTGGCCGGTAGATCGAACTGGATGTATGGAAGAGACTAGGCGTCTGATACCATGTAAAAACCAGAAGAAGATTGTCTTGCTACTCGGTGCCTTACAAGGGCCGAGTCCTCACGTATATATAATAGGCTATGCGGCCTGGGCAGTACAGAGAAGTCCTAGTAGGACTCGAAGAGGAGTCCAAGTCGGTTTCATAGCCAACCGACTTGGTTTACAAGTTTCCTATTCTAATAGATGTCAATGGGGATTACTGATCTGTTCGCTCGCTTCGAAGAGGTCCTTGAAATTGACCCAGTGTGCCTGCAAGGGCGTGATTTGTCCTCTGTCAAAGTGGTGGTGCTTTTGGATGATGCCGGAGACATTCCCAATGATGTGTGGCCTCGTTGCGGGCTGTGGGGCGCCCGGGTGGTCCATGTCAAAGTGATGTTGACCTGGAAGCGGGAGGAGCGTTTTGTGGATGGTGTGCACCAGCGCTTCTTCACGCCCCCTCCCCCGTTCTCTTATGGGAGTCCAGGCGTTCAACACAGTGGCGCGGCCAGGATCGCTGGTGCGCCGCCCCAGAGAATAGTCGTCAGGGCAATGCCACGTTCGGCGGCTAGGTGGGACGCGTTCGTCTGCTTGCGGAGGCGATGTCGCTCGAGGAGGTGACTGATAGGCCCTGGTTCTATGGCGTAGTTCGCTCGGTGTCGTGCCACCACCCCCTTCGCCGCTCTCCTCTTCTGGTGGTAGCCGCTCCGAGTCCCCGCCTTGGGGCTCCTCTCCAGGCTCGAGGTTGTCTTCGGCGTCTTTGCAATCCCCCACGTCTCGCAGCTCGGTGGTCATCACGGAGATTGCGACCAACTCTAGGCTGCCGGATGTCCCCATGGCTGACACGGGAGGGCACCAGCCGTAGCCGGCGGTCGCTGATGCTGACAAACAAGGAGCTCCTTGGAGGATTGTGGTTGGGTCGTCGCACCGCCACCGCAAGAAGGGTAGGGGGAAGAAGATCAACGCGGACAAAGCGGCAGAGGTACACAAGTTCCCGGCTGGCAGGCAAGGAACCTGACGGGAGGATGGACATGGCCACCAAAGCCATCAAGCTGCGGGAGCTCAAGAACTCCCTTATGGGGTTCTCGGCCCGCCTGCCAAAGCATGTTGCTAACGCCAGGTTGCTGGACAAGCTTGTTCCACTGGATATGAGGCATGTGTCCGACCTGAAGGCAGCGGCGTTTGGAGGATCGCCGATGGTGCGTGCAGGTTCTGATGATTAGCAAGCTTCATGTTCCCCCAGCTGCGTGACTCACGGTGGCGTCCCGATGTTCCCCTCCACTCCTCCCCCTAGTTATCTTTTCATCGTTAACAAAACTGAGTGGCGCTATTCGCCTCTCTCCCTCTGTAACCCTTTGTTTGGTGTCTTAGGCCCCTATATGGATAGTGCAAGTCTTAGAAAATTCTGGTTCGCGTCCTAGAATCTCCGCGGGCTCGGGGACGCGGATAAATGTACTGTTGCCCGAGACGCTCTCTCTTCCTCTAATCTCACCGTTGCCTGTATTCAGGAAACCAAGCTCTCTGTCACCTCCGCCTCGAAAGCTTTGTCTTTCTTCCCTCTCCACCTATTGTTCTATGACACCGTCGATGCTGATGGGAGCTGATAAGGGGTGGCCCGATCTTCTCAAAGAGCAACACAGATAATTTTGATAACTAGTGTTTCACTGAGATCTCTCCTGGATGATACCTGATTGCCAATGTAACGGCTTTCAATCCATGTGGATATTCTCAACTACACACTCTTGCACAAGTAATCAACCGACTACAAGTGGTCATGTACCTTCTAATTCCCAATGGAATAGTAGATATCACGCAGAATTTGCAAGGGTTCTTTACTTCAAGATGAAAACTTAGAAAGCAATACAATCTAGAGGTTGATAAGGGGTGGCCCGATCTTCTCAAAGAGCAACACAAGATAATTTGATAACCAGTGATTCTCTGAGATCTCTCCTGGATGATACCTGATTGCCAATGCAACAACTTTCAATCCCTATGGATATTCTCAACTACACACTCTTGCACAATATAATCAACCGATTAAAATTGGTTATGTACCTTCTAATTCCCAATGGAACAGTAGATAACACGCAGAATTTGCAAAGGATAATCACTTCAAGATGAATGCTTACAAGCAGATTCAATCTAGAGGCTATGGGTTTTTTTGTCTAAACTTATTCTAACCTAATTGTGGCGCAATGGCCAGCTATTTATGAGGGGTAGGGGTGCATCCAAAGAGGTGGGGAACACCTCCCCTAGTTGTGTTTGGGTGGGACTCTATCCCCCCTTTTATTACATTCTGAAATTTAAATAAGAGTCCTATGAAATAAGGACTCACAGGTCCACTTCTCCTAAACTACTAGGACTCTTTCTATGGAGCATCCACAAGGTGTGGTGTGCCCCTTTATGTTTTCCATCCATTTCTCCCTTGTTTTCCAGCAGCTCCACCTTGTTTTCTAGCTTGTAGCTTCTGTTTTCCAGCTGCTCCTTCTTGTTTTCCAGCATGTACTTCTTGTTTTCCAGCTTGTTCTTGTTATTTTCCAGCTCCTCTTGATGCTCCTCTCCACTCATGTTTGTGTTATCAACAACCCTGATCATACATAAATTCATAGACTTAGAAAGTATAAAATTATCATGACCACAAACATCAAATTCTATTAAGAGTTAGTTCACATGTTGTTCCAATAACTTTGTTTTTGATCTTTTCATAGATCCAAGTCTCACTCCATTAGTGTTATCTTGAGCAGCAACATTATCATGTGTGTGTGTTGGCGAAGAGCTAGGGATGTCCTCATCATCCTCCCCCCGTTGAAAAGGCGTCAACCTCGATGCATCAAGGTCATCTCCATAATATGGTGTCAAATCAGCAACATTGAAGGAATTTCTAACACCAAACTCCTGAGCTGGAAGATCTATCATGTATGCATTATCATTGATTCGACCAAGAACTTTGTATGGACCAGCACCACGTGGCATCAACTTGGACTTGCGTACTGTTGGGAATATATTCTTGCGGAAATGCACCCAAACCATATCACCAGCCCTAAATATCATCTCCTTCCTTTTCTTGTTCATGCGTTCAGCCACATGTTGTCCCTTCTTCTCTATAGCCATCTTGGTCTTCCCATGTATCTTCTTTACAAAATCAGCACGCTTCGAGGCCTCCATGTTAACTCTCTCATGTATGGGAAGCGACATCATATCTAGTGGAGAAATGGGTTTGAAACCATACACCACCTCAAACGGGCATAACTGAGTAGTGGAGTGTATAGCCTTGTTATAAGCAAACTCAACATGAGGCAAACACTCCTCCCACTCCCGCAGGTTCTTCTTGATCATGGTGCGTGATACGTCATAAATGTATCCTTAATTTCTGATGTTCCATGTTCTTATTGTTTCCCACATGTTTGATATACAATTTATGTCATTTTTATCGATTTTCCGGACTAACCTATTGACAAGATGCCACAAAGCTAGTTCCATGTTTTCTGCTGTTTTTGGTTTCGGAAAAGTTGTTCTAGAAATATTCTCGAAATTCGAAAATTCGAAGCCCGGAAGTCTTAGAATTCCCGAAGGTTCCACGGAATCCCGAAGAGACCCTGAGGTGGGCCTCAGGGGGCCCACACCATAGGGCGGCGCGCCCCCCTTGGCCGCGCCGGGGGGTGGTGTGGGCCCCCAGGCCTCCACCGCCTTTGCCCTTTCGCCTATTTAATCCCCCCGAGACGTAAACCCTAAATATATCCCACTTTTTCCCGAGAAACACCCGAGGCCGCCGTCATCATCATTCCGAGATCGGGAGGGCTCTGGAGCTCTCCCCGGCACCCTGCCGGGAGGGAAATTCATTACCGGAGGGGTCTACACCACCATGCCCTCCTCCGAAGTGATACGTGAGTAGTTCATCCCTGGACTACGGGTCCATAACAGTGGCTAGATGGTTGTTCTCTCCACTTTGTAACTCATGTTTAGATCTTGTGAGCTACCTATCATGATCAAGATCATCTTTATGTAATGCTACATATTGTGTTTGCTGGGATATGATGAATGTTGAATGCTATGTCTTCTTATTATCAATCTATCATGTTATTTTCATGCTTATGTTATTTATGATCTTGCATGCTCCGTGTTATTAGTAGATGCTTTGGCCAAGTAGATGCTAGTAACTCCAAGAGGGAGTATTTATACTCGATAGTGCGTTCAGGCCTCCTTTTCATCTGTGCTCGACTGACAGAAATGTGGCGGATGGAGAATGTGATGTTGCCATTAGGGAGAAAACAACGGTGTTGACCTAGTTGACATTGTTTAAATTACACACTTTGCTTATGAAGATAATCTGTTGCTTGCAACTTAATACCTAGCGTTTGTTCGAATGATATTCGGAGGGTGGATTATTAGACATAGATGCAGTTGGATGACGGTCTATGTATTTTGTTGTAATGACCGCATGAATCACATAGTAATGTTTATGTCTTGCATATGCACTACGGTGCAGCCTTCATTTTCGTCAACTGCCCAGCTGTAATTTGTTCACCACACATGTTATTTATCTTTTACGGAGAGACACCACTAGTGAACTGTGGAGCCCGGTCCATTTTCCTCATACTGATAAAACACCTACTGCTTTCATACTGCTCTCATATTGTTACTACTGTTTTCCACACCATACGTTTAACCTCTTTGTGTTCAGCAAAACCGGTGAGATTGACAACCTCACTGCTTCGTTGGGAAAAAGTGATTTGATTGTGTTGTGTAGGTTCCACGTTGCTGCAGAACCGGTAGTGCGCCCTGCCACCTCAGCTGCATCAACCTTCTGATATTGCTTGTCCTCCTACTGGTCGATTCAACCTTGGTTTTTTTTCTTAGGGAAAACTTGCTGCTACACTCTTCACAACCTTTCTCTTGGGGTTTACCAACAAGGGCATTAAGGCCATCAATGCGCAACAATTGTGATAATGTGCGATTCACCACCTCTGTTTGTCCATCAGTGTCGTGGTGGTGTCACGGCAGATGCCATGGGATGGCTAAAGATGTGGGGACGAAGGACGCTGGAGGTGCTCGGGGAGGGATCACGCGACGAGTAGCCGCGTGAGGTACGAAGCAAACACTGCAAACAACACGATCTACCCAGGTTCAGGGCCCTCGTGAGGAGGTAAAACCCCTACTCCTGCCTTTCTCTATGTATTCTGGTGTCTCACCGAGTAGCCACAGTACAATGTTCTTGCTACCGAGTAGCCACTCTCCTCTCAATGTGATGAACTAGGTCAAGAATTAGGTCACCAAGTGTTCGATCCTCCCGCAGGAGGCGGCGGGGCACCTTATATACACGGTGCCCAGCCGGATACGTCCAAACATGGACAAGTGTCGACATAGTGTGCACATCGTCCTTCTTCCGGGTTCCCGCTGACAGCTTTGGTTCCTAATCTTGGCTGCATCTGGAAAGTCGTTGGGCAAAACAAGGGGACAGACTGGTATCACTGTGCCAAACACAGAGTAGGGCCCCCTTATCCTGCGACGGCCTGCTTCCATGCTGTCACTGTCAGGCAGGCCGGTCCCAGATGAGCAGTAGTTCGAATACTGCCAAGTACGGACCCAGGATACGCGGGATCCTGTGTCAGAACGGCTCCTTTGACTTTCTGGCCCGAGTAGGTTCCCGCCAATTTTACTCGGGCCAACTCTTCTACTCGAATGTACAGAACTTGATTGATTCTTCCTTCTGGTCATCTTGAGGTGAGACCGAGTAGCAGTCAACCGGGTAGCAAGTACTGGGTAGGCGGCTACTCGACCTAACCTCTCTTCTGACAGTTGCTTTTACCACTTGCCTTTACCCTACTCGGGGGTAACCCCCCGACAGCAGTCCCCGAAGCTGGTAGAATCTTGCGAACTCGTTCACTAGGCTCTGCCAGCTTAAAACCAACCTTTGCAGCACAGCCCTTGAACCTCAAGATGCCGAGTAAGAACTTCCGAGTAGTACTCTAGAAAATACCTTGAGTTTCATGTCTTCCGAGTAGTACCAGCTTTCTACTCTGTAACCGAGTAAAAAGACTTAGAGAATTTCTCCTCTAGCGTCTCTGCAGCGCAGAGCACAATCCAGCCTTCCGTGCCGCAATTGGACACGTGTCGTGCATCAGCGACCCCGACGTCTCGCTGCCCAGGACACGACGTGCCACGCGCCCAGTTTTTACGGAGCGGGCCCACCGGCTCGTTATGTCCCATCAAGCGCAGTAATATCCCACGATCTGGTCGTGGGATCAACTGTGGCCGTTACGCGCGCGTTCCGCGCTTGCGTGCGTTTCTATCCGGCCACAGGCCCCACCACACGGGAATCATGGCCACGATCGATCCCACTACCCCGATGGTAACGGTAGCCTGAGGCGAGGGTATAAATACCCCCACCGGTAACTTCCCCTTCTTCCTCCTCCGCACTTTCCCTTTTCTCTGCCCTGTTTCCTCTCCGCCGCCGCGCAACTCCTTGCGCCGCTGCGGATTCGTTTCCTCCACCCAATCTCTCCAACTCTCCGCCATCCGCTCACCCCTTGCCATGGCTGCTCGCGCCGGCTGGGCTGGTTCGCACGTCACCGTCGATGACTGTGTCTGGCTCGTGAACACCCGGAGGGTTCCTCCCGGTGTTCAGTGCCGGCCGTCCGACGGCGAACTTGTTCCGGCCCCGCGGGAGGGCGAGCATGTCGTCTTCCTCGCGCACTTCGCGCGAGGATTCGGCTTGCCGGCATCAGACTTCCTGCGCTCCTTCCTGGATCACTTCGGTGTCCAGATGCACCACCTCCCTCCAAACGCCATTTTCTTCCTAGCCTATCACACCGTGGTGTGCGAGGCCTTTCTAGGCATCCGCCCCACGGTGGATACTTGGCTGAAATACTTTCACCTCCGTCATCAGAGTAAGGGGAAAAAGGACGGCGCGGCCGGTGGCAGTCGGGTAACCGACACCGGCAGCGCCATGATGCTGCAGCGGGCGGGAACCAACCACCCTCGTATCAAGGGCTTGGATTCCGTCCGCATGTGGCAGAAATCCTTCCTCTACGTCAAGAACATCCCCGCCACGGAAGGGGGACCGATAGTGGATCGCATCAATCTGCCCGCGTGGAGCAACCGAGCTCCAACCAGGCCGAATTGGAAGACGAAGCCCTCCAACGACCGCAACTCGATTCAGATGGAGGAGCAGCTCGCCTACCTCATCGGCCAAGGGCTTAGGAGCGACGATCCCGTCGCTTGCTGGATCAAGAATCGCGTGCTGCCGCTGCAGCGGCGCGCCCATCCAATGTGCTACCTGGGAGGCCCTCGCGATTGCACCCGCACGACCACACTCGAGCTCAGCGACGCGGATGTCGCCGATCACGCAAGGTCTATTCTGACCACGAGCCTCCCCGACGACTGGGAGTATGGCTTCACCCCTTTCAGTCGCACGAAGCCGATCCCCCGGGTACGTTCTCCTTATTCCGCTCTCAACATATGCCATCCGACTAGAAAATCTTCTCTCTTGGCTGCGACTAGCAATTGCCTTCTGCACCGAGTAGATTATTCTATCGAACTGCCTAGGCTTAGTATGCTTGATGTTTGCACGCCTTGTCGAGTAGCATACTTAGGAGAAATACTTAGGCTCAATATGCTTGTTGTTCGCACGCCTTGCCGAGTAGGATACTTAGCGAATTTCCCTAGGCCTAGTGTGCTTTGTGTTTGCACGCCCATCCGAGTAGAATGCCTTCACGCTACTCGGCTAACTTGCCATGTTTCTCTGTTTCTCTAGATCCTTGACCGCCAGCTTACTGAAAGCTGCGAGCGCTTCGAGGGCAATTGGTCGGATGACCGAGAAGAAGATGACCAGGCCTCCCTCGAGGCCGTGGATCAGATCAATCTTCCACATTCCCCTTCGACAGAGAAGCAGCCTGCCGAAACGTCTCTCCGCGATTGGTCTGATGACGAGTTAGAAGGTAATTGAATTCACGCTTTCTCTCTGCGAAAAGCACAAGCCCTTTGCCTGCTGTTTCTGAAGTGTTTTTCTTCCTCTCTATTTCTCAGATGTTGCAGATGCTGAGGATGATGATGAGGATGAAGGCGAGAGAGCCCTTGAGGTCAATCCTCTTTCAGTTGCCGCACCTGCTACCCGCAAGCGGACCGGCAGCGGCGCCCTAGAGCCCCCCGCCAAGAAGAAGAAGGCGACCGAGAAGACGACCAAGAAGGTCGTGAAGAGAACAAGGCGAACAATTCCCTCCACCACAGCGTAAGTTTCTTCTCAGTTGCATGTTTCAGTATACCTTGTTCTTCTCGGTTGACTCCCAATCCTTTTGCTTCACTGTTTTCTCTTCATTCCCTCTGCCCTTTTCTTATCTTTGATCCCCATTTTCTCTTCAGAGCCCCCTTGAACGCGGATGCCGCTCTTGCATCCAGCGAAACTCAGAAGAAGACTGCCATCGATGTCGACAATCTAATCGACCTCGATGGCGACGAGAATAATGCCGCCAATGCATCAACAGAGGGCACTGACGCCCAGAACGCCGAGCCAGAGCCGCAGGATGCTGCTCATCAGGAGAAGCCACCTTCCCCTCCGGCCGACACCGCCGAGGGGAACCAAGATCAAGATGCAGAGATGCACTACGACGCCGCCGTCGAGCGGCCAGGAGCAGAACAGGAGCAGCCAGAGGAAATGGATATCTCCCAGCCAGATCCTGCTGCTGAACAGCGAGTAGAGGACGCGACTGGGCGTTACCCTCTGAGCGACGTGCAACCAGACGCCGCGCAGAGTAGCGCCCAGCCAGATGGCGCATCAGACAGCGCGCCCCTGGCGCCACCAACTGACCAAGGTGGCGCCCAGCCAGACTCTTCCCTGGTGCCACAACCCACAGCTGCAACCGGCCCTTCAGCCAAGCCGGTTACCAGGAAGAGTGCGCAAGACGCTGCCGAGAAGGAGGCAGCCGAGAAGGAGAGAGCTGAGAAGGAGAAGGCTGAGAAGAAGGAGGCCGAGAAGAAGGAGGCCGAGAAGAAGAAACCCGAGAAGCCAATCTCCGAGAAGCCAACTGCTCAGAAGGAGAAAGCAAAGAAGAAAGCTGCCGACAAGCTGCCGCCGGCACCAGCTGGCCAGTCCAGGCAGCTGGTTATCCGCAATCCCAGTGCGGTTCCTGCCGCCGCTACCATAGCTGATCAGCCCCTCTACCCGGATTACATGGTGAAGGTTAGCCAGCAGCACCAGGTCGGCTTCTCCCCCACAGACCGGACTCTTGCTATTCAGAAGGGAAGGAAAGCCGTGGCGGTGGACTCCAGGCCCCCAGCCCCAAACCAGGATAGATCTGTCTCCATCGCTTCTCGGGGAGCTCAAGACCAGGCGATAACATCCCAGAGCCTTGAGCAAGTTCTCGACCTGATTGGCTTCATCGACGCCAAATGGGATAGCAAGATTCTCGGCAACCCCAACTGGAACGGCATCGATTTGGGCGACATCGACCACATGCGTCAGGATTGGAACAAGGTGGACTTGGGTTGCAAACCCATGACCGTCTCGACCACTTCTGCTACTCTGGCTGCCAAGATGTTCGTGCACCGCAAGAACGCAGAAGATCTCGAGCAGTCTTACGCGGTAAGCCTTAACTTATTTGTTTCCGAGTTGCATCTTCACTTCTTTTCTACTCTTCCTATTTTCCTTATCCATCACCCAGTCCCCGAGATTCTGGCCGAGTAGGCGGACACTCTCCCGAGTAGCCGCCTTCTCAGGTGGAATCTCAAATACTTTGCCTGACTCTTGTTTCTTTTGCTTCTCAGAATAGTGTACTGAAGCGGACCAACTTGCACCGTCAACTTCTCTGGAACCATGCCATTGCCAAGAGGCGTATTGCCGCCCTTGAGAAGGAGAAGGTGAGCGCCGAGGAAGCCGACAAGGAAGTTATGAACAGTACCATGAGGCTGTCTGAGGTGGAAGGTACGCTTCTCGCTACGCGGTTCTTGCGTTTTTTGTTTACGCCCGCTACTGCTTTTTTGCGTTAACCATTTCTACTCTGCAGGGAAACTGAAAGCCCTGGTTGATGAGCACTCGAACTGCCGTGCCTTTGTCGAGAATGGCGAGGCCACCATTAAGAAGCTTGAAGGTAAACCATTGTCTACTCGGTTCGCCCTTGTGTCTGTTTCTTCCTTTCGCTTCTCTGCTAACCGTGCTTTGCTCTTTTCACAAGATCATAAGAAGTTTGTTGTAGAGCATCAGGATTGCCTTAAACCTGCTGAGGTGGAGGTGCGATTAGTAAGCCAATCTGCAGCTCTGCAGAGTGCGCACACTACCGAGATGGAGAAGCTGCAACTCCAGCTGCAGAAGGCACTCCAGGATGCTGTCAACCTTGGTGCCGAGAGGGACAGAATCATCGCCGAGAAGGCAAAGGCCAAGGCAACAGCCAATGCCAAGATAAACGCCCTCAAGCAGGAATGCGAGGTGCTGACAAAAGCCAATGCTGGGCTCTTTACTCAGCTGGAGGGGCTCCGCTTGCTCGAGGAGAAGCATGTATCCAATGAAGAAACATGGAAGAGCCAGCTTCAGGTGCTGCGCCACGAGTTGAATCGTAAGTTTTTTTCCTTTCTGCATCTCTTCTTCTCGGTCCTGCCTCTTCTCTAATCCTGTTACTGAATTTCTCATTTGCTTCTTGCAGAAATCTTCCCTGACATCGTGTCCTCTTGCGCGCCTGCTTTGGCCAAGGCCCAAGCAGCTCGCATTGAGAAGGGCGAGGCTGCAGACACCAGAGCTGACATCGAAGATAGCCTGCTGGTGATGCGAGGGCAGTTCGAACGCCTAGCCGGCGTGGGCACTGACCTGGTGCGCACCGCCTTCCAGCTCCACAAGCTCTTCTGGCCTGAGGACGCTGCGCCAACAACTATCTGTGGCCTTGTTCTGAAGTTGCGCAACGTGAAGGCCGAATTGAAGAAGTGGCGCGCCTCGGGAGCTCGGGCAGGCGCTGATCTGATGCTGCTCTGCGTCGCCTCCTGTTATGAGAATTTGAACATGCAGGTCATCCGCGGGAAGCGCGCCAATTCCAAGTGGGAGATGGATCCCAGCTGCGTGACCATGCGCAAATTGATTGCGCATGAGGTTGCGGAATGCGCTGATACGGCAACCTTCATCGATGGCCTCCCTGAGCCCGACACCGAGATGGAGGAGGACGAGGAGGAGGATGAAGAGACAGATCCCGAGTTGGGCTTCTTCGATTCACCCAGGGGCAAAGGGAAGGCCGCGGTCGTCGCGAGTAGCGATGAAGAGGCCGAGGAGATTGACACGGCCGCCCTCGAGTTCGGCACCTCATCAGGAGCCGCCCTTGATGACACCGTGCGCCCCCACGCCCCCGAGACCGGCTCCGCCTCCGCGACAACGCCCATCTCGGTGGCCACTGCAACTTCCGAGCAGGTCACCACCGAGCCTGACGCCGAGCAAGCGAGGACTGTTGATGCCAGCGCAGAGGCGGACGCCACCATGGCCACTGAGGAAGACGAAGCAACCAAGGCGAGCACCGAGAACACCCCGTCGACCTGAATTTGATTTTATCCTGCAAACTTTTTACTCAAACACTTATCAGATCCCCGGGATGCCGGGAGCAAATGTATCAGACTATTTTATTCCGTTGCTACTCATTTTTATTCCCACTTTGTTATTTTCAACTTAATCAATTCGTTCAGCCTGGGCTGGATGCCGAGTTGCGTTATCATGCGAGTCCCCGAGTTGCATTTCTTATTCACTCTCCCTTTTCGTCTCAGCTCTACCCGCAACTTGTTGCTTTTTTGGTATTCGAGTCACAAGAGTTAAAGAGTAGAGCTGCAAATACTTAGCCGCTTAGAAACAATCATAGTAACGCAGCTCACCACTTAGCCGAAAAGACAAGTCACAGAACAGTAATAAAAGCACCCTACTCGGTTCCTGCACTCTTCCTTTCCTTAGTAATTTTTCTTGTGCTCATGGACCTTTTGCTTGTTCTCTTGCTTGCCATGAAGCCGGGTTTCGGACATCAGCAAAGTCGAAGAGTTGGCATATAGGTTTAAACACAGTACTCAATGTACCTTTGAATTTTGAAGTAGAGCAACCGAATAGGCAAAAGGTAAAGCCGAGTAAAAACACTTAGAGCAATTTTTGGACGAGGGCAGTCCCCGAGATCAATTTCAGATTGCAGAGTAGAATTTCAACTCGGATAAGAGGGTACATACACATCTTTGCTCACGAATGAAAACGACGGAGTAGAGCTACATTCCAAGGGCGCTTGGTTTCCTCTCCAGATTTATCTGCCCTGTTCGCCTGTGGTGGGCGCACATCTACAAGATAGTAAGCATCGTTGTGCAGCGCTTTGCTCACAATGAAATGCCCTTCCCATGGAGGAGACAACTTGTGCATCCCGGCTGTGCGCTGCACAAGCCTAAGGACCATGTCTCCTTCTCGGAAAACCCTTGGGTTCACCTTTCGGCTATGATAACGCCGCAGGTTTTGCTGGTAGATAGCCGAACGTGACAGAGTCAGCTCTCTTGCTTCTTCAAGCAGGTCAACGTCGTCTTCTCGAGCTTCTCTCGCCTCCACCTCAGTGTAGAGGGCTACTCGGGGGAGTCATGATCTAGGTCTATTGGCAACACGGCCTCAGCCCCGTATACCAAGAAGAATGGCGTGTAGCCGGTTGACCGGTTAGGGGTAGTCCTTAGACTCCACAACACCGCTGGCAACTCGTCTAACCAACACCCAGGTGTTTTCAGCAGTGGCTCCATTAGCCTTGGCTTTATGCCTGCCAGTACCATGCCATTTGCTCTTTCAACTTGCCCATTGGAAGCGGGATGCGCGACTGACGCAACGTCTAGTCGGATATGCTTATCTCTGCAGAACCGCACCATTGCTCTCTCAGCAAAGTTTGTGCCGTTGTCGGTGATGATGCTGTGCGGGTAGCCATATCTCAGGATCACATCCTTCACGAATTTCACAGCTGTGGCCCCATCGCACCTCCGAATGGGCTTCACTTCAATCCACTTGGTGAACTTGTCCACCATGACCAAGATGTGAGTCATGTTACCTCTAGCCGGATGGAAGGGCCCAACCATGTCCAAACACCAAACAGCAAATGGCCAGGTGATAGGAATTGTTTTCAGCTCGGAAGCAGGCATGTGAATCTTACTTGCGAACATCTGGCAGCCATTGCACTTTCTCACGATATCTTCAGCTTGCTGCAGTGCTGTGAGCCAGTAGAAGCCATGCCGAAAAGCTTTCTGGACCAATGCCCGAGAAGAGGCATGATGCCCGCATTCTCCTTGGTGTATCTCTACCAGGATCTCTTCTTCTTCTGCTGGGTCCACACAATGTTGCAGCACGCCAGTGGTACTTCTCTTGTGCAGCACATCTCGGACTATAGTGTAGCCCTTGGATCTTCTCTGAATCTGTCTTGCAGCCACCTCATCTTCTGGTAGAGTACCGTCCCTTAGAAAGGATAATATGGGCATAGCCCAACTCGGCGTCTCCCGTGTGGGAAACACTGGTTCGTCCACTTCCATTGGGACGGGTACCTCTGGTTGCTCTTTAGGGATGGGAGCACTTCTCTGAAGCCCAGACCGATTAGCAAGGACTTCCTCAATGAATGCGACAGTCCCCGGGTTAAGGACAGCAGTCCCCGAGTAAGGAGTGGCAGTCCCCGAGTAAGGAGTGGCAGTCCCCGGGTAAGGAGTGGCAGTCCCCGAGTAAGGAGTGGCAGTCCCCGAGTAGAGGACGGCAGTCCCCGGGTTTCCTGCAGCATTCTCCCAGTCAATCTCCATGGGATCAGATTCCTCACTTGGCAGAGAAGGAACAAATATGGACTCCGAGTTGGGAGAAGGCTTGATGGAAGGCTTCCTCAAATGTTCCAAGGCGACTCCCGCCGGGATGGATTGCCGAGAAGATCCCAACTTGGATAATTCATCTGCTGCTTCGTTCTCTGCTCGGTGAATGTGCTGGAACTCACAGCCTTCGAAGAACCCAGTCATAGACTGCACCAGGAAGCGATATGATGCCATGTTGGCATCCAGAGCATCCCATGTACCAGACACTTGCTGCACCACCAGATCTGAATCACCATAGCATATAATGCGCTGCACGCCAACCTCCTTGGCTACTCGTAAGCCATGCACCACTGCCTCGTACTCTGCTACATTGTTGGATGCTTTGAAGTGGATCTGCAGCACGTACTTGAGTTGATCTCGCTTGGGTGACGTAATCACTACGCCAGCACCAAGGCCTTCCTTCACTTTTGAGCCATCAAAGTGCATCTTCTAGTAATTGGAAACTGGAGCAGGAGGTTCATACTGCACCTCGGCCCAATCCACCAGGAATTCTGCCAGAATCTGAGACTTGATGGCTTCTCTTCTCGCATACGCGGGTGCATACGCGGCCAGCTCGATTGCCCACTTGGCTACTCTGCCACTCGCCTCCTTGTTGCCCATGATATCCGAGATGGGAGCAGAGCTCACAACCGTGATAGGATGCTCCTGGAAATAATGCTTTAGCTTCTTGGCGCCTAGGTACACGCCGTAGGTCATCTTCTGGTAGTGCGGGTAATTTTGCTTGGAGCTGGACAGCACTTCACTGAGATAGTACACTGGGCGCTGCACACTCTTGCCCTCTTCTTCTCGTTCCACCACAGTCACCACACTAACTACTCGGTTAGTCGCAGCAACGTACAGCAGCATGGGCTCCTTGGGTAGCGGACTAGCCAAGATGGGAGCACTAGCCAGCATTGCTTTCAGCTCATTGAATGCCACATCCGCTTGCGGAGTCCAGACAAACTTGTCACTTTTCTTCATCAATTGGTACAGAGGCAGGGCCTTCTCGCCCATTCGGCCCAGAAAACGGCTCAGAGATGCCAAGCAGCCAGTGAATTTCTGCACATCCTTCAAGGATCTCGGCAAAGACATGCTCTCAATAGCTTTTATCTTTGAAGGATTGGCCTCAATGCCCCGACTAGACACTAGGAAGCCGAGTAGCTTGCCAGCTGGGACACCAAAGGTGCATTTACTCGGATTCAGCTTCATTTTGTACTTGCGTAGGTTAGCAAAGGTTTCCTCCAGGTCGGCAAGCAGAGTATGTGTTTTATTCGTTTTGATGACAATGTCATCTACGTACACCTGCACATTCTTGCCGAGCTAGTCGTGCAAGCATTTCTGCATGCATCTCTAATAGGTTGCACCCGCATTCCTCAAGCCAAAACACATGACACGATAGCAATAAGCCCCGTACGGGGTAATGAAAGCAGTCTTTATTTGATCAGCATGATTGAGTGCAATCTGGTGGAAACCAGAGTAGGCATCTATGAAAGACAACAGTTCACAACCAGCAGTGGAATCGATCACCTGATCGATGCGAGGTAGCGGGAAAGGATCCTTGGGGCATGCCTTGTTCAAGTCGGTGTAGTCGACACACATGCGCCATGCAGTGGCAGCCTTTGGATCCTCCTTCTTCTTCTCGACCATTACCGGGTTGGCTAGCCAATCCGGATGCAGCACCTCCATGATGAAATTGCTTATCAGTAACTTGGTGATCTGGTCACCAATGGCCTTCCTTCTCTCATCTCCGAAGCGGCGCATAGCCTGCTTCACTGGCTTGGCGTCAGGATGCACATGTAACGAGTGCTCAACCAACTCCCTCGGGACTCCTGGTAGATCTTCATTGGACCAGGCGAATACGTCCTGATTCTCACGGAGGAAGTGGATGAGCTCGCTTTCCTATTTCTCCGCCAACCCGGAGCCAATGATGGCTACGCGGTCGGGGAACTCGGGTCGACCTGGACCTTCTTGGTCTCCTGGGATGCCTGGAATGCAGTCCCATGCTGGGTACTCGGCACGCCTTGCGCGCCAGCTTGCGCGGATTGCGCCATAGCTACCACCTCATACATCTTCTTCTTCTCGGCAGCAATCACCATCGACTCTGCCAACTGGGAACTAGCAGAGGCACACTCCATGGACTTCTTGTAATCACCAGAGATAGTAATTATGCCATTGGGACCAGGGATCTTCATCTTCAGATATGCAACATGGGTAGAGGCCATGAACTTGCTCAGAGCAGGCCTGCCGAGTAGAGCATGGTAGGGACTCTGATGATCAACCACCTCGAACTGTAGGCGCTCTGCGCGGCAGTTATCCCTGGTGCCGAATAGCACATCGATCCATACTCGGCCAATCGGGTTGCACGAGATCCCGGGCACAATACCATGGAAGGTGGTCTTGCTGGGCAGCATCATGTTCTCGGCCAGGCCAAGCTTCTCGAGCGTGTCTTTGTACACGATGTTGATGCTGCTGCCGTTGTCGATTAGCACCTTGCTGAACCTCACATTCTTCTCGGGACCCAGGAAGGTAGGATCCAGCACCAAGGCATAGCTACCCGGATTGGGCATCACCTTGGGATGATCTACTCGGGACCACCTGATCTCCTGGTCGCACCAATACATGCAATGAGGGACAGCGGGAATCACTGCATTGACCTCCATGGCACGCCTGTGCTGTGATTGCTTGTCGACTGGCTCAGAAGTGAAGATCATGTAGCTCTCGTGGTGCTCTTGGTACTGGTTGGAGCCTCCGCCCCCATTGTTGCCGTTGTTGTTGTTGCCCTGGTAGTTGTTGTTGTTGCCCCTGCTGTTGTTGTTGCGGTTGTAGTTGTTGTTGTTGTTGCGGTAGCCCTCATTATTGAAGTTGCGGTTGGCTCCTAGAGCCACCTGGTTCACATTCTCTCTTCTCGGGTACACTGGCGGCCGAGCTGCGGGTGCGCGAGTAGGCTGCACATTGGCATTGGCCGCTAGCAGAGGAGGGGGAGGAGGCAAGCCATCACTCTTGATCACATCCCACCACTCGCACTGCCGAGTAGTGTGGTTAGCGGGCCTCGAGGGGTGATGAGTGTGAAAACTGCATGGGCCATCCTTCATGTCATCAAAGACAAACTTCTTCGGCTGCTCGGGGTTTCCGCTACCCGACTGAGAAGTGCGAAATGGCTTCTTGTTGCCTTGGCCCTGGTTCTGGTTCTGCCCGTAGGCTCCAGCAGGTTTCTGCCTTTGGCTACCACCAGCTCCAACAGTCACTGCATTCACCTCTTCAGGATCATACCGGGTATCTACTCGGCGCTTGTTGCGGAACTCGTTGCGCTTGCTGTTGCTGAAGTTTCTTCTCGGCTCAGAGGAGTCCATCAGTGGCTGAGTGGGATCACCAAGTGCGTACTGATCCGCAATCTTGATGGTCTCCGCCAGAGTGTTCGGCATCTCCCTCTGCAATCTCTGCCACAACATACTGCCATGTCTGCATCCCTGCGCAAACCAAGTGATGGCCTGTGCTTCATTCACACCTTCACAGGTGTTCCTCAATGTACTCCACCGAGTAAGATACTCGCGGTCTGTTTCGTCTTCTCGCTGCCTGCAAGCGGATAGCTGCTGTGGCCTATTCGGCCTCTTGTATGTGCTCGTGAAGTTGCTGATGAAGGCATCCGAGAAGTCCAGCCAGCAATTGATGCTGTTCTTGGGCAAGTTGTTGAGCCAAGTGCGGGCTGGACCCTCTAGCATCTGCGGAACATAGCGCACCGCCCATCTTCTGTTGCCGTTCGCGATATGGACCGCGGTGACATAGTCATTGAGCCAATCTTCAGGCTTGGTGCTGCCATTGTAGCTCTTGGTGCCCCTTGCAAGCTGGAAGTTCTTCACGGACGGCTCGTTCATGATGCGTGGGCCAAAGCACTCGGGGCCAGGAGGACCCGTGTTCTCCAGCCGCGCCGACAAGCTGATCCGGTCCAACTGATGCCTCGCATCTCCAGGCGCCAGCATGCGCTCGCCAACACGATCATGGACATCATAGCCAGCCATCTCCATAGCCGAGTAGCCATCATCATACCTGTCCACCTGCACAGCTGCAAGCTGCTCCACCGGGTTGGCGACTGGTGCCACTGCGCGCGGCTGCTGCCTCTGCCGAGTAGGCGGAGCAGCGGGACACCGAGAAGGACCTGGACGCGCTTCATCTCGGGCCTGGATTTGAGCTTGATGGGCTTGAGAGCCTGCTCTTGCAGCGTTGTGTTCCTGCCCGGGCTGCTGCGGCACAGCAAGCTGTCTCGCGGCAGGAGCCGGGTCATACACCTGCATTTGCCTATCTCTGCCCGAACGCCCGCTGCGGCTCTTCTCGCGGCTGGGATGCGGAGACGAGGCCTGATCGTTAGATCTAGCCGCGTGCGAGTGCACCACCTGAGAAGCTCCAGCGCCTGGGTTGGCCTTCCGGAACTCCTCATTCTGCCTAGCAGCCTCCAACACCAACTCGTTGAGCCTTTCCTGCTGCCTAACGCGCGCGTCGCCGTCTAGGCGAGGCAACTCGGCAGCTACAGCCTCTGCAGCTCTAAGTGTCTTGGCGGGTGTGCTATATCTGGGCCGGGTGGAGGTGTTTGCGGTGGCGGACTGAGCAGGAACCTCTACAACTGTCGCCATCTCGGCACCAAGGTTGTGCCGAGTGGCACCTACTCTGCTAGCCCTCCTAGCGACTGGCGTGAAGCCGTGAGCCTTGTTCTACTCGAGCTGGTCTAGACTCAACTCCAACCTCACCTTATCCAACTCCGCCTGCTCGGCAAGCAGCTCTAGGCGTTGCCGCTCGAGCTGCTCCCTCATGGCTAGAAGCTCGATGTCGGTGGGAGTCGGCATGCCAGGTCGCACAGCCGACGCGGGAACAGTCGTAGAAGTGGAAGGCGGCAAGTTGCACTCCTTCTCGTAGGGCCGGTGAGTCCTGCCACCAGCAGCCGGTGCAGCAAGATCCTCGACGACCGCCGCAGCGCCAGTAGCGGCCGCGCCAGGGTTTGCCGCCAAGCCGGTCACCATCACCTCAACGCAGTCCGCAGAGCGGCACGCGGGCCTTCCGCGAGCAGCGATCACCGCGGGAGGATCCTCCGCGTCGTGCACCAGCTCGGGGTAGGCGCGGTTGGCGACGGTGGCGACGTAGACGAGGTGAGAGCCGAAGGAGATCACCGAGCCGCCCTCCGGCATGGCCCTGCCGCCGAAATCGCCGGCGTTGTCGGTGACGAAGTCGAAGGAGCCGAATCTGTGGACAAGGCCACAGACCACGCGCTCCGCTGAAGAAGATCCCGTCCGAACAGAAACTCCAACCAGCGCCGCTGGTTGCCCCACGGTGGGCGCCAACTGTCGTGGTGGTGTCACGGCAGATGCCATGGGATGGCTAAAGATGTGGGGACGAAGGACGCTGGAGGTGCTCGGGGAGGGATCACGCGACGAGTAGCCGCGTGAGGTACGAAGCAAACACTGCAAACAACACGATCTACCCAGGTTCAGGGCCCTCGTGAGGAGGTAAAACCCCTACTCCTGCCTTTCTCTATGTATTCTGGTGCTCTCACCGGAGTAGCCACAGTACAATGGTCTTGCTATCGAGTAGCCACTCTCCTCTCAACGTGATGAACTAGTTCACGAATTAGGTCACCAAGTGTTCGATCCTCGAATCCGCAGGAGGCGGGCGGGGCACCTTATATCCAACGGTGCCCAGCCGGATACGTACCCAAACATGGACAAGTGTCGACATAGTGTGCTCATCGTCCTTCTTCCGGGTTCCCGCTGACAGCTTTGGTTCCTAATCTTCGGCTGCATCCTAGAAGTCCGTTGGGCAAAACAAGGGGGATCAGACTGGTATCACTGTGCAAACACAGAGTAGGGCCCCTTATCCTGCAACGGCCTGCTTCCATGCTGTCACTGTCAGGCAGGCCGGTCCCAGATGAACAGTAGTTCGAATACTGCCAAGTACGGACCCAGGATACGCGGGATCCTGTGTCAGAACGGCTCCTTTGACTTTCTGGCCCGAGTAGGTTCCCGCCAATTTTACTCGGGCCAACTCTTCTACTCGAATGTACAGAACTTGATTGATTCTTCCTTCTGGTCATCTTGAGGTGAGACCGAGTAGCAGTCAACCGGGTAGCAAGTACTGGGTAGGCGGCTACTCGACCAAACCTCTCTTCTGACAGTTGCTTTTACCACTTGCCTTTACCCTACTCGGGGGTAACCCCCCGACAATCAGTTTGGGGGTGACATGTAGTTGAAAATAACAACTTTGTCCCCAGCTTCCCCCAAAGTGTCTTCCAGAAATAGCTCATGAACTGCACGTCTCGATCAGAAACAATAGTCTTGGGTATTCCATGTAATCTCGCTATGTCCCTGAAAAACAGATTAGCAACATGCGACGCATCGTCGCTTTTGTTGGCAAGCAATAAAGTGTGACATCTTGGAAAATCTTTCCACTACCACAAATATTGAATCATGTTCCCTCTTAGTTTGGGGCAATCCTAGCACAAAGTCCATACTAATATCCTCCCATGGTATAGTAGGTGCAAGAAGAGGGGTATACAACCCATGAGGTTTTAATTTTGACTTTGCTTTGTTGCAAGTGATGCAACGATGCACAAATCTATAGACATCTCGTCTCATATGTGCCCAATAGAAATTATCAGCTAACATGAGTAATGTTTTCTCCCGTCCAAAGTGTCCCATCTGTAAGGTCCCCTAGAACCACTGTTAAAGGACACCTCCGATATGCATACATTCACGGTGCCAGATCACACCAGTCGTGAACAACATATCAAGTTGGCACACAGATACAATATCCATTACACGATTACAAAAAGACTTACAAAGATACATGGTCACATGACCAAGTCCACACAACTGCCACGCAGGGCAAACACACAACACACACAGCGGAAGACTAAAACACACACAACATAGTAGAGCCCAAGTCACGCCTTAACCTACACGCTGCTGACCGGGAGACGATCCTAGTTCGCAAGTCCGTCAACGAAGTACTCCTCCTCGTAGATCTTCTCCTGAGACTCCTTCTCGATGTCTGTCAAGTAAATACCAGGGACGAAACCAATATGAGTACATTTGAATGTACTCAGCAAGACACCCATCATGTAGCTTACCAAATGCAAGAATTCTTATATGGTGTAGTAGGTAGGCTATACATAGGGTTCACTATCCATGGTATATGGAAGATATATCATAGTTGATTTTGAAAATCTCTGTATCTTTGTTGAAGAAGATACTTCAAAAGAAAACAATATAGTTTTCTTTCTCTTGTAGATATCGCATGTACAAGAGGTTTTGTAAAACTTTGTTAAAAGAAAGTTTTCTCTTTGCAAAACTTCTTAAAAACAACCTCCGGATTTTCTTCATCAATACCTCAAAGGTACAAAGTTCCTCCTTTCCAACACTTCACAAGTCGAACTTCGTTTTGAAAACATTGACACAATGCTAGTTACATGGCCATTCAACTGTCCATATCCGAGGACGCGGCTATTCAGAATAGTTTGACTCTGCAGAGGTGTACACAATCCACCTGATTCGGTACATCCGCCGTGAACAACCACAGACTGTAACAATAGTATGTAAACATCAGATAACCGATCCTAACCATCCACTATGTTCACGCTAGAATATGCTTATCTCTTTAGTTGGGCCTGATTCCCCCGACATCCTGTCCGCCAGCGCCACGGCAGGGGACCCAACTGCTGCGACCGGAGGAGAACTTAATCCCACACTTTTTATGTCTCATATTCTCCTCCTAGCGACAATCAGATCGAGGGCACGACGACCCTTATAGCAATTTGAGAAGAAACACACTAACAAAAACAAACTTCAAGTTAAGCCCCGTGCCCATGTTGAGGTAGGGTGGCAGTACGGTAAAGGTTGTCCGGCGAAGACAAGGTTATGTGTCATTTTTGTAAAACACCTTTTTCCCAAAAATGACCACTTCAACATTCCTCCGGTGGATAAGGTTCAGCCTTTCCATCGGGTTTTCCATAAAGCCTTTGTTTTGCAAAAACATAATTTTAGGGTGTCCACTTAGAGACTTATACTTTTGATGGTAAGGAATACCATATGGTGGCTATGGGCTTGGTAACACCAAGTATCAACTATTGGCATAGTAATAGTACAATATTAATAGTAGTAGTAGTCACTCAAAAATATTTTTTGGTAATCAAAGTTTTTGTAAAACTTTCAGAGTTAAAACATGCAGGATAGATAATGATAAGTGTAGTAACAGCAAGCATCAGGATGGCTTGCCTTAAAACTCTTAGTGCCCCTGGACTTGAAGTAGCTTGAACTTGATGCACAGCTCTACAACTCCTACTTCTTCTTCTTCTTCTTCTTCTTCATTTTCTAACGTCGTAAAAGAAATAAAAGACACACACTCAGAACCATAAAGGCAAACAATAGCAAAAAGCAATACAGACAGCAAGCAAACTTATACTAGGGCAAACACTCAAAAAGTTATCGCGAAAACTATCTCACAAACTCTCATGGTACAAAACTATAGTCAAACAAACATATGGTTGAGAAACCATATCCCACATCTTACATACCATATATGGAGTGGGAGTACCACTCTCATAATAAGATATTCAAGAAGCTAAAAATATAGCTTGTGGGCACAAAAGGTGAGAAATACCCATGGCAGTGGGTATTACCAACACACAAGCAATCATGACCTAACAAGTTAACTACCAAACTAATGCATGGATAACAAGATACTACTAAGCACAACAACAACACTAGCACAACAATAACATCAGTACAATACTCATGCTAAGGTAAACACTCAGACAATCTTCAAACAGCAAACAACATACCACAGATGAATAAGCTAGTTACTGACTATGCTTAAGTCTACCTCCAAAGCTAAGGAATCCATCAATCATGAAAAAACAGTAGCTCAACCAAAGGTATCAAGACATAGCACACACCCTAAAACACAATCACTACAAGATATAACAAAGCTAGAAAATAACACATCCACTGGAGTCCACTAATAACATACTAGTATGAAAATTCCACACAGGCATGCTATAAGAAATACTTGTATTCTACAACTAATAGCAACAAGAAACTCCACAAGTAATGTCATAATAACATAAGTAAAAACATCCTAAACATGCTAGATTAGTCAAACACTCATAAAATAATGAGACACAATACTAGAGTAACTCATAAAATCTAGTGGTGACACTAGTTCATCACTAGAGAAGCAAACAACACTACAAGGATGCATAACTCTAAACAAGCAATGCATGAAGGTAAAAACCTACTAACAGCACACAACACCTTACACATGCTAGTAAGCAAAACCCTAAAATAATCCTATGGAAAAAACTACTAGCTAGAATAAACCAATTCTAATAAATCATGCTTTTCTAACAATCAATCAACAAGCAACCAAGGTACATGCTATACAAGCAGTAGCTATGCACTCAATACAAGCTCAACTAAGAACTTGCAAAAATCCAAACACTCAATGAAATCTATCCACACATAAATTATCAATCGTAAGGAAAACATTCTATTTGCAAACAATATTCAAATTGAACCAAACAATAGTGAAACATTTCTTAACATGATACCCCTAAGGGAATATTATGTTAAAAAATGAACCACACCTAAACATACTCGGATTCACACAGAAGTACTAAACACTTCACTTACATAAGTGAAATGACATCTATTTTTCCTTGGTGGAAAATGCTAAACAAACATATAGTTATACATGCTACTCACACACACAAATGTATGGTAGGGGATTTTGCATCCCTAACCAAAATGAAATGGAATCAGTGGGTTATAGGCCCACTAATACCAAGGCATTTAGAGGTAACAAGGCCTCTGGTCGCACATGAAAGAATTAATCTAACAAAGCAATCACCACTAAACTAATAAACTAGTGAAAATAATAAAGTGCAAACAAGCAAACAAATGCTACACATGCATCTCTATAAAATAAAGTGCAAGCTAACAGAGATACTGCCATCCTAATATCAGTACCAAAAGGGTACTGGACTCAACTCAAACACATCAAAAACTTAGGTTCACAATCACACAAAGTTTTGCTCACCAACCTAGTCAAAAATAAATACTAGAAAACAAACAAATGCTATTTCTCCAAATGATTTCCAATCATGCACACACTTCCTAAGGTAGTTGTACTGCAATAAAACAACCTAATAACAAATGGTAACACATCTATACATTCTAGGAACAAAGTCTCAAACAATCAAACATTTGTTTACAAACAAATACACACATAAACAAGAAAACATAAAAATCTGTTGTATCTAAAAAGGCTCACTAAAACTAATCTAGGGCTCAAACAATTATGCCAAGCTAGGATTAGATATATCTAGTCACAAACAAACTCATCCAATTGGATTCACCTCAAAAATAATTTTTAAACTCCTTCTAAAAATCATAGAAAAGCCTACTGGTCATTTACAAAAAATGGACGGAATTTCCATTTGGTAACTCTCCTTGATGTGAGGTCAAGTCCTAATGATAGATCTACTCACTAGCGATCCAAAAAAATTTGATTTTACCAAAATGCGGACACACACAAAAAGTTATGTCCAAAACATTTTCACAGATACTCTGTGGCAGAACAATTACTATTGCAAAAATAAAGGTGCAAACCTAGATCTACCAACTGGATATGGTTAAGAAAACATATGCCCACTTATGAGAATTTTGGTAGATTTTAATTTGCACTCAAACTATTTTTCACAGAGCTAAAGCAAACTTCTAGTTTTCTGTAAAACAAACAAAAGAAATAGAACACAGGCAAACGGGCCAAATTGCTAGTACGCGGCCCAACTAGGCGGCCAACGCGGCCCAGCGCAGCGGCGCGCGCGTGGGTGCGCGGGAAAGTTGGTCGTTCAACCGTGGCCGTTGATCTAAGGATCAACGGTCCATTGCATTTCTTCTTCCTCTCTTCTCTTCTATATCTCACCCGAGCGACGGGAAGAAAAAGCGGCACGGTGGCTCACCGTGTGGGCTCGGAGAGGGGCGGCGCAATATCGGGGGTGTTGTAGGGTCGCAGGGCAGTGGAGGGTCATCAAGCAGGGCGACGTTCGTGGCTCCAGGTGGCGGCGCGCGGCCGGGCGTCTACGGCGGCGATCTCGACGGTGGCGAGCGTTTTGCAAGCGAGAGGACGAGAGGGAGTGTCAGCGGGGGTCTACGAGCTGTGGGGAACTCGACGGTAGCGATAGCGAGCGATGGGAGGTCACGGGTGGGTTGTTCCACCTCGGGTCCGAGCACAGTGGCCGGCGGCAGAAAACGTCTTGTGCAGCTCGCTAGAGCTCTCGGGCTCGGTGGAGGCTGCTCGAGGTGGGTGTGGGGAAGTGTGAGAGGTCAGAGGCGAGAGGGACTCGAGGGGAGAGGCTTATAGCCACGGTGGTGAGTGCAATGACATGGGTGGGTCTCGGGTTGATGCCAAGAACGTCATGGGGGTGTCCAGGGGCGTGCCCAAGGCAGGCATGGCTAAGAGATGATGCCAAGGGGCAAGGCTAGGGTTGGGGAAAGTCAAATGTGTCCTTTGGGAGATGGGAAAGACATGGGCAAGACCACAAGGGTCAAGGTATGTGAGCCCATACCTAGCCACATCAGCTCTGTCCCCTCTCTTTCTCACATGTTTTTCTTTCTCCGCAAAGCTTCTAGAAACACTACAAGGGATCCTAGGTCGAGTACACACCATGGTCAACACACTAGACAAGGTCTCACTTCAAATCTTGCAAGAAAAGGCAAAGAAAACATCTGTACAAAACTGTATCTGCCACTGTTCCGAAAATTCAGAAAATTCAGTTAACACTTTGCAATTTTTTCTAAGTGTTGGAAAACAGAAGAAATGAGCAAAAAGTTTGGAATGTTTTCAGAGACCAAATGGATTCCAATTTTTTTTCCAAGTTGGTACTTATTAAACATGTTTTAAACTTTCAGAAACATCTTTTGGAAACAAATTTGGAATAGTGGAAGGGTATGAAAACATAGTGGGAAAAGGTGTACTTTCTATTTTTCTCTATTTTCTAAAAATGCAACTTTGTGCCTTATTTTTCTTCCACAAAACCAACAAGAAAAAGATCATTTTTAATGTTCCAAAAATCAAACCAAGATTATGGATTTGTAGTCCATATAACAAGGAACACATACAGTTCAAGAAAACACAAAATGAAATATTATATCCTAGTGAAAACAAAGGTGGAAAACAGGTACTTGACTATATTTTCAGGGAATAGTTTCTATAGAAAACTTAAAACAAAACTTCCATAAATCGTTTTGAATTTTTTCTTGGATACAACAAAGATAAAAGTTTATTTAAAGATGCAATCAAGAATGATCCAAGACTTGGAATAAAAATCACTCAAGTAACATCAGGGAAAAAAATTAAAGAATTGTTTTCAGGAAAATTTGATATTGGTTTTATAGAGAAACAAATCTTGCATTGCATTGATGATTAAGATCATATACACATGTTGGGTCAAACAATCATGTTGTTAGAAAATAAAAAAATTGTTGGCCCTAATTTTTGTCTCCTTGAACTACAATACAAGGTTCCAAAAACTGGGGTGTGACAGACCTTCCCCCCTTAAAAGAATCTCGTCCCGAGATTCGCAGGCAAGCGAAAAGGAGGTGTGGTAAAAACAACAATGTTATATGATTTGTTTACAAATACATGTGTTGGTGGTTGGTAATATTAAGCACAGGTGCTTCCCCCCTTTGATTAATCTTACCAAAATTCACCGCCAGGTTAGTTTTTCCAAAGGTTTGGGTGCCATGTTCTAAACCTCGAACTTATTGCTCCTCAAAATCATAAAGGTTATTCCAAAGGTTATCGTTTAAACATTGGTATACTAGTCTCCAATCACATAAGATTATCATACCACTATTTCTCATTTGGGCACAAACTCTCTCATCGTGATATAGCTCAATCTATCGGTTATCCACCAACATTTCTTAAACATGAGCTTTCCATTGCTCTTGCCCTAAAATCTAGGAAATCCACTATCTCCTCTTAATCTAATATACTCCTAGAAAATCCAGTCTCAAATCATTTGTCTCTCTCAAGGCATTTTCTCAATGATCATGATACCAAAGCTAAACCAACAAATCCAACAAGCATATACCAACTCTGTAGTACTTCTATAAATCTTTTCAAACCCTTAAACCTCTTATCTCATAATCAATACTAAACCATTTTTCCTCAAGACAATCTCAATAGAGCGTGACAAGCTCCGAGAACATATCACCAAGAATAATCATCTACTAAATCCAAGCCACATTGATTTTTCCTAAAATCCAAAAGTCATTCTTTTATAACCACCAATTACTTACTATATCAAATCCAATATTCCTCCAATCCATCTTAAATAAAAATCGAATATCTAGCCCAATCCAACATGATCTTTTTTTACTATAATCAACCTTTCTACTAAAATCCAGTATAAGAATCACCTAGGCAAAACATTATCATCATCATACCAATATCACAATCTATTCTCAACATATTAGTCCTAATCAATCCAATCTACCTATATATCAAGTGCTTCCTAAGATCCAATAATTTCCACCAATCTTTCTAAACCTCAAATTATCTCTTCAAAGCTACAATTTTCAGTTGCCGATAACTCCAAAGTTTTGAGGTCCACAACTGGTTAGCCCGAGATAATATCTACTATAATTGAACTCAACTAATTATCATGTGATTCATCAATCTTTCACTCATAAGCTAAACCTCAAATGAGTCTTCACAATCTTATATCCTAAAATCCCTTTCCTCCAAAATATACACACGAAGGATCTTATTGCGTAGTAAAATCAAAGCTCACAAATCCAATATTCCTGTCAACTTCCTCTTTCTGTCAAACAACTATAGAACATCCTAAGGCACCTTTCTCTTTGTTTTAGAAAAATTCGTTAGTGATTTTAAAACTATTGTTAGGTGTTAAGTTGAAGTTAGATAAAGTACGTTAGTATTGTTAATTTTAAAGACACTTTTTACTAGTCCGACGTGACACTTCTAGTGTTCCATTTACGTCGGATTTCTCAGGATACAAAGTCAAACACATATATGAGGTCACAGGTTTGGTTTGAAAATGTACCATTAACCAAGGCATGAGTCGCATGTGCTTCTGCAACATCATCTTGGTCACGGGGTCCACTTATCAAACTCTTGGGCTTCTTCTGGTTTAGGTCCCGACTCTCTTGGGTTTCATCAAACCAAGCTGGATCATACTTCCTCTGGGGACAATCGTGAGCAAAGCGCCCTTCCTTCCCAGAGAGAAAGCATCCTCTAGTTTTTGGTCCATCATTCCCACGCTTCCTTGGGGGTTGTGGCATCGCAGGCAGGGTACTACGAGTCACTGGTGAACTAGGTTCTCCTGGCGTCACTACCTTCCTTTTGCGGCTCTCTCCAGCAAGATGGCGCTGCTGCTCCCTCAGAAGGTCAGCGTTGTTTCTAGCATTAGAATGCCAAGCTGAGTCAGGTTCTGCATGACAACACGGTTGGCTTCGCGTTCTACACGAGCGGCTTCACGGTCTTCCATGATCATAGCCAACCGTTGGGAAACTGTCGGCTCCGGTGGTGGAGGTAAATCGCTGGCCATGCTGAAGAAAAGAGTGGTATAAGGCGGGAGCATACAAAAAGGTAGTTTTTGTTGTGAAAGACTTGTGAAACCAACCGGCTCATAACGGAGATGAGGACGGTTGAGAACACAGCAACATACAAGCGTCTAAGAAGCAAACACAATCACAAACAAAGACTAGCACCCACATGAAACAGAGTCTCAACAAGCCTAACATAAACTTTAAGGTTCACAAGGCAAAAGCATAAGGCTCACACACATCTAGCACACACATAGCTCTTTAGCAGAGTTCACACAACACAAACACAAACAAGCGTCTCGGGTGGGAGCAACACAAATCCTAATATACTGCGGCAATCCTAAGTGCTTGAGGAAGCGCGTAGCTGTTACTCCAACTCTTCAACTCTGGTCTCGCTGGTTGCAAGATGAAATTGAAGGTCTCTCACTTGTGCACGATGCTGGGAGTCAACGTACTTCATGGTTTTCTTCAGTACTTTGATACGACGCTCTGTAGCGGAAGAAACACTTAGGTCTTTCCCCAGCTAGTATATCTCCCTGCCTTGGAGGTCGAAATCTCCTCTAAGCTTATCAAGGGAGAACTGAGTGTTGTACAGCTGTCCCTCCATGTGCTGGAAATGACGAGCAAAGACAAAGTCTTTGTGACATCTATGGGCTGGTTAAGTGATCTCTGGGGTCGACGGTGATAGCAAAGGAGCACGAATGGTATAGACCACCAACCAGGACAACTCTCGTCTGTCATGGTGAATCTGAGGTCCCTTCAACTCAGGTACTGGGCGACCAATAAGACGAGTCATCTTGATCAAATCCTCCTCAAAGCGGCGGTAGCAAGGTGCATGCGTACCTAGCCGGAAGGATTCGGTGAAGACAACTGCCATCTATACCAAATGTTTAGGTATAGTTTAAGTTAAGCAACCGTGTGCAAAATTTTAAGATACTCAAAGGTAACTTAGTATAGGTAGGGTTTTCAAAAACACAGATGGGGGTGGAATATGTAGAATATTTTGGTAAATAGTCATCTTAGTAACTTAGTTTTATAGAATAAATTTTCAGAGTACTAGCTAACGTCCATGCTGACTAAGGTCTCCTAAGGTCATGATAGCTCTGATACCAACTCTGTAAGGTCCCCCAGAACCACTGTTCAAGGAAACCTCCGATATGCATACATTCACGATCCCAGATCACACCAGTCGTGAACAACATATCAAGTTGGTACACAGATACAATATCCATTACACGATTACAGAAAGACTTACAAAGATACATGGTCACATGACGAAGAGAGCACACAACTGCCACGCAGGGCAAACACACAACACACACAACGGAAGACTAAAACACACACAACATAGTAGAGCCCAAGTCACGCCTTAACCTACAGGCTGCTGACCAGGAGACAATCCTAGTTCGCAAGTCCATCAGCGCAGTACTCCTCCTTGTAGATCTCCTCCTGAGACTCCTTCTCGATGTCTGGCAAGTAAATACCAGGGATGAAACCAATATGAGTACATTTGAATGTACTCAACAAGACACCCATCATGTAGCTTACCAAATGCAAGAATGCTTATATGGTGTAGTAGGTAGGCTATACATAGGGTTCACTATCCACGATATATGGAAGATATATCATAGTTGATTTTGAAAATCACTGTATCTTTGTTGAAGAAGATACTTCAAAAGAAAATAATATAGTTTTCTTTCTCTTGTAGATATCTCATGTACAAGAGGTTTTGTAAAACTTTGTTAAAAGAAAGTTTTCTCTTTGCAAAACTTTTTAAAAACAACCTCCATCTTTTCTTCATCAATACCTCTAAGGTACAAAGTTCCTCCTTTCCAACACTTCACAAGTCCAACTTCATTTTGAAAACATTGACACAATGCTAGCTACATGGCCATTCAACTGTCCATATCCGAGGACGCGGCTATTCAGAATAGTTTGACTCTGCAGAGGTGCACACAATCCACCAGATTCAGTACATCCGCCGTGAACAACCACGGACTGTAACGACAGTATGTAAACATTAGATAACCGATCCTAACCATCCACTATGTTCACGCTAGAATATGCTTATCTCTTCAGTTGGGCCTGATTCCCCCGACATCCTGTCCGCCAGCGCCAAGGCAGGGGACCCAACTGCTGCGACCGAAGGAGAACTTAATCCCACACTATTTATGTCCCGTATTACCCTCCTAGCGACAATCGGTTCAAGGGCACGACGACCCTTATAGCAATTTGAGAAGAACACAGACTAACAAAAGCAAACTTCAAGTTAAGCCCCGTGCCCATGTTGAGGTAGGGTGGTAGTATGGTAAAGGTTGTCCGGCGAAGACTGGGTTATGTATCATTTTTGTAAAACACCTTTCTCCCAAAAATGACCACTTCAACATTCCTCGGGTGGATAAGGCTCAGCCTTTCCATCGGGTTTTCCATAAAGCCTTTGTTTTGCAAGAACATAATTTTAGGGTGTCCACTTAGTGACTTATAATTTTGATGGTAAGGAATACCATATGGTGTCTATGGGCTTGGTAACACCAAGTATCAACTACTGGCATAGTAGTAGTATAATATTAATAGTAGTAGTAGTCACTCAAAAATAGTTTTTGGTAATCAAAGTTTTTGTAAAACTTTCAGAGGTAAAACATGCAGGATAGATAATGATAAGTGTAGTAACAGCAAGCATCAAGATGGCTTGCCTTAAAACTATTAGTGTCCCTGGCCTTGAAGTAGGTTGAACTTGACGCACAACTGTACAACTCCTGCTTCTTCTTCTTCGTTTTCTAATGTCGTAAAAGAAATCAAAGACACACACTCAGAACCAGAAAGGCAAACAATAGCACAAAACAATGCATACAGCAAGCAAACTTATTCTAGCGCAAACACTCAAAAAGTTATCGCGGAAACTATCTCACAAACTCTTATGATACAAAACTATCGTCAAACAAACATATGGTTGAGAAACCATATCCCACATCTCACATACCATATATGGAGTGGGTGTACCACTCTCATAATAAGATATTCAAGAAGCTAAAAATATAGCTTGTGGGCACAAAAGGTGAGACTACTAAAATACTAACAATCAATCAGAGCAATACCCATGGCAGTGGGTATTACCAACACACAAGCAATCATCACCTAACAAGTTCACTACCAAACTAATGCATAGATAAAAAGATACTACTAAGCACAACAACAACACTAGCACAACAATAACATAAGTACAATACTCATGCTAAGGTAAACACTCAGACAATCTTCAAACAACAAACAACATACCACAGATGAATAAGCTAGTTACTGACTATTATTAAGTCTAGCTCCAAAGCTAAGGAGTCCATCAATAATGAAAATAACTAAGAAAAAAAGTAGCTCAACCAAAGGTATCAAAACATATCACACACTCTAAAACACAATCACTACAAGATATAATAAAGCTAGAAAATAACACATCCACTGGAGTCCACTAATAGCATACTGGTATGAAAATTCCACACAAGCATGCTATAAGGAATACTTGTATTCTAAAAATAATAGCAACAAGAAACTCCACAAGTCATGTCATAATAACAGAAGTCAAACACTCATAAAATAAAGAGACACAATACTAGAGTAACTCATAAAATCTAGTGGTGACACTAGTTCATCACTAGAGAAGCAAACAACACTACAAGGATGCATAACTCTAAACAAGCAATGCATGAAGGTAAAAACCTACTAACAGCACACAACACCTTACACATGCTAGTAAGAAAAAACCCTAAAATAATCCTATGGAAAAAACTACTAGCAAGAATATACCAATTCTAATAAATCATGCTTTTCTAACGATCAATCAACAAGAAACCAAGGTACATGCTATACAACCAGCAGCTATGCACTCAATACAAGCTCAACTAAGCACTTTCAAAAATCCAAACACTCAATGAAATCTATCCACACATAAATTATCAATCATAAGGAAAACATTCTATTTGCAAACAATATTCAAATTGAACCAAACAATAGTGAAACATTTCTTAACATGATACCCCTAAGGGAATATTATGTTAACAAATGAACCACACCTAAACATACTAGGATTCACAAAGAAGTACTAAACACTTCACTTACATAAGTGAAATGACATCTATTTTTCCTTGGTGGAAAATGCTAAGCAAACATGTAGTAATACATGCTACTCACACACAAATGTATGGTAGGTGATTTTGCATCCCTAACCAAAATGAAATGGAACCAGTGGGTTATGGGCCCAATAATACCAAGGCATTTAGAGGTAACAGGCCTCTGTTCACACATGACAAAATTAATCTAACAAAGCAATCACCACTCAACTAATACACTAGTGAAAACAAGCAAACAAATGCTACACATGCATCTCTATAAAATAAAGTGCAAGATAACAGAGATACTACCATCCTAATATCAGTACCAAAAGGGTACTGGACTCAACTCGAACACATCAAAAATTTAGGTGCACAATCACACAAAGTTTTGCTCACCCAACCTAGTCAAAAATAAATACTAGAAAACAAACAAATGCTATTTCTATATCCAAATGATTTACAATCAGGCACACACTTCCTAAGGTAGTTGTATCGCAAGAAAACAACCTAATAACAAGTGGTAACACATCTATACATGCTAGGAACAAAGACTCAAACAATCAAACATTTGTTTACAAACAAATACACACATAAACAAGAAAACAGAAAAATCTGTTGTATCTAAAAAGGCTCACGAAAAATAATATAGGGCTCTAAAAATTATGTCAAGCTAGGATTAGATAGATCTAGTAACACACAAACTGATACAATTGGATTCACCTCAAAAATCATTTTTAAACTCCTTCTAAAAATCATAGAAAAGCCTACTGATCATTTACCAAAATGGATGGCATTTCCATTTGGTAACTCTCCTTGATGTGAGGCCAAGTCCTAATGATATATCTACTCACTAGATATCCAAAACAATTTGATTTGATGAAAATGGGGACACACACAAACCGTTATGTCCAAAAAAAAATCACAGGTACTCTATGGCAGAACAATTACTATTCCAAAAATAAAGGTGCAAACCTAGATCTACCAACTGGACATGGTTAAGAAAACATATATCCACTTCTAAGAATTTTGGTAGATTTTAATTTGCACTCAAACTATTTTTCATAGAGCCAAAGAAAACTTCTAGTTTTCTGTAAAACAAAAAAAAGAAAAAGAACACAGGCACACGGGCCGGATGGCTAGTGTGCGGCCCAACTAGGCGGCGAACGCAGCCCAGCGAAGCAGCACGCGCACGGGCGCAGTAAAGCTGGCCGTTCAAGCGTGGTCGTTGATCTAAGGATCAACGGTCCACTGCGTTTCTTCTTCCTCTCTTCTCTTCTCTCTCTCACCGAGCGACGGAAACAAAAAGCGGCACGGTGGCTCACTGTGGGGGCTCGGCGAAGGGCGGCGCGGTATCGGGGATGGTGTAGGGACGCAGAGCAGTGCAGGGGCGTCGAGCAGGGCGGCGTTCGTGGCTCCAGGTGGCGGCGCGCGGCCGGGCGTCTGCAGCGGCGATCTCGATGGTGGCGATCGTTCTGCAAGCGAGAGGACGAGAGGGAGTGTCAGCGGGGGTCTACGAGCTGTGGCGAACTCGACGGTAGCGATAGCAAGCGATGGGAGGTCACGCGTGCGCTGCTCCACACCGGGTCCGAGCACGGTGGCCGGCGGCGAAAAACGTCCCGTGCAGCTCGCTAGAGATCTCGGGCTCGGTGGAGGTTGCTCGAGGTGGGTGTGGGGAAGGGTGAGAGGTCAGAGGCGAGAGGGACTCGAGGGGAGAGGCTTATAGCCACGGGGGTGAGTGCAATGACATGGGTGGGCCTCGGGTTGATGCCAAGAACGGCATGGGGGTGTCCAGGGGCGTGCCCAAGGTAGGCATGGCTAAGAGATGATGCCAATGGGCAAGGCTAGGGTTGAGGCAAGTCAAATGTGGCCTTTGGGAGATGGGAAAGACATGGGAAAGACCACAAGGGTCAAGGTATGTGAGACCATACCTTGCCACATCATCTCTGTCCCCTCTCTTTCTCACATGTTTTTCTTTCTCCACAAAGCTTCTAGAAACAGTACAAGGGATCCTAGGTCGAGTACACACTATGGTCAACACACTATACAAGGTCTCACTTCAAATATTGCAACAAAAGGCAAAGAAAACATCTGTCCAAAACTGTATCTCCCACTGTTCCAAAAATTCAGAAAATTCAGTTAACACTTAGCAATTTTTTCTAAGTGTTGGAAAATAGAAGAAATGAGCAAAAGTTTGGAATGTTTTCAGAGACCAAATAGATTCCAATTTTTGTTTTCCAAGTTGGAACTTGTTAAACATGTTTTAAAATTTCAGAAAACATATTTTGGAAACAAACTAGGAATACTGGAAGGCTATGAAAACATAGTGGAAAAAGGTGTACTTTATGTTTTTTTGTGTTTTCTAAAAATGCAACTTTCTGCCTTATTTTTCTTCCACAAAAGAAACAAGCAGGAGATCATTTTTAATGTTCCAAAAATCAAACCAAGATTATGGATTTGTAGTCCATACAACAAGGAACACATAATAGTCAAGAAAACACAAAATGTAATATTATAGCCTAGTGAAAAAGGTGGAAAACAGGTACTTGGCTATATTTTCAGGGAATAGTTTCTATAGAAAACTTAAGAGAAAACTTCCATAAATCATTTTGAAATTTTGTTTTCTTGGATCCAAAAAAGCTAGAAGTTTATTTAAAGATGCAAACAAGAATGATCCAAGACTTGGAATAAAAATCACTCAAGTAACATCAGGGGAAAAATTATAGAATTGTTTTCACGAAAATTTGATATTGGTTTTATAGAGAAACAAATATTGCATTGCATATATGATTAAGATCATATATACATGTTGGTTCAAACAATCATGTTGTTAGAAAAGAAAAAATTGTTGGTCCTAATTTTTGTCTCGTTGAACTACAGTACAAGGTTCCAAAAACTGAGGTGTGACACCATCAATCCTCCACTATGAGATTCCTGCAACAACGGAAAACGCAAAGAAAAATCGGGAACACATAATTTTTTAGCTCTAAACAGAAAGCCATCATGAATATGATATTTATCCCATGCTTTTACACTAGTACACTTAACAAAAGGCATAGAAAACTCAGTATCATTTGCATATAATTTACATAGACTCTCTAAACCAGGAACTTGCACATCTAGTTTGGTAAGTAGCATGTTCTTTCTAGATAGTGCATCAGCAACCACATTGTCCAATCCTTTCTTATACTTAATAATATATGGGAAAGACTCAATGAACTCTACCCATTTAGCTTGTTTCTTATTAAAATTAGATTGGCTCTTCATAAACTTCAATGCCTCATGATCAGAATGTATGATAAATTCTTATGGCCACAAATAATGTTTCCAAACCTCAGGAAATCTAACAGGCGCATACAATTCTTTATCATAGACAGAATAATTCAATTGTGCACCATCCAATTTTCTTGCATAAGTACTCCTCCAATTCTAATTCCATTGGCATCACATTCAATCTCAAATTGTTTATTGAAATTTGGGAGCATCAACAATGGTGCAGAAATCAATTTATGTTTTCAGCTCATCAAATTCCATGTATTGAGCAGCACCCCTGTGGTGACCCAGCACACCACTTCATGTGTAGTGCGCAAGTCGATGACATAATACTCACAGAAGGACTTATTCGTGAATATTACATCCCTCGGAGTAGTACAACAGAAACATAGCAGGACCAGGCAAAACTATAGGATACAAACTTCATTACAAAATGTTGAGAATCTCTTTGATGAATCAAGAAGATCTCCTGCAAATGAACATCAGAAGAAGCAATGCGAAGCTCTAAGCTGGAGAATAACTCTAGCTCAGAAATAAATCCACTACGGCTGATGCCAGCCCTAATCTATGGCTTGATACAGCTAAGTCCAAGAATGGACTCAACCTACACCTTGATAGATTCTCCTCCACCAGCGTTGTTGATGATGATGCTTTACCGACTAAGTAATAGATGACTCCATCTGGCTTCATGAGGTAGCGATGGCTTCACGATGACGACTTCCCTCAGGCTTCAACTCTAAGCAGGGGGTCAACTCTAAGCAGGGGGAAAGAATGAGTAACAAGCGTTACTCAGCAAGTTCATGATATATAGTGGGTAGTTTGATGCACTAACTACAACTTTAGACTCGAAAGAGTCATAAGCTAATGCAAGGTTTTGTAAATCTTTCTTCAAGAGGTTGCTTTTAATTCTGAAAACTATGCCCGCCAGATCTTCACAGGACTTGAACTTGATGGAGTTGCCTTTCCTGCGGTGTTCGCAGCTCCTTCCCGGAAGAGAGGGTAACATGCCACATCTTTTTACACTCTACAGAGGTGCGTTACTTTACCCATGGGCGACCAAGACCATGTTGCACAACCAGGCTCGAGATCCTGTCCACTCCCACTCAGGTGTGGGGCCCGGTTGTTGGTCCAAGCCAAACCGTGCTTCTCCGCACAACGCATGCCCACTTATTTCCACCAGCAGGTTGAACCCCTGATTCCACCCCTCGCGATGGAGATCTAGGCGCCCCTGGCAGACACTCATAGACCCCAGAGTCCGTGGGACGTAAGGGCTCCCACCCATGTGCATGTAGTCCCGCAAGACCTACAGCGTACGTCTCTGGCAGTCCGTTGACATGCGAACGAGAGAGGATCACAACTGACTTACTCCCCCCATAGAAGACCCATGGTCAACGCGGTATTTACGGCGCAAGAATCCTGACGGCAGTTGTTGTTAAATCCTAGGTAATACTTTCCCATGCAGATGGAACCTTCCTTTGACCTATTCATCTTACCATGGTCCCATCCGCCCACCAAACAGAACACTACCACTCGGGTAGTCATTCAAGTAGTCATATTATTATAAAAATAGGATCATGCATTCTTTTGAGACTAGGTGGTAATACGATAGAGTTTTTGCAATTAGTTTGTTATGAAGTACTGCAAAGGATATGAGAAAGTGATGAACTTTCCTGAGATTGAAATAACCATAATAATCGATGTCTTCGGGGTTCGAGGGTCTCGTAGAAAATCCCGACATCTGAAAGATAGCAAAGTAGTCCCGGTAAGGACTACCGAAAACACTGGCAAGGATGATACATGCATAGTAATGAGATGCATCGTGAAATACCCTGGAAAATACCCCAGCTTACAAGTGTAAGCCACGTTTGATACGATATCTTAATCACATAGGTTTTAGGTGAAATGTTTCATTACTTGTGGTGATGTGTTATTAGTTCTTTTAGACTTACATGTGTTTCACTTTTAGTTAGCAAACATTTGTTATCATATTTAGGTAGAAGTGATTATCACTTGGTTAGGCAATAAGACAATGATACATGGAAAACAACTATTGAAAACATAACAGTCACATCTTATTTTATATTCAAAAAGGGTAGAGCATATGACAAAGAGTTTAACTGAAAATGAGGATCTAATACAACTAACTTCATCATCACATAACTTGATAATGACTGGTGATGATAGGTTTAGTAAGTGTGAAAACATGAGGTTTTATTAGTAAGGAAAATTATGAGGTGGTATTTATTTCTGGTTATAATGGAATATTATAGAATTCCATTATACCCTTTGAAACAAGTTTATAAGTTAAAAAAAATGTTTTATTTTGGTCATGTTTGAGTTGGAAATGTTTTTCTCTTTAATTTGATGTATCATTTGAAGTTTTCTAAAAAGATTTGAATAAGATATTAATTTATTAATTTAAATATATTAAATGGCTAGGCAAAATATTGCACATATGAAAACTTGATCAAATGACTTTGAAAACATCATAGGCGAGTTTCATTTGTCATTTGGAGCATTTTGGTATATAACTTGTATTTTTTCTGATTTTACAAATTATTTATTATTTTTCTCAATTTTAAATGATTTAATTTAATTAAAGAAAATATTTAATTTTAAACTTTATCAAACATGTCTAAAAAGTTTATAAACACATAGATTTTATTTTTCTAAACATTTCCATATTTTTTCATATTTTTATGATAATTATTTTAATAGTTATTGAATTAATAATTTTATTTATTTTCTGCCAATATTTAAATTGACAGGTGGGGTCCACCTGTCAGTTTCAATTTAATTAAAAATAAAAGAAAAAGAAATGGTCTCCTGACGTCAGGGTGACAACATCACAGAAGGAAAATCCTCCCTGTTCAATCGCAATCTCGCGATTCGTTGCGAATTGGACCAATTGGTTGGTCCCAGTGAGGAGAGGATGCAAAACGGAGGCTAGGGGTGGCAGCGCCGCTTCCAAATGGTAACCGGAGCATTGCCGGCGAGCACGAATGGCGGCGAGCCGCGACGGTTGTGGGTGCTATGGAGGAATAGGAAGCAAGGGGAAAATCGAGAGGGTGCCCGAGCACCAGTAGCTCACCATGAGCGCGATGGAGGTGTCGGGGAGGCAAGGCGACGACGGAAACAGCCGGAATCGGCGCGGCGGAGCTCGGCCGGCCACGGAGAAGATGACTCGATTCGTCCGCTGTGGGCCTTCCTAGAATTTGTACAATCTCGAGGAGGAAGAGGAGATCCAGGCGCACCCATTGGTGGTCTCTATTTTTTCCTGGAGTGGCCGGAATCGGCGGCAACGGACGGCGACCGCGTGGCTAGGGTTTTGAGGTTCGTTGCTCTCCCGTCGAGGATACAGAGAGAGAGGAAGTGCGAGGCGAGTGAGAGAGTTTGGAGAAGGCACGGAACCTCACGGCGTTATCTCCGCACGAGAACGGCAAGCAGGAGGTGGAGCTCGTCGGGAGTAGCTCGCCCACGTCTCCTCTGCCTTCTGGCAGAGGAAGAAGAAGACGAAATAAAAGTAATCTTTCGATAACCCCCTTAGTTTTGTGATATTTTCAATTAGGTCCTTCTGGTTAATAGAATGTGAAAGAAAACGTTGTTTTCTGGGTCTTTCTATAAGCAGAAAAATTCATAAAAATCATTTTTGAAACCGTTATTAAATTTGTAACGCCACCATGTTTTACTTTGGTGAAATTGACCAATATTTTAATTGTATACTTAGGGTGCTAAACTAAGTGGTTTTTGTTATTTTCTCTCCATTTAATTTATTAAATGGCTTAAAAATTTATGTTAGGCATGGTTAATATGAGCACACACAAACACGTGGTTTGACAAAGTGACATAACTTAGTTGGACAATTTTAGATACAATTCTTTTAAGAAAATAGTTTGGTAACATTACTTGGTAATGTTTCTATGCATTGAAATGAAAACCACTTAATAGGAAATTTTATTCTATGTCAAACCAAATGATTTTTATGGGTGAAGGAACTTGTTTTATGTTATGTGGCTTTGTTATTTTCCTAATTGAAACTCTTAGCAAGTTTGGTTGACATTTTAATTAAGTGTTTGTAAGCCATGGTTGTTGTTTTTAGTACTTGATTAAATAGAAACATGTGTGGCTTTGGAATCTTGTTGTTTTGTTTTCCACACAGGTTTAAAGTATGGCTATTATGCCCTGTTGGTTTTATAACATGTAATCAGTTGCATGATTATGTACAGATGAATTTTGGTTATTATACATTTGTCTTATGGATGAGAATGGTCTGGAAAACAAGGTGTTAAGCTTGTTACCATCAACCTCCACATATTACAAGACATGTGGATGCAATGGCTGGGTATTATTTCATATTTGATACTTGTTTCCATTTAAGAGATTTTTTATATGTTCCTCATCTCTGATGAGCTTGACAAGGCATATAGGTTATAGATTCTCTAACATTAACTAATGCTTCACTGAATAATTTCTTACTGAGACAGTGTTGCTCCTTGTTGACTTATGTTGCTTGATATTCTTCTCTCTAGTTGCCACTTGTCTTCAGATACTCCTTTTGTCACTTGCAAGTAATATCTGCTCTGGGATTCCATATTGAACTACCTCACCCTTGTGGTGAAAACAACCAGTTATTCCAAGCAAAGATTTTACTCAGATGATTATAATGTGGTTTCTTGTTTCCTTAGTGTTATTCTTTCTCTTGATTGATTGCAAAAGAAATATAGATGTATTTTATGACATCAATCTGCCCTATGCATATAAGAAGAATTTGTTAACAAGGTAGCTAGTCTTGCCTCCAAATTACTACTCATATACAATAGGCTGAGATGTACCAGGTTATTCAACCTTCTGTTGTTTGTGTAAGACACTCAAGTGTTTGAGTATACAAAAGTGATCTGTTAACAAGGTCTAGAAACTTGTTACCAAACTACTTCTATATAACACTAACATTGGAGTATCACACTATTTCAAGAGTGTTAATAAGATCAGATCAATATATAAGAGTTTCCAGGTACTCTTATGATAGATTAGAATAGCACTTCTAGAGCACTCTAAATAATCTCCTTGAAGATCTTCTTGTGGTAGTTTCTCCTTTTCTTGTGGGTTGCTTCTCTTGTAGAATGTCTTTGAGAAGATTGGGAACAAGATATAATGGTCTAGCCAAAATAACAAGATCTAGATTAAGAGTTAGTTCATGCTTTTATTCTGCTTCAATATACTTCTCATTTTATTTACCATAAAATATGTACTTATTTCATATATGATTGGTTTTACTTGGCTATCAATTCAATTCCTCAAATAGAGGTTATAACTTGTTGTTATTCATGAGTTTTATCGAGAGATACTTTAGTTGTGGAATGGTGGATTTGAATAGAAGTGTGGGATGCTTATGAAATGATGACTTAATAGTAAGTTGATCAAAAGGTTCATTGATGTGTTGAGGTTTCATATGCTCACTTGTATACGATGATTGAAACAATGAGCATAAGAAGGTTATTGGGGTTTAATGACTTATGTCATAATTGATAGTTGTTTTTCTCAAGTGTCATGTTGTCACTTTATATTCTTCTCTTAATGACCTTTGTCATTCTTAATGCAGATATAGAGGTTTGGAAATATCATATGTGATGATCAAGGTTTAACAGTGGTTTAAGAAGATTTATTTATTCTTTTAGGTACTTCTTTTATAGTTAATGAGATATGTACATATTCGATAAATGTTTTAATACAATTATTATATCATTTCCCACTGGTGGTGTTGAGTTAAGACTTGTGGGTATCATTTATGTTCTATTAAACCTTTGTTATTTGATTGTGAAGTTGTACTTAGTAGTTACTAAATAATTTGGAAATATGTTGTGTGAATGGTTGATCACTTAAAGAGTTATTGTTTGAGAGGACATAACATCTCTGTTGATGATATGGATCAATTGTGTATTACACATTGGTGGAAGTATGATCATCAGATATGTGATTTGGATACTCACCCCTCTTTGAGTTCTAGATACGTAGTGAATTAACCCAAGTCACTTAAATACTTGTGGTTGAGGTTGTTTAGAGTTTGTGTTGGTCACCACCAATTATGGTTGGTGTAATCAGGTTATTTGGTATCTTAAGATGCTTGTTATAAAGATCACTCCAAATGTACTCTTAACTAGATTAACTAGACCTATTTCATCATGTCAAGTGAAACATTGGTCACTTTGGTTTGTTTAAACTTTCGCGCCAAAATTTACCGTATTTTTAGATGCATGCTTTGCAAATGCACATATTAAATTTAGATCCTTATAACCTCCCAAACACTGGGTTGTTACAACCCCATTCGAAATCAACTCGTTTCTTAGTCAAATCATTCAAAGGTGTAGCAATGGTACTATAATCTCTAAGAAATCTTCTATGAAAACCAGCAACACCATTAAAACTACGCACTTGACTCACATTCATGGGGGTAGGCCAATTTCTTATAGCTTCTATTTTCGAATCATCTACATCAATCCCATGTTTAGAAACAACATATCCCAGAAATATGACCTTATCCTTGCAAAAAGTACACTTCTCAAGATTACTAAATAATTTGTTATCCCTTAGCACATGCAAGACTTGTCTAATATGATCAATATGTTCAGATTCATTGTGGCTATATATGAGAATATCATCAAAATAGACTACCACAAATTTGCCAATAAAGTTTCTCAAAACATGGTTCATAAGTCTCATGAAAGTACTAGGTGCATTGGTTAAACAAAAAGACATCACTAGCCATTCATATAAACCAAATTTGTCTTAAAGGTTGTTTTCCACTCATCCCCCACTTTGATCCAAATTTGATGATAACCACTACGCAAATCAATCTTAGAGAAAACAACAGCACCACTTAATTCATCTAGCATGTCTTCCAATCTTGGAATAGGATGACGATAACGAATAGTGATGTTGTTTATTGCTTTACAATCTACGCACATGCGCCATGTACCATCTTTCTTAGGAACCAAAATCACAGGAACATCACAAGGGCTAAGACTGATGCGAATATACCCTTTATAAAGGAGCTCTTGTACTTGTTTCTGAATTTCCTTCGTCTCCTGGGGATTAGTCCTGTAAGGGGCTCAGTTTGGTAATGTGGCTCCAGGTATCAAGTCAATTTGGTGTTCTATGCCACGCTATGGTGGCAACCCTACCGGTACCTCCTCTGGAAACACATCATCAAATTCCTGCAACACATTAGAAACACCAATAGAGAGAGGGGTCATGTCGTTAGAAACAAAAATTTCTCCCTTGTGCATGAGCACTATAGGTACTAAACTAGGATCCTCGCTGAACTCTCTCAAGTCTTATTTCGTGGCTAGCATGCATAATAGGCTCACTCCCTCACTTTTATTTTTACCACTCAACTTGGCTTTGCTATCATCACTCACAATATTTTTGCTTCCTCACATCTCATCTCTCTCACTCTCAGTTTCTAAATTCACTTCTGTTTTTTGACGAGATTCATTTAGAATTTGTTGTGGTGTCATAGATCTAAAAATTATGTCCTTCCCATGTGAATTCAACTGGTACATATTTGCTCTTCCATTGTGTATAGAATTCCTGTCAAACTGCCATGGTCTTCCCAACAACATGTGACAAACAGACATTGGTACCATGTCACATCCTCATTTTAGAAAAAGGTTGTAAGGAGAAAAAACACAAAATTTAGGACCAACAAAAACTTTTTAGTTGATCCTGTTGTTTTCCTGATATTGTAACTCCTTATGTGAACCTGATGTTTTCTATGAGAAATAAAGAGTGGAATATTTTTATCTTGTTTCCTTGTCATCATTATCATCTTCTTAATCTTGTTTATGGATCACCAAGGAAAGAAAACAAGATTCTTTTTGAAAGACCTAAGGGAAAACATGATTTTTACTTTTCTATTTCTAGCTATCACTCACTCTTTTGAGCATCTTTTCTATCTATGGATCTCAACCCGATTGAATGTTTTATTTGGATGTCATCCATGCTTATGGTATGGACTTGCTAACCATGTCCAATGAAATATTTTTGAACAAGTTAGAACCATGTTTCCTTGTGTGTTTTTCTGCCTAATTGAAAAACATGAAAAAGAAAAACAGTGAAAACAGAAAACCTCACCTGTTTCAGTCTTGTTTTCAGCAACTTATATATTTTCTAAAATTCAAATAAAAATATGTTTCTGAAACTATAAAATGTATTCTTCAAATCCATACTTCCACTTTTCAAATTGGAAATTGTTTGATGTGTCAAACACATCCACACATTTCTTATCCCCTGTCTGTTTCAGGACTTAGAAATTTCTCTTAAGTCCTTATCTGAATTTTCTATAACTGAAACTCTGTTTTTCAGTTCGAACACCCGATTCTTTTTTGGCTCGAATTCATGTTTGTAATCATTCAAATGGGGTGCACTGGTGCCAAACCACTTGCCCTTACTCTCCTCGATCAAAACCAGCCGTGGTTTTCGCCTGAAGCACACCAGAGAGGGAGAGCAGCGCCAGGACAAGGATGGTGGCCATCGGAAGAACAGGGCCAACACGTGCCATTGATCCTTCTTCTACGGCTTTGAGCCAGGGCGTGCATGAACTCAACGCCACGAAGCTCTCTCTGCCTCTCCACGTGCTGCCCCTGGCCTGGAAAACGCACACGCGCTGGCGTCGCCATTGTCACGTTGTCAAGTGCCCGAGCACACCCCTCCCCGTGATCTCTCTGTATAAAGCCTCCCCATCCATCCTATCTCGCCACTCACCTCCTCACTCACACCGCATACACTCCACCACAATGTTTCATCCGCAGCTCTCTCTTTGAGAGCAAGGAGAGTGTGCTCTCGTCGTTCTGTCCGTGGAGAAGAACCCGAAGCGCCTGCACTCGTCTCTCTCTCACCTAGTTTCCTTTCCACTCTAGATCGATCCCCTTGCCAAGGCATGGACGCCTTACATTGTGTCATGTGCTTATGCAAGCAGGGTCGCCGCCGTTGAGCTCGACGCTGCCGGGAACCACTCGGTGCGTGCGGGAGCTGCGGTTGGATTCTGATGTTGCCACTGCTTCCGAACGCCTCCATCAAACTTGTGCCATCCTCTCTTCACCAACTGTCGATTCCTATCGACCCCAAGGTGAGCCCCTGCCCGTGCGTGTGTGCATGTGCTCGCCGGCGGCGCGATCTGGTCGCGAGGAGGAAGAAAGAACGCGCGCCTTTCATTTTTAGATCGATGGTCCCCTTTGAATCCCTCGGGATCTATCCTGCACCCTTGGATCTGAATCGCACGGCTGTGTACTGGTTCGCTTGCGTGCGCAAACGAACTGGGCCAGTCCAGCGCAGCACGCTCTATCACGTAGAGGCCAACAGCCCGTTGAGCCCGCGCTGGAGATTCAATTCATATTCTTGTTTTTCTGAAACCTGCCTAATCACTTTAATCCAAACTTAAATGCTTAACCACCAGATCTGACAACCCCCTATTTATCTAGGGTACATGCATGTTTTCTTAACCACATGCATGTGACAGATCTGCATTTGCTCCCCTGGATCATCCTGGAAAAATTCTTGAACACAACCTATCTGAAAGTGTAAACATGAGATAACTTTTGATTTAGGAATCCAATGGAAGTGAGGTTTATCTCTATGGATATATCTTGCTGATACCTAACTAGAGCAGTTGGCCTCACATGCACTTGAGTTTCATATAAAAAATGACATGCAGATTGGTAAATGACCAGAGAGCCACTAAATGATTTTTATGAATTTTTCTAAAATGATGTTTGAGATGAATCCTTTTGGATGTGCTTATGTATGTATATATATATCATATCCTAGCATGGTGTGCTGTTTAGAGCTGTAGGATAATTTTGGCATGCATTACAAGTTTTAGGAGTATTCTGCCATGTGTGAATATTATGTTATTAATATTTGTTAAGTGTGGAGATGCATTGTGTGATCTTACTAGCATGTATAGGAGTTGTTTTCACTGCCATATGATTGTTATCTTGTAGATATACCATGTTATTATAAATCTTGTTCATGAAAATATCATGGTCTGTCATGCATGTTAAGATCTATGCTTGTTTTCTAGTTTCTATGTGTACTAGATTTGTTTGCCGTGATTACCTTCATTCCATGATTGTTTCCATGCTTTGTATGGTATGATAAGCCTCTGTTATGAACATGTTTAGCTACTGGTTGCATGCTCATTTCATGCATACAAGTGTGTTAGGGCTTGCATGTTCTTAGAAATGCATGTTTTACTCTCTTATGCTTGTATAGATGTTTACTAGATTGTTTTCATTATGTTTCACTCATTTTGGTAGACGACCAGAGAGTCATTACACTCCTTATGGCCTTGTATGAGAGTGGTACACCCACTGGACTCATGCCATACGTTTGATTCATGACTTGTATGGAACTATACCATGTTGTGCATGTTATTTATGCATGTTTGAGTATTGTAGTATAGTTTAGTGCTATTATTTTTGGGTGTTTCTTTTGAATGAATGCTTGCTGTATGTGTGCTGTATTAGCTTGTTCTTGCCTTTGGTTTGTGCTGATTGAGTATTTTTCTTTTTTCTTTTTTATGACGTTAGATAACGAAGAAGCGGTTAATCCTTAAGCAGTATTCTATAACTCTTGTTTATTTCAAGAGTGTGATCAAGACCAGAGCCAAGGCAAGCCACTCTAAATGTTTGCTTCTGTTTTACTTATCATTATCTATCATGCGTGGTTTACTTCTGAAGTTTTTACTTAAGATGTCTTTAAACTATTTCTCTTAAGTGGAAACTACCGTTATCACTTTTATCGAGTTGTTGTAGCCACTACATAATGTTGGTGTTACCAAGCCCTTTAGGATTTTGGAGCCATCACTCAATTTACTTAAGTACCTTAGTGGACACTTTAACTTGGGTTTATTGGAAAACAAATGTCTTTGGAAAAACCCCGAGGAAAGGTGGGACCTTGTCCGAGGGAGGTTTGTGAAGGAAGAAGTATTTTCGACTTGTTTTCCAAAAATGACACATAACCTAGTCTTCGCCAGAAAACCAAGCCGTACTGCCACATTACCTCAATATGGGAACGGGGTCTAGCTAAAATCTTGTCAGTGTTAGTCCGTGTCTACCTCAATGTGCTATAGGGGTTAGAGTCGCCCGAACCGAATTGTCGCCAGGAGGGAGAAACGGGACATTCAGAGTGTGGGGATTAACTTCACCACCGGTTGCAACAGTTGGGTCTCCTTCCATGGCGGTGTGTTGTTAGGGGAAACCGGATCGATACGGCTGACTCACTCGGTGCCGGGGAGAACAAACCTAGTTTAAGAGGTAGCCATTTACTAGCGCTTGCATAGTGGATAGTTAGGACCAGTTATCTGATGTTTGCATACTGTCTTGGACAGTCCGTGGTTGTTCACGGCAGATGTACTGGATCTTGTGGAATGTGTACACATGCGTAGAGTAAATCTATTCAGAATAGTCGCGTCATCGGATATGGACAGTTGAATGTCCATGTAGCTGGGAAAGTGTTTATGAGGTTGTACCTGGGAGGTACTCGAAAGGGAATGATCGTACCTTTGAGGTACCGGAGACATGATGGTATCGAAGTTGTGTTTTCCAAAATGGTTCTTTCAAGAGACAAACTTTTCTTTTATTGATAATGGTTTATCAATACCTTGTGGATATGCGATATCTACAAGAGAAACATTCTATCTTTTGAAGTATCTTCTTCAATAAAAACAACTAAAATGTGTTCAACCATGGTGGGTCTTCTACTTATCATGGATAGACTAGCCTCAACTAAACAGCCATCCTACCACCCATATGGCATACTTGCATTTGTTGGGCTTTCATTTAGGGTGTCTTGCGAGTACATTCAAATATACACATATGGTTTCGTGCCTGGCTATTGTCTTGGTCAGACTATGAGGAGCCGTCTCAGGAAGATACCTTTGAGGAGGAGTAGTATGACGATCCCGCGTACTAGGCACGTCTCCTGGTCAGCAGCCTGTGGTGCTAACGCGTTGACATGGGTTCTACTCGTTGTGTTTGCTTCCGCTGAATAAAGTAGTTATAATGTGTGTTTGCCACTGTCATGCGCGACAGTTGTCTCAGACTTGGTCGACAGACCATTTGTGTAAGACTATGTTATTCGTGTAATGGATGTGAACTCTGTTGTACCTTCTCTAAATATATTGCGCATGACTGTCGATCTGGGATCATGAGTGTATGCATATTGGCGGTCTCGGACATCTAGTCTGGGGTCCCCACAGAGTTGGTATCAGAGCCATCCTGACCATAGGAGACCTTAGTTAGAATGAGCGTTAGTTCGTACTCCGACATATACCTTAGTTTCTATACAATCCTAATTATGACTATATACCAAAAGCTATGTCTAGTAACCCCCCCCATCTGCTTGGTTTCTTTTACACCTTTCGAGTACTAAAATGCAAGAAATCTCGTCTTTGCTAGTACTTCCCGAATTCCAGTTGGCAAATACAACTCTAGTTTGGAAGATCGCCAGAAGGTGTTAACTCTGAACCTGAAGAAACAGAGCAGGCAAGTTCAAAAGCAGAGAAGAGTCAGAAGAGCGGGGCAATAGCAATCATTGAAGCGGGGTAGAATGCATAAAATGCAATACGTTCCCCACGAGAGGCGAGGCACCTTAGGTGCAGACTCGTGACCGTGCTCCCAATCTGGATCTGGATATGAGATTGAATAAAGTTATGATATCGGATCGGTAGAGGGAATCTATCAGATTCCTACCAATTTTTCTTTTGAAAAGAAAAAAGTGTCATTGGTCTACGCGGATCAGGGGCCCAGCTAACGCGTGAAACACTCCGCGTGGGGAGTACGGTCGTAAGACCGAAACTCAAAGGAATTGACGGGGGCATGCACAAGCGTTACATTAAGTTCCCATTTCCATAAAACTAAAATTTTGCACACTAGGTCATTAACTTAAAAAATGGTGTAGATGGACGTCGTCTTCACCGAGTCTCTACAGTTGGGACTTCCTCGGGACACTCTGTTCCGTTTCGAGAGGGAGATCGTGGATATGACCAAGATACTTGGGCATCCACTACCTGATATTAGAGGAGGGGACATCACCGGCTCTATTGAGGGGTTGACTTGGTTGGCGGAGTGCGCCCTCTGTTTTCCATTGACTTCGCCATCTGAGCTTGTGCACGTCTTCCACGCGATTGACCGCTCATGGAAGGACACGGTTGTTCGTGTGCTCGAGTTGGCTGTTGCACGCATGTCTCACCTCTACGAGACCCGCTTTGTGGATATTCATTTCCAGCGCCACGGGAGGCACGACGATGAGGGCTTTCCACTCCATTGTCCGTGTCCCCATGACATTGTGTGCTCCCACATGGAGGACATGGAGTTCTACCTGCACTACACTCAGAACAACTTGGATTATCTGAAGATTGCTCAAGCCGACCTCGCCGCCAAGGCGAGAACCTTGGAGAGCAAGTTGCGGACCACCCGTTTGGCCCGTACTCGCCTCTTCAAGAAGTCCGAGTCTCTCGAGAACGCCAACACCATACTCCATGGCCGGTTGAAGACAGCTAGAGAGGATCTTGCCGCAAGGGACTCGACCATTAAGGAGTTAGAGGAGAAGATTGCTGATCTCCGCAAGGAGAACGAGGCTCTTCTTCCTGACGATGATGTTCCTTCCGAGGACGACGATCTCGCCGGAGACGAGGAGGACCTGGTGGAGATCCTGTTCGACGGCGATGATGGAGATGCCTAGGCGGTAGGCCGTGTTAGTAGCCAGTGCTATGTAAGCACCTAGTACTAGTTAGCTGCGATGACCTTGAATCGCTGCTTTTGTAGTGCGGTTCTTCGGAAAACCACTTGCCTACTAGTTGTTGATGTATGATATGCTATGTATGCTTGAACCTGCCTGTTTTATGTATGATATGTTTGTGCTTTGGCTTCTCTGAATACATTACAAAGCATGTCTAAAGTTCCATGTTTTCATCTTCCCTGGTTCACGTTTGTCGTTCATAGACAAACAGATCCATCTATTCCTTTATCTTATATCTTCTTTCATTCAACATGCCGCGGGATCCACCACCACCATCGCCGCCACCCGAGCCGACTGCGGCTCAGGTCCTGGCTTTGTACATGGAAGAACGAGAGGCTGGCCTTGCCGAGCGCACCGCAACTCTTGCGACTCTCGCGCATCTGGCAACTCTTGGAGCCAATGGTGGAAATGGTACCAGCTCCAAGCTAAAGGAATTCCAGAATACCAACCCACCTATCTTCTCCCGGATTGTGGAACCTCTGGACGCTAATGATTGGCTTCGTATCGTTGCCAACAATCTTCAAGTTGCTGGTGTCGAAGACAAAGACAAGTCATTTATGCTTCACATTTTCTCGTTGGACCTGCAAGGACTTGGTGGCAAACCGCCCGGGATTCACTGCCAGCTGATCATGTCACTACCTGGGAGGAGTTTGTCCTCAAGTTTCGCAAGTATCATATCCCTAAAGGAGTCATGGGTGTCATGAGAGACAAATTTCTGAAGCACAGGCAAGGTGGCATGACTGTGTCCAAGTATTGGGATGAGTTCACTACCCTGGCTAGGTATGCTCCCCATGATATTTACACTGAAGAGAAGAAGGAGAGATTCCTCAATGGATTGCATGACGAGCTGCAGTGTACGCTCGTGGTGATTCCTTTCCAAGACCTTGAGTCTCTTGCCAATGTTGCTATCCTTATGGAACATAAGCGTCAGGCAGCCTATGAAAATCGCAAGCGGAAGATGATGTAGCAAGGAGGGCTGAGTGTCAATAGGACTCGCAGCTCCCCACCTGCGAGGCCACCCTTCAATAAGACACCTGGTTATGCTCCTTATGCTCCTCGTCCTGGAGGAGGGAATACGGGGAATACTTTCACCCGTGCTGCCCCAATTGCACCCAAGCCATCTGGAGCAGGTTTCTCATGCGGCAAAGGAGGGCATTTCTCTCGGGAGTGTCCTAGTAAGAATCCTGCACCTGCCCGCCCTAATGCGGCCAAGATGACACATAGACCATCTCACAAGAAGTAGGAGAATACTGTTAAAGGACATCTGAATTGCGTCACCGCGAAGAAGCCCAGGACACCCCTGAAATGGTGATTGGTACGTTCTCTGTCAACTCCATACCAGTCCCTGTTATGTTTGATTCTGGTGCATCGCATTCTTTTGTCACCAAACCTTGTGTGAAGAAAAGTGGTTTAAAAGTCAGCCTTATGTCTAGAACTATGATAGTGCAAATCCCAGGCGAGACAACCAAAGCCACCCACTCCTGTAACAATGTGCCTATTGTTATCAATGGGAAAACATTCCATGCCGATCTGGTAGTGCTTGGCGCTCAAGGCATTGAAGTTGTACTCGATATGAATTGGATGACCAAGTACAATGGAGTCATTGACTGCACCACAAAAACCATATCCTTGATCAGTAGTACTGGGGAAGAGGTTAAGTATAAGGCATTCAAACCCACCTCCAAAGTTCATTGCCATAAGAGTATATCCAACCCCTCACTTGAACAGATTCCTGTGGTATGTGAGTATCCGGATGGCTTTCCAGAAGAACTACCCGATATGCCCCCTGATAGGGATATCGAGTTTATCATTGAGTTAGTTCTGGAACCGGACCCATAGCTCAGAAACCTTACAGGATGAACCCGGAGGAATTGGAGGAGTTGAAGAAACAACTGGATGGGATGCTGCAAAAAGGATTGATTCACCCAAGTGCATCACCTTGGGGATCGCCTGTTATCTTTGTGGACAAAAGGGACGGTACCTCACGTCGATGTGTGGACTACCGGAAGTTGAATGATGTTACCATCAAGAACAAATACCATTTTCCCAAGATTGAAGATCTCTTCGACCAGATGAATGGAGCTCGTGTCTTCTCCAAGATAGATCTCTGCACTGGTTATCACCAATTGAAGGTGCGGGAATCGGATATTCCGAAGACTGCTTTCATTACTAGTTACGGGTTGTATGAATACACTATAATGTCCTTTGGTCTAACCAATGCTCCTGCCTATTTCATGAATCTCATGAATAAGGTGTTCATGGATTTTCTGGATAAATTCGTCGTGGTGTTCATCGATGACATTCTTGTCTATTCCAAAGATGAAGCCGAACACGAAGAACATCTCAGGTTGGTACTCGGAACACTTCAGAAGCATCAATTGTATGCTAAGTTCAGCAAATGCCAATTATGGCTTAGAGAAGTGTGTTTTCTTGGACATGTGGTATCTGAAGGTGGAATCTCTGTTGATCCCACTCTGATTCAGTCCGTCATGAAGCGTAATGCTCCAACCAACCCAGCTGAAGTGAGATCATTTCTTGGTTTGGCTGGTTATTACCACAAATTTGTTCAAGGATTCTCCAGTATCGCCAGACCACTCACTCAATTGCTCAACAAAGACAAGAAGTTTGAGTGGATTGACAAATGTGAAGAAAGTTTCCAAGAATTGAAGAGAAGGTTGGTGACCGCTCCTGTTCTTACTATGCCTGATGTCACAAAAAAAATTCATGTGTACTGTGATGCCTCAAAGCTTGGACTCGGCAGTGTTCTTATGCAAGACAGGAAGGTCATCTCTTATATCTCTCGTCAGTTGAAGTCTCATGAACAAAATTACCCTATGCATGACCCGGTACTCGTAGTTGTTGTTTATGCTCTCAAAGCATGGCGACATTTCCTAATGGGTAATAGATGTGAGATTTATACTGACCACAAGAGCTTGAAGTACATATTCTCTCAGCGTGAACTCAATATGAGGCAACGCAGGTGGATTGAACTCATCAAGGATTATGATCTGAGTATCCACTATCATCCTGGCAAGGAGAACGTTGTTGTTGATGCACTCAGTCGAGAACCTGCCTCCTTGAATGTTATCATTAAGGTCAGACAACCTGAGTTGTGGAAAGAACTCGATCAACTTGGTATTGAAGTAGTCCGCCATGTGATGCTGAATACTATTGAACTCAAACCTACCCTGGTTGATCAAGTAAAACAATCTCAGAAGGGCCAGAAGAGTATTGAAGGAATTAAGGATCGAATGAAGAAGGAACTAGTGCCTGGTTTCTCTGTCGATTCTTAAGGTATTCTCTGGTATAAAGGTCGTATTTGTGTTCCATCCGAGTCAGAGCTAAAGTAAGTTATACTCGCCGAGGCTCATGACAATCCTTATTCCATCCACCCCGGAGGAACAAAGATATCAAGATCTCAAAGAGAAGTTTTGGTGGCATGGTATGAAGCGAGAGATTGCTTCTTACATAGCCAAGTGTGATATCTGTCAACGTTTGAAGGCAGAAAACCAACGTCCAGCTGGTTTATTGCAACCACTCAAAGTACCCAAATGGAAACGGGATGAAGTTGGAATGGATTTCATCACTAGACTTCCCAAGTCAAACAGAGGACATAATGCCATCTGGGTTATTGTGGACAGGCTTACAAAGGTGGCTCACTTTATCCCTGTTCGCACAACTCATCGTGGAGACCAATTGGCTGATCTCTACATATCTCGGATTATGAGTTTGCATGGAGTACCCGAGAAGATCGTTTCTGATCGCGGTACTCAATTCACATCTCGGTTCTGGAGGAAATTGCATGAAGCTCTTGGAACCAAATTGTCTTTCGGCACAGCTTATCACCCACAAACCGGAGGACAAACCGAGCGTGTTAAACAAATTCTGGAAGACATGCTCCGTGCTTGTGTATTCTCTTATGGTGCAAAGTGGGAAGATTGTCTACCATTTGCGGAGTTCTCTTACAACAATAGATATCAAGCTAGTCTGCAAATGGATCCTTTTGAAGCCTTGTATGGTCGCAAGTGTCGCACACCCTTAAACTGGTCTGAGTCTGGTGACAGTCGGATATTTGGTGTGGATACATAGCGTGCCGCCGAAGAGCAAGTTCAACTTATCCGTGATCGCCCCTCAAAGCTAATCAATCTCGTCATAAGAGTTATGCAGGCTCCAAGCGACGCGAAGTTTCCTTCCGTGTGGGGGATTTCGTGTATCTTAGAGTCACACCTCTGAAAGGGATGCAGCGTTTTCACGTCAAAGGGAAGCTTGCACCATGTTATATTGGACCATTCAAAATCCTAGCTCGACGTGGTGAAGTGTCTTATCAACTTGAGATGCCCGCTGATCTCTGAGAGTTCCATGATGTTTTTCATGTGTCACTACTCCGGAAATGTCTCCAAGTGTCGGATAAGAATCATTCTTACAAGGACATCGACTAACGGATCATTGACATCAATCATGATTTGACTTATCGTGATCTACCACTCCGTGTTCTCGATAAAAATGTTCGTGTAACTAGGAGGCGTGCAATAAAATTCCTCAAAATTCAGTGGACAAATCACTCTGAGGAAGAAGCCACCTGGGAACGCGAAGATTATATCAAGAAGGAGTTTCCTGAGTTCCACTATGACTGAACCCCCGAATCTCGGGACGAGATTCTTTTAAGGAGGGGAGGTCTGTCAAATCCTCATTTGAGAACAAGGTTGTAAGGAGGAAAAACACAAAATTTAGGACCAACAAAAACTTTTTAGTTGATCCTGTTGTTTTCCTAATATTGTAACTCCTTATGTGAACCTGATGTTTTCTATGAGAAATAAAGAGTGGAATGTTGTTATCTTGTTTCCTTGTCATCATTATCATCTTCTTAATCTTGTTTATGGATCACCAAGGAAAGAAAACAAGATTCTTTTTGAAAGTCCTGAGGGAAAACATGATTTTTCCTTTTCTATTTCTAGCTATCACTCACTCTTTTGAGCATCTTTTCTATCTATGGATCTCAACCCGATTGAATGTTTTCTTTGGATGTCATCCATGCTTATGGTATGGACTTGCTAACCATTTCCAAAGAAATATTTTTGAACAAGTGAGAACCATGTTTCCTTGAGTGTTTTTCTGCCTAATTGAAAAACAGGAAAAAGAAAAAACAGTGAAAACAGAAAACCTCACCTGTTTCAGTCTTGTTTTCAGCAACTTATATATTTTATAAATTCAAATAAAAATATGTTTCTGAAACTAGACAATGTATTCTTCAAATACATACTTCCACTTTCCCAATTGGAAATTGTTTGATGTGTCAAACACATCCACACATTTCCTATCCCCTGTCTGTTTCAGGACTTAGAAATTTCTCTAAGTCCTTATCTGAAATTTTCTGTTACTGAAACTCTGTTTTTCAGTTCGAACACCCGATTATTTTTTGGCTCGAATTCATGTTTGTAATCATTCAAATGGGGTGCAATGGTGCCAAACCACTTGCCCTTACTCTCCTCGATCAAAACCAGTCGCGGTTTTCCCTGAAGCACACCAGAGAGGGAGAGAAGCGCCAGGACGAGGATGGCGGCCACGGGCCCGACCTGTCATCAGAAGAACAGGGCCAACCCGTGCCATTGATCATTCTTCTATGGCTTTGAGCCAGGGCATGCATGAACTCAATGCCACGAAGCTCTCTCTGCCTCGCCACGTGCTGCCCGTGGCCTCGAGAATGCACACACGCTGGCATCGCCATTGTCGCGTTGTTGAGTGCCCGAGCACACCCCTCCCCGTGATCTCTCTGTATAAAGCCTCCCCATCCATCCTGTCACCCTACTCACCTCCTCACTCACACCGCATCCACTCCACCACAATGTTTCAGCCGCTGCTCTCTCTGTGAGAGCAAGGAGAGCGTGCTCTCGCCGTTCTGTCCATGGAGAACCCGAAGCGCCTGCACTCGTCTCTCTCTCACCTTGTTTCCTTTCCACTCCAGATCGATCCCCTTGCCAAGAGATGCACGCCTGACATTGTGTCTTGTGCTTATGCATGCAGGGTCGCCGTCGTTGACCTCGACACTGCCGGGAACCACTCGATGCGCAGCTGCGGTTGGAGTCTGCTGCTGCCACTGCTTCCGAATGCCTCCATCGACCTTGTGCCATCCTATCTTCACCAACTGTCAATTCCTATCGAGCCCAAGCTAAGCCCCTGCCCGTGCGTGTGTGCATGTGCTCTCCGGCGGCGCGATCTGGTCGCGAGGAGGAAGAAAGAACGCGCGCCGTTCATTTTTAGATCGATGGTCCCCTTTGAATCCCTCGGGATCTATCCTGCACCATTGGATCTGAATCTCACGGCTGCATACCGGTCTGCTTGCGCGCGCAAACGAACTGGGCCGGCGCAGCGCCCTCTGTCGCATAGAGGCCAACGGCCCGTTGTGCCCGCGCTGGATATTTAATTAATATTCTTGTTTTTCTGAAACCTACCTAATCACTTTAATCCAAACTAAAATGTTTAAACACCAGATCTGGCCACCCCCTATTTATCTATGGTACATGCATGTTTTCTTAACCACATGCAAGTGACAGATCTGCATTTGCACCCCTGGATCATCCTGGAAAAATTCTTGAACACAACCTATCTGAAAGTATAAACATGAGATAACATTTGATTTAGGAATCGAATGGAAGTGAGGTTTAGCTCTCTGGATAGATCTTTTTGATACCTAACTAGATAAGTTGGCCTCACATGCACTTGAGTTTCCTATCAAAAATGACATGCGGATTGGTAAATGACCACAGAGCCACTAAATGATTTTTATGAATTTTTCTAAAATAATTTTTGAGATGACTCCTTTTGGATGTTCTTATGTATGTATAGATCTATCATATCCAAACTTGGTGTGCTTTATAGAGCTGTAGGATAATTTTTGGCATGCATTACAAGTTTTAGGAGTATTCTGCCATGTGTGAATATTATGTTATTAATATTTGTTAAGTGTGGAGATGCATTGTGTGATCTTACTAGCATGTATAGGAGTTGTTTTCACTGCCATATGATTGTTATCTTGTAGATCTACCATGTTATTATAAATCTTGTTCATGAAAATATCATGGTTTGTCATGCATGTTAAGATCTATGCTTGTTTTCTAGTTTCTATGTGTACTAGATTTGTTTGCCATGATTACCTTCATACCATGATTTTTCCATGCTTTGTATGGTATTATAGGCCTCTGTTATGAACATGTTTAGCTACTGGTTGCATGCTCCTTTCATGTATACAAGTGTTTTAGGGCTTGCATGTTCTTAGAAATGCATGTTTTACTCTCTTATGCTTGTATAGATGTTTCCGAGATTGTTTTCATTATGTTTCACTCATTTTGTTGGATGACCAGAGAGTCATTACACTCCTTATGGCCTTGTATGAGAGTGGTACACCCACTGGACTCATTCCATACGTTTGATGCATGACTTGTATGGAACTATACCATGTTGTGCATGTTATTTATGCATGTTTGAGTATTGTAGCATAGTTTAGTGCTATTATTTTTGGGTGTTTCTTTTGAATGAATGATTGTTGTATGTGTGTTGTTTTAGCTTGTGCTTGCCTTTGGCTTGTGCTGATTGTGTGTTTTTCTTTTTACTTTTTTTACGAAGTTAGATAACGAAGAAGCGGTTAATCCTGAAGCAGTATTCTATAACTCTTGTTTATTTCAAGAGTGTGATCAAGACCAGAGCCAAGGCAAGCCACTCTAAATGCTTTCTGCTGTTTTACTTATCATTATCTATCATGCATGGTTTACTTCTGAAGTTTTTACTTAAGATGTCTTTAAACTATTTCTCTTAAGTGGAAACTACCATTATCGCTTTTATCGAGTTGTTGTAACCACTACATAATCTTGGTGTTACCAAGCCCTTTATGATTTTGGAGCCATCACTCAATTTACTTAAGTCCCTTAGTGGACACTTTAACTTGGGTTTATTGGAAAACAAATGTCTTTGGAAAAACCCCGAGGAAAGGTGGGACCTTGTCCGAGGGAGGTTTGTGAAGGAAGAAGTATTTTCGACTTGTTTTCCAAAAATGACACATAACCCCTCACCGGAAAACCAAGACGTACTGCCAGATTACCTCAATATGGGAACGGGGTTTAGATAAAAGCTTGTCGGTGTTAGCTCGTGTCTACCTCAATGTGCTATAGGGGTTAGAGTCCCCCGAACCGAATTGTCGCCATGAGGGAGAAACGGGACATTCAGAGTGTGGGGATTAAGTTCGCCACCGGTTGCAACAGTTGGGTCTCCTGCCATGGCGGTGTGTTGTCAGGGGAAACCGGATCGATACGGCTGACTCACTCGATGCCGGGGAGAACAAACCCAGTTGAAGAGGTAGCCATTTACTAGCGCTTGTATAGTGGATAGTTAGGACCAGTTATCTGATATTTGCATACTGTCTTGGATAGTCCGTGGTTGTTCACGAAGGATGTATTGGATCTTGTGGAATGTGTACACCTCTGCCGAGTAAAACTATTCAGAATAGCCGCGTCCTCGGATATGGACAGATGAATGGCCATGTATCTAGCATTGTGTCCATGTTTTCAAAAACTTTGGAAAGTGTTTATGAGGTTGTACCTGGGAGGTACTGTAAAGGGAATGATCGCACCTTTGAGGTACCGGAGACATGATGGTCTCGAAGTTGTGTTTTCCAAAAGGGATCTTTCAAGAGACAAACTTTTCTTTTATTGATAATGGTTTATCAAAACCTTGTGGATATGCGATATCTACAAGAGAAACATTCTATCTTTTGAAGTATCCTCTTCAATAAAAACAGCTAAAATGTGTTCAACCATGGTGGGTCTTCTACTTATTATGGATAGACTAGCCTCAACTAAACAGCCATCCTACCACCCATATGGCATACTTGCATTTGTTGGGCTTTCATTTAGGGTGTCTTGCGAGTACATTCAAATGTACTCATATGGTTTCGTGCCTGGCTATTGTCTTGGTCAAACTATGAGGAGCCGTCTCAGGAAGATACCTTTGAGGAGGAGTACTATGACGATCCCGCGTACTAGGCACGTCTCCTGGTCAGCAGCCTGTGGTGCTAAGGCGTTGACATGGGTTCTACTCGTTGTGTTTGCTTCCGCTGAATAAAGTAGTTGTAATGTGTGTTTTCCATTGTCCTGCGCGACAGTTGTCTCAGACTGGGTCGACAGACCATTTGTGTAAGACTATGTTATTCGTGTAATGGATGTGAACTCTCTTGTACCTTCTCTAAATATGTTGCTTATGACTGTCGATCTGGGATCATGAGTGTATGCATATTGGCGGTCTCGGACATCTAGTCTGGGGTCCCCACAGACCACATCACACTCAATGGTGTATGTATGGTCCAATTCGAAATTCAACTCTCACCATGTAGCTCAGCCACTACCAAATTCTGCGTGGTCTGTGACGTTTCAATACCGTTGCGGATGGGCTCCAAACCATCGCTAATGGCAATCCGCGACGGTTTGCTCGACAGAGTGAGAACGTCCCTGATCGACTATCACAGACAATTCTGCGACGTTAATTTGAACGGGAGAACGTTGAGGATATCCACAACGTTCAGAAAAACGTGGCGAGCATCTGGGTTGTCCGCTCTCGGCCCATTAAGCGGCAACGTTGTTTTTCGTCATTACGATCGCAACGTTTTTCTCCGTCAAAAATAGATTCTGTTGAGGCCCCGTTTATGACATCACAAATCCGTTCATGACGTCATAACCGTTGATCCCGTTCACGACAATTTTTGTTGTCGCGGCCTCGATCAATCATGTGAAACCATGTGGACGCCATATGCGACGATATTGCTAGCGTTTTGGTACGAGATGACGCCACGTGGAACAATCGTACGTCGCCGCGTGTTTTTTTTGGCAACGATCTCCGGTCGTCGCGGGCTACGCGGTGACGGATTTGTTTTCCGACCCAAAACGACGCCATGTGGACCAAGTGCGTGGTATCACGTGGCGCCTTTTCCGCGACGTTTCTGTTTCGTTGTGGAACTACCCAGTCATAAAACGACAACTTGACCATGGGTACGGTGCCACGTGGCACCGTTTTCGCGACGTTTTTATTTTTATTGTGGAACTGTCCAACCGTAAAACGACACGTGGGCATGGCATACGGCACCTAATCTGGGTCTGTTTTCACATTATGATACTACGACGTTTTTTTTAGTGCGAGATGGGTGCTTAAATCATCGTTCGAATTGACCTTTCCATGTTCCATATGCAGAAAAGCAAACCACATAGCAGGCATCAAATACGGAAATTGCAACACTAGTGGTTTATTTTACAGAAAAGCAAACCAACATACAGAAATTCAGCTTTCAGCAACACGACCATAGTTTCAATTACCACATATGCGCTGAGCTAACTCCTCAAGCAGGGCAACTCCTTCTTGTTGGCACGTTTTTTTCTCGTGTTGTTCCTTCCGCATTTTTTCCATTTGAAATGCAAATCGGAGCCTCCCTCAAATCAGCAATTGTGCTGCGCATATTGGCATGCTTCCCTCTCTCAACATCAGTTTGCACTTGGTGTTCAGACTTTCAAATACTTGTTTCCACACGAGATTTCTTCAATAAAGTATGCTTTCCACGATCCAGCATGACACCTAAAGTATCATCCTCATCCTCTGAAGTTGGTGTCGACATCATCCTTTTCTTGCTTGCCTATCAAGCATGCAAAGAAAATAGATGTAAGTATGTACAGAAAACAGATGAAACTAGCAGGCGACCAGCAATGTACGGAAAATAGATGAAACTAACAGATGGCCAGCAATGTACAGAAAATATTTGAAAAATAGCAGATGACAATCAGACAAGCTTGTCTGTATTGACAAATGACCTAGCAGATGTCAAGCATGTCAGGAGCATAGATGGAAACCATGTTAAAATGACAACCACAACCTTAATTAGCTTGCCAAAACGTCTTATGGTATGGAATAGATGAAGTAGCACAAAATATATGACACGACGGTAATCAAACTGTTCAACACAAGATAAGTAAGATGTGCCCTAGTTGTTGTTTTTTTTAACTAAAGGGAGTTTTTATTACTTAAAGGGTTTTAAGCATTACACCCTAGTTGTTGTGATATCATGGAAGAATGTTGAGCTACCGAATTAGGGAATAACCTGCAACTTATTGTCCTCACTGAATAGGGATTGACATGACCAGTCTCCTTCACTGGAATCTGATTCCTCTTCATCATCATCCTCAGGATTGTACTCAGATCCAGAGTCTTCCTTCCTGATCTTTTTGGGTGTGAATACAGTAGTATGAAAGAATACTTGCTAAAGAATTTACACCCAGTTGATGCATCCTTGCACTGTTTTCCATGATAGTTCTGGCACGCTCTTGTTCCATGGGGTGTAGTGGTGATCCTAACATGAATAAATAACTCAATGTAAGCTCCAAATATAAACACTTGGTAAGAACCTAATACATCATCAAAAATTAAGGTACTCATCCTGTAAGAACAGTCCAATGTAAGTAATATAAATTCTGATCGTAGATTCATAACTAAGATTGATAGGATCATAAGCAAAGTGAGCTTAGACCTAATAGTATACAGGCTGGAAATAAGCAAACTTTTACCGTAAGAAAACAAAGCTGGATACTTCTATTTTTTTATGCACGATTAGCCAGAAGGTCCCTCTAACGATTTCCATTAAAAGAAACCATGCAGTCTTTTATACTACGAAAGCAAATAATTAATAAAAGGAGCATCATGAGGGCAACACACCCATTTCCGCTACATATTTGTCAGAATTAACACATGGACAAGCCTTTGTTTACCACTATACAAAGTTATAAATGCAAAACCAATAACAAAGACGGATATAAGGAACCATCAATCATACAACTAAACAGGGAAACAGTTTAGAGAGATTTATTACATCAAACATTAGCAGGATGTAACATCCCAAGTATGAAAAATAGCCAATAGAATGTTTGCTCTCTGTTATTCTATGTTTTGCATCATGGCATCATGTTCATTGCATTTGTTTTGCTTGTTTTCCTTTTGTTTTCCTCTGTTTTCATTTGTTTTCCTTTGTTTTCTATCTGAATTTCAAACCAAATTTTAAACCTTTTGTTTCATCCTTGTGATGTTACAATTTTCCAAAATGATATTTCAAATCAAAACAATCAATTGTTTCCATTAAAGTGTGATTTCAAAACTGTTATTTTGTTTCTATCAAAAATTCATGTAATATCAAACCCTTTTCAAATTCAATTCATTTTCCAAAACAGCAACCATTTTGTAATTTATGAAAATTACAAAACAACTAAATCCTTTGTTTCAAATAAACTTGAATTCAAAATCTTTTAAATTGCTTAATGTCACCCTTATTCACTTAATATCAAAATCATCTCAATTCAATTAAATTTACAAACAACAAAATATTTGAACTTTTTGAAAACCAAAACATGCACATGTTGCTGTCACAATATAAATAATTGTTACCAAATTTTACCTAATTTTCTAAACCCTAAAAACCCTCCCTTTTTCTCTTTTCCTATGCAGCAAAAAAAAAGAAACAGAGAAGAAATAATAAAAAAAGGAACAAAGGGAGAGAGGGGCAGCCAGGCCCAGCCCAACTTCTCTCCCCCTTGGCCCAATACCCCTTCGCCCTGTCTTCTTCTTCGTACGGATTACATCCACTGCATCCACGTATTCAGAGATGCAGCAGCAACGGCTGCAGCTCCACCTTCCCCCCTATAAACCCTACCCGATGCCCTAGCCCCTGCCCTACCCTCCTTCTTTCTCTCCTCTCTCTTCCCCCGCCTCCATTCTCTTCTTTCTTCCTCCCTTCCCTCTCTGCTCGCTGCCTTCCTTCTGTAACTGAACCTGCACCAAACACCACCGAAACCCTCCCTCCCCTCCGGCGATCGATGGCGTTCTGGCTACCCTCCGGCCAGGGCGAGGCCGGGAATGGAACCCCCCGGCCACCCTCTTCCTCCTCCACCCCGCGACAGCGACCGGGAGGCCCCACAGCGCCGCCGCCGTCATCCCCTTCGCCACCGTCGCTCCCTGCTCCGCCCCGACTTCTCCTCGTCGCTGTCCACTCGAGGGCCCCAAGGTGAGCGCCTTCCTCACCCTCTCGCTCCCCTCACCTTCTCTCTCCCTTCCCACAGCACCCACGGCCACCCCACGCCGCAGCACGGCCGCAGCAGCCCGTCGGCGGCCGCCCTCCCGCTCGATCTGAAGAAGTTCAGGCGAACTGAACTGTTCGCAGTTCAGTTAACCCACCACCTGCACCTTAAGCCCCCCGAGGCCCCCTTCCTATCACCAAACCGAACAGCACCCTAGTGGTTATGTCCCTTGCGCTCACAGCAGAGGGCAGGGGTTCGAGTCCCCCTCCCGCAAATTAAACCAAAACTTTTATTTTCCTTTTGTTTGGTACAGCACCTTGACAGAAATCACACCCAGGTCCTTGCTATTATTTTCTAGCCCCTGTAATATTTTTCCTAAGTCCATAGTTAATAAAAAATGGCAGAATTGCACCTTAAACTTGTAAAATGCATAACTAAATCATTTTAACTCCAAATGAAACTTTTTAAACATGTATTCTGTACCAAATTGAATGCTCTACCCAAATATAATTTTTTTTTACTGTTTTGAATATTTTAAATTGGTGAAATATTTGAAAACTTTTTTAGATCACTTAATTTTGCAAAAATCATAACTTGGGCATAAAAATTCCAAATTCAACAAACTAAATATGTTTTCCATCCCATTTTTCATGTACTTTCCAAATATCAACTTTGTTTGCTGTTTTGAATAATTTAAATTGCTGAAAACAACTGTTTCTTATTTATTGCATTTAAAATTGCCAAATTAATAACTTTCTCATTTTAAATCCATTTTCAACAAATAAAATATGTTTTACATGCTAAATTAAACCACCTTTCCAAATATAAAATTTGTTTCATGTTTTGAATAATTAAAATTGGTTAAATAATTTAAACCTTGTTTAAATCATTTAATATTGCTAATTTCATAACTTGATCAAATTATTTTCTTTTTGAACATATAAAATATGTTTCCAAACCATAAAAGCATAACCTTTTCAAATATGAATTTGAATTTATGTTTTGAACAAATAAAATTCAAATAATATTCATACTTGAATTAAATTCAATTAAATCTTGTTTAAACTTGTTTAATTCCTAATTAATTCATCCTAATTCCTTTTTCAATATTTGAAACATGTAATCCACCTAAAATTTTGTGTTCTAATCAAATATGAACTTTGATATCTATTTTGAACAATTTAACTTGCTGAAAACAGCAAATGCTTGTGTAACACCTTTAAGGAACCAAAATTTCATAACTTAATAACTGAAATTCCAAAATTGGTAAACCTTATTTCCAATTGATCCTATTGTTGTTATTTTGCTGTTTTCCTCATCCATGCATCATGCTAATCCACTTACACCTGTTGGTTAGTTGTAAAACAATTAATTCAACCATAATTCATGGGCTTTTCATATGCAACTCAAATTGCATGTGGGTCCATTTAATCATGTTATGTTACCATGTCAACTAGTTATTTTGATGCATCAATTAAATGGTCATGCATCATCCCATGTTTGTGCACTATCCCATGTTATTGATTGTTTGTTCTCTGTGTTGTTTGTTTGCTTCTTCTCGGATAAACGACGACGTTGAGACCGACGATACTTACGACACCCCTTCTAAGGATCTAGCTCAGTACCAGGCTACTGGGTTTGCAGGCAAGTATTCACTCACATGAACCACTGTGTTCCTTTCAACATTGGTTACCGATACTTTCCGTTGTCTATTCTGCTAGCCCTACGAATAGTTGTTTCTGTTACGAACCTATCACATGTTATCCTTTAACCCTGATATCGCCTCACCTCCATACCTATAACCTTTTGCTTGTTGCCCGTGTCTTACTAGCATGCTTAGGGTTATTTTGCTCGAGTCTGTTACCCGTTACTTTCTGTTATCTATTTCTAGTATGTTCTGGGGCTCGAGGTTTAAACAATCAACCTGTTAATATTGTGGATAATAATAAGTTGATGATAAGGCACCGGCAGGAGGCCCTGCGTGGTTTTGAGGCCTGCCAGTGTCGAACCTAATTAGGAAAAGGGTCTTGTCTACTGATCCATGATGAGAGCACTAACCGCATGTGGGAAGCGTGTATGGGCGCCCCCCTCAATTTGATTCGATTCGCATCTCGTCCAAATCGCCTCATTTAGTTCGGGTGTTCCATTTGCCGCATGCATGTTTTTGCGAGCCCAGGCCAGGGTGGAACTTTTGTAGTCGGCATTTAGGGAGACACGTTCTTAGAGTGCTATGAGGGTCCCCTTTTCTTCGTGGGGCTTGATTAGCCGTGCGCTCACTGCACGGGGTTCTTTGGGCTTGATGCGAAGAAGAGTTGAGTTGTGTTGAGTGCCCCGCTTGGTGGAAGTGCATTTCCTATCTGGCGGGGTATTCTTACGTGTACGGCCAAATTGGTGCACCCCTGCAGGGTAAATCTTCTCGAGAAGCCGTGTTTTCCGCGGTTATGGTTAACTTGGTGAAAGTACTGGCTAACAAGTACTCAGGACAACTTAAACCTAATGATTAACAATCTGACTAGTAATAGGCTTAATGACACACAATCTGAACCCTCACTAATCCAACTGCGTGAGTTATCCTCGGATTGCTTCTTTGGATAGGGGGCGAGATCCAGGATGGGTTTGTTTGAGGTTAGTTGAGAGGTTGGTTACGATACGCTATCTTATCTCCTTTCTGTTAGCCGGAAGTTGTAGTATGTTCTGTAGTTGGTTAGAGCAGCCAGTTGCAGCATCTTTTATATCCCCTTTCTTCCGTTGAACCCAAAGCATCTGTGCTTGGTGTTGACGGGTTACACTTTCGTGAACTGTGAGTCTTGCTTGCCAGTACGTTTATGTACTGACCCCTTTGGGGCTGTGGTTTCCGCAGACTACGACTATGAGAATCCCCATGGTGGCTACTACGTGGAGTATGACGAGACTGCTGACGAGTAGATAGCGGACCCGGGCAGGATCCGAGACTTCGTGGATGGGCTCCGTCTTTTCGTTTCCGGCCTCTTAGGCCTATTTGGATCTTGTCTGTACTCAGACATGTTGAATGCTTCCGCTGTGATGTACTGATGATATGTTGGGACATGTGTCCTCTGGATGATTGTATTTGCTATCTCTGCTCTAGTGAGAGCTATTTGCAATTTATTTCAATCTTTTGTGTCGTAGAGATCTGTTGTGATATCCATTGTTCAAATGCCGTTGACGTACCATGTGTGTATGTTTTGAAGTACGTCAACGGAAGTATCTGGATTTCTATGGGATGGTTTGCGCAGACGATGAATAGTAGAGAATGGTTGTCACACGTTTACGTGTTGGCATGCTCATATTGAGATGCGGGTGCCGGTATGCCCCGTAAGCCAATTATCTACTGTTTAGCGGACTGTGAGTATCCCCTAGAAGTCCGGGTGCGACAAATGGTATCAGAGCCTGTCTGCCTGTAGGATCCCTTTTACTGGTCGCAGTTGAGTCTAGAAACTATTTTGTAGCTATATAGGAAAAATGAAACGTGAGAGTAGGAATTATGTTCTTTTTCTTCTTTCCCCACCCACCCACCCTTTTCTGGTAAGGAAGTGCAACGTTGTTTTTTCTCTTCTCATCTAAACTTTCAAGTTAGGATTTCACGAATCCTGGTTTCTCTAGGATGGTTATATCTACTAGACCATAGGAATGGAGGTGGTTGTGACATGATTTATCATGTTGCCTACTCACGATTGAGAACGGAGGCGTGTAAGCCCCGGATGCAGATCCTCTATTCCTTAAGCAGTAGATATTGATCCTCTAGAAGCCCGGATGGGTTTTTCCGTAGTACCTCAGGAGTGTTTTGATCTCGTTTTCTCGATGTTGCTTCAATATCATGTTCTTCTCAACATCCTTTTCATCCATTGAAACCTTGTTGTTGCTTTCCACTTCAGTTCTGCTACCGGCGTCTAATCAATAACGCTGTTCCACCCTTCTGGCCAGATAGTCTGTTCTACAAATGAATCAAGTTCCATTCAGCTATACACCCTCGATACGAAACCTCTATCTTTACTAGAAAATGTTCCGGTGCTTTGTGAATTCCCTGACATCTTTCTAGAAGAGTTGCCAGGAATGCCTATCATCTTGAACTTCCAGAAAAACTATCCAAGGTGCACGATGTGTTTCACGTGTCACAGCTCAAGAGGATCTTCCCAAGAAGTATCCGGACCTTTTCTTTTCTCAGTAGGAATCTCGGGGCGCGATTCCTTCAAGGGGGGGCGTTTTGTAACATCCCAAGTATGAAAAATAGCCATTAGAATGTTTGCTCTCTGTTATTTTATGTTTTGCATCATGGCATCATGTTCATTGCATTTGTTTTGCTTGTTTTCCTTTTGTTTTCCTCTGTTTTCATTTGTTTTCCTTTGTTTTCTATTTGAATTTCAAACCAAATTTTAAAACTTTTGTTTCATCCTTGTGATGTTACAATTTTCCAAAATGATATTTCAAATCAAAACAATCAATTGTTTACATTAAAGTGTGATTTCAAAACTGTTATTTTGTTTCTATCAAAAATTCATTTAATATCAAACCCTTTTCAAATTCAATTCATTTTCCAAAACAGCAACCCTTTTGTAATTTATGAAAATTACAAAACAACTAAATCCTTTGTTTCAAATAAACTTGAATTCAAAATCTTTTAAATTGCTTAATGTCACCCTTATTCACTTAATATCAAAATCATCTCAATTCAATTAAATTTACAAACAACAAAATATTTGAACTTTTTGAAAACCAAAACATGCACATGTTGCTGTCACAATATAAATAATTGTTACCAAAATTTACCTAATTTTCTAAACCCTAAAAACCCTCCCTTTTCTCTTTTCCTATGCAGCAAAAAAAAAGAAACAGAGAAGAAATAACAAAAAAAGGAACAAAGGGAGAGAGGGGCAGCCAGGCCCAGCCCAACTTCTCTCCCCCTTGGCAAAAAACCCCTTCGCACTGTCTTCTTTTTCGTACGGATTACATCCACTGCATCCACATATTCAGAGATGCAGCAGCAACGGCTGCAGCTCCACCTTCCCCCCTATAAACCCTACCCGATGCCCTAGCCCCTGCCCTACCCTCCTTCTTCCTCTCCTCTCTCTTCCCCCGCCTCCATTCTCTTCTTTCTTCCTCCCTTCCCTCTCTGCTCGCTGCCTTCCTTCTGTAACTGAACCTGCACCAAACGCCACCGAAACCCTCCCTTCCCTCCGGCGATCGACGGCGTTCTGGCTACCCTCCGGCCAGGGCGAGGCCGGGAATGGAACCCCCCCGGCCACCCTCTTCCTCCTCCACCCCGCGGCAGCGGCCGGGAGGCCCCACAGCGCCGCCGCCGTCCTCCCCTTCGCCACCGTCGCTCCCTGCTCCGCCCCGACTTCTCCTCGTCGCTGTCCACTCGAGGGCCCCAAGGTGAGCGCCTTCCTCACCCTCTCGCTCCCCTCACCTTCTCTCTCCCTTCCCATAGCACCCACGGCCACCCCACGCCGCAGCACGGCCGCAGCAGCCCGCCGGCGGCCGCCCTCCCGCTCGATCTGAAGAAGTTCAGGCGAACTGAACTGTTCGCAGTTCAGTTAACCCACCACATGCACCTTAAGCCTCCCGAGGCCCCCTTCCTATCACCAAACCGAACAGCACCCTAGTGGTTCTGTCCCTTGCGCTCACAGCAGAGGGCAGGGGTTCGAGTCCCCCTCCCGCAAATTAAACCAAAACTTTTATTTTCCTTTTGTTTGGTACAGCACCTTGACAGAAATCACACCCAGGTCCTTGCTATTATTTTCTAGCCCCTGTAATATATTTCCTAAGTCCCTAGTTAATAAAAAATGGCAGAATTGCACCTTAAACTTGTAAAATGCATAACTAAATCATTTTAACTCCAAATGCAACTTTTTAAACATGTATTCTGTACCAAATTGAATGCTCTACCCAAATATAAATTTTTTTTACTGTTTTGAATATTTTAAATTGGTGAAATATTTGAAAATTTGTTTAAATCACTTCATGTATTCTGTACCAAATTGAATGCTCTACCCAAATATAAATTTTTTTTACTGTTTTGAATATTTTAAATTGGTGAAATATTTGAAAACTTGTTTAAATCACTTAATTTTGCAAAAATCATAACTTGGGCATAAAAATTCCAAATTCAACAAACTAAATATGTTTTCCATCCCATTTTTCATGTAATTTCCAAATATCAACTTTGTTTGCTGTTTTGAATAATTTAAATTGCTGAAAACAACTGTTTCTTATTTATTGCATTTAAAATTGCCAAATTAATAACTTTCTCATTTTAAATCCATTTTCAACAAATAAAATATGTTTTCCATGCTAAATTAAACCACCTTTCCAAATATAAAATTTGTTTCATGTTTTGAATAATTAAAATTGTTAAATAATTTAAACCTTGTTTAAATCATTTAATATTGCTAATTTCATAACTTGATCAAATTATTATCTTTTTGAACATATAAAATATGTTTCCAAACCATAAAAGCATAAACTTTTCAAATATGAATTTGAATTTATGTTTTGAACAAATAAAATTCAAATAATATTCATACTTGAATTAAATTCAATTAAATCTTGTTTAAACTTGTTTAATTCCTAATTAATTCATCCTAATTCCTTTTTCAATATTTGAAACATGTAATCCACCTAAAATTTTGTGTTCTAATCAAATATGAACTTTGTTATCTATTTTGAACAATTTAACTTGCTGAAAACAGCAAATGCTTGTGTAACACCTTTAAGGAACCAAAATTTCATAACTTAATAACTGAAATTCCAAAATTGGTAAACCTTATTTCCAATTGATCCTATTGTTGTTATTTTGCTGTTTTCCTCATCCATGCATCATGCTAATCCACTTACACCTGTTGGTTAGTTGTAAAACAATTAATTCAACCATAATTCATGGGCTTTTCATATGCAACTCAAATTGCATGTGGGTCCATTTAATCATGTTATGTTACCATGTCAACTAGTTATTTTGATGCATCAATTAAATGGTCATGCATCATCCCATGTTTGTGCACTATGCCATGTTATTGATTGTTTGTTCTCTGCGTTGTTTGTTTGCTTCTTCTCGGATAAACGACGACGTTGAGACCGACGATACTTACGACACCCCTTCTAAGGATCTAGCTCAGTACCAGGCTACTGGGTTTGCAGGCAAGTATTCACTCACATGAACCACTGTGTTCCTTTCAACAATGGTTACCGATACTTTCCGTTGTCTATTCTGCTAGCCCTACGAATAGTTGTTTCTGTTACGAACCTATCACATGTTATCCTTTAACCCTGATATCGCCTCACCTCCATACCTATAACCTTTTGCTTGTTGCCCGTGTCTTACTAGCATGCTTAGGGTTGTTTTGCTCGAGTCTGTTACCCGTTACTTTCTGTTATCTATTTCTAGTATGTTCTGGGGCTCGAGGTTTAAAAAATCAATCTGTTAATATTGTGGATAATAATAAGTTGATGATAAGGCACCGGCAGGAGGCCCTGCGTGGTTTTGAGGCCTGCTAGTGTCGACCCTAATTAGGAAAAGTGTCTTGTCTACTAATCCATGATGAGCGCACTAACCGCATGTGGGAAGCGTGTATGGGCGCCCCCCTCAATTTGATTCGATTCGCATCTCGTCCAAATCGCCTCATTTAGTTCGGGTGTTCCATTTGCCGCATGCATGTTTTTGCGAGCCCAGGCCAGGGTGGAACTTTTGTAGTCGGCATTTAGGGAGACATGTTCTTAGAGTGCTATGAGGGTCCCCTTTCCTTCGTGGGGCTTGATTAGCCGTGCGCTCACTGCACGGGGTTCTTTGGGCTTGATGCGAAGAAGAGTTGAGTTGTGTTGAGTGCCCCGCTTGCTGGAAGTGCATTTCCTATCTGGCGGGGTATTCTTACGTGTACGGCCAAATTGGTGCACCCCTGCAGGGTAAATCTTCTCGAGAAGCCGTGTTTTCCGCGGTTATGGTTAACTTGGTGAAAGTACTGGCTAACAAGTACTCAGGATAACTTAAACCTAATGATTAACAATCTGACTAGTAATAGGCTTAATGACACACAATCTGAACCCTCACTAATCCAACTGCGTGAGTTATCCTCGGATTGCTTCTTTGGATAGGGGGCGAGATCCAGGATGGGTTTGTTTGAGGTTAGTTGAGAGGTTGGTTACGATACGCTATCTTATCTCCTTTCTGTTAGCCGGAAGTTGTAGTATGTTCTGTAGTTGGTTAGAGCAGCCAGTTGCAGCATCTTTTATATCCCCTTTCTTCCGTTGAACCCAAAGCATCTGTGCTTGGTGTTGACGGGTTACACTTTGGTGAACTGTGAGTCTTGCTTGCCAGTACGTTTATGTACTGACCCCTTTGGGGCTGTGGTTTCCGCAGACTACGACTACGAGAATCCCCATGGTGGCTACTACGTGGAGTATGACGAGACTGCTGACGAGTAGATAGCGGACCCGGGCAGGATCCGAGACTTCGTGGATGGGCTCCGTCTTTTCGTTTCCGGCCTCTTAGGCCTATTTGGATCTTGTCTGTACTCAGACATGTTGAATGCTTCCGCTGTGATGTACTGATGATATGTTGGGACATGTGTCCTCTGGATGATTGTATTTGCTATCTCTGCTCTAGTGAGAGCTATTTGCAATTTATTTCAATCTTTTGTGTCGTAAAGATCTGTTGTGATATCCATTGTTCAAATGCCGTTGACGTACCATGTGTTTATGTTTTGAAGTACGTCAACAGAAGTATCTGGATTTCTATGGGATGGTTTGCGCAGACGATGAATAGTAGAGAATGGTTGTCACACGTTTACGTGTTGGCCTGCTCATATTGAGATGCGGGTGCCGGTATGCCCCGTAAGCCAATTATCTACTGTTTAGCGGACTGTGAGTATCCCCTAGAAGTCCGGGTGCGACACAGGATAATTAAGAAGCATCGATCAAACAATTTAGAGAGATTAATTGCATCGAACATAAGAAGAATCGAGCATACAATTAAACAGACAACTAATTCAGAAAGATTAATTGCATCGAACATATGAAGAACCATCAATCTTACTGCGTTTCTCACCTTCAACCTTTACCCGTCTCGGCGTGGTTGCAGACATTGACGGTGAAGTTGCAGCAAGGTTGGAGACGAGGTGGCAGATCTGGACGTACGGCGAGGTGGCACACCAGCGAGAACACGAAGGCGAGGTAGGAGACGAGGTGGCAGATATGGACGTGCGGCGAGGTTAATGGCGAGGTGGCACACCAGCGAGAACACGAAGGCGAGGTTGGTGATGATGTGGCAAACCGGTGAGCACGACGGCGAGGTGGCACACCAGGGAGCACATGACGGCGAGGTTGGTGACGATGTGGCAGACCGATGAGCACGATGGCGAGGTGGCACACCAGGGAGCACACGACGGCGAGGTTGGTGACGATGTGGCAGACCGGTGAGCACGACGGCGAGGTGGTGGTCCTGCACGGTGACCTGGGCGGGGTGGGGGATCTCGACGGCGACGTCAGAGATCTGGCAAGCGAGCTATACGGCGATGTTTAAGAGGGGTGGGATCTGGTCTGGGAGGACGGGGACTGGAGCGGAGAAGGGGAGTAGTCGATTCTTTGGGCGAGGGCCGAGGGGATAAGGGAGAGTTTCAAAATGATTACAGAAATGCCCTCCGCGATAAAGTTTGACCGTTGTGCGGGAGGGATGAGAAGTAATATTCTTGCACAAAATTTTTTGAGTGAGCTGTCCTAGCGCCAAATTTTCGGAGGGACGCGAAATTTTGGCGGAAGTGCGGGAAACTATGCTAGCCGTCGGATGCTGATGGGTGGCTCAAACAAATTGACCATTTATGCAATAATTTACTAAAGGTACCTATTGGGTGGCTTAAACAAATTGACCATTTATGCAATAATTTACTAAAGGGACCTTGTGAGGAAATAAAGAAGTATTACGAAATAATTTTGGAGTTGAGGTCGTCGGGCATAAAACGCGTTAGAATATGCAGAACGGTTCTATGTGAAACCAACAGTAACTAAAGAACTATAGATAACTGAGTACTTGCAACACAACACATACTATTAACTTAATTATAGAGTAGCAAAACACAATCACAGCACACACACAGACGTGTCGTCAAGTAAAACACGACGAGTCGACGACGTAGCAGGTTACACATATGCTCTATAAGCACACTAGTTGCCGCGATGAAGGACACGAACAACCGGACGCACTAGTGGGACGGACTCGTTCCAGAGGAGCAAAGGGTTGACCTGGACGCAGCACACCAGGGTGTCGTTCAGCCAGTAGAGGCTGCCGTGCAGATTTGCTCCCGAGCCATGCTCCCAAAGCCTGGCGTAGACCCCGCCGCCATCCTTGCCGTGGTCGATGATGAACATCCGCCGATCGGCGTACTTTGCGCCAAGCACGATGTGCGCGGCGCTCCAAGCAGAGATATTTCCACCAGCGGTGAAGAACTGCACCACGTCGGAGAGGTCATAGCCGTCGGGGCGGACGTACTCCACTTGGTGTGCGTCCTCGAGCGGTTCCTCCCCGATCAGCTCGATGGTCGTCCAGGCCATGGCGCGCGCAGAGAGCACAAGGCTGACCAAGCTCTTGTATTTTGCACAAGCTATCTATTCGAGACGTGTTGATGAAGGGCGTGTGTTTTGCAGAGGCCCTCCAAATGCACCGATCGGGTAATATAGCGGCAGGGAGAGGCCGGCCGACTAATTACCAAACAACATTAATTGGTGCTGAGGCCGGCATTTACCATTGAATTTTCTGTCCAGGCGCAGCGATGACAACGAGAACACACAAACGGCTGGCGCCGACTTCGACCCAGCAGTCCACAGCTAGCCGTTTGCGTGTGCAGCAGCAGAAGTGAGGCATGGGCATGCATGCACGTGGCCGGACACGCGCGCAGGCACGCATTAAGATCAAGACGTGACGGGTCATGCAGTCACAACACGCAGCGCACGGAGGCAAAGAGTGCACGTCTCGCGTGGCATGCATCTAGCTCGCCCAAAGTTTGCAGGCATGGCGTGCAACAGCTAGCTAGCCCCAAAGCAGGCTTAGCACGCATGTAGACAGAACTGTGGCAACGTCCCGTCTTTCCATGCACTGAGACCTGAAATTTTAAGGGGCCGAGCATCTCTCCTCCTGCACTCCTAAAGTCCACTCTTCCATTAGCTTCTCTCCTCCTCCACTCCTAAAGTCCACTCATCCATTAGCTTCTCTCGGCCTCCACTATGCACCAACGCCGACGCGACGCGGCCGGGCAACGAGCTGCGGGTGCCCAGCGCCTCCATCTGACAATAATCTGCTGACGGAGGAGGACGCGCGTGCACTTATCCGCACGAACACTCCCGTCCCAGCTGCTTTATGCCTCCCGGAAGGTTGGACGACCAACACCATCTTTGTCCCGGTGGCACCGCGTCTATCCAGCCAGGCACGGGTCGACTACATCAACCAGTGCTACGATAACATGTCGTGGCAGACGAGGCAGCATGACCCCCAGGACGCCATATCTTCGTTGTACTAGGATGAGCAAGTGGATCCGGAGTACTTAGGGCGGCTCCACTCCTACATCATCGATAGCAGCGTGCATTCCAGCGACACAGAGTGTTCCGACGAGGAGGAAGAGGAAGAGTACTCGCCCGAGATAGAGTGGCGCCCCTTGGCACCGCCGGAACCTGCCGCCCCGCCAGCAAACGCCTTCTTGCTCCCATGTAACTGCCCCATTTGCATCTGGACACTTGCACAGCCAGGAACCTGCCCGAACTGCGGGTCCGAGGAGTGCCACCACCTAGTTTAGGCTTTTATTGACTATAATTATTATTATCTTAATTAAGCTCCCTTCAGTGTGAATGTATTATCTTTATTTTGACTCAAGTTTGATTGAAACTCCCTAAATTTCAGCTCCGAAGAGGGTGTCCCAATTGTATATTTAGTTTGCCTGTGGTAGGCTTCTCATGCTCAAAGTCAACTTTTTCGTCTACCCCTTCCACCGGCGTCGGAAGGGGGTGTCCCAATGGGATATTTTGTTTGGTTGTGTTAGGGTAGTCCATAGGTACATGGGGAAATAATATCTACCACTAGTTCTGATAAGACATTCGCTCAGGTTCGTCTGAAGGGGGAGTTTCGAGATGTAGTGGAAGAACCCTTCCTTTGTACAAGTGATGTCGGTGAAACCGGTCACACCTCTTATTAAGATCTTGGATCTCTCTCCGCCTCCAAACACACTTGTATAGAAATGATTGGACCCCCATCTAGGTTTTGTAGGGATTCCTATGCTCTAGAGCCCCCGCTTCAGTGAAACTCTGGCATGTTGACCGAAAAGTCAACTTGTTCGTCTACCCTTTCCACCGGCGTCGGAAGGGGTGTCCTAATGGAATATTTTGTTTGGTCGTGTGAGGGTAGGCTATATGTATATTGAAAACTAACATCTACCACATGTTCTCACAGTATTCCCTCGGGTTCGTCCGAAGGGGGAGTTTCAAGCTCTAACTAGTCCTGGAACCTGCGAGAGAGAATCTGACACCGGTGAAGCCCTAACACAAAGAGTGAGAGAAACTTGGGCATCCAAGGCCCATGCCACACTCTAACACACATGGTATGCCAAACCCTTGGTTTGGGTGGGATTCAGACGCTCTGGAACCCCTCTCCGGAAAAACCCTAGGCCCGCTGGAGAAAAAGATGAATCTGTCGTTCTGGCCCCTCTACGTGAGCCGGAAGGGGATAGCAAAGTGGAACTGATTCCTTGGTTGTGTTAAGTTAGGCCCAAGGAACACCCAAGAAAATGGTAGGTTCCACCTCTTGGCAATATTCCCCCCGTTCCGTCGGATCTGGGAGTTTCGGGCTCTGAGTAGTCCTAGAACCCGAGAGAGAGAATCTTACGCCGGTAAAGCCCTAACACAAAGAGTGAGGGAATCTTGTGCATCCAAGACCCATGCCACACTCTAACAAACATGTTATGTGATACCATAGGCTTGGGTGGGATTAACACGCTCCGGAGCTCCTCTCCGGAGAAACCCTAGGCCCGTTGGAGAAAAGGACGGAACTGTCGATTTAGCCCCTCTATGTGAGCCGGATGGGGGTAGCAAAGCGGAACTAATTATTTGGTTCTGTTAGGTTACTTAGGCCCAAGGAACACCCAATACAGTGGTAGGGCCCACCTCTTGTCAAGCTTCCCCCTGTTTCGTCAGATCTAGGAGTTTCGGGCTATGAGTAGTAGCCCCTAGAACCCGCGAGAGATCGAGAATCTGACACCGGTGAAGCCCTAACACAAAGAGTGAGGGAATCTTGGCCATCCAAGACCCATTCCACACTCTAACAGACATGTTATGTGATACCCTAGGCTTGGGTGGGATTAAGACGCTCTGTAGATCCTCTCCGGAGAAACCCTAGGCCCGTTGGAGAAAAGGACGGAACTGCCGATCTAGCCCCTCTATGTGAGCCGGAAGGGGCCGGGTAGCAAACTGGAACTAATTTCTTGGTTGTGTTAGGTTAGGCCCAAGGAACACCCAAGACAATGTAGGTCCTACCTCTTGGCAACATCCCCCCCCCCCCCGTTCCTTCAGATCCGGGAGTTTCGGGCTCTGAGTAGTCCTCGAACCCATTAGAGAGAATCTGACATCGGTGAAGCCCTAACACAAAGAGTGAGGGGATCTTAGGAATCCAAGGAACGTGCCACAATATAACACACGTGGTCTGGCAAACCCTTGGTTTGGGTGGTATTCAGATGCTCCGGAACCCCTCTCCGGAGAAACCCTAGCCCCGCTAGGGAAAAAGACGGAACTGCCGTTCTCACCCCTCTACGTGAGCCGGAAGGGGGTAGCAAATTGGAACTAATTGCTCGGTTGTGTTTGGTTAGGCCCAAGGAACACCCAAGAGAATGTTAGGGCCCACCTCTAGGCAATATTCCCCCCCATTCTCCGTCAGATCCGGGAGTTTCGGGCTATATGAGTAGTCCTGGAACCCACGAGAGAGATTCCGACGCCGATGAAGCCATAACACAGAGAGTGAGGGAATATTGGGAATCCAGGACCCATTCCACACTCTAACACACATGTTATGGCATACTCTAGGCTTGGGTGGGATTCATACGCTCCGGAGCTCCTCTCCGGAGAAACCCTAGGCCCGCAGGAAAAACGACGGAATTGTCGTTCTAGACCCTCTACGTGAGCCGAAATTGGGTAGCAAGGTGTAACAAATTGCTTGGTTGTGTTGGTTTAGGCCCAAGGAACAACCAAGACAATGGTAGGGGCCACCTCTTAACAATATCCCCCTGATCCGTCAGATCTGGGAGTTTCGGTCCCTGAGTAGTCCTGCAACAACTAGAGAGAATCTGACGCCGGTGAAACCCTAACACAAAGAGTGAGGGAATCTTTTGCATAAAAGAACCATTCCACAATATAAAAAACATGTTATGTGATACCCTAGGCTTGGGTGGGATTAAGACGCTCCGGAGCTCCTCTCCGGAGAAACCCTAGGCCCGTTGAAGTAAAGGACGGAACTGCCGACATGGCCCCCTCTGCGTGAGCCGAAAGGGGGTACCAAAGCAGAACTAATAGCTTGGTTATGTTAGGTTAGTCCCAACTAACACCCAATACAATGGTAGGGCCCACCTCTTGGCAAGATTCCCCCTGTTCCGTCAGATCCGGAAGTTTTGGGCTATGAGTAGCCCTGGAACCCGCGAGAGAGAATCTAACGCCGGTGAAGCCCTAACACAAAGAGTGAGGGGATCTTGGACATCCAAGACCCATGCCACACTCTAAAAAACATTTTATGTGATACCCTATGCTTGGGTGGGATTAAGACGCTTCGGAGCTCCTCTCCGAAGAAATCCTAGGCCCGTTGGAGAAAAGGACGGAACTACCGGTCTAACCCCTCTACGTGAGCCGGAAGGAGGTAGCAAAGTGGAACCAATTTTTTGGTTGTGTTATGTTAGTCGCAAGGAACACCCAAGACAATGTAGGTCCCACCGCTTGGCAAGATCGCCCCCCCGTTCCGTCAAATCCGGGAGTTTCGTGCTTTGAGTAGACCTAGAACCCACGAGCGAGAATCCGACGCTGGTGAAGCCATAACACAAAAATTGAGGCAATATTGGGCATCGAAGACACATGCCAAACTATAAGACACATGGTATGGAATACCCTAGGCTTGGGTGGGATTCAGACGCTCTGAAGCTCCTCTCCGGAGATACCCTAGGGCTGCTAAAGAAAAGGACGGAATTGTCGTTATAGACCCTCTATGTGAGACGGAAAGGGCTAGAAAAGTGGAACTAATTGCTTGTTTGTGTTAGGTTAGGCCCAAAGAACACCATAGACAATGGTAGGGCCCACATCTTGGAAATATTCCCCCCGTCCAGTCAGATCCGGGAGTTTCGGGCTCTCAGTATCCTGGAACCCACTAGAGAGAATCTAACGTCGGTGAAGCCCTAACACAAAGACTGAGGGAATATTGGGCATCCAAGGAGCATGCCACACTCTAACACACATGTTATGGAAAACCCTTGGTTTGGGTGGGATTCATACGCTCTGGAACCCCTCTCCGGAGAAACCCTAGGCCCGCTGGAGAAAAGGACAGAGCTGTCGTTCTGGCCCCTCTACGTGAGCCGGAAGGGGGTAGCAAAGTGGAACTGATTGCTTGGTTGTGTTAGGTTAGGACCAATAAACACCCAAGAAAATGGTAGGGCCCACATATTGGCAACATCCCCCCGTTCTCCGTCAGATCCGGGAGTTTCCGGCTATGAGTAGTCTTGGAACCCACGAGCTAGAATCCGACGCCGGTGAAGCCATAACACAGAGAGTGAGGGAATATTGGGCATCCAAGACCCATGCCACACTCTAACACACATGTTATTGAATACCCTAGGCTTGGGTGGGATTCATACGCTCCGGAGCTCCTCTCCGGAGAAACCCTAGGCCCGCTGGAAAAAGGACAGAACTATCATTTTGGACCCTCTACGTGAGCCAGAAGGGGGGGTAGAAAAAGGGTAACTAATTTCTTGGTTCTGTTGGGTTAGGCCCAAGGGAACAACCAATACAATGGTAGGGCCCACATCTTGGGAAGATCCCCCCCCCCCGTCGTTCCGTCAGATCCGGAAGTTTCGGTCCCTGAGTAGTCATGCAACAACTAGAGAGAATCTCACGCCGGTGAAGCCCTAACACAAAGAGTGAGGGAATATTGGGCATCCAGGACCCATGCATGCCACACTCTAACACACATGGTATGGCATACTCTAGGCTTGGGTGGGATTCAGACGCTCCGGAGCTCCTCTCTGGAGAAACCCTAGGCCCGATGGAAAAAAGGACGGAACTGCCGTTCTGGACCCTCTACGTGAGCCGGAAGGGGGTAGACAAGTGGAACTAAATGCTTGGTTGTGTTGGTTTAGTACCAAGGAACAACCAAGACAATGTTAGGGACCACCTCTTGGCAAGATTCCCCCGTTCCGCCAGATCCGGGAGTTTCGGTCCCTGAGTAGTCATGCAACAACTAGAGAGATCGAATCTTACGCCGATGAAGCCCTAGCACAAAGAGTGAGGGGAATATTGTGCATCCAAGACCCATTCCACACTCTAACAAATATTTTATGTGATACCCTAGGCTTCGGTGGGATTAAGACGCTCCGGAGCTCCTCTCCGGAGATACCCTAGGCCCGTTGGAGAAAAGGATGGAACTGCTGATCTGGCCCCTCTACGTGAGCCGGAAGGGGGTAGAAAAGTGGAACTAATTGCTCAGTTGTGTTAGGTTAGGCCCAAGGAACAACCAAGACAATGGTAGGTCCAACCTCTTGTAAAGATTCCCTCCGTTCCGTCAGATCCGGGAGTTTCGGGCTGTTTGTAGTCCTCGCTCCCACGAGAGAGAATCTGACGCCGGTGAAGCCATAACACAGAGATTGAGGCAATCTTGGGAATCCAAGACCCATGTCACACTCTAACACACATGTTATGACATACCCTAAGCTTTGGTGGGACTAATACACTCTAGAGCTCCTCCCGGAGAAACCCTAGGCCCGTTGCAGAAAAAAGGACGGAACTGCTATTCTGGACCCTCTACGCGAGCCGGAAAGGGGGTAGCAAAGGGGAACTAATTGCTTGGTTGTGTTAGGTTAGGCCCAAGTAACACCCAATACAATGGTAGGGCCCACCTCCTTGCAAGATTTCCCCCGTTCTCCGTCAGATCCGGGAGTTTCGAGCTATGAGTACTCCTGGAACCCACGAGAGAAAATCCGACGCCGGTGAAGCCATAACACAGAGAGTGAGGGAATACTAGGAATCCAAGACCCATGCCAGACTGTAACACACATGGTATGGCATACCCTATTTTTGGTTGGGATTCAGATGCTCCATAGCTCCTCTCTAGAGAAACTCTAGGCTCGTTGGAGAAAAAAGGACGGAACTATTGTTCTGGACCCTCTACGTACGTGAGCCGAAAGGGGGTAGCAAAGTGGAACTAATTGCTCGGCTGCGTTAGGTTAGGCCCAAGGAACAACCAAGACAATGGTAGGTCCCACCTATTGGAAAGATTCCCTCCGTTCCGTCAGATCTGGGAGTTTCGAGCTGTTTGTAGTCCTCGAATCCACGAGAGTGAATCCGACGCCGGTGAAGCCATAACACATAGAGTGAGGGAATATTGGACATCCAGGACCCATGCCACACTCTAACACACATGGTACGGCATACCGTAGGCTTGGGTGGATTCATACGCTCCGGAGCTCCTCTCCGGAGAAACCCTAGGCCCGCTGGAAAAAAGGACGGAACTGCCGTTATGGAACCTCTACGTGAGCCGAAAGGGGGTAGAAAAGTGGAACTAATTGCTTGGTTGTGTTGGTTTATTCCAAAGGAACAACCAAGACAATGGTAGGGCCCACCTCTTGGCAAGATCCCCCCGTTCCGTCGGATCCGGGAGTTTCGTTCATCCAACAACTAGAGAGAATCTCACGCCGGTGAAGCCCTAACACAAAGAGTGAGGGAATATTGTGCATCCAAGACCCATTCCACCCTCTAAAAAACATTTTATGTTATACCCTAGGCTTGGGTGGGATTAAGACGATCTAGAGCTCCTCTCCGGAGAAACCCTAGCCCCCCCTGGAGAAAAGGACGGAACTGCCGATCTGGCCCATAGGTATGAGCCGGAAGGGGGTAGCAAATTGGAACTAGTTGCCTGGTTCTGTTAGGTTAGGCCCAAGGGAACACCCAAGAGTATGGTAGGGCCTATCTTTTGGCAATATTCCCCCCCCCCCCGTTCCGTCAGATCTGGGAGTTTCGGGCTCTAAGTATATATAGCACTAGAACCCGCGAGAGAGAATCCGACATGACAGGAATCCTTGGAGGAGCCAGTAATGTTGTCGCTTGTGCCGAATGCATGAACTTAATTTTAATAGTTGTGCTACTAGCTAATGTTCTGGTTTGGACAAGTAGTATATGTAAGAACTTTATTAGTATTGTGGATGAATTCCTCGTGTGTGTAAGAATTTAAGTACTATATATGTAGTACTTCTATACTATGTTGCTTCAGCCGATCATGTTTTTAGGATGCCTAAGTATGATATAACTTAGTAATAAGTGGATGTATCACGTCCATTTAGTAGTCGATCATGCCCAATAAGCCAATCCTTGTCGAAAATTCGTTGATCTGATTGATGAATGATTTTTAATTATTCATTTAATTAGTAGAAAATAAAGAACTAATGGTGAGAATGCAACCTTTTTCGTATTAGCAAAGATTTACATTTGAAAAACCTTCAATTTATGGGACAACATGCGACAATTGGAAGCTATAGCCCATTGTACCCTAATTAACGCATAGACCCTCAATTTTAAAAAATTCACATCCAAACCTAACAGCTGCGCGCCTAAATTATGATCGCTAACAGCCGCGCGCGCGCTAAAAACCGAAACAGTCTCACACGGGGTCCCACTCGTCAGCGTCATAGCCGCACGCTAAATCTTCGCCGAAACAGCCTCACACGGGGTCCTACTCGTCAGCGTCACAGGCCGCCGCGCTCCCTCGCCCACTCTCGGCTACTTCCCCACTGAAAGGGATCACTCTGCCCCCCTCCCAAAAAAAACCAGTGCCTCCACTTCTCCCACTGGGCGGCAGCTATCATGGCGGCGCCCTCCCTAGCTTCCCCGTCCTCACCGACGTCCTCAACCAATGACTGGTAAGTGTTGGTTTCCTCCCTTCCCTTCCTCAACCAAACGATTTGATCTAGTTTAGATGGCGGCGGATCTAGGTTAGATGCCGGCGGATGTAGGTTAGCTACCGGCGGCCATAGTCGTTGACGTGTTTTAGGTCACCACCAGCCATGGATTTAGCTCACGCTACCGTCATAGGTATCTCGAAGATCGCTTCCCCCACCTAGATGGAGATCCACCTGAACAAGGCCTTGGAGCTCGTTCTTAAGATCCCCAAGGTAAATACTAGCATATAAATTAGTATCTCCTTTAGCCTTCGTAGCTACTTGTTTGATTTTTATTCTTTTCATATTTGGCTTTAGCACTCTAGTCGAGGTTGTAGCTTCTGCACCATGTCTCCTTATCCTTATGAAACTCGTAACTGGATGGAGGCGCGTGGCATTCTGGTTAATGGAGTTGGTAAAATTCCAACTCGGGAGGTAAATGTTCTACGATCTCATTAATTTTGTTTTGTGCTTATTAGTATGAGGCTACTTTTCTTGTTTTCCATTGCTAAACATATGTGCTTGATACATGTGCCAATGATTAAACTGTGCACTCGATCTTGATGAGATCATCGAGCATTTTACCTAGTGTTGTGTACAACCACATTGGTTCTGCATCTTCCTTGGTAAAATGTTCGATGATCTCATTAATTTTGTTTTGTGATTATTAGTATGAGTGTAAGGACCCCAGACCGGCAGTCTGAAACCCTCCGTATGCATACATTCACGATCCCAGAAAGATCAGTCGTGAACAACATACAAAGTTGGCACACAGAAATACATCATCCATTACACGAATACATAAAGGTATTACAAAAAAAGATCACATGATCAAGTTTAACACAGCTGCCACCGAGGGCGGCAACTTAACAAACACAGCGGAAGACAAATAAAACACAACGTAGTTGAGCCCAAGTCACGCCTTAACCTACAGGCTGCTGACCCGGAGACGATCCTAGTTCGCAAAGCCGTCAACTCCGTACTTCTCTTCATAGATCTCCTTCGGAGGCTCCTTCTCAAAGTCTGGCAAGTAGATACCAGGGGCGAAACCATAATGAGTACATCTGAATGTACTCAGCAAGACATCCATCATATCACTTACCAACATGCAAGTATGCTTATATGGTGGAATAGGTAGGCTATAAATAGGGTTCACTATCAATGGTGTTCATATATGATGACACCACAGTTGCAGTCAAGTTTATCTGTATCTTCGTTGAAGAAGATACTTCAGAAGAAAAATAATATAGTTTTATTTCTCTTGTAGATATCACATGTACAAGAGGTTTTGTAAAGCTTTGTTAAAGAATATTTTCTCTTTGCAAAACTTCTTGGAATCAGTTTCCAGAATTCTTGCTTAGAGTAGAAAAGGTTTTCTTTGCAAAACATTTTGTTTTGTATAACAACATCTAGCTTTTCATCATCGACGATACCTCCACGGTATAAGTTTTCCTTCCTTTCAGAACTTCACAAGTTCAACACTTCCTTTCAAAAATTCCCTTTCAAAAACTTCCTTTTTGAAAACATTGACACAATGCTAGCTACATGGCCATTCAACTGTCCATATCCAAGGACGCGGCTTCTTCGAAAAAGTTGTACTCTGCAGAGGTGTACACACCCACCAGATCCAGTACACCTCCCGTGAACAATCACGGACTGTAACAATAGTATGTAAACATCAGGTATCTGATCATAACCATCCACTATGTTCAAGCTAGAATGTGTCTATCTCTCAGTTGAGTTTTACCGGTCACCCCCGGCACCGAGCTAATCCCTGCCAGCCAGGATGCCTCAACTGATGCGACCGGAGGGAAACTCAATCCCACACTTTTTATGTCTCAACTCTTGACAACAATCGGTTCAAGGGATTCCGTCCCTTATAGCGTTTGAGATAGAACACACACTAACAAGGACAAACTTCCAGTTAAGCCCCGTGCCCATGTTGGGGTAGGGTGGCAGTACGGTAAAGGTTGTCCGGCGAAGACTAGGTTATGTGTCATTTTTTAAAAACACCATTTTCTCAAAAATGACCACTTCCACATTCCTCCGGAGAACAAGGATCCGCCTTTTCTCCGGGTTTTTTCGTAAATCCTTTGTTTTGTAGAATCACAATTTTAGGTTGTCCCCTTAGGGACTAGTATATTTGATGGTAATAAATACCATATGGTGGCTTATGGGCTTGGTATTACCAAGTTTAACTACTGGCATGATAGTAACCTATATAATATTATAGTAGTAATAGCCACATCAAAAATAGTTTTGATAATCAAGTTTTGGTAAAACTTCAGAGGTAAAACATGCATGATAGATAATGATAAGTATTGTATCAACAAGCATCAGGATGGCTTGCCTGGTATCTCCTTGTGTCCCTGGTTTTGGAGTGACTGGAACTTGAAACAGAGCTTCCCGACACTTCCTTCCTCTTCGTTTTCTAACGTCGTAAAAAGGAATAAAGGACACACGTTCAGAACCAATCAAGGCAAGCAACAATGCATAACAACACATACAGCAAGGAAACTAATAATAACCTATCACTCAATTATTAATTGAGGCAAACAATCAAACAAACACACTTGGCAGAAATGCCATTCAATAGGACAGCTTAAGGTTGGAGGAATATATCTCACAACCTCAATATCATGGATTCAGTGGGTGTGCCACTCTCATACCAAGATATTAATAAACCCAAAATAAACTTAGTTTCACAAGGGTGAGACTACTAAAAGTATACAAAACATGCACAATAATAAGCATGGCAATGGGTCTATCGACCAAACCACAAAAAGAAAAAGGTAGCTATCCTACTAAGACTAAATTCACATCAAGAATAAGTAAGACACATGATTTGCAAAAGTGACCTTTACAAATCAGTGAGCCTACACAAGTGCAACAAGGTAATAGACTCATCACAAAACACACAATTTCTCATAGTGAGAACAATAGAAACAATGACTAAAAAGGAGGAATCCTATAGACATGCTTCTACTAAAAGTTTGTTATGCAAGCATGAATAATATGTAAAGTACTAAAATTCAAACAAGGAACCATGTTATCATTATGGGAAATTAAAACATGTCCTCATGCAAGGATACACAAATATCTACCAAACACAAGTTGGCAGGAAAAACAATTCAATACAAAAACTGCTAAGGAAACTAGTACTACTCAAACATGAAGAATCAATGGATGCATTTCAATCAATTAATTGAAATACAACCAGAGGGTCCATGTCATAAAAACAGGAGTGAAAAACATCTACACTTGCTATAACAAAAATATCCCATTTAATAAAACAATGCATCAATTTGCAGGGCAACTCCTACATACTGGTGGTAATAAAAAGGGCATTACTAGATGAATCAAACAACAATCCAAAGATGGATTTTTCCTAGCAAGCCACACATGATTACAACCACTTACAAACAGAAGTATACACATTTTTATTTATCACAAAAAATCCCAAGCAAAAATACTAGGCACTCATTAGTTAGAGAACCATATAAAAGAAACACATCTAGTGTGGGGGAAATAATGTTTCCACCAAAAATGCAATGACACCAGTGGGTGTTCCACTAGCATAACAAAGCATTAAGAGGTCACAAGGCATCTGGTCATACTTGTTAAAAATTAACAAAAGACTAAACTAGCATCTAGTGCAAAAACCATACTAGTAGAAAATAATAGGATGCTAAAATAGGCAAGACAATGTTACTCATGCTATTATTTTCACACAAGTGAAAACTTTAGGGTTCAAGTACTCATAAAAAACATCATCAAAATGCTACTGGTCCTATTAATACAACACAAAAATATGTGGCTACACAACCACAAATTCTTATGCCAAAAATTCTACACATGAGAGAATTTTTCCAAACACTTTTATAGTGATGACTAAACTACTCATGCTTCTATACCAAATCAAATGCAAGCTAGCAGAGGTGATAAAAACACAATATAAGTATCAACATAAATTTATCAACACCACAATCCAAGTGCTTGCACATAAATTTATCACTCAAAAATACTATGCAAGTATTAGCTAGAGATAAAATAATCATATGTTAATAACAAAAATCCTATTTCTTCTCAACTCAAGTCCACACAATCTAACATGCTAAAAATAGCTAAGTAACACTTAGAAAACAAGTTCACACAACTTGTACATGCTAGAAAACATCATTGCAACTCAAAAATATAATCACAACAATTAATTACCTAAAATGCCAAAATGGCAGAAACATGCACATTAAAGATTTGTCCACCAAATTTTATATGAGGCTCTAAAAATTAAACCAAGCTAGGTTTGGATAGCCCTAACCATTTACAAGACCATACAGTTGAGTTTGCATCAAAATTCATCTTTAATAATTTTCTAAAAATCACCAAAGTGCTCTCTGGTTTTTTACCAAATTGCATTCCATTTCAAAAATATTAGAAATTTGGAATCAAGGTTAATTGCTCCTGTTAGGCAATATCAAGGGCTTTCCAATGCAATTGGATACACCTCATTCTGAGTTGTGAAATTAAAATGGTGCTCATTTTGGTATTTCTGGTACCTGTTGCCAAACCATTTTTCATTTCCAAACTTTTCATCCAAATGTAGATCTACAAAGTGGAGATGGTTTATATTTAGTTGATGTACAACTGTGAATTTTTGTTTGGTCAAATTCATCTTCTACATAGGTTTTTAAGGCCAACAGTAATCACACACTTTCTGTAAAAAAAAATGGAAAAAGATGCACAGATGGGCCAGATCCAGAGATGGGCCGGCCAGATCTGACTGCACCACGGGCAGAGCCAGCCAACGCCGCTGACTCGCGGGCCAGCCGCCACGCGGGCAGCCATGCGGCAGATCTGTGGCCCCACGGGCCAGTTTGACTCCTCCCGCGCGGGGTCAGCGCGCGCTGCGTCAGCACGACGTCAACGCGACGTCATCGCCGGCGGGAGACGTCTCCGGCGAGCTCGAATCCGTTGCTACCGTGCACCATTTTGCGAAACCAAGACATCTACGAGTTCCTCTCGACGTGGGCTACCAACTAGGGCCAACCTCGTTTCCAGGGAAAGGCCGGAGAGTGGCCGGCGACGAGGGCGTGCGGCGACCGGAAAGCGGCCACGGCTCGGCGTCGATTCGGAGGGAGAGGGAGAGGGGAAAACGGTCGGCGGGGAGCGCCTGCTTACCCTCGACGCACGGGAGGGCTCGTAGAGGACGGAGGATGAGCGAGGCGGCCGGGATTCGTCGCCGGAGTCCGCCGGACCCGCAGAGAGGAAATGGATGGCGCGGCCAACTCGAGCCCTTTCGGCTCGATTCCTCTGGCACCGAGCACCAGCACGACGAGGCGAAGACGAAGGCGCCAACGGCGACCGGCGGCGAGGTCACCTGCGGCCGAATCGTCGACGAGCTATCTCGGGCTAGGGTTTGGTTTGAGCAAAAATATCTAAGAGAGAGAGCTAGTCCGAGGGGAAGAGAGAGGGGGGGCAGGTAACAGGTGCACATGGGGGTTTTTAATCACCTAGAAGACTTCCACTCGAAGGCAATGGGCATGGGCAGCCATGCCTCAACTTGCAGCTACAGGAGGAAGAAGAAGAGGTGACTCAGCTTACATTTTGGTCCCTGGTTAATTACAAAAAGGTCCTTTTCTCTCTTTTCCCTCTCTGGAAAATGCTGTTTTCACCAATCAAACAAAGTCAAAAATTGAAACGCTTTTGCCCAAAATTCTTATTAGTATAGATGTACAACCTATGTGAAAATTGGCTCAATTGGAGAAACTTGATAATTCAAAGTTGTTCAAATTTGAATTCTTACATAAATGGACATTGAATTTATTAACCTACTTAGGATCTTCCAAAAATGATAATTTTTTGGCACACATTCCTTATTTGATGTTTTCCTTATGTGGTAGAAAATTCAAGTCATTTTGAGTTACTTCATAGAACAAACTTGTTCAAATTTCTAAAAGGTGCTGTCAAGAAAACAGGGGTTTTTGGCAACTTACACAATTCACAAACTTGTGCCCTTTTGGTTTTCATCCTTATTTATGATATAGAGTATGTGGTATTTATTTTATGGCATTTGGAAAAAGTTTGTAGAACAAACTTGTTCAAAATCCCAAATGTTGCTGTGGAGAAAAACCATGTTTTCAGGACTTTAATGGATTCAATTTTTGGTCTCCTCTTGTGTGTCTTCCTTATTTGATATAAGGAAGCAATGGTATTAATTTCAGATCATTTGAAGAAAGTTTCCAATAGTAACTTGTTTGAGTTTTCTGTTTCTGGAAATATTGGAAATTCAATTTAATAAAGCACTTGGCTTTTCTTTAACAATGCTTTGCAAAAATATTTATGTGACAAGAGATAGCAAGTCAATTCTCTCCAATACTTTTGTTTTTAAGCTTGCAAGGTTGGAAAAACATTTGATAAGATTTTCTTGCAAGGTTGGAAAAACATTTGATAAGATTTTGGTGAAGCATCTAAGAATGCCTCTTTTTCCTGATAATCTTTTAGGGAAATTTATTAAGTGTTTCCTCTTTCTTAATTTTGGTCTTGGAATAATATTCAACAAGTATGAGTTTCATAAGATAGTTTTTGGAAAACTCTTTGATCAACATTTAGCTTAGAAAATATTGCCAAGGTCATTGGAACAATATGTTGAATATTTTTAGTTTACTGCTTTGCTATCTTTTTAAGTTTGCAAGTTTATAATTAGTTTGTTTAGTTGCACTCAAACAAACAACCAAACTTTATTAGTCAAGCAATTAGCAAAACAACTGTGTTATCAGGTATTCCAAAATTGGGATGTGACAATGAGGCTACTTTTCTTGTTTTCAGTTGCTAAACATCTGTGCTTTATACGTGTGCCAATGATTAAACTGTGCACTCGATCTTGTTGAGATCATCGAGCATTTTACCTAGTGTTGTGTACAACCACATTGGTTCTGCATCTTCCTTGGTAAAATGTTCTACGATCTCATTAATTTTGTTTTGGGTTTATTAGTATGAGGCTACTTTTCTTGTTTTCCATTGCTAAACATCTGTGCTTGATACATGTGCCAATGATTAAAGTGTGCACTCGATCTTGATGAGATCATCAAGCATTTACCTAGTGTTGTGTACAACCGCATTGGTTCTGCATCTTTCTTGGTAAATGTTCGATGATCACATTAATTTTGTTTTGTGCTTATTAGTATGAAGCTACTTTTCTTGCTTTCCATTGCTTTTGGATCCATAGGAATGCTTTTGGATCCATAGGAATGCCTTTGGAATGTTCGATGATCCACAGGATTCTTTCGTAAGGAATGCCTTTGGATCAAAGGAATCACACCTACAAAATTCCTATGGATTGTATTCCTACACCCAATTCCATAGGAATTTCAACATACACTCTAACCTCTTTTTTACACTCATTCGCATAGGATCGAGGCAAGTTTCCTGTGGTTCTATCCAAATGACTGTTTGGACAGTTTTCCTCTGTTTTGTAATTCTATGTTTTGCACCTACAATCCTGTCAAATTCCTATGTTTTCTCGGTTACTCTATTTTGTAATCCTATGATCCAAAGAAGCCCTTATACGTGTGCCAATGATTAAACTGTCTCTGCCAATGATTAATATGCGGCAATGTGTCTAGAAGTTTGGCTACTATAGCAAATAGCATGCATAACAAGTTTAGTTGTGCCTCATTTCACTATAGTAGGTAAATCTGTCAGAATTATTGCGTGTCATTTGTATGTACCCTGGTTGGCAATGAGGCTCACTATTACACTTTTATTTGTTTAGTTGCATGTGCCGATGATTAGACTATGCTGATGGTTGGCCTTGTAGTTGATGATGTGCTAAACATGTATGATGCCTTTTTTTGTAGGGTTTGCGAACCTGTGGTTGTGGCTTCAGAAAGTATGGATCAATGGGAGAAGTGATGTGAAACAATTGCATGTGTGGAGAGCATTGAGGACGCTGAAAAGTGACATGGAACCTGTGGATGTGCCTTTGGAATGGATTGGTGACTAGGAAAAGTGACGTGGAACCTGTGGATGTACCTTCGGAATGGGTGGATCAGTAGGAAAAAGTTACGTGAACCGTATCGATGAGAAACTATTTAGTTTATGATGTGCACCTGTTTAGATGCTGAGGTGCACCTGTTGTGATGTGAACCCTATCGATGACATGAAACTATTTAGTTAATGATGTGAGGCTATTGTGATGATGGCGGGTAACCTTTGTGATGCTGGTGTGAACTGGTGTTAATTCTAGTTATTATAATTCTAGTTATTATAAATCTCTTGTTGTGATGATGGCGGGTAACCTTTGTGATGCTGGTGTGAACTGGTGAACTGACAGCTGGGCCCGTGCAAAAAAAACGTTAGGAACAACCGAGAGAGAGCGCGGTCGTTGCCGGTCAAAGCAGTCAAACATGGCAGGATGTGTGGGTCCGATGAAAATTCGCGATGTTCTACGTGACCAAGCTAGTTTCGTCGAAGGCAACTGGGATCTTAGTGGGCTACTAGGCCGGAGACGAAAAATCCGCGACGTAAAAGTAGCAAAAAGTCGGGCAAAACCAGTCTGCGACGGACCAAACAAATACGTCGAGAGAAAACTCCACTTTTCAGTCATTGGCGACGGAAACGCTCGACGTTATCAAAACGTTCCGCTCAAAACGTTCCAGGTCGCAGGATAAGGGTGTGGGATATACTTCAACTTCAGCTTTGCACATAAATCTTTGCTAGCTAAATTTCTGCAACTCCCTCCATCAATAATAACTTTGCAAGCCATTTGAGGGCCTACAATAGCTTTAGTTTGGAATAAATTGCATCTCTGATTTTCTGGACTTAGCGTAACACTCAAAGCCATATATTTTTGTGTGCAAACAATAGTGGGATAGTGTGTAGCATATGCATCAACTGGACCATCTACATCATCATTATCCTCCTCATCTGGATCAACATCATCACCTGTTTCATACTCATTATCCTCATTAACAAGCATGATCTTTTTATTAGGACAATCTCTCTTGAAATGCCCTTTTCCTCCACATGTGTGACAGCTCATATCTCTATTTCTTACTATGGACATGGTAGAAATATTGGTACTTGCAGCTGGGTGGGATGTTTTCTTTCTATTGGAAGTACTAGTCTCAGGTTTGGAGGATGGTGTGCCTCGAAATTGAGACCCTTATTGTGGTGGTGATGAAAAGGAAGAATTTCTAGGAGCAAAACTCTTTCTAGCACTCAGCTTAGCCTCTTCGGCCAATTGTGCTTCAGCCTCTCTAGCATGATGTAACAACTCATTCATGTCATTATATTGGAGATGCCTCACAATGCTCTTTATTTTAAATTGCAACCCTGAGAGAAAACGTTGCATAGTGTTCTTTGGCTCCTCTCTAACTCGAGCTCTTTGGACTATCAACTCCATCTCCCTATAGTAAGCATCAAATGACAATGAGCCTTGCTTTAACTGTTGGAGTTTATCATATAGTGTTATAATGTAATTCTTGGGTACAAATCTGTCCCTCATTACTTGTTTCATTGTTCTCCATGTAACAATTTCTGGATCACCAACTTCTTCCCTCAACTGGGTGATATTATCCCACCACAAAAGAGCATAGCCATCAAACCCAGAAGATGGAAGTTTTATTTTTCTATCCGTGTAATCATGCAATCTCCATAGTTTCTCTATTTTTAGCTTCCATAACAAATATTCTTCCACATCATCATGATCAAATGTGAAAGGAGCGATAAAAAATTTAGGTTTTCCCAAACCATCATCTTCCCTATTGTTTTCTGGGGCTTGAACTCTTCTAGAAAAAAGCATTTCCTCCACGGCCATGGCCAGCATTGCCTCGGTCATTATCAAGATCATTATCATCATGCACATATGCACCAGCATTAGGAGCTCTTTGTTGCACTAGAGTAGCTAGATTAGCAATCTGTCTTGTTAAATTTGTCACAGATTCCTAGAGCACATCAATAGATTCTTGAGTAGCAGCAGCTTCTATGTTCAGATCTAGAGTGTTTAGGTCTTGCCTCAATGCATCATCATTTTTCTCTATTTCTGCAGCTATTATCTTGTACATGGTATCTCTTAGTGCCTCATGCTCATTCCATTGCACCACATCCTCTGGTTTCTTCTTTGCCTGCATATCAACAGAACTAGCAGAATCCATTATGTTAGTGAAAACAAAACAAGTATAGGGTGTTTGTCTCTCTCAATTCACTCAATCCAGCAAGATAATGGTGTATCTCACTTCTCGAGAGTCAATAGAAAAATACTTCACCAACAAATTATTTGCAACTATATGTACCAAGTGTGCGAATAGAATATTAGGGATCTCAGTTATCACAAGACAATAATCGGGATATATGGTGGGGCTTGGTTTGGATACCTAACAACACCAAAAAGCAACTCCAAATAACGGTCCAATGTGATATAAAATATTTCCAGGAAACACACACACACTTTGGAGACAAATGTGGCTTAGCAACTATATGGTAGAATTTGTTGCAAGCACTGGAAAGACACTAGTAAAAGCTCAATGTAAATCAGGCACAAGATTGCTCAAAATAGTAGTGCAAACAGCTCCAAACTTCTGGCAATGATAAATAATTTTTAGGCCTCTTTTTCTCTTTAATTTTTCACTCTTATGGGCTAAACTATCCAATCTGTATGGACACCGAAAAAATTCTCTCCTCTTTTTGGCCGTAATATGTCGCACCGCGGAGCAATTTTTTTTCAGAAAAACAACACAATGTAAAAATCGATTGAGCAGCCTGATGAGCACAAAATATGCCAATCTTATAGGAAAGTTCCTAGTATTTGTGATGTAGAATGGCCTCGGCTATGGTTCACAAAGATCAGCAAGGAAATCCTAAAGAACACGGGGAGAAAATAAAAATGAAAACTAAGAAAAACAACAACTATGTTGCCCACGGCAGAAAACCTTCTGTTTTTTGTGTGTCGGGCAGGGGTGATGCGCTGGTGCTGTATATGGGCCCTTGGGTGCGGTAGAATTTTAACCAAAAATGCTGCCGGGTAGCTGTTCCAGTCTGAGTAGGAGTAGGTCTCACGGTAGGAAAACACAACGAAAATGCTGCCGGGCAGGGAATCCGTATAAGAGTTGGACTCGGGGCGATGGGAAAATTCACCGTTTTGTTGCCGGGCAGAACTCGGAATAGGATCCGTTTGTAAGAAGAATTCTGTGTGGAACTTGATGAAAACTTTGCATGGCAGCTTAGATGAAATCTGAAACACAGAACATAACACCCACGGCAGAAAAATTGCAAATATGTGCCTCTCCACGGCAGGAAAAATATGTGCAACTCACATCACTTCTTTGTAGATCTCGGAATAGAAATAGATTAGATATTGCTTAGGAAACAATGCCAACAAGAAAATTTTGCAAGGGCTATGGTTGTTTTCCCGGGAGCAATAGATCTAATCTCCAATGTTCTTGCAATTGCAAGATATTTTTGGTGTGACTTTTTATGGTATAGATCCGAACAGAAACAAGATAGAACTCGAAAAAGATGAACTAGAATGCTAAACCTAGAACTCAAGGACAAAAAAAGAAAAATAGTGACACAAAATCAACAGAAAACAACAAAAGAAGATGCAAATTGGTGTTGATCTAAGCTATGGAAACTCTCCAATATCTATTTTTGTGTGGCTTTTTTCTTGATAGGAAGAAAACAATCTAGAAACTAGTGAAAACTAAATTGCTCAAAGAGGCAACCTGGAAATATGATACCAAGATGATAAGGGGTGGCCCGATCTTCTCAAAGAGCAACACAAGATAATTTGATAACCAGTGATTCACTAGGATCTCTCTTGGATGATACCTGATTGCCAATGCAACTGCTTTCAATCCCTATGGATATTCTCAACTACACACTCTTACAATGTAATCAACCGATTATAGGTGGTTCTATACCTTCTAATTCCCAATGGAACAGTAGATAACACGCAGAATTTACAAAGGATAATCACTTCAAGATGAATGCTTACAAGAAGATTCAATCTATAGGCTATCGGGGTTTTTGTCTAAACTTATTCTAACCTAAATGGGGCGCAATGGCCAGCTATTTATGAGGGTTAGCGGTGCGGCCAAAGAGGTGGGGCGCACCTCCCCTAGTTGTGTTTGGGTGGGACTCTATCCCTTTTATTACAATCTTAAATTTAAATAGGAGTCCTATGAAATAAGGACTCGCAGGTCCACTTCTCCTAAACTACTAGGACTCTTTCTATGGCGCATCCACAAGGTGTGGTGCTCTCCCTTGGTGTTTTCCATCCATCTCTCCCTTGTTTTCCAGCAGCTCCACCTTGTTTTCCAGCTTGTAGCTTCTGTTTTCCAGTTGTTCCTTCTTATTTGCCAGCATGTACTTCTTGTTTTCCAGCTTGTTCTTGTTGTTTTCTAGCTCCTCTTGATGCTCCTCTCCATTCATGTTTGTGTTATCAACAACCCTGATCATACATAAATGCATAGACTTAGGCAGTATAAAATTCTCATGATCACAAACATCAAATTCTATTAAGAGTGAGTTCATCTGTTGTTCTAATAACTTGGTTTTTGACCTTGTCATAGGTCCAAGTCTCACTCCATTAGTGTTATCTTGAGCAGCAATATTATCATGTGTGTGTGTTGGTGAAGCGCTAGAGATGTCCTCATCAGAGGTGTAAGGGAAATTGTCTAAAATCTGATCTAAACCTAAAAAATGCGGATTACAAGCCTATATATAGGCGGCTAGAAGTCCAAACTGCAGTTGGAGTCGTAAACAAAGTAATATCTAAGTTTCCTAACTTGACAGGACTCTGTTTGGAAACTGGCAGAAAACGACTTGTGAATTTTTTTGGTCACCATGCCATGTACCAGTCGAATCGGTGCATGATGCTGGATCCATTGGAAAGCCCTTTGAAATTGCTTTCCCAATTGTGCTTATTTGCTTTATTTGGAGTCTGTATGAAGAGTCCATGATTTTTTCAAATTCGGGACTTCTGCCAGTCTCAACCAAATATATTTTCCTTGATGGCTCCACTTGCTCCCATCTCCCTCGGCCATCCTCTTCAACCAGCTCCATTGCTCCGCCAATGATTGTGTTATCAATAACCCTGCTAATGCATAAATGCATAGTCTTAGGTAGTATAACATTCTTATAAACACAAACATTATTTATTACTAGGAAATAATTCACCTTATCATGAACATATGTGAGGCTCAATATTTCCTTCCAGTTCACACATGCAAACTCATCAAATACCCCAATTATATTCTCACCATTCTTCCTTTCTTCAAGACAAGACGTCCTCGGCTTGTGGTAAGCTCTACATGGAAGAAACAAAAAGAACAACGTGTATGCACAATACATGTATCTATAATAGGGTGCATCATTTTTGTGGGCATGATAAATATTCTCACATGACATAAAGCACCAAGAATTGCAAGTCATTAGAACATAATTGTCATATGAAAACAAGTAGTATCTCATCAAAGAGGAATCAAAATTGCAGGTATAAGTGAAGTTCATATAATCATGATGTAAGTTGCAACTCAATTTGCAAATATAAGTGAAGTACAAATCAGTAGCGTATGTATTTATCAAGTTCTTTGACCAATCAAACATATGTGTATGATCATGCTCATATTTAGCCAACACAATGTTCAATTCAGCAATGCTATCACAAGTAATGCATATTTGATCCACCATAAAAATTGCATTCATGCTATAATCACCAACTAAATTAAACGTGAAACAAGAAGCATAGGTGCTAGAATTGACATATGAAATTTCAGAAATCCTATTCATAGCACATTGCACAGTAATTGGTTCATGTAACATGATGGAATACACAATATTAGCAGGTGGTATTTTAGCAAGCACTTCGTTATGTGTAATCAATACCACATGCTCAAAATTCGAAAATTTCAAATTATCACATGGTGGTGAGCTAAATATGCTTGTGAACTCACAAGAATCAGCTAGCAAATTAGTAGACTCACAAAATTTAGCACTTGCAAATTTCAACTCCAAATCAGCACCAATATCAATGACATCCTCCTCAGATTTAGTAGACATTGATTCATCTATCTCAAGTGGTGATGCAGGTTGTACTAGTGAGGGCTCCCTTTCTTCAAAAGTAGCATGCATATCATCAGAAACAATACAAGGCACAATGACATGCCCCTCCAACATAAGTGGTGGTGGCGCAGGTTATACTATAGGCTCCCTTTCTTCAAAAGCAATATGCACATCACAAGAAACAACACTAGGAGTAGACATGATTACATTAGTAGAAACAACATCACATGTCTCATTTACTTCAATTCCCATGTTTTCTACAATGGTCAAACTCTCATCCTTTCTATCTACATGCTCTCTTGTTTGAGGTATGGGAAGTGTAGGAGCACATAGTTGATTCCTAACCTTCTGCAAGCCTTTAAGTGTGCCATGTATTATCCATTTTTCTTATTGTTCCAAAAGAATTGTACATCAGGATATTTGCTAACAAAATCAACCTTAAATATGTTGCACCACTCTTTACTCAACAAAAGATGACAACGAGTAAACGCTTTATGAATCGCCTCTCAAAAAATTCTGACTGTATGACAATTAATGGTTAAGGGAACAGAAACACCAAGAGTAATGTGAATTGTATCATCATTAGTACTAAACATATATGGTTGCTAAAGTTTCTTTGGAACCAATTCTAATTTTTCAAAAACCTCAATACTAACAAAATCATACTGTGTACCCTTATCAAGGGTAATAGCAGCATGTTTATCTTTGATGTCTGCGGTAAAGTGGAACAAGCCTGACGCAGGTATCCCACTAGAATCATCTTCCCAGAATGTATCACTGCAAAAATAATACAATGGCAATGGATTCTCCATGAGAGGATCAACCATTGTTAGTACATATAAATATATGGCAGTATGTATATATGGTGGATCTATCTTCAATCACTCAATCCAGCAAGAAAATGGTGTATCTCACTTCTCCAGAGTGAATAGAGAAATACTTCACCAGCCAAGTAGTGGCAACTATATGTACCAACTGTGAGAAGAGAATATCAGGGGTCTCAGTTATCACAAGAAAAAATCAGGATATATGGTGGGGCTTGGTTGGGATTCCTAACAACACCAAAATAGCAACTCCAAATAATTGTCAATTGTGATATAAAAATTTACTAGGAAACACACACACACACACACTTGGAGACAAATGTGTCTTAGCAACTATATGGTAGAATTTGTTGCAAGCACTGGAAAGACACTAGCAAAAGCTCAATTGCAACAAGCACAAAATTGCTCAAAGTAGTGTCCACAAATCACCAAATATGTGTCTCGAGATCCACTAGTAATTTAGGTCTCTTTTCTGCTTTCTGTTTTCTCTTTTTTTATACTTTTTCCACTGGTCAATGTAGCAACTAGGAGCAAAGAAGACTAATAAAATTATGACACCAAGATGTGATCTCAAAAAGAGCAGCCTAATGAGCAAAAAGTATGCTAGTATTGTGGGAAAGTTCCTAGTATTTTTTATGGTAGAATGGCAGTGGCTATGTCTCACAAAAATCAGCAAGAAAACCTAAAGAAAATTGGAAGGAAACAAAAATAAAAACTAAGAAAACAGCTCAAATATGTGCCCACGGATGCACTTGATCTCACGGCAGAAAACTGCCTTTTTTGTGCCGGGGAGGATGGTGTACTTGTTGTTTGTATAGAGTGTTAGGGCGCGGCATAAATTGAGCCAAAACGCTGTCGGACAGCACTCCGAATAGGACTAGGAGTAGGGGCTCACGGCAGGAAACTTTCCAATCCGCTGCCGGGCAGGAATCCTTAGTAGAGTTGGACTCGGATTTGGCACAAAACGGATCAAAATCTCTACCGGGCAGAGTATGTATGTGAATCTGAATAGGAATAGAATTCCTTGTGGAAATTTGGTGGAGGATTTTGTGGAAACTTTATATGGATCCAAACAAATCTGAAACAAACAAATATTTGCCTCTCCTTGGCAGAAAAATTGCACCTCGCAGCACTTCGTGTAGGACTCGGATTGGAGTATAATTCGGCTAGGAAAACAACGCAGCTCCCGGATTGGAGCTACTAAGGTTGTATGGCCGAAATAGATTGAACTAGAAGTACCAATTCAAGTAGAAAAATCAGGGGACCAACTTAATGCCGCAGTAATATGGATAGTACCTCAGATTGGGAGCTAGATCTTGCTTAGGAACAGTGCCAACAAGCAATGTGCAAGGGCTATGATTGTTTTCCTAAGAGCAAATAGATCCAATCTCAACTTTTCTTGCAACTGCAAGATATTTTTTGTGTGAATTTTTGTGATACAGATGAACTAGAAGATCAACTCGAACAGAAATAGAACCCTAAACCTAGAAACTCAAACACACGAAAAGAAAATAGTGACACAAAATCAACAGAAAACAACAAAAGAAGATGCAAATTGGTGTTGATCTAGGCTATGGCAAACTCTCCAATCTCTCTATTTTTGTGTGGATTTTTTTGGATAGGAAGAAAAAAATCTAAGAACTAGGGAAAACAAAATTATTCAAAGAGTCAACCTGGAAATCTGATACCAAGATGATAAGGGGTGGCCCGATCTTCTCAAAGAGCAACACAGATAATTTAGATAACTAGTGTTTCACTGAGATCTCTCCTGGATGATACCTGATTGCCAATACAACAGCTTTCAATCCATGTGGATATTCTCAACTACACACTCTTGCACAATTAATCAACCGACTAAAAGTGGTCCTGTACCTTCTAATTCCCAGTGGAATAGTAGATATCACGCAGAATTTGCAAGGATTCTTTACTTCAAGATAAAAGCTTACAAAGCAATACAATCTAGAGGTGTAAGGGAAATTGTATAAAATATGGTCTAAAACTAAAAAAAATGTGAATTACAAGCCTATATATAGGCGGCTGGACGTCCAAAATGCAGTTGGAGTCGTAAACAAACTAATCTCTAAGTTTCCTTACTTGACAGGTCTCTGTTTGGAAACTGGCAGAAAACGACTCGTGACTTGTTTTGGTCACCATGCCATGTACGTGTAGAATCGGTGCATGGGGCCGGATCCATTGGAAAGCCCTTCGAAATTTCTTTTCAAATTGTGTTTATTATCTTTATTTGGAGTCCGTATGAAGAGTCCATGATCGTTTCAAATTCGGGACTTCTGCCAGTCCGAACCGAATATATTTTCCTTGATGGCTCCACTTCCTCCCTCGCCTCCCTCGTGCTTGCCATCCTCTTCAACCAGCTCCAGTGCTCCGCCAATTCTTGTGTTATCAACAACCCTGCTAATACATAAATGCATAGGCTTAGGTAGTATAACATTATTATGAACACAAACATTATTTATACTAGGAAAGAATTCACCTTATCGTGAACATATGTGAGGCTCAATATTTCCTTCCAGTTCACACATGCAAACTCATCAAATACCCCAATTATATCCTCATTAGGAGTCGAGGGGGATCCTCATGGCATGGGACCCCCGCCACCTTTCCGTCTCCTCCTCATCCAAACTAACCTTCAGCCTCACTTTGTCCTTCACCTCCATCTCCTCCGATCTCCAGTGTCTAAGCGCCGTCAGACCACTCTCTCTCTCGGGTGCGTTCGTTGAAGAAATGGAGTCCCTTGCCTTGTCGATCTCAGGCCGTGGCTGGTGATTGGCGATTTTTACCTCATTCGATACCACAGAGAAAAGAACAACTCGAACTTCGATCGTCGCCTCGCCGAGCTTTTCAACTCTCTGATCCAGGATATGGCCTGGTTCGAGCTTCTGCTACGTGACCGGATGTTTACGTGGTCTAACGGCCAACCCCCCCCCCCCACACACACACACACGATGGCTCGGTTGGACCGTGCGTTCTTCAACTCGGACTGGAACTCCTCCTTTCCTGACTCCTCCCTATCCTCCCTCCCACACCCCACCTCCGACCACCCCCCCCCCTCCTCTTGGGAGAGAGCACCTCCATCCCCACCAGCGTCGCCTTCCATTTTGAGAACTCGTGGCTCCTTGACTGCACTTTCCTCTCGTCCACCCTCCCTGGCTGGAGCTCTCGTGACGATCGTCATGATGCCATCCTCGGGCTTGCTGCTTGCATCAAGACTTACCGCAGTGTGGCCAAAGTTTGGAAGAAAGGCCATAGGTTTATTCTGTGTTTTGATAAAAACTGCCGCTTTGTCATTGACCTCTTCGATTTTCTCGAGGAATCCCACGTTCTTTCAGGTCCTGAGCTGGAGCTATGATCGGACGCCCGCACTAAGCTTGCAGCCTCAGTGTGCCGCGCAGCGGCGCACTGGAGGCAACGGGGCAAGTTCAAGGCCGTGAAGGAGGGGGACAAGAACTCCCGGTTCTTCCACGCCAGGGCCTCGCGTAGGCTGCGTCGGAACCAAATCCGCAAGCTCAACATCGACGGGGAGATCATCATCGCCCATGGCAGCAAAGCTGCGGCGTTGCATGCTTTCTACGCGAACCTGCTGGGGCTATGCAGGCCCACCTCCTGGGCCTTTGACCTGGGGGCCCTCTACGGCGACTCACGGGCGGTGGACGGGGGGTTCTCACAGCCCCCTTTACCGAAGCTGAGATCAAGGCTGATGTGGATGGCATGGACCACTGCAGCACCCCCGGTCCTGATGGGCTTAGCCCATCCTTCTATCGTACGGCTTGGTCCCCTTTTAGCCCAGCGATCCATCGGCTTTTCGGAGCAGTTTTCAACCACAGCGCGGATCTCGGGCCGATAAATCAGGCCCATGTGGTCCTCTTGCCAAAGGCCGACGGAGTGCTGTGGTCGAGCTCCTTTCGGCCCGTTTCGCTCCAAAATTGCTCTATCAAGATGGTTTGCAAAACCCTGACTTTGAGATTGCAGTCCCAGATCAGCGCCCTTGTGGATGAAAACCAGACTGGCTTCCTCTCAGGGTGCAACATCTCTGAGACGGTTTTTTTTCTCTACGGAGTTGGTCTAGTGCTGCTACAAGAGAAATGTCCCAACTCTGGTTCTTAAGTTGGATTTCCCGGAGCTGTGGTGCGATTGGATGGAGATGATCCTTACCTCCTCGCGCTTCACCATCTTGCTGAATGGGATCCCAGGGCCTGGATCAACTGCAAACGGGGCCTCCGGCAGGGTGACCCTCTGCCGCCCTACCTTTTCCTTCTGGTGGCAGACATGCTGCAGCGGCTGAGCCGCGGAGACTCCCTCCTCCACCACCTGCTGCTTTCTGGAGAGTCGTGCCCGGTGTTGCGATACGCCAATGACACACTCATCATCCTTTGGGCCAGTGTGGGCGCGTTGCCCGGTTGAAGGAGCTGCTGAGCTAATTTGCTGATGCCACCAGACTCAAAATCAACTTTCACAAAAGCACTCTTGTGCCCATGCATGTCCCTGCTGCTGATCTCGAGCTTGTTCAAGCGGCGCTCGGTTGTCGCGTTGAAGGATTCCCTCAAACTTATCTGGGGCTCCTGCTCTCTGCTAAAAAGTCAAATCTCACCCACTTTGCTCCTCTAATTGCTCGGGTCGACAAGTACCTCTCAGGGTGGAGTGTGATCATGCTTTCCACGGGGGGACGGCTTGTCCTGATCAATGTTGTTCTTAATGCCCTCCCCACATTTTCCATGGGCTCCCTCGAGCTACCCCCCGCCCTGATCCGTGCTATTGAAGGGATTCGCAGGGCCTTTCTTTGGGACGTCAAGGATCCCCGGGCTAGCGGCGCGCGGTGTCTGGTCGCCTGGTCGGAGGTGTGCCTCCCCAAGCTGGAAGGAGGACTGGGGATTAGGAGCCTTGCGGCTGTTAATGAAGCCCTACAGCTCAATCTTGTCCATCGTCTCCACTCCAAGGCTGATGCCCCTGGCCGCGCTGGGCTTGGAACGCCTGCGGTCAGCGTGGGGAGCTCGGTCTCCACTGGAAACACCTCACCGCTCTTAAGTCGCTGTACAGGGGGATTGCGAAGGTGACGATCAGAGATGAAAAGCACACAGACTTCTGGTTGGACCCTTGGTTTGGGGATCAGGTGTTGGGCGATCACTTTGCCTCGATGTTCGCCCACGCAAAGAAGCCAGCTGCTACCGTGGCCGACGTGCTCACCCCCCGGGCTCCGACATGCTTTAGTGTCGCGGCTGAGCTCGATGGGCGCCAGGAAGTTTGCGGAGTTCTCTGCTTTGTTAGACGGTGTGGCACTCTCCTCGCATGCGGACTACTAGAAGCTGACTATGTGCCAGAAGAAAGGGGGAATTTTGACTCTGGCGCCTTCTACAGACTCAGAAACTGGGGGGAGGGGGTGCAAGCCCCATTCTACACCTTCGTTTGGAAAAACTTCGCCCCCTCGAAGGTTAAATTCTTCGCCTGGGTGCTCTCAAGAAATAGGACCCAGCCCCGGGCCTCCCTGCTCAACAAGAATATTCTCTCTGTCGTGGAATCGATTTTCCCCATCTGTGTTGCTCCTCTTGAGACGGCGAACCACATCTTCTTTGAGTGCGGCTTTGTGGACAGCTTCTGGAGGTCGATCGGTGTCTCCTTCCCCGCGGGGGCGGATGTGGGCGAGCTCCATGGCTATCCCCCACCTGGCTCCATCCCTGCAGAGTCGGCATCCACCTTCACGCTGCTATGCTCTTGGAATATATGGAAGCACAGGAACGCCGTCGCCTTCCGTGACCAACGCCCCAGCCTGCCCCTCCTACACAAGACGTGTAGGGATGAGGCCCTCCTGTGGCGTGCTAGGCTCCCTTCTCAGAACGAAGCCGATGTTGAAAGTTGGCTTGTTTGCCTCGACGGGCCTCTACGACAATGAGTTTTCTCTTCCCCCCTTGCTTGTGAAGAGGTCATCCTTGTAAAGAGGTCAGGGCCAAATCAATATATATGAAAAATTCAGGTGGGGCCTTTGGCCCCCCTGACCTTCAAAAAAAAAACTTAATATCCCAGTTATATATATCGACGGGTAACATAATTCGGTAGATTTCTATCACACGGACTGCATGATGAGGACATCCCTAGTACGTCACCACTTAAACAAGATGAAGTGGGACTTGGACCTATGACAAGATTAAGGACCAAGCTAATAGAACAACAGGTGAATTCACTCCTTATTGATTATGATGTTTGTGATTCTGAGAACTTTATACTACCTAAGTCTATGCATTTATGTATGGTCAGGGTTATTGATAACACAAGAATGATGGGAGAAAACAACCAAGAGGAGCTGGAAAACAACATGGAGATGCTGGAAAACAATATTACAAGTGGTGAAAACAAAACTACCATGGTGAAAACAAACATACAAGATGGTGAAAACAATCATACAAGTGTGGAAAATAACTTCTAGCTTGTTATTCCACACTACAAGGGAGTGAAAACAAGAGGAGGGCGCCCCATTGAAGACCAATGCGCCATATAGAAATCCTACTATGAGTAGGTATGGTTTGTATACCATATTTGGCCGCACCCCCTAAAGTGGGTCGGTTTGTATCCTTTCTTATAGTCCAAGTAGGAGTCCTAGCCCAAGAGGGATTGGTGCTTGCGCAAGGGAGCCCTTGTGGCCGCACCTCTTCCATTTATATACTCCCCTCCTGCGAGTTGTGGAGGTAGATCCAGTTTAAACCAAAAAAAAACCTAGCCTCTAGATTGTATTGCTGCTAAGCATTCATCTTGAAGTTTACCATTGCAAAGTTGCGTGATATCTTGTTATTCCATTGGGAATAGGGATACAGGACCACTTGTGATCTTTGATTACTTGTGCAAGAGTGTGTAGTTGAGAATATCTAAAGGGCTTGATTGTTGTTGCATCTGGCAACATGGGTCATCCAAGTGAGAGGTCTCAGTGTAGCACTAGTTATCACAAAATCCAGAAAATCCACAAAAAGGGAGAGACGCTCATTGAAAAGAGTGGGCCACCCCATATCATCTTGGTATCAGATTCTCAGGTTTACTCGGTGAGCAAAGTTATCCCTAGTTTAGTTGTTTTTATTTCCTATCCAGAAAAAGCCATACAAAAATATTAGGGTTAGTCATTGCCAGAGCCTAGATCAACACCAAATTGCTACTCTAATTGTTGTATATTATTGATTTGCGTATCTGTTTTTCTGTTTTTAGTTTTCATCTATTAGGGTTCATCTAGTTTCCTTTTTGTTCTATACTGAAAATCCCCACCAAAAATAATTGTGCTTTGATCTTGTTGCTCTCGGGAAGTCTAGACCTACTGCTTGTTTACAGGTTGATCTAGTTCCTCGACTTCATATTTCTGCGAAAGAATTAGTTCTGGTTGCTCTCGGGTTCCTTGTCATAATAGGATTCTAATCCGTTCTCTGTCGTGGCACCAAATTGCACCAAATCGCTGCCGCGCAGCTGCTCCTTGTTCCACTCGATTTCGCCAACACCCCGTACCGCAGCTTACCAAACCACCCGCGGGTAACGAAATTTCCTTACCGCGCGCGCCCCTGCTCCTACCCGCAGTCGGTTTCCTGCCGCGACCAAAAACCACGTGAAAACACTGCCGTCCCTGCCGCCACCCGCGCGCTCCTAGCCACTGTCGGATTCGTCTCGTGCGCGCTTACAAATCCATCACCGCGCGCCCACCGCAGCACAGCATAGCACAATACGCACGCGCTGCCGTGAGTTCTCTGCCGGGAAGAATTTTTGCGCCGTTTCGCTGCCGTACGGCATGAAAACGTGTTGTTTCTCTGTCGCAGCCACACAGCTCTGCCGTGAGCCATCTTTTGCTCGTTTTTCTTAGTTTTTCTTTCGTTTTCTCCTGTTTATCTCTAGGTTTCTGATCTGATCTTTGATAATCCCTAGCTATAGCCTTTCTACAACAAATATTAGGTACCAAAACCCAAAGACTAGCTGTTTAATTGCTCTACAGGCTGCTTAATTTGATCGAGTTTCTGTCCACTTTTCTGTTTGCCATTAATTGTTGCTCCTAGTCGATTCAAATGCCATTGAAAAAATCGAAAAAATAGAGAAAAGAGAAAAATTATAAAAAAATACATAGAAAAAGAGAAAAATCAAAAAGAGGCCGAGACATACTATCACTAGTGGAAGCCTATAATCTTAGATATTTTTGTGGACATTTGAGCAATCTTGTGCCTATTTTCCTAGAGTATTTGCTAGTGTCTTCTAGTGCTTGCAATATCTCTTCCATATAATTGCTAAGCCACATTTGTCTCCCATTGTGAGTGTGTTCATTTAGTTTTTTTTTCATCACATTAGACAATGCATTGGAGTTGTTATTTTGGTGTTGTTAGGATTCCCAACCAAGCCCACCAAAAACCCTGTTTGCATTGTGATACTTGATAGCCTCGTTATTCTCTTCTCACATTTAGCACATTGATCGTTGCTCCTTGTTGGTAAGTCAATCCTATTCACTTTGGAACAGTAAGTGAAGCCATCTTTGCTTGGTTTTGAGTGAGTTGTGAGAGCCACCACAACCCATTGATTATTTTTGTTACTAACAGATTAATCATGAGTTCTGCTAGTGATGTTGATGTGCAGGCAAAGAAGAAACCAGAGGACTTGGTGCAATGGAATGAATATGAAGCACTAAGAGATACCATGTACAAGAGAATTGCTACAAAAATAGACAAGAATGATGATACATTCAGGCAAGAAATAACTACTCTTGATTTGAAGATAGAAGCTGCTGCAACACAAGAATCTGTTGATGCTATACAAGAGACTTTGAGAACTTTGACACAACAAATGACAAATTTATCAGCTCCAGTGGAACAACTACAACAAAGACCTCAAGCTATTGCTTCTATTGATGATGCGAGAGGCAATGTCAATGGAGGCCGTGGAGGTTATGCAAGAAGAGTCCCTTTGGAAAACAATAGAGAGGATGATGGCTTGGGAAAACCAAAAATCTGTATCCCTAGTCTTGCTTGTGATTCTGAGGATGTGGAAGAATACTTGATGTGGGAGCTGAAAATTGAGAAGCTATGGAGACTACATGAGTACCCCGAGGAGAGGAAGGTTAAGCTTGCATCTTCTGGTTTTGATGGCTATGCTCTCTTGTGGTGGGATGGCATTACAAGATTGAGGGAAGAACAAGAACAACCAGAAGTTACTACATGGAGAGAGATGAAACAATTTCTAAGAGTAATATTTGTTCCAAGGAATTATATTAGAACTCTCTATGACAAGCTACAATAATTGAAGCAGGGTACCAAATCTGTGGATACTTATTACAAGGAGATGGAATTGATCCTTCAAAGGGCTCGGGTTAGATAAGAACCAGAGCAGACTATGCAAAGATTCTTGTCAGGATTGCAATTCAAAATAAAAAGCATTGTGAGGCATGTCCAATATAACAATATGATTGAATTGTTGCATCAAGCAAGGGAAGCTGAGAAGAGGCTAAATGAGGAGATTCAAGTGAGTTCTAGGAGGAGTTTTTTATCCCAAAAATCTATTTTCTCACCACCTACACCTCCAATTGCTGCAACCCGTGGGAATACATGTGTTAAACCCGAGACAAACACTTCAAGTGCAAGGAAAACAACAACACCAGCTTCGGGTTCAAGTGGTACTACACCTACCCCACGAAATAGAGACATGACATGCCATACATGTGGAGGAAAAGGACACTTTAAGATGGATTGCCCAAACAAGAAAATTATGATTATCAATGCTGATGATGAGTATGAGACTGGAGATGATGCTGATCCTAATGAGGAGGATACATATGATGAATATGGCCCTGTTGATGCTTATGCTACAAATTATCCAACCATTATTTGCACACAAGCTTTGAGTATTGTTCCTAGTGATGAGAACCAAATATGGAATCTATTTCAAACAAAGGCAATTGTTGGTCCTCAAATGGCTTGCAAGGTGATCATTGATGGAGGGAGTTGCAGAAATTTAGCAAGCAAGGAGTTATGTGCAAAGTTAAGATTGAGATATATTCCACACCCACACCCATATTATATTCAGTGGTTGAATGACAAAGAAGAAATCAGGGTATGCCAAATTGTGAGAGTGGAATTTCATATTGTACCATACAAAGATACAATTGAGTGTGATGTGGTTCCCATGTCAGTTTGTGACCTATTACTTGGAAGACATTGGCAATTCGACAGGAAGGTTACACACAATGGGAGAGCAAACACATACCAATTGAATTGGAATAATAAGGATATTATCTTGAGGCCAATGACACCACAACAGATTGTGAATGAGTCTAGACAGAAAGTTGAAGTGAATCTAGAGAAGGAGAGTGAGAGGGATGATAAGAGTGAAAACACAAATTCTGTGGGTGAAAACAAACCTAGGCCGAGTGGTAAAAGTAAGGGAGTGAGCCTTTTGACAATGTTAGCCATCAAAGAAGACTTGAGAGAGTTTGGAGAGGATCCTAGATTAGTACCTATAGTGCTCATGCACAAGGGGGGATTTTAGTTTCTAATGACACGACTCTTCTTTGTATTGGTGTTTCTAATGTTTTGCAGAAATTTGATGATGTTTTTCCAGAAGAAGTACCCTCAGGGCTGCCACCATTGAGAGGGATTGGGCACCAAATTGATTTAATTCCTAGATCGTCATTACCAAACCGAGCTCCCTATAGGACAAATCACCAAGAGACAAAGGAAATTCAGAAACAAGTACAAGAGCTTCTTGATAAAGGTTATATTCGAATAAGCCTATCTCCTTGTGTTGTTCCTGTTATTTTAGTTCCTAAGAAAGATGGTACTTGGCGCATGTGTGTAGATTGTAGAGCAATTAACAACATCACTATCCGTTATCGTCATCCTATACCACGTTTGGAAGACATGTTAGATGAATTAACTGGTGCTGCTGTTTTCTCTAAAATTGATTTGCATAGTGGTTATCATCAAATTAGGATGAAAGAGGGGGTGAATGGAAAACAGCCTTTAAAACAAAATTTGATTTATATGAGTGGTTAGTAATGCCTTTTGGATTAACTAATGCACCTAGTACTTTCATGAGATTAATGAACCATGTTTTGAGAGATTTTATTGGCAAATTTGTGGTGGTTTACTTTGATGATATTCTCATATATAGCCACAATGAACATGAACACATTGATCATATTAGACAAGTTTTGCATGTGCTAAGAGAAAATAAATTGTATGCAAATTTAGAGAAGTGCACTTTTTGCAAAGATAAGGTCATATTTCTTCGATATATTGTTTCTAAACATGGGATTGAAGTAGATGAATCTAAAATTGAACCAAATAAAAATTGGCCAATTCCCATGAATGTGAGTCAAGTAAGAAGTTTTAATGGACTAGCTGGATTTTATAGAAGATTTGTGAAATATTTTAGTACTATTGCTACCCCTTTGAATGATTTGATAAATAAAGGTGTAAATTTCGAGTGGGGGTTGCTCAAGATATTGCTTTTGATACTTTGAAGAATAAGTTGATTTCGGCCCCATTATTAATGCTACCAAATTTTAATAGACAATTTGAAATTGAATGTGATGCTAGTGGCATAGGTATTGGAGGTGTGCTAATGCAAGATAAGAAGCCAATTGCTTATTTTTCTGAGAAGTTACATGGAGCTCAATTGGATTATTCTGTCTATGATAAAGAATTGTATGCACTTGTTAGAGTTCTTGAAGTTTGGAAACATTATTTGTGGCCAAAAGAATTTATTATACATTCTGATCATGAGGCATTAAATATTTTTAAGATCCAATCCAATCTTAATAAGAGACATGCTAAATGGATAGAATTCATTGAATCTTTCCCATACATTATTAAACATAAGAAAGGATTAGATAGTGTGGTTGCTGATGCTTTAACAAACCTGGCCAGCGGGCCGGCACGGCACGGCCCGGGCCCGCCTGGCTCTAATCATGCCTGGCACGGCACGGCCCGCGTAGGCACGTTTAGTAAACGTGTCGTGCCGTGCCGGCACACGGGCCTGGCAGCCAGGCCCAGGCACGGCCCCCCTGCTAAACGTGCCGGCCCGCGGCACGTTTAGGCCCACCGTGCCTATTCGTCCCGCGTGCTTTTTTTGACATTTTTTGGACTAAAATAGCCCTCCAACGGATATATGGTCGAAATCCTAGTTAAAATAGGCTAATTTCGCTTAGAATGGGCCAAATCGTGCTTTAAAAGCTCCTAACAGCCCAAAAATCTCCGTTGCACACCCCCACCCGGGCCCCCCCGCGCGCGTCAGACTGCTCCAACGGGCAGATTCGCCCCGCGCGGCCGCAACGGGCAGAAAACGGCCGCCCCCGCGCGACGGGCTTCGACGTGCTGGCGGGCTTCTCGCGTGCCTGGCCGTGCCTGGCCGGTTAAACGGGCCGTTCCCGTGCCGGTACGCGGGCTTGGCCTGCAGGCCCCAGCACGGCCCGAGGCGGGCCACGGGCCGAGCACGGCCCGCCAAGGCACGTGCCGTGCCAGGCCCACGGCGGGCCGGGCCGCCGTGCTCGCGGGCCGGCACGCTGGCACGGGCCCATCTGGCCAGATTTGTGCTTTATCTAGGAAAAACATGTTACTCACGAAATTAGATGTTCAAGTTTCGGGTTTGGAAGAATTAAAACCACTATATGCTGAAGATAAAGAATTTTCTACACCATATGCTAAATGTTCTAATGTGAAGGCTTGGGATAAGTATCATATACATGATGGATTTTTGTTTACAGCTAACAAATTATGTATTCGCGAGTGTTCTTTGTGTTTGATGTTATTGCAGGAATCTCATAGTGGTGGATTAATGGGACACTTTGGACGTGAGAAAACATTACTTATGTTGGCTGAGAATTTTTATTGGGCACATATGAGAAGAGATGTTTATAGATTTGTGCAAAGGTGCATCACTTGCAATAAGGCCAAGTCAAAATTAAAGCCCCACGGTTTGTATGCTCCTTTACCTACACCAACTACACCATGGGAAGATATAAGTATGGATTTTCTGCTAGGTTTACCAAGGACTAAAAGGGGGCATGATTCTATATTTGTGGTAGTGGATAGATTCTCTAAAATGTCACACTTTATTTCTTGCCACAAGAGCGACGATGCCTCGCATATTGCTAATCTGTTTTTCAGGGACATGGTGAGATTACATGGAGTACCAAGGAAAATTGTTTTTGATCGAGTTGTGAAGTTTATGAGCTACTTTTGGAAGACACTATGGGGGAAACTAGGAACAAAGCTGTTGTTTTCAACAACATGTCACCCCCAAACTGATGGACAAACAGAGGTGGTTAATAGAACATTATCAACACTATTGAGAACCATGATCAAGAAAAATCTAAGGGAGTGGGAGGAGTGTTAGCCACATGTGGAATTTGCATATAATAGAGTTGTGCATTCTACTACTCAGCTTTGCCCATTTGAGGTGGTCTATGGATTCAAGCCCATTACACCACTTGATTTGTTACCACTTCCTATACAAGAAAGAACAAATATGGAGGCATCAAAGAGAGATGATTTTGTGAAGAAGATACATGAGAAGACAAAGGATGCTATAGAGAAGAAAGGGAAGTATGTTGCTGAGAGAGTAAATAAGAAGAGAAAGGAGGTTCTATTTCAAGAAGGAGATTTGGTATGGGTACACTTTCGAAATGACAGATTTCCTAAGCTCAGAAAATCCAAGTTATTGCCTCGAGGTGCTGGTCCCTACAAAGTGATTGCCAAGATTAATGACAATGCTTACAAGATAGATCTTCCAATTGATGAGTTTGGAGTGAGTAACTCCTTCAATGTTGCTGATTTGACACCATATCATGGAGATGACCTTGATGCGTCGAGGTCGACGCCTTTTCAAGAGGGGGAGGATGATGAGGACATCCCTAGTACATCACCACTTAAACAAGATGAAGTGATACTTGGACCTATGACAAGATCAAGGACCAAGCTAATAGAACAACAGGTGAATTCACTCCTTATTGATTATGATGTTTGTGATTATGAGAACTTTATACTACCTAAATCTATGCATTTATGTATGATCAGGATTATTGATAACACAAGCATGATGGGAGAAAACAACCAAGAGGAGCTGGAAAACAACATGGAGATGCTGGAAAACAATATTACAAGTGGTGAAAACAAAACTACCATGGTGAAAACAAACATACAAGATGGTGAAAACAATCATACAAGTGTGGAAAACAACTTCTAGCTTGTTATTCCACACTACAAGGGAGTGAAAACAAGAGGAGGGCGCCCCATTGAAGACCAATGCGCCATATAGAAATCCTACTATGAGTATGTATGGTTTGTATACCATATTTGGTCACACCCCCTAAAGTGGGTCGGTTTGTATCCTTTCTTAGAGTCCAAGTAGGAGTCCTTGCCCAAGAGGGACTGGTGCTTGCGCAAGGGAGCCCTTGTGGCCGCACCCCTCCCCCTTATATACTCCCCTCCCGCGAGTTGTGGAGGTAGATCCAGTTTAAACCAAAGAAAACCCTAGCCTTTAGATTGTATTGCTGCTAAGCATTCATCTTGAAGTTTACCATTGCAAAGTTGCGTGATATCTTGTTATTATATTGGGAATAGGGGGATACAGAACCACTTGTGATCTTTGATTACTTGTGCAAGAGTGTGTAGTTGAGAATATCCAAAGGGCTTGATTGTTGTTGCATCTGGCAGCAACAGGGGTCATCCAAGTGAGAGGTCTCAGTGTAGCACTAGTTATCACAAAATCCAAAAAAACCACAAAAAGAGAGAGAAGCTCATTGAGAAGATTGGGCCACCCCATATCACTGCACAATTACGTTTACACTGCTTTTGGCGAATTCCCACAAATGAAGTCGGCATATATAGCAGCACTAAGTCTTACGATTTGAAGGTGCCTACATGCTATAAACCATGAATTTATCATGTAGCATTCCTTTTACCTTTTTCGTTAAAAGGCAGTAATGTGTGCATCCCGGCGCATGTGGAGGAAAGACGCCATCTGCCTTTGTTTACCCAGTTGCATGGAGAAACGGCACATGTCCAATGAATCAAATGGCTTACACAATTTAGGAGATACTTTAACAGATATTCGACATTTGCACCTGAGAATCCTACCAGTTTCATGCTTATGCGTATATGTTGAATGGTAGCTAAAGGAAAATATGAAAGGGAAATCAGTAGCTTTCATTTGTCATTCATGAACAAATAAATCAACTGGTTGCAAATCAGATTTGGTGAGTCACAAGGCAAGCAATGTCCTTGCCTTATTCTTTCAATACAAAAACATTTGTTTTTCTTGATTGACAACAAATAGATTGTGCAAAAGTACACGCACAAAATTTTAATCTACAATGCAAAGTGAAGTAATGGAGTTCATACTTCTCGTGCAAATAACACACCAACTGAAGTTCAGATTCCATATATTTTATTCTGTCAGCTATGCAATCAGCATGCCTCCTTTTTTTTTCCCAAACATTGCATTATTTTAATCGCACAACATAGTCATAGAATATCCAATCTAAGAAAGTATATCAACCCTATTTTACTATCGCAATAACATTATAGTAACTTCAGGCATAGGCTATTTGCTTGTATTCAACCATCTCCTTGTGGTAGCCGCTTAATTTGCGACAACATTGAAATAAACACTACTACAGCACGGCATGTGGCCAAACCCGAGGGATTTTGCATTTTTTCCCATCACACATATCCCTCAAGGTACACTCCTAATTTCAGTTTCATGTACTGAGTCAACCAACCATGGGTATGGGTAAAAAAAAGATGCACTTCAGTTTTTTCTTTTCAAAAATATCAGGGGTAAAAATGACTTTCAATCAAGGCCAATTTTAAGCAAGCACAAGTAATATCATCCGGATGCTAACACAACAGGGAATCACTTTATAGGCACATCACAGACAAAAAATCAACAAACATAATCAAAGGGTTTTGCTGTCACAGAGAATAATGACGGCAAGATAATTAAGCCATCTAACAACTACTGTGGTAGAAACAACCTAAATAATAGAACGACCCACAGACATCAAGTGGGGACAAGGCCAACATAATCCTCACAACTATCTAGCCTAATTAACAGGGCAATCATTGCTATAATGATAATGATTAAGCTCAACAGTAAGCTGAATATTGTCTTATACTTCCTGATCTTTCCTCGGCTTCTTGTCAAGCAAACATCTTGCTCTATGTGTTCAACCTCAGAGGATTCTTTGCATGATATATTCTCAACTTCAGAACTGGACAAACCTGGTTTGTCTTCGCTGCGGACAATCTCAGTGCCAACGTTACTGCTAGGCCTATCAGCAATTTCAGTCTCATCATTCACCTCTTCAGTCTTGCTCTCGTAATGCTCAGATTGTATATCCTCAGATGATTCCACTAGTTCATTATCTTCCACATCTGATGGCGATGATGACGACGATGATGAGCAGTTCAGCTTGGCAATGGATTGTTCCTCATGGCGACCAGAGTCAAAGTCATATGAACTCTGAAGAGATCTCAGAAGCTTTCTCGGTGTTGTGTATACCTTCACATCATCAATGCTGATTGGCCTTTCAGAAGCCTAGGACAACAATATGGCAAAGTCAGTTAACAGGTCGACTGATGTACACAATATGTAGAAATATTTCGGAATGAAAAAGTAAAGCAGCATAGACATGTAGTTATACCTGCGGACTGGGTGTATTATCTCTTGATTTGATGTTGTTGGGGCTAGCTGACACAAACCCTGTGAATGTATCAGTGTACTCAAAGTTGGTATCGGTTACTTCACTGTCACAAACTTCCCCCAGGTCATCTTCAAGGAACTTGCTGCTTGAACAGAACTTAAAGAACAGGCCATCCTTCAGAGAAACATCCACACCATCATTGCTCCATAACCTCCTGTTTGCGCGCCGACTCTGATCGAAGTTGCAAGAGGACTGCCCCACTGAGATGGGTGATTCGGTGATCGTACTTCCAAACATGATGGATGAATCCACAGCATGCGACTCGGGAGACTGGAACTGGACCGGAGAAGCAGACATGGTGGAGCTTCCAGGGCTGCCCTTGGCACTCCAGGGGCTCCTGCATGGGCTCTTCTCTCTTCTCCTTCGGAAGCTGGAGCCAACCATAGGGCTCGAGCTGACCTCATGCCTTGACCCCTTCTGTGCAGCAATGTTCTTCGCAGTCTGTGATGTCTCAAACGCTGCACCTCGGACGAATGGCATGTGGTCGTTCTGGCATTGCTCCATCACAGCGACCACCTTGCTAAGCTCTGAGGATATGCTCCTAGGGTCAACAAACTTCATGAAGAAATTAATCATCTGGATCGCCGAGAGCCGCTTCTGGGAACTGCTCTCGGCTGTGTCGCCGTCAAGAATCTGTAAAGCAGAGCGCACAAGGGACCTCGCATATGCCTCTGCAATCAGACCATTGTGCTTGACAAGCGCCATTGCCAGGCCCATGTGAGCATTGGACCGCGTCGACTTATCATGCATCGCCCCAGCAACTTTCAAGCAGACCTCATTAACCGTCTCCCCGGACGCAAACCTCCAATTGTTGGACTCGACGAGTGCCTTAAGGCAGAGGGCAGCGCCTGACGCCGCGCCATCCTGATTGCCCATGAGCGCGCCGCAGAGGGGCTTGGAGAGGGACGAGATGATGCTGGCCTTCTCCTCCTCAGGCGCTGAGGGATCGATGCCATACCGTGCAATGGCAGGCACAACCTTTGAGCACGCCTGGTGCAGCGGGAAGGACCCGCCGCTCGAGGACAGGGTGCACATGATGGTGGACATTATGTTGCCGATCTGCGGCACAATGTTCCGGCCGTGCACCCTGGCGAGGACTTCGTACAGCGAGATGGTGAACTCGCCGGAGGGCAGGCCGGGGGCCTTGTTGTCCGAGACCTCGGCCAGGAAGTGGGGGATCGACTTGGAGTCCAGCTGCTTGGCGTAGGACTTGAGCGTCTTCATGGCGTTCCGGCGGCTGTCGGCGTCCTTGTCGAGGTTCTCCAGCTCCTGCCGGAGCAGCGGGCTGAGGCTCCGGCCCATTGGTTCGTCTCCTCTGTACCAGTGTCCTGCTACCGTGAAACAAATCGAAGATTCAGACCCAAAAAAAGGTGGCATCTTTAGAAATCTTGCAAACGTTAAACAAGGATAATGGCTAGTTACTCCTAGTATCCATCAAATTAAGCAGGCTGCATCCAATTTTGGTATTCCATAAACTAGTACTAAATATTTGCCATAGAGACCAAACCAAGCAGATTATATTTTCCTAAAGATATCCCCATTTTCACATTGCCGCCCATGAACAGATAATTAAGAATCAGAAATTACAACACACTAACATGCCCTCTAGCAAGCAACGCCTCTTTGTTCTTCTACCCGAAACCATTTCAAGAAACATTAAAAGGCAAACGAAATCGATGCAGAACTAGGCGGCCAAAGATTATATGCTCCAGCATTAAAGTGTTATAAACGAACCTGGATTCAAGAACTGGAAACGCCTCACGGCAGTCAGGACGCAAATATCTCTCTCTCTCTCTCTCTCTCTCTCTCTGTCTCTCGCTCTCTCTCTCTCTCTCTCTCTTGAAGATTTGAACTTGGAGCCTATCTCGGAAGACTGGCAAGCGTTATCAGGGCAGCTGGCCAGATCCGGAGGCTAAAATGGGGAAGGATTTTACGATTGGGATTCCACGGGCGGGCTTAGCCTCCTACTTTTCTCACTCGCGTCCGTCCACTCACACTGATAGGGAGCTAGGAGAGCGAGACCCGGACCCACTTGTCGGTTTCAAGTGTGCAAAGGAGTACTGGTGCCGGATGTATGGGCATTTCGAACGGGGGAAGCGCAGCTCGGGAGCAGCGTACGCGGAATGTGCGGAAGTTTCAAATTTGGGGATAATAAATTACCGTCCTAGCCCTCGAGGGTTCAACGGGCTCAAGCGTTAGAGCGTCTCCACAGGGGCAGCCACTTGGGTCCGGCATCGCACAAGTGCCTTCTTGCAGCGTCGACATGTGTCCGACAAAATGGTGCGCAACACCCATCAACAAAAATAAACAAAAAAAAAATTGAATATGAAGATACAAATAAAATGTAAATTTCATTCAAATTTTGAACTATTCATGTAATTTTGAACAAAATTGCAAATCAGGTTGGTTAACCCTAACCTCCTAACCTCCTAGTAATCATCATCCTCGTCGGCGCTCCAGTCGAACTTTGGGTCGTCGTTGTTGTCGTTGAGTAGGACGACTTTGGAGGACGAGGCGTCGCGGCTGCTGGAAGCTTGTACCGCCGAGGAGTGCAACGTCGTCAGGAGGCCCGACGTCTCCTCCTCCAGGGAGGTGACCGAATTGGACATCGTTGCGAGGAGGCCGGGGGTAGTCCAATCATCATGATTCTTTCTAATATTAGCCAATAATTCCTCAGCTTCTTTTGGACTTCTTTTTCTGAAAACACAACCAGCACAGCTATCCAGCTATGTCCTAGATTCAAATGTTAGTCCGTTATAAAATATATCTAGGAGCTCATTTTTAGGTAGCTCTTATTAAAGAACAAAATCTTGACCAAGATTCAGACATTTTCTCTCCTTCAATTTGTTTAAAGTTAAAAATTCTTTGCAAAGCAGTATGGTGAGCACTAGCAGGAAAATATTTTTGAAAGAAAGTATTAACCAAACCAATTGGACTATCAATAGATCCAGGTGACAAATTGTTAAACCAAATTTTAGCTTCATCTTTCAATGAGAAAGGGAATATCTTAGCAATAATGTAAGTGTGTTTCTTAATATCATCAGAAAATAAACTACTCAAAGATGAGAGCTCATTCATATGTTCCATAGCACTTTCATTTTCAGTACCACAAAAAAGTTCTTTCTCAACAATGGATATATAAGATAAATCTAGAGAGAAATCATAATCATTATCTTTAATGTGTATGGGAGATGTAGCAAACTTAGCATCAAGAGAAGGTTTATATTTGATACATCCATTTTGCATCACTATTTTATATTGCAATTTTCTGTTATTCATTGATATATTTCATGCTATGATTCATTACTTATGTTATTTCATCTTATTTTGCATGTTTCATAATTTTTGGAGAATAAACACCGGACCATAAATCTGATGGAAAAAGCACCGTCACGATAGCCTGTTTCAAAAGATCGGAAGAAGAAGGGGGGCATCGGGGATGTCTTAGAAGTCCAGAGGAGGGAGCTAGCCACGAGGAGACCCGGAGGCGGGCCACCAGGGGCCCACACCATGGGGTGGCGCGCCACCAGGTGGTGTGGCCACCCTGGCCCATCTCTGGCCTCCTCCTTTCGCGTAATTGACTCCCCGGGAACCCTAAGCCACAGAGAACCATCGAGGAAATATTCTTCCGCCTCCTCGGGGCGGAAAACAACAGAGAGAGACAAAATCTCTCCGGCAGGGAGAAATCTGTCGGGGAAATTCCTCCCCGGAGAGGGGAAATCATCGCCATCGTCACCATCATTGCTCCGGAAATCATCAAGATCGTCATCATCATCACCAGCACCATCACCCTCACCATCCATCTCCATCCTGCTGTACCAATTAGGGTTCTATACCGTTGTTTTTCACTAGATCTCTCTCCCGGTGTGGATTACTTGTTAGTAGTTGACGCTTGTGAGATTTATCGGTGTTTACACTTTATGACCAGATTGTTATTCATCATTATATCACCTCTGATCATGATCCATATGATGTCTTGTGAGTATTTCATTTAGTTCTCGAGGACATGGGAGAAGTCAAGATGTTAGTAGTGGAATTATGTTGAAGCAATATCTAGTGGTTTGATATTTAAGTTGTGGTGTTATTCTTCTAGTGGTGTCATCTGAACGCCGACTACATGACACTTCACCTTTATGGGCCTAGGAGCATGCATGGTGTATTTGGCTACTAATTGTGGGGTTGTCGGAGTGACAGAAACCTAAACCCCCCCGTTGGGAAACCGATGCATGAGGGAGTGTAGAATCCTAGAGTTTACGTTGTTGTTAAATTTATCTTGATTACTTTCTTATATTTGTGGATGCTTGCAAGGGGTTTAATAACAAGTCAGTACTAGATAATACCCCGCGCGTTGCGGCGGGACAGTATGATCAAAATAAAGTTATTCATCATGGAGTGAAATAAAACACATAGAAGAAATTGTTTTATGTGAAAAATTACAAATCCTACTCTAGTATAATATAAAAAATAACCAAAGATGCATATACATAAGGAAAATATTACTTCCATGTGGTACAAACAAAGGAATAGCATAATCAGATACACTTTTATATCAAATAGCATATAAAAATATGGTATGAACAAACGGGTATATTATATTATATACGTAGAAAAAATTAATGTTATCAGAAGTTTAATATTTCATATCTTCAAATCCAAACTAAAGTACGACTAATGGAAGCTCTCTGGATTGCATAGAAGAACATGTCGTGGATTCACTCAAAGCAGTGATTCAAGGAGGAACCCAATATTACCGGAGAACAGTATATATTTGATTATCTACAGAACATCTGCACAACTGACCAAACATAAGAGTTATTTGTTAGTTTGGTCATGTTTGATTTAATCTGCAAAAGGAAAAGAGAATCTAATTATTTGCAACTGTGTAAAGGTACAGAGTGTGTCTGGCGAAGAAGTTGCTTGCAGTTATTGGCTAAGAACTTGGGATAGCTACATTTAACTCATGATTCCTCTTTACCTGCACACTCATATAAAAAAGAGAAGAGCATATGCCGGCGGCATGATAATATTTACCCAAGATCGAACATAAAATCCTTTGGTAATCACACATTACATTATCATGCAGACCTGAAAATACCAAATGATAAAGTTCATTCTTGGTATCCAAATGAACCAAACAAAACCGATAATACTCTTTATAATCAAAGTTAAAGTGATGTAAAAAAAATCAAAAGCTGTAATAGTGTGCTGAAACTGAAGGGAAAGAAACAAAAAAGCAAGAGGCACTTCCTGTCTCCAATCCTCTGATGGCTGCCTGTTGAGTCAGGGAATAGTAAATGACAGGTAGTTTTCCAAGATGTAAAATCGATCAACAGATGTAGGAAGCCAGCGGATGCGCCAGTAACTGGGACAAATTGATGCGTAGATGTTATCCTCCAACTCGAATCGCCAAAACAATCTGGTTGAGTATACCAGCGATCTGCTCGAGAAAAGCGGGGACTGGCTAGCACTTCGAGAACTTGCACACCACGAGGCCCGTCGCCGCGGCGAGGTAGATGGCATGATAAATTGCCAGCATGGCCGACGCAGCAAGACTACGAGTCAGTGATTGGCTGAGATAATCGGCGTACACCCACCCTGCTTGGGTTCTTGGGAAGAGTTTGGCGATGTGTTGGGCAGGAATTCTCGGTCAAGCATGGGGAAATTTATAATAAGAGTTGGAAGAAGAAGAGATAAGACCACGCCGAAGGAATTCAGGACGAACCTCTCGTATGCCTGTATCAATGTATGGGGAGAAGAAGAGAGAGGTCTATCGTGGACATTGATTGAGAGGAAGGGGTTGCTATTTTTAGAAGAAGATGAGATATTGATGGTCGTTCCAGGTTCTACTCGGTGGAGAAGAGAACACGTGCTAGACTGGTTTCCTTCTATTGAAAATGGCCCAACTAATGGGCTTCCGTTATATGTCACATGGTGGAGAAGAGGAACGATGCAAAACTGGTTTGCTTCTGTTCTAAATGGGCCAACTAATGGGCTTCTGTTATACATCTTCTGTTATATGTCGCACGATCACACTGATGGAAATATAATGGGGTTTTGATGCATAAAACAAATGGATAAGTTGGGACTAAAGTTGCTGATGTGGCAGGTTGATGAGGTGGATAGGCTGCATGTCAAGAGAAATATTTATTGGGGATGACCTATTTAGTTTATATAGATTAGTCTTAGTTGGGTGGTGCATTAGCATAGATTCACCCACACAACACCTATCAAAACAATAAATATTAATCAACCGTATGAAACGAAAGCACTTGACAGAGTTCCCATGTGTCATCGAGAACGTTTGGTAATCATAAGTAGACCAACCGGCTTGTCCTTTGCTCTTAAAAGGATTGGACCACTCGCTGCAATGATATTTACTGCATTTTATTTACTCGCACTTTATTTATGTGCTATATCAAAAACCACCAAAAACCTGTTTGCTAGTGTTTAAAGTGAATCCTCTATCTAGCCTGCTTGTCAACACCTTCTGCTCCTCGTTGGGTTCGACACTCTTATTTATCAAAAATATTACGATACACCCCCTATACTTAAGGGTCATCAAGACTATTTTCTGGCGCTGTTGCCGAGGAGTGAAGCGCTATTGGTAAGTGGAATTGGTAAGAGAAACTTTTACTGTGAGTGTTGTTTTTATTTCTGTCTGATGTTTCATTTCACTATGGATAGTCCATATGGTTCTTTATTTAGGGGTACTACTACTGTTACTGCTAGGGTAGTAGGTGACCCGTTATCTGCTGAATTGATCCTTTTAAAATTCCTATGAAAATTGTTGGACGTGTTATGGATAACTGCTATTATGGAGACGGAACTGTCCATCCCGATGATCATCTGCTCTTTATACATGAATTATACGTGTTATTCCGGTGTGCAGGTATTACAGTGGATCAAGTTAAAAGGAAATTATTCTCTTTATTGATGAAAGGTAGAGCTGCTGAACGGTTTAAATTACTGAAGAATGGTGAATCTATTGGATGGGAGGAAATTGTACCTCTCTTTTATTCTAAATTTTATCCTCCCAGTGAGATTCATAAAGACCAGAATCAAATATATAATTTCGGGCCTCATGATGGAGAGAGTATTGCCCAAGCTTGGGGGATAATAAAGTTATTAATGCTTAAATGTCTCGTTCATGAGCTCCCGAATAATATTGTTATCAATGATTTTTATGCAAGGCTTTCTCTTCATGATAAGGATTTATTGGATGCTTCTTGTTCTGGATCATTCACACGTATGAAGGAAGAAGCTAAATGGGATCTTCTTGACTGTATTCACGAAAACACTGAAGGATGGGAGAATGACAAAGGTAGAAAGTCAGGTATAAATTATGATTATGAATGCATTGAAGCTTTTATGGGAACTGTTAATTTCTATAATGTTAGTGTTCTTTGTGTCTTGCAATTTGTTTAAAGCCTTTGCCTCCTATCTTGATATTCCCAAAAAAGAGTTGAGCAAGTACCATGCACCTTATAAAGATATTGTTCCTGCTAGAAATATAGAAGTGCATGTTTTTAATCCTGCTGTGCATGAACCTTATATTGAGAAAATGCCTTTCCCTGCTAACGTAAAAGAACACTCTATTGTACCTTATTTGTGAAAATGTAGAGGATGAACATATTATCTTCTGTGAGGATTTTCTAATATTGTCTCACATCCAATAGACCTAAGAAAACTAGTGTCATGTGCTTTCTGTTAAGATTGGTGATCATTGCTATTATGGTTTGTGTGATATTGGTGCAAGTTCTAGTGCTATTCCTTATGAGCTTTATAAAGAAATCATGCATGAAATTGGTTCGTGTGAACTTTAAGATATTGATGTGGTTATTCATCTTGCTAATAGAGAAACTGTTTTTCCGATTGGTATTGTTAGAGATGTGGAAGTTTTATGTGGTAAAACTAAATATCCTACTGATTTTCTAGTGCTGGGGATAGCTGCTAGTAAAACTTGTCCGATCATTTTTGGTAGACCTTTCTTGAACACTTGTGGAGCTATTATAGATTGTAAGAAGGAGAAAATATTGACTAAATTTGATAGATAACCTTATGAGTTTAATGTCTCCAAATTTGCTAAAGCTCCTTATGAATCTGAATTGCCTAATGAAAATTTAGAGTTGAGCAACTTGCCTCTATTTCTCTTGCTCGTAACGGTGCTTTGCGACAATATATGGAAGACCATGAAAGTGAGGTATTTATGGAAGATAAAAATGAGATTGACGATATTCTTCTTCGTCAACCGGTGATACTGAAACATAATTTACCAGTGGAGCACTTGGGTACCACATTGCCACCCAAGGAGGATCTTGTCTTTGATTTAAAACCTTTATCTGATGATCTTAAATATGCTTATATTGATTATAAGAAAACATATTATGTTATTATTAGTTCTAAACTTTCAGATGAAGAAGAGGAAAGATTATTGGAAATATTGAAGAAACACCGTGGAGCTATTGGATATACTCTTGATGATTTGAAAGGGATTTCACTCTCTATATGTCAGCATGTTATTAATATTGAACCAGATGCAAAGCCAGTAGTGGAACATCAACGCCGTTTAATTCCTAAGATGAAGGAAGTGGTAAGAAATGAGGTATTAAAACTCCTAGATGCTGGTATTATTTTTCCTATTGCTGATAGTAGATGGGTGAGCCCTGTGAATTGTATCCCTAAGAAGGGAGGAATGACTGTTGTGCCTAATGAAAATAATGAGTTATTCCTCAAAGAGTAGTAGTTGGTTATAGAATGTGCATTGATTTTAGGAAAGTTAACAAGGTTACTAAGAAAGATCATTATCCTTTGCCTTTTATTGATCAAATGCTAGAGAGGTTGTCTAACAAAACTCATTTTTTTTTTGCTTTCTTGATGGTTATTCTGGGTTTTCTCAAATTGCTGTTAGAGCAAATAATCAAGAGAAAACAACCTTTACTTATCCTTATGGTACATATGCTTATAGACATATGCCTTTTGGTTTGTGTAATGCTCCTGCTACGTTTCAAAGATGCATGTCTCCTATTTTTCATGGTTTTTGTGAAGAAATTGTGGAAGTTTTCATGGACGATTTCTCCATCTATGGAACTTCTTTTGATAACTGCTTGCACAATGATACGTCATAAATGTATCCTTAATTTCTGATGTTCCATGTTGTTTTCATGTTGTTTCCCACATGTTTTCCTTACACTTTATGTCATTTTTATCGATTTCCCGGGACTAACCTATTGACAAGATGCCACAGAGCCAGTTCCATGTTTTCTGATGTTTTTAGTTTCAGATAAGTTGTTCTGGAAATATTCTCAGAATTGGAAAATTCAAAAGCAAGAAGTCTTAGAAGTTTCGGAGGCTTCCAGAAGTCCCGAAGAGCCCCGGAGGGGGCCACAGGGTGGCCACACCATAGGGTGGCGCGGGTCCCCCTGGTGGCGCCACCTAGTGGTGTGGGCCCCCTGGCCACCCCCGGCATCGCCCTTTCGCCTATATATACTCCCTCGAGGGAAAACCCTAAAATAATCGACCTTTTCCACAAAATACACCCGTAACTCCGCCGCGGCCGCCGACAAGTTTTGGGGGACAGATCTCTGTTCTGGCACCCTGTCGGGACGGGTTAGTGCCCCCGGAAGCCATATCCATCAACTCCACCACCATCTTCATCATCGTTGATGTCTCCTATGATGAGGAGGGAGTAGTTCTCCCCCGAGGCTGAGGGCTCTACCGGGATCTATGTGGTTCATCTCTCTCTCTCCCATGGTGTGATCTATATGTGATCATGAGCTTTGTAATCTAGTTGAATAACTATATGTTACTCTTCATCTTGTGCTACTCAAGTGTTTTATTAATATGAACTTTGGAGTCACCTTGTCCCGCGGTGTGAAGGTGACAGTGTGCACATCGTGTGTGTCTCCTCGATGAATTGTGGTGTTTGTCTAGTACCTTCTAGGGCGCTCATAGTGACAGCGTGGGGTTAACTAGACATGGGAATGCTTACTTTAAGGAATGCTTTTTGCAGCCCTACGCAATGATTAGTGTTCGTTATCCAACCGGAGAGGGTAAATAGTAGCATTGTGAAGAGAATATATTTTAGTTATTCAATTATGTGATCATTGTTGAGAGTGTTCACTAGTGAAAGTAGGATCCCTAGGCCTTGTTTCCAAGAATTGAAACACCGTTTTCTGCCTGTTCTGCTACATGTTTGCTTGCTGCCATATTTATTTCAGATTGCTATTATTACTTATAACCATCCATATTACTCGCATTTCACTATCTCTTCGCTAAACTAGTGCACCTATATACCTGACAAGTATATTGGGTGTGTTGGGGAGACAAGAGACTTCTTGTATATTAGTTGCAGGGTTGCTTGAGAGGGATATCTGTGATCTCTACCTCCCTGAGTTCGATAAACCTTGGGTGATCCACTTAAGGGAAATTTGCTGTTGTTCTACAAACCTCTGCACTTGGAGGCCCAACACTGTCTACAAGAATAGAAGCGTGCGTAGACATCAAGCTCTATTCTGGCGCCGTTGCCGGGGAGGTAAGGTAAAAGGTACTCAAATCCTCAGGTGTGAGTGCTCGGAGTTATTTCCTTTAGATTCTCCAATTAAATCCTTTTGTTTCTTGTTTTCACTAGTTAGGCTTAATGGAAAACAACAAAAATATGAGAGAGATTTATAATCTTTATATTGAGTTAGGACATGAAGTGTTTGAAGAGAAAATTAAAAAACCTATGGAGCTTTATTTGCATGCTAGTGGCAATGTTATTAGTATGAACTCTTTAAACACCATTATTGCTAATGCTATGGAAAAGTCTAAGCTTAGTGAAGCTAGTTTTTATGAATATGATATTTTTAGTCCCCCAAGTTTTGAGGAGGAAATTATCTTTGATGATACTTTGCCTCCAATATATGATGCTTATAATCATTGTGGTATTCTAGTTCCACCTACTATGAATGATAAATTTTATTGTGATCATGATATGCCTTCTATATATATGATGATTACAATGATGAACATGATATTTTCAGTCCACCTACTATTGAGGAGAAAGTTAATTATGATTATAATATTCCTCCTATATTTTATGATTATGGTGATGAGAATAATAATGATATCTATTTTGTTGAATTTGCTCCCACTACTATTAATAAGAATGACTATGCTTATGTGGAGAGTATTAATTCTTTTATGCATGTAGCTCATGATAAGAATGTTTCTTGTGATAGTTATATTGTTAATTTTATTCATGATGCTACTGGAGGTTATTATGAGAGAGATAAACATGGTTTATTCATCTCAACAATATTAAGTTTCCCCTATTTATGTTGAATTTTTTGAAGTTGCACTTATTTTGTCTTCCTATGCTAGTCACTTTGTGCTTCGTTGACTTGTTTTTCTACAAGATTCTTTTTCATAGGAAGTGGGTTAGACTTAAATGTGTTTTATATTTGCTTCTTGATTCTCTCTTATTGTGCTTCAACTCTTATTCTTATGTGAGCATCATTTAAAAATCATTGTGCCTAGCTGAAAGGCATTAAAAGAAAAGTGCTTTCGGGAGACAGCCCGTTTTATTTCTCCGTTTCAACCCGTTTTCCATCGTTTATTTTTGTTTTCTTTGCACCTGGGTGTTGTCTATTTCCTTAGCAACCCGGTTGTATCTTTTTTTGTGTCTTTGTTGAGCGAAGTAAAGCCTCTAGTGGAAAGTTGAGACTATATTTCGGATTTCTGCGCAGGAAACAGATTTCTACTGTCCACTGTTAAAATCGTACAAAATCGCAGAAAATTCAAAATGACCTGAATTTTTTTGTACGTAATCCTGGGCTATACACGCAACTTTTCTTAGTTGACCACTTTTTGATTTGAGAAACAGAGGATTTTCGAAAAAAAAATCATCTTTACCTGCTGTTCTGCTTTGACAGATTTCTGCTAATAATTGCATTTGCCTCTTAATCTCTTTAATTGGTGTTCTTTTGAGAAAAAGAGTTTTAAAAGAAGTTGTGACAGTAGCTAATGTGTTTATGAGTGTTAGGCTTGTGTTGAAACTGAACCATGTGAATTTATTATTTCGATTTGCACTAACGTTGCTAATGAAGATTGTGAAAGGTTTGGTGTGAAGGAAGTTTTCAAGGGTCAAGAGAAGAGGATGATATGATGTGATCAAGAAGAGTGAAAATCCTAAGCTTGGGGATGCCCCGGTGTTATATCCCAGCAAATTACAATAATATTCAAGCATCTAAGCTTGGGGATGCCCAAGGCATCCCCTTCTTCATCAACAATTTATCAGGTCACTTCTAGTGAAACTACATTTTTATTCGGTCACATCTTATGTGCTTTACTTGGAGCGTATTTTATTTTTGCTTTCAGTTTTTTTAGTTTTCTTTGCTTTAGTTTATGTGTGGATCTTATCATACTTGTGTGTGAGAGAGACACGCTCCGTTTTCATTGCTTAGAACACTCCAGTTTTCATTCTTATTGTTCTATGAGTGTTCACTTTTTGCTAGTACTGCGTTTAGCCTTTGCTTTCATGCATCTCTTATTCAGAGCTATTAGTTTTAGTAGTGTTATGTGAGTACTCTCATGTTTGTTTGCTGTACCATGTAGAGTATTTTTGTTAAAACATATCTTGTATGGTGCTTGTTGGGAAAAGAAACTGCTACTTGATGTAGAATTTTTAATGGTGCAAGTAGAAGCTTGTATAGACTGTGGCTAGAACTTTTTCATATCATGCTAAATGTTATTTTAATTTAAATCCTTGTGGTTATTGAGTAGCATTATTAGCCTCAAATAGCTGAGAGTGTTTAATGTGCCATTGAAATATTCATGAGTTGTTCTTGTCATACTGAAGCATAAATTTAAGATATTCTCTTTCGAATGTTTTATTTGGTTGACTTGGCGCATGTTCACTCCATGTTTATGACTATGAACCAGTCACTAATAGCCTCTATGATCATTTAGTTTTTGAACTTGTGATACCGCTTATGATTTGATTAATGATGTTTATGTCGCTATGCATGATTATGGCTCTTATGCTCTCTTGATTTGTCGCTCCCAGTCTTTTGCTAGCCTCCACCTGTACTGAGTATGGAATTCTACTCGTGCATCCAACTCCCTAAAACCAAGTTTTCCCATTGTGTCCACCATACCTACCTACATGTGGTATTTAACTGCCACTCCAAGTAAATTGCTCATGTGTTACCTTTAAAACCTTCAAAATTACTCCTGCTTTGTGTTCCTGTGTTTGCTCATGAGGACGTAAATAAAGAATCTTTATCTCATTTGTTGATTGGATTTCACACCTTGGACTAGTGGCTTCATCCGCTTATCCAATTGATAGAAGAGCTAGCAGCGGGGTGCCCAGCCCCAAATTAATACACACAAAATCTCTTCACTATTTTTGCCCCTGATTTATCAGTCAAAGCATAATTGTGTAAACAAAAGAGAAAGAGGGATGACCTTCTATACCAGTTGCGTCCTTCATATGGGAGCCGCTCTTGTGAAATCTACTTGGCTTATGACGTACTGTATTTTCTGTTTACCATTCGTTGACATTAGCATACATCTCCCAAAATATAGACACTCCGTGTCAAACTTTTAATAGCTCTGTTAATAAAATAAAAATCTCTAGCACATGAGTGATCCATGCTTCCCTCTGCGAAGGGCCTTTATTTTACTTTTATGTTGAGTCTCCATCTTCTAACTTTATGCACAGTTGAGAGAGCATTTTTTGCCATTCTGAGTTTTATGTGCATTTGTACCAGAAACATTATTAATTGATTCATGATGTGTTATTGCTTGTTCTCAAATTATTTGCTCTAGTCTTCCTCATGAACTTTGAAGGTGTCCTGGCATTTATGTTTTGCCCCACTCTTAAGGACTAGCGAAATACCACTTTGCCATACTTTCTCTATACTTGAAACAAACATATATCTTTCTTTGCATTGTTATTCATGATCTTTTATTTGTGTTACTTCTCATGATGCAAGGTGATTGATATTCTTTATTATTAAAGTTCTATTTATCATGCTTGTGTTTAGGTTCTATGATCTCAGCTTACATGCTCTGCTTTACATATTATGATCAAGATTGTGTGGTGACATGTCACCTCAGAAATTATTTTGTTTTATCGTTTACCTACTCGAGAACGAGTACGAACTAAGCTTGGGGATGCTTGATACGTCATAAACGTATCCTTAATTTCTGATGTTCCACGTTGTTTTCATGTTGTTTCCCACATGTTTTCCTTACACTTTATGTCATTTTTATCGATTTCCCGGGACTAATCTATTGACAAGATGCCACAGAGCCAGTTCCCTGTTTTCTGTTGTTTTTAGTTTCAGAAAAGTTGTTCTGGAAATATTCTCGGAATTGGGAATTTCAAAAGCCAGAAGTGTTAGATGTTCTGGAGGCTTCCATAAGTTCCGAAGAGCCCCGGAGGGGGGGCCACAGGGTGGCACACCATAGGATGGCGCGGGTCCCCCTGGTGGCGCCACCTAGAGGTGTGGGCCCCCTGGCCATCCCTTGGCATCGCCCTTTCGCCTATATATACTCCCCCGAGGGAAAACCCTAAAAGAATCGACCTTTTAAACAAAATACATCCGTAGCTACACTGTTGCCGCCGACAAGTTTCGGGGGACATATCTCTGTTCTGGCACCCTGCCGGGACGGGGAAGTGCCCCCGGAAGCCCTCTCCATCGACTCCACCGCCATCTCCATCGTCGTTGCTATCTCCTATGACGAGGAGGGAGTAGTTCTCCCCCGAGGCCGAGGGCTCTACCGGTAGCTATGTGTTTCATCTCTCTCTCCCATGGTGTGATCTATATGTGATCGTGAGCTTTGTAATCTAGTTGAATAAGTAGATGTTACTCTTCATGTTGTGCTACTCAAGTGTTTTATTAATATGAACTTTGGAGTCACCTTGTCCCGCGGTGTGAAGGTGACAGTATGCACATCGTGTGTGTCTCCTCTATGAATTGTGGTGTTTGTCTAGTACCTTCTAGGGCACTCATAGTGACAGCGTGGGGTTAACTAGACATGGGAATGCTTACTTTAAGGAATGCTTTTTGCAGCCCTACGCAATGATTAGTGTTCATTATCCAACCGGAGAGGGTTAAGAGTAGCATTGTGAAGAGAAGATATTTAGTTATTCAATTATGTGATCATTGTTGAGAGTGTCCACTAGTGAAAGTAGGATCCCTAGGCCTTGTTTCCAAGAATTGAAACACCGTTTTGTGCCTGTTCTGCTACATGTTTGCTTGCTGCCATATTTATTTCAGATTCCTATTATTACTAATAACCATCCATATTACTCGCATTTCACTATCTCTTCGTCGAACTAGTGCACCTATATACCTGATGGGTGTGTTGGGGACACAAGAGACTTCTTGTATCTTAATTGCAGGGTTGCTTGAGAGGGATATCTTTGACCTCTACCTCCCTGAGTTCGATAAACATTGGGTGACCCACTTAAGGGAAACTTGCTGCTGTTTGATACGTCTCCAACGTATCTATAATTTTTGATGCTCCATGACCATATTATGTCAATTGCTACTTGTTTTCTCCCTTATTTATAGCATTTTTATACGTTTTCCGGGACTAACCTATTAACAAGATGCCAAGTGCCAGTTCCATGTTTTCTGCTGTTTTTGGTTTTAGAAAAGTTGTTCTGCAAACATTCTCGAAATTTGACCCCACAAAGCCCGAAGTTCCTATTTTCCCCGGAAGCATCCAGAACACCGAAGAGGAGTCGAAGACGGACAACAGGGGGGCCACACCATAGGGTGGCGTGGGTCCCCCTGGTCGCGCCACCTATGGGTGTGGGGCCCCTAGAGCTCCACCGTCTTTTCCCTTTCGCCTATTTAATCCCCCCGGATGGAAAACCCTAAACACCTGATAAAAAATCCCCGAAAAGTTCCGCAGGCCGCTGTTACCGTCAACCCTAGATCAGGGGGTTCTAAAGCTGTTTCTGGCACCCGGCTGTAGAGGAGATCATCACCGGAGGCTTCTACATCACCATGTCTTCCTCCGGAGTGATGCATGAGTAGTTCATCCTTGGACTACGGGTTCGTAGATGTAGCTAGATGGTTGTCGTCTCCTCATATGCCTCCATGTTTAGATCTTGTGAGCTTCCTATCATGATCGAGATTGATCTTATGTAATTCTATATGCTGTGTTTGCTGGGATCCGATGAATATTGACCTTATGCCAAGTTGATTATAGTCTTTATTTGCTTATGCTATTTGTGATCTTGCATGCTTTCCGTTGCTAGTGGTTGCTCTGGCCAACTAGTTGCTAGTGACTCCAAGAGGGAGTATTTATGGTCGATAGAGGGTTCATGCCTCCTCACCACCTTGCTCGAGTGACAGAAACATGAAGGGGGGGTATGTGCTGTTGCCATTAGGGAGAAAATAGCGGTGAGAGTGCCCGCGTGCATAATCATTGCTTACATTACACACTTTGTTTAATGCAGTTATCTGTTGCTTGCAACTTAATACCTAAGGGGGTTCAGATGATAACCTGAGGGTGGATTATTAGTCATAGATGCAGATGGATGTCGGTCTATGTATCTTGTTGTAATGCCCGCACTAAATATCATAGTAGTCTTCATGACATATTGTGCACTACGGTGCAACCTCTATTTGTCAATTGCCCAGCTATAATTTTCTCACCCAGCATGCTATCTTTTATGGAGAGACGCCACTAGTGAACCTATGAACCCCTGTCCATTTTTCCACACTGTTAAACAAACCACAACTATTTCCTGCTTTCTTTACTTACTGCAATCATACATCATTTTCCACACTATATGTCTAATCTTTGTTTTCAGCAAGACCGGTGAGATTGACAACCTCACTGTACCATTGGGACAAAGTATTTTGGTTGTGTTGTGTGCAGGTTCCACGTTGTTGCTCACACCGGTGAAGCGCCAGCACCACCGTCAGTGGCATCAACCTACATGAGATCCTCTTCCTCCTACTGGATTGATGACCTTGGTTCTTAACTGAGGGAAATTCTTGCCACTTTCTCATGACACCTTCCTCTTGGGGTTTCCAACACACCGTCAAAGGGCATCAAGAATTTCTGGCGCCGTTGCCGGGGAGGAAAAAGTCTTCTGGAAAAGGGAGTCTCTCACTCTCAACCTCTTTATTTTGTTTATTGTCTTGTTTTTATTTTTGTCTTGTTTTGCTTCTCTGTATTAAAAACACAAAAAAATAGTTTACTTTATGACATAAAAGGGCAACTCAAGTATTTTAAAGTGAAGCATTCACTTGCTATTTTTGCTTTATCATGCTTGCTATCAATGTTTGATGTCTTTGAAATAAGATCTTTTAGGCAAGGTGGGTTCACGGGTGAACAACAAAAACATTATAAGGAACACCGCTTGTCACAAAAAGGGATACACTTATGGGAGGAAATTAATAAATTGCATGACTATGCTAAAAACTTGGGCTCTACTTATAATGTTACTTATTGCTTTGATAAATCTTGTTGCTATAGGAGGTATAAACACCTCCCCTTTCAATGTGAGTATAATGATAATGTTACCATATCTTATTATGTTAAAGGAAATTAAGAATTATATAATGTGGAACAAATTGAAGAATTTATTGCTTGGAAGTGTGCATTCGAAATTGCCTATTTGCTTGAAAGTATTGATGATGCACCTTATAAATATGAGATTTATGCTATACTTGAATATTGCTTTGATAATTACAAGGATTGTAATTACTACATAATGGAATATCTTAATAAATTCTCTCAACCTAGGGAAGTAACTGATGCCTTGCAGGAGCCTATGGAAGAAAAAATTGCTGAATCTGGAAGCTCATTGGATGAAAAAGAGGAGGAGAGTGATGATTAAGAGGAGGAAGAATGGAGCTACCCATGTCTACCTCCCAATGATAGTAACTATTTAACTCATACATTATTTGATAAGACTGATACTTTCTATACTTGTGACATTGATACTACTATGAATAAAACTTGTGAGAATGGTATTGCTACAGTTATTTATGACAATAAATTCTACTTGGATAAATCGTATGATAATGCTCTTGATGATGGTCCTATGTTACTTGATGTTATAAATTATAATGCTACTGAAAATATGATTTATATAATGTGTCCTATAACTTTTAAGAGTTACCAATCATTTTGGTTTGCTATAGCTAAAAGTGGAAAAGAAGATCTGATTTTAAATTTTGATCCCACTGTTTTTGAGCTTGATATGAATTGTGTGCTTTTAGACCATGACAAACATGATTTATGTGATAATTATGTTTTTGAGTTTGTTCATGATGCTACTGAAAATTATTATGAGAGAGGAAAATATGGTTTTAGTAATTTTCATGTTACTAAAACACCTCTCTTTTTGTTGAAAGTTTTGAAGTTGCTTTTGTTCTACCTTCCCATGATTTCCAGTTTGAGCTTCTCTAATTTATTTCTTTACAAGATTCCTATGCATAGGAAGTGGGTTAGACTTAAATTTGTTTTACATTTTCTTCGTGATGCACACTTTTGCTTAATTCATGTTTCTTATTTGACCATCTACTTGATTCCACCTTTTATGCCTAGCTGAAAGGCGTTAAAGAAAAGCGCTACCGGGAGACAACGTTTTATTTCGCTGTTTTCAACCCGTTTTATTTGGTGTGCTTTGCACCTGGGTGTTTTATATTTCCTTAGCATCACCTTTGTATCTTTTCTTTTGATTTTTGTTTAGCCAAGTAAAGCCTCTAGTGGAAACTTGAGCCTATATTTCGGATTTCTGCGCAGGAAACAGATTTCTGCTGTCCACTGTTAATTCCGTTAAACATCACAGAAAACTTAAAATGACCTGAGATTTTTTGTACTTAATCCTGAGTTATATACACAACTGTTCTTAGAATACCACTTTTTGATTTGAGCAACAGAAGATTTTTGAAAAAATCGATCTTTACATGCTGCTCTGTTTTGACAGATTTCTGCCATTTATCGCATTTGCATCTTAATCTCTTTCTTTTGGTGTTCTTTTGAGAAAAGAGTTTTGAAATAAGTTGTGATAGTAGATAATGTGTTTTTGAGTGTTATACTTGTGTTGAAACTGAACCATGTGAATTTATTATTTCAATTGCACTAACGTTGCTAATGAAGATTGTGAGAATTTTGATGTGAAGAAAGTTTTCAAGGGTCAAGAGAAGAGGATGATATGATGTGATCAAGAAGAGTGAAAAGCCTAAGCTTGTGGACGCTCCGGTTGTAAATTCAAGCAAATTCCAAGAATACTCAAGCGTCTAAGCTTGGGGATTCCCAAGGCATCCCCTTCTTCATCAACAAATTATCAGGTCACTTTTAGTGAAACTATATTTTTATTCGGTCGCATCTTATGTGCTTTACTTGGAGCGTCTTTTATTTTTGTTTTCAGTTTGTTTTTGCTTTTTCTTTCAGTTTGTTTTTACTTTTTTAATAAGCTTGGTTGTACCCCAGCATTCTTTTATTGGAGAGTGACACGCTCCGCTTTTTCATGAGAATACGTTGTATTCTTAATCTCTGTCTAGATGCTGCATTTATTTAGCTCCTGTTTTGCATGCATCTTTTATTAGAGCTGTTAGTTTTAGTAGTTTTATGTGAGTACTCTCATGTTTGATCATTTTATCATAAAGATTATTTTTTTAAAGCATGTTTTGTATGGTGCTTGTTGGGAGAAAGAAAATTGTTGCTTGAAGTAGAATTTATAACAGTACTAGTAAAAGCTTGTATAGACTGTGGCTAGAACTTTTTCATGCCATGCTAAATGTTATTTTAGTTTTAAATCCTTGTGGTTATTGAGTAGCATGATTATCCTCAAATAGCTGAGAGTGTTTAATATGTCTTGAAAGATTCATGAGTTGTTCTTGTCATAGTAAAGCATCAATATATGGTATTCTCTTTCGAATGTTTTATTTGGTTGACTTGGCGCATGCTCACACCATGTTTATGACTAAAAACCAGTCACGAATAGCCTCCATGGACACTTAGTTTTTGAACTTGTGATATTGCTTATGTTTTAATTAATGATGCTTATGTCGTTATGCATGATTATGGCGCTTATGCTCTCTTGATTTGTCGCTCCCAGTCTTTTGCTAGCCTCCACCTGTACTGAGTATGAGCTCTAATCGTGCATCCAAACTCCCTTAAACCAAATTTTTTCCCATTGTGTCCACCATACCTACCTACATGTGGTATTTAACTACCATTCCAAAGTAAATTGCTCAGGTGTTCCCTTTAAAACCATCAAAATTACTCCTGCTATATGTTCCTGTTTTTGCTCATGAGGACGTAAATAGAGAATCTTTATCTCACTTGTTGATTGATTTCACACCCTGGACTAGTGGCTTCATCCTCTTATCCAAATGATAGAAGAGCTGGCAGCGGGGTGCCCAGCCCCAAATTAATGCAAACAAATTCTCTTCACTATTCCCCCCTGATTTATTAGTCAAAGCATAATTGTGTAAACAAAGGAGAAAGAGGGATGACCTTCTACACAAGTTGTGTCCTTCACCATGGGAGCCTCTCTTGTGAATCCAGTTGGCTTGTGACATACTGTATTTTCTGTTTACCATTCGTTGACATTAGCATACATCTCTCAAAATATAGACACTCCTCCACGGTATGTGATTGTTGGCAGGCACCCGAGGATTCGGTTAGCCATGGTTTGTGAAAAATGGATGGGAGGAGTGTCAAACTTTTAATACCTATGTTTAATAAAATAAAAGGCTCTAGCACATGAGTGATCCCTGCTTCCCTCTGCGAAGGGCCTTTCTTTTAGTTTTATGTTGAGTCTCCATCTTCTAACTTTATGCACAGTTGAGAGAGCATTTTTTCCATTCTGAATTCTATGTGCATTTGTCCCATAAACATCAATAATTACTTCATGATGTGATATTATTTGTTCTTAAATTATTTGCTCTAGTCTTCCTCATGAACTTTGAAGGTGTCCTGGCATTTATGTTTTGCCCCACTCTTAAGGACTAGCGAAATATCACTTTGCCATGCTTTTTCTATACCTGAAACAAACGTCTACCTTTATTTGCATTATTATTCATGATGCTTTATTTGAGTTACTCTTCGTGATGCAAATTAATTGCTATGCTTTATTATTAAAGTTTTATTTATCATGTATGTGTTTAAAGTTTTATGATCTCAGCGTGCATATGCTTTTAAATTAGAGATATCAAGTTTATGTTAGTAGCATGTAACCTCAGAAATTATTGTTTTATCGTTTACCTACTTGAGAACGAGTAGGAACTAAGCTTGGGGATTCTTGATACGTCTCCAACGTATCTACAATTTCTGATGCTCCATGTTCATATTATGTCAATTGCTACTTGTTTTCTCCCTTATTTATTAAAATTTTATACGTTTTCCGGGACTAACCTACTAACAAGATGGCAAGTGCCAGTTCCCTATTTTCTGCTGTTTTTGGTTTCAGAAAAATTGTTCTGCAAACATTCTCGAAATTGGACCCCACAAAGCCCGAAGTTCCTATTTTCCCCGGAAGAATCCAGAACACCGAAGAGGAGTCGAAGACGGGCAACAGGGGGTCCACACCATAGGGTGGCGTGGGTCCCCTGTCCGCACCACCTATGGGTGTGGGGCCTCTGGAGCTCCACCGCCTTTGCCCTTTCACCTATTTAATCCCCACTAGATGGAAAACCCTAAACACCTGATCAAAAATCCCCGAAAAGTTCCGCAACCGCCATCACCGTCAACCCTAGATCAGGGGGGGTTCTGGAGCTATTTCCGGCACCCTGCCGGAGAGGAGATCGTCACCGGAGGCTTCTACATCACCATGCCCGCCTCCGGAGTGATGCGTGAGTACTTCATCCTTGGACTACGGGTTCGTAGCTGTAGCTAGATGGTTGTATTCTCCTCATATGCGTCCATGTTTAGATCTCGTGAGCTGCCTATCATGATCGAGATTGATCTTATGTAATTCTATATGTTGTGTTTGCTGGGATCCGATGAATATTGACCTTATGCCAAGTTGATTATAGTATTTATTTGCTTATGCTATTTGTGATCTTGCATGCTTTCCGTTGCTAGTGGTTGCTCTGGCCAAGTAGTTGCTAGTGACTCCAAGAGGGAGTATTTATGCTCGATAGTGGGTTCATTGTCACATCCCAATTTTGGAATACCTGAAAACACAGTTGATTTGCTAATTGCTTGACAAATAAACTTTGTTTCACTTTCCATTGCTCTGTTTGACTTTGGTTGTGTTTGTTTGAGTGCAACTAAATAAACAAATCATATAAGTAGCAAGATCACATAGCAGAATCTGAAATCATTTCCATCTCAATCTTATCATTTGTTTTGTGTTAATTCTTCCATCATGGCTTCATGCCATAATTTGTATTCCTGATCCTTGCATCAATATATCTTCTGGGATCTCATCCCATGAATGATTCTTTTCCCACATTATACATGGCTAAGAAATTGAAAACAAACTTAAAAAGATAGCAAAGCAGTAAAATAAAAATATTCAACATATTATTCCAATGACCTTGGCAATATTTTCTAAAGTAAAATATTGATCAAAGAGCATTCCAAATGTATCTTATGAATCTCCTACTTGTTGAATATTATTCCAAGGTCTAAATTAAGGAAGAGGTGAAACACCTAATAAATTTCCCTAAAAGATTATCACGAAAAAGAGGCATTCTTAAATGCTTCACCAAAATCTTATCAAATGTTTTTCCAGCCTTGCAAGCTTAAAAACAAAAGTATTGGAGAGCATTGACTTGCTATCTCTAGTCACATAAATATTTTGGCAAAGCATTGTTAAAGAAAAGCCAAGTGCCTTATTAAATTGAATTTTCAATATTTCCAGAAACAGGAAACTCAAACAAGTTACTATTGGAAACTTTCTTCAAATGATCTGAAATTGATACCAGTGCTTCCTTATATCAAATAAGGAACACACACAAGAGGAGACCAAATTTTGAATCCATTAAATTCCTGAAAACATGATTTTTCTCCACAGCAACATTTGGAATTTTGAACAAGTTTGTTCTACAAACGTTTTCAAAATGCCATGAAATAAATACCACATGCTCTATATCTCAAATAAGGAGGAAAACCAAAAGGGCACAAGTTTTTGAATAGTTTAAGTTGCTAAAAACCCCTGTTTTCTAGACAGCACCTTTTTGAAATTTTAACAAGTTTGTTCTATGAAGTAACTCAAAATGACTTGAATTTTCTACCACACAAGGAACCCACCAAATAAGGAATGTATGCCAAAAATTATCATTTTTGGAAGCTCCTAAGTAGTCTAATAAATTCAATGTCCATTTATGTCAGAATTGAAATTTGAACAACTTTGAACTATCCAGTTTATCCAATTGGGCCAATTTTCACATATGTTATGCATCTCAACTAATAAGAATTTTGGGCAAAAGGATTTTTAATTTAGACTTTGTTTGCATGGTGGAAACATCATTTTTCAGAGATGGAAAAGAGGAAAAATGATCTCTTTGTAATTTTCACAAAGTGGCCAGGGACTTGTTTGTGAGCCTAGTCAGCATCTTCTTCTTCCTCCCTGTAGCAGCAAGTGGAGGTATGGCTGCCCATGCTCGATGCCTTCGATTGGAAGGTTTCCTAGTGGTTAAAACCTCCCCCATGTGCACCTCCATACTTGCTACCTGCCCCCTCTCTCTCCCCCTCGAGTTCCTCTTTCTCTCTCTTAATTTTTCCCAAACCGAAACCCTAGCCCGAGAGGCTCGCCGTCGATTAGGACGTTGGAGAGCTCGCCGGCGGTCTCCGTGTGGCTCATCCTCTCCGCCTCGTCGTCCTGATCTTCTGGGCCAGAGGAATCGGGAAGGGAAGCTCCGGGGAGCCCGCCCCGTCCGGAGTTCTTCCTCGGGTCCGGCGAGCTCCGGCGGGAGATTGTCGTCGAATCGAGCCCCCTCCGTCTTTGCCGTGTATTCCCGTGCGTCTAGAGTGAGCTTGCGCCCCTCGCCATCCCCTTTCCCCTCTCCCTAGCCCTCTGGATCGTCGCCGCGCCGTCCTCCTTTCTCGGCCGCCGCGCGCCGTCGTCGCCGGTCGCTCTCCGGTGGTCGCCTGGAAGCGGCGCTGCCCTTGGTTGGTTGCCCGCGTCGAGGACAACGCGGGGGTGTGTTTGAATCGAAAAATGAGGGCCGGAAGCGCCGGATTGGACCTTGCCGGAACCCTCCCCGCCGGCAGGTGACGTCGGGTGACGTCTGCGTCGCCTTGACCGCGCGCGTGGGCGGTCAAACCCGCGTGTGGGCCGCGCCCGCCACCGTGGCTGACTGGCCCGCTGGTCAGCGACTGGGGCTAGATCTCCTCGCGTAAGAAATGTCCTGGCCGGCCCAGTAGCTGGATCTAGCCCATCCATAGTCTTTTTCCATTTAAATTTTTCCAGAAAAGTGCCTGTTTACTTTTGGCCTTAAAAACCAACCTAAAAGATAAATTTGACCAAGACAAAATTCACAGTTGTAAAGCAACTAAATCTTAACCATCTCCAATTTGTATATCTACTTTTGGACGAATACTTTAGACATGAAAAATGTTTTGGCAACAGGTACCAGAAACAGCAAAATGAGCACCATTTTAAATTCACAACTCCGAATGAGGTGTATCCAATTGCATTGGAAAGACCTTGAAATTTCCTAACAGGAGAAATTAACCTTGCTTGCAAATTCCTAGTATTTTTTAAATGGCATGCAATTTGGTAAAACACCGTGGAGCACTTTGGTGATTTTTATAAAATCATTAAAGATGATTTTTGGTGCAAACCCAATTCGATGGTCTTGTATATGTTTAGGGATATCCACACCTATCTTGGTTTAATTTTTAGAGCATCCTAGAAAGTTTGGTGGACAGATCTTTATTTTGCATGTTTCTACCATTTTGGTATTTTAGGTATTTAATTTGAGTGAATATATTTTTGTGTTGCAAAGTTGTTTTCTAGCATGTACAAGTTGTGTGCACTTGTTTTCTAAGGTTTACTTAGCTATTTTAGCATGTTAGGTTGTGTGGACTTGAGTTGAGAAGAAATAGGATTTATGATAGTAGCATATGTTTTATCTCTAGTTTATACTTGCATATAATTTTTGAGTGATGAATTTATGTGCAAGCACTTGGATTGTTGTGTTGAGAGATTGGATCCAGTACCATGTTGGTACTGATATTGTGTTGGTATCATCTCTGCTAGCTTGCACTTGAGTTGGTAGAGAATCATGAGTAGTTTAGTCATCACTATGCAAATGCTAGTAATTTTCTCCCTTGTGTAGAATTTTTGGCATAAAAATTTGTGGTTGTGTAGCCACATATTTTTGTGTTGTGTTCATAGGACCAGTAACATTTCGGTGATTTTTTGATGAGTACTTGACCCCTGAAGTTTTCACTTGTGTGGGAATAATAGCATGAGTAGCATTACCTTGCTTATTTTTAGCACCCTATTATTTTCTACTAGTATGGTTATTGCACTAGATGCTAGTTTAGTCTTTTGTTAATTTTTAGCAAGTATGACCAGAGGTCTTGTGACCTCTTAATGCTTTGATATGCTAGTGGAACACCCACTGGTGTCATTGCATTTTTGGTGGAAACGTTATTTCCCCCACACTAGAAGTGTTTCCTTTATATAGTTCTCTAACTAATGAGTGCCTAGTATTTTTGCCTTGGGCTTTTGAGTGCTAAATGAAAATGTGTATGCTTCTGTTTGTAAGTGGTTGTAATCATGTGTGTCTTGCTAGGAAAAACCCATTCTTGGAGTGTGGTTTGATTCCTCTAGTAATGCCCTTTTTATTACCACTAGTGTGTAGGAGTTGCCCTGCAAATTGATGCCTTGTTTTATTAAATGGGGTATTTTTGTTATAGCAAGTATAGATGTTTTTCACTCCTGTTTTTATGACATGGACCCTCTGGTTGTATTTCAGTTACTTGATTGAAATGCATCCATTGATTCTTCATGTTTGAGTAGTACTAGTTTCCCTAGCATTTTTGGTATTGAATTTTTCCTGCCAACTTGTGTTTGGTAGATATTTGTGTATCCTAGCATGAGGACATGTTTTCATTTCCCATTATGATAACATGGTTCCTTGTTTGCATTTTAGTACTTTACTTATTATGCATGCTTGCATAGCAAACCCTTAGTAGAAGCATGTCAATAGGATTCCTCCTTTTTAGTCATTGTTTCTATTGTTCTCACCATGAGAATTGTGTGTTTTGGGATGAGTCGATTGCCTTGTTGCACTTGTGTAGGCTCACTGATTTGTAGAAGTCACTTTTGCAAATCATGTGTTTTATTTATTCTTGATGTGAAATTAGGCTTAGTAGAATAGCTACCTTGTTCTTTTTGTGGTTTGGTTGATAGACCCATTGCCATGATTATTATTGTGCATGTTCTGGATACTCTTAGTAGCCTCACCCATGTGAAACTAAGTCTATTTTGGGTTTCTAAATATCTTGGTATGAGAGTGGCACACCCACTGAATCCATGATATTGAGGTTGTGAGATATGTTCCTCCAACCTTGAGCTGTCTTATTAAATGGCATTTCTGCCAAGTGTGTTTGTTTGATTGTTTGCCTCAATTAATAATTGGGTGATTGGTTATTATTAGTTTCCTTGCTGTATGTATTGTTATGTATTGTTGCTTGCCTTGATTGGTTCTGAATGTGTGTCCGTTATTCTTTTTACGACGTTAGAAAACGAAGAGGAAGGAAGTGTCGTGAAGCTTTTTTCCAAGTTCCAGTCACTCCAAAACCAGGGACACAAGGAGTTGCCAGGCAAGCCATCCTGATGCTTGCTGATACAATACTTATCATTATCTATCATGCATGTTTTACCTCTGAAGTTTTACCAAAACTTGATTATCAAAACTATTTTTGATGTGGCTATTACTACTATACTATTATATATAGGTTACTATTATGCCAGTAGTTAAACTTGGTAATACCAAGCCCATAAGCCACCATATGGTATTTATTACCATCAAATATACTAGTCCCTAAGTGGACACCCTAAAATTGTGATTTTACAAAACAAAGGCTTTACGGAAAAACCCAGAGAAAAGGCGGATCCTTATTCTCCGGAGGAATGTGGAAGTGGTCATTTTTGGGAAATTGGTGTTTTTCAAATGACACATAACCTAGTCTTCGCCGGACAACCTTTACCGTACTGCCACCCTACCCCAACATGGGCACGGGGCTTAACTTGAAGTTTGTTCTTATTAGTGTGTGCTATCTCACTTGCTATAAGGGACGTCGTACCCTCGAACCGAATGTCGCCAAAACTCCCAATGTTGAGGCATATAGAATGTGGGATTAATTTTCCCTCCGGATGCATTCATTGAGACTCCCGGCTAGGCAGAGTGCGACTTGGTGCCGGGGAGAACAAAATCAATCGAGAGATAGACATATTCTAGCTTGAACATAGTGGATGGTTATGATCAGATACCTGATGTTTACATACTGTTGTTACAGTCCGTGGTTGTTCACGGTAGGTGTACTGTATCTGGTGGATGTGTACACCTCTGCAGAGTACAACTTTTTCGAAGAAGCCGCGTCCTCGGATCTGGATAGTTGAATGGCCATGTAGCTAGTATTGTGTCAATGTTTTCCAAAAGGAGTTTTTGAAAAGGAGTTTTGAACTTGTGAAGTTCGGAAAGGAAGGAAAACTTATACCGTGGAGGTACCGTCGATGATGAAAAGCCAGAAGTATACAAAACAAAATGTTTTGCAAAGAAAACCTTTTCTACCCTAAGCAAGAATTCTGGAAAACTGATTCCAAGAAGTTTTGCAAAGAGAAAATATTCTTTAACAAAGCTTTAACAAAACCTCTTGTACATGTGATATCTACAAGAGAAATAAAACTATATTATTTTCTTCCGAAGTATCTTCTTCAACGAAGGTACAGATTAATTTGACTGCAACTGTGGTGTCATCATATATGAACACCATTGATAGTGAACCCTATTTATAGCCTACCTATTCCACCATATAAGCATACTTGCATATTTGGTAAGTTACATGATGGATGTCTTGCTGAGTACATTCAAATGTACTCATTATGGTTTCGCCCCTGGTATCTACTTGCCAGACTTTGAGGAGAAAATCTCAGGAGGAGATCAGCTCGGAGGAGAACGCTGACGACTTTGCGAACTAGGCTCGTCTCCTAGTCAGCATCCTGTAGGTTAAGGCGTGACTTGGGCTCATCTACGTTGTGTTTTAATTGTCTTCCGCTGTGTTTGTTAAGTTGCCTGCCCTACGTGGCAGTTGTGTTAAACTTGATCATGTGATCATTTATGTAATACCTTTATGTATTCGTGTAATGGATGATGTATTTCTGTATGCCAACTTTGTTGTTGTTCACGACTGATCTTTCTGGGATCGTGAATGTATGCATACGGAGGGTTTCAGACTGCCGGTCTGGGGTCCTTACAGAGTTGGTATCAGAGCGATCCTGACCTTAGGAGACCTTAGTTAGCATGGACGTCAGATACGAAAGGAAAGTATTTTTGAGTAAAAACCTATTTACTATCTAAATTATTTTTATCTAAGGGAGTTTTACTATATTTTCCCTCGTTCTTATCTTTTCAAAAGACTCTAAAGGCATAACTCTCTCGGTTAAGAGTTTATTTCTTACTTGTTTGCAACTGCTCCGCTCTGTTTTTGAAACATCTCTCGTCTTTGAAGTTTTCTGTTCAGAAAATAGTTGGGGTTTCAAAAACAAATTGTTGCATAGTCTTACCTCTCTCAGTTAAAAGTTTTATCAAAAATTTACTTCTGTTATCTCGTTTCCATCAAAAAAAAAACTTGTATACTTGGCGATGTCCCGAGAAGACCAAAATAATTGCCTATCCGATGAAAAAGAAGCAACCTTCTCAAGACATCAACACCAAGGTGATTCAAGTGGAAGGACGAAAAATCATTACCACTCCCAAGATTGAAGAATCTCACCCTCAAGTTTTCGCATGGAACAGAATGGAAGAAAATCTTCGAGATAAGTAGCTCTACAGTGATGATGGTCAGAAGTAGATATAGTTCTTCAGCCACTTCTAGGATTTTGGATCAGTCTAGTTTGGAGTAATATAGTGATGACCCCATGAGTCGCCTCCCCCGACGTAGCTCCAATGGAGCCTTGCTTGTGTGTTATGGCTTGCATATGTGTGTCCGTAAGACTTTGTGCTATTGTGTGGTGTAGAATTTGGTTCATCTAGGCTTCTATATGTTTGTGGGGTGCTCAAAATTTGCAGATTTGTGATTGCCCCGCTCTTGTTTTTGAATCGCCTCTTGTTAGGTTTTTGCAAGCAAAAATGTTTGTATAGTATTCAAAAACAGAAAAAAAAAACAAAAATTTGTTGCTTAGACTTATACTTGTTTTCGCTTCAAAATGCCACCCGTCGTGAACCACCACCATGTCCCCCACCATCAATGAAAGCACAGTTGGGCCTAATAATGGAGGACCATCAAGCCACACGAGCTGAGAGAGTTGCTACCAGTGATGCACTCCAACAGATAAAGCTCCAACAACGACAGCCTTCAAAGAAGAAAGGGCGTGAAGGCACCAACCTCTACTAACCAAAACCTATGTGTTTGTCTGTTTGCAAAAGACTCGTTTTGCCCTGTTGGCTAAATGTTGCACCTTTTTATATCCCCTTTTAAAAGACCAAACTAGAGAGATCCCCTTTTAAAAGTTATATACCTCCCTCCTCTCGAGAAAGGTGCAAGATATGAAGCGTTTTCTGCTTCAACCCAGAAGTCAAAGACTCTGAAATCTTCTACCGGACAGAAATAAGTCTTCACATGCCATGATGCGCAACCCCCTCAGAAGCCAATCAGAAGAGCACGATTCAATATTCGACGTACGATGACGCTAGTCGTATCTTGTCGGGCAAACATTATTAAATAGAAAGCTAACAAGACTAATATGCTTGGTCTAATCTTAGGTTGACACCTATCCAAAGCATGCAAACTACTAACAACTCTTTCTAAACCAAGGGATTAAGTGACTTAAGAAACCTTTTTAATCTAGTTGGTAAAAAGGAGAAGTCACGAGAAAATAAGATGATGACCTATTCGTTTACTAGTCAATAGGATATCGGGTGTATCTACTCTGGAAATCAAATCTTAGTAGATGTTGTAGGTACTATAAAATTCGGGGTTTAGAAAATAAGTGAACGATGGAATGGTTATGACTTTTTCTTGAAGCCCTGTTTTTCATGTGGTGTTCTTGCCGCTTTAGTCTCCCTTATTTTTAGACTTGATTCTCGATGTGTGGAACCACCCCTTTTTTTCTGCTCTTGTCTTATACACACCTTTTTCTACAGTATGGCCGATAAAGTACCCCCACCACCTGAGCCAACTGTCGCTCAACTTTTTGCTCTGGTGATGGAAGAGCGTGAAGAAGCTCGTGCAGACCGCAAGGCCATCCTTGCTGCCCTGCACTATTTGACTCAGCTTAGTGCCGCCAACGCTGCGAATAACGCTATCCTTATGGAGGAGCACCAGCGCCTGAATGCTGGTGAGTTTCGCAAAAGAAAGAGGATGACGGAAGGAGAGACTAGTGCACCCAGACCTCGCAGTGTTTCACCTGCAAGGTCACCAACCTCAAGACCCACCCCAAAAAGGTTCGCTGGATGTTTACTTGTGGAGTGGATGGGCACTTCGCTCGTGAGTGTCCCAATAAGAGTCCTGGTCTAGTTCATTCCAATGCTGCCAGGGGAATCCAAGGCCCCACCAAGAAGAAGCAGAAGAGATTTGTAAGGAAAACGCCAGGAACTCATGTCATAATTGACGGTACGTTTCCAGGTAGTTCTGCACTAGCCTTAATTTTGTTTGTTTCTAAATCGTCCAAAACCCAAGGTGAGGAGACCCTGGTCAGGTCTCGTCAAACTAGGAAACAAAAGCTTTGGACCTAAAACAGTACTGGTGTACTTTTTATAAATTGAATAACCCCTGACTCACTCTTTCCAAAAAAAAATCCAAGGGAAGAGATACCGTTTGAAGACTCAAAAGCTAGTTAGCACAAGGAGCTAGTTGGCAGTAGTGACGTTATCAAAAAATTTAATATTGGTGGTTGAGTGAATCGATAGCTAGAGATTTTTTTTTTAAAGACGGGTGTTTGGATCTAAGGGTTTGAGTATAACACCCAACTCCCGTGAATATAATTTTGCTAATTTAGGGAAGTACCCGCCTCCCAAGAAAAGTCAAAGGGGGGAAGCACCTGCACTCCAACGCTACCAACCATGGAGCGACTGTAGTTGAAGATAGAAGTTTCTAACATTGTGTTTGTTGGCCCTCTCTTAGTCCTCGCTTGCGAATCTCGGGGAAGAGGTTCTTTTTAAGGGGGGAAGACCTGTCACATCCCAATTTTGGAATACCTGAAAACACAGTTGATTTGCTAATTGCTTGACAAATAAACTTTGTTTCACTTTCCATTGCTCTGTTTGACTTTGGTTGTGTTTGTTTGAGTGCAACTAAATAAACAAATCATATAAGTAGCAAGATCACATAGCAGAATCTGAAATCATTTCCATCTCAATCTTATCATTTGTTTTCTGTCAATTCTTCCATCATGGCTTCATGCCATAATTTGTATTCTTGATCCTTGCATCAATATATCTTCTGGGATCTCATCCCATGAATGATTCTTTTCCCACATTATACATGGCTAAGAAATTGAAAACAAACTTAAAAAGATAGCAAAGCAGTAAAATAAAAATATTCAACATATTGTTCCAATGACCTTGGCAATATTTTCTAAAGTAAAATATTGATCAAAGAGCATTCCAAATCTATCTTATGAATCTCCTACTTGTTGAATATTATTCCAAGGTCTAAATTAAGGAAGAGGTGAAACACCTAATAAATTTCCCTAAAAGATTATCAGGAAAAAGAGGCATTCTTAAATGCTTCACCAAAATCTTATCAAATGTTTTTCCAGCCTTGCAAGCTGTAACATCCCAAGTATGAAATATCCCTTAGAATGTTTGATTTATTGTTTTATTTCAAGCAATGCATCATGTCATCATCTCATTGCATTTGTTTTATGTTTGTTTGCAATTGTTACTATTTGTTTTGCATCTGTTTTATCCTGTTTTTTTACTCAAACTCAAACAAATTTCAAATGGTTATTTTCATACTTGATCTGTTACAACTTTTGGAATAAAAATAACAAATAAAAACAACCATTTTATTCCTTGTTAATCACCCATTAAATTGTTGGTTTAATCAAACCATTAATCCAATTAACTAATTCTAAAACATTTTCAAATTCAAACCAATTCTCAAAAACAGTACTCTTTTGAATCCATGAAGCCCACCACAAATTGGTATTCTATAAATCACTTTAAAACCCTAGGGGAAACCCTATTGAAATTGCTTTGTTTATCTAATATTAATTAATATTGGAAATTTCAATCAATTTGGTTTATTTTTAAAACAGCAAGCAAATATTTAAATTTTTGAAAACAAAAGCCACCAAGTGTTTGCTTTTGGTCTAATAAAACTCCCCAAATTTTTCCAAATTTTTTTATAAGCTAAAACCTACCTATTTCTTCCAAAAGCAAAACTACAAAAAAAAACAGAAAAGGAAAAATAAAAAAGGAGCAAACCGCAGCGCGCGCGCAGCAGATAGCACTACCCAACCCATCTAACCCTACGCGCGCGCCAGCCCAGCCCGCTAACGCAACTTACCGGTTCGAAAACATTACGTCATCGCCCCCTCCGCGTACGGCAGCGCATCCAGGCACTCCACGTCGGAGTACGGCCGCTCCGACGGCCAGGAGAGCGCCGTGGCGCCTATAAAGCAAGCCCTGAACCCTAGGAGCTAACCCTAGGCCCTAGGTTCGCTGCTCCTCGCTCCGCCGCCGCCCAACGTTTCCTCCCCGACGCGATTCCTCCTCTGCTCCCCTCGCCGGAATTTTCTCGTCTGAATCCGACGATGGCGCCGCCACCTCCCGCCTCCACCTAGCCACCTACCCCCTGGAACGGAATCGCCACCCTACCAGCTACCCCTTGGACACCTGAACACCCCCCGGAGATCGACCGTGCCTTCCCCGCCGTCCACGACAACGCCGCCGTCGAGCTCGCTGTTCTCCTCTGCAACTCGACGAACCCCGGTGAGCTCCCCGTGGTATCTCTTCCCTCTCTCCCTCTGCTGCTTGCGCGTGATCCCGTGCACGTTCTGCACACCGCACACGCACACACCTCACGTATCGATCGCTGGCCGTGGATCAACGCCGGCGAGACTTGTTCTGTCAGTCGAGGAAACATTCCGTCGTCAGTTAAAAATTCAGTAACACTTGGCGTTGAACGATAACCTCCCTGCGTCGCGTACCCTGTCGAACAACTGAACGCAGCGCAGCTGGTAGCCACACTCTGAATCCTTGCGCTGGTCACGGGTTCGAGCCCCCGCAAGCGCCAACCTTTTTGGCTATTTTCGCTTCAGCGCGCAGGCCCACCAGTCGGTGACTGCCACTGCCACGCGTGCGTGCGCAACGCCACGCTGGCCTCTGGCCCACGCGGCAGAGGCAGTGGGTAGAGAGCTGCTCGGTAACAAACGTTTTTTTTGCAAATTTCTGTTTATTCCAAATCATTTTAAATAGCAGATTTGAATCAAAACTTCAAACTTGAATATCTTTTGTTCTGTAATTCCAATAAATAAAAAGTTTATATGTTTTCTGTTCCAAATTTCATAATCTTTCCAAATAACCTATTTGTGTTCTGTTTTGAGTTTTCAAAATACATTTAAAATTCAAATTTGAGTAATTCAAATGTAATTTGTAATAATGCATAAATAATTCATACTAATTCCAAATAAGGCAAATAAGATATGTTTTTCACACCATTTTGAATATGCTATTCAAATATAAAATTTGTTTCATTGTTTGAATAACTTAAATTGCCTAAATAATTTAATACTTGTTTAATTCAATTAAATTTGATAAAATCATAACTTGCTTAATATAAAATATTTTTGAACATGCAAACTATGTTTTCAAACCATCAAAGTGTGAACTTTTCAAATGTGAATTTGAACTTATGAATTGAACCAATAAAATTCAAATAATATTTAAGCTTGTTTTAAATTCAATTAAAACTTGTTTAATATTGTTTAATTCATAATAAATTCATCCTAATTCAAATTTCAACATTTGAAACATGTAATCCAACTAAAATTTGATGTTCTTTTCAAATATAAATTTTGTTAATTGTTTTGCACACTTTAAATTGATGAAAACAATAATTGGTTGTGTGACATGTTTAAGTAACCAAATTTTTCCAAACTTAGTAAATAATTTCCAAACTTGTTTTATTCCTTTTCCTTTGCATCTATCATTGTTATTTGTTGTTATCTTGTCATCATCATCATGCATGCATCATGCTAACAACTTTCACATAATCATTAGTTGTAAACCATTTGTTTCCACTTAATTCAATGGATCTTTTCCATATGCAATACAATTGCATATGGGTCCATTTAAATTGTGTTATCTTGTTAGCTAATTTATTTTGATGCAACCATTAACTTGTCATGCATCATATTGATTGTGCACAATGCCATGGCAATGATTGTTTACATTCCTGTTTTGTTTGTTTGCTTCTTCTCGAATAGACGACGACGTTGAGGCAGACGACCTTTACAGCACCCCTTCTGAGGATCTAGCTCAGTACCAGGCTGCTGAGTTTGCAGGAAAGTTATCACTCACATGAACCATTGTGTTCCTTTCAACCCTGGTTACCGATACTTTCCGTTGTCTATACTTGCTAGCCTTAGTGGTAGATGTTTCTGTTACGAACCTATCACATGAATCCTTTAACCCTGATATTGCCTCACCACCCCTCCTACAACCCTATTGATTGAGCCAGTGTCTTACTAGTATGCTTAGGTTGTTTTGCTCAAGTCTGTTACCCGTTACTTTCAGTTACTATCTCTTTATGTTCTGGGGGCTCGATGTTTAATCAATCAATCAATCAATCATGCTAATGTTATTACTGTTAATAATAATTTGATGATAAGGCACCGGCAGGAGGCCCTGTGTGGTTTTGAGGCCTGCTAGTGTCGACCCTAATAGGAAAAGGGTCTTGTCTACTGATCCATGATGAGCGCACTACCCGCACGTGGGAAGCGAGTATGGGCGCCCCCCTCAATTTGATTCGATTCGCATCTCGTCCAAATCATCTCATTTAGTTCGTGCTTTCTATTTGCCGCATGCATGTTTTTGCGAGCCCAGCGCAGGGTGGAACTTTTGTAGTCGGCATATAGGGGGACACGTTCTTAGAGTGCTATGAGGGTCCATTTTCTTCTGGGCTCGATTAGCCGTGCGCCCAAGGTGCTTTGGGCTTGATGCGGAGAAGAGTTGAGTTGTGTTGAGTGGCCCGCTTGGTGGGAGGCATCCCATCTGGCGGGTTATTCATACGTGTACGGCCAAATTGGTGCAACCCTGCAGGGATAATCTTCTCGAGAAGCCGTGTTTTCCGCGGTTATGGATTACTTGGTGAAAGTACTGGCTAACAAGTACTCAGGACAACTTAAACCTAATGATTCACAATCTCACACCCCATGATTACAATTTGACTAGTAATAGGATTATTGTCACAATAACTTGTTTCATCTTAATCCAACTGTGTGAGTTATCCTCGGGTTGCTTCTTTGGATAAGGGGCGAGATCCAGGATGGGTTCGTTTGATGTTATCTTTCAGTTGGTTACAACACTCGATCTTATCCCCTTTCTGATAGTAGGAAGTGATAGAATCTCTGTAGTTGGTTAGTGCAGCCAGTTGCAGCATCTTATATATCCCCTTCTTTCCGTTGAACCAAGTCATCTGTGCTTGTGTTGACGGGCTATACTTTGGTGAACTGTGAGTCTTGCTTGCCAGTACTTGGATGTACTGACCCCGTCGGGGCTGTGGTTTACGCAGACTACGACTACGGCTACGATGACCACCAGGATGGCTACTTCGTGGAGTTTGACGAGACTGCAGACGAGTAGATAGCTGGACCAGGGCTGGATCCAGGACCTACGTGGATGGGCTTCGTCTTCTTTATTTTCTCCGGCTTCTTAAGCCTGTTGGATTTGTCTGTACTCAGACACCTTTGATTGCTTCCGCTGATGTAATGAATGCTATGTTGGGACATGTGTCCTCTGGATGATTGTATTTGCTATCTCTGCCTTAGTGAAGGCCATTTGCAACCTTATTTCAATCTTTTGTGTCTTAGAGATAAGTTGTGATCATCATTCGTTCAAAGCTGTTGACGTACAGTGCGTGATTGATATGAAGTACGTCGACAGTAGTGCCTATGACTTCTAGTGGATAGTTTACATCGACGGTGGAATAGCAGGGCTTGTGTTGTCGCGCATAAGCGCAGGCCTACCAGGAAGCTGGGACGTGGGAGCAGTTATGCCCCATAATCCAAGCACCTGCTATCCAGTTCGTACGATGAGTATCCCTTAGAAGCCAGGGTGCGACAAATGGTATCAGAGCCTGTCTGCCTGTAGGATCCCTTTTTACTGGTCGCAGTTGAGTTTAGAAACTATTTTGTAGCTATATAGGAAAAATGAAACGTGAGAGTAGGAATTCTGCCATTTTTCTTCTTTCCCCACCCACCCACCCTTTTCTGGTAAGGAAGTGCAACGTTGTTTTCTGTTCTCACCTAAACTTTCAAGTTAGGATTTCACGTGTTTTGGGTTCTCCTTAGTACCTCAGGAATTTTTGGTCTAGAGTTTCCCGATGTTGCTTCAATATCATGTTCTTTTCAACATCCTTTTCGTCCGTTGAACCTTGTTGTTATTTTCCACATCCTTTTTCTTCTACCGGAGTCTAATCAAAACTTCCCCGATCATCTGCAGATGGATCCCAGGTTCTACCCGCAGGTGGTTCGGATGACTCGCTGTGAGAGCACCGCCGGTTATCCGGAGATGCTGAGAGACATGGTTACCTATCTGGGGTTCCATTGGGCACCAGAGTACCAGGTCTACGAGCAGCAGCGAGAGTTTGACCAGACCTGCTACCGGGCTATCGTCTACATTCTGTCGGATGATGGCAGGAGCATTGTCCACCGCTACGAGGCAGTAGGTTCCACAGTGGATATGGCCGTGCAGCAGGCAGCGTACGTGAGTCTCACCGTCCTCCGTGCTGACTACTGGGGGTTTGATGATTCCATCTATCGTCACATCCCCCGTGGTTACATCACGGCAGCGGGAGTTCACATCACCCTCCCACAGTCACCTGGATACCTACGTGTCTGATAGCTCCAGGGCTTGCACACCACTGCTCAGTTCGTGAGGCACAGTGACGCTGTTGCTTCCACACTTTCTCAGGAGTTAGCCTCAGTCAGAGAGCAGCTCCACCTTGCTCTCACTCGTCTGGCGACGTACACCACAGACTTCGTTCGAGATGAGCGCTTTGCACGTACCGTTCAGACAGCTGGGTTACCGCTGCCAGATGCTGGAGGTTACGAGCCGATCAGAGGCCCACTTCTCGACCTCGGAGCTGGGTACACAGGGATTCCCCGCTATGGAGCACAGGGAGACGACGCTTTCTACTTCACCACACCGAGAGTTGCTCTCAGGGTAGTCCCGCTCTACGTGGATCGTCGTCATACCTACTTCCGAGGGATTCCTCCGCACCGTATCTCTCGTCGTACTACTCACCGCCGTCCTGCGTGATGAGCATGGGAGTACCGATGTATCCATTCCTAGCTATGTTTAGTTATCCTTTGGCATTCGAACCATGTACTGGTCTGTTGGATATTCTGATGTATTTGAACATGTGATGATGTACCTGTTGGTTATCTATTCATGCGTCGGAATAATCTATCTTTCGGTTACCAAGTCTATCCTGTTCTATTGTTGTGATAAAATGCATTTCTGTTCAGGATGCCTCCAACCAGGAACAACCCGCCTCCGCCACCACCAATGGGGGAACTGTTAGCTCAGATGACCCAAGTGGTGACACAGATGGCCCAGATCCAGGCTAACCAGCACACCAACCAGAATGCTCCGCGAGTCAGCATCAAGGAGTTTCTGAGCATGGGGCCGAGAGCTTTCGTGGCAACACGTGAGCCTCTGGATGCTGATGACTGGATCAGGGAGATGAACAGGGCTCTGGAGATAGCTCATGTTGCTGAGGAAGATAAGGTCAAGTATGCCACCTACCTACTGAAGGGTCAGGCAGCTACTTGGTGGGAGAACTACCAGACCATGAGAGCTGGCTATCCTATCACCTGGGGATGTTTCAAGGATGCCTTCCTGAAGCACCACATCCCAGATGGTCTCATGGAAAGGATGCGTGAGGAATTCTGCTCTCTCAAACAGGGCAAGCTGGACGTCCTCGGCTACCAGAACGAGTTCAATCGTCTCGCTCGGTACGCTGGTGACGAAGTGTCCACTGAAGCCAAGAAGATGGCAAGGTTCCGCCGAGGTTTTAACCTGGAACTGAAGTACGCTCTCACCAACATCAAGTGCAAGGACTTCGTGGAGCTCGTGAACACCGCGCTCAATGAGGAGAATGGGCGCAAGGCGTTCGAAGAGTCCCGCAAGCACTCGCGCGAGGGTGGTTCCTCCTCCAACATGACCACCCCTCCGCAGAAGCGCCGCATCTGGGTGCCAAATGGTGCTGTCACTCGGGCTCCAAATGCCCAAGCTTCTCCAGGCTTTGGTCCCCGCCCACCCAACCCATCTCAGATGCAGGGTCAGAGGATTCCAATGGGGCAGCCAAGGCCAGGTCCTCCTCGTGTCGTCACTTGCTTCAAGTGCAAGGAGACTGGGCACTACGCTGATAAGTGCACTCAGAGGCAGCTACCTCCACCTCCTTGCCCCAACAACCAGGCAATGGTTCGTGCTCCCCCGGCTAAAGCCTTCAACTCCAACAACAGGCCTGTCGGGAGGACCGCGAGGGTGAACCATATCAAGGCCGACAAAGCTGAGGAAGCTGCTGACGTCGTTCTCGGTATATTACCCGTAAACTCTATTCCAGCTAAAGTGTTGTTTGATACTGGAGCATCGCATTCCTTTGTGTCAAAGATTTTTGAAAAAGCATACAACCTAGTTCTGGTTCCACTAAGCAATCAAATGACTGTTCACTCTCCGGGACCGCAAATGTTGACATCCAAGATAAGCATGGACAATCAGATCCTAATTGGAGGTCGCATATTCCTTGCTTCACTCATGTTACTGGGAAATTCTGACATTGATGTCATTCTGGGTATGGATTGGTTGAAGACCCACAAAGCTAAAATTGACTGTGCTCAAAAGTTAATAACTCTCTCTCACACTTCAGGCCAGATAGTCTATTCTCCATATGGATCAAGTTCTGTTCAGCTGTTCAACCTAGATGCCAAACCCCTTCCTGCAATTGAAAATGTTCCGGTGGTTTGTGAATTCCCTGACGTCTTTCCAGAAGAGTTGCCAGGGATGCCCCCGGACAGAGCAGTTGAGTTCGTGATCGAGCTTGAGCCAGGTACTGCTCCAATCTCTAAGCATCCATACAAGATAGCTCCTCCTGAACTGAAATTGTTGAAGGAGCAAATCGATATGTACATGGAGAAAGGTTACATTCAGCCTAGTTCCTCCGCTTGGGGTTGCCCAACTCTGTTTGTTGCCAAGAAGGATCAAACAAAAAGACTCGTGGTTGACTATCGTCCTCTCAACGAGAAAACTATCAAGAACAAGTATCCAATTCCTCGTATCGATGATCTTTTTGATCAACTTGCTGGAGCCTCAATATTCTCAAAGTTGGACTTGAGGATGGGTTACCATCAGATAAAGATTAGAAAGGAAGATATTCCTAAGACAACTTTCACCACTCGTTACGGTCTATATGAATACACCGTCATGTCCTTTGGTCTCACCAATGCACCGGCAACGTTCTCAAGACTCATGAATTCTGTCTTCCATGAATACCTCGACAAGTTTGTTGTGGTATATCTTGATGACATTCTGGTCTACTCAAAATCCGAGGAAGAGCATGGAGAACACCTTCGTCTCACTCTCATGAAACTTCGCGAGCATCGTCTGTATGCCAAGTTTTCCAAATGTGAGTTCTGGATTCCAGAAGTTGCATATCTTGGTCATATCATCTCTGCCAAAGGCATAGCCATTGATCCTGAAAAGGTTAAGGCAATTGTTGATTGGAAACCCCCTAAGACGGTGAAGCAAGTCAGAAGTTTTCTTGGCTTGGCTAGCTATTGCCGTCGTTTCGTCCAAAACTTTTCCAAGATTGCCAAACCTCTCACTGATCTCACAAAGAAGGACAAGAAGTTCGTTTGGACTCCACAATGTGATGAGAGTTTCAATCTCCTCAAAGCTAAACTCACTTCCACACCTGTTCTGGTTGGCCCAGATACTACCAAACCTTTCCAGATATTCTGCGATGCATCTCTCCAAGGTCTGGGAGCAGTTCTTATGCAAGAACGTCAAGTTGTGGCTTATGCTTCACGTCAGTTGAACCCACATGAGCAAAACTATCCCACTCATGATCTTGAACTTGCAGCAGTTGTGTTTTCCCTCAAGAAATGGAGACAATACTTGTTGGGTAACAAAACTGAAATCTTTTCCGATCATAAGAGTCTGAAATACATCTTCGCTCAGCCAGATCTGAACCTCAGGCAAAGGAGATGGATTGAGAAGATTAAAGACTTTGATCTCACCATTTCTTACACTCCAGGCAAGGCTAATGTTATGGCCGATGCTCTCAGTCGCAAATCCTATTGCAATAATCTCATGATCATGGAAAGCCAACCTCCACTTCATGAAGAATTCCAGAAGCTGAACCTTGGTCTTGTCCCTGAAGGATACCTTGCTAGCTTGACAGCCAGTCCAACTCTCGAGGACAAGATTCGTTCTGAACAACTTCGTGATACTGAAATCAAGAAGATTGTAGAGCACATCAAGGAGGGCAATGATAAATTCAAGTCCTTCTCAATTGATGACAAGGGAACTGTGTTCTTCGAAGGACGCATTGTAGTTCCTCAGAGTCAAAGTCTCAAGGATATCATTCTCAAGGAGGCTCATGAAACTCCTCTATCCATTCACCCTGGAAGTACAAAGATGTACCAGGATCTAAAGACTCTGTATTGGTGGTCTGGCATGAAACGTGAAATTGCTCAATACGTTTCTGAATGCAACGTTTGTCAACATGTTAAAGCAGTCCATCAGAAAACAGCCGGTCTTCTCCAACCTCTCAAAATTCCTGAGTGGAAGTGGGACATGATTGAAATGGACTTCGTTACTGGGTTTCCAAAGTCCAAGAAGGGAACGATGCAATCTTCGTTGTTATTGATCGTCTCACTAAAGTAGCTCACTTCTTTGCTGTCAAGGAAACTATCTCAGCTAGCCAGTTAGCAGAGCTCTACACAGCAAAGGTTGTTCCCCTTCATGGTGTTCCATTGGAAATAAGCTCAGACCGAGGAAGTATTTTCACTTCTTATTTCTGGAAAAGCTTTCAAGAAGCTTTGGGCACTAAACTTATGTTCAGCACAGCTTATCACCCTCAGTCTCAGGGGCAAGTCGAAAGAGTCAATCAGATTCTCGAGGATATGCTCAGAGCATGTGGTCTCTCCTTTGGCATGAAATGGGAGGATTGCCTTCCATATGCTGAATTCTCCTACAACAACAGCTACCAGGCAAGCCTAGGCATGACACCCTTTGAGGCACTGTATGGTCGCAGATGCAGGAGTCCAATCAATTGGTCTGGAGCTGGTGAACGTTCACTCTTAGGCCCTGACATTGTTAAGGAAGCCGAGGAGAAAGTTCGTATCATTCGTGACAATCTCAGGATTGCTCAGTCTCGTCAGAAGAGCTATTATGATAGCAAGCACAGGGATATGATCTATGCACCTGGTGATAAGGCATATCTCCATGTAACTCCCCTCAGAGGCACTCATCGTTTTGGTGTGAAAGGAAAACTTGCACCAAGATACATTGGTCCTTTCAACATTCTCTCAAGGCGTGCAGAAAATGCTTATCGTCTTGAACTTCCAGAAAAACTATCCAAGGTGCACGATGTGTTCCACGTGTCCCAGCTCAAGAAGTGTTTCAAAGATCCAGACCGTGCAGTTGATCATGATTCCATTGAACTGCAAGATGATCTATCTTATGAGGAGAACCCTATTCGTATTCTCGATGAGACCGAGCGTAAGACTCGCAACAAGAGCACAAAGTTCTTCAAAGTGCAATGGTCGCATCATTCCGATAAAGAGGCAACGTGGGAGACCGAAGAGGATCTTCGCAAGAAGTATCCGGACCTTTTCACATCTTAGTAAGGAATCTCGGGGCGCGATTCCTTCAAGGGGGGGCGTTTTGTAACATCCCAAGTATGAAATATCCCTTAGAATGTTTGATTTATTGTTTTATTTCAAGCAATGCATCATGTCATCATCTCATTGCATTTGTTTTATGTTTGTTTGCAATTGTTACTATTTGTTTTGCATCCGTTTTATCCTGTTTTTTTAATCAAACTCAAACAAATTTCAAATGGTTATTTTCATACTTGATCTGTTACAACTTTTGGAATAAAAATAACAAATAAAAACAACCATTTTATTCCTTGTTAATCACCCATTAAATTGTTGGTTTAATCAAACCATTAATCCAATCAACTTATTCTAAAACATTTTCAAATTCAAACCAATTCTCAAAAACAGTACTCTTTTGAATCCATGAAGTTCACCACAAATTGGTATTCTTTAAATCACTTTAAAACCCTAGGGGAAACCCTATTGAAATTGCTTTGTTTATCTAATATTAATTAATATTGGAAATTTCAATCAATTTGGTTTATTTTTAAAACAGCAAGCAAATATTTAAATTTTTGAAAACAAAAGCCACCAAGTGTTTGCTTTTGGTCTAATAAAACTCCCCAAATTTTTCCAAATTTTTCTATAAGTTAAAACCTACCTATTTCTTCCAAAAGCAAAACTACAAAAAAAAACAGAAAAGGAAAAATAAAAAAGGAGCAAACCGCAGCGCGCGCGCAGCAGATAGCACTACCCAACCCATCTAACCCTACGCGCGCGCCAGCCCAGCCCGCTAACGCAACTTACCGGTTCGAAAACATTACGTCATCGCCCCCTCCGCGTACGGCAGCGCATCCAGGCACTCCACGTCGGAGTACGGCCGCTCCGACGGCCAGGAGAGCGCCGTGGCGCCTATAAAGCAAGCCCTGAACCCTAGGAGCTAACCCTAGGCCCTAAGTTCGCTGCTCCTCGCTCCGCTGCCGCCCAACGTTTCCTCCCCGATGCGATTCCTCCTCTGCTCCCCTCGCCGGAATTTTCTCGTCTGAATCCGACGATGGCGCCGCCACCTCCCGCCTCCACCTAGCCACCTACCCCCTGGAACGGAATCGCCACCCTACCAGCTACCCCTTGGACACCTGAACACCCCCGGAGATCGACCGTGCCTTCCCCGCCGTCCACGACAACGCCGCCGTCGAGCTCGCTGTTCTCCTCTGCAACTCGACGAACCCCGGTGAGCTCCCCATGGTATCTCTTCCCTCTCTCCCTCTGCTGCTTGCGCGTGATCCCGTGCACGTTCTGCACACCGCACACGCACACACCTCACTTATCGATCGCTGGCCGTGGATCAACGCCGGCGAGACTTGTTCTGTCAGTCGAGGAAACATTCCGTCGTCAGTTAAAAATTCAGTAACACATGGCGTTGAACGATAACCTCCCTGCGTCGCGTACCCTGTCGAACAACTGAACGCAGCGCAGCTGGTAGCCGCACTATGAATCCTTGCGCTGGTCACGGGTTCGAGCCCCCGCAAGCGCCAACCTTTTTGGCTATTTTCGCTTCAGCGCGCAGGCCCACCAGTCGGTGACTGCCACTGCCACGCGTGCGTGCGCAACGCCACGCTGGCCTCTGGCCCACGCGGCAGAGGCAGTGGGTAGAGAGCTGCTCGGTAACAAACGTTTTTTTTGCAAATTTCTGTTTATTCCAAATCATTTTAAATAGCAGATTTGAATCAAAACTTCAAACTTGAATATCTTTTGTTCTGTAATTCCAATAAATAAAAAGTTTATATGTTTTCTGTTCCAAATTTCATAATCTTTCCAAATATCCTATTTGTGTTCTGTTTTGAGTTTTCAAAATACATTTAAAATTCAAATTTGAATAATTCAAATGTAATTTGTAATAATGCATAAATAATTCATACTAATTCCAAATAAGGCAAATAAGATATGTTTTTCACACCATTTTGAATATGCTATTCAAATATAAAATTTGTTTCATTGTTTGAATAACTTAAATTGCCTAAATAATTTAATACTTGTTTAATTCAATTAAATTTGATAAAATCATAACTTGCTTAATATAAAATATTTTTGAACATGCAAACTATGTTTTCAAACCATCAAGGTGTGAACTTTTCAAATGAGAATTTGAATTTATGAATTGAACCAATAAAATTCAAATAATATTTAAGCTTGTTTTAAATTCAATTAAAACTTGTTTAATATTGTTTAATTCATAATAAATTCATCCTAATTCAAATTTCAACATTTGAAACATGTAATCCAACTAAAATTTGATGTTCTTTTCAAATATAAATTTTGTTAATTGTTTTGCACACTTTAAATTGATGAAAAAAATAATTGGTTGTGTGACATGTTTAAGTAACCAAAATTTTCCAAACTTAGTAAATAATTTCCAAACTTGTTTTATTCCTTTTCCTTTGCATCTATCATTGTTATTTGTTGTTATCTTGTCATCATAATCATGCATGCATCATGCTAACAACTTTCACATAATCATTAGTTGTAAACCATTTGTTTCCACTTAATTCAATGGATCTTTTCCATATGCAATCCAATTGCATATGGGTCCATTTAAATTGTGTTATCTTGTTAGCTAATTTATTTTGATGCAACCATTAACTTGTCATGCATCATATTGATTGTGCACAATGCCATGGCAATGATTGTTTACATTCCTGTTTTGTTTGTTTGCTTCTTCTCGAATAGACGACGACGTTGAGGCAGACGACCTTTACAGCACCCCTTCTGAGGATCTAGCTCACTACCAGGCTGCTGAGTTTGCAGGCAAGTTATCACTCACATGAACCATTGTGTTCCTTTCAACCCTGGTTACCGATACTTTCCGTTGTCTATACTTGCTAGCCTTAGTGGTAGATGTTTCTGTTACGAACCTATCACATGAATCCTTTAACCCTGATATTGCCTCACCACCCCTCCTACAACCCTATTGATTGAGCCAGTGTCTTACTAGTATGCTTAGGTTGTTTTGCTCGAGTCTGTTACCCGTTACTTTCAGTTACTATCTCTTTATGTTCTGGGGGCTCGATGTTTAATCAATCAATCAATCAATCATGCTAATGTTATTACTGTTAATAATAATTTGATGATAAGGCACCGGCAGGAGACCCTGTGTGGTTTTGAGGCCTGCTAGTGTCGACCCTAATAGGAAAAGGGTCTTGTCTACTGATCCCTGATGAGCGCACTACCCGCACGTGGGAAGCGAGTATGGGCGCCCCCCTCAATTTGATTCGATTCGCATCTCGTCCAAATCATCTCATTTAGTTCGTGCTTTCTATTTGCCGCATGCATGTTTTTGCGAGCCCAGCGCAGGGTGTAACTTTTGTAGTCGGCATATAGGAGGACACATTCTTAGAGTGCTATGAGGGTCCATTTTCTTCTGGGCTCGATTAGCCGTGCGCCCAAGGTGCTTTGGGCTTGATGCGGAGAAGAGTTGAGTTGTGTTGAGTGCCCCGCTTGGTGGGAGGCATCCCATCTGGCGGGTTATTCATACGTGTACGGCCAAATTGGTGCAACCCTGCAGGGATAATCTTCTCGAGAAGCCGTGTTTTCCGCGGTTATGGATTACTTGGTGAAAGTACTGGCTAACAAGTACTCAGGACAACTTAAACCTAATGATTCACAATCTCACACCCCATGATTACAATTTGACTAGTAATAGGATTATTGTCACAATAACTTGTTTCATCTTAATCCAACTGTGTGAGTTATCCTCGGGTTGCTTCTTTGGATAAGGGGCGAGATCCAGGATGGGTTCGTTTGATGTTATCTTTCAGTTGGTTACAACACTCGATCTTATCCCCTTTCTGATAGTTGGAAGTGATAGAATCTCTGTAGTTGGTTAGTGCAGCCAGTTGCAGCATCTTATATATCCCCTTCTTTCCGTTGAACCAAGTCATCTGTGCTTGTGTTGACGGGCTATACTTTGGTGAACTGTGAGTCTTGCTTGCCAGTACTTGGATGTACTGACCCCGTCGGGGCTGTGGTTTACGCAGACTACGACTACGGCTACGATGACCACCAGGATGGCTACTTCGTGGAGTTTGACGAGACTGCAGACGAGTAGATAGCTGGACCAGGGCTGGATCCAGGACCTACGTGGATGGGCTTCGTCTTCTTTATTTTCTCCGGCTTCTTAAGCCTGTTGGATTTGTCTGTACTCAGACACCTTTGATTGCTTCCGCTGATGTAATGAATGCTATGTTGGGACATGTGTCCTCTGGATGATTGTATTTGCTATCTCTGCCTTAGTGAAGGCCATTTGCAACCTTATTTCAATCTTTTGTGTCTTAGAGATAAGTTGTGATCATCATTCGTTCAAAGCTGTTGACGTACAGTGCGTGATTGATATGAAGTACGTCGACAGTAGTGCCTATGACTTCTAGTGGATAGTTTACATCGACGGTGGAATAGCAGGGCTTGTGTTGTCGCGCATAAGCGCAGGCCTACCAGGAAGCTGGGACGTGGGAGCAGTTATGCCCCATAATCCAAGCACCTGCTATCCAGTTCGTACGATGAGTATCCCTTAGAAGCCAGGGTGCGACACAAGCTTAAAAACAAAAGTATTGGAGAGCATTGACTTGCTATCTCTAGTCACATAAATATTTTGGCAAAGCATTATTAAAGAAAAGCCAAGTGCCTTATTAAATTGAATTTTCAATATTTCCAGAAACAGGAAACTCAAACAAGTTACTATTGGAAACTTTCTTCAAATGATCTGAAATTGGTACCAGTGCTTCCTTATATCAAATAAGGAACACACACAAGAGGAGACCAAATTTTGAATCCATTAAATTCCTGAAAACATTACTTTTCTCCACAGCAACATTTGGAATTTTGAACAAGTTTGTTCTACAAACTTTTTCAAAATGCCATGAAATAAATACCACATTCTCTATATCTCAAATAATGAGGAAAACCAAAAGGGCACAAGTTTTTGAATAGTTTAAGTTTCCAAAAACCCCTGTTTTCTAGACAGCACCTTTTTGAAATTTTAACAAGTTTGTTCTATGAAGTAACTCAAAATGACTTGAATTTTCTACCACACAAGGAACCCACAAAATAAGGAATGTCTGCCAAAAATTATCATTTTTGGAAGCTCATAAGTAGTCTAATAAATTCAATGTCCATTTATGTCAGAATTGAAATTTGAACAACTTTGAACTATCCAGTTTATCCAATTGGGCCAATTTTCACATATGTTATGCATCTCAACTAATAAGAATTTTGGGCAAAAGGATTTTTAATTTATACTTTGTTTGCCTGGTGGAAACATCATTTTTCAGAGATGGAAAAGAGGAAAAATGATCTCTTTGTAATTTTCACAAAGTGGCCAGGGACTTGTTTGTGAGCCTAGTCAGCATCTTCTTCTTCCTCCCTGTAGCATCAAGTGGAGGTATGGCTGCCCATGCTCCATGCCTTCGATTGGAAGGTTTCCTACTGGTTAAAACCTCCCCCATGTGCACCTCCATACTTGCTACCTGCCCCCTCTCTCTCCCCCTCGAGTTCCTCTTTCTCTCTCTTAATTTTTCCCAAACCGAAACCCTAGCCCGAGAGGCTCGCCGTCGATTTGGCCATTGGAGAGCTCGCCGGCGGTCTCCGTGTGGCTCATCCTCTCCGCCTCGTCGTCCTTATCTTCTGGGCAAGAGGAATCGGGAAGGGAAGCTCCGGGGAGCCCGCGCCGTCCGGAGTTCTTCCTCGGGTCCGGTGAGCTCCGGCGGGAGATTGCCGTCGACTCGAGCCCCCTCCGTCTTCACCGTGTATTCCCGCGCGTCTAGGGTGAGCTTGTGCCCCTCGCCATCCCCTTTCCCCTCTCCCTAGCCCTCTGGATCGTCGCCGCGCCGTCCTCCTTTCTCGGCCGCCGCGCGCCGCCGTCGCCGGTCGCTCTCTGGTGGTCGCCTGGAAGCGGCGCTGCCCTTGGTTGGTTGCCTGCGTCGAAGACAACACGGGGGTGTGTTTGAATCGAAAAATGAGGGCCGGAAGCTCCGGATTGGACCTCGCCGGAACCCTCCCCGCCGGCAGGTGACGTCGGGTGACGTCTGCGTCGCCTTGACCGCGCGCGTGGGCGGTCAAACCTGCGTGTGGGCCGCGCCTGCCCGCGTGGCTGCCACCATGGCTGACTGGCCTGCTTGTCAGCGACTGGGGCTAGATCTCCTCGCGTAAGAAATGTCCTGGCCGGCCCAGTAGCTGGATCTAGCCCATCCATAGTCTTTTTCCATTTAATTTTTTCCAGAAAAGTGCCTGTTTACTTTTGGCCTTAAAAACCGACCTAAAAGATAAATTTGACCAAGACAAAATTCACAGTTGTAAAGCAACTAAATCTAAACCATCTCCAATTTGTAGATCTACTTTTGGACGAATACTTTAGACATGAAAAATGTTTTGGCAACAGGTACAAGAAACAGCAAAATGAGCACCATTTTAAATTCACAACTCCGAATGAGGTGTATCCAATTGCATTGGAAAGACCTTGAAATTTCCTAACAGCAGAAATTAACCTTGCTTCCAAATTCCTAGTATTTTTTAAATGGGATGCAATTTGGTAAAACACCATGAAGCACTTTGGTGATTTTTATAAATCATTAAAGATGATTTTTGGTGCAAACCCAATTCGATGGTCTTGTATTTGTTTAGGGCTATCCACAACTAGCTTGGTTTAATTTTTAGAGCCTCCTAGAAAGTTTGGTGGACAGATCTTTATTTTGCATGTTTCTGCCATTTTGGTATTTTAGGTATTTAATTTGAGTGAATATATTTTTGTGTTGCAAAGTTGTTTTCTAGCATGTACAAGTTGTGTGCACTTGTTTTATAAGGTTTACTTAGCTATTTTAGCATGTTAGTTTGTGTGGACTTGAGTTGAGAAGAAATAGGATTTATGATAGTAGCATATGTTTTATCTCTAGTTTATACTTGCATAGAATTTTTGAGTGATGAATTTATGTGCAAGCACTTGGATTGTTGTATTGAGATATTGGATCCAGTACCATGTTGGTACTGATATTGTGTTGGTATCATCTCTGCTAGCTTGCACTTGAGTTGGTAGAGAAGCATGAGTAGTTTAGTCATCACTATGCAAATGCTAGTAATTTTCTCCCTTGTGTAGAATTTTTGGCATAAAAATTTGTGGTTGTGTAGCCACATATTTTTGTGTTGTGTTCATAGGACCAGTAACATTTTGGTGATTTTTTGATGAGTACTTGACCCCTGAAGTTTTCACTTGTGTGGGAAAAATAGCATGAGTAGCATTACCTTGCTTATTTTTAGCACCCTATTATTTTCTACTAGTATGGTTATTGAACTAGATACTAGTTTAGTCTTTTGTTTATTTTTAGCAAGTATGACCAGAGGTCTTGTGACCTCTTAATGCTTTGATATGCTAGTGGAACACCCACTGGTGTCATTGCATTTTTGGTGAAAACGTTATTTCCCCCACACTAGATGTGTTTCCTTTATATAGTTCTCTAACTAATGAGTGCCTAGTATTTTTTCCTTGGGCTTTTGAGTGCTAAACGAAAATGAGTATGCTTATGTTTGTAAGTGGTTGTAATCATGTGTGGCTTGCTAGGAAAACCCCATTCTTGGAGTGTGGTTTGATTCCTCTAGTAATGCCCTTTTTTATTACCACTAGTATGTAGGAGTTGCCCTGCAAATTGATGCCTTGTTTCATTAAATGGGGTATTTTTGTTATAGCAAGTATAGATGTTTTTCACTCCTTTTTTTATGACATGGACCCTCTGGTTGTATTTCAATTACTTGATTGAAATGCATCCATTGATTCTTCATGTTTGAGTAGTACTAGTTTCCCTAGCATTTTTGGTATTGAATTTTTCCTGCCAACTTGTGTTTGGTAGATATTTGTGTATCCTAGCATGAGGACATGTTTTCATTTCCCATTATGATAACATGGTTCCTTGTTTGCATTTTAGTACTTTACTTATTATGCATGCTTGCATAGAAAACCCTTAGTAGAAGCATGTCAATAGGATTCCTCCTTTTTAGTCATTGTTTCTATTGTTCTCACCATGAGAATTGTGTGTTTTGTGATGAGTCTATTGCCTTGTTGCACTTGTGTAGTCTCACTGATTTGTAAAAGTCACTTTTGCAAATCATGTGTTTTATTTATTCTTGATGTGAAATTAGGCTTAGTAGAATAGCTACCTTGTTCTTTTTGTGGTTTGGTTGATAGACCCATTGCCATGATTATTATTGTGCATGTTCTGGATACTCTTAGTAGCCTCACCCATGTGAAACTAAGTGTATTTTGGGTTTCTAAATATCTTGGTATGAGAGTGGCACACCCACTGAATCCATGATATTGAGGTTGTGAGATATGTTCCTCCAACCTTGAGCTGTCTTATTAAATGGCATTTCTGCCAAGTGTGTTTGTTTGATTGTTTGCCTCAATTAATAATTGGGTGATTGGTTATTATTAGTTTCCTTGCTGTATGTATTGTTATGCATTGTTGCTTGCCTTGATTGGTTCTGAATGTGTGTCCGTTATTCTTTTTACGACGTTAGAAAACGAAGAGGAAGGAAGTGTCGTGAAGCTCTGTTCCAAGTTCCAGTCACTCCAAAACTAGGGACACAAGGAGTTGCCAGGCAAGCCATCCTGATGCTTGCTGATACAATACTTATCATTATCTATCATGCATGTTTTACCTCTGAAGTTTTACCAAAACTTGATTATCAAAACTATTTTTGATGTGGCTATTACTACTATACTATTATATATAGGTTACTATTATGCCAGTAGTTAAACTTGGTAATACCAAGCCCATAAGCCACCATATGGTATTTATTACCATCAAATATACTAGTCCCTAAGTGGACACCCTACAATTGTGATTTTACAAAACAAAGGCTTTACGGAAAAACCCGGAGAAAAGGCGGATCCTTATTCTCCGGAGGAATGTGGAAGTGGTCATTTTTGGGAAATTGGTGTTTTTCAAATGACACATAACCTAGTCTTCGCCGGACAACCTTTACCGTACTGCCACCCTACCCCAACATGGCACGGGGCTTAACTTGAAGTTTGTTCTTATTAGTGTGTGCTATCTCACTTGCTATAAGGGACGTCGTACCCTCGAACCGAATGTCGCCAAAACTCCCAATGTTGAGGCATATAAAGTGTGGGATTAATTTTCCCTCCGGATGCATTCATTGAGGCTCCCGGCTAGGCAGAGTGCGACTTGGTGCCGGGGAGACAAACTCAATCGAGAGATAGACATATTCTAGCTTGAACATAGTGGATGGTTATGATCAGATACCTGATGTTTACATACTGTTGTTACAGTCCGTGGTTGTTCACGGTAGGTGTACCGTATCTGGTGGATGTGTACACCTCTTCAGAGTACAACTTTTTCGAAGAAGCCGCGTCCTCGGATATGGATAGTTGAATGGCCATGTAGCTAGTATTGTGTCAATGTTTTCAAAAAGGAGTTTTTGAAAAGGAGTTTTGAACTTGTGAAGTTCGGAAAGGAAGGAAAACTTATACCGTGGAGGTACCGTCGATGATGAAAAGCCAGAAGTATACAAAACAAAATGTTTTGCAAAGAAAACCTTTTCTACCCTAAGCAAGAATTCTGGAAAACTGATTCCAAGAAGTTTTGCAAAGAGAAAATATTCTTTAACAAAGCTTTTACGAAACCTCTTGTACATGTGATATCTACAAGAGAAATAAAACTATATTATTTTCTTCTGAAGTATCTTCTTCAACGAAGGTACAGATTAATTTGACTGCAACTGTGGTGTCATCATATATGAACACCATTGATAGTGAACCCTATTTATAGCCTACCCATTCCACCATATAAGCATACTTGCATATTTGGTAAGTTACATGATGGATGTCTTGCTGAGTACATTCAAATGTACTCATTATGGTTTCTCCCCTGGTATCTACTTGCCAGACTTTGAGGAGAAAATCTGAGGAGGAGATCAGCTCGGAGGAGAACGCTGACGACTTTGCGAACTAGGCTCGTCTCCTAGTCAGCAGCCTGTAGGTTAAGGCGTGACTTGGGCTCATCTACTGTTGTGTTTTAATTGTCTTCCGCTGTGTTTGTTAAGTTGCCTGCCCTACGTGGCAGTTGTGTTAAACTTGATCATGTGATCATTTATGTAATACCTTTATGTATTCGTGTAATGGATGATGTATTTCTGTATGCCAACTTTGTATGTTGTTCACGACTGATCTTTCTGGGATCGTGAATGTATGCGTACGGAGGGTTTCAGACTGCCGGTCTGGGGTCCTTACATTCATGCCTCCTCACCACCTTGCTCGAGTGACATAAACGTGAAGGGGGATGTGATGTTGCCATTAGGGAGAAAACAACGATGAGAGTGCCCGCGTGCATAATCATTGCTTACATTACACACTTTTTTAATGCAGTTATCTGTTGCTTGCAACTTAATACCTAAGGGGGTTCAGATGATAACCCGAGGGTGGATTATTAGTCATAGATGCAGATGGCTGTCGGTCTATGTATCTTTTGGTAACGTCCGCACTAAATATCATAGTAGTCTTCATGTCATATTGTGCACTACGGTGCAACCTCTATTTGTCAATTGCCCAGCTGTAATTTGTTCACCCAACATGCTATCTTTTATGGAGAGACACCACTAGTGAACCTATGAACCCCGGTCCATTTTTCCACACCGTTAAACAAACCACAACTATTTCCTGCTTTCTTTACTTACTTCAAGCATACATCATTTTCCACACTATACGTCTAATCTTTGTTTTCAGCAAGACCAGTGAGATTGACAACCTCACTGTACCGTTGGGACAAAGTATTTTGGTTGTGTTGTGTGCAGGTTCCACGTTGTTGCTGACACCGGTGAAGCGCCAGCACCACCGTCAGTGGCATCAACCTTCCTGAGATCCTCTTCCTCCTACTGGATTGATAACCTTGGTTCTTAACTGAGGGAAATTCTTGCCACTTGCTCATCACACCTTCTCTTGGGGTTTCCAACACACCATCAAAGGGCATCACTGTTCTACAAACCTCTGCACTTGTAGGCCCAACACTATCTACAAGAATAGAAGCGTGCGTAGACATCACACAACGTTGATCAAATTTTGAAGAGATGTGAGGAAACTAATCTTGTTCTTAATTGGGCGAAATGCCACTTCATGGTGAATGAAGGAATTGTTCTTGGGCATAAAATTTCTGAAAGAGGTATTGAAGTTGAGAGAACTAAAGTAGAAGCAATAGAGAAAATGCCCTGTCCTAGGGATGTTAAAGTTATTCGTAGTGTTCTTGGTCATGTTGGTTTTTATAGGAGGTTTATTAAAGATTTCTCTAAAATATCAAAGCCTCTTACTAATGTTCTTTAAAACGACGTACCTTTTGTTTTTATGATGATTGTAAGGAAGCTTTTGAAACATTAAAGAAGGCTTTAACTACTGCTCCTATTGTTCAACCACCTGATTGGAATTTACCTTTTGAAATTATGTGTGATGCTAGTGATTTTGCTGTAGGTGATGTTCTTTGAAAGCGAGTAGATAAGAAGTTGAATGTTATTCATTATGATAGTAAGACTCTTGATGTTGCTCAGAATAATTATGCTACTACTGAAAAAGAGTTCTTAGCTGTAGTTTTTGCTTGTGACAAATTTAGGCCTTATATTGTTGATTCAAAAGTTACTATTCATTCTGATCATGCTGCTATTAGATACCTTATGGAAAAGAAAGATGCTAAGCCTAGGATTATTAGATGGGTGCTGCTTTTACAAGAGTTTGATTTGCATATTGTCGTCGGAGCACCATCGGGATGCACAACCGCGCCGGCCGGAGCGGGCGCACGACGGCCGGGGTACCTAGGGCACCAGGGAGAGATCGAAGGAGATAGGGACGGAGCGGAGCTCACCCTTTACATGGAGGAGATTCCGGTGAGGGCGGAAGAGGCGCGGTGGTGGAGATCAACAGCGACGAGGGCCGACCGGAGACGAAGAAGATGCCTCCGATTCTCCCTCTTGAGACCATCCTAGCAACCGTGGTTCTACGGGGAGATAGAGGACGGCTTGGCGGACCTCGTGGAGTGCTCCTTTGGTCACGGGAAAACTCGGTTTGACGGCGCCGTGCGATGGTTTTCTGGCGGGCTAGGGTTCTCTTTCGGGAGGGATATAGAGAGCGAGGAAGTGAGGCGGGTGAGTAGGAGGAGAGAGGGGCGTCGAGGCTTCTCTTCGCCCTTATCCTCGCAAGGAGGCAGACACAGAGGAGGTCACGTCAACGGCGTCAGTGAGGACACGCAGGAGCTCCTTCTGGCGGGAGGAAGAAGACAAAAGCACTTTTGCGAAAACCCCCAAGACTTTTCAGGAAATTGCAGAAAAACCCTCCTGTCCTAAAACTGAACAAAAAATAGATGTTTTCAGGGCAGTTTTGCAAAAATAAAATTTAGCAATAATACTTTTTGGAAACCTTGTAAAATTTCCAACGTCTCCATGTGTTGGTTTTCCAAATTTGAATTTTTTTGAAAACAAATTTTGGGTGATCACTTTAAGTGAATTTTATGAAAGTTTCACTTAATTTCAAATTAAAACATGGTTCAAAATTTTCATGCATGCCATGCCACGAACACAATACCACAACCCTATGCTAGCAAAATTTGGTATGTTACAAATCTACCCCCTTACAAGAATCTCGTCCCGAGATTCTCGAAGGAGAAGAAAGAAGGAACACCGTTTTGAAATGATCTTCTCGAACCTTACGGTTCTCTTCGTGAAGGGGTTGATCCGTAGCATCGTGAAGTATTGAACGGATAGACCTTAGGTAAGAGGAAAACTCTTAGGATTTGATCTTCACAAAGATCGAGTATCTCATGGGTAACTCATGACAGGAATGTTCAAAAAGAACTGTTGAGTTAACGTGCATGAAACACATCAAGGTAGTGGAGGGAGTAGGAGAAGGTTTAAAGTTTGTGGACGAATGTTCTTGAAAGGATTTAGAATATGAGCTTTGCACAAGACTTTAAATCCTTTTGGAAAAGAAAGGTTGGAAAACTTATGGTATCGAGGTTTCTTCGAAGTAGAATACCAAGATGGGAAGGATGGCCTTGAATATAACAATGTAATATGCGTAGACGAGGGAGGACACGAGAAAACACTGTAGTCGTGCGTCGGAGAAAATTTGATATAGGATCATGTTCACTCTTCGGAGTGGACACAGTAGATGAAGGTACTTTCATTCCGTTAAAATTTGTCGAAATCTTTATCAAAGATCATGATGTTACTTCACAGCAGAAGATGAGTAACCAAAGGATGTTGGAACACCATAATTAAGGAGGAATTCTTGGTCACACCATAAGGATGGGTAATCAATGTTGATTGAAACACCGAAAGGAATAAGTAATCTCCTTCCTATTGTGGGTTTGATGTAGCAATACGTTTACCACATGGTTAAGACCCCATGGCTGAAGTGACTGACAAATTCACACAATGTGTGAGATGATTAAAACTTCCAGTACCGACAACTTGAAACAGGAAATTGATCCATGGCGGTTACAAAACACCATGATATGTTCTCGCGATGAACTTTTTTCCACTAGAACAAAAAAAATTGGAGGTTCAACGCGGAGATATTGGAAAGATCAACTTCCAAGTTATTCTTGATGTTCTGGATACCGACAACAGGCTCACGACAAGCATTCAATAGATCATCAAGTGAAAGTGAAAGTTTGGTTTGGAAGGACGGTGAAGAAACTCCTGGAATAAGCCACACAAGAATTTCTCACGGAGAGTGGTTGTTCTTACGGATTCAAAGGATTACAAAGTTAGGCCTTCCGGCTAATTGTGTCAACCACAACATCAACCATGCTTGATTTTGAGAAGACCTAAGTCGAAACCCTTGAGGAAACACCAACCATCGTTGCTGCTTGAGATTCACTCTGGTTAGTGGGTTGATAACTCAGACTCGATATATTTGATCGAAGAGGTTGCACCAGCTACCAACGAGATACGTATGTTAGATTCTCAAGACATGGACTATGATGTCAAGCTCGAAAAGATGAGCAGGATTGTAGAACTCATTTATTAGCAACTTATGAAAGACGGTTGCACCTACATGAATTACTTGCAAGGAAACACATCAGAGTCCTTGTTGGGAAGACGGTACGAAGATACGGAAGTTCTTGGACTTCTTCTCTTTTACGAACGATCAGTCAGGGGCTTAGTGTGGATGCAAACTTCTTCAAGGAATGGAGGTAACAACCCATCTCAAGAATAGTCCACACATGCATGACCGACTTGGGATTATTCCCGAAGGCAACAAAAGAACTATACTCAGATCCACGGCGACAACTTTCACCATAAGCACATGAACCAGAGTAGGTTACTTCGAACATCTAGAACCCAACTTCACGATGACACAAAGATGGTTCTCAAGAGTTTCCAACATTAGTGCCAATTGTTCAACATGAACCTCTTGCAACTTGGAGAAAATAGGAATGTCATCGATGGGCTTGACAACACCTTATCACGATACTCCAAGCAGAGGAATTCATATGGTATATGAACAAAGCAAAATGTCAGTTAGGCGAAAGAACATGAAGGTGTACTCAGGCAAAACACCATGAGTGAAAACACCATAAGGATAGTCCTTGAATCTGGACTTCATCTGATGATAGCCCAAATCAAATCAAGGTAGGATGATATCATGTCCACTACGGAGATACTATCCTGCTTCAACGCAAAGGAACTAGACATCCCTTAACAAAGGAACAAGTTGGGAAGAGTTCGTGTCTTTCAACTCTCCAAGTTGTTGTTTAAGCTCAACCAAATAGTTCAGGGTATCCAGCATAGCTTCTTGGAGAAAGGAGTAGTTCAGATTACACCTTGTTTAGACACCACGGTCAGGTGACCACCTGATGATACTTCTAGAAAGACAACCAGAATATCACAACCCACCGGTATGTCTTAGAGTTGGAAAGGAGGCTTGCTTTTCAAAGCAACTGATATGGTCTGGAGGGATTTGGTACGAACCTATTTTTCTGACCAAAAATGTGCACCGGATGGAACGTACTTGGTGACACAATTAACTTCAAACAGACTGGGTGACCAGTAATGCTAAGAAGAATACAAATGTTTTCTTAGATTTTTCCAAAGCAATAGGAATTGCTAGAATATCTAATACACACCCACCATTCTTGAGCATTCAAGCTTGAACTAAGGGTGAGTGGAAATGTGTAAGAGCATCACTTCATCAACAAGGACATGAAACTCAGCACGCCCTCTTGATATGTAAGAGTGTGATACTTAAAGGTAGAACAGAACAGAAGCTACTGAAACTTCTTTAATCTACGAATTACAAAACTTTGACCTGGTACTAGAGATGAACGAGGTACTGGAGTTTGTTTCTCCTAACATCCCAAGGTGGAATTTTTGACGAGAAACAATAGCAAATGCGTTGGAAGACTCCAACAAACCTATGCATCTTTATTTCCACATGATGGGCAAAGGTAGGAAAGCAACTAAAGATTAAGAACATGCTCTGGAAATTCCAGAGATCACGGTGAATACACAGGGTGATACTCTTTTGTAAAACCCATGCTAGGTAGATTGGTATAGCTGAATCAAGAAGGAAAATGTGGAGGCCATGATGATCACTATTGTTGTGATCTCTTTTAGTTCCAAAAGAAAACCTATGGCTATGAGAGTTGGAATTGCCTAGCCACACTGAGGTGGAATAGATTCTTCAGCATCCAAAGGACCAGAACTTGGGTTAAAGGTCAGCATCCTGTACTGGTAGCATGAGTATTACATGGTTAAGAAACCACATGACTCAATTCACCGCAATTCAGCACATTCCGAGACCTTCGGTTCAAGTCCAAAGGTTATAAATGTAGAGAAAGAAATAACTGATATCTTAGTGCCTTGAAGAACACTACGAATAGAAATCATGAAGTATCTTCCAGAAACCATACGTAGCTCCGGAAGTATCTGATTAAAAGACCAGGAATACATTCGAGATGAAAAGGAAATCTCGAGGTTCAGGATTTCAGACTTTAGAACAGGATAATGTGGAATCCACACAACTCTGAGAGACTAGAATGGAAAGGAAATCTCACAGTTTAAAAAATAACGGACTTTAGAACACACACGACTCAAGAAACCCAACACTAGGTCAACTTGGTTAACAACGTCCTTGCCAAAGAAGGCACCTAGGTTCTGAATGACTAGAACCTTTTCAAATCAAAACAGGTAAGGGGACCTAGAGTTAGAGCGATACCAGATAAGGAGTAAAAAGAATCCTAAGAAGGGTTTTCACAATCCATTTGGAGTTTTCATATAGTTTTCACAAACACTAGACTCAACATCGACCAAGCAGCAAGGTTTTCCTACAGACATTCCTGCTCTGATACAATGACTTCTCATAACCCCAGACCCAAAGGTATACATACTGTTATGCGCTCCTAGTCATGGACCCACAAGGGCTTCAAGGTTACCAGCCCCGGCCGCAACAAACAACAGCAGGCAGACCAGATTCATCGGCACGCGGGCCGGATCACCACGGTACTACTACTCCTTGTGTCCATGCTAGTCATAACCAACTATGCATATCAAAGCATCCACGAATCGAATGAAACCGAAGGAACGGGACCAAAGATATACAAAGATGCTATGTGTCTAGAAAGTGCAACAACAATCGAGGGTTACTGGGGTTACCAAGCCCCAGGCCGAATCACATCGGCAGGCGGGCTCGGACATGGATCATCGGCTCCACAACCCCTCGACTGCGACAACTATGCAGGCATAGCCAAAACTGTATAATCATGAGCTCGAAACCAACAACCGATCAAAGCAGTACTCTAGACAAGGAATCTGTATTAAACAAGTGTTACTAGAGTATAGCTTACAAACAGAGGTCACATGACCCAACATTACATCTGACAACGGAAGGCAAAGTATGTTGCTAATCAACAAGAATCAAAAAGGCCTAAGAGGCCGCAACATAAGGCGACGTCCCATCCCATAGATTCCAGCCTGCTACCTGGGAACCCCAAACTACTCGTCGATGTCCATGTTGAAACACCACCGAACTGAGGAACTCCACCCGAACCAAGTTGAAGCAAACATGAGTACAGGAGGTACTCAACAAGACTTAGTTAACCTATTATATATCTGCTTCTTTTAGAAAGAGTTATGAAGGTTATTTTGCGTAAAGCCATGTTTGTTTTCCAAGTTGAGGAAGGAATAGCACGTCTCATGGAGTGTTTCGAAAACAGATGAGAAAGCTACTCAACTACTGATATCATCATCTTTTAATCCACCAAATCAGTTCAGCACCTCGTGCTTCAAAGATCACCACCTCAAGTTGTTCCGGTAACTCATGCTACAAGGTAACCCCTCTCGGCATCTCCGAGGAGGCATCCTTCATTCGTTATCAGCAAGTTTTAATCATTCCGTTTAAGTTGTCTATGATCACAGAATCTATCACCAAGCCGTCCTTAACCGCGGACACGGCTTTTCGAAAAGATTTATCCCTGCAGGGGTGTACAACTTTAACCACATGTACCAACCAACTCTTAATGCCAGTACATTAGCACTATTCCGGGAAGTGCCGATAGTTGGAGGTTGACCACGACCTTTCCCTTACTTCTCCTATTCCATGAGTCGCTCTGAGTAGAGATGGACCGCCAATAGGGAGTGGCCATCTCATGTCGGGTCTCTATCGTTGTGCGCAATGCTCGACGGTTACCTACCCACAGAGCGCCGATACATCCCCACATCCTAGTTTTGAAAATGTTTTAATATCCCCGCAAATCCAAATGGAAAGCCTGAACTAGGCGAATCATGGAACAAACTAGGCAAGTTGATACCGAGGGGAATCCAGTCCCCGTGTGGATGCACGCTCAGTCTTGGATCGAAGACGAGAACTCGCTCCTAGGGGCATGAACGAGACAACCACCATAGACCCTCTTTGGTCTCGTCATCCACACCTTTAAATCATATTAAACAAGTTCTCTTAACTTTCCACAACATCCTATCATACTAGATTCATTCGCAACTCTGATTCTTCAACCGGATGGAGCAGAGATAACAAGCATGTATGACTAAGCACAGCATATTTAAGGCTTTGGCGATGAACACAATCAAACCTATGGAGAGCAACGATCTTTTGTGAAGAGAGTGTGGTTTCTTCACCAACTTCAACAAGGCAAGTAACACACCATCAGCTACCTATTATTTTCCTATGAATTACTAGAGTTTTGAGTAGTATGCATGATAGGTGATTTCCTCTAAGTACTATGCTATGATATATCCTAGTAGTATGTAGCCATCCTAATTCCTTGTTATTTTGAATAATTAGTACTTAGTAGATTCTTAGCCTTGCTACAAATTTGTTTTACTCAAGGTTGTGCAAAAATTCTAAGTAACAACTTCAATGAACCACCCGGGTGGATTTGGTAGTTCATGGTTGTTGATAGTTGAGTGTATCCCCGAGGGGTGTTCACTTGAGGAATGCCACCCAGGAACAAAGTGATTATGATGTTCCCCAAGTTTAGATTGCTTCCAGTGCAACCTTTAGTCATATGGGCTCTGTCTTGATCAAGTAAGTTGTGAGGGTTCAGCCTGGGCTTGACAAGCATATGTAGCATAATTATATGTGGAACGGCTCTTGCCATTGGGTTGAATTCTTGCTTCTGAAAGATCTCGTCTCAGTTCTTCTCTTTTCCTTAATGCACTCAGGGTGTATATGATGTCTGGGTTGATCTGAGTCTGAAGGTGAAAGTGCACAAACTCTGCAGAGTCAACAAACTAAGATCTTAGTCGTGTCCCCGGTTATGGACAACATCGAGCAGCTGGATAAGGATGGACGGAAGAATCACATCACCATTTTCAATAAGTAAAATTTTGTCTAAGTGAAAAGTAGTTGTGGTACTTGGAGTTCAGTCCAATGATGCCACCCTTTTGAAAGAAAAGTTTGTTTTACAAAAGAGATAGAAGAAAACTGGCTTTATGCAAACTTAGCCAAAACTCCACTCAGCCATATAAGCATGTAGTATTAGTCTCGCCCTTTATACCCACCATAGTGTTACTGTCGGATATATACCAAATAGGGGTATAGAAGATGGTAGGCCAGGTGCCGGATTACCAGGGTGGCCGAAGTGGTAGTGGGCTTAGGTCCATTAGGCGGCCCAGTAGTCCGACGCGCAGAAGCCGGATTCTAGAAGAACCCGGATCACAGCCCATGTGATCTGGCTTGGAGGAGAAGACGGATTCCTTGTTTTCCAAGTTACAAGTTACCGTAGTTTTCTAGGTTTCCTATTCTGTAAGCCCTAATCCGGCTGTTATATAAAGCCGGACGGGAGATAGATAGATAACAAACGAGAAAACAGAGAAGCTCTACGCCAACTCGCCGAGAAGCTCATCCTCGACGAGTAGCTTAGATCCAAACCCTCACATTGTAATCCTGTTTACGGGCTTTAGTCCCAATTAGTGAGAAGTGCAGGAGTAGGCACGTCGTACTGTCGCGACGTACCGAACCTGGGTAAAATCCTGTGTTCTGTGTTACTACGCTATCTCGTTACCCCACGTCTCTACCGTAGTCTCATGGCACCCCCGTCTATGAAAACTACTACGATGTCTCGACAGTTGGCGCCCACCGTGGGGCAAACGACGTCAGGCGTAAGATTCCGATCTGGGATACTTGGCGGAATCGGAAGATCAATCACTGTCGGAAGCTTGGAATTCGACAACGACGTCGGGCGCTTCCTCGACAACGGATCCTACATACTGGCGCAAAACCACCTGGTAAGTGCCTGCGTGTTACCGATAGGATCTGCTAACATCTTTATCGGACTAACTGCAGAAGCAATGGGGTTTTGCGGTGGAAGCAAATTTATCCCACCCGCCCTATACCCAGTCGAAGATGACTATGATGCTGGATTCTGCTCAGATCGCCGACACAAAAGTGATACACACTTTATCGGCATGGTGCAATCCGAAATCGCCGAAAACACGGATGATGGAAATCCCGTCCAAGAGGCAGACAACAACGCACCCGTCATGGAGACGGAAGATCAAACACCCGTCACAGAGGCGGAAGATCCGACATCCGTCAACAAGACGATGAACTCGGAAGCAGAATCCGTGCTTGCCGCCATTGAGGCGAGGTTGGAGTCGGAAACCGGATCGGATAACTTCGACTCTGAAGACGAAGATGAGGACGCCTTCGTAAGAAAGGTTAAATCCTTTCAAGAGGGATTCCATGAAGTCTTAATGGCAAAACCGGCTGATACCACAGACGCCGGCAGCCAGGAAAGCCCTAAAACCCCTCCGCCAGTGGAAGAGAGAGAAGACGGAGAAACTTCTCCGATATTCCCCAATGTCAAGGAGATGACAGAAGATGAGCCTGTCAAAAAACCTCCCTCTTCCAAGAAAAAGCACCGTGCTTCTAAAAAACTCCAATACAAAATCCGGAAGAAAAAATCAGCTGATCTCGCTGATGAAAACCTGGAAGTTGGAGATGTTAGCGGAACAAAGCCTGCGGAGAAGAAATCTAAGGAAATCACTGCTCCACCAATGACGGAACAGGAAGAGCAAGAGCTATTGCAAACACCAGTGGGACCAGATGAACCCCCTGAGATGCTGGAAGCCAGGAGACAAGCTTTCCAACGGCAACAGCAACATCTACTCAGATCTCGGCAACATCTCCAACAAACCCATAATGACATCAAAGTCATGAAGGAAGAAATAGAGGAGTACGAGAGAAAGCATAGATCCGCGTTAAAACCTACTAGGTTACCCGGAATCGCAAGACCGGAAGAACTGCCGCCAAAAGAAAGGTTCCATAACCCATCTTGGCAAAAGCAGGTAAACGGCAAAGATGCCAAGGGCGAACCAATATACAAGACCGCAGCAGAAAACGCGGAAGCAGCGTTCGCGATTCTTAACAACGATCTGTATTCCAACGGGGAAAAACTCCAAGGGGTGTATGCTTTCCTAGGAAAAGCATTGCAACAACAACAGCGCGCTCAAGAGCGATCAGGGAGGCTGCATGATAACTCCTCCCTATGCAAGACAGCTACTTGCGCTGCTGGAGCACCTGGACCGGAAGAACCCGGGGATTCAGACAACTCAAAAGATAAAAAAGAGGATCCGAGAACAGACAAGAAAAACCCCGACAACCGGGATGCAGCGTCTAAAACCGGATCCCATCTCCCGAAAGATGGGTATAAACCCCATGATCGGGAAGACAAACACCGGAAAGACGGCAAAATAATGCCACCTCCGAGAAACCCAGCTGAGAAAGCTGGACGATACGATATACCTCACAGGCGTGAGAGATCCCGGACACCGCCTAAGGACAAAGAAAGGCACAGGAGTAGAACTCCGCCTAATCCAAAAGGGCGCGAACACGGAAGAGATAGAAACAATCCCGGAAGAGCGCGTTCGTGCAACAATGGAAGAGAAAGGAGCAGATCCCCTTCCGTCCATTCAGCCGGAAGATATTCTGCACACATTGACAGAGCAGAAAAAGATGATCTATACTTTGGTCCTAAATGTTTTACCGACAGGATCCGAAGAATAACGCTGCATTCTGGCTTTGCCAAGGTCGGTCCAACGTACCAGAAATACACTGGCAGCACAAACCCGGATACCTGGCTCTCGGATTACTATACAGCCGTCCAGATCAACAATGGGACAGACCTGGAAGCTGTCAAGTTTCTTCCCCTAATGCTGCTGGATGGAGCCAGAGATTGGATCAATGGATTACCGTCACGCACAGTCGATAGCCGGGACGATATGGCTAGAGTATTTACTCAGCATTTCCGGGGAACATACAAACGCCCGAATAGCATCAACCAGCTAAACCGTTGCACACAATTTGAGGATGAACCATACGTGGATTTCATCTCCAGATGGACAGCAATGAAGAATAGTTGCTCTGGAGTAACTGACGTACAAGCAATGCATGCTTTCGTCAATGGCCTAAAACCCGGACTTGTACCGTTCATGGTTGGTTCCAAAAAGCACAAGGATCTCAGATCCATGCTTACAACCGCCAATGAGCATGCCGCAGCCGAGGATGACATCAGAGCAAGAGGAGGCAATATTGAATCGTTGATACTTGCCAAGAAAACCCCTCGTTCTGACAAAAAAGCCACTCCAAAAACAACGACAAAGCCCAAAGAGGTGAACATAGCCTTTGGAGGAGAAAAGGGAAATAAGTGGAAAGGACGCAACCCAGATCCAATCAATTACACTCCAGAGGAGTGGGAAAGGATTAAGTCGGAACCTTGCGTTCACCACTCGCAATTTGGGAAACCCACCCATACAAACGCGCAATGCCGGCTGAATAAGCACATGAAGGGCACTGCAGGGTCCGGAAATAAAGGGAAGGGTTCCAAAAGGAAACCCGCCAAACAAAAGCCAGAGGCTGACAAAGAAGACAGTGAATCGGACACTGACGAAAAAATCCAGGAACAGCAGCGTAAAGGCGAACCCAAGTTTCCGAGGGTTGATGGAGAAGCAATGCTAACTTTCTTAGCAACCCCATCAGCAAAGGTGGCAAAAAGAACACTTCGAGAAATAAACGCGGTTGCGCCGGCAACCCCGAAATTCTTGAAGTACTCTAATACACCGATAGTCTGGGATCAGTCTGATCATCCCGGAAATATCCCTGAACCCGGCACACAAGCTCTTGTTGTAAGCCCTATTGTTCAAAATACCAGGCTAAGAAGAGTGCTGATGGATGGAGGATCCAGCATTAATATAATGTACCTAGATACACTGAAGCACCTGAAGATTTCCGAGTCCCAGCTCAACTACAACAATATACGCTTCCATGGTATCGTCCCTGGCAGGCAAGCACGATCCCTAGGAGAAATTTCCCTAGATGTCACCTTCGGAGATAAAGATCACTTCCGGCAGGAAAGAGTATCCTTCGAAGTAGTGCCGTTCGAAAGCGTGTATCACGCAATACTCAGACGTCCAGCTTTCGCCAAATTCATGGCAAGATCCTGTTATATTTATAACAAGCTGAAGATGCCAGGACCCAAAGGAGGAGTAATCACTATAGCTGGTGATTTTAAGCTGGCAAACGAGTTGGAGAAAGAAAACGCCCTTTGCGCTCAGAGAGTTATAGCAAAGGAAGAATTGAAGGAATTAGCCAAGGAGGTATCGCCGTCAGAAATGCCAGCAGGAAAAGAAACTCGGAAGCCAACAGACAGCTTCAAGGCATCCGAGAATACAAGACAGGTAATCCTAGATCCCAAAGATCCGACAAAATTTGTCGTCGTAGGGACTGGGATGACTGACAAATAGGAAGGCGAGCTCATCAAGTTCCTCCGTGAGAACTGGGATATTTTTGCCTGGTGTCCAGCGGACATGCCAGGTGTACCCAGGGAACTTGCTGAGCACCAACTTAAGGTTATTCCTGGATCAAAACCCGTCAAACAAGGTCTTCGTCGATTTGACGGAAGAAGACGGAAGGCTATTGGCAAGGAAATTATCCGGCTTTTAGCAGCGGATTTCATCAAGGAAGTGATCCATACTGATTGGTCCGCAAATCCGGTATTAGTACCGAAGAAAGACACTACTGCTCTTAGAATGTGTATAGACTACACAGGCTTGAACAAATTGTGTCCGAAAGATAGGTTCGCATTACCGCGAATCGATCAAATAATAGATGCTACAGCAGGCTCTGAGCTTTTGTGCTTTTTGGATGCATACTCCGGGTACCACCAAATACGCATGAAAAAGGAAGATCAAATTAAGACTTCTTTCATAACCCCATACGGGACGTATTATTACGTAACCATGCCGTTTGGCCTGAAGAACGCAGGTGCAACCTACCAGCGTTGCATGCAACGTTGTTTGCATAGTCAGATTGGAAAAAATGTCCATGTTTATGTGGACGATATTGCTGTCGTAACCAAGGAAAAAGATACACTCCTTGAGGATTTGCGAGAAACTTTCGAAAACTTACGCACCTACAAGATGAAGTTGAATCCATCTAAGTGCGTATTCGGGGTTCCCTCAGGAAAACTTCTGGGTTTCATCGTTTCTCACAGAGGAATAGAAGTTAACCCGGAAAAGATCAAGGCAATCTTGAACATCACAAAACCTACCTGTGTCAAAGATGTCCAAAGATTGACGGGTTCCGCAGCTGCCGTTAGCAGATTTATTAGTCGGCTGGGGGCTAAAATCCTAACGTTATACAAGTTGTTGAAGAAATCCGACAAAGTCAAGTGGATAGCAAAGCTTTGGAATACATAGCAGTTATGTCTCTTCTATACTTAGTTCAATATCTATGTAAACATCTTTTGAGATCATGAAATAAAGTTGTTGGATTTCTGGTATCCATGTTTTTTGCATGTTCATTATAGTAAAAGCATGTTTCCACCTTCTCTATTTCCCAATGATCTTAAAAAATACTCAATGTTAACCCGAATTGTGCCTGTGTACTCGGCGTTAAGTAACTGAATGTTTTTTCAGCCTGCTAACGGCTAAAGGAAACTTGAATTGCCTGCGTGCCCAAGTTTCGGTTAAAAAGTTCCTTGTTTCTCTAAGCATTATCTGATTCCGTATGTGTTGGGTTGCTGGAACTAGTTAGTAAAAATGCCTTTAGCATGGTCCATGTTTCCGAGTTTAAACTGATTGGTTACTCCCAGTTACTCGACATGACGATTCATATTGCTATTTGAGCCATTTCAAACACTAAGGACAGTTAAAACATATATGCCAGAGAACTTAGAAGATAATGGAATAATAACATCCGAAAAACCTTGCAAAAAATTTCATAACTGATAATTGCAAAAGGCGGAATTTTTCATACAAATAGAAGCATTACATTGCAGATTACATTGAAAGAACAGTAATGCTCCTATTGTCTATTTTTTTCCATCCAGGTCAAAGGTAGCCCTTCAAGCATCGGATTCCTCCTCGCTGCTGTCGTCTTCGGGGATTGGAGGGATCTCCTCTTCTGGATAGTTAATGGAAATATTTACCATGGAGGCAATCTGGGTGGCGTGGCCTTTGATTTCATCAAAGATGGTATTTCGCTGAGTGTCCGTGTATCCCTGAGGGACACCGGACGCCACGCGCCAGGATTTAGCACCGGGGTAGTGCATGCGCATAAGGCCGAGTGCCATACGCGCACCACCCCGTGCAGCGGAACGCAGGATAGAATCCCTGGATTCCGCCACCTCCATGATGGCTCCCGGAAGTTTTTCAACTTCCGAGAACTCCCCAGTCCTTGCGGGAAGAAACTTGTTCACCAGCTGCATTCCAGCAGCACGGATCGAAGTCCACATCTTCCCAAAGGCTTGGATCCCTTCAAGCCGGGTACCATCTGGGATATCTCCTGTTTTTTCCGACAAAACAATCAAAAGTGTTAGGCAAAAAACAGAGAAGAGAATACAAGATATGGAATAATAAAAAGGGCAACGGAAAATTACCGATAAGCTTGTCAATCTCGGAGATTTCTTCCAGGCGGAGGTTCAGAGCATTTTCTAAATCCCGAATGGTGGATTTATCCTTCTCCGCCTGTTCAGAAGCCTTGGAGTTGGCAACTCCAAGGGCCAAGTTGCTAGCTTCCAGATCCTTTTGAGCCTTCACAAGATGCTTGTGAAGCTCCAAATTCTCCTTTCGGAGATTCTCGGCATTGCCGGCATCTTCAGCTATTTGCTTGGCCTTAGCCAAAGCAGCTGGAAAGCAAAGAAAATTCCGGTTTTAGAAAATTTTCGGAATAAGTACTTAGACAAAAAATTGAATCGCAAACCTCAGAAGAAAAATGTGTACCTGATGTTTCCGTCAAAGCAAGCTGAGACGATGCCAGTTCCGCCTCTCTCTCTTCAAGAATAGAAAGGAGATTTCTAACCTCCTTATTCTTGATAGTGAGTTTGTTGAAAACTTCCATGTTTATGGTTTCGGCGGTTTGCTGCAACATAGCAAGGAAAAGAATGGTTACAAAAAGCATCAAAGCAAAACAGGCATACAATTTTGTTTAATGCTTGGGGGCTAGAGTTACATACCTGGCTCATTCGGTGCAAACCCGCCAAGTTTTCCTGGAACTCTTTTGCGTATTCCGCAAAAGCAGTTCCGGCCGCGCTTAGGCCGTCGTTGATAATCTTGAAGTCTTTGTCAAAGGTGGGAATTTCCTCGTCGAAAGTCCGAGAAAATTTCTCCACCTCTGGAGCCGCCCTTTTCCTCGTATCCGTGTCCGACACAACGGGCTGGCTGGGCTCTGAGGGCTTGGTGGTGGGGGCTGCAGTTTGCTCTTCCGCCATTGTGGACGGCGTGTTCGGGGCAACGGCGGAAGAAGGTTGACCGCCTCGGCTGGAAGCAACCTTGTATTTCTTCAGCTTCTTTGGTTTTATACTGGAGGGAGGCAGGCTAAAAACAAAAAACCCGGAAAAGTTAAAAACAAACCGAAGATGGATGAAAAGTCCCCATAAAGGAAAATAGAATCCAGAAGAAAGAACCTGGAAGTGGCGACGGGGATTCCGTCAAGGTCGATAATTTCTTCCGAGGAAGTTATCTTCTTGCGCTTGCGTCCACCTGTAGTGGCGGTACGTAGCGCGTCCAGCTCGGCCTCGGATACCAAGTCCGAATCTGAAAGATCCCCGAACTGTCGGACGAACAAGATCAAAATCAGAAGCTAGAAAATCCGAGAAAAAGTAAAATTGTACCCAAATGACTGAAAAATTACCTTGGGAACCGGATTGTCGGCCGTATACATTGGCCGACTCGCTTCGTATTGGTCGCGTGATGCGACCAATTGGTTGATGCGCCGGCGAAGCTCCTTTGCGGGCCAATCCTTGGTGGTTGTCCGCATCGGATCCTTGACTCCCGTGTATTCGCACAGGAGACGGCCGCTGTGGTTGGCCAATGGCTGGATTCGCCTAATCAGCCAACATAGAACCGTGTCCATGCCGGTTAAAGGCGGATCCATGGAGGTGAGCTTGGCGATGCGCCGCTTGATCTTTAGTAGATCTGGCGGCAGAACCTGGACGGCTTCCGTTCCCTAGTTGTCTTGGGGAACTGCGGCAGAGTTCACGAAAGGAGGAACCCCGACAGCTTCCTTAAGGAAAGGCACGTCGGGATGATAAAAGAAGGAACCCGTCCAAAATTTGACGGATTCCGAAGTTTTTATCTTGGGGAACCAATCTTCTCGGAATCTCCGAAGAGTGAAAGATATGGTCCCGCAAGTCGGGAGTGCGCCCTCCGAAGAGTTCCGCTTAACCTCGAAGCAGTAAGTCCAGAAATCTAACCTAGGTTCTAGCCCTAAGTAGCCCTCGAACAAAGCCTGGAAGCCGGCCATGTAGAGGATGGAGTTGGGAGGAATGTTATGGGGCTGGATGTTGTAGTGAGAAAGGATTTGGAGGAAGAAGGAAGAAGGTGGAAGTCCCATACCTCGAAGAAGGTGGGAACAGAGAAGGACCCTTTCGCCATTTTTTGGCGTAGGCTCGGTCTCGTCTTCTGGAAGCCGCCATTTCTTCTTAAGAACCAGGCCCTCCTTTTCCAGGTTTGCAAGGAGAGCCGGAGGAATGCTGCAGGCAATCCAGTTGCCTGCAGACTCCGTTTCTTCGTCTGCTCCGGCGGCGGCAGAGGCGGCAGCCTCCGCGGCGGCGAGTTCGTCGCCAAGGAGTTGGATTTTCTCCTCCACCGTTTCTGGAGAAAACGGCGGGGAGGCTGCGGAGCTCGATCCCGCAGCGTCCGCGGCGGCGGAAGGATTTGCGTCACCCGCCGCGGAAGCCGTGGTCTTCTCCGGCTCGTCGCCGGTGCGCTTGGGCGATCCCAGTTGCGGATCTAGATCGCTGATGAGCTCGTTGATGGCGGCGCGGGTCGGCGATGACGGCGAGGAGGCCATCTCGTGGTGGTGCGTGGCGTTCCGGCGTGCTTGGATGCTAAGAGCGCCTGGGACAAGTGCTTTGCTCTCGAGCTCGTTCGCGTCAATGGCGTGGGCAGTGGGGAGTGAGGAAAGTTTTCGTTGAGGACGAGGACGGCTATTTATAGCCGGAAAACCGTTTAGATGCGTGCCAACGGCTATTTTGACCGTTGGATGTTTGCCGCGTGTCGCTCGCCGGAAAATCCGTGAAATGAAACGACGGAGTAATGATGATTATCTCCTCGTTTCCCGCGCGAATCTGTCAGAGATATGTTTCTGGGTTTTTTGCGAGTAAATCTCAAACGTCGCTTACGTCAGCATGGTTGAGTGCGCTGACGTAGAAAGTTTCTTCTCCACGAAGGATCGTGAGAGAAAAGCCGGATTTTCAGGATTCCGAGTTTCATGCCACCATCTTTTTCAAATGAAGAATAAGAAGAATCAAGACTGCTGAATCAATATTTCTCGGACAAGGAACATTTGGCGAATCGCGGAGAGTCAGAGTTTTGATCCTTCTTGGGGGCTACTGTCGGATATATACCAAATAGGGGTATAGAAGATGGTAGGCCAGGTGCCGGATTACCAGGGTGGCCTAAGTGGTAGTGGGCTTAGGTCCATTAGGCGGCCCAGTAGTCCGACGCGCAGAAGCCGGATTCTAGAAGAACCCGGATCACAGCCCATGTGATCTGGCTTGGAGGAGAAGACAGATTCCTTGTTTTCCAAGTTACAAGTTACCGTAGTTTTCTAGGTTTCCTATTCTGTAAGCCCTAATCCGGCTGTTATATAAAGCCGGACGGGAGATAGATAGATAACAAACGAGAAAACAGAGAAGCTCTACGCCAACTCGCCGAGAAGCTCATCCTCGACGAGTAGCTTAGATCCAAACCCTCACATTGTAATCATGTTTACGGGCTTTAGTCCCAATTAGTGAGAAGTGCAGGAGTAGGCACGTCGTACTGTCGCGACGTACCGAACCTGGGTAAAATCCTGTGTTCTGTGTTACTACGCTATCTCGTTACCCCACGTCTCTACCGTAGTCTCATGGCACCCCCGTCTATGAAAACTACTACGATGTCTCGACAGTTACTTGACAATACATTAAATTGTATTGAACCCCTTGTGGCTGCATATTCCATCCTGCAGATAAATCTGAAGACGGGTGAAGTTTCGTTTAGGATCTCGGGGTCTACCGCCAACATGTTTTCTTGTGACACATGAGGAAGATGAGGCTCAATGTTGTACTATGTTTTCCTCTGTAATACTTTGTATCCTGCTAGTCTTCTAGCACTATGCAAGTTGTAATGTTATTTTGTTAAGACTGAATCCTGCGATGTAATAGATTTCGACGCATTTGCATGATATTTCATTTTGTACTGTGGTGCTAGCATTTGATCTAGGGATTAGCACAAGAACACAAGTGTTCTTGCATTACTTAAATGTGGGAACACTACATCCAGGCACCGGGTCTTGTCTTGGTTCTTGGTTCTCCAGGCCCACATGGCTCAATAGTAACCAGCTTTGAGCCTTCATCTTACACTAGGTCTTGGCCTCTGCACCATGGGGAATCGTGGGTAATTCCTCCAACAGTAGTACCGCTAGTGGTACCACAAAAAACCCTTATGTTTCTTATCAGCGGTAGTACTGCCATCGTTAGCGGTAGTACCGCTGGTGCGGAGGGCACTATCTACCCATCTGTTTTAAAATAAGCACTGAAGAAGGAGGTGTTGGAGATTGGTGATATGTCCATAACGTATCTATAGACTGGTGCGGAGGGCACTATCTACCCATCTGTTTTAAAATAAGCACTCAAGAAGGAGGTGTTGGAGATTGGTGATATGTCCATAACGTATCTATAGTTTTTGATTGTTTCATGCTAATATTGTGCTTTTGACACTTGCTTTTATATAAAGTTTATGATTTATATGGACTAACCTATTAATAGTTGCAAGAGTGCACAATGTTCTTGTTTTACTCTTTGATGTGTAGGAATTAACAAGAAAACACAAAAGGAGACTTGTTCGAAAAGGACTCTGACTTTCCTGAAATCCGTCCACCAACAGTATCTAGAGATCATCAGTTTTACCCCCAAAGACAACATCAAATGAAGATCAAATTGCCTAAAAAGTTGTTGGAAATTTCCATACCTTTCATTTACGCCTAAGAACAGCCCAATCTAAGTCCGTATGCGCCCTGTGGACCCATTTTACTGGAGGATATATATCTGATTACGGGATTACGGGAATCGGTGACGGGATTGAGTCCAACTCTTACCATATTTGATGGATTAGATGAAGCCACGACTTTGGGGCTGAGAGGGGTCCCTAGGAATGTTCTAGAGGTGCCCAAGAGCCTTTGGATCAAGGTCCATCCGTCGGAGGGCCGGAGAGTATTGTCCCATCACATATAAGGAGAGGAAAACCCTAATTCTTGGGCAGTCACCAAAAGCCACGAATTTTGCCTCCCCCATGGTCTCATTTCCATGGGGGAGGGCTCATCTACAGCACCAAGAAGCCATGGAGTAAGAGGGCTAAGGGTCAGGGCTTCCCCATGATGGCCGGCCGGCGCAGGAGGAGCCCCCTCTGCCGTCGACGGCCGCCAGCGCCGCCCTACACCTCACGCGCTGCCCCTTCTCCATCCTCTCCGCCATGATGCCGCCTTCACAAACACCTCCATCATCATCTCCTCCTTGTATTTAGTGATTCATCCTCCCACAAACCTCGGTACCATCCTATGTAAACATGGTGTTTGATGCTATAATATTTATCCTATGATCTATGTCATGTTTGTGTAGTTTATTTGTCTTTTGATTGCTTCGTTGAATATCTTTGGTTCATTAGAGTTGTATGTTGATATGGTACTGTCCTTTGGTGTCCATTATATTTGTGTGCGCTTGGATCAATACCATAGGGTTAGTAGCATGTGCAAAGGAAGGGGCGTAGTTCTGCCGGAGTGACAGAAATCTAAGGACTCAAACCGGTTAGTTGCACGTATGGGAGTAAGAGGACCATTAACTTAAGGCTATGGCTGGGTATTTTTTACCTTAATGTATCTTCTAGTAGTTAAGGATGTTTTCTATAGTTCCAATCATAAGTACTTGCAATCATTGGATAGTGAGAGCTTGTTAGCTTTGCCTCTCCCACATAGAAAACTGCATCGAAGACAATGAACCCGATATCTTCACTAATTAATCATGGACAAAGCCACCACAATTACGACCACTTTTTCCACACTCATGGTACTGTTATTTTATGGTTACTTAGTATATTTTATTTCTGCAGCACTAACATTTACTTTCTTTTATATTATCTTGCAAAGCTATCTCTCATACCCGTATTATTGCTCTAGTTTTATTTCCTAGATAATGCAAACGTTTAGTGTGTGTAGAGTTGTATCAGTGGTTGATTGGACTTGAGAGAATATATATCCTATCTTTAGCTCCTCGTTGGGTTCGACACTCTTACTTATCGAAAAGGCTACACACGACCCCCTATACTTGTGGGATATCAAGACCTTTTCTGGCGCCGTTGCCGGGAGCAATAGCGTGGGGTGAATGTTCTTGTGTGCACTTTTTTTCTTTGTCTCTAAGTAATTTTGCTTTCGGTTATAAGTAGTTTTATTTTTCAGTTTTAAGTTGTTTGATATCTTTAGATATGGATAGGGAACACGAATTATAACAAAATTTAGTTGTACTTGGTATCTAAAAATGTTTTCAAAAAGGAAAGTGATTGGAAAGATGAGTAATGGTTAAGTGGGGGTCGACCTTGACACTTGTGTTCATGCCTATGAAACCAAAACAATTCTTTCCATGGAAGCTTTTCAGTTAAAAAATTGTATATATTGTGTATATATTGTACATATTCCTTTGTACCATAAAAATAAAATGTATAGATGACTTCTAGTTTGTTTATGATGCAAGTTCTCCACTTTGCTGCGTAGAAACAGATTTCTGGGCTCCACCGTAGAAATTTTTAAAAGTCACTAGAAAGTGATATTGATCTGAAATTTCTTGAGTGCAAAGTAATGACTATTATATTTCTTTCGTTAGAAGTATTTTTCTGATTTGAGGTACGTAGATAGGTCTAATAATTCAATCTTTACTGATTGATTCTGTTTAGACAGATTTCCGGTGCTTCACTTATAAAAATCGTGATAAATCTCAGAATATTATTTTTACTTGAAAATTTTTGCGCATAAACTTGAGATCATTATATTTCTTTCATTAGTTTTGAGTTTCTTCATTTGAGCTACGTAGATATCTCGTTAACTGTCATCTTTACAGACTGTTCAGTTTTCGCAGATTTTCATGCTTATTTTGTATTGTGCTTATACTCAATGTTTATAATCTTTATTTGATCGATAAATGTTATAAATTTGTTAGTATACAGTAGGTAATCTTAATTTAAACTTTTCAAAACTTGAACATGAGTGGATTTTATTTAGTGATTACTAACCCTACTAATGAGTTTTTGTCAAGTTTTATGTTAATGTAGTATTTAAGATCCAATAGAGATGGTGATACGAGATAAATGAGAAGAGAAAAAGCTCAATATTGGGAACTCCCGAGTGCACCTCAATTAAATATTCAATAATATTAAATCATCAAAGCTTGGGGATGCCCAAGGCATCCCTCCTTTTTCCATGCCTAGCTAAAAGACGTTAAAGAAAAGCACTTCTTGGGAGATAACCCATGTTTTATTCCGTTTTCGTGTTGTTTTCTTTCAGTTTACTTTATTTTATATGAGTATTGTAAGTTGTTACCTCTGTAGCAAAATCTTATTATCCTTTTTATTTAGTTTTTGTTCCAAGAATAGACTCTAATAGGGAGGAAGTAAGATTTGGGGAAGTTGCTGTCCTAAAACAGATTATGTGCTGCCCCCAAAAAATTATTTCTCTCGGCCAGAACATCAAATTGAGCTGAAACGTTTTGTGCATATGCCCCAGATTGTTATACAAGTTTAATTATTTTTGAACTTTTTTATTTGATGAACATAAGATTTTTGAAAAAATCGATCTTTACCTGTTGTTCTGTTTTGACAGATTTCTGCCAATATTTGCATTTGCGTCTTAATCCTTTTCTTTTGGTGTTCTTTTGAGGGGAAGAGCTTTAAAAGAAGTTGTGACAGTAGCTAATGTTTTAATGGGTGTTAGGCTTGTGTTTAAACTTAACCAAAGTGGATTTACTATTTTGGTTACACTAACGTTGCTAATGAAGATTGTGTGAAGTTTTGTATGGAGTTAGTTTTCAAGTGTAGGGAGAGAAGAATGATACGAGAAGATGTAGAATGGACAAAAGCTCAAGCTTGGGGATGTACATGTCACCCCAGGATATATCCAAGAAGTACAAGCGTCAAAGCTTGGGGATGCCCATGGCATCCCCTTCTTCATCAACAAAAATATCAGGTCCTCTTTCAAGACACTATATTTTTATTGCTTTATATATTATGTGTTATTCTTGGAGCGTCATATATTTTTGCTTTCAGTTTTGTTTTCTTTCCCTGATGTAGCTAGAATTTTTAGATCTTGTTTACCCTCTGGTCTCTTAGTTTATCAAAAATAAAGTACGAATTTTTACCCATTTGGCTTAGTTGATACATATGTAAAAAAATGGCTTTTCTAGTTTTCAGCATCTACTTCCCACTTCGCAATTTTTCATATTTTACCGGAAACTCGAAAAGTCACAATGTTTTTACAGATTATGTATCACCTAATCCTCTGCATGCATGAAAAATGGAAAAAATTTCTGACATTTTTAAGTGCACCTAAAAATTACGTTTTCCAGCTCTTGTTTTTCTAAACAGATTCTGACTTGCAAGAGTGGCCTCTTTTACGTTTTTATTTGAGTCCTTTTGGGTCTTACCTTTTATTTAGAAGTTGGCCAATTAAGAAAATTTCTGTAACTTTAAAACAAAATTGATTTTTTTAATAGCAGCACTTTGGAAATATTATCTATTGCACTAATGTCTAACCGCAGAAAAGAAGTGGAAAGTTTTTGTGTTGAAGTTTTTTCACAGAGAATGAAGGAACACCAAACGGAGAAATATTGAAGAACGGCCAAAGTCATAAGCTTGGGGATGTCTCTGCATCCCTCTTCATCAACAACCCCTCGGTTTGCAAACCTTTAAACTTTGTTTTTCGAGCAACATAGAAACTTGAATAAACTTGGAGCGTATGTATCTTACTATTTATTTGTCTTAGCATCAAACACCAGCTATATTAATAAATTGATCGTCGTATCTTTTATTTATCTCCTGTTTAGAGAGGTGGTTCAAAATTTAGTAAACTTAAAAATGATGTGCAAATGATATTGTTTAGTAGTTTATGTGTTCTTATGGTTAGTTTCAACTTGCTAATAGTGTATATTATGTCATTTTGATCTTAACATGCATTGTCCTATTCATAGTAGGGTATGGCATTGTGGTATCCTCCTCAGATTGTTTCATTTGAATCGACTTGGCACATGCTCACGCTTGCTAAGACTAAAAACAAAAAGTCAATAAGCCTCAATGATTTATTTTGCCTCCGAGTTCTAGTTCAATTTTATGTCTCAGTTAATTTTACTTTGTCGCAAACATGATTATGGTAATTATTGCTCTCTTGATTGTCGCTTCCCAGTCTATTGCTAACCTTCACTTGCACTGAGTATGAGCTCTACTCGTGCCTCAAAATCTCTGAAAACCAAGTTATTCCACAGAGTCCACTATAAACTCCCATGTGGTATTTAACTGTCACTCCAAAGTAAATTCCTCATGTGCTACCTTTAAAAATTTCAAAATTACTCCTGTTTTGTGTTCTTGTTTTTGCTCATGAGGACGTAAATAGAGAATCTTTATCTCACTTGTTGATTTGATTTCACACCCTGGACTAGTGGCTTCATCCGCTTATCCAATTGATAGAAGAGCTGGCAGCGGGGTGCCCAGCCCCAAATTAATGCAAACAAATTCTCTTCACTATTTTTGCCCCCTATTTATCAGTCAAAGCATAATTGTGTAAACAAAAGAGAAAGATGGATGACCTTCTACCTAGATGCGTCCTTCATATGTGATCCGCTCTTGTGAAATCTAGTTGGCTTGTGACGTACTGTATTTTCTGTTTACCATTCGTTGACACTAGCATACACCTCTCTTAAAATATAGACACCCCTCCATGGTATATGATCGTTGGCAGGCACCCGAGGATTCGGTTAGCCATGGTTTGTGTAAGATGGATGGGAGGAGTGTCAAACTTTTAATACCTATGTTTAATAAAATAAAAGCTCTAGCACATGAGTGATCCATGTTTCCCTCCGTGAAGGGCCTTTCTTTAACTTTTATGTTGAGTCTCCACCATATTCTTTGAGCACCTTCTTGAGAGCATAATTGTCATTCTTAGTGTGATGTGTTTGTTCCAAAGCACGGTTGATTGTGGTATAACTTTGATGCTTGTATCTTTGATATCTGTACTTCTAGTCTTCCCTTGAACTTCAGAGGTGCCCTGACATTTATGTTTTGCTCCACAGTTAAGGGCAAGCGAGATACCACTCTACCATGCTTTATTATGATCATTACAATCTTGTTGATGTTTATAAATTTCATGTTATGAGCTCTTAGTTCATTGATACTTTTCATTAGGTAGAATGATTGCTAAGTTTTACTATCCATACATCATGCAATTGTTAAGGACCTGATCATAGAATTTACAATAAAAATAACTTTATTCTCATTTTCCTACTCGAGAACGAGCAGGAATTAAGCTTGGGGATGTTGATACGTCCATAACGTATATATAATTTTTGATTGTTTCATGCTAATATTATGCTTTTGACACTTGTTTTTATATAAAGTTTATGATTTATTTGGAATAACCTATTAATAGTTGAAATAGTGCATAATTTTCTAATTTTACTCTTTGATGTGTACGAATTAACAAGAAAACACAAAAGGAGACTTGTTGGAGAAGGACTCTGACTTTCCTGAAATCTGTCCACCAACAGTTTCTAAAGATCATCAGTTTTACCCCCAAAGACAATGTCAACTGAAGATACAATTGCCTACAAAGTTGTTGGCAATTTCCATACCTTTCATTTAAGCCCAAGAACAGCCCAATCCGAGTTCATATGCGACCTGTGGACCCATTTTACTGGATGATATATATCTGATTACGGTATTACGGGAATCGGTGACGGGATTGAGTTCAACTCTTGCCATATTTGATGGATTCGAGGAAGCCACGACTTTGGTGCTGATAGGGGTCTCTAGGAAGGTTCTAGAGGTGCCCAAGAGAATTTGGATCAAGGGGCCATCCAACGGAGGGCCGGGGAGCATTGTCCCATCACATATAAGGAGAGGAAACCCCTAATTCTTGGGCAGCCACCAAAAGTCACGAATATTGCCTCCCCCATGGTCTCATCTCCATGGGGGAGGGCTCATCTACAGAACCAATAAGCCATGGAGTAAGGGGCTAAGGGGCAGCTCTTCCCCATGATGGCCGGCCGGCGCAGGAGGAGCCCCATGCGCCGTCGACGGCCGCCGGCGCCGCCCTGCACCTCACGTGTTGTCCCTTCTCCATTCTCTCCGCCATAATGCCGCCTTCACCAACACCTCCATCATCATCTCCTCCTTGTATTCAGTGGTTCATCCTCTCACAAACCTCTGTACCGTCCTATGTAAACATGGTGTTTGATGCTATAATATTTATCCTACGATTTATGTCATGTTTGTGTAGTTTATTTGTCTTTTGATTGCTTGGTTGAATGTATTTGGTTCATTAGAGTTGTATGTTGATATGGTACTGTCCTTTGGTGTCCATTATATTTGTGAGCGCTTGTATCAACACCATAGGGTTAGTAGTATGTGCAAAGGAATGGGCGTAGTTCTGCCGGAGTGACAGAAACCTAAGGACTCAAACCGGTTAGTTGCACGTATGGGAGTAAGAGGACCATTAACTTAAGGCTATGGTTGGGTATTTTTACCTTAATGTATCTTCTAGTAGTTACGGATGTTTGCTAGAGTTCCAATCATAAGTACTTGCATTAATTGGATAGTGAGAGCTTGCTAGCTTTGCCTCTCCCACATAGAAAACTGCATCGAAGATAATGAACCCGATATCTTCACTAATAATCTTGGACAAAGCCACCACAATTACGACCACTTTTTCCACACTCATGGTACTATTACTTTATGTTTACTTAGTATATTTTATTGCTGCAACACTAACATTTACTTTCTTGTATTTATTATCTTGCAAAGCTATCTCTCATACCTGTATTATTGCTCTAGTTTTATTTCCTAGATAATGGAAACGTTTAGTGTGTGTAGAGTTGTATCAGTGGTTGATTGAACTTGAGAGAATATTTATCCTACCTTTATCTCCTCGGTGGGTTCGACACTCTTACTTATCGAAAAGGCTACACACGATCCCCTATACTTGTAGGATATCAATTGACCCTCGAGACAATAATATTTAGTTATTATTTTATCTCCAAGTTCGGAATTAAGTTTATGTCATCATGCTACAACCGCTATAACACTTGAAAAGTGAGTTTTGAAAGGAAAATACTTGTGAAGGTATGAAGAAATAAACAAATAAGAGTTCCTATCTTGTATCTAAGATTAGCTTATCGTTTGTGAGATGATCACATTTTCTTGATCATGGTCTTGAAAAAAATTCTAGCAAAACATAGGAGTTTATTGTTAGTGTAACAATAGTACTGAACCGACCCAAGTATATGATCTTGCTAAAAGATACTAAACAATTGTAATTTATATTTTAGCCAAGTACATATGAAGTTGTCATTGACTATAATTCCTATACTATGATTATATTAGTGCCCGCACGATCGAAAGTTATACTTTGGACGTCATCAATTGTCTTGCCGTAACTGGGGATCATAACGGTGATGTATGGGTATAATCTAGAAAGCGTAATGGAACTGAGATCGATCAACACTAGTACTTAACTCCTCTAGATGATAGAGAGATACACACTCTCGGACCTCTCAGTATCTCGGATGTCAACCAATCTTCTAGCTATACATAGTGTGATTTATCATAAGGACATCATGGATACGGATGAGAAAAGAGGACGCTATCGGTAACGAGTTCTATATGTGTTATGATCAAAGAGTTTGATCAGACAAGATCACATAGTATCAACTCGTGATATCGTTGGTATCGTGAAGTTAAGGGAATAAGTGCAATGCTTAGCTTATAAGTTTCCCTCGTTCTTCATTAACACACACGATCCATCATGGGCGTCCACGGTCCCGCCTTGGGTTATTGTTTGGTAAGTTCCCGAACATGTCTTCGTGTTATCGAGCCTTTACGGTCACAGGCTTAAGCCGTGGCAACCTTTAATTGAGATATTAATATGTTGTTGTTGGTTTTATGAATGTTCGATATCGATATGATGTCACAGAAATTAGTCCGGTGTCAATCGGAGTGGTTTCAGGGAAGTTACTATAAGGGAGAAATTATGCTGGTGTATGGCAGAAATTATATGAGAGATAACGAAGGAAATGAGATGCCCCGAGATGTTAGAAATATTTTATATTTCTAACATTAGTAGATCATATCGATGATTTTATCTATTGGGTTCATAGGGTTCCGGAAGAGTTTCGAGCAAGAACCGGGAAGGGGAAGGGGAGTGCCGGAGGGGGGGAATTTCACCCTTAGGCCGCAACAATAGGTGGGGCTGACAGGTGGGCCATAGGGTGTTTTTCCTATTTTATTTGAAGGGAAAAAGAAAAGAAAGGGGAAAATGGAAAAGGAGAGAGGAGGTCGAGCTGGACTCCCACAAGGGAGTCCAATCCGAGTTGGGCTAGGAGAGGGGGTGCTGCCACCTCCATGGTGCAGCCAAGCCCCTCCTAGCTCAACTAGGACTACTCCCTCCCTTTGTAAAATTTCCCCTCCCTCCAACTATATAAAGGACCCCAAGGCTAAGAGAAAGATCATAATTTTGAGCAAGCCTCTCTCTCTAGTAGAATTGAAGGGTCTAATTAGAGCCCCTCTAATTGAATTATAGCTTCTTCTAACTGGGTTTTGAGGTGTCCTCTCCAGATTATACCTAGCTCTAATTAGCAATTATTTCTCATCTGTTGAGAAACTTCCACATTCATATAGCTCTAATCATAGTCGATTAGTGCTACCAATTAGCAATGCTGAAAGGCTATCTCTTTTCGTCGGTGTGGAGTCCTAGATGGCGGAGTCTTGACGGGTTGAAACGAGTGTAAGTGTGCACACCATAAGATGGATTACACGTGTGATCCTTTATGAGGGAAGCTTAGCGACATCCTTGCAACTAGGCCTAGTTGTGAGGATCTACAATTGTTCAGAACACTTCTATGACTAAATTGATTCCGTTGCCCGGTGAGTCGTGATCCTGATCCTTGCATGTATGTACATGCCTCGTTATCTGCAGAGTAATCTTTGGCAGACTACATATGGAGAAATTTTAAATTCTGCAGTGTAGACCAGCAGCAGGCAGCAGTAGTGACTCCCGGGCCGACGGTAGTACTACTATAGTGGCGTGAAGATAAGTGTAATGGCAAGATTTAGGGACATCCTATTAAATTCCCCTTTTCTTTAATGAGAAAGCTATGATTTTCAGTCTCTGTCATCAAACATTAATGCAATCTTAAGATAGCTATATCTCCCACTCCATCCACTCAATCGTCTTGATACTTTGTGGAGTGCTTGAGGATATCTAGATCTCTTATTCCACCAAAGTAATTGCTAATACATCCACCAAATTCTAATGGATCTTGTAATCTCTTGGGTGTCGTGTAACCCTAAAGAAACCCTAGTGCCTGGAGCTTCCACCTTGTTGCAAAAAAGTTTTGGATCTTGTTGAGAGCCTCCAATTGATTTGTGGAGTCACGTCAACCTTGGGTCAAGGTTTGGTATATGCCTTGAAGTTTACCTCATAGTGAAAATGTGCATGTCCCACACCGGAGAAGCTCACGGAGAATACGGTGTGCACATCAGTGCTATTGGAGCACCTAGGTGGCTCCTCACACCTCCAACATAGACCTACTTCCCTTGGGAAGGAACTACGGGAAACATATCATTTTCTCCTTGTTTTAACTTATTATCTATCTTGTACCTTTACTTATTGCTTTCATTGTGTACTTTATATCGTATCACATAGGTTCTTCACCTAGCTTACACATCTAGATAACCTTGTGTTTTACTTGTTTATCCCAAACTAAGAAGACAAAATAATAAAAATAGTTAGCCACCTATTCACCCTCTTTCTCTTTTACCATACCATACTTTCAATTGGTATCAAATAATTGTCTCTTATCTAAGGATTAACCGCCTAAGACTCTATGGACAACACGAGTGATCCTCCGTTTTTGGTTAAAATGGTTCAAAGGATCGAATCTATAGGTAACCTTGAGGGAACGATTGGAACCATCCAAACCAATCTATCCAAGGTTTTATCTTCAAGCCGGACCTATCCGAGGTGAAGAAGATGCTCAAACTATTTATGGCCAAGCCTAAGGGGCTCAAGACACCCTCTGACACTTCTCCCGGTGTTGAGGACGCCAAGTAAGTTCCCAGTGTTTCCATTCCAATATATGATGCCATTCGTAAATACACGATGCAAGCCAATTTTAAAGCAAAGGAAGCAGAGAGTTTCATGGACTCCAAATCATCTAAGGCTAATTGCTCCGGTCGCACACACATGTTCCATCTCCTCCCAATTATGATAATATTCATCCTATTTCACCAATTCCACACATTCTTAATGCTGTACCACCTCACATGTTTAACACTAATTATTTTTATATGGAAGTTCGAAATGGGGTCCCATATTTCTAGCTAATGTAATGCCTTGTGGAGAAGTGTTCTCCTTGGTTTCTCTCGTGATCCAAGAAATTTGACGCCAAGAGAGGATACTTAATCTCAACTCAACAACGTCTCCTTGCACATCATTCAAAAGGCTCTCCCTCGGGGGAATTTAGCCAACATTCGTTCATGCAATACCTCCAAGGAGGCTTCAGATAGCCTCAACACCTTATTCGAAGGCAATGAAAGCATTCAATCCTCCAAGTATGATTTCCCTTGATCAAGCCAAATCTTTTGTGATGTATGAAGATGAGACTCCTGAAGAGCTCTATAGAATACTAGTGGCCCTTGACACATAATTGAGAGACTTTGAAAAGGATGATATTAGCGATCATTTGATCAAAATAAAATTCCTTAAGGCTATCACTCCTTTTGAGAAGGACCTCTCCACCAATAGTCAGACAAGATTGGACTACAACTCTCTCAACTTTGTTGGTGTGCTTAGTGAACTCATAACAATCGCCTTGGATCTCAAAAGCACGGATGATGTTCTTGCTCGCTCAAGGGAATGAGTGGATCCTTCAATCTGGCTTTGAAGTACAAGGTGGTCACAAGTGTTAAAAAACATGAAGAATTTGATGATGATAGTGATGAAGATGACTTCCAAAGAGGGCCCCATAAGGTCATTGCTTTGTCCGCCAATGGATATTGGGAGAGAAGAGAGGATAGGAAGGCGGGTGCTCCAAGGCCCCTAAGAAGCAATATCACTAAGAGAGGACTTGAGCCTCCACAGACATGCTACAATTGTGTAAGTGCTAATAACTTCGTAAAAAATGTCCATTTTTGCCAAGAGCAGAAAATGAAGGGAAGTTCATTCGCAAGGAGAAGAGAAAGCCTCCTCCCACCAAGAATTTCGTAAGAAGAGTCCTGAGAACTCAATATGTTCTAGAGGCACCATTTTTAATCATACATCTACTGAGATGAAGATGAAGTTGTAGGTGTGTCCAATGTCTCCATAACTACATCGTCCTTTTCACCATCCTCACTGTTCGAATTCCCATTGAGAATGCGCTTATCCCCTCCACATGCCTCATGGGAAAAGCCACATCGGTAACTTCTCCTCCCTCTAAGCCCATTGTAAAGGAATATGCCCGAGAGGAAATAATAAATTGGTTCTTATCTTATCACATGTTTATGATAAATGTTTATTTCTCATGATATACTTTTGTTAACCGGAAATATTAATACATGTGTGTAATAAACAAGCAAGAGTTCCTAGTAACGCGTTTCATTTAATTAGCTCGTTGATTAACTGATGATTAAGGTTTCCTGGTCATGAACATTGAATGTTGTTAATAACAGGATCACGTCATTAGAAAAATAATGTGACGAACACACACCCAAAGTTAGTATAGAAATGTGATCGAGTCATTAAGTTTACATTGTTGTATCAAACATATACGTAGTAACGCTAATCCTCAGACCATGAGATTATGCCAATCACTAACACCGGAAGAGTTCTTTAATTACATCAAACGTCACACCGTAAAAATAACTACGCACATCGAAGAGCATTTATATGTCCCAAACATATCTATAATTTTTATGCTCCACTCTTGTTTTCTTTATGTTCTTCCATGTTTTCCTTTGTTTTATGGATGTTTTCATGGAATAAACTATTAACAAGATGCCCAGAGCCAGTTCATATTTTCTGTTGTTTTTATATTTCTGAAAAGTTCTGAAGAAAATATTCGCCAGAAGTCCAGAAAATCCACGGAGATTATTTTTTGCCCGCAATAAAGATGGAGTCCAAAAGAGAGCTGGAGGGGAGCCTTGGGGCCACCAGAGTGGTGTCAGTCGCCCTGCCCCCCTAGGCCACACCGTGGGGTCACCTCATAGCCCTAGGCACCGCTTTTTCGTCGCCTCTTTACCTATAAATTTCCTTTAACCCTAAAAACTTCGGGGACGGAGAAATTTTCCATGAATAGATACAGACGTGTCGTCACCTTGAAAGTCCAATCTAGGGATTTTGGAGTCCTGCTCCGGCACCTTGTCGGAGAGAGGGTTCGTCACTAGAGGCCTCTACATCACCATCATTGCCTCCGAAGAGATGTGTGAGTAGTTCATCTCGGGACTACATGTCCATCGCAATAGCTAGATGGCATTCTCTCCACTTTGTGCCACCATGTTTAGATCTTGTCAGCTTCTCCACATGATCAAGATCACCATTATGTAATTGTACATGTTGTGTTTGTTGGGATCCGATGAACCATGAGATTATGATTATTTTGTTCATGTCATATTGAGATGCTTCACTTATATCTTTAGAGATTTTAATCTTGTCTTGCAATGCTCTCAAGTGGGTATGATTTCCTTGGCCAAGTTATTGTATGCACCTCCAAGAGAGGGTTTATATGCTAGATAGTGGGTTCATGCCTCCTTTGCATCTGCGTTCGAGTGACAGAAAATTGCGGGAGGGGGATGCGATGTTGCAACTAGAGAGAAAACAACGGTGTTCTTGTCTACGTATAGGAAATTATTGCTTATATTATGTATTGTTCCTAATGCATTTGTCTGTTACACATAAGCAATCATTTCGTTACTACAACTTAATACCAGCGAGATTTGCTGGATTGGTGTCTCAAGGTGGAATTTTAGTAATAGATGATGTCGGATAACGGTCTATTTATCTTGACGTAATGCCTACAACGTTAGAATCTGTGAATTGTATCTCTTCATAATAGTATTGTTATATGCTCATGATTTGTCAATTCTCCAGCTATAATTTGTATACCTAGCATGTTTTTTGTTCTTAGGAGAGACACCACTAGTGAAACTATGGCCCCAGTCCTATTTTCCTCATTTATTACAACCTCGTTCACTTGCTTTTCATCATCACTTGATCGATGTTCTGTTTTCATTTAATATTCTCCAACCATTTAATACAATTAATTCACTAGTTTTCAGCAAGACGCGAAGATTGACAACTCCCAAGAAGAGAGAGTTTGTGCTCGTGTGCAGGTCCGTGCTTGATGAAGCGTCAGACAGCAAGAAACCTACCGAGAGACTTCAAAGTCCTACCAGATTGATAACTGTGATTCAATAACCGGGGGAAAATACGGCTACACTCCATCATACCTTCCTCTTGGGGTCTCCCAACGAACATGTGAAACAGGTGAACAAGCAAGCTCATTTTAGTGTCGTTGCCAGGGAAAAAAATTGGCTCCCATCAACGACTCCATCAAGCATGCAATAACTTAAACAAAATATGGATATGATAATAGAAACAAGATCATATAAGAAACGTAAAAATCTGATCATAACTTCATAGTTCATTGGATCCCAGCAAATGCAACATGTAGAAATTACATAATGGTCATTTTGATCATGTTAGGAAACTCACAAGATCTAAACATGGTAGCATAAGGAGAAGATACAACCATCTAGATACTACTATGGACCCGTAGTCCAAGGATAAACTACTAACGGATCACCGTGGAGGCAATCATGGTGAGAAGGAGCCTCTGTGACTATTTCCTCCTCTGGCACAATGCCAGAACAAGACTCTAAACCTGAATTACGGTTTTGAGATAGTGGAGGCTCTATGTGTCTTTCGTGGAAAATAATGCCCACCCGAAGTTTTTAGGTCAAGGGGGCGTAAGTAGGCGAATCCATGAATTGGGGGGGGGGGCAGGAGGGCCCATGCAAGAGGAGGGTGCGTACCTACCTAGACCCACGCCTGGGGGTTGCCTCCTCCCCGTTGGGCTCCTATCCATCTCCCCTTTGAAATATGTCTTCGCATCATTTTTGTGGAATTTTCTGAGGATATTTCTTAAATATATTTTCTCAAACTAATTTTTTTTTTGGCATTGGGCATCTTGTCAATAGATTAGTCCAGAAAAATGGCCTAAAATGATATAAAAAGATAGCAAAAATACATAACAATGATATAAAACAATCATGGAACCATAAAAAATACGTTATGGATGTATCATCATGCTACCAATCGGTTTTATCTTCGCAAGCTCTTGAACAAAACTCCTTACGAGATTATCACCGACAAGAAACCGGATATATCTTACTTCAAGTCTTCTGTTGCAAATGCATTATTCGCAAGAAATGTAACTGTCTATCAAAGTCTGGTCCTAGATCATATGAGCCTATATTTGTTGGATATGCCACAAATTCTCATGTCTATAGAGTCTATGATGCGTCCAATTTAGGTGTTATTTTACTTAATGTTTTATTAATAAGTAGATAGGGAATTCGGTATTTTACCGTGCCAAAATGCACCGTTTATGTCTATGTATGCAGATTGTTGAAATCCCAAAGAGATATTTCATACAAGGCATAAAGAAGCATCATTGGACATAATATGAGGAGATCACAGCATTTAAAGCTATTCCAAGGAAACATAAATTCCCAGAAGTCAAAGGAGAGGAGGAAGAAGATTTAACGAGCAATAGTATGGTCAATTATGACCGTACCAGTCACCGTACCGCTGATGTTCTGCGAGACAAATAGACATAGACATTTTAACGAGTCATGGTACAATCACCTTGACCGTACCAGTGACCATACCCGATGGAAGCAGCTCGGCACGAAGGGCGAAATGAAACACCGACCGTACCAGTCTAAGTTGGTTTCTCAAAACGACCATGATAGAGTGAGTACCAACTATAGCACTCAGCCTCGTGCCATAAGGATTGGGGACAGAGAGAGACCATACGCTATACCACAAAAATACACCGAACTAGCTTCCGGAAGGTGTCAGGAGAGGGAATTCGCAGAGGGGAATCCATATCCATCAACTACATCATCATGAAGGCCTCCGCATCGATCTCCATCGCCGTCACCTTCATCTACATCTACGCGATAGCAAGTCCATCCCATCTCATTGTAATTCTAGAATATCTAGTTGTGTATTGACACGTGTATTCATTCATACATTCATCCTCCATTTGTAATACAATTCCTATGATTTTTAATGCCTTTATGTGTGAGTAGTTCCATTAGTTCTTGGGGAGATGGGAAAACCTTAGCACTACTATGAATGAGATAAAGATACCTTGTTTCTTATTGAATAGTTTGTGGTAACATTCCTTGTGCTATTGTGAGCTGTGCACCTCATAATATATTGCCTTCGGGTCATGATGTGATTGTTCGGGTTGGTTTGAGCAAAAATGACGATGTGAGTATTGAAAGAGCATTTCTTCATCCCTAGTTTTGTTTTGTGTGTTAGTTAAGAATACGAGTGATATATTTGATCATGTGTTAAGTGGTGTGGGTCGTCAAATTCATCCTTTGCATGGAACACCAAATTGTGTGAGGACAGATCAGTTGCTGCTGATTCAGAAGGCAACCAAAAAATCCCAACCGGAAATTTCTGGTCAGCCGGATTATTCGGTTCTAGAGAAGCACAGTGAAAATGGCTAAGGAAAGTTTATTCTCTAGCACTGGAGGTAGCCGAAAATTTCCAACCGGAATTTCTGGCAAAATGGATTATCCGGTTACCTCCAGGGCGTGGAGAAACTGGCTAAGGACCAGCATTTTTGGGATAGAAGTTAGTCGAAAATTTCCAACCGAAAATTTCCAGGCAACCGAATTATCCGGTTTGAAGGGAAGAAATCAAAATTTGGCTAAGTCCCAAAAACTTATTGCCACTAGATCCTTCCAGATATTTGCTACCGGAAATTTCCAGAACTCGGAATTTCCGGTTTGGTCAACGACACCCAGAATATTCGGTTCAAGTTTGAACCGGAAATTCCGGCTGTTTTCTACACTCCTACGACCACATTTAGAGAGGGGTTATTTATACCCCTCCTTCTCCAAGAGCTCTAGTTCATCCAAGTTTTCAAGATCCATTCTTAGATCTCACCAAAAGCAAGATTTCTCCCAATCCCTCCACCCAAACTCGTTGATCTTTGGAGGAGTGAAGGAGAAGGCCCCGATCTACAAATTCACCAAGCAGTTCTTTATTCCCCCTCATTCTCTTGAGGGATTTGATTCGAGGTTTTCTTTGTGGAAAACCTAGACTCCGTTGTTGCTTACTTTTTTATTGAAGCAAGATTGTTGGTTTTCTTGGGAGCCGCCAATTCTGTTGTGGGTGTGTGCCTCAAGCTCATTGTAAAGGCACTGATTTCCGCCTCAAGGGAATCAATAGTGGAAGGTGAACTAGGCCTTTGTGGTGAAGTTCATCGAAGAATAGGGTGGTAAAGGGAATATGCCCGAGAGGCAATAATAAAGTGGTTATTATCTTATTCCTTGTTTATGATAAATTTTTATTTCTCATGCTAGAATTGTATTAACCGAAAACGTTGATACATGTGTGTCTAATAAACAAACAAGAATTCCTAGTAACGCCTCTCGTTTGACTAGCTCGTTGATTAACTGATGATCAAGGTTTCCTAATCATGAACTTTGGATGTTGTTAATAACGAGGTCATATCATTGGTAGAATGATGTGATGAACATAGACCCAAAGTTAATATAGCAATGTGATCAAGTGATTAAGTTTACATTATTATATCAAACATACGAAGTAACTCTAATCCTTAGACCATGAGATCATGTCAATCACTAACACCGGAAGAGTGCTTTGATGTCATCAAATATTAAACCATAACAGGGTGACTATAAAGGCATCGTTGGGTATTTGGAAAGTATTAGCGAGTCTCATGGATCAAGAGTGGGATTTTCCATCCAAATTATGGAGAGATATACTCTGGGCCCTCTCGGTGATATGACATCGACACCGCTTGCAAGCACGTGACTAGGTCACAAGGATGTCATATCACGGAACGAGTAAAAGAGTACTTGTCGATAACGAGATTGAACTAGGTATGGTTGATACCAATGATTGGATCTCGGACAAGTAAAATATCGTGAGACAAAGGGAATTGGTTACGATGTTTATGGTTCACACGATCACTAGATTCATCGTTAATGTGTAGGAGTCATTATGGATCTCCAGGTCCCGCTATTGACTATTGATCGAGAGGTGTCTCGATCATGTCTACATTATTGACGAACCGTAGGGTGACACACTTAAAGTTTGATGACGCGATTGAGTGGATACGGAATATCGGAGAAAAGTTTGGACAACACCGAAATTGTTTCGTGGAATAGTGAAATAGTCACCAGAATTGTTTCGAGGAATAATGAAAAAGTTCAAGGTGGTATATGTTAATGTTTGATTAACAAATAGTTCAAGGATTAAGTGTTAATGTTTGTTAATAGGATTAACAAATATTAAAATAAAGAAATGAAATTGTTTTATTTATTCATTAAAGAAGACCCTTGGAATTTTGAGTGGGAATTGATGAGAGAATGAGTGGGTTGAGTGGAGACTCCACCCACATGATGAGAGGAGAGGTGGATGCACAAAAATTTTGTGGCTGCCTCCCCCTCCTATATAAAGAGGGGTTGGACCTTCCTCTCTCCACACACTTGGTGTCATCTTCACCTCCCTCCACCCGTTGCTCCACCTCATGTTCATGCACTTGGCGAAGCCCTGAACGAAGTTTTTCTCCACCACACCATGCCGTCTTGCTGCTGGAGTTTCGAGGGATCCTCTACTTCTGCTGGATCGAGGAAACGAAGGTCGGCATCAAGTTGTATGTGTGACCGAGTGCGGAAGCGCTGCCAGATTGCAGTGCTACTATTCGCGATCTGGAGATTGATGTGAGTTCGACTACATCACCAACGAGATTCAATCTCGTAACGCTTTGTGTCTTAGAGGGTATGTTCTCCTTAAGACTTTGTCTATGCACGTTGCTTACATCTCCTAGATTAGATCTTGTCCCTTTGGGTGTCTCGAGCGTAGGATTTTTTTTGTTTTCTATGCAATAAACCCTTCAATTGTATTAGAGCCGGATCTATGCGTAGATGGTTTGTGCGGGTAGAATACACAAGTGTATGTGGGAGTTGATGATCATGTTATTGCCTCCTTGAGTATTTTATTATGTTAGTGGCATAGTAGCTTGAAGCTGCCCTAGAAAAACTTTACGTGTACTTTGTACGCGAGACCTGTCTCACTTGTGGCTGAGGGGGTGTCCATTTCTCCTACTATAGTTAAGATCTAATCTATGAAGGGTTGTTAAAAATATGTTTATCAACGTTGTGGTTCATGTTCGTAGGTATGAACGGTTCTATCCTCGAAATCCCTAATCCACGTAAAATATGCAAAAATAAATTAGAGACGTCTAACTTGTTTTTGCAGGGCATGTGATATGATATGATCAATGTTACAAATTTGATGTATGAGATGATCTCTTTTGTAAATTATTGACATAACGATAGGAGCCATATGGTTGTCTTATTATTTATGGCATGCGTGTTGTATATCATATCCATGTGATATGTTGTAATCATGATGGATAATCAAGATGGAGGTGCCATGGACCTTGGTGCCACGCCGGTGGAATGATGGAGATCATACCATGATGCACAAGATGGAGATCAAGTGCAAGAAGGGCCATATCATATCATATTATCCATGCATGTGATGTTAATCCTTTTATGCATCTTATTTTGCTTAGATCGCGACGGTAGCATTATAAGATGATCCCTCTCACTTAATATCAAGATAATAATGTGTTCTTCCTTAGTATACACCGTTAATAAAGTTCTTCGTTTCGAGACACCACGTGATGATCGGGTGTGACAGACTCAACGTTTGCATACAACGGGTGCTGACGGGCCTAGCATGTACATACATGGCCTAGGAACACACGCAATACTATGGTTCTACTTTGCGATCCTAGCATGTACAGACATGGCCTCGAAACACGGAACCGAAAGGTAAAGCATGAGTCATATGGATGATATGATGGACATGTTGATGTTCTCCTTTGCAACTACATCATCTCACGTGATGATCGGTTTTGGTGTAGTGAATTTGGTTTGTGTAATCACTAAAAAGACTAGAGGGATGTTGTTTTTGAGTGGGAGTTCACGTAGTAATTTTGAATTAACTTGAACTTATTTTATCATGAACAACCAATCACAGTGAATTTGAATAAATTGTAGTATTTATTGGCATCCACAAACTACCTTACACTTAGATTGTTAATTGAGATATAACTGTTATGATCTGGTAAAACCATTTAAGATTGGTACCGTATTAGTGAAATTTAAAATTGAGTCCTATTGTAGATCTTCGGTATAACCTACCTAGCTCCATATGATTAATGGTTGATTGATCTAGAGAGCAAATAATTGCCACTTACAATCCAGTGTCATGATTGCTTCCATAATACTTTATCTTCAAAAGAATGTTTTGTTGATTAAGGTATTTTAGGAACTGAAAATAATTGTTTTCAGAAACAATCAAGTAAAATATATATTGATATCTAGAAACTTATTTGTGGCAACATGACTGAGTATAATTTAGTGTGACAATGTATGCTTATATTATTTGAATATATGCAATGGTTGAAGACGCTAGGCGTTTGAATCTTCCAAGAAGTTGGGTGCTAACATTATCCTCTAAATCCCTTTCTTCGAGCTATAGTAGCTTCATCACAAAATTGTTTATGATGGTATGGATTAAAAGGATGGGTAAAAATCGTTTACCTTGCTTGGAGATCGCTAAGAGTGGAATCCGGAAGAATGCTATTAATATGGTGATATTAGTAGAACAATCAAACTCAAAGTATGACTCAATGGGTGATAGTATATGACTAACACGCCAAGGCAAATGTGCTAGTATGACTATCATTGTTTGATGTTGAATGATTCTTTTGTAAAGAAAAAGGGAATATTGAAAATAGAATTACAAAAAGGTATATGGCAGAAAAAAAGATAACTAGAAAAGTCCAGCTCAGGAGTATATGTTTGATATACAAGTTATAGATGTATTACTAGTTAACAAAATATTTTTGGTTATTTTGATACCAGATTGGTTGGTATGAGTTGTCATACAAAGCAACACAGTGCAAGAAATACAAGGGCCTAAAAGGAACTAGTAGTAGATGTGGGATCGATCATGAAAAGAATAGAAATAAAGTGTTATTATGTGCATTGTCATATCGAACCAAGCATTCAAGATTTATTTTAAGAACTTAATAAGTTGTATTTTGTTTCGGTCTTTTGTGATAACAAATAAGATTGTTCAAACTATGACCATATTCCATAATTGATGGATGCATTAATGTAAATCGTGTTGGTAAAGTAAACATCTATAAGACTAAATGCTAAACGTTGCAAGACGTAAAAGAATTTCACTTAAATGTGACACCACCATTTTAGTTCATACCAGAAAGGAAAACATGAAGGAACTCCATATTAATGGATTTCCGGAGTCATTTTGTTTTGGATAAATTGACGCTTGTGAGACCTCTTCCAAAAGATGACTGGAATTCCGTTCATAGGCCAAAGTAGAATGGACGACTAATTTAGTAGAGATTATACATATTCATGTATATAGTCCATTATGTGTAGTCACGTGTGGTGGATTAATTTTCCTTCATAAAATTATGTGGATGATTTGAGTAGATATATGAGTATATCTATTTAAAGAGAACAAAGTTTGATATTTTTGAATTGGTTCAAATTATTGTTAGTATGAAGTAAAAATCATCGTAACAAGATAATCAAGGATTTATGATCGGATCATAAAGGATAAAGTTTGAGTTACAAGATAAGCAAAACATCTGAGGAGTTGCAGAGTTGTTCTACAGCTTATCCTTCTCGAATACCCCACATAAATACGGAGTGTTCGAGAGACAAAATCAAACCTTGTTGGATATGGTAAGATAAATAAAAATGCCATTATAATTTTGTAGTTTATACATTAGAGACAACGGATTTTACAATGAAAAGAGCGCCATCATGGTCCGTTGAAATTGACACCATATAAGTTATGGCTTGGGTAGTGACTCGAATTGTCTTTTTCTTAAATTTTGGTATGCATAGCATGTGTAAAATGTTTACAACCAAAATAGGACACATATATGTTTATAAGGTTATCCCAACGAATCCATTGGGTATTTCTCCTATCACCAAACCAAAGACAAATGTTGTTTGTTAGAAAGGGTTGATTTCTTGAGAAAGTAGTTCTTGCGAAACAAGTGAGTGGGCGGACAGTACAAACTCGGCGGGATTAGAGAAACTCTGTTACCATTTCAAGAGTAGCGCAACACTAGAAGTTGTTCTAGGGTTTCCTATTTTGACAAAATAGAAGACACTACATGCGTTGTAGATACTTCGATTGAGTTTGCGAACTGAACCACAAAAGTTCTAAAACTTTGTACTTATACCAACTTGTGGTTTAAGAGTAAAGTGTTGTTTTGACAACAAAGGACCTGGAACTTATAAAGGAAGCAAATGATGGGCCCTGACTTCGTAAAATCGGCTATGAGTCATTATATCCGCGATTGTATCCCTGTATGAATATCAAGTATGTGACTTGGTAGTCGTTCCGATATGCATGATGCCTAAAGATAGCAAACGGGTCTATATAGCAACAAAGACATGGATATTTACATCCTTTGAAAGTTGTGCTTGTCGAAAATATGTTTTCGACGAAGTTCAAAGAGTTGACTACTGCAAGATTTTGATCTTTCGTAGTGATGCTTTAGTCTTTCGGATAGTTCTAGCAAAATTTACATATTATGATATGACAGTTGAATAACAAAACAGAGTCTCCTCTCTAGGAAGTTTGATCGAGCATATGTACTTGACACAGTCTGAGAGTTTTGTAAAATTCAAAAGGTTGCAGGAAAGGTACGGAAACATCAATGGTTGAAGTGAGCATAACGAAGTTGGAATCATTGCCTTAATGAATTTATCAAAAGAGTTTGATTCCATCATAAACGATAAAGATGCTTGTGAAGTTACAAGAAATTAAGTGGGAGCGCTATGGCATATTTCCAATGCTTTATGTAGATGACATATGGTTGATTGGAAAATATGTATTTTAAATTAACACGGTTAAGATTTTCATATTGATGAAAGGCTTAGGAGATATTGGGCATCGATATCTATGAGAGATGGATTGAAGCGCCTGATATGGTTGTGCCAAATTGCATGGATGAAGTATTGAAGTAAGTCAATATCGAAATGAGAAGAAGGGGTTCTTGCCACATGGAAATGAATCGAGAAATATTCAAGTGTTTTGACACATGATGAGCATAAAGGAAATTGAGATTTCTAAGTCATGTGTTCCATGCTATGTACATAGCCAGATGAGTCCTATGTTATAGAATGTTATAGCGGGATAATTCATATGATGTTTAGACAATAGTGGGAAAGATCCTTATGTAATTTTTAGAAATGCTAAGGATGTGTTTTTCCTATGTTGTAATGACAAACTACTCGTTGTAATATGTTACACTAATAGTGTAACATCCCAGTGTTTGGGAAGTTATAAGGATCTAAATTTAATATGTGCATTTGCAAAGCATGCATCTAAAAGTACGGAAATTTTGGCGCGAAAGTTTAAACGAATCAAAGTGACCAAAGTTTCACTTGACATGATGAAATAGGTTTAGATCATTTGGTCAGGAGTACATTTGGAGTAATATTTATAACAAGTATCTTTAGAAACCAAATCAGTTGATAAGACAAACCATAGTTGGTTATGATCAAACACAAACCCTCAACAGCCTTAACCGCAAGCTATAAGTGAATTGGGATAATTCACTAGGTATCTAGAACTCAAAGAGGGGTGAGAATCTAAATCTCATAATAGATGATCATACTTTCATAATTGAGTAATGCATAGTTGAACCATCTCATCAACAGAGATGTGAACTTCTGTAAAACAACAACTCCCTTAGTTATCAATTCATTTCCACAATATCTCTATAAACCATCCCATAACTATCAGGTGAACCATCACAAGTAAATAACAAAGTTTCAACATAACACAAGTAATACATACAAGTGTTAACTCAAAACCTACAAGTGGGAAATGATAGAATGATTGTATTAACATATTTATCGAATATGTACATATCTCATCCATCATAAAAGAAGGACCTAAGTGAAGAAATAAATCTTCTTAGCCTACTGTTAAAACCTTGATCATCACATATGATATTTCCAAACTTCTATATTTGCATTAAGAAAGACAAAGGGCATTAAGAGAAGAATATAAAGTGACGACATGACACTTGAGAAAAACAACTATCAATTATGACATAAGTCATTAAACCCCAATAACCTTATTATACTCATTGTCTTATTCATCTTATATCAGTGAGCATATGAGCTATGAACACATCAATGGACCATTTGATCAACTTCCCATATTAAGTCAGCATTCCATAAGCATTCCACATCTCTATTCAAATTAACATTCAAAAACTAAAGCATCTCTGGATACAAGTAATGAATAACAACAAGATATAACCTCTATTAGAGGAGTTGGATTGAAATCTAAATAAAACCAATCATGTATGAGACAAGTATCTATCTTATAGGAAGCAAAACAAGAAATGTATGGGAGGATAATAAAAGCATGAATTAACCTTAATCTAGATCTTGTTATTTTGCCTAGACCAATGCATCTTGTTTCCCAATCTCCTCCAAGTTGTTTTGCAAGAGAAGAAACCACAAGACAGAAGGAACTACCACATGAAGATCTTCAAGAAGATTATTTAGAGTGTGCTAGAAGTGCTACTCTAAGATACTATAAGAGTACTTGGAAACTCTTATATATTGATCTGATCTTATTAACACTCTTGAAGCAGTGTGATACTCCAATATTAGTGTTATATAGAAGTAGTTTGGTAACAAGTTTCTACAACTTGTTAACAGATCACTTTTGTATACTCAAACACTTGAGTGTCATACACAAATAGACAAAAGGTTGAATAACCTAGTACATCTCAGTCTTTTGTATATGAAAAGTAATTTGGGGACAAGCCTTGCAAACTTGTCAACAGATTCTTCTTATATGCTTAAGGCTAACTGATGTCATAAACTACACCTACACTCCTTTTAGCATCAACCAATAGAAAGAATAACACTAAGGAAAAAGAAACCACAATATAATCATCTAAGTAAAATCTTTGCTTGGAGTAATTGGTTGTTTTCACCACTAGGGTGAGACAGTGAAGGTGGAATCCAAGAGATGAATTTACTTGATATTAAACAAGGAAATATCTGAAGACAAGTGGCAACCAGTGACAAGAACATCAAGCAACAGAAGTCAACAAGGAGAAACACTAGTTTAGCAAGGAAGCCTAGCATAAGAAATTCTCGAGTGAAATATTAAGTGATATTAGTGAAACTATAACCCAATGCCTTGTCAAGACTCATCATTGATGAGGAACAAATAAAAATCACTTTAATGGAAACAATTGGCAAGAGATAAAATAATAACAAGCCCTTGCATCCATATGTATGGTGATAAATTGAGGTGGGGGAAAACAAATTAATTCCCTTGTTTTCCAGATCTTTTTCATCCATAACACAAATGGAAAACAACAAGAATTCAACCATACACCCACATGTAAATGATTACATGTTCTAAAACAAATATGGGATAATATCCATATTTGAACCTATGTGGAAAACAAGAAAATAAGATCCCAAAATCATACAGGTTTTCCACTTGATCCAGTACTAAAAACATCAACCTTTCTTACACACACCTAAGTAAAGTGTCAACCAAAAATGGATAAGAGTTACAACTATGAAAATAACAAAGTCTCATAAGAGAAAACAAGTTCATTACCTAATAAAAAGAATTTGGTATGTCATGGAATACAATTCTCTATTAAGTGATTTTCATTTCAATACACAGAAACAATACCAAGTAATGTTACCAAATTATTTTCTAAAAGAATTTGTATCTAAAATGGTACAATTAGAACACACCACTGGGTGAACCATATGTATGTTGTGTGAATATAATATTCATGCCTAAAGTAAATTTTAGGACATTTAATAAATTAAAGAGAGTGAAAACAACAAAATCACTTAATCTAGCATCATAAATAAAAAATACAAATATTGCTCAAATTTACCAAAAGAAAACATGATGAGGTTACAAATTTGATGAGCTTTCCAAATATAATTTTTAATAATTTTTATGTTCATAAACAGGCCTTGAAAACAAAGGTTTTTTCTCAGTTTTAGTAACAGAAGGACCTTGTTGTAATTTGTAAAGAACTTTCAGGGGGTGATTCGGAAAATGTTTAATCCTTTCTTCTACCTCGTGATAGAAGGCAGAGGCGTGCCGCCGCCGTCGACTCGGCCGGCCACGTCCTGCTTGCCGCCCTTCCGCACGGATAAGAGGAGGAGAAGCCTCCAACTTGCTCTCTCCCTCCCTCACTCGCTCTCTCTCGCAACCCTCTCTCGGTATGCTCTGAACCAAAGAACAAACCATAACCCTAGCTATAAGCCGCCGATGCGCGCCGCCGTTCCTGTCGATTTCGAGCTCCGGGGAGTATCCAGGGAGCACCGCCTTGTCCTTCTCCACCATCTCGAGCTCGCATGGAAGCAGGGACGCCCGGGAGGGGAAGAATCGGGCCGCCGCCAACCGCTCCGTCCACCATCAAAACCTTCACCCGGCGCCGATTCCGGCTGCTACTCGCAACACCGACCACCCCATCGACTTTGTGGTAACCTCAGGAGCACCACGGTGCTTTCCTCTTCCTCCCTCCTCCTCTGGGAATTCCTCCCGTCGTTACCGTCATCCGCCGCCGTGCTGTTGCTCGCCGCCGGTAACTCCGTTGCCCTATTGGTCCAAAATCCACCACCACCGCACTCGTCGTTCACTTCCCTGTCCGATGGTACCAACGATTTGCCTCAATTCGAGGTAAATTGTAACATCCCTGATTTTTGGAAAATGCAAAAATCACAAAATTTTGAAACTTTTTGTTTTCATATTGTGCAAGTCACAAAAAAAACCAAATGAGAAGCAAGAAACAAAAGAAAACAATACATATTTCAATGAAATTGAGTTCACCAATCCAATTATGCCTTGTTCCTTAAACCCTAAAACCTTATTCAAAAAAATAAGTTTCTTTATATAAAGGGAATATCTTTTATTAACAAACCTTTACCTAAAATGTTTACAACTCCAATATTAATCTGAATTTATTTTATGGCATCAAAAATCAAAGAATTATAAACCTTAATAAAGTTCTAATCCCCAAAATTATTTTGATGAGAATAAAATTATTAATAATAACTTTTAGTTGTTATTCCAAGTTTTAAACATGAAGGGGTGAAAATGAAATGCATTTCTTTGATAATAACATAACAAAAGGTTTTGAAAACAATATTATGACTAGTGGTTTTATTCTAAATTTTATTGATCAACAATAATAATTATTTGATATAAACTAATAAAATAGCATTAAGTTACTATTAATAAATCTTTCATATCCTAAAATTATTAACTATGAAAATGGTTTGAAATTGACTTCCAAAACTATTATTTGAAATGTTTAATGTCTCTAAAAATTTATTGAATCAAAAACCCCATTTTACTATTTTCTATTTTAAAATGGTATTAAGTACTATTAGTGAATTAATTATATTTTCAAAACATAAAAGAGATGAAAACTCCTTGAAATGGTTTTGGAAAATAGTATTTGATCTTTATAAAGCCACTGAAATTTTATTTGACTAATAATTGTATTTTATAATTTTCTAAATTAAAAATCACATTAAGTGACTATTAAAGAATTATTCAAATTTCCAAAATTCAAAATTAAAATATGTTGAAAAGTTTACAAAAATGGTATTGTTGGAAAGTATTTGAAATTTCAAGAATTTAGAATTTTGTTTCATGTCATTTGGATAATTAAATCAGGAGATATGATTAAATCAATTAAACAGTAATTAAAAGAAAAAAATTGATGACGTCATCCATGACGTCATCATCTTCTTCCTCAGAAGGAAACCCACGGCTGTTTCTTCCCGAATTTTTGCCCCTCGATTAAGGGCCATTAAGGCCATAATTTCTTTCCATCTGCGTGCCTATAAGAAGCGCCGTGCATCCGCTCCAATTTCCCCCTCCCCCCTCTGTCGATTGAGCCCCCTCTCTGTCACGATTGCTCGCCGGAGAAGGTCCTGTCCGCCACCATTTTCGTCTTTTCCGACGAGGATAGCAAGTCCCCGAGGTAGAAACTGCGCCCAAACTTCTTCCCGTGCCCTCTAGACATCTTCTAAACCCTCTCCCATTTTCTTTGCCGCAGGGAGACGAGCGGAGTATCTGCTCTGAACTCGCCGTCGTCCTCCGTTCTCCGTCCGTGGTTCGCCGTCATCCCGGGAAGCGCACACACATGGCGTTGTTTCCATCTTTCTCGCCGTGTGGATCTGGTCATCGTCGTCGCCTCCGTCGAGCCCGAGGACAACCGGAAAGCCGCCACCGTCGATTGCCCGAGCGCAGCGCCACCGCGTGCACCATTTCCGGCGACCCAGGTCCGGTAAGCCCCTCCCCTCTCCTCGGTCCGTTAGATCTAGGATCAACGCCTAGGATTAGATCCTAGACGAAGGGGTATGCCACCCTCAGATCTGGATCTAACGATCCAGATCAAATCACTTAAGCCCAGTCAGCACATCCCAGTCAGCGCCTAGTCAGCAGATGCGCCCAATCAGATCCGGCTACGTGGCCAGCCCTTTATTCGAAATTTTTTTCTCCCGGTAGATTATTTGGCAGTTTTACAGATTAGTCCCTCCAACTTAGATCTAACATAACTTTTGATCCATAAGCCCAAATTTAGCAATCTTGGACTTTTTGGAAAGCCCTTGACATTTAGAAACTTTTGGCACTGGCCAAATTCAAATTTGAAAAACTTAAATTTATTCAAATTCAAATATGCTTGTTTGATGAAATTTGGCATAATTCAAATTCTACAAATCCAAAAATTGTAAATAAAATATATTTGGAAACCTTAGGATGTGTACTTTCATATCCTCTGTCCCAAAATAATATTTGAACAAATTAAAATTGAATTTAGATTTTAGTTGTCTATTTGAGTATTTTTGACATAGATTAATTTCTATAAATATTTTCACTATAGTTCCTTTTGCAAAATTGTTCCATTTGACAACCTTGGACCAGAAAAACCTTGCCCAACCATTTTGGACACCCTTGGACCATGACCATGTGTTTTTGACCAAAAACCTAACATATTAATCCACCCATATTATCATGCCCTAGAATTTATTTCTATCTGATTTTCTTTGATGTTGTGGCCATTTGGAATCCAAAACCAAGCCCCTAGTATATGCTAACCATATAAAAGACCAAGTAGTGAACCTCAAACAATAGTACCATAGTTTTCTATCTACTCCTCCATCCCCCTATTCTTGCTTCAAGAAATCATCAAGTTAACAAAATGGAGATCAAGACTCAAGCACAAGAAGGAGGGACTTCATTTTCAACTTGATGGCAACATGAAGAGGAACAAGGAAGATCATTGAAGAAATGACTTAGGCTCCACAACAATCTGAAGCATACTACATCAAGTTCAAGTATATGAAGAAATGAAGAAGAAGACTCACCTCTCCCATTCTATCCTCTTGTCCCATTTCTCCTCTATTTTGACTTAGTGGTATTTTAACATTTGTTAAATAAAACACTTAGTTGTGACCACACCACTTGGGAAACAACTAGTGAGAAAACCATGAAGACTATCAAGACCAAGAGAAGCACCACACCAAGGAAGGAAACAACTTAGATGGCATGATGATGATCTTCAAGAAGGCAATCACATGAGGTCTAGAAGCAATCCATACAAGTTGAAGAATAACAAGTTATTTTGTCCAACCATTGACCCAAATGGAAAACCCAAGACTTAGTAATATTTTCCCTTTGATGATGAAGTTAGTAGACCTACCCTAACCACAATGGAAAATACTAACATAGTCACTTAAATATTTTTGAAGGTGAATATGACCAAGTGTTTGCATGTAATACTTTAGTTGAAGAAGTAATATGTTTATTCTAAGTGAACTCTTGGAACTTCCTCGACAAGTATGATTACAATGAAGTTAGATCCCATCAAACTCAACCTAGTCCTTCCCAAGTAAACCATTGGAATTTCCTTAACAAGTATTGAACTCAAATCTTGACCTTGCCCTAGCCAACTTGGTCCAACTCCTTTGTTATGTTATTTGCTCTGATTGCTTTCTCCACCTATGTGTTTGATTGCTAGGATGCTTGTTTATTTTGTTATTGTGTTTTCAATGAATAGATTGTACGGAGAGCAACGATCTTTTGTGAAGAGAGTGTGATATCTTCACCAACTTCAACAAGGCAAGTAACACATCATCAACTACCCATTATTTTCTATATGCATTAGTTGATTTTGAGTAGCATGCATGATAGTAAATTTTACTAAGTTATATTATGCTATGCTATTATCCTAGTAGTGTGTAGCCATCCCTTTTACCTTGTTATTTTGATAGCCTTAGAATTTACTAGGTGCTATGCAATGTTACAAATTGTTTTACTAGATGTTGAGGAAAAATCCTAAGTATAACTAATGAATGAACCACCTGGGTGGAAGTGGTAAGACTAGGTTATGTTGAGTGTTTCCTCAGGGCCCTTATCTAAGGGTTATTCCACTTGAGGTTGTCACTTGCGGATGGCCACCCAGGAACAAAGAGATTACTATGTCCCTCTAAATCTAGTAGCTTCCCGTGCAGCCTTTTGACAATATGGGCTCTGTCTTGATCAATTAAGTTGTGAGGGTTCAGCCCAGGCTTGACAAGCAGATGTAGCAAAATTATAGGTGGAACGGGTCTTGCCGGTGGGTTTGGACTTCTTCTTCTGAAAGATCTCGTCTCAATTCTCTCCTTTCCATGATGCACTCCGCGTGTATAGGATGTTTGGGCTAATTGAAGACAAAGGGTGAAAGTGCACAACCTCTGCAGAGTCAACAAACTAAGATCTTAGCCGTGTCCCCGGTTATGGACAACTATGAGCAGCTGGACAAGGATTGACGGAAGAATCTCATCATCAATTTCAATAAGTAAAATTTGACCAAGTGAACAGTATTTGTGGTGCTTGGATCTTAATCCAATGTTGCCACCCTTTTGAAAAGAAAAGTTTGTTTTACAAAAGTGATAGGAGAAAACTAGCTTTATGCAAACTTAGCCTAAACTCCACTCAGCCAAATAAGCATGTAGTACTAGTCTTGCCATTTATATCCACCATAGTGTTACTTGCCAATACATTAAATTGTATTGACTCCCTTGTGGCTGCATATTCCATATTGCAGATATTTCTGAAGACGAGTGAGGATTTCGTTTAGGATCTCGAGACTATCGCAAACATGTTTTGCCTGTGGCACATGAAGAAGATGGGCTCAATGTTGTACTATGTTTTCCGCTGTATGTCTTTGTTTTCTGCTAGTCTTCTAAGACTATGCAAGTTGTAATACTGTTTTGTAAAGACTGGATCATGCGATGTAATAGAATTTGATGCATTTGCATGATATTTAATTTTGTACTGTGGTGCTAGCAATTGATCCAGGGACTAGCACAATAACACAGGTATTCCATCTTTATTAAAAGTTGGGATGCTACAAAATGGTATCAGAGCATTGTGTTGCCTATAGAATTCGAGACCCTAAGTTTGGAGAAGACCCTAGGATAGAAAAATTTCCTATGTTCAACAATTTCTAGAAACAAAACAACCATCTTAATTCTTCTCATATCATATCATCTATTATTCACCTTCAAAATTTTCTAGATGACCTACCTCTTCAATACCATCAAGACAGGAATGTTGATGACCATACCAAGAAGTGCAAGAAGTATTTTCACCACCTGAAGACCTACACTCAAGACAATTGAAGAAAACTTGGAGATACACCAATACTTCACAACAATCAAGAACACCTCAAGACATGGAGAGAAGAATTTGAAGAACCCAAGAAGATATAGATGAGACCACAAATCTAGTTACTTGGTTAGAACAACGTCAACGTGTTAGTATATTGATCATACTAATGAGTGTGGTATGACAATATTAGTTTGTTTTCAAAAAGTATGTGGTTTGGTGTGATGAATGTGTTGCTATATGTTTGTTATGTGTTGTTTGTAAGATGAGTTTCCTTGATCTGCTGTGTTTGGATAGGAACCTTCTTAGATCCTTTCTAACCTCTACTCATCTTCCCTAAAACCTCAAAACAGATGTCTAGCCAGAATTCCAACAACCTGGAGAACTCAATAGCAATGCAGATGTTACTAGAAGCTCAAACTCAGCTGATACAACTAATGATCCAGAACCAAGCAAGCCACCCCAATATGGAGTTAACCCAAGGAATGCAACAAGTGTTGGACACTCAATCACAGATAGTGAAGATGATGTCCCAAAACTTGGCCAATAGTAAAGACAATCAGCCTTGGATAACTAGAGATAACCATGAGCTAGAAGAAGAAATGTTTTCAACACCCAAAGCCTGCAAATCTTGTGGAGAGATAGGACACTATTCCAAAGATTGTCCTGATGAGTGGCCCCATGGTGATGCAAACAACTCAATTGAAGGATACTTCACTCAAGTTAATTGTTTTCTGTGTGAAGGGACAACACATGTTCCAACACAATGTCCACTTTACCCCATGGTACAACAAGTTGGACAACAAGCCAAAATGGAAATGCTTAGTGAAATCCAAGAGAACTTAGGAAAACCAGATGTGAAGGGAAAACACAAGCTGGATACTTTTCAGATGGACCATGTCAAGATAGATACTGGAGCCAAGACTACACCACATCCATATTCATCCAAACACTCCACCAAGAATTGCTATTCTTGTGAGGAAGATGGACATTTGTCTAGAAATTGTCCCAACAAGAAACCCAGACCTTCAACCAACATAGTTGAGTATACTGGGCAGCAGTATGAAGATATGATGGCCAATTTAACTCCACCAAGGAAGAAGAAGAAACTTCAGAAGAACCCCAATCTTGTCTATAGAGACATCAGCCAAGTGACTTGCTTCAAATGCAGAGATAAAGGACACTATGCAAATGGATGCCCTCAAAGGGAGAAGGAAGGAAACATGACTTTCTGAAAGAAGGAATCTTAGGCAAAGTTTCATGTTGAAAATAAATTTATTTTCCCTAGGAGTTCTTCCAGTGTAATAAACCACAATGAATGTCTGAGAAATGTGTTCCCATTATAATAAGATGATGTTGTGAAATCCTCTCAACTTGATCTTTTGATTGACCCAAAGAGTGACCCCTCAGTGTCAAAGGTAGTTCAACAGACCTATGTTGGTCTACACCTCTACCACAGAGGAAAGATCTACTCAAGCTAATTTAGAATCAATCTACACTCCAATCTAATGAAAATAGACTACCCACAAAAGTTTCTTTTAAGGGTGGTAGCCCACCCAGTTGTTTTGGAATCCAATTACCCAAATCTTTCTTTCTAACCTTCCCAAATCTCGGGACGAGATTTCTTTTAAGGGTGGTAGTCTGTAACATCCCTGATTTTTGGAAAATGCAAAAATCACAAAATTTTGAAACTTTTTGTTTTCATATTGTGCAAGTCACAAAAAAAAACCAAATGAGAAGCAAGAAACAAAAGAAAACAATACATATTTCAATGAAATTGAGTTCACCAATCCAATTATGCCTTGTTCCTTAAACCCTAAAACCTTATTCAAAAAAATAAGTTTCTTTATATAAAGGGAATTTCTTTTATTAACAAACCTTTACCTAAAATGTTTACAACTCCAATATTAATCTGAATTTATTTTATGGCATCAAAAATCAAAGAATTATAAACCTTAATAAAGTTCTAATCCCCAAAATTATTTTGATGAGAATAAAATTATTAATAATAACTTTTAGTTGTTATTCCAAGTTTTAAACATGAAGGGGTGAAAATGAAATGCATTTCTTTGATAATAACATAACAAAAGGTTTTGAAAACAATATTATGACTAGTGGTTTTATTCTAAATTTTATTGATCAACAATAATAATTATTTGATATAAACTAATAAAATAGCATTAAGTTACTATTAATAAATCTTTCATATCCTAAAATTATTAACTATGAAAATGGTTTGAAATTGACTTCCAAAACTATTATTTGAAATGTTTAATGTCTCTAAAAATTTATTGAATCAAAAACCCCATTTTACTATTTTCTATTTTAAAATGGTATTAAGTACTATTAGTGAATTAATTATATTTTCAAAACATAAAAGAGATGAAAACTCCTTGAAATGGTTTTGGAAAATAGTATTTGATCTTTATAAAGCCACTGAAATTTTATTTGACTAATAATTGTATTTTATAATTTTCTAAATTAAAAATCACATTAAGTGACTATTAAAGAATTATTCAAATTTCCAAAATTCAAAATTAAAATATGTTGAAAAGTTTACAAAAATGGTATTGTTGGAAAGTATTTGAAATTTCAAGAATTTAGAATTTTGTTTCATGTCATTTGGATAATTAAATCAGGAGATATGATTAAATCAATTAAACAGTAATTAAAAGAAAAAAATTGATGACGTCATCCATGACGTCATCATCTTCTTCCTCAGAAGGAAACCCACGGCTGTTTCTTCCCGAATTTTTGCCCCTCGATTAAGGGCCATTAAGGCCATAATTTCTTTCCATCTGCGTGCCTATAAGAAGCGCCGTGCATCCGCTCCAATTTCCCCCTCCCCCCTCTGTCGATTGAGCCCCCTCTCTGTCACGATTGCTCGCCGGAGAAGGTCCTGTCCGCCACCGTTTTCGTCTTTTCCGACGAGGATAGCAAGTCCCCGAGGTAGAAACTGCGCCCAAACTTCTTCCCGTGCCCTCTAGACATCTTCTAAACCCTCTCCCATTTTCTTTGCCGCAGGGAGACGAGCGGAGTATCTGCTCTGAACTCGTCGTCGTCCTCCGTTCTCCGTCCGTGGTTCGCCGTCATCCCGGGAAGCGCACACACACGGCGTTGTTTCCATCTTTCTCGCCGTGTGGATCTGGTCATCGTCGTCGCCTCCGTCGAGCCCGAGGACAACCGGAAAGCCGCCACCGTCGATTGCCCGAGCGCAGCGCCACCGCGTGCACCATTTCCGGCGACCCAGGTCCGGTAAGCCCCTCCCCCTCTCCTCGGTCCGTTAGATCTAGGATCAACGCCTAGGATTAGATCCTAGACGAAGGGGTATGCCACCCTCAGATCTGGATCTAACGATCCAGATCAAATCACTTAAGCCCAGTCAGCACATCCCAGTCAGCGCCTAGTCAGCAGATGCGCCCAATCAGATCCGGCTACGTGGCCAGCCCTTTATTCGAAATTTTTTTCTCCCGGTAGATTATTTGGCAGTTTTACAGATTAGTCCCTCCAACTTAGATCTAACATAACTTTTGATCCATAAGCCCAAATTTAGCAATCTTGGACTTTTTGGAAAGCCCTTGACATTTAGAAACTTTTGGCACTGGCCAAATTCAAATTTGAAAAACTTAAATTTATTCAAATTCAAATATGCTTGTTTGATGAAATTTGGCATAATTCAAATTCTACAAATCCAAAAATTGTAAATAAAATATATTTGGAAACCTTAGGATGTGTACTTTCATATCCTCTGTCCCAAAATAATATTTGAACAAATTAAAATTGAATTTAGATTTTAGTTGTCTATTTGAGTATTTTTGACATAGATTAATTTCTATAAATATTTTCACTATAGTTCCTTTTGCAAAATTGTTCCATTTGACAACCTTGGACCAGAAAAACCTTGCCCAACCATTTTGGACACCCTTGGACCATGACCATGTGTTTTTGACCAAAAACCTAACATATTAATCCACCCATATTATCATGCCCTAGAATTTATTTCTATCTGATTTTCTTTGATGTTGTGGCCATTTGGAATCCAAAACCAAGCCCCTAGTATATGCTAACCATATAAAAGACCAAGTAGTGAACCTCAAACAATAGTACCATAGTTTTCTATCTACTCCTCCATCCCCCTATTCTTGCTTCAAGAAATCATCAAGTTAACAAAATGGAGATCAAGACTCAAGCACAAGAAGGAGGGACTTCATTTTCAACTTGATGGCAACATGAAGAGGAACAAGGAAGATCATTGAAGAAATGACTTAGGCTCCACAACAATCTGAAGCATACTACATCAAGTTCAAGTATATGAAGAAATGAAGAAGAAGACTCACCTCTCCCATTCTATCCTCTTGTCCCATTTCTCCTCTATTTTGACTTAGTGGTATTTTAACATTTGTTAAATAAAACACTTAGTTGTGACCACACCACTTGGGAAACAACTAGTGAGAAAACCATGAAGACTATCAAGACCAAGAGAAGCACCACACCAAGGAAGGAAACAACTTAGATGGCATGATGATGATCTTCAAGAAGGCAATCACATGAGGTCTAGAAGCAATCCATACAAGTTGAAGAATAACAAGTTATTTTGTCCAACCATTGACCCAAATGGAAAACCCAAGACTTAGTAATATTTTCCCTTTGATGATGAAGTTAGTAGACCTACCCTAACCACAATGGAAAATACTAACATAGTCACTTAAATATTTTTGAAGGTGAATATGACCAAGTGTTTGCATGTAATACTTTAGTTGAAGAAGTAATATGTTTATTCTAAGTGAACTCTTGGAACTTCCTCGACAAGTATGATTACAATGAAGTTAGATCCTATCAAACTCAACCTAGTCCTTCCCAAGTAAAATTGAACTCAAATCTTGACCTTGCCCTAGCCAACTTGGTCCAACTCCTTTGTTATGTTATTTGCTCTGATTGCTTTCTCCACCTATGTGTTTGATTGCTAGGATGCTTGTTTATTTTGTTATTGTGTTTTCAATGAATAGATTGTACGGAGAGCAACGATCTTTTGTGAAGAGAGTGTGATATCTTCACCAACTTCAACAAGGCAAGTAACACATCATCAACTACCCATTATTTTCTATATGCATTAGTTGATTTTGAGTAGCATGCATGATAGTAAATTTTACTAAGTTATATTATGCTATGCTATTATCCTAGTAGTGTGTAGCCATCCCTTTTACCTTGTTATTTTGATAGCCTTAGAATTTACTAGGTGCTATGCAATGTTACAAATTGTTTTACTAGATGCTGAGGAAAAATCCTAAGTATAACTAATGAATGAACCACCTGGGTGGAAGTGGTAAGACTGGGTTATGTTGAGTGTTTCCTCAGGGCCCTTATCTAAGGGTTATTCCACTTGAGGTTGTCACTTGCGGATGGCCACCCAGGAACAAAGAGATTACTATGTCCCTCTAAATCTAGTAGCTTCCCGTGCAGCCTTTTGACAATATGGGCTCTGTCTTGATCAATTAAGTTGTGAGGGTTCAGCCCAGGCTTGACAAGCAGATGTAGCAAAATTATAGGTGGAACGGGTCTTGCCGGTGGGTTTGGACTTCTTCTTCTGAAAGATCTCGTCTCAATTCTCTCCTTTCCATGATGCACTCCGCGTGTATAGGATGTTTGGGCTAATTGAAGACAAAGGGTGAAAGTGCACAACCTCTGCAGAGTCAACAAACTAAGATCTTAGCCGTGTCCCCGGTTATGGACAACTATGAGCAGCTGGACAAGGATTGACGGAAGAATCTCATCATCAATTTCAATAAGTAAAATTTGACCAAGTGAACAGTATTTGTGGTGCTTGGATCTTAATCCAATGTTGCCACCCTTTTGAAAAGAAAAGTTTGTTTTACAAAAGTGATAGGAGAAAACTGGCTTTATGCAAACTTAGCCTAAACTCCACTCAGCCAAATAAGCATGTAGTACTAGTCTTGCCATTTATATCCACCATAGTGTTACTTGCCAATACATTAAATTGTATTGACTCCCTTGTGGCTGCATATTCCATATTGCAGATATTTCTGAAGACGAGTGAGGATTTCGTTTAGGATCTCGAGACTATCGCCAACATGTTTTGCCTGTGGCACATGAAGAAGATGGGCTCAATGTTGTACTATGTTTTCCGCTGTATGTCTTTGTTTTCTGCTAGTCTTCTAAGACTATGCAAGTTGTAATACTGTTTTGTAAAGACTGGATCATGCGATGTAATAGAATTTGATGCATTTGCATGATATTTAATTTTGTACTGTGGTGCTAGCAATTGATCCAGGGACTAGCACAATAACACAGGTATTCCATCTTTATTAAAAGTTGGGATGCTACATAAATCAATGGATTGGAAACCAACATGGGAAATCATCTCTATTGATGATGCATACATTATGTCATCATGATTTCATATTGTATTTACTATATTTTTAAATTAAAATCCAATATGATAGGTGGACCCCACCAGTCAATTTAAAAAATGGCAGAAAAAGAATTAACTTAATAAATCTAAATCTATTATTTAGTTTAACAGAAAAATATAAATAAAATATGAAAATGTTCAGAAAAATATAATCTAATTGTTTATTAAATTTTCAAAAATGTTTGGTAAAGTTTAACAATTAAATATTATTTTAATTACAATAAATCATTTAAAATTGAGAAAAATAATAATAATTCATGAAATCAGAAAAATACAAGTTATATACCAAAATGCTCCAAATGACTAATGTAACTCATCTATGAAGTTTTCATGGTCATTTGACCATATTTTCATGTGTGCAAATATTTTGCCTAATCATTTAATTCATTTAAAATTAATAAATAAATGTCTTATTCAAATCAAATATGTCAAACACAAAATATTTTGTTTAACTTATAAACTTGTTTCTAAGAGATTAATGGAATACTATAATATTCCATTATAACCAACAATAACTATCTTAATATCATTTTCCTTAGAAATAAAACTCACATGTTTTCCACACCTACTAAATATATCATCACAAGTCCGTAGCAAGTATTGTGATGATAGAGTTCACTGTACTAGTTAATCATTTTAGTTAAACCCTTTGTCATAGGCTCTACCCTTTTTGAATATAAAATAAAATGTGACTGTATATTTTCAATAAGTTGATTTCCTTGTGTCATTGTTTTATTACCCAACCAAGCAATAACACTTCTACTTAAATATGATAACAATGGTTTTCCAAGTAAAAGTGAAACACATGTAACTCTAAAAGAAGTAATAACCACATCACCTCAAGTAATGAAACAATTCACCTAAAACAAGTGTGATTGAGATATCATATCAAATGTGGCTTACACTTGTAGGTTGGGGTGTTTTCCAGGGGATTTTGCGATGCATCTCATTATTATGCATGTATCATCTTGCCAATGTTTTCTGTAGTCCTTACCGGGACTACTTTGCTATCTTTCAGATGTCGGGATTTTCTACGAGACCCTTGAACTTGAAGACATGGTTTATTATTGTTATTTCAATCTCAGGAAAGTTCATAACTTGCTCATATCCTTTGCAGTATTTCATAACGAACTATTTGAAAAAAAACCTATCGTACTACCACCTATGCTCAAAAGAATGCATGATCCTATTTTTATAATAATATGACTAATTGAATGACTACCCGAGTGGTAGTGTTCTGTTTGGTGGGCGGATGGGACCATGGTAAGATGAATAGGTCAAAGGAAGGTTCCATCTACATGGGAAAGTATTACCTAGGATTAATCACAACTGCCGTCAGGATTCTTGCGCCGTAAATTCGCGTTAACCATGGGTCTTCTATGGGGGGAGTAAGTCAGCTGTGATCTTTTCTCGTTCGCATGTCAACGGGCTGCCAGAGACGTACGCTGTAGGTCTTGCGAGACTACATGCACATGGGTGGGATCCCATAATTCCCACGGACTCTACGGGTCTATGATGGTCTGCCAGGGGCGCGTAGATATCCATCGCGAGGGGTGGAATCAGGCGTTCAACCTGCTGGCAGAAATGTGTGGGCATGCGTTGTGTGGAGAAGCACAGTTTGGCTTGGACCAACAACCGGGCCCCATACCTGAGTGGGAGTGAACAGGAATGTACACCTGGTTGTGCAACATGGTCTTGGTCGTCCATGGGTAAAGTAACGCACCTCTGCAGAGTGTAAAATGATGTGACATGTTACCCCTTGTTCCGGGAAGGAGCTGCGAATGCCGCAGGAAAGGCAAATCCATGAAGTTCTAGTCCTGTGAAGATCTGGCGGGCATAGTTTTCAGAAGTAAAAGCAACCTCTTGAAGAAAGTTTTACAAAACCTTGCATTAGCTTATGAATCTTTCAGGTCTAAAGCTGTAGTTAGTGCATCAAACTACCCACTATATATCATGAGCTTGTTGAGTAATGCTCGTTACTCATTCGTTCCTGTTTGACCCCCTGCTTAGAGTTGAAGCCTGATGGAAGTCGTCATCGTGAAGCATCGTCATCAACAACGTTGATGGAGGAGAAGCTATCAAGGTGTAGGTGGAGTCCATTCTTGGAGTTAGCTGCTATAAGCCATAGATTAGGGCTGGCATTAGCCGTAGTAGATTAGTTCTGAGCTTGAGTTCTTCTCCAGCTTGGATCTTTGAATTGCTTCTTCTGATGTTTCATTTGTATGGGATCTTCTTTGATTCTTCAAAGAGATTCTCGAGATTTTGTAATGAAGTTTGTATCCTATAGTTTTACCCGGACCCACTGTGTTTCTGTTGTACTACTCTAAGGGATGTAATATGCACAGGTAAGTCCTTCTTTGAGTATTATGTCATCGACTTGCGCACTACACATGCAGTGGTGTGCTGGGTCACCACAAATAGTCTTTTCATCTATTCAAATAAACCTATCTCAATTAAAATATGTGGTGAAGGGCAGCACAATAAGCTGGAAAAAAGTTCCATGCTGGATTTGAATGAGTTTCAAAATTAAAGTATTGTGACGGTTACTACAACAAAGGCTAAGTATATCGTTGTGTTGACAACAAATAATATGAGAATTTTGTGTGAAGAAGTTTTTTATTGAACTTGGTGAATTTCCAAGATTTCTGACACTGTGAAGCTACATTTTCACAATGTTAGTAACATTAGTTTAAGCTGAGGAATTAAGGTCTCACCGGTTGACCAAATATATACAAAGCCATCTCATTAGAGAATGAGTGATGTGTGTAGACACAAAGGCATGCAAATACAATAGGATCTAAACATGTCAGATCTTTTTGATGAAGTTTACCACATGCGAAGCATGGTAATAACACTGGAACACCATATGTGTTAAGTGCTTACAGACTAGATTATTGACTCTAGTGCAAGTGGGAGACTAAAGGGAATATGCCCGAGAGGCAATAATAAAGTGATTATTATATTATTCTTTGTTTATGATAAATGTTTATTTCTCGTGCTAGAATTGTATTAACTGGAAACGTTGATACAAGTGTGTCTAATAAACAAACAAGAGTTCCTAGTAACGCCTCTCGTTTGGCTAGCTCATTGATTAACTGATGATCAAGGTTTCCTGATCATGAACATTGGATGTTATTAATAACGGGGTCATATCATTGGTAGAATGATGTGATAAACATAGACCCAAAGTGAATATAGCAATGCGATCAAGTCATTAAGTTTACATTGTTATATCAAACATACGAAGTAACTCTAATCCTTAGACCATGAGATCATGTCGATCACTAACACCGGAAGAGTGCTTTGATGTCATCAAACGTCACACCGTTACAGGGTGACTATAAAGGTGTCGTTGGGTATTTGGAAAGTATTAGTTGAGGCTCATGATCAAGAGTGGGATTTGTCCATCCAAATGACAGAGAGATATACTCTGGGACCTCTCGGTGATATCACATCGACACCGCTTGCAAGCACGTGACTAGGTCACAAGGATGTCATATCACAGAACGAGTAAAAGAGTACTTGTCAGTAACGAGATTGAACTAGGTATGGTTGATACCAATGATCGGATCTTGGACAAGTAAAATATTGCGAGACAAAGGGAATCGGTTACGACGTTTATGGTTCACACGATCACTAGATTCATTGTTGAATGTGTAGGAGTCATTACAGATCTCCAGGTCCCGCTGTTGACTATTGATCGGATAGGTGTCTCGGTCATGTCTACATTATTCACGAACCGTAGGGTGTCACACTTAAGATTTGATGACGCGATTGAGTGGATACGGAATATCGGAGAAAAGTTTGGACAACACCGAAATTGTTTCGTGGAATATTGAAATATTCACCGGAATCGTTTCAGGGAATATTGAAATAGTTCAAGGTGGTATATGTTAATGTTTGATTTACAAATAGTTCAAGGGGGGTAAGTGTTAATGTTTGTTAATAGGATTAACAAATATTAAAATAAAGAAATGAAATTGTTTTATTTATTTATTAAAGTAAACCCTTGGAATTTTGAGTGGGAATTGATGAGAGAATGATTGGGTTGAGTGGAGACTCCACCCACATGATGAGGGGAGTGGTGGAGGCACCAAAATTTCGTGGCTGACTCTTCCTCCTATATAAAGATGGGTTGGACCTCCCTCTCCCCACGCACTTGGGTCACCTTCACCTCCCTCCACCAGCTGCTCCACCTTATGTTCGTGCGCTTGGCGAAGCCTTGAATGAAGTTTTTTTTCCACCACACCACATCGTCGTGCTGCTGGAGTTCTGAGGGATCCTCTACTTCCGATGCCCCGCTGGTTCGAGGGAACGGAGGTCACCATCAAGCCGTACGTGTCACCGAGTACGGAAGCGCTGCCGGATTGCAGCGCTACTCTTCGCGATCTTGAGATCGATGTGAGTTCGGCTACATCACCAATGAGATTCGATCTCGTAACGCTGTGTCTTCGAGGGTATGTTCTCCTTAAGACTTTGTCTATGCCCGTTGCTTACATCTCCTTGATTACATCTTTGCCCTTTGGGTGTCTCTCGCCTAGGATTTTTTTTTGTTTTCTATGCTACAAACCCTTCAAGTGGGGCCTTTATGGCATTGAGTAGGACTTCCTGGCAAAACTCACATCCCTCCAACGAGACGTACTCCCATCAAAAGAAGGAACTCAGGATTACATCCTTGTCTTCGTGTGCTTCCGTTATCGATTACCTCGTTCCCTCTCCTTTACTTTGTGTTTGTATCTTTGTTAGTGTTGTGCTTTTCATATAGGTAAATTCACCGTAGTTGCATATCTAGAGAGTTTACCTTTGTGTCAAGCCTAAATTGAAAAAGAGTTAAAATTTGAAGTAGCACCTATTCACCCCCTCTAGGTGCCCATACTTTCCGTTCAATTGGTATCAAAGCCTCGGCTCTTATTTTAGGCTTAACGGCCTAAGAGTTTAGTATGGTCAACGGAGGGGAAACCGCGAGTCCGTGGCACCGGTCACCATGGATGATCTCAAGGAAATGAAAGATTCCTTGACCTCATCAATGGATGCCAAAATGACGGAGTTGCGTGATTTAATGATGCAACTCTTGAAAGCCAAGGTCCCGGAATCATCTACTTCGATTCCTCTGGAAGAAATTTTGGATGATAAGGAGGATGAGGTTGAGGGTGGAGGAACTAAAAGTGATGCTCCCTCCTCTAAGGGAAAGGATGAAAATTAGGAGTACCACAATTTCTCCGGACGGTACTCTCCCAATCCTCCTATCCCAAATTGTCGTGGGATAATCACGACAGATGTTACCAGGGGTAACTGATCTAGGGGCAAGTCGACACTGGCGTTTGGGAGAGGGTTTAGCTCAAGGGAAAACATGGTGCAATTCGATCTGATAGACGGTAATCGAAGTCGCCGGATCTCTATTCTCGATATGATAACTCGATTAGGGTTTACACTGGATGCTCGATATCACGCGATATTGCTAGGGTTCTTAGATCTCTGTCTAAAACTATACCTGCGGGTCGGTTTATAAAGCACCCGTACCCCCTAGCTTATTCGGCAAGACACATCTCGGATCCTACCCGGACACGGCGCACTAACCATAACTTTCCTTTACAGTAACCTATAATCCGGGTCATTGGGCCCACAGGCTTGGGCCTCCACAAGCTTCTTTATTCTTAGCCGAATCCTGCACATCGTCCTTCGGGCCGGGTTATTCCTCGGAGCTTGGCATACCGGGTTAGCATCCCCCTGTCAGTAGTCCCCAGAATAGCCTGGGCTTCACGGATCTCCTTGAAGCGCTTGCTATTCCCTGCAAAGATATCGATCATACGAGCATATGAAGACCGGGTTAAGATGTTTTGATATTCAGCTAGGCCTTGCTCCTTGGTGGCCATATAATAACCCAAGTTTTCCCTCCAAACACCTTGGTTCAAACTTCTGGGTCCAAACCATAATAACAATACCAAAATCCTATGCTCGTTAACCAATCCTGTCATCACGGGACGAATCCCCTTCTTCCTTTTATCCGGATGCTTTGCTCAATACTTGGCGCACATCTCGCAGAACCTTTAGATAAATAGCCGTTTACCCCCATAATTCTCGGCTTCCACTCACCAAACCGAGCTTATCCATTTGCACTATAAAAAAGCCCCTTAGGAGTGACCCGAACCCTAACGGCTCATTTCCCCCACTCCATTCCTTTTTCCCTCTGAGCTCTCTTTCTCCCTGAGCGCCACCACGGAAATTCCGCGCTCGTCACCGGAACCCATCGCCCGGAGGCTGCGCTCCGCCACCATTCGCCCCGCGCCGCCGCCAAGATCCGTCGGCGAATCCTTATCCGGCCCACCAAGAATCGCGAAGGGACACCAGGCTTGCGCCATCTGCCTTCGCAAGGCTTCCTCCAGATCTCCTCCGGTAAACCTTTTGCACCCATTTAATTTTCCCTCGCAACCTTTGATTTCTTCCTCAGATTAGATACAGATCGGCCCGCCTCGGATTTCTTGACTAGGCCGAATTAGAATACCCATAGTCTCTTCTAGCTCGCACAAAGGACGAAGCGCATGCTCCAATCCGCTCCCAAGGTAAAAACCCGACTTTGACGCCTTTACTTTCATTCTTTCCACTTGATACCGTTGATAACCTGCGCATTAACGCCTTTCAGGCTGATGACGACTTTTGGAAAACCAATGCCTCCCCTAGCTCCGAAGGTCCAGAGGAGCAAGAGACTGTTCACTCGGATGAAGGTACTCTTTGAATTTTATTTGATTCCTTTGAACTCGTCATAACCCCTTCATTTTCAACCATAACTTTGATGATATTCAGAACCGGGTAAGATCCCCTTCCAGATGCTCTCCCACACTTCATCACCCTTTCCTGACCGCGTATTTAACTGCTTCTTGATAACATTCACAGGGCCACGGTCGTCGTTAGCGACCAAGAGGGCATCGAAGACGAGGGCCCGGGTCAGGGGAGCCCGGACGATAAGACTACAGCCGTGTCTGGCGGCGAAAAACAAACATCGCCGATTAAACCGGACGCCCAAGAAACCGAGTATCCAATTGCTTCCCATGCGAGCAAGAAGAAGAAAGCCACCACCTTGGGTGCCGAAGGGGTGTCGGATTCCAATGCACAAATGACCCGGGTTCCGCCTCCCTCTAAGAAGAAAACCTCTTCTCGGAATTCCCAAGGCCCCGGGTCTTCTGATACGGGTAAAGATACTTTTGATCAATTGATGAACACGCTCCTCACCATGAAGGCTTCAGAGGGCGATATTTTAGAGCGCATGGTTGCAGAGCACCAGGTAAAAGCGCTTGTCATCTCATATTGCATATCTAGTCCCCAAGTTCCGAGTATGACTTGCAAAAGTTATGCTTGGTACTTCACGCCATATTTATCTTATCATAACATCCAACTGATGCTTGCCTTCCTTTCTACTTACAGGCACAGATAACTCGGTCTGATGAAACTTTACTGAAGACCGAACAACGTCTTCTTGCCGAGATAAAACGACGGGAAATCCTTGAGGATGACATGGAAACTTTGAAGAAGGATGTTTCCAAATATAAGAAGAAGTGCCTCACCGCTCAGACCGACTTGAAGAATTTATCGGATCAAGTCACCGATACTTACCAGATCTTACTTAGTAAGTTTTTGTATGCCGACTAATTTCATGCTTCTTGTTATGCACCACTCTGGGTTACTGATACCTTCTTGCCTCTGTTTCAACTGCAGGTGCCAACCTTGCACCTCCAGAGGAAGATACTATTGCCAAGGCTAGGACCCTGAAGACTGTGCTCCGGACTTTCTTTGCCGGCACAAAATTTATATTGGACGCCATACATTGGCCCACAGAAGCCTATCCGGGTGAAGAGAATCTCGTCCAAGCCTGCTCCACTGTGCCTGGCTGGATCGAACTCTGGAAGCGTTCGTCCTGCCGCATTGGAATAACTCGGGCATTGACCTTGGCCAAAGCCTACTTTCCGAAGCTTGACCCGGCGAAGATAATATCCGGGTTTCCCGAGTTCAAGGCGGATGGTGCCAAATTTACGCCTAAGGACTTCAAGGCCATTCAGTCAGCAGTGCGCCCCTCTGCTACCACTTTAGCCGATAGCTTGGACCTGAATATGCTAATGACTGCGTATGACGCCGATGGCAAGGTTATCACAGAGGAAGCACCCCCGCCCTTTGACCTCTTGGAGAAGTGGGCTGATCACTCGGCCAAAAAGAAGGAGGCAACTGCGAAGAGGGAGGCCGAGTTAAAATCAGGGCCATCCGCCTCTACACCGTCCGTCCTTCCACCTATCCGCCCTGGCGCGGTGAGTCCGGGTGGCTCTGCCAGGAAAGCTAAGCAGCAGGCCCAGGAGCAAGACCCGGAAGATCGCACTCAGGAGGCCGAGTAGGGTAATGATGTCATAATACCTTAGTCACGTGGGGCCTTTTCATTTGAACTATTTATCCTGCCAATGGTGCGCCTGTGCACTTCTGATACCAATGCCATAACTTGTAATGTACTTCTATTCGGTGACATATTTTTGCGGCTTTCCCTGCCTTTTGATAATCGTGCTATTTTGTCTGTTCTTTTGAACTTGTTCTTGATACCCAGCTTTCTTTTTAGCTCCCTTTGTAAGACTCGGTTTTTCCAAGACCAGGGGCTTTGATAAGTGAAATTTTCTTGAAATCCCCAAGACTCGGATGGTAGGGCCGTTCGAATCTTGGTATCCAAATAGTTTGTTTCTGTTTCGAAGTCCCCCAGTCCCCATGACCCAAAGTCCGAGTCATGGGGGTGTGGCCTTTCTCAGAGAACAAATTATTTTTTACCGAGTCGTAAGCCTAAAGCCATTCCGTGTAAATACTGAAGTTATGCTTGATAATTGTTGAGTTTCCGGCTTTTAGCCTTGTACTCTGCATAAACTTGTGGTTTAGATGACCCTTTTGACTATCTTGTACTGTAAGCCGGCTTTCGCGTGGATACCATGTTGTTACATCCATACGAGAACAGTGTCAGGCAAGTCCCATTGGGCTTCATGGCTGATTGTAATCGTAAGCGAACGAATCATGCCACTTTAGTGCGAGTCACATCGAGCTTAAGTAAGAAAAGTCAAGAAAAGTTGGCTCCTTTGCCGAGTTATAGGATTGCAGCTGTACTCGTTTGCGAGTAATCGGCCCCTACAACTTGTAGACATCTAGGCCGGGTCATTCGGGTTAGTGGTTGGTTACTTGAGCAACCAGCCCCCAAGACCTACATGCGCTCGATGCTTTTAATGATATTGAATTACTGATGTTGCATGGATACGACTTACTTGTAATCAGGATGTAATGATATAGGACTTGATAACCATCTCTTTATTGATACTAGAACTTTTGGATCAGCAGGCCGCCTCATTAAAAACCTTCCAGTCCCCTTAGGTACCCTGGGTAGGAAAAGAGCGCGTCTGAAACCTGCTGCCCGTTACATTGTTTAGTTCTTCATAAGCACCGGTCCCGGTCTGGCTTGGCCAATGCACATTCTCCATATGTTGGACCTTTTCCTGATGAGTACCGGGTTTGCTAGCCAACCCGGGTGGGGTATTTCGACGACTTGGCTGGTTGTGAGCGGCCGTGTAACTTTTTCCTCTACAGCGGTTTGCTTGGGGGAATCATCCTCGATTAAGGCCACCATTTTAGCATCTTGCGTTACCTTGGATTTTGTTCTTTCACCTTCAGTACTCGGCCTTTTTGATGTGGCTCTATCCTCCGGGTCTGCTTGAGACCGGTAATGCTTGAGTTCTTCTTTTCTACAGGCCTGCTCGGCCATTGCTGCATCTCCTTCGTCGCATTCAGCTGCTATGTCTCGATTTCCATGTATGGTAATAGTCTTCTTGGGACCCGGGATTTTTAGCTGTAGATATACGTAACACGGCCTAGCCATGAATTTGGCATAAGCCGGCCTTCCAAATAGCGCGTGATAGGGGCTGCGCAATTTCACTACCTCAAAGGTGAGCCACTCAATTCGATAGTTGTCCTTTGACTCTCCAAAAGCTACCTCCAATGCGATTTTTCCCTCGGGGCATGCTGAATGACCCGGCACTATCCCATGAAAAACTGTTGAGCTTTTTTGCAGTTGAGATTCCTTGAGACCCATGCGTAGGAAGGTTTCCCAATACAGTATATTGATGCTGCTTCCACCATCCATTAAAACCTTTTTCAGTTCGTACCCGTTGACTTGCGGTGCAACTACTAGCGCCAAGATTCCTGGGTGTTCCACTCTTTCCGGGTGATCCCTTCTGCTCCATGTTACCTCCTGTTCTGACCATCTCAAGTATCTCGGGACGGCTAACGAAACTGAGTTGACCGCTTGCTTCAGTATCTTTTTGTCCTTGTTAGAGCCTCCGGTGGTATGCACATGATATTGACCCAATTGTTTGGGGTTAGCCTGGAAACCTCCTGCCCCCCCTTGGTTATTACTTTGATTTCCAGCCGCCGGGTTACCGGCCGGGGGTGGGCCGTTGCCCGGGTTTGCCCCTGGACCCGGTTCTCCTCCCCGTCCTGCACCTCGCATAGCTCTGTGCACTTCCTCATTTTTCCATCTTTGTAAATCGGCGCATTGTTCTAGGGAGTGGTTAGCTGGCCTGCCATTCCTGCTGTACTTCGGACATGCCATCCTGAATATGTCCCAATTGTTACCCGGCCTTGGTGGACCTTGATAATTTCCTCCATTGTGGTTACCTCCGTTGAAATTTCCTTCTGCTCTTGGCCTCGAAGACCCGGCTTCTGTGTTGGCGACAAACTCGGAGCCTCCTTCAAAAGGGCGCTTGTTCTGGCTATTTCCATTGTTACCTGATGCTGATCCGTTGCCGGTTCTTCCATTACTGCTTGTGTTTGCTTTTGCCTTCTTGTCATCAGCTTCTTCTTCTGTAGTATCTGTAGCAGCGTGTTTGTTGCACGCGTCCATCAATTCTCCCATTGTGACTTCCGACGCATTTCGACTGGACTTCATGCGAGTTAACTTTTGCACTAAAGGTATATACTTGCACGTTTTTGCCATGGCCTGTAGCGCATCCTTGGGCTGGATATCCGTGGATGAGTGAAGTATCTCCATAACCCGGTGCACCCAACTGCGCGCCGATTCTCCCTTCTTCTGAACGCATCGCTCTAGATCATCAATAGTGAATAATTTCCTGCAGGTCCCGTGAAAGTGTTTGACAAACGCGGTCTTCAATTCCTCCCAAGACTTGATCGATCCCTCTGGTAGATTAGTGAACCACAATTTTGCTGCTCCTTCCGACATCATCAGATACATGAACTTGGCTTGGAGGTTCTCGGACGCGTTGCGAATTGACATTGCCATCTCGTAACTGCTTAGCCATGTTTCGGGATCCATGGTTGGCTCATAATTCACTACTTTCCCTGGCTCTTTGAATTTTTCCGGGTAAGGTTCAGCTCTAATACTGTCCGAGAGACACTTGGGTCCCGCAAGAACGGTTGAAGCTGGCCTTGCTCTAGAAACGTGCGATGCCGCGGGGGGCGCGGCTGGGCGCGGTGCTGCGGGAGGTCCATGCGCTGCAGACCCGGCCGCGGCCCTCCGAGCCCTAGAACTGTCCACGACGGCCTGTGCTGCTGATGCTGCCTGAGCGCGGGGAGGAGGCGGCATTTGCTGCTGCTCTTCCCTCCGCCGCGCTGAACTTGTTTGGATATTCCCTTGCTGCTGACTGACGTATGGCGTCCCGTGCATACCGCTTCTGTGATCCGGGTAATTGGCTTGCTGTGCCACCGCAGTGTGCAACAGCTTGATGGCTTGCCGAGTCTTCTCTGCATGGGGCGACTCTCCCACAGGGATTTGATTCAATGCGAGTGTCGCTGCATATACGTTGTCCATAGGATTGTTGTAGTGGCCGGCTGGTGTGCGGAATCGTGATGGTGGCGGCGGCAGTAGATCGTTGCCGGTTGTGACTCTAGTTTGTGGTGGGGGTTGGGGTAACCCGGTCCGTTCATTCGCCGGATGTGTCGCTGCTATCATCTGTTGGGGTGCGGTTCCTTGGTTCACCACTGGTATCGGCTGATCCTGAGGTGTAACGAATAAATTAGCCGGATTAATGACCCCGCCCGTTGCTGGTAACCTGGTGTGATGCCTTTGATGTATCCTGGACGTTTCCTCTCGAAGCCGGGTTTCCAACGCATCTAGCTCGCGCCGTCGTGTGGCCATCCCTTGCTTTTCTGCCTCTACCTGCCTTCTTTGCTGTTCCAACGCACGACGCGCCACATCCAGATCCCTGACGCGTTCCGCTGCGTTCTCCGGAGTGATAACCGTCGCGAGAACCGTGGGGTCTAGAATCAGATTGTTATCGAATAGGGCCAGGTGGCGCGGGTTCGAAGGACCCGCCCCTGGTGTCCGGTTTTCTAAGAACCCGAACGTGTTTGCATGCAACTCCTCGTCCGCTGCTCTGCTGGTTACTGACGCCGACTCTCCATCAACCCGGGTCAAGACCGGGTCTCCGTTAACCGCGCCCTGTTGCTGGGCCACTGCCTGAGCCGCCCCGACTGATGCCGCGGTTGTGTTTCCTTGGTTGGCCGCGGGGGCCGCATAGACTGCAACTCGGCGTACGATACTCGGTGCTAATTCGGGCTGTTCTTCCTCACCGTTCTCCTCATACCGGTTTTCCAGTAGGTCCAGGATAGACCCGGTGTCATCTTCTCCTTGGGCCCGGTCGCGTGGGGTCCATGCCGGCTCCTCCGACTGTTCCCACTCCGCGATGGGTTCTTCTGCCGGATATGTTGTTCCAGTCGATTCTTCATCATCTGATCGGATAGACGTGGCTTTTCCTGGCATAGAATCAGATCCAACGTTGTCAGGGATCGAATTGGAAGCACATACCATACCGATGAAGACGCTGATCCGGCCGATCGTCACGACGGATCCGGTTTCGAGGTGATCCGACTCTGGCCCCCAGCCGGAATCGCCCACCACCTTTTCTCCTTCGTGGTCGATGTAGATTTCGCCGATGACAAGATTCTCCATGCCCTTCCGAGCTTCTCCCGTGATGTAAACACCTTTGGACGCAGGCCCCACGGTGGGCGCCAACTGTGGTGGGATAATCACGGCAGATGTTACCAGGGGTAACTGATCTAGGGGCAAGTCGACACTGGCGTTTGGGAGAGGGTTTAGCTCAAGGGAAAACATGGTGCAATTCGATCTGATAGCCGGTAATCAAAGTCGCCGGATCTCTATTCTCGATATGATAACTCGATTAGGGTTTACACTGGATGCTCGATATCACGCGATATTGCTAGGGTTCTTAGATCTCTGTCTAAAACTATACCTGGGGGTCGGTTTATAAAGCACCCGTACCCCCTAGCTTATTCGGCAAGACACATCTCGGATCCTACCCGGACACGGCGCACTAACCATAACTTTCCTTTACAGTAACCTATAATCCGGGTCATTGGGCCCACAGGCTTGGGCCTCCACAAGCTTCTTTATTCTTAGCCGAATCCTGCACATCGTCCTTCGGGCCGGGTTATTCCTCGGAGCTTGGCATACCGGGTTAGCATCCCCCTGTCACAAATTCTCATATTAATCCTAGAGGTGAATGATGGCTGACATTGATAAACCCCAAGAGAAAGGTTGTGAAGAGTGCAGTGGAAAGTTTTCCCTCAGAAAAGAAACCAAGGTTGAATCGACCAGTAGGAGAACAAGCAATCTCTGAAGGTTGATGCAGCTGAGGTGGCAGGGCACATTACCGGTTCAGCAGCAACGTGGAACCTACACAACACAATCAAATCATTTTGCCCCAACGAAGCAGTGAGGTTGTCAATCTCACCGATTTTGCTGAGCACAAAGAGGTTAAACGTATGGTGTGGAAAACAGTAGGAACAATATGAAAGTAGTATGAAAGCAGTAGGTTTTTTATCAGCATGAGGAAAATGGACCGGGGACCACAGTTCACTAGTGGTGTCTCTCCGTGAAAGATAAATAACATGTGTGGTGAACAAATTATAGATGGGTAATTAACAGAAATGAAGGCTGCACCATAGTGCATATGCAAGACATAAACATTACTACATGATTCATGCGGGCATTACAACAAAATACATAGACCGTCATCCAACTGCATCTATGGCTACTAATCCACCCTCCGAATATCATCCGAACAAACGTTGGGTATTAAGTTGCAAGCAATAGATTATCGCGGTAAGCAAAGTGTGTAATGTAAACAATGTAAACTAGGTAAACACCGTTGTTTTCTCCCTAATGGCAACATCACATCCTCCATCTGTCACGTTTCTGTCACTCGAGCACAGATGCAAAGGAGGCATGAACCCACTATCAAGCATAAATACTCCCTCTTGGAGTTACTAGCATCTACTTGGCCAGAGAATCTACTAATAACGTAGAGCATGCAAGATCATAAATAACACATGCATGAAGATAACATGATAGATTGATAATCAAAAGACATAGAATTCAACATTCATCAGATCCCAGCAAACACAACATATAGCATACATAAAGATGATCTTGATCATGTTAGCCAGCTCACAAGATCTAAACATGAGGAACAAAGTGGAGAGAACAACCATCTATCTTCTAGTATGGACCCGTAGTCCAGGGATGAACTACTCACGCATCACTTCGGAGGAGGGCATGGTGGTGTAGACCCCTCTGGTGATGAATTCCCCTCCCGACAGGGTGCCAGGGAGAGCTCCAGAATCCTCCCGATCTCGGGATGACGGCAGCCTCAGGTGTTTTTCCGGACGAAGTGGTATCTCTTTAGGGTTTACGTCTCGGGGGTATAAATAGGCGAAAGAGCCAAGGCGGTGGAGGCCGGCGGGCCCCACACCACCCCATGGAGCGGCCGGGGGGGCGCCTCCCTATGGCGTCGCCCCCCTGAGGCCCCCCTCTGGGTTTCTTCGAAACCACGTGGAAACTTTAGGAATTCTAAGACTTCTGGGCTTCAAACTTTTCAATTCCGAGAATATTTCCAGAATAACTTTTCTGAAACTAAAAACAGCAGAAAACAGGGAACTGGCTCTGTGGCGTCTTGTCAATAGGTTAGTCCGGAAAATCGATAAAAATGACATAAAGTGTATATCAAACATGTGGGAAAAAATAAGAAAACAACATGGAACATCAGAAATTAAGGATACATTTATGACGTATCAACATCCCCAAGCGTAGTTCCTACTCGTCCTCGAGTAGGTAAACGATAAAAACACATGATTTCTGAGGTGACATGCTACCAACATAAACTTGATCATCAATAATGTAAAAGCATAAGCAAGCTGAGATCATAGAACTTTAACACAAGCATGATAAATAGAACTTTAATAATAAAGAATAGCAATGACTTTGTATCATGAGAAGTAACTCAATAAAAGATCATGAATAACAATGCAACGAAAGATATATGTTTGTTTCAAGTATAGAGAAAACATGTCAAAGTGATACTTCGCTAGTCCTTAAGAGTTCATGAGGAAGACTAGAACAAATAATTAGAGAACAAGCAATAACACATCATGAATCAATTAATAATATTTCTGGGACAAATGCACATAAAACTCAGAATGACAACTATGATCTCTCAACTGTGTATAAAGTTAGAAGATGGAGGCTCGAGATGATAGTAAAAGAAAGGCCTTTCGCAGAGGGAAGCATGGATCACTCATGTGCTAGAGATTTTATTTTATTAAACACAGGTATAAAAAGCTTGACACTCCTCCCAACCATCTTACACAAACCATGGCTAACCGAATCCTTGGGTGCCTACCAACAATCACATAATGTGGATGAGTGTCTATATTTTAAGAGAGGTGTATGCTTATGTCAACGAATGGTAAACAGAAAATACAGTACGTCACAAGCCAACTAGACTTCACAAGAGTGCCTCCCATAGAAGGACGCATCTGGGGAGAAGGTCATCCCTCTTTCTCTTTTATTTACACAATTATGCTTTGACTGATAAATCAGGGGCAAAAATAGTGAAGAGAATCTGTGTTATTATTTTGGGGTTGTGCACCCCGCTGCCAGCTCTTCTATCATTGGATAAGAGGATGAAGCCACTTATCCAAGGTGTGAAAGTCCAATCAACAAGTGAGATAAAGATTCTCTATTAACGTCCTCATGAGCTAAAACAGGAGCACAAAACATGAGTAATTTTGAATGTTTTAAAGGTAAAGCATGAGCAATTTACTTTGGAGTGACGGTTAATTACCGCATGTAGGTAGGTATGGTGGACACAATGGGAAAACTTTGGTTTTGGGGAGTTGGATGGACGAGTAGAGCTCATACTCAGTACAAGTGGAGGCTAGAAAAAGACTGGGAGCAACAAATCAAGAGAGCATAAGAGCCATAATCATGCATAGCGACACAAACATCATTAATCAAAGCATAAGTGGTACCACGAGTTCAAAAAGTAAATGATCATGGAGGCTATTAGTGACTGGTTCATAGTCATAAACATGGTGTGAGCATGCGCCAAGTCAACCAAATAAAACATTCAAAGGAGAACACCACAAATTTATGCTTCAATATGACAAGAACAACTCATGATTCTTTCAATGGCACATTAAACACTCTCATCTATTTGAGTCTAATCATGCTACTAAATAACCACAAGGCTTTAAAACTAAAATAACATCTAGCATGATATGAAAAAGTCTAGCCATAGTCTATACAAGCTTCTACTTGCACCGTTAAAAATTCTACCTCAAGTAGAAGTTTCTTTTCCCAACAAGCAACATACAAAACATTCTTTAACAAAAACTCTCTAAATGGTACAGCAAGAAAAAATTAGAGGACTCACAAAACACTACTAAAACTAACAGCTATGAATAAGATATGCAATGAAAACGAGAGCTAAACAAGAATTTTCGCAGCAACTAGAAGAAAAACTAAGAATACTAGCATAACAAGTATTCAAACGAAAAAGCGGATCGTGTCTCTCTCCCAAACAAACAATGCTAGGATCCAACTATATTATTGCAGAAAGGAAAACAAAAGAAAACAAAGGAAGACAAAAGAAAATCAAACAGACGCTCCAAGTAAACTTCATATGATGTGACCGAATAAAAATATAGTTTCACGAGAAGCGACCTGATAGATAGTTGATGAAGAAGGGGATGCCTTGGCATCCCCAAGCTTAGATGCTTGAGTATTCTAAAAATATTCTTGGATGAACCACGGGGTCATGCCCAAGAGTTGAGCTTGCACTCTTCTTGATCACATATATCACCTCTTCTCTTGACCCTTGCAAATTTCCTTCACACCACACTCGAACAGTAATCCGCGTTAGAGGGTTAGTGCAACTATTAAAAATCCATTGGTTCTGTATGGCACAAGTGCTATTGATACTTTTAAACATTAGCTACAGCCTCTTATATTTCGTGAAGCAAAGAAATCCACTTGACATCGCAAAAGAGAAAATGAAAGAAAAATGGCAGAATCTGTCAAAACGAGAACAGTCTGTAAAGACGAATTTTTTCGAGGCACTTGCGTTGCTCAGATCGAAAAACTTTAAGAAAAAAAGAGTTGAGGAATAAGTACAAGAAGTTTCAGGTCATTCTGATTTTCTATGATTTATAAGATTTTTAACAGTGGACAGCAGAAATCTGATTTCTGCGCAGAAATCCGAAAACCAACTCGAACTCTCGTCAGAAAGCTTACTTGAAAATACTAAAACATGAAAAGAAAGATATAAAGGAGTTTCTACAGAAGTAAACAACCCCTTGACTCAAAGAAAACAGAGAAAAACAAAGCAAAAATAAAACCATGGGTTATGTCCCAAGAAGTGCTTTTCTTTAATGCCTTTTAGCTAGGCCTAGAAAAGTGGAATCAAGTATTTTCAAGTGGATGGGAATTCAAATCAAGATTCGTCAATTACTTAATAATGTATTGTATTTTATCTAAGTGAGTTTGAGAGGCTCTTCTCTTAGAACTTTTAGGCTTACTATTCTCATCAAATAAATTCTCATGAACAATCAAATCAAAAGTCCTCACTTGGGCTTCATGCAGTGCTACCAATTTAAAGGGGATTGGTATTTTATCCTCCTTTTCATTATTAGATTCAGTTTTTTCTTGAGCACCAACAATTTCTACACATGATCCAAGCATATTGAAACGATCAAAGACTTTTCTAGCTTCTATAGCAACATCTCCAAAAAATTTAAGTATAGTTTGTAAGATAAAGTTTCTTTTCTCAACATCTTCAATGTTATTAAAGTTGAGGAACATATGTTGTAATATGGGATGGTGGTTAAAAAATCTAGATTCTAACATGTGAACTAAAGAAGTTGCAGCAGTCTCATAATTGGGAGCAAGTTCTACTATGGATTTTTCCTCAAAATTATCATGCTTACTAACATGTTCAAAGAATTCTTAAATAGTGTCCTTTCCAAGTATAGAACCACTTCCTACCGGCAAACATTTCAGGGTAAACTTAGGGAACAACATGATGAAAAATAACAACGAATTGACAAAAATAACAACTAGAATAAGAACTATTTTTTTTTGTGTTTTTGATAAAGAGAAGCAAACAAGACAAAATAAAATAAACTAAGCAAAACAAAAACAAAAAATAAATAAAGAGATTGGAAGTGAGAGACTCCCCTTGCAGAAATTCTCTTCCTCTTGGAGTTACTAGCATCTACTTGGCCAGAGCATCTACTAATAACGGAGAGCATGCAAGATCATAAATAACACATGCATGAAGATAACATGATAGATTGATAATCAGAAGACATAGCATTCAACATTCATCAGATCCCAGCAAACACAACATGTAGCATTACATAAAGATGATCTTGATCATGTTAGGCAGCTCACAAGATATAAACATGAGGAACAAAGTGGAGAGAATAACCATCTAGCGAATGTTATGGACCCGTAGTCCATGGATGAACTACTCACACATCACTTCGAAGTAGGGCATGGTGATGTAGACCCCTCCGGTAATGAATTCCCCTCCCGACAGGGTGCCGGGGAGAGCTCCAGAACCCTCGCGATCTCGAGATGACGATGAAGGCGGCCTCGGGTGTTTTTTGGGACGAAGTAGAATATCTGTAGCGTTTAAGTCTCGAGGGGTATAAATAGGCGAAAGTGCAAAGGTGGTGGAGGCCGGGGGCCCCACAGCACCCCACGACACGGCCAGGGGGTGTGCCGCCCTATGGTGTGGGCCCCCTGAGGCCCCCCTCTGGGTCTCTTCGGGACTCCGTGGAACCTTCGGGAATTCTAAGACTTCAGGGCTTCGATCTTCCCAATTACGAGAATATTTTCAGAACAACTTTTCTAAAACTAAAAACAGCAGAAAACAGGGAACTGGCTCTGTGGCATCTTGTCAATAGGTTAGTCCAGAAAATCGATAAGAATGGCATAAAATGTATAGCAAACATGTGGGAAGCAATAAGAAAACAACATGGAACATCATAAATTAAGGATACGTTTATAACGTATCAACTAACCAACTAAATTGTCGCGCATTCTTTTGGTCAATGACAATATTACATGAAAACTCACTTGAACTCTTCTTGTATTGAGCTTGGTGGATCATTGAATATGAATACAAGCCTCATGACCCCAAGAACTTGTCAAGAAGAGAAGTGGTAGATTTCCAACTCAACTAGACCGCTTTGCACATGATCCAACAAGCCACGGGTGAGAAGATCATGCCTAACATTCAACAATTCTCCACCACCAAAGAAACATGGGAAGCTCTTATCTCCATGTTTGAGGGAAATGAAACCATGAAGAAGAATAAGTTTGATGACTTGAGCAATGAGGCCGAAGGGTTCTATATGCTTGATGGTGAAAGCAATGAAGACATGTACCAGGACTCAAGACCCTTTCTACCGCATTTAGTGGTCTTGGTGCCACTCATGTTAATGATAATTGGACCAAGAGGAAGTATGTGAGTGCCCTCATGCCTTTTGAGCCCGTGGACTTGAAGAGCCTTCAAGTAAGGCACAACTATCACCTCATGATTTCAAGTGGTGATGCAAGAGATGGCGTCCTTTCAAGTTCAAACAAAGCTTGCTCATGACACTCGTGCTCGTGCTATTGGAATGCAGAAAGGAGCCTTCGTTGCATTGAAGGCCAAGGTTGTGACCAAGGTGGTCGATCAAAAAGAAGAGGTTGCTTTGAGGGAAAACTTGGCTCCGCTAAATGATCAAGAGTATGATCCCATGCTAAAGGACTTCATTGCTCTTGTGGTGAAAAAGTTTTGGAAGAACCTTTCCAAGGCCAAGGCATATGTTTAGGAGAATACCAAGTCAATCTATGGCAAGGAAGGGACTCAAAAAGTGAGGGCTTGTTTCAATTGTCAAGACAAGTATCACTTTGTTGCTGAGTGCACTTTTGAGAATAGGTAAAGCCAAGGAGGAAAACTTGTTCTCAAGGATAAGTCAAAGCTCTCCAACAAGAATCCTTATTTCAAGAAGAAACCAAGAAGAGTATGATTCCTTTGATGAAGAAGAAGAAACACAAGTGAAGTGGACGATATTGCTATTGCATCTTCGTCATCTCCATCTCTCTTCGAATCCCAAAATGAAAATCTTCCTCAACCTGCCGCAAAGTGCTTCATGGCAAAGGCCACCGAGGTATCATCTCCCTCCAAATCTAAGACTCAAAGTGAAATGAATAACCTTGCTATTCCTAGCGTTGAAGATGAAATTGCCTCTTTGGGTCTATTTATGTCTAACATGAAAGGTGAGACCATGAGATAATTTGATCTCCTCATGAGCCAATTGGGAGAGACCCAAGAGACTCTTGAGAAGAAAGGTGAGACCGAGAGGGAAGATGCCATTGAAAAGGGCTCCCTCTCAAATGCTTTTGAGAAAGAACATGAGCGCCTAGTATCTCTTGAGGAGAGACTTGAAACTATTGTAGAGTCACATAATGATTTAATTTCTAAACTCACTAAAGATTGCGACCATGCAATTTCTAATATAAAAGGGCTAAAAAGAAGAAGGTTGAGTTTGGGGTTGGTCATGAAAAACTCACCGAGGAGCTAGAGAAGCTCACTGAGTCTCACAATGCCTTGGAGAGTGAACACTCTACCCTCAACAAGTCCTGTAAACAACTTCAAACTCAACTAGATCATTTCAACATGCCTAGTACTTCTACTTCTGCTTGTGATCATGCAAATGGTATTGAGGAGAATGCTAGGTTAAAGTAAGAGCTAGCAAGAATCAAGGGCAAGGGCCCTAGTGTTGAGAAGGTTGTGGCGAAGAATGTTGGTGCGAGTTGTATTGTCATTAGGGACAACGCTACTCGTAGCAACTCCGCGGGAACTAAAAATCCACACCATTTCTTATTTGTTGATTGTTATGGTGTTGTGCAAGCTAAATATGTTGGTCCTATTGAGGGTTTCATTGATTACACTATTTGGGTTCTAACTCAAGTCAATGATTTCTTGTAGGACTATGATTTCAGTGTGTCAAAATGGATACTTGGGTGTTTAAGTCATATGACTGGAAGCAAGGCACTTATGATGGAGATGAGACCAAATATAAATCAAGAAACCGTCACTTATGGAGATAAATCAAAATCTGAGGTAAAGGGTTTCGGCAAGGTGATCGTTTCACCTAATATCACCCTTGAAAATGTCATGTTCGTCGATTCCCTTGGTTCAATTTAATTTCAGTTTGTGCTTTAGGGCAGATGGGTTTTTCGGTCTTCTTTGAACCCGACAAAGTGGTCATCTTGTGGAGCAAGACTCTTGATGTTGCGTACATTGGGCATGTCAAAAATGAGTTGTATGTGGTAGACTTTTCAGAGTCAACCAACACTGAAACGATGTGTCTCTTCGGTAGAGCCGACGTAGGGTGGTTGTGGCATCACCGTTTATCCCATGTCAACATGAGAACTGTAGAAGTTTTCCTAATCTTTCACCGCAAGAACCACCAATGATAACTATTCTCCCAACCACGCGCAATACACGTAACCTGGAGAACTTGATAGATTTAGGAGAGCAACAAGGTGATGAGTACCACGCCTCACGCCAAGCTCGACAACTCTAGGTAGATCCAAGAGCCCCCTAGCCACGTACTATAACCCTTGGCAGATCCAAGAACACTCATGCCTTTATTTGCAAAAATAACCGACGAACGTTCGAGACGTCCTCTACACGCCGATCCCCTAGGGACGGTGGTAACCTGGAGCTTTTAGTTCTACATAATTTTCAACCTATCTAAAACCCTAGGCCTTGGCTCTCTTTATATAACAGGCCAACCCCTAGTCGGTTGACCCAAACCAAAACTGACTCAAACCTAAACCTAGTTGGACTCAAACTGGATACAAACCAGCCCATTTAGAAGGCTCAGCCAAAACATGCAGCTCACAGGCCTTAGACATCATATATCGTAGTTTATGGTCCTAGCATGCTACCGATCAGATGCCTGTATCATCCTTCCCTTCTTCGAAAGGCGTTGTCCTCAATGCCAGAAGGTCTTCTCCGGCGCTTGTGGCGTCAAATTATCATATCGCCATGCTTCTACATCCAACCACCAGATGCCCGTATCATCCTCCCCTTCTTCGAAAGGCGTTGTCCTCAACGCCAAAAGGTTTCTCCGGCGCTTGTGGCGTCAAATTATCATATCACCACGCTTCTACATCCTCAAGTCACCACATTCTCCCTCTCGGCAATCTAGACTTGTTCTTGGTGCCCTTCATGTTTGGCACCACAAATCAGATTTATACACACAACTTTCGGACTGCAAATGAAAACGCACCATACAAACCACCCCAAACGCAGCAGGACAGACTCATGTACCCCAAGGGTCCAAATAAACTGAATACGCCCACAGATGCAATCTGAAATAGTGAAGGTCAACTGAGTGTATCACCCAAGATGAACAGGTCAAATTCCTGCACCCGATGAATCCAAATGAACCAAGTTCACCGCCCGTGAAATATAAACTAGTGTATGTTTTTGTTTTCCCTCCTAATTTCTGTCCACATAAAAATCTGCACAAAAACTAAACTGAGCCGTGATATTGAAATGGTAAAAGTCTGAAACGAACCTTCAATTCGTAGACGATGCCGCAATCGAACCTGCATGTCTCAATCCCTGATTTTCGAACCCTAAGCTATTTAATCCTAGCTTTTCTGGGCGTTTTTCTCGTGTAATCTTGTTTGTGCGCTAGGACACGTGACGTAGCTGGGATTAGGGGACAATTGACAGATCGACGGGACCCACACAAAACCTTAGTGCGCTATCGTAGCTCCTCAATCTTTTCGTCTCAATCTTTCCGTGAGGCACGCGACGGTTTCCCTCTTTTCATGCGGTGGCAATGGTGGCTGGGTGGTGATCGCTGCTGCTGGGAGACGATTTAGCGGGGGCATACTGGCTGGCGCTGTACATCATCCAAGTCTGCACAAGAGGTTTCGCAGCTGCGGCGGCGCCCTGTGACTTGCCCTGTATCGCGGCAGCGTCGGGGAACAGTAACTCGACAGACGATGAGAGTAAGCAGGTAACCACTCGAGATCGTGTTGTGATGTAATTTTTTGTTTTCCCTCTTGCATTGGTACGTAGGACTGTGCCTGTGAATGGTTTGATCTGAAACTAAAATTTAAATTTGTTTCTCTATTGGGTTTCTTCAGATTGGTGAGTGTACTGACTGTGTTAGAACAATGGTATGGTATGGTCTGGTTTGCACGCAAACGGATCAGTCATAAACTGTCTCAAATAGTAGTCTGAAACTATCGAAAGAATCTATGTACTCCTGACCAGATGATCTAAACCTATTTCATCATGTCAAGTGAAACTTTGGTCATTTTGATTCGTTTAAACATTCGCGCCAAAATTTCCCGTACTTTTAGATGCATGCTTTGCAAATGCACATATCAAATTTAGATCCTTATAACTTCCCAAACACTGGGATGTTACAGCAATTGACAAACAGAGGTTGCACCGTAGTGCACAATATGACATGAAGATTACTATGATATTTAGTGCGGGCATTACAACAAGATACATAGACCGACATCCATCTGCATCTATGACTAATAATCCACCGTCAGGTTATCGTCCGAACCCCCTTAGGTATTAAGTTGCAAGCAAGAGATAACTGCATTAAACAAAGTGTGTAATGTAAGCAATGATTATGCACACGGGCACTCTCACTGTTGTTTTATCCCTAATGGCAACAGCACATCCCCCCTTCACGTTTCTGTCACTCGAGCAAGGTGGTGAGGAGGCATGAACCCACTATCGAGCATAAATACTCCCTCTTGGAGTCACTAGCAACTACTTGGCCAGAGCAACCACTGACAATGGAAAGCATGCAAGATCACAAATAGCATATGCAAATAAAGACTATAATCAACTTGGCATAAGTTCAATATTCATCGGATCCCAGCAAACACATCATATAGAATTACATAAGATCAATCTCGATCATGATAGGCAGCTCACGAGATCTAAACATGGAGGCATATGAGGAGAAGACAACCATCTAGCTACAACTTCGAACCCGTAGTCCAAGGATGAACTACTCACGCATCACTCCGGAGGCAGGCATGGTGATATAGAAGCCTCGGTGATGATCTCCTCTCGCCGGAAATAGCTTCAGAACCCCCCTGATCTAGGGTTGACGGTGACGGCGGCTGCGGAACTTTTCGAGGACTTTTGATCAGGTGCATAGGGTTTTCCATCCGGGGGCTTAAATAGGTGAAAGGGAAAAGGCGGTGGAGCTCCTGGGGCCCCACACCCATAGGTGTTGCGGCCAGGGGGACCGAGCCACCCTATGGTGTGGCCCCCCTGTTGCCCGTCTTCGACTCCTCTTCGGTGTTCTGGATTCTTCCGGGGAAAATAGGAACTTCGGGCTTTATGGGGTCCAATTCTGAGAATGTTTGCAGAACAACTTTTCTGAAACCAAAAACAGCAGAAAACAGGGAACTGGCACTTGGCATCTTGTTAATAGGTTAGTTCCCGAAAACGTATAAAATGCTATAAATAAGGGAGAAAACAAGTAGCAATTGGCAAAATATGATCATGGAGCATCAGAAATTATAGATACGTTGGAGACGTATCAGTATGAGCACCTTAAAGAGTTTTTAATAGATTGTGAGTTTAATGTTGGTTTAATCGACCCCACCCTTTTTCACTGATATGACTTGTTCATTTGTCAACTATATGTTGATGACATTACTTTCTGATCTACTAACAAGTTTTTCAGTGATGAGTTTTGCAAGCTAATGACTGATAAATTTGAGATGTATATGATGGGGGAGTTTGAGTATTTCCTTGGCTTTGAAATCAAGCAATATCAAGAAGGAACCTTCATCAAGCAAGCAAAATATAACCAACACATGCTCAAGAGTTTCAAGGTGGATGATTCCAAGGCTATGAACACTTCAATTCCCACCACAACTCTCGACTTAAATCCTAATATATATGGTAAAGAAGTGGACCAAAAGTTATACCGTTCCACGATTGGCTCTTTGCTTAACCTTTGTGCATCCAGATCGGATATCATGTATAGTTGTGGTAAGTGTGCAAGGTTTCAAGCATCTTCTAGGGAAAGTCATGTTCAAGCGGTTAAATGAATCTTTCGATATTAGGTTCATACCCCAAACTTTGGTATTTTTATCAACAGGATTCGAGATTTTATCTCATGGGGTAATCAAATGCGTCTTATGCGGGAGAGAAGACGGATAGGAAGTCCACCTCCGGGGGTTGTCAATTCCTTGGTTTCTCTTTGGTTTGTTGGTCCTCCAAGAAGAAAAAAATGTATTTCCCTCTCCATCACTGAAGCCAGTATATCTCCGCAACAATTTGTTGCTATGTATGAGGCAAACTTTAAAGTATTACGGGTGTCACTTATGACAAAGTGCCTCTTCTATGTGAAAATGGAAGTGCTATCAAGATTTCCTACAACCCTGTGCAACATGCCAAGGCAAAGCATATTGAGATTCGTCATCACGTTAATTAGAGACCATGTTGATAAGAGTATATTGATCTTTCTTATGTGTCTACCAAGGACCAACTTGTCGATGTCTTCACGAAGGACCTTGACTAGCCAAGGTTCTAAGATTTGATGAACAAGCTTAATATCATAGATTCGTCTAACTCCGCATGATAACTTTGCATAACTACCTCCACTATACGTGTTATTAAATTTGGATGTAGGCATGGACATAGGGGTGTAACTCGACTCATGATTCAACACTTTTCTTATTATGCAAAATTGAAAATTCATGCACATCTAGTCATTTTGTGACTTACTGTGCTTCATTATTATTATTTTTGGGTGTAGGATACATCTTTTGATACCATCCATTTTTGGAAGAAATTTGTGTGTGGTCAATCCAAGAGTGTCCATCCTTCCCATGATATCATTCATCGTGTCTTTTGGGAGACCGTCAACCCCAAGGTTGGTATCTTGGATGAGATTCAAGGGTAACTCAAGGATCTTATCATCATGGTTCACGAAAATCGGGGCTAAGGAAAGAAATTTTATGTCATGGACTACATTTTGAAAGATGTGGAATGTCATAATCTTGAATAATAATGCTTGTTTTGGTCCTATTATCATGAAGATCATTTTGTTTGCTTTCGAGAGGAAGTTTCCCGGTCTGGAAGTGGGCGATCCCGAGTCTTAAATTGTTCAGAAGTCTAAGAGGCTTTGCATCAAGGATAACACTGAACCCGCCAATCCTCCAATAAAAGGCCATCGAAAAAAGCTAAGGGAAAAGTTGTCATTCATGAAGAGGCAGATGGTCCTTCTCGCCGTCTCAAAGCTGGGGCTTTTGAGTGGATGGCTCGGGCCCTAAAGAAGGTGTGTTTTGTATCCAAGAAAGTTGAGAATCGCTAATGGGAAGTTCATGTTGATAACAAGAAGAAGCGTCAAGCTGAGTTTCAACGTCGCAGTGATAATGGTGAAGACGTGTAGTGCGGCAATGAAAAGAGCATCACTCTCTATAATTCAGGGAAAGCCAAAGACTCCAAGAATCAGCTCATCACGTGGTCTAGCCCGGAGGGTGAAGAAGAGGATGTCAACTCTCGTAGCCGCTCTCGTCCCTTAAGCAATGAAGACCTCTCTAACGAATGAGCTACGAGTTGATTTGGGACCATACGACCGGTCTCTTCCCTTTTTGAAATCTTGATGCCAAAGGGGAGAGATATATATTAGGACGTCAAACAAAATTATGGGAAGTCACAACATTTTAGCCATTTTATTTCAACTTCTATAAGATTGTCAAGTTTATTCTACCGCATTTGCTTTGAGAACCCGTCATATGCATGGTGTAGGACATGTGAACTTCTATATAAGTTATGCTTAGTATCCCTCATTTGTTCATATTTGGGCTAGTGAGTGTCTCGTAAAGTTTGCGAGGATAGAGTTTGGTTTTTGATAGCTGGATTGGCTCAGGACCAGACCTGGACAAGACCTTCTTGTAAGCCTTATTGATTAATACTAGCAGAGTGCCAGTGCGTTGCCATGGAATAACAAACTTAGATATATACAATTATCGAAACATCAACATAAGTTATCTCAGTCTATATTGTTGCACGTGGATTATGATAGCGATAAACATGGGACTAACCATACTACCATACAATCTAACAATTACATTCCTTTGTATAAAAAAAGGTGTGGCTCGAAAATTAACGTGATGGTATTATGTATCTTGGAGATGCTCCTCCATATTTTACCTATATGTAACTTTATTTTGACTTTATAATGATATAAACAAAACCTTAGTTTCAGAAACTTGATGACAAAGTGGCCGCATATGGACAAGGCATTGCGATGGATTCAGCGCATGGGGTCTTCCTCCTATGTGCGAGTCTTGCATTATGTTGAGCTAGCAATGTCTGTCTTTCCTCAGGTGGCATGTTCTTCCAATGTTCTCTTCGACAGACGTTCATCTCTTGTCTCTGCTTGGCTGGTACGTTTCTCCTTACTTGCCTTTGGCGGGCATTTCTCTCATCTATCCTTTATTTTGCATGTCTTCTCTTCTGCGAGCATCCATCTCCTCTTTTTTGGCTGATAAGCTATTTCATCGTGCTCTCTCTTGTTCCTGTCCTATTTTATTTTTGTGTTTTCTCATGTTTGTAATTGTCTCATTTTGACCGATAGTTGGGGTTGTCAAAATAATTTCACTGTTTCTTGGTGTGGTTTGGTGCATTGCAATGGAGAAAGGACCTTCAGCCAATCACCTTGTGAAAATAATTAACATAATTATATTTAAATACATGCAATGTTCAAAATATACAGGTGTAGTATGGTACCATTGCAAGTTTCAGCACGATATGTTAGATGAGACTATGTGAGGGTAGTGTTTCATGAGAGTATAGAATATGCTGAGCTAGCACGTCGTTGTTGCCGTCTGCATGTTGTTGTGTCAATGATATCTACATTAAAATGATAAATTTGTCTACAGTTATTCAATACTTGTTCCCGCGATTAGATATAGCATGTCAAATGGCCTATAATGCTATGGTCTGTTAAGCAATCACTTTCGTGTAACTTTGCGGGTCTCCTTATGAAAGCAAGGATGCCATTCTACTTGTATCGGAAGGTGAAATTTTACATAAATAACCTTTTGGCGCGGCAAATTCTTAACCCCTCGAACCAAAAAAAACTCAAAAAATAACCCTATTCCATAACGCCCGCCTATAAGGCATTATGTTCTTTAGCTTAACACGGAGACCTGAGGCGTTATTGACCGTTCCACTATGGATGAAGACTTCCACGTGGCAGGCACCATAATGCCCCAGACAGGGGGAATTATTGTAGGGTTCGTTGCATACAAAACAAAAAAATCCTACGCGAGAGACATCCGAAGGGACAAGATCAAATCTAGGAGATCTAAGCGACGGGCATAGAGAAAGTCTTACGGAGAACATATCCTCGAAGACACAAAGTGTTACGAGATTGAATCTCATTGGTTATGTAGTCGTACTCACATCGATCTCAAGATCGCGAAGAAGAGCGCTGCAATCCGGAATCGCTTCCGCACTCGATCACACGTACAACTCGATGACGACCTCTGTTCCCTTGATCCAGCAGGGCAGCGGAAGTAGAGGATCCACCGGAAACTCCAACAACACGACGGCGTAGTGTGGTGGATAAATTAGACGGCCATGGCTTCGCCAAGCGTATGACAAAGAGGTGGTGTAGCGGGGGGAGGAAGAGAGAGAGATGACACCAAGTTGTGTGTGGAGAGGGAGGTCCAACCCCTCTTTATATAGGAGGGGGAGGCAGCCACGAAATTTTAGTGCCTCCACCTCTCCCCTCATCATGTGGATGGAGTCTCCACTCAACCTACTCATTCTCTCATCAATTCCCACTCAAAATTCCAAGGGGTTTCTTTAATAAATAAATAAAATCATTTCTTTATTTTAATATTTGTTAATCCCATTAACAAACATTAATACTTACCCCCTTGAACTATCTGTTCAGCAAACATTAACGTATACCACCTTGAACTATTTCCATATTCCCCGAAACAATTCTGGTGACTATTTCAATATTCCCCAAAACAATTCCAATGTTGTCAAACTTTTCTTCGATATTCGTATTCACTCAATCGTGTCATCAAACCTTAATTGTGTCACCCTACGGTTCGTGAATAATGTAGACATGATCGTGACACCTCTCCGATCAATAGTCAACAGCAGGACCTGGAGATCCGTAATGACTCCTACATATTCAACGATGAATCTAGTGATCGTGTGAACTATAAACATTGTAACTAATTCCCTTTGTCTCGCGATATTTTACTTGTCCGAGATCCGATCATTGGTATCAACCATACCTAGTTCAATCTTGTTACCAACAAGTACTCTCTTACTCGTTCCGGGATATGACATTGTTGTGACCTAGTCACGTGCTTGCAAGCGATGTCGATGTGATATCACCGAGAGGGCACAAAGTATATCTCTCTATCATTTGGATGGACAAATCCCACTCTTGATCCTTGAGCCTCAACTAATACTTTCCAAATACCCAACGTCACCTTTATAGCCACCCTGTTACGGTGTGATGTTTGATGGCATTAAAGCACTCTTCATGTGTTAGTGATTGACATGATCTCATGGTCTAAGGATTAGAGTTACTTCGTATGTTTGATATAACAATGTAAACATAATGACTTGATCGTATTGCTATATTCACTTTTGGGTTATGTTCATCTCATCATTCTACAAATGACATGCCCCGTTATTAACAACATCCAATGTTTATGATCAGGAAACCTTGATAATCAGTGAATCAACAAGCTAGTTAAACGAGAGGCGTTACTAGGAACTCTTGTTTGTTTATTAGACACACATGTATCAATGTTTCCGATTAATACAATTCTAGCATGAGAAATAAACATTTATTATAAACATGGAATAAGATAATAGCCACTTTATTATTGCCTCTCAGACATATTACCTTCAGTCTCCCACTTGTACTAGATTCCATAATCTAGTCTGTAAGAAATTAAAACATATGGCGTTCCAGTGTTATTACCGTGCTTTGCATGTGGTAAACTCTACCAAAAGATCTGGCATGTTCAGGTCATATTGTATTTGCATGTGTTTGCGTCTACATGCGTCACTCATTCTCTAATAAGATGGCTTTGTATATATTTGGTCAACCGGTGAGACCTAAATTCCTCAGCTTAAACTAATATTACTAACATTGTGAAAATGTAGCTTCATAGTGTCAGAAATCTTGGAAATTCAGCAAGTTCAATAAAGAACTCCTTGACACAAAATACTCCTATTATTTGATGTCAACACAATGATATACTTAGCATTTGTTGTAGTATCTGTCACAATATTTAATTTTGAAACTCATTCGAATACAGCATGGAACTTTCTTCCAGCCTATTGTCCCACCCTTCATCACATATTGTAATTTAGATTAAATTATTTGGATAGATGACAAAACTATTAGTGTAACATATTACAACGAGTAGTTTTTTATTACTACGTAGGAAAACACATCCTTAGTATTTCTAAAAAATACATAAGGATCTCTCCCACTGTTTTCTGATCATCATATGAATTATCCCTCTGTAACATTCTATAGCATAGGACTCATGTGGTTGTGTACATAGCATGGAACACATGACATAGAAATCTCAATTTCAATTTTGCTCATCATGTGTCAAAACACTTGAATATTGCTCAATTCTTTTCCATGTGGCAAGAACCCCTTCTTTTCATTTTGATATCGACTTACTTCAATACTTCATCGATGTAGACAATCTTAGAACACTTGACAAAATTGCATTGGCTATGTCACATTATACTAGACGTTGCTTTCTTGAGATCTTTGCATGTGCTACATGGAAGATTTGGAAGACTATGAATGAGCTTATATTTCAACATATTGATGCTTCATTCTAGAGATGGCATATTAGATTCTGCTCTGATGTTATGCTTCACCAATTCAGAGTGAAAGCTACCCTTATGGAGCCCCTTATATCTTGGGTTAGAACATTAGTTGCTTAAGATGTTTGCTTCTGTAACTCCCCCCCATTTAACTTCCTATTGTAGCACCCCCACTTGTAAACATTCTTTATTGGAGACCTCTGGTCTCCCATATATTTTGAAAATCTAATTGTAGGGATTTTCCCTACAGTACAATCTTCAAAAAAAAAACTTCATCTATGTAATTTGGCTCAACCATATCAGGCGCTTCAATCCATCTCTTATAGATACCGATGCCCAATATCTCCTAAGCCTTTCATCAATATGAAAATCTTAACAGTGTTAAGTTAAAATACATATTTTCCAATCAACCATATGTCATCTACATAAAGCATTAGAAATATGTCTTAGCGCTCCCACTTAATTTCTTGTAACTTTACAAGCATCTTTAATGTTCATGATGGAATCAAACTGATTTGATAACTTCATCAAAGTAAAGATTCCAACTCTGTTATGCTCACTTCAACCATTAAAGTTTTCATACCTTTCCGACAATTTTTTGAATTTTGCAGAACTCTCAGACTATGTCAATTACACATCATCGATCAAACTTCCTAGAGAGGAGACTTGGTTTTGTTATTCAACTACCATATCATAATATGTTACTTCTGCTAGAACTATCCGCAAAGACTAAAGCATCACTACGGAAGATCAAAATCTTGTAGTAGTCAACTCTTTGAAATTCATCGAAAACATCTTTTCGACAAGCACAACTTTCAAAGGATGTAAATATGCATGTCTTTGTTGATATATAGACATGTTTGCTATCGTTAGGCATCATGCCTTTCGAAAGGACTACCAAGTCACATACTTGTTATTCGTACAGGGATATTATCGTGGATATAATGACTCATTGACGCGGGGATGAATCCTGGACCTATCGGGTGAGGCTACCCGGTCCAAGGCCCAAGACCTAAGCCCAAGGAAAGGTGCCACCAACAGTTCTAGAAGGCCCAATCGAAGGCCCACCCGCGAAGCCTTGCTGGTCAAGAAGGAAACTTGTAAACAACCTAAGCTAGGGTTTGTAACCCCCCGGGTACGGTTTGAAACCTGGCCACTTATATAAGGCCAGGAGAACCACCGAGAGGGGGATCCAAGCAATCACACACCACCAAAGCCTTGAACTCGACATCATACTCTCGATTCGAGCACCACCATTGTAACCGATCTATTGATAATATAGATCGAAAGAGCAGGAGTAAGGGTTTTACCTCTACGAGGGCCCCGAACCTGGGTAAATCTTGCCCCCTGTTAGCCGACGATCGTCACCAGCGCCAACACGTTCTCCTAATCGAAACCCTATCGGTTCATCCGAGGGACTTGTTGAGATGACTATTCGACAATTGGCGCCGTATGTGGGAACGGCGGGCGCTGGATCTACGGCGTCTTCGGCCTCATCATCGCCAACCTTCAGTTGGAGTCCCGGAACCTCGACTCCAACAGATCCGATCCGATTCGGGTCGATCACCATCGCGCCACACTCGCCGTAATCGCGCCCGGCATTCAGCGGATTAGAGAAGAGCGTCAGCCTAACGTTCGGGAGCCTCCACTTCCACTCCAACAAAGCAAGAATCCTGCACTTCTCCGAGCAAGACGATCTTGGCGAATTGGACTCCGAGTCCATCTCAAGCCCGGCATCTTTCGACTCGCTACCCAACAATGGTGATCGCGATCTAGCGCCCAGCGGCGAATCCATCCGCCCCAGCACTCGCAACTTCCATACTATCTCAGCTGAAGAACCTTCTCGGGTCAGCAAAACTTGTCAACCTACACCTAGAACTCGCGGGTCATATCTGGCTCAAGTCTGCATGGCAGGATCGACCGAACCACCAGAAGAAACGGAAGACAGCCTGAAATAGCGAGAGCACATCAAAGTGTCGCCGGACGCCTGGATCAAGGCGAAAAAGGCTGTACATCTAGGCCAGCCGATTGAAGAAGGAGCCCCTCAAGAAGATCTAACTGCATAGGACTATCATCTGGTGAAAGCAGCGGAGCTGATCAAGGAGGCCCGCAAGAATCTGGACGAGCGGAATAAATTGGCGAATGAATCTAGTCTACGCCGTGCGGCACTCGCCAAAACTTACTCGGTAGGGAACAATCCCCCAAAGAAGAAATACGTCTCGAAGACCGCGGCCCTGGATCGCAAATCTCTTAGCGGGGACAGCGAGAGATTCGAGACATCTCTCATGCATGTCGACGACGACGGCAACATACACCCGACGACCCCCACCGCCGCAGTCATGGCTGCAGCCACGTACCTGCAGGCAAACCAGCCACGAGAAAATGGCCCCCGCGCGGAGCAATATCGACAAGTCCAGAAGGGGCTAGGCATGGCAGCCGCGAGACTCGCGGCCCAAGGCCGCAAGAATGCAACTGCACAAGAGACTGAGAAGACCCCTCGGAAAGACAAGGAAACACTCCACAGACACGGGAGCGCATCACCTAGAAGGGAGAAATCACCTCATCGCGCCCGAGGAAAAGAAGCCCGGCGTCGCGGTGACAGCCCGAGTAGCAGCGACGACAGCCCGAGGGATCGTGATCGCAGTCCACGACATCACAGCAGCCGCTCGTGACACCGTAGCAAGGAACAGCGGAAGGAGAACGATCGCGGTCAGCCGGAATACAACGCGCGATCAGACATCACGCACAACAAAATCAACAAAGCCTGAGCGATCAGGAACCGTTCACGGTCCCCATCCACCTCCTCCGACGAAGAGGCCTGCGGTGCGTTGTGCTTTACTCGTGACATCTGCGAGGCACCAATGCCCAAGAGATTTAAGCTTACTACGAAGGTGCCAAAGTACGATGGCTCGCTGGAGCCCAAATCCTGGCTGTCAGATTACCTCCCGGCAGTAAAATGCCAACGTGGGAACAAGACAACGGCTATGCAGTACCTCAATCTACATCTTGTGGGTGCTGCACGCAGCTGGCTCGAGGGAAGACCGAGGGCGTGCTACGGGTCATGGGACGATCTAACTTTCGACTTCCGCAAGAACTTCCAAGCAACATACAAAACACCCGCGTCCATCGAAGAGATGCGGTCTTGTAAGAAGAAAAGTGGCCTAATCGCGAGTACATTCAGCGGTGGACCACGCTCAAAAACACGGAGGGAAATATATCGGAGGAAGTTGCAGTCGAAGCTTTCACCAAAGGAACTCGACGAACCGCTTTCAGAGAGGAGCTGGGACGAGCCGCACCCAAAACCATCGGGGAGCTGATGGCCATAGCCTACAGATGGGCCAACGGTGAAGACTCGGTGCGCAATGAGAAGGAATCTTCGCCAGCGCCTAAGGACGACCGCCATGGTCGAAAGAAAAGGATAAAGCATTACGATCATGACGATTGAGAAGAACTGGTTGCGGCAGAGTTTACAAGAAATCGTGACAGCGGACCTCGTGGAAATCGCGAATGGAAGCCAAAGCCAGAGGATAAAACTCCTGAGGAGGAACTTGACGGTTATTGCACGCTACATCTATTCACAAATAAGCGCACAGGCAAGAACAAGGCAACCCACCTCCTCAAGGACTGCCGAAAGTTTCAGGACATCCACGAGGCCTACACGAAGAAAAACAGAGCCGTAGTTAATCAGGGCTACCCATAGCTCCCAGGAGGAGGACATCAGGGATTCCACCCACCGCATCCCCTACCTCCGCCAGGACATCAAAACGTGGTGTTGGCCGCGCTCCCAGCGCCACCCGCCGCAAACCAAGGAGGCAATGGGTACCCAAACCCAGCAGCACTCCTCGGAATGATACAGAAAGTCTGCCCCTCCCGCAGGGTCCAAAAAACAAACACACGCCAAGTGGTCATGGCAGTACAAGCTCCACCGTCCAAACCTGAATATTTGAAAATGGCGGACCAGTCGATAACTTTCTCCAAAGATGACCCCCCCCCGGGTATATCGACCAGGACACGCAGCGCTCGTCATTCAAGTGCAGATAGGCAACTAGGAACTCGCACGAGTGTTCATGGACGGCGGCAGCGGAATCAACATCATTTACGCGGACACACTCCGTAAGATGAACATGAACCAGGACGGACTCGCAGAATCAGAAACATCCTTCAACGGGATAGTACCAGGCAAAGTAGTCCGACCACTCAGAACAATCAATTTGGAAGTGGTGCTCGGAAACCCAAGAAACTACATGCGAGAATTCCTCGACTTCGAGGTAGTCGACTGGCCCTCACAGTACCACGCCATTCTCGGCCGAACAGCGTTCGCGAGATTCATGGCAGTACCCCACTACGCCTACCTAAAGCTCAAACTTCCTGGGGAATACGGCACCATCACCATAGATGGCGACTTCCAAAAATCCGATAAGTGTGACATTGAGTTCAATGAGATCGCGAAATCTTTCGGGATGCAGGAGGAGCTGGCAGAATTGGCAAAGACAACGGACCACTCCGTGATGCCACTGACCAAGAAGAACGCTCCAGAACTCGAGTTCAGTGCAAACAGTGACACTCGAAAGCATCAAGTGCACCCGACAGAACCCGCGAAGACAGCGATGGTATCCACCACCCTCTCGCCTACATAGGAAGGCGCGCTCGTCGAACTCCTCCGTGAGTACTGGGAAATATTCGCCTGGGAGCCTTCAGATATGCCAGGGATACCCAGGGAGTTCGCCGAGCACTCACTCGAAGTATTCAAAGACGCCAAGCCCATCAAGCAAACGACCCGACGATTCTCCGAGCCAAAACAGAAGGCACTCGGAGAAGAAGTGAATCGATTACTCGCTGCAAAATTCATCAGAGAGATAAAAATATCCACCCGGTTAGCAAACCCGGTGTTGGTTCCGTAGAAAAAACTGACATCCTTCGCGTGTGCATCGACTATACGTCGTTGAACAAACACTGCCCCAAGATTAACTTTGCCTTGCCACGGATCGACCAGATCGTGGACTCCACTGCAGGCTGCCAGCGACTCGCCTTCTTAGACGCCTACTCGGGCTATAATCAGATCAGGATGAAAGAGGAGGACGAGGAGAAGACAACGTTCATCACTCCTCACGGTGTCTACTGCTACACGACAATGCCCTTCGTGCTGGAAACGCAGGCGCAACATATCAGCGCTGCATGCAAAAATTCCTCGCCAAGATCATTGGCAAGAACATACAAGTATACGTTGACGACATCGTCATCAAGACCCGGGTAGAAGATACACTCCTCGAGGACATCCGGGAGACCTTCGACGCTCTCAACGCGTACTGTTGCACCTTTGGCGTTCCTGTGGGACAAAATGCGTCTTTGGCGTTCCTGTGGGACAACTCCTCGGGTATTTGGTGTCCGCCCGCGGAATTGAAGCCAATCCGGAGAAAATTCAAGAAATCTTGACAATGAAGGAGCTAAAAAATCTTCGCGGTGTACAGCAGCTCGCAGGGCGACTAGCCGCCCTGAACAGATTCATCGCAAGATTAGGCGAGCAAGAATTGCCCTTCTACAAGTTGCTGAAGAAAACAGATATGTTCGAGTGGACACCCGAAGCAAAAAAGGCGTTCATCGACTTGAAAAGAGCACTGCAGAGTAGGCGCATCCTAGCAACGCCACATGAAAGGGAGCCCCTATACCTATACCTAGCCGCAACAAACCAAGTCATCAGCACGGTCATTGTCGTCGAGCGACCAGAGGATGGCACGGCGCACGGAGTTCAGCGGCCAATATATTATGTAAGCGAGCCGCTTTCGCTATGCAAGCAGCGATACCCTCACTATCAGAAGATCGCTTATGGCGTAGTCCTCACGGCCCGAAAGCTCAAGCATTACTTCCAGGAGCATACTGTCAGAGTGCTGAACGACGCATCACTCGGCACCATCATGAACAACCCAATGGCATCCAGAAGAATCGCAAAATGGATCATCGAGCTAGGTGCCTGGGATATCATTTATGTAGGAGGAAAATCAATAAAATCAAGTCATTGTGGAATTTATAAGCGAATGGACGGAGCTGCAAACACCAGGACCCCCAGAATACACGAGCAACTAGATCATGTACTTTGACGGGTCGAAAAGAAACGAAGGAGTCAGACCCGGAGTTATTCTCATATCTCCCCAAGGCGACAAACTGCAATACGTACTGCGACTGGATTTTCCTTCTAATGACCCAGCGTCCAACAACGACGCGTAGTATGAGGCCCTCCTACACGACATGAAAATGGTGATCGCCTGCAGAGCCACTCGATTGATGATATATGGAGACCCAATTCTCATCATGCAATAGACGATGAAGGAGTGTGACGCTATTGCGGATAACATGGTCGTTTATCGTCACATGTACAATCTGCTCGAAGGAAGTTTCAAAGTGTGCGAACTGAAGCACATCGCGCGATCAAGCAATGAGGAAGTAGACAAGCTGGCCAACATGGGATCAACAAACGCCCCCATCCCTCCAGGAATCTACTTCGAACGAATGATCAAGCGACCAGTCAAGGTCAGAAAGCCAGCAGGAGCGCCCGCAACAGTGGAAACACACGACAACCCGCAAATTTCTATGATCGAGCTCATCCACAATATTTCAAGGTAAGTCTTTTTGGTCGAGCCAGTCTGGACGCAGAAATACCTCGACTACTTGTCAAACAAATAGCTCCCAGCAGACATTTGCGAGGCTCGACAAATAGTACGGTGCAGCAAATCCTTTCGGGTGATCAACGGCGAACTGTACAAACAAAGCATATCAGGGGTATTGCAGAGATGCATAGCACCCGAAGACGGCAAAGAGTTGCTTCGGGATATACACCAAGGAGACTGTGGCCACCACGCCATTTGGAGAGCCATCATGGGTAAGGCCTTCAGGGCAGGGTTTTACTGGCTCATAGCAGCAAGAGACGCCAAAGATCTAGTCGACAGATGAAACGTCTGCCAAAGATCTGCGCCTAGGCCGCATGCTCATGCGACAGAACTTCACATGATTCCCATCGCCTGGCCCTTCGCCCAATGGGGGCTCGACATGGTAGGACCACTGCGCAAGTCAACACCTGGAGGATACACGCATCTGCTCATGACAGTGGACAAATTCACTAAATGGATAGAGGCCATGCCAGTCACTTTAGCGCACGCACAGTGCGTTGTGCGATTCCTCGACTCCATCGTGTGCAGATTCAGCGTACCACACAACATCATCACAGACAACGGCAGCAACTTTACGGCCAAGGAAACACAGGAATTCTGCGAGGAAAAGAGAATCAGCCTCAGCTTCGCCTCGGTAGCTCACCCGCAAACTAATGGCCACGTCGAGCGTTCCAACGGATTAGTTTCGGTTGGCCTAAAGAAGCGTCTGCTTGATCGCCTGAAACCAGCGGCAGGGAACTGGGCCGAGGAACTACCATCAGTACTGTAGAGCCTACGCACAACACCAAATCGGTCAACAAACTATACGCCATTTTTCATGGTATACGGAGCTAAAGCCGTCCTACCCGAAGACGTCAAATGTAGTGCCCCACGAGTCGTTGCATACAACAAGGAAACCTCAAACAGGGCACTCGCAGAAGACGTGGACGCACTTGACGAGATTCGGGACATTCCACTTGCAAGATCTGCAGTATATCAGCAATCACTGCGCAACTATCACAGTCGCCGTATACGCCACAGATCTTTCATGGTAGGAGACCTAGTGCTGTGGTTCAAGCAAAAGGAAGGACACAAGCTCGAGCCACCATGGGAATGACCCTTCATAATACATGAAGTTATCCCAGGAGGCGCCTATTGATTGAAGAATCCGAAGACCGGTGGTATCTACTCCAACCCGTGGAACATCGCGCATCTCCGCAAGTTCTACCCCAACGATTATCCTACTCGCAAGAAATAAGGCTGTACCAGCCAAGCTGTAGCTCGATCAAACACATGGCTTCTCAGACATATCAATAAATACATGGTTTCTCAACCATAGCAATCGTGATTTCTTTCTCTCTCTAAACACGCTAAAACGACAGGTACACACCCCAAACACACGGGGGCTACGCCTAACTAGCATCAGAACATACCCTCGAGTAATATTACTCGACAAAAATAATACAAGGTACAACAAGGTCCACGCCTTATAAACACCTTTAAAAACAATCGAACAAAATATACAAGGTTATAAGGTTTACACCTTAAAAACACCTTACAACAAGATATTTACATCTTAGAATTACATTTAACGGCGACCAGCCTCATCTACAAGTATTTTATCAATCTCCTCGGAAGTTAGTCGAACAATCTGCTCCGCTGCAGGGCGCACGGCCGCATAGTGAGGAGAAAAATCGACTGGTGAACCTCTCGAGTCAGGCATCCGCGGCATAGAAAGGAAGTTGACCTCAGGGTGCCACAGCCGAACGAAGGTAAGTGCCACCTGGGATCCACTGACAAGTTGTTGGCGTACGCACTCTGGAATCTCTCCCACCCGACCAAACATCCTGAGCAAACTACTCAAGCTATCTGGGACAACACCCAAAGGGTAAAATGTCCGATGGACAGAGGACAGGGCCTTGCGACAAGACTCAATGATTACCTGCGCCTGGCTCGCCGATACTTCAGGGTAGCAAGGATAAAGCCTCGCTTGCGGTCAGACCAGAACTCGCTCGCATAAGGGTTGGGTCTACTCGACTCGTTAATAATTTGATTATTCACCCAATGGGTCTCACAGACTCCGTCAGGCTCAACAACTGCGAGAACAACAAAAGCGTCAAAACAAAGAGGGGAACCAACGACAAAGTACTCAGAGGCTCGCAAACTTACAGAGCATGCCCTTGGAAACAGCCGCAAGTTCTTCCATCACAAACTGCTCACGCTCCATAGCAAGTTTCTGCTTCGACTTGGCAACATTGTCCACACCTCGCAGAGCCTTCAACTTGCGCTCGCCATCCGCAACACGGTCACGGAGTGATGCAAATGTGCTGGCAGCAGTAACAAGGGCATTAACTTGCGAAGCAGACCCACCCGAGGACTCTACGCTGGGATCCACTACCTGGAAAGAAAAGAAGAAAGTTCAGAAAAATCACAAGACCCCACTCGAGAACGTACCACCCATTCCTCGGGTGCTCGGGGGCTACTCCCATCGGGAGCATACAAGAGTAAGGCGCAGCAATCGTACAATGATGATTTCATAAAACACTTTGATTACGCAACATAAAATACGTGAATACATCGACAAGCAAAAGGAAATAAAGAACTATCCTAGGGGCTGCAGAAGTAGTTCCACTCACGGAAGGATGCCCCTTGCGACTAGCACGCGCGAGCACCTCAGAAAGCATCTTCGTGAGGACTTCAGCACGAGCGCAAAAAGGATGGAGTGCTACCTTTTTTCCATGGGCGTCGTAAGGAGCGCTCGAATACACCTTCTCCAGGTCATCCAAGACTCCATGCGCCAAGGAAAATTGGATAGCCATCCTGGCCCCGCACTCGTACTGGGCGACTGAGTACCCATGAAGAAGATCTTCATCGCCCAGGAACACCTTTAGGAGGCCACCCAGCCTAGGAGGAACCGCCACGTCCACCAGTAAACGCTCGTGGAATCGCGTCAACACTCGGGTGGCCTCACCAACGAGGGCGCAGATCCTGCTCGCATGTTCCTGGAGCTGAGTGCAAGAGTCCGTGAGGGCATCCAGTCGCTGGTTTCCAAGCAACTCCAGTACAATCCCAAGGGCGTCTGGAACAAAGACAGATTAAAACTCTAAGAAAGTAGGGTAAAATCAAACCACAGGACAAGAAAGGCGAAACACAGCTTACCCGCAAGCTTTTGAGACGAAGGACGCATGATGTCGACCAGATCGCTGTAGTGCTTGGCACCCGCCTCCTCCAGCTGCTTCAGCGCTTCCTGAGCCTTCTCGAAGCTCCCCTCAAGATCGGCTGAATGCTTGCGAGTGGTTTCCAACTCCTTTCGGGAGGATTCCGACTCTGCCTCAGGGGTTTTCACCCGAGCGACAGCTTCAGCCTTTTCAGTTTTCAGGCGGGTAACTTCGTCTGCAATACAAAGCATAAGGCTGGACCAACCTTTACAATCAAGAGAAACAATAAAGCCGAGAATGGCGCATTAGCCTACCTTGAAGAGACTAACCATCTTGGACAAGCCGATCGCGATCTGCCCTAAGAGAGATGCAGTCCGCTTCGGCTGAAAGTACTCGGCACCCGAAAGCAGCAAGGGAGTCGAGGGGAGCCTACAAAAAACCCAAGGAAGAAATTCAAGTTAAAAACAAAATCACTTGAGCCTATGCACGACTGTACACAGTCGAGTATAGCCTCGGGGGCTACTCCCATCAGGAGCACTGTCGTGCACCCGATAGAATTCAAGAAGAAAGGAGGAATAGACTTTGACTTGAGCCTATGGCCAACTGCAAGCAATTAACCACAGACTCGGGGGCTACTCCCATCGGGAGCACTGCCGTGCGCCCGATAAAATTTCGAACAAATAAGGAAAAGACAAGTGTACTTACTTTGCCCTGGGCAGTAGATAAAGGCTCTGCTGACCTGCCCAAAACTTCCTTACTCGCGAAAGCTCCACCCGCAAAGCTAGGCAGCTTGTACTCCGGAGCGGCGGTTGCTCTCGCAGAACTTGGAGATCTTCGGACGACCTCAACAACTGCAGCTTCAGTCGCGGCTGCTTCCTTTCTCTTCATGCAACGAAGCGAGGAAGAAAATCGGCCAGGGCTAATAGTCGCAAGACTGTTGTTGAAAGCAAAATCAGAATAAAGAACAAGGAATTAGAAAGAAAATTTGCGATCAAAGGTGAAACAAAGAAAACTTACTCATCATCGTCGTCATCGTCCAGAACATCCACATTCCAGGCGGTGGAAACCTTCGGTGGGCGACCAAGTGGTGGAAGCGTACGAAGAGGAGGCACATGGAGAGGCTCGGTCGCCTTGGTGGACCCATCACCCAAGGAGCTGTCCTTGGAAGTGACTTCGTCATCCTCGCGCCTGCGGTACTTGCGGTGATGGAGTTGGTCGCTACCCGGCTCCTCCTCGTCATCCAGAGAATCGCGCTCGGAGCTCGAACGGCTTCTGCGACACTAGTTTCGAGAGGGGCCTCGACGTTACTCGCCAAAAGGTTCGAGGCGTCCTCAGCCGAAATCGGCAGGTAGCACGTCGCCACCTTCAATCTCTACGGAAACAAAAGAGAAAAAAGAGAGAAGAACTTCAGTCGATAAAATTTCGGACTAGAAACAGACCAAAGAAGAACAAGAAGAAACTCACCTCAGATGGGGGAGGTTTAGCATCCTCGAATGGTTCAAGAGAATAGGCCGAGTATGCCTCTCTTTTCTTCAGCTCGGTGATGGTCGCGATCTTCTTCTCGAACTCGGCATTCGAGAGAATGTCTTCGCAGACGCGGCTCGGGTCCTGGATGCCTTGGTACTCCCACATGGTGGATGGCCTCGCCTAAAGGGGCTGAATCCTTCGTCGAAGAAACACACTCGCAATGTCTATTCCATTCATCGGAACACCCAACGCCTTGTCACGGAAGTCCGCCACCTTCGCGAGTAGTGGGAGACGATCTTAATGTCTTCGACGGAGAGCTTGTGCGACCAGGATTTCCTCCGCTTCAGAGTGGTGAATGGGTGGAACTCAAGGGCTCCACCCGCACAATCGTTGACGATGTAGAACGACTTCCTTCGCCACCCTTGCGCCGAGTCGACGAAATACATCTCCATGTAGGGGATGTCGGTTCTCGCCTGGATCCCGAATCCTCTGATGCGCAACTGCTCCCCCAGCTTCTCGCCTGGTTGCGCTCGCTCCCGGAAGATACGCACCTTGAAGAGGGCCTTCCAGAGGCCCCAGTGTGGGCGGATTCCCAGAAGCCCTCGCAAAGCACGATAAAGCACAAAATGTGCTGAATCGCGTTTGGAGGCAAGTCGTGGAGTTGTATGCCGTAGACATACAGCAACCCGAGGAGAAAGGGATGGAGAGGAACAGAGAGCCTGCACGAGACGTGCTCTACAAAGAGCACGCGCTCGTTTGCGTGAGGATTGGGTACATCTTACTTCTTGGACAAGCGCACGCGCTTGTCCGTGTCAGGCGGGAGCAGACCTTCCCGCTGCATCTCGGCGAGGCTCTTCCTGGTGGTGTTGGCGGCGCGCCAATCTCCCGTCCTCACGAGGGCGGCCCGGAAGCGTCCGCCACTTCCTGCGACGACGACGCGGCAGCAGTACGTTTCTTCCTGCCCGCCATGGGAGCTCTCTTGTGCTTACAGAACAGGATGTGTGCGCGAGGAGATAGAAGACGAGCAAATGACCGGGAGATTTACCCATCTCCTAAGGATTGTTACTTATACCCAGGCTAGGCTGATCTAGACCGTGAATTTAGCAACGTGGCACCCATCACGGTCGCCACGCGTGAAGTGGAAACGAGGCGGCGGCGAACAGTTACGCTGGCACAACCTTTACAGAAGATCGTGCGCATTTACAGCGCGTGGCTCGCGGAAAAACCGGACACGACCTATCGTTTCAGGTCAAAAGGCTGACAAGGTGGCCCCGAGTGCTCTGTTTTGCTTCGTCACGTCCCATCGGGAGGAGTCAGAGCAGATGGGTGCGCAGTGACATCACTGCATACATCATCAATACGCGAAAATTCTTTCGCATAAGCTCCCTAACGCGAAATTTCTTTCGTATGGGCACATCAAGATGCGAAAACTCTTTCACATAAGCTCCCTAACACGAAATTTCTTTCGTATGGGTACATCAAAGACGCGAAATCTCTTTCGCATAAGCTCCCTAACACGAAATTTCTTTCGTATGGGCACATCAAGATGCAAAAACTCTTTCGCATAAGCTCCCTAACACGAAATTTCTTTCGTATAGGTACATCAAAGACACGAAATCTCTTTCGCATAAGCTCCCTAACACGAAATTTCTTTCGTATGGGCACATCAAAGACGCGAAATCTCTTTCGCATAAGCTCCCTAACACGATTTTTTTTCGTATGGGCACATCAAGACGCGAAATCTCTTTCGCATAAGCTCCCTAACACGAAATTTCTTTCGTATGGGCACATCAAAACGCGAAATCTCTTTCGCATAAGCTCCCTGGCACGAAATTTCTTTCGTATGGGTATGTCAAGACGCAAAAATTTCTTTTGCATAAGTCCCAAACACGAAAACACTTTCATATGGGCAAGGCAACTTTTTTTTATTACAAATGCAAAATCCCTTTTTGCATAAGTACAACAAAGGAAGGAGATCTCTAAACTCAAAGATTCAAAGGAAGGCAATCAAAGAAAAATCGCGAGTACGCGGCTCCCGCTACTCTTTCACACGATGTATCTACACATCTCTATCCTGGATCGTTCGGCCGACTAGGCACATCCGGATGCCGTATTCTTTCGAGTATGAAGGTAAGACCCAAAGATCTCTCTTGGAATCGCACTCAAGCTCTGTCCTTCGGTAAATTTCCGTGTCAACAACACGAAGAAAAATCCTAGCGGACGCGCCAGGTACCCCTATAGGTTAAGTTCGACTCGGTAAGACCTCCACGGCCCAGTCGCAACGATCACCTCATCGGATTCGAGTCGGAGGTCTCGAGTCTGTGTAGGCCAGAACTGTTTTTTTCCCTAGATGCAATTAATTGGCACTGAGCTTTCGGGAGAGCCAAGCAACTGAGCCACGTCCTTCTACGAAAACTGCCAGTACACAGGCACATTTATTACTCGATGCTCGAGTACAAGAAGCGCATCGCGCACAGGGTATACGCCCTCCAAAATCAAGCGATTGAAACAATCAACCGAAGAAAATCAGGACGAACTCTGAGTGTCCACCCGACAGATTCTCAGTCGAGTAAACACTCGGGGGCTACTGACGTGGGGATGAATCCTAGACCTATCGGGTGAGGCTACCCGGTCCAAGGACCAAGACCTAAGCCCAAGGAAAGGTGCCACCAAAAGTTCTAGAAGGCCCGATGGAAGGCCCACCCGCGAAGCCTTGCGGGTCAAGAAGGAAACTTGTAACCGAGCTAATCTAGGGTTTGTAACTCCTCCCACCCCCCTCGGGTACAGTTTGAGACCTCGCCACTTATATAAGGCCAGGAGAACCACCGAGAGGGGGATCAAAGCAATCACACACCACCAAAGCCTTGAACTCGAGACCATACTCTCGATTCAAGCACCCCCATTGTAACCGATCTATTGATAATACTGTCGCACCTGGACTTCTAAAGGATACTCGCCGTTCCGTTGAACAGTAGTAGATTGGATTACGGGGCTTACCGGCACCCCCGTCCTCTTACGAGTAGGCCAACACACGTATGTGTGACAACCAACCCCTATCTGTTCATCGTCGACGTAAACCATCCCATAGAAATCAGGACACTACCATTGACGTACTTCATACCATACACACATGGTACGTCAACGGCTTTGAACGAGATGATAACACAACATATCTCTAAGACACAAAAGATCGAAATAAGTTGCAACTGGCCCTCACTAGGGCAGAGAATAGCAAATACACTCATCCAGAGGACACATGTCCCAACATAACATCATTACAACTCAGCGGAAGCATTCAAAGGGTCTGAGTACAGACAAATCCAAATTGGCTTAAGAAGCCGGGAATGAAAAGAAGACGGAGCCCATCCACGATGTCTCGGATCCTGCCCGGGTCCGCTAACTACTCGTCAGCAGCCTCGTCAAACTCCACGTAGTAGCCGTCACCTGGATCCTCGTAAGCGTAGTCTGCGGAAACCACAGCCCCAAAGGGGTCAGTACATAAACGTACTGGCAAGCAAGACTCACAGTTCACCAAAGTGTAGCCCGTCAACACCAAGCACAGATGCATTGGGATCAACGGAAGAAAGGGGTATAAAAGATGCTGCAACTGGCTGCACTAACCATCTACAGAACATACTACAACTTCCGGATAACAGAAAGGGGATAAGATAGCGTATCGTAACCAACCTAGCTAACCACCACACAAACCCATCCTGGATCTCGCCCCTTATCCAAAGAAGCAATCCGAGGATAACTCACACAGTTGGATTAATGATGGATCAAATTGTTGTGTCAATAAGCCTATTACTAGTCAAGTTATCATTAGTTAGGTGTAAGTTGTTCTGAGTACTTGTTAGCCAGTACTTTCACCAAGTTAACCATAACCGCAGAAAACACAGCTTCTCGAGAAGATTTATCCCTGCAGGGGTGCACCAATTTGGCCGTACACGTAAGAATATCCCGCCAGGATGGAAATGCACTTCCACCAAGCGAGGCACTCTACACAACTCAACTCTTCTTCGCATCAAGCCCAAAGCACCACGTGCTGTGCGTGCACGGCTAATCGAGCCCCACGAAGAAAAGGGGACCCTCATAGCACTGGAAGACCACGCCGCCCTAAATGCTGACTACAAAAGTTCCACCCTGGCCTCGGGTTCGTACCTGCATATGCGTGCATCGAATGGAAAGCCCGAACTAAGTGTGGTGATTTGGACGAGATGCGGATCGAGTCAAATTGAGGGGGGCGCCCATACACGCTTCCCACATGCGGATAGTGCGCTCATCATGGATCAGTAGACAAGACCCTTTTCCTATTAGGGTCGACACTAGCAGGCCTCAAAACCACGCCGGGCCTCCTGCCGGTGCCTTATCAGCAAATTATTATTACCTCAAATTAACAGGTTGTTGTTTAACATCGAGCCCCAGAATATAAACAGATATGATAACAGAAAGTAACTGACAACAGACTCGAGCAAAACAACCCTAAGCATGCTAGTAAGACACAGGCTCAACCAACGGGGTTTTAGGACTGGAGGTGAGGCAATATCAGGGTTCAGGGTATCATGTGATAGGTTCGTAACAGAAGCAACGATACATATGGCTAGCAAAAATAGACAACGGAAAGTATCGGTAACCAATGTTGAAAGGAACACAATGGTTCATGTGAGTGATAACTTGCCTGCAAACCCAGTAGCCGGGTACTGAGCTAGATCCTCAGAAGGGGTGTCGTAAAGATCGTCGGTCTCAACGTCGTCGTCTATCCGAGAAGAAGCAAACAAACAATACAGGAAGATAAACAATCAATATCATGGCATAGTTCACAATCATGGGATGATGCATGTCAAGTTAATAGTTGCATCAAAATAAACTAGTTGACATGGTAACACAATTTAAATGGACACATATGCAATTTTGAGTTGCATATGAAAAGCCCATGGATTTTGGTTAGATTATTTGTTTTCCAACTAATCAACAGGTGAAGGTGGATTAGTATGATGCATGCATGAGGAAAACATCAAAATAACAACATTAGAACCAATTTGAAATGAGGTTTAGCAATTTGGAACTTTTAGTTATTAAGTTAAAGAATTTTTGGTTCCTTAAGGTGACACACACAAGTAGTTGTTGTTTTCACCAATTAAAATTGTGCAGAATAAATAACAAAATTCATATTTGAAAAGATCATGAGATTTTGGGTGGATTACATGTTTCAAATATTGAAAAAGGACTTTGGATGAATTTATTATGACTTAAGCATAATTAAACAAGTTTTAAATGAATTTAAAACAAGCATGAATATTATTTGAATTTTATTTAGTCAAAACATAAATTCAAATTCACATTTGAAAAGTTTATGCTTTGATGGTTTGAAAACATATTTTGCATGTTCATAAATATTTTATTTTGAGCAAGATATGATTTTATCAAATTTAAATGAATTAAACAAGGACTAAATTATTTAGGCAATTTAAATTATTCAAACCAGGAAACAAAATTTATATTTGAAAAGGTTATTCAAAATAGCATGGAAAACATATTTTATTTGCATTTATTGGATTAAGAATGAATTAGTTATGGAATTTAGAAATTTGCATTTGAATTATTTGAATTCAAATTTGAATTGCATTTTGAAATTTCAAAACAGGAAGCAAATGATACCAACAGGTAGACAATTTAATTTAGACTAGCACACATATTTTATTTTCATTTTTTAGAGTTATAAAATAAAAGTTATAAGCAATTTAAATCTAGGGACCATTCTGCAATTTTTAAGGGGCTGGTTTTAAAACAGAAACTGTTTAAATCAATTTACACCGTACTGGAACATAGCCACTGCCACTGCAGCGTGGGCCTGGGGCCAGCGTGGCAGGCACGCGCGTGCGTGGCAGCTAGGGACGCTGACGGGTGGGGCTAGGCTGTCAGGCACGGGCGCAAAAAGTGTGGGTTTTTAACCCGCGGAGCCGCGGCTCGAACTCGAGACCTGCGGGCGCGCTAGCTAGTGTGCTGCCACTACGGTGGCTTCGTCAGTTTCGACAGAAACAACAACGCAGCAAGGTTGTACTTCAACAGCGTGGTTAACTGAACTTCGCTGACGACCAAACCATCCGCGACTGAACAGAGGCGGAGCGGCGCCGTCGACGATCACCGTGGGGAACTGCTCGTGGGTGCTGCTGGATGCGTGCAGATCGCGTGTGCTGGACGTGCGCAAGCAGGAGAGGAAGAGAGGGAGGAGACGGTGGCTTGCTCACCGCGGGGTCTTTAGAAGATGAGCGACGGCGAGGTGGGTGCCGCGGCGGTGACGAAGACGGCGGTGAAGATCCACGAGGTCACCGAGCTCCTGGAGGTGTCCAACCGCGAGAGGGTGACGAGGGGGGTTAGTTCCCGTGTTTAGGTGGGGTGGAGAAAGGCCATGGCGGAGATGGTGGTCGGGGTTTCAGAGCGGGTGGCCTCCGGCGAGGTGGTGGCAGAGAGAGGATAGGTGGCCGAGAGGTGGAATTGGCGGCGGAGAAGAGGGAACAGGGATCTAGGGTAGCGCGCTGTGCCCTAGGGGGGTTAAATAGGGGGCTAGTGTGGCTGCTGGCCGTCGGGAGGAGAGGGGTGCCTCCGTGGCGCTCTCCGATGGACGCCGTACACGATGATGACAGCTGGTGCTTCTAATCGAACCGGTACGCGGGGCTTAGCGGGCTGGGCTGCGCGCGCGAGGAGAAAAGAGAGGAAAAGGGCTGGGCTGGGTAGGTTAGGTGACGCGCGCGCTGCGTTTTCCTTTCTATTTGTTTTTTTCTTTTTCTTTTTTTTTGCAGCAAAGGGAAAAGGAAGAATTTGATGGTTTTTGAGTTGCTAAAAATTTTGGAAAAATTTAGGTGAATTTGTTAGTTCAATAACTACCCTTGACAACTTAAGTTTTTGAAAAATTCAAAACTAGTTGCTGTTTTGCAAAATGGTTTGAATTGGAAGAATTTGTTAATTAAGTGGTTATTCAAAACAAGATTTTTAATTATGACAATCCAATGAGTTTAATTGGAAACAAAAAGAGTACATTTGTTTTGGTATTTTTCAGAATTTAAAAATAGTGCTGTTTGAATGTTTTGATTTGAATTTGAAAGCAATTTGGGAATTATTTAATTGAAATAAAACCACCATTTTATTAATTGATCACTATGGAATAATATGAAAACAAATGGGTTGTTTTTATTCTAGATTTTTATTTGGAATGTTGTAACAGAGCAAGTATGAAATAACCATTTGAAATTGTTTGAGTTTCATTATGAAAACAAGATAAAACAGATGCAAAACAAATAGTAAACAAATGCAAACAATGAAATAAACATGATGACATGATGCAATACTTTAATTAAACATGAAAACAAACATTCTAGGGGTATTTTCATACTTGGGATGTTACAAAACGTCCCCCCTTGAAGGAATCGCGCCCCGAGATTCCTACTGAGAAAGGAAAAGGTCTGGATACTTCTTGCGAAGATCCTCTTCGGTCTCCCACGTTGCCTCTTTATCGGAATGATGCGACCACTGCACTTTCAAGAACTTGGTGCTCTTGTTGCGAGTCTTACGCTCGGTCTCATCGAGAATACGAACAGGGTGCTCCTCATAAGATAGATCATCTTGCAGTTCAATGGAATCATGATCAACCGCACGATCTGGATCTTTGAAACACTTCTTGAGCTGTGACACGTGGAACACATCGTGCACCTTGGATAGTTTTTCTGGAAGTTCAAGACGATAAGCATTTTCTGCACGCCTTGAGAGAATGTTGAAAGGACCAATGTATATTGGTGCAAGCTTTCCTTTCACACCGAAATGATGAGTGCCTCTAAGGGGAGTTACACGGAGATATGCCTTGTCACCAGGTGCATAGATCATATCCCTGTGCTTGCTGTCATAGTAGCTCTTCTGACGAGACTGAGCAATCTTGAGATTGTCACGAATGATACGAACTTTCTCCTCGGCTTCCTTAACAATGTCAGGGCCTAAGAGTGAACGTTCACCAGCTCCAGACCAATTGATTGGACTCCTGCATCTGCGGCCATACAGTGCTTCAAATGGTGCCATGCCTAGGCTTGCCTGGTAGCTGTTGTTGTAGGAGAATTCAGCATATGGAAGGCAATCCTCCCATTTCATGCCAAAGGAGATACCACATGCTCTGAGCATATCCTTGAGAATCTGATTGACTCTTTCGACTTGCCCCTGAGACTGAGGGTGATAAGCTGTGCTGAACAGAAGTTTGGTGCCCAAAGCTTCTTGAAAACTTTTACAGAAATGAGAAGTGAATATGCTTCCATGGTCTGAGCTTATTTCCAATGGAACACCATGAAGAGTAACGATCTTTGCTGTGTAGAGCTCTGCTAACTGGCTAGCTGAGATTGTTTCTTTGACAGCAAAGAAGTGAGCTACTTTAGTGAGACGATCAATAACAACGAAGATTGCATCGTTGCCCTTCTTGGACTTTGGAAAACCAGTGACGAAGTCCATTTCAATCATGTCCCACTTCCACTCAGGGATTTTCAGAGGTTGGAGTAGACCGGCTGTTTTCTGATGGACTGCCTTAACACGTTGACAAACGTCGCATTCAGAAACGTATTGAGCAATTTCACGTTTCATGCCAGGCCACCAATACAGGGTCTTGAGATCCTGGTACATCTTTGTACTTCCAGGGTGGATGGAGAGAGGAGTTTCATGAGCCTCCTTGAGAATGACATCCTTGAGACTTTGAACTTGAGGAACTGCAATGCGTCCTTCAAAGAACACAGTTCCTTTGTCATCAACTGAGAAGGACTTGAATTTCTCATTGCCTTCTTTGATGTGTTCAACCATCTTCTTGATTTCAGCGGCACGAAGTTGTTCAGAACGAATCTTGTCCTCGAGAGTTGGACTGGCTGTCAAGCTAGCAAGGTAGCCTTGAGGAACAAGACCAAGGTTCAGCTTCTGGAATTCTTCATGAAGTGGAGGTTGGCTTTCCATGATCATGAGATTATTGCAATATGACTTGCGACTGAGAGCATCGGCCATAACATTGGCCTTGCCTGGAGTGTAAGAAATGGTGAGATCAAAGTCTTTAATCTTTTCAATCCATCTCCTTTGCCCGAGGTTTAGATCTGGCTGAGTGAAGATGTATTTCAGACTCTTATGATCGGAAAAGATTTCAGTTTTGTTACCCAACAAGTATTGTCTCCGTTTCTTGAGGGCAAACACAACTGCTGCAAGTTCAAGATCATGTGTGGGATAGTTTTGCTCATGTGGGTTCAACTGACGTGAAGCATAAGCCACAACTTGACGTTCTTGCATAAGAACTGCTCCTAGACCTTGGAGAGATGCATCGCAGAATATCTGGAAAGGTTTGGTAGTATCTGGGCCAACCAGAACAGGTGTGGAAGTGAGCTTAGCCTTCAAGAGATTGAAACTTTCATCACATTGTGGAGACCAAACGAACTTCTTGTCCTTCTTTGTGAGATCAGTGAGAGGTTTGGCAATCTTGGAAAAGTTTTGGACGAAACGACGGCAATAGCTAGCCAAGCCAAGAAAGCTTCTAACTTGTTTTACCGTCTTAGGAGGTTTCCAATCAACAATTGCTTTAACCTTTTCTGGATCAATGGCTATGCCCTCGGCAGAGATGACATGACCAAGGTAAGCAACTTCTGGAATCCAGAACTCACATTTGGAGAACTTGGCATATAGACGATGCTCGTGAAGTTTCATGAGAGTGAGACGAAGGTGTTCTCCATGCTCTTCCTCGGATTTTGAGTAGACTAGAATATCATCGAGATATACCACAACGAACTTGTCGAGGTATTCATGGAAGACAGAATTCATGAGTCTTGAGAATGTCGCCGGTGCATTGGTGAGACCAAAGGACATGACGGTGTATTCATATAGACCGTACCGAGTGGTGAAAGCTGTTTTTGGAATATCTTCCTTTCTGATCTTTATTTGATGGTAACCCATCCTCAAGTCCAACTTTGAGAATATTGAGGCTCCAGCAAGTTGATCAAAAAGATCATCGATACGAGGAATTGGATACTTGTTTTTGATTGTTTTCTCGTTGAGAGGACGATAGTCAACCACGAGTCTTTTTGTTTGATCCTTCTTGGCAACGAACAGAGTTGGGCAACCCCAAGCGAAGGAACTAGGTTGAATGTAACCTTTCTCCATGTACATATCGATTTGCTCCTGCAACAATTTCAGTTCAGGAGGAGCTATCTTGTATGGATGCTTAGAGATTGGAGCAGTACCTGGTTCGAGCTCGATCACAAACTCAACTGCTCTGTCCGGAGGCATCCCTGGCAACTCTTCTGGAAAGACGTCAGGGAATTCACAAACCACCGGAACATTTTCGAGCAGAGGTAGAGGTTTAGCATCCAGGGTGTACAGCTGAACAGAACTTGATTCATTTGGAGAATAGACTATCTGGCCGGAAGGGTGGAACAGAGTTATCGACTTCTGAGCACAATCAATCGTAGCTTTATTGGCCTTCAACCAATCCATGCCCAGAATGACATCAATGTCAGAATTGCCAAGCAGAATGAGGGAAGCAAGGAATATGTGACCTCCAATTAGAATCTGATTCTCATGACTGATCTTGGAAGTTTGCATAGTTGCTCCAGGGGAGTTTACTACTAGCGGGGAACCCAAACCAACAAAAGGTAGTTTAACTGCTGTTGCAAAGATCTTTGACACGAAAGAATGCGATGCTCCGGTATCAAACAACACTTTAGCTGGGTTAGAGTTTACGGGGAATGTACCGAGAACGACGTCAGCAGCTTCCTCAGCTTTGTCGGCCTTGATATGATTCACCCTCGCGGTCCTCCCGACAGGCCTGTTGTTGGAGTTGAAGGCTTTAGCCGGGGGAGAACGAACCATTGCCTGGTTTGTGTTGGGGCGAGGAGGTGGTGGAGGTAGCTGCCTCTGAGTGCACTTATCGGCGTAGTGTCCCGTCTCCTTGCACTTGTAGCAAGTGACGACACGAGAAGGACCTGGCCTTGGCTGTCCCATTGGAACCCTCTGACCATACATCTGAGATGGGTTGGGTGGGCGGGGAGCAAAGCCTGGAGAAGCTTGGGCATATGGAGCCCTAGTGACAGCACTGTTTGGCACCCAGATGCGGCGCTTCTGCGGAGGGGTGGTCATGTTGGAGGAGGAACCACCCTCACGCGAGTGCTTGCGCGACTCTTCGAACGCCTTGCGCCCATTCTCCTCATTGAGCGCGGTGTTCACGAGCTCCTCGAAGTCCTTGCACTTGATGTTGGTGAGAGCGTACTTCAGTTCCGGGTTAAAACCTCGGCGGAACCTTGCCATCTTCTTGATCTCAGTGGACACCTCGTCACCAGCGTATCGAGCGAGGCGATTGAACTCAGTCTGATTGCTGATAACGTCCAGCTTGCCCTGCTTAAGAGAGCAGAACTCCTCATGCATCCTTTCCATGAGACCATCTGGGATGTGGTTCTTCAGGAAGGCATCCTTGAAACAACCCCAGGTGATAGGATAGCCAGCTCTCATGGTCTGGTAGTTCTCCCACCAAGAAGCTGCCTGACCCTTCAGTAGGTAGGTGGCATACTTGACCTTATCTTCCTCAGCAACATGTGCAATCTCCAGAGTCCTGGCTATGTCACGGATCCAGTCATCAGCATCCAGGGGCTCGCGTGTTGCCACGAAAGCTTTTGGGCCCAGGCTGAGGAACTCCTTGATGTTGACCCATGGAGCATTCTGGTTGTTGTGCTGGTTAGCCTGGATCTGGGCCATCTGAGCCACGACCTGAGTCATCTGGGTCAACAGCTCCGTGAGCGGAGGTGGTTCAGGCGGCGAGTTCCTGGTTGGAGGCATCCTGAATGGAAAAGCATTTTAGCACAACAATAGAAAAGGATAGACTTGGTAACCGAAAGATAGATTATTCCGACGCATGAATAGATAACCAACAGGTACATCATCACATGTTCAAATACATCAGAATATCCAACAGACCAATACATGGTTCGAATGCCACAGGATAACTAAACATAGCTAGAAACGGATACATCGGTACTTCCATGCTCATCACGCAGGACGGCGGCGAGTAGTACGACGAGAGATACGGTGAGGAGGAATCCCACGGAAGTAAGTAGAACGACGATCCACGTAGAGCGGGACTGCTCTGAGAGCAACTCTCGGTGTGGTGAAGTAGAAAGCGTCGTCTCCCTGTGCTCCAAAGCGGGGAATCCCAGTGTAACCAGGACCAAGGTTGAGAAGTTGACCTCTGATCGGCTTGTAACCTCCAGCATCTGGTAAACTACGTCCAACTGTCTGATGGAAACGGGCAAATCGCTCATCTCCAACAAAGTCTGTGGTGTACGTAGCCAGACGAGTCAAAGCAAGATAGAGCTGCTCCCTGACTGAGGCCAACTCCTGAGAAAGTGTGGTGGCAACAGCGTCACTGTGCCTCACAAACTGAGCGGTGGTGTGCAGCCTGGTGTTATCATGCTCGTAGACATCCAGTTTGTCGTAGAGGGTGAAGTGAGCTCCCGCTGAAGTGATGTAACCACAGGGGATGTGGCGATAGATAGAATCGTCAAATCCCCAGTAGTCAGCACGAAGGACGGTGAGACTCACGTAAGCTGCCTGCTGCACAGCCATATCCACTGTGGAACCTACTGCCTCGTAGCGGTGGACAACGCTCATGCCATCATCTGACAGAATGTAGACGATAGCCTGGTAGTAGGTCTGGTCAAACTCTCGCTGCTGCTCGTAGACCTGGTACTCTGGTGCCCAATGGAACCCCAGATAGGTGACCATGTCTCTCAGCATCTCCGGATAACCGGCGGTGCTCTCACAACGAGTCATCCGAACCACCTGCGGGTAAAACCTGAGATCCATTTGCAGATGATCGGGGAAGTTTTGATTAGACGCCGGTAGAGAACTGAAGTGGAAAGCAACAACAAGGTTCAACGGACGAAAAGGATGTTGAAAAGAACAGGATATTGAAGCAACATCGGGAAACACGAGACCAAAAACTCCTGAGGTACTACGGAGAACCCAAAACACGTGAAATCCTAACTTGAAAGTTTAGGTGAGAACAGAAAACAACGTTGCACTTCCTTACCAAAAAAGGGTGGGTGGGTGGGGAAACAAGAAAAAAATGGCAGAATTCCTACTCTCACGTTTCATTTTTCCTATATAGCTACAAAATAGTTTTTAGACTCAACTGCGACCAGTAAAAGGGATCCTACAGGCAGACAGGCTCTGATACCATTTGTCGCACCCGGACTTCTAAAGGATACTCGCCGTTCCGTTGAACAGTAGTAGATTGGATTACGGGGCTTACCGGCACCCGCGTCCTCTTACGAGTAGGCCAACACACGTATGTGTGACAACCAACCCCTATCTGTTCATCATCGACGTAAACAGCTTTGAACGAGATGATAACACAACATGTCTCTAAGACACAAAAGATCGAAATAAGTTGCAACTGGCCCTCACTAGGGCAGAGAATAGCAAATACACTCATCCAGAGGACACATGTCCCAACATAACATCATTACAACTCAGCGGAAGCATTCAAAGGGTCTGAGTACAGACAAATCCAAATTGGCTTAAGAAGCCGGGAATGAAAAGAAGACGGAGCCCATCCACGATGTCTCGGATCCTGCCCGGGTCTGCTAACTACTCGTCAGCAGCCTCGTCAAACTCCACGTAGAAGCCGTCACCTGGATCCTCGTAAGCATAGTCTGCGGAAACCACAGCCCCAAAGGGGTCAGTACATAAACGTACTGGCAAGCAAGACTCACAGTTCACCAAAGTGTAGCCCGTCAACACCAAGCACAGATGCATTGGGATCAACGGAAGAAAGGGGTATAAAAGATGCTGCAACTAGCTGCACTAACCATCTACAGAACATACTACAACTTCCGGATAACAGAAAGGGGATAAGATAGCGTATCGTAACCAACCTAGCTAACCACCACACAAACCCATCCTGGATCTCGCCCCTTATCCAAAGAAGCAATCCGAGGATAACTCACACAGTTGGATTAATGATGGATCAAATTGTCGTGTCAATAAGCCTATTACTAGTCAAGTTATCATTAGTTAGGTGTAAGTTGTTCTGAGTACTTGTTAGCCAGTACTTTCACCAAGTTAACCATAACCGCGGAAAACACGGCTTCTCGAGAAGATTTATCCCTGCAGGGGTGCACCAATTTGGCCGTACACGTAAGAATATCCCGCCAGGATGGAAATGCACTTCCACCAAGCGAGGCACTCTACACAACTCAACTCTTCTTCGCATCAAGCCCAAAGCACCACGTGCTGTGCGTGCGCGGCTAATCGAGCCCCATGAAGAAAAGGGGACCCTCATAGCACTGGAAGACCACGCCGCCCTAAATGCCGACTACAAAAGTTCCACCCTGGCCTCGGGTTCGTACCTGCATATGCGTGCATCAAATGGAAAGCCCGAACTAAGTGTGGTGATTTGGACGAGATGCGGATCGAGTCAAATTGAGGGGGGCGCCCATACACGCTTCCCACATGCGGATAGTGCGCTCATCATGGATCAGTAGACAAGACCCTTTTCCTATTAGGGTCGACACTAGCAGGCCTCAAAACCACGCCGGGCCTCCTGCCGGTGCCTTATCAGCAAATTATTATTACCTCAAATTAACAGGTTGTTGTTTAACATCGAGCCCCAGAACATAAACAGATATGATAACAGAAATTAACTGACAACAGACTCGAGCAAAACAACCCTAAGCATGCTAGTAAGACACAGGCTCAACCAACGGGGTTTTAGGACTGGAGGTGAGGCAATATCAAGGTTCAGGGTATCATGTGATAGGTTCGTAACAGATACATATGGCTAGCAAAAATAGACAACGGAAAGTATCGGTAACCAATGTTGAAAGGAACACAATGGTTCATGTGAGTGATAACTTGCCTGAAAACCCAGTAGCCGGGTACTGAGCTAGATCCTCAGAAGGGGTGTCGTAAAGATCGTCGGTCTCAACGTCGTCGTCTATCCGAGAAGAAGCAAACAAACAATACCGGAAGATAAACAATCAATATCATGGCATAGTGCACAATCATGGGATGATGCATGTCAAGTTAATAGTTGCATCAAAATAAACTAGTTGACATGGTAACACAATTTAAATGGACACATATGCAATTTTGAGTTGCATATGAAAAGCCCATGGATTTTGGTTAGATTATTTGTTTTCTAACTAATCAACAGGTGAAGGTGGATTAGTATGATGCATGCATGAGGAAAACATCAAAATAACAACATTAGAACCAATTTGAAATGAGGTTTAGCAATTTGGAACTTTTAGTTATTAAGTTAAAGAATTTTTGGTTCCTTAAGGTGACCACACACAAGTAGGTTGTTGTTTTCACTCCAACTAAAATTGTGCAGAATAAATAACAAAATTCATATTGAAAAGATCAAGTAGATTTTGGGTGGATTACAAGGTTCAATATTGAAAAAGGATTTTGGATGAATTTTAATTATGACTTCAGCATAATTAAACAAGTTTTAAATGAATTTAAAACAAGCATGAATATTATTTGAATTTTATTTAGTCAAAACATAAATTCAAATTCACATTTGAAAAGGTTTATGCTTTGATGGTTTGAAAAATATTTTGCATGTTCATAAAATATTTTATTTTGAGCAAGATATGATTTTATCAAATTTAAATGAATTAAACAAGGACTAAATTATTTAGGCAATTTAAATATTCAAAACCAGGAAACAAAATTTATATTTGAAAAGGTTATTCAAATAGCATGGAAAACATATTTTATTTGCATTTATTGGATTAAGAATGAATTAGTTATGGAATTTAGAAATTTGCATTTGAATTATTTGAATTCAAATTTGAATTTGCATTTTGAAAATTTCAAAACAGAAGCAAATGATACCAACAGGTAGACAATTTAATTATAGACTAGGCACCCATATTTTATTTTCATTTTTAGAGTTATAAAATAAAAGTTATAAGCATTTAAATCTAGGACCATTCTGCAATTTTTAAGGGGATTGGTTTTAAAACAGAAACCTGTTTAAATCAATTTACACCCTACTGGAACCTAGCCACTGCCACTGCAGCGTGGGGCCTGGGGCCGCGTGGCAGGCACGCGGCTGCGTGGTAGCTAGGGACAGGCTGATGGGGTGGGGCTAGGCTGTTCAGGCAGCGGGCGCAAAAAGTGTGGGTTTTTAAACCCGCGGAGCCGCGGCTCGAACTCGAGACCTGCGGGCGGCGCTAGCTAGTGTGCTGCCACTACGGTGGCTTCGTCAGGTTTCGACAGAAACAACGACGCAGCAAGGTTGTACTTCAACAGCGTGGTTAATCTGAACTTCGCTGACGACCAAACCATCCGCGACTGAACAGAGGCGGAGCGGCGCCGTCGACGATCACCGTGGGGAACTGCTCGTGGGTGCTGCTGGATGCGTGCAGATCGCGTGTGCTGGACGTGCGCAAGCAGGAGAGGAAGAGAGGGAGGAGACGGTGGCTTGCTCACCGCGGGGTCTTCAGAAGATGAGCGACGGCGAGGTGGGTGCCACGGCGGTGACGAAGACGGCGGTGAAGATCCACGAGGTCACCGAGCTCCTGGAGGTGTCCAACCGCGAGAGGGTGACGAGGGGGGTTAGTTCCCGTGTTTAGGTGGGGTGGAGAAAGGCCATGGCGGAGACAGTGGTCGGGGTTTCAGAGCGGGTGGCCTCCGGCGAGGTGGTGGCAGAGAGAGGATAGGTGGCCGAGAGGTGGAATTGGCGGCGGAGAAGAGGGAACAGGGACCTAGGGTAGCGCGCTGTGCCCTAGGGGGGTTAAATAGGGGGCTAGTGTGGCTGCTGGCCGTCGGGAGGAGAGGGGTGCCGCCGTGGCGCTCTCCGATGGACGCCGTACACGATGATGACGGCGGGTGCTTCTAATCGAACCGGTACGCGGGGCTTAGCGGGCTGGGCTGCGCGCGCGAGGAGAAAAGAGAGGAAAAGGGCTGGGCTGGGTAGGTTAGGTGACGCGCGCGCTGCGTTTTCCTTTCTATTTGTTTTTTTCTTTTTTTTTGCAGCAAAGGGAAAAGGAAGAATTTGATGGTTTTTGAGTTGCTAAAAATTTTGGAAAAATTTAGGTGAATTTGTTAGTTCAATAACTACCCTTGACAACTTAAGTTTTTGAAAAATTCAAAACTAGTTGCTGTTTTGCAAAATGGTTTGAATTGGAAGAATTTGTTAATTAAGTGGTTATTCAAAACAAGATTTTTAATTATGACAATCCAATGAGTTTAATTGGAAACAAAAAGAGTACATTTGTTTTGGTATTTTTCAGAATTTGAAAATAGTGCTGTTTGAATGTTTTGATTTGAATTTGAAAGCAATTTGGGAATTATTTAATTGAAATAAAACCACCATATTATTAATTGATCACTATGGAATAATATGAAAACAAATGGGTTGTTTTTATTCTAGATTTTTATTTGGAATGTTGTAACAGAGCAAGTATGAAATAACCATTTGAAATTGTTTGAGTTTCATTATGAAAACAAGATAAAACAGATGCAAAACAAATAGTAAACAAATTCAAACAATGAAATAAACATGATGACATGATGCAATACTTTAATTAAACATGAAAACAAACATTCTAGGGGTATTTTCATACTTGGGATGTTACAATACATATCGAAAGAGCATGAGTAAGGGTTTTACCTCTACGACGGCCCCGAACCTGGGTAAACCTTGCCCCCTGTTAGCCGACGATCGTCACCAGCGCCTAAACGTTCTCCTAATTGAAACCTATCGGTTCATCCGAGGGACTTTTTGAGATGACTATTCGACACTCATAGCCAATTTTATGAAGTTAGGGCCCATCATTTGCTTCATTTATAAGTTGCAGGTCCTTTGTTGTCAAAGCGACACTTTATTCTCAAACCACAAGTTGGTCTAAGTACAAAGTTCTAGGACTTTTGTGGTTCAGTTCGCAAACTCATTCGAAGTATCTACAACACATGTAGTGTCTTATACTTAGTCAAAATAGGAAACCATAGAACAACTTCCTGTGTTGCGCTACTCTTGACATGATAACAAAGATTCTCTAATCTCGTCGAGTTTGTACTGTCCTCCCACTCACTTCTTTCGCAAGAACTACTTTCTCGAGAAATCAACCCTTTCTGACAAACAACATTTGTCTTTGGTTCAGTGATAGGAGAAATACCCAATGGATTCTTTGAGATAACCTTATAAACATATATTTATCCTATTTTGGTTGTAAACATTTTACACATGCTATGCATACCAAAATTTAAGAAAAAGACAATTCGGGTCACTACCCAAGCCATAAATTATATGGTGTCAATTTCAACGGATCATGACGGCGCTCTTTTCAGTGTAAAAGCGGTTGTCTCTACTGTATAAACTATAAAATTATAATGGCATTTTTATTTATCTTACCATGTCCAACAAGGTTTGATTTTGTCTCTTGAACACTCCATACTTATATGGGGTATTCGAGAAGGATAAATTGTAGAAAAAAAATCTGCAACTCCTCAGCTGTTTTGCTAAACTTGTAACTCAAACTTTATCCTTTATGATCCAATCATAAATACTTGATTATCTTGTTACGATGATTATTTACTTAATACTAACAATAGTTTGAAGTTTGAACCAATTCAAAAATGTCAATCTTCGTTCTGTTTAAATAGATATACTCATATATCTACTCAAATCATCGACATATTTTTATGAAGGAAAAATTAATCCACCACACACGACTACACATAATGGACTATATACATAAATATGTATAATCTCCACTAAATTAGTCGTCCATTCTACTTTGGCCTATGAACGGAGTTTTAGTCATACTTTGGAAGAGGTCTCACAAGCGTCAATTTATTCAAAACAAAATGAATCTGGAAGTCCATTAACATGGAGTTCCTTCATGTTTTCCTTTCCGATATGAATCAAAATGGTGGTTTCACAATTTAAGTGATATTATTTTAATCTTTACGTCTTATGACGTTTAGCATTCAGTCTTATAGTTGTTTATTTTACTAATATGATTTATATTAAATCATCCATCAATTATGGATTATGGTCATAGTTTTGAACAATCTTATTTGTTCTCACAAAAGACCCAAACAAAATAACAACTTATAAAGTTCTTAAAATAAATCTTGAATGTTTGGTTTGATACGACAGTGAACACAATAACACTTTATTTTTGTTCTTGTCATGATCGATCCCATATCTACTACTAGTTCCTTTTAGGCCCTTGTATTTTTCCATTGTGTTGCTTTGTACGAAAACTCATACCAACCAATCGGGTATCAAAATACTCAAAAATACTTTGTTAACTAGTAATACATCTATAACTTGTATATCAAGCATATACTCCTGAGTTGGACCTTTCCAGTTATCTTCTTTTCTGCCATATACCTTTTTGTAATACTATTTTCAATATTCCCTTTTCTTTATAGAAGAATCATTCAACATCAAATAATGCTAGTCATACTAGCATATTTTCCTTGGCGTGTTAGTCATATACTATCACCCATTGAGTCATACTTTCAGTTTGATTGATATACTAATATCACCATATTAATAGCATTCTTCCGGATTCCACTCTTAACAATCTCCAAGCAAGGTAAACGATTTTACCCATACCATCATAACAATTTGTGATGAAGCTACTATTGCTCGAAGGAAGGAATTTAGAGGATAATATTAGCGCCCAACTTCTTGGAAGATTCAAACGCCTAGCGTCTTCAATCATTGCATATATTCAAATAATATAAGCATACATTGTCACACTAAATTATACTCAATCATGTTGCCACAAATAAGTTTCTAGATATCAATAAATATTTCACTTGATTGTTTCTAAAAACAATTCTTTTCAGTTCCTAAATTGCCTTGATCAATAAAACATTCGTCTTAAGATAAAGTATTATGGAAGCTGTCACACCCCTGTTTTTAAGCACCTGTATTAGAGTAATTTAGGAAGCCTCTTAAGACTTTTGTAAGTTAACTAGGTGGACAACATGTTTGTGTAATCATGTTTATCTATGAAATATAAGTTGTGTGTTCATTTCACTCACTTGAGAATTTTTCTCCTAAGGAAAGTATTTGTTTTCCCATGTTTTCCACTGGAGTTCTTAGGGGAATATTTTCAAAACTTTGGGACAACACTTGATATGAACTTATAATTGTGTTATTGATGTTTAGGAATCAATTTGGCCTTGGAACAAAATTATTTGGAGAAGCTTTCATTGTATTTTTCCTATATAGTTTTGTCCTGAAAAATCAGCCAAGTAGCTATTTTCAACCCCTGTTTTCCACCACAAGGATTATCCAATTATGGATTTTCTTTGATCAATTTTACTCTCTGTTATGTGGACAACAAAACTACATCCTTGGAAAAATTTACAAAAATATTTAACACACATATCCATGCTTGTTTTTGAGCCATCTTGTTAAGACAGATTTTTAGGCAGTTTAAAAACAGAGAAAGTGCTCACTTTGCCATCTGTTTTCAAAGCCTTAAACCCCCAATTTTCAGATCCAATGGTTGTTTCTGAAACTTGGATTGTTGCTCTTTAATGAGAATTTTGAATCATTCATTTTTGACTTGGTTTGCTTGTTGAAAACAACCTCAACTTTTGCTATCTCTGTCTGTTGCCAACACTTAGAAAAAATTCAGAAAACTGTCGAAACTGAATTTTCTGTCAGAACAGTAGCTGCACACTTTTTAAAGTTGATGGATCTATTTATGTGTGATGAATTAGGATGAGTGGCTTTGCCATTTCTAATCCCCATGGTATAGGCTTCTAGAAGCTAACCTTGGATGCCATTTTGGTTGACCAAGGAGGGAGGGAGAGGGCAGTCAAGTTGACTGTTGTGAGGTAAGCATAGTTGGTGGAATAGTGGTTTTTTTGCCATCCCTTGGCCTTTCCTGTGGCCTTGGTCATGTTTTTGCACGTTGGCAACCCCTGAGGCACCTCCCAGTGGCCATGCCACCCCTGGCACTCACCCAAGGGGCAAGCCCTGCCCATGTCGTGCCTGCCCGAGTGCACCGTTGCCAAGCCGTACATAAGAGCCACCCCAGGCCGATCCCTTGCGCCACCACCCTCCCCTCACTCCACTCACCCACCCCGTAGCAGCCACGCTTGCCCGTTCGCTCCCAGTGAGCGAGGCGAGCCGTGTTCTTCCTCGGGCCCGAGCAAAACGAAATCGAGGTAGCGCCGCGAGTACTGCATCCCCCGCCGCCATTTTGCTTCGTGGTCGAGCCCCTGGCCCGTGCGCACCTCCCTGACATGCTCTTGCTCGCGATCGCTTGCAGGAACGCCGGCGCCATCATCGGGAACGCCGCGGTTCGCCGTCGAGCCGCCGCCGTGCCCGTGCAACCCCACCGCCCGTGACCGCGCCCCTGCACCTCCCAAGCATCCCTCTTCCACCCCAGCACCACCCCTCTACCGTGCGCGAGCCCTAGGTGAGCTAAATACCGAACCCGCCAGGTGTTCGTCCGCGGTCTGAGAGAGAGAGAGAAGAGAGAGCACGGGGAGGAAGAAAGAAGGGGAGCTGTCGATCTGCGCATCGATGGTCTCCTTTGAATGCACCCGTTCGCGCGCGCGCGTGCGCTGGCAGGCTGGCTAGCGCCGTAGCGGGCCGCGCTGTGCAGATCTGGCCCGTTAGGCCTAGTTTTTATTTTCTATTTATTCTGGCAGATCTGTGCATATTTACTTTATCTCTATTTGGCCTAGCTAGATTAAACTTTTTGCTTAGACAATTTTTGTGCGAGTAGAAACACATTTTCCAAACCATGTCCCACTGGCAGATTCAACTTTTGAATCTTTATGATTTTTATTTAAATCATATGCCAGAGAGTGTCGGTTTTCTTAGATCTATTGTAACTTTAGTTTTAGGTATCCAAAAGTTGCAAACTCAACTGTTTTGGAAAGCCCATGTCAATACCTACCAGTATAATTTTACCTTGTATCAAGGTGAGCTCTAGATTTAAAATGGCATGCTGTTTACTAAAAGCATATGTCTCTGTTTGGGCATTTTTCATGCCAAATCTGTGATGGTTCTTTGAGTGGATCCAATTGGACATGTTAGTATATGGTTAGTTCTATCTATATCTAGCTTGGTTTGATGTTTTGAGCTCTGTAGAAAATTGGGTGGACAGATCTTGTTTCATCTGTTTTCTGCCTAGAATTTTTGTGTGAATATTAAATAGTATGGTTATGTGTAGGTATTAAATTCTTGTTTTCCATCAAGTTTAAGTTGTTTTATGTTAGTATAAAGTTTTTTTCTTGCATTACTAGCATGCTAGGAGTTTATTGAGTAGTTGTATATTAAAGGGAAATAGCTATGTGAGCATATTAATTTTTCTAGAATTATTCATGCATAGGTTTTAGCCTTGTTTTCCACTAAGGAAAAATATGAATGTTGGTAGTTGGAAACATAGGATGAAATGTCCTTGTGGCATAGTTATCTTAGTGTTTTCACCCCTGCTATTTTTCCCTTGGTTTGTAGAAAAGCATGAGTAGCACTTGGGTGACTAGAAAATATTTCTCTCACATGTGTAGCATTTTAGCCTAGTATTTCCTTGTTTAATAGCTAGAATTTTTATTTTGTTTTGTGGGATCCAGTAGCATTTTGGTACTGATTAGATGAGTATTTTACTTCTGTTAGTTTGCACCCTTGTGCATAAAATTAGCATGTGTAGTGTAGAATAGCTTAGTATTTTTCCTAGTTTTCTACTAGTATGAGTAGGAGCTTTTGAAGCTTGTTTTCTTGTTTTGAGCACTTTTCTAAATGTGACCAGAGGCTTACTAACCTCTTTGTGAGTAGTTTGCTAGTGGAACACCCACTGGTCATTTTTGCATCATGGTGGAATTTGAGTTTGGCTTATTGTTGTGCACCATTTCCACCACTTGCAAAAATTAGCATAATATATGTGCTTGCCATAGAACTTGTTGTGAGTGTTTTACCCATCAAATGGTGTTTTGTGTGACACCCTACTGCCTAGTAACATGGGTTTTACCCCACTGGTCCATGGTGCTCTTAGCTAGAATCATTGATTTTTGGCCACACATAAACACTAGGAAAAAGAGTTTTTTCCCACTATAGTTTTCATGCCAATTTTTCCTATGGGAAAATTGTGTATTTTGGGTGATGCATTTTAATTGCTTGCTGTATGTATCACTTGTAGCATTGTTTGCCTTGGTTGGTTCTGAAAGTGTGTCTTTACTTTTATTATACGACGATAGAAAACGAGGAAGGAGTATTTGAAGAAGAGGCTCACTTTAACTCCTGTTACTACCAAGACCAGGACCACCATCTGTATCAAGGCAAGCCATCCTAATGCTTGCTGTATAAATACTTATCATTATCTATCATGCATGCTTTTCATTTCTGAAGTTTTCACAAATTATATTCTCAAAACTATTTTTGTTGTGAATACTACTACTATTAATATTATTAAGTAAATGATCATGTTAATAGTCAACTTGGTGTTACCAAGCCCATAGCCACCCAATGGTATATAAATACCATTCCCTAAATTAAGACTTGAGTTCTTAATTGAACTATTCAAAATGTGTTTTTGTAAACAAATACCTTATGGAAGAAAAACCTCGGTGGAAAGGTGAGACCTTGTCTACCGGGAGGACGTCATGTTGGAAAATCTGAGAAATGTTTACAAAAGACACATAACCTAGTCTTCGCTGGAAAACCATTATCGTACTGCCACCTTACCCCAACATGGGTATGGGGCTTGATTAGAAACTTGTTATGGTTAGTCTGTGTTCTATCTCAAGTGCTATAGGGGATTGGATCCTCCGAACCGAAATGTCGCTAGGAGTGAGGATACGGGACATGCAAACTGTGGGATTAATTTTCCCTCCGGACGCAGCAGTTGGGTCTCCTGTCTGGGCTGTGTGCGACACGGATTGCCGGGGAGGGTAAACCCAATTGAAGAGATAGTCATATACTAGCTTGTACATAGTGGATAGCCAAGATCAGCTATCCGATGTTCTCATACTGTTGTGAACAGTCCATGGTTGTTTCATGGCGGATTCTGGATCTCGTGGAAATGTGTACACCTCTGTAGAGTAAAACTATTTCGAAATAGCCGCGTCCTCGGATATGGACGGTTGAATGGCCATGTAGCTAGTGTTGTGTCAATTTTCAAAAGAGTTTTTGAAGGAAGATTTCGTACCTGCGAGGTACTAGAAAGGAGTGACTTGGTATCTGCGAGATACGGATGAGAAAAAGATGGAATACTGATTACCAGAAGTTTTGCAAAGAAAACTTTCTTTTCTCAAACCATCTTATGAAAACTCGGAGATATGCGATATCTACAAGAGAAACTATATATTATTTTTAAAACTTTTACAGAGATATGAATATGCAAATCAACCATGATAAATCTTTTATCTTTCATGGGTAGCAGAGCCTTATGTATGGCCTACCCACTCGACCAAATAAGCATGTATGCATAATTGTAAGCTCATAAAGGGTGTCTTGCGGAGTACATTCAATTGTACTCACTTTGGTTTCGTCCCTGGTTATTTTTATTGGCCAGACTATGAGGAGACACCTCAGGAAGAGTTCTATGAGGAGGAGTTCTACACTGATGACCCTGCGAATTAGGATCGTCTCCCAGTCAGCAGCCTGTAGGTTAAGGCGTGATTGGGTTCTACTACGCTATGCTTATCGTCTTCCGCTGTGTTATTGTTATCTGCCTGTCCTGCGTGACAGTTGTTAAGAACTTGGTCATGTGACCATTTATGTAAGACTCTAATATTCGTGTATCGGATGATGTATTCTGTATGCCAACTTCGTATGTTGTTCGCGACTGGTTCTTCTGGGATCGTGAATGAATGCATATGAGGGTTTCTGGACCTCCGGTCTGGGGCCTCTACAAAGTTGGTATCAGAGTCATCCTGACTCTAGGAGACCTTAGTTAGCATGGACGTTAGTGTATACTCCAAAAATCTAAGTTATAAATACAAAAAAAATTAGATATATGACTATGTACAAAAATATTCCTTATATCCCGCCACCTCTCTGGGTTAAACTCTACTTGCATTAAGGTTATTCTTTGCATAAACTTAAAACTTTGCACACTGTGGTCTAACTTAAACTATACTTAAAATTTTGTGTAGATGGACGTGGTCATCACCGAGGCTTTCCAGTTGGGACGTCCACGTGGCGAGTCTTTCCTTTTCGAGGAGAGGCTAGTAGCTATGGCTACTGTGTTGGGACGCCCACTTCCGGAGCTGCGAGGTGGACTAGTTGACGGTGCACCTCTGGAGAGGGACTGGTACGCGGAGGTCACTATCCGCGCACCTCTGGCTATCCCGACAGTGGAGGCCTACGTTTTCCGTGCTGTTGATCGTTCTTGGAACGAGGCTGCAGTGCGTGTGATCCAGGAGTCCGTGGCACGACTGGCACACATCGGGGAGTACATGTTCATCGGTTCCCGGTTCGAGTTGATTGGGAGGCGTGATGAGGATGGCATACCACTTCCTGTCGAGCCAGACTCTACCACTGTTGGTCCTCACTTGGACGAGATGGAGATTCTGTTATACCGCACTCAGCGCAGGCTGGACGATCAACGACTTGACCACCACCTCGGCACATTGGTGCACCACACACTGATAGCCGAGACTGACGAGCTGAGGGCTGAGCTTCACGACAGCCAGGAGGAGAGTGGAGCACTGGCACAGCAGTTGTCCCAGTTGAGAGAGGAGTTTGAGGCCACCACCGCGAGGAACCGTGCCTTGGAGAGACAGCTGCGGGCCACCCGCCTGGGCCGTGCTCGTCTCACCACCAGGATGACGGCTCTGGAGGGGGCTAACTCAGTTCTGCGTGCTAGGCTTCAGATAGCTCGTGATGACATAGCCGCGAGAGACTCTGCCATAGAGGAGCTTGAGGAGGAGGGCGCAGAGCTCAGTAGGGAGATTCAGGAGCTTCTGCCTGTAGAGGACGCTCCATCCGACTTGGAGGGGATGGATATGAGTGAGGCTAGTGAGCACGATGATGATGACCTGCTTGGCGAGGAGGAGGAGGACCCTGAGGAGGTTATCTTCGAGGTTGGGGATAGTGACGACTCTGTGTAGTCGCAGCCTTCTCACCCTTAGCACTTGATGTTGGTCTAGATGCTAGCTTAGTATGCTAGATCGTTTTGCTAGGTAGTTTGCTAGTGGTAGCCCTGCGATGACCCCACCAATCGCACCACCCTGTAGCTCGATGAAGCCTTCCTTGTATGATATGGCTGGTGATGTGTGTGTGTAATGTCGAAAACTCTGTTTAATTACTATGGTGTATGAAATGTTCGGCTTAGTTTTCTGATGATTGTCACTACTTTGCGTTCAATTCATCCATGTTTGCGACTGCCCCCCTCTTGTTTTCGAAAAATATCACTCATTTTTCCTTTTGTAAATATTAAGGTGTATTATGTTTTCAAAAACAAGATTTTGTTGCATAGTCTTACCCGTTTTTCGCTTCAGCATGGCACCCCGTCGCGAACCCCCCACCACCACCACCCTTAGTGGAGGCACTGTTGGCCCTGCTGATGGAGGATCGCCAGGCCACCCGAGCTGAGAGTGCAGCTACCATTGCCGCCCTGCAACAGTTAGCTGCTGCCACCAACCACAATGGCCCTGGCAATGGAGCTCGCTCGAGACTGAGAGACTTTCAGCACACCAATCCTCCAATCTTCACAAGGATTGTGGAACCACTCGATGCTGACGACTGGCTCCGCACCATTGCAAACAAGCTGGAAGTAGCTGCAGTTGAGGAGAATGATAAGGTCCTGTTTGCCTCCCATTTTCTTGCTGGTCCTGCCAGGACTTGGTGGGAAACTACACGTGAGACTGTTGCTGCTGGTCACGTGTTCAACTGGGAGGATTTCTCTGCAAGATTCCGCAAGTACCACATTCCCCAAGGAATGATGGCACTTATGCGGGAGAAATTTCTGAAGCTGACGCAGGGGAGTATGCATGTGTCTGAGTATTGGGAAAATTTCACTACTCTGTCCAGGTATGCACAGGAGGACGTGAACACTGATGCCAAGAAGAGGGAGAGGTTCTTAAATGGGCTGGATGATGAGCTTCAGTGTTCTCTAGTGGTGGTTCCATTCCAGGACTTAGAGACCCTTGCTAATGCCGCTATGGTGTTGGAGCACAAGCGGAAATTTGCTAATGAGAACCGCAAGAGGAAGATGACTGTGCATGGAGGACCTAGTACTCACAGGACTCGCAACACTCCGTATGCGAGGCCACCAACCTACAAGGCGCCTGCTTATGCACCTCGGCCCAGCCACCACTATGCACCAAGGCCCGACAACTACAACAACCCTGCGCATTATGCACCAAGGAGCGGAGGAAATAACTATGGTGGTAACCATGGTAATCATTCCGGGAACAACCATGGGAACCGCTATGGAGGCAACAATGGAGGAAACGGGAACAACTTCAACAATGCTCCCAAGCCTAACCCAAGCCCGAAGCCTTCTGGAGGTTGCTTTGCTTGTGGAAAGGAAGGTCACTTCGCTCGTGAGTGCCCTAACAAAGCTACTGCTCCAGCCCAGCCTAATGCAACCAAGATGAATCATGGTCCTTCCACGGGAAGGCAGAATAGGATGAAGGGACACCTGAACCACGTCAATGCTGCAGAAGCTCAGGAGGCACCAGACTTGGTGATGGGTATGTTTCCTGTCAACTCGGTGCCAGCCGCAGTACTGTTTGATTTTGGTGCATCGCATTCCTTTGTCACTAAACCGTTTGCCGAGAAAAGTGGTATGAAGCATACCCGTATGCACAACCCTATGTTAGTACAAATACCTGGGGATAGTACAAAAGCCAACCTAATTTGCAATGAGGTACCAGTAGAAATAAAAGGGAAAACTTTTCATGCTGATCTTATAGTACTGGGATCCAAAGGGATAGAAGTGGTGCTTGGTATGAATTGGATGACCAAGTATAAGGGAGTTATTGACTGCACTAAGAAATCTATTGAAATGATCTCCGAGGATGGAGAAAAAGTTGCGTACACTGCAACTAAGCCCTCGTCAAAAGTTCACTGCCACACTGGTATAGCCCACCCTGTCCTTGAGGAAGTCCCGGTTGTTTGCGAATACCCGGATGTTTTTCCTGAAGAATTATCCGGTATGCCCCCTGATCGGGATATCGAGTTTGTGATCGAGTTAGTGCCCAGAACTGGACCCATAGCACAGAAGCCTTATCGGATGAACCCAAAAGAATTAGATGAGTTGAAGAAACAGCTGGATGACATGTTAAGGAAGGGTTTAATTCACCCTATTGCATCGCCATGGGGATCGCCTATCATTTTTGTGGATAAACGGGACGGTACCACTCGTTTATGTGTGGACTACCGCAAGTTGAATGATGTTACCATCAAGAACAAATACCCGTTGCCCAAAATTGAGGACCTGTTTGACCAGCTGAATGGGGCAGTAATCTTCTCTAAGATCGACCTTCGAACTGGTTATCACCAATTGAAAGTTCGTGAGACTGATATTCCCAAGACGGATTTCACTACTCGTTACGGGTTGTATGAGTACACCGTGATGTCCTTTGGTCTGACCAATGCCCCTGCCTATTTCAGGAATCTCATGAATAAGGTATTCATGGAATTTCTGGACAAGTTTGTCGTGGTGTTTATTGACGACATTCTCATATATTCGAGGAGTGAGGAAGAACACGAAGAACATCTGAGAATTGTGCTCGGAACACTTCGTGAGCATCAATTGTATGCTAAGTTTAGTAAATGTCAGTTCTGGTTGACGGAAGTCGGTTTTCTTGGACATGTGGTATCTGCGGGAGGAATATCTGTTGACCCTACTCTAGTTCAGTCTGTGGCGAAGCGTGCTGCTCCGACAAATCAGACTGAAGTCAGATCTTTTCTGGGTTTGGCAGGGTATTACCGCAAGTTTGTTCAGGGATTCTCGAGTATAGCCAGACCACTCACTCAGTTGCTCAAGAAGGATAGCAAGTTCTTGTGGACGGACAAATGTGAAGAGAGTTTCAATGAGTTGAAGCGTCGACTTGTGTCTGCTCCGATTCTTATAATGCCGGATATCACCAAGAGTTTCGACGTCTATTGTGACGCTTCTAAGCTTGGTCTTGGAAGCGTACTTATGCAAGAAGGGAAGGTGATATCTTTTATATCACGCCAGTTGAGACCCCATGAGTTGAATTATCCCACTCATGACTTAGAGCTTGCTGCAGTTGTTCATGCCCTCAAGGCATGGCGACACTTTCTTATGGGAAGAAGAGTGGAAATTTACACAGATCATAAGAGTTTAAAGTACATCTTTACTCAACGTGAGCTCAACATGAGGCAGCGCCGCTGGATTGAGCTCATTAAAGATTATGATCTGAGTATTCATTATCACCCTGGAAAGGCAAATGTTGTTGCTGATGCTCTTAGTCGAGAGCCGGTCTCTCTGAACGCTATGATTCTAGTAAGGCAGCCCGAGTTGTGGAAAGAACTAGACCAGCTTGGCATTGAAGTGGTCAGCTATGGTATGTTAGACGCCATAGAAGTTAAACCAACTCTGGTTGACCAGATCAAAGAAGCTCAGAAAGGCCAGAAAAGTATTGATGGTATTAAGGCCCGCATGGAGAAGGAGAAGGTTGCTGGGTTTACCATCGATTCTGATGGAGGATTATGGTATGAAGGTCGTATTTGTGTTCCCTCTGAGTCTGATCTCAAGCAAACCATCATGGCCGAAGCTCATGATACCATGTATTCTATCCATCCTGGAGGAACAAAGATGTATCAAGACCTGAAGGAGAGATTCTGGTGGCATGGAATGAAGCGGGAGATTGCTTCATTTGTAGCCAAGTGCCATGTCTGCCAGCAAGTGAAAGCTGGGCACCAGCGTCCCGCTGGCTTGCTCCAGCCTTTGCAAGTGCCTGTTTGGAAATGGGATGAAGTAGGAATGGACTTCATCACTGGACTTCCTAGGTCCAGCCGAGGAAATGATTCTATATGGGTTGTCGTGGACAGGCTCACGAAAGTTGCTCACTTTATTCCTGTCCGGACCACCTATCGTGGAGACCAGCTTGCTGATCTTTACATTACTCGGATTGTCAGCCTACACGGAGTCCCAAGCAGGATTGTGTCTGATCGAGGTACACAGTTCACATCTAGATTTTGGAAGAAGTTGCACGAGAGTTTGGGAACCAAATTAGCTTTTAGCACAGCCTATCACCCGCAGACTGATGGACAAACAGAGCGTGTGAACCAAATTCTGGAAGACATGCTCCGTGCTTGTGTGTTGTCTTATGGAGTTAAATGGGAAGACTGCCTGCCTTTCGCGGAGTTTTCTTACAACAACAGCTATCATTCTAGCTTGCAAATGGCCCCTTTTGAAGCCTGTATGACGCAAATGTCGTACACCTCTGAATTGGACTGAGACTGGAGACAATCAGGTTTTTGGTGTGGACACTTTGAAAGCTGCAGAAGAGCAGGTCCAGCTTATTCGTGAACGTTTGAAGACAGCTCAATCTCGTCAGAAGAGTTATGCTGATACGAAGCGTCGTGATGTCTCTTTCAGCATTGGAGACTTCGTGTATCTTCGTGTTACGCCACTCAAAGGGATGCAGCGTTTCCATGTCAAAGGAAAGCTGGCACCCAGGTATATTGGCCCTTTTAAGATCTTGGCACGTCGTGGTGAAGTTTCTTGTCAGTTAGAATTACCTAAGGAGTTGTCTGTGTTTCACAACGTTTTCCATGTGTCATTGCTCCGAAAATGTCTCCAAGTACCTGAGAAGGATCTCTCGTATCAAGACGTAGACTTCAGGACCATTGATATCAATGATGACTTGACTTATCGTGATAGACCCCTGCGGGTTCTCGAGGAGAATGTGCTGTTACCCGGAAGCGTGCTATAAAATTCCTTAAGATTCAGTGGACGAATCACTCTGAGGAAGAAGCTACCTGGGAGCGTGAGGATGAGATCAGGAAGGAGTTCCCTGATTTTCTTAAAGCCTAGACCCGCGAATCTCGGGACGAGATTCTTTTAAGGGGGGAGATCTGTCACACCCCTATTTTTAAGCACCTGTATTAGAGTAATTTAGGAAGCCTCTTAAGACTTTTGTAAGTTAACTAGGTGGACAACATGTTTGTGTAATCATGTTTATCTATGAAATATAAGTTGTGTGTTCATTTCACTCACTTGAGAATTTTTCTCTTAAGGAAAGTATTTGTTTTCCTATGTTTTCCACTGGAGTTCTTAAGGGAATATTTTCAAAACTTTGGGACAACACTTGATATTAACTTATAATGATGTTATTGCTTTTTAGGAATCAATTTGGCCTTGGAACAAAATTATTTGGAGAAGCTTTCATTGGATTTTTCCTATATAGTTTTGTCCTGAAAAATCAGCCAAGTAGCTGTTTTCAACCCCTGTTTTCCACCACAAGGATTATCCAATTATGGATTTTCTTTGATCAATTTTACTCTCTGTTATGTGGACAACAAAACTACATCCTTGGAAAAATTTACAAAAATATTTAACACACATATCCATGCTTGTTTTTGAGCCATCTTGTTAAGACAGATTTTTAGGCAGTTTAGAAACAGAGAAAGTGCTCACTTTGCCATCTGTTTTCAAAGCCTTAAACCCCTCAATTTTCAGATCCAATTGTTGTTTCTGAAACTTGGATTGTTGCTCTTTAATGAGCATTTTGAATCATTCATTTTTGACTTGGTTTGCTTGTTGAAAACAACCTCAACTTTTGCTATCTCTGTCTGTTGCCAACACTTAGAAAAATTCAGAAAACTGTCGAAACTGAATTTCTGTCAGAACAGTAGCTGCACACTTTTTAAAGTTGATGGATCTATTTATGTGTGATGAATTAGGATGAGTGGCTTTGCCATTTCTAATCCCCATGGTATAGGCTTCTAGAAGCTAACCTTGGATGCCATTTTAGTTGACCAAGGAGGGAGGGAGAGGGCAGTCAAGTTGATTGTTGTGAGGTAAGCATAGTTGGTGGAATAGTGGTTTTTTGCCATCCCTTGGCCTTTCCTGTGGCCTTGGTCATGTTTTTGCACGTTGGCAACCCCTGAGGCACCTCCCAGTGGCCATGCCACCCCTGGCACTCACCCAAGGGGCAAGCCCTGCCCATGCCATGCCTGCTCGAGTGCACCGTTGCCAAGCCGTGCATAAGAGCCACCCCAGGCTGATCCCTTGCCCCACCACCCTCCCCTCACTCCACTCACCCACCCCGTAGCAGCCACGCTTGCCCGTTCGCTCCCAGTGAGCGAGGCGAGCCGTGTTCTTCCTTGGGCCCGAGCAAAACGAAATCAAGGTAGCGCCGCGAGTACTGCATCCCCCGCCGCCATTTTTCTTTATGGTCGAGCCCCTGGCCCGTGCGCACCTCCCTGACATGCTCAAGCTCGCGATCGCTTGCAGGAACGCCGGCGCCATCATCGGGAACGCCGCGGGTCGCCGTCGAGCCGCCGCCGTGCCCGTGCAACCCCACCGCCCGTGACCGCGCCCCTGCACCTCCCAAGCATCCCTCTTCCACCCCAGCACCACCCCTCTACCTTGCGCGAGCCCTAGGTGAGCTAAATCCCGATCCCGCCAGGTGTTCGTCCGCGGTCTGAGAGAGAGAGAAGAGAGACCGCGAGGAGGAAGAAAGAAGGGGAGCCGTCGATCTGCGCATCGACGGTCTCCTTTGAACGCACCCGTTCACGCGCGCGCGCGTGCGATGGCAGGCTGGCTAGCGCCGTAGCGGGCCGCGCTGTGCAGATCTGGCCCGTTAGGCCTAGTTTTTATTTTCTATTTACTCTGGCAGATCTGTGCATGTTTACTTTAGCTCTATTTGGCCTAGCTAGATTAAAAAATTTGCTTAGCCAATTTTTGTGCGAGTAGACACACATTTTCCAAACCATGTCCCACTGGCAGATTCAACTTTTGAATCTTTATGATTTTTATTTAAATCATATGCCAGAGAGTGTTTGTTTTCTTAGATCTATTGTAACTTTAGTTTTAGCTATCCAAAAGTTGCGAAATCAACTGTTTTGGAAATCCCATGTCAATACCTACCAGTACAATTTACCTTGTATCAAGGTGAGCTCTAGATTTAAAATGGCATGTTGTTTACCAAAAGCATATGTCTCTATTTGGGCATTTTTCATGCCAAATCTATGATGCTTCTTTGAGTGGATCTAATTGGACATGTTAGTATATGGTTAGTTCTATCTAGATCTAGCTTGGTTTGATGTTTGGAGCTCTGTAGAAAATTGGGTGGACAGATCTTGTTTCATCTGTTTTCTGCCTAGAATTTTTGTGTGAATATTAAATAGTATGGTTATGTGTAGGTATTGGATTCTTGTTTTCCATAAAGTTTAAGTTGTTTTATGTTAGTATAAAGTTGTTTTCTTGCATTACTAGCATGCTAGGAGTTTATTGAGTAGTTGGAGATTAAAGGGAAATAGCTATGTGAGCATATTAATTTTTCTAGAATTATTCATGCATAGGTTTTAGCCTTGTTTTCCACTAAGGAAAAATATGAATGTTGGTAGTTGGAAATAGAGGATGAAATGTCCTTGTGGCATCTTTATATTAGTGTTTTCACCCCTGCTATTTTTCCCTTGGTTTGTAGAAAAGCATGAGTAGCACTTGGGTGACTAGAAAATATTTCTCTCACATGTGTAGCATTTTAGCCTAGTATTTCCTTGTTTAATAGCTTGACTTTTTATCTGTTTTGTGGGATCCAGTAGCATTTTGGTACTGATTAGATGAGTATTTTAATTCTGTTAGTTTGCACCCTTGTGCATAAAATTAGCATGTGTAGTGTAGAATAGCTTAGTATTTTTCCTAGTTTTCTACTAGTATGAGTAGGAGCTTTTGAAGCTTGTTTTCTTGTTTTGAGCACTTTTCTAAATGTGACCAGAGGCTTACTAACCTCTTTGTGAGTAGTTTTCTAGTGGAACACCCACTGGTCATTTTTGCATCATGGTGGAATTTGAGTTTGGCTTATTGTTGTGCACCATTTCCACCACTTGCAAAAATTAGCATAATATATGTGCTTGCCATAGAACTTGTTGTGAGTGTTTTACCCATCAAATGGTGTTTTGTGTGACACCCTACTGCCTAATAACATGGGTTTTACCCCACTGGTCCATGGTGCTCTTATATAGAATCATTGATTTTTGGCCACACATAAACACTAGGAAAAAGAGGTTTTTCCCACTATAGTTTTTCATGCCAATTTTTCCTATGGGAAAATTGTGTATTTTGGGTGATGCATTTTAATTGCTTGCTGTATGTATCACTTGTAGCATTGTTTGCCTTGGTTGGTTCTGAAAGTGTGTCTTTACTTTTATTATATGACGATAGAAAACGAGGAAGGAGTATTTGAAGAAGAGGCTCACTTTAACTCCTGTTACTACCAAGACCAGGACCACCATCTGTATCAAGGCAAGCCATCCTAATGCTTGTTTTATAAATACTTAACATTATCTATCATGCATGCTTTTCACTTCTGAAGTTTTCACAAATTATATTCTCAAAACTATTTTTGTTGTGAATACTACTACTATGAATATTATTAAGTAAATGATCATGTTAATAGTCAACTTGGTGTTACCAAGCCCATAGCCACCCAATGGTATATAAATACCATTCACTAAATTAAAACTTGAGTTCTTAATTGAACTATTCAAAATGTGTTTTTGTAAACAAATACCTTATGGAAGAAAAACCTCGGTGGAAAGGTGAGACCTTGTCTACCGGGAGGACGTCATGTTGGAAAATCTGAGAAATGTTTACAAAAGACACATAACCTAGTCTTCGCTGGACAACCATTATCGTACTGCCACCTTACCCCAACATGGGTACGGGGCTTGATTAGAAACTTGTTATGGTTAGTCTGTGTTCTATCTCAAGTGCTATAGGGGATTGGATCCTCTGAACCAAAATGTCTCTAGGAGTGAGGATACATGACATGCAAAGTGTGGGATTAATTTTCCCTCCGGATGCAGCAGTTGGGTCTCCTGTCTGGGCTGTGTGCGACACGGATTGCCGGGGAGGGTAAACCCAATTGACGAGATAGTCATATACTAGCTTGTACATAGTGGATAGTCAAGATCAGCTATTCGATGTTCTCATACTATTGTGAACAGTCCATGGTTGTTTCATGGCAGATTCTGGATCTCGTGGAAATGTGTACACCTCTGCAGAGTAAAACTATTTAGAAATAGCCACGTCCTCGGATATGGATGGTTGAACGGCCCTGTAGCTAGTATTGTGTCAATTTTCAAAAGAGTTTTTGAAGGAAGATTTCGTACCTGCGAGGTACTCGAAAGGAGTGACTTGGTATCTGCGAGATACGGATGAGAAAAAGCTGGAATACTGATTACCAGAAGTTTGCAAAGAAAACTTTCTTTTCACAAACCATCTTATGAAAACTCGGAGATATGCGATATCTACGAGAGAAACTATATATTATTTTTAAAACTTTTACGGAGATATGAATATGCAAATCAACCATGATAAATCTTTTATCTGTCATGGGTAGCAGAGCCTTATGTATGGCCTACCCACTCCACCAAATAAGCATGTATGCATAATTGTAAGCTCATAAAGGGTGTCTTGCGGAGTACATTCGATTGTACTCACTTTGGTTTCGTCCCTGGTTATTTTTATTGGCCTGACTATGAGGAGTCACCTCAGGAAGAGTTCTATGAGGAGGAGTTCTACACTGATGACCCTGCGAATTAGGATCGTCTCCCAGTCAGCAGCCTGTAGGTTAAGGCGTGACTTGGGTTCTACTACGCTATGCTTATCGTCTTCCGCTGTGTTATTGTTATTTGCCTGTCTTGCGTGACAGTTGTTAAGAACTTGGTCATGTGACCATTTATGTAAGATTCTAATATTCGTGTATCGGATGATGTATTCTGTATGCCAACTTCGTATGTTGTTCGAGACTGGTTCTAGTGGGATCGTGAATGAATGCATATGAGGGGTTCTGGACCTCCGGTCTGGGCCTCTACAAAAGCAAGCATGACACTGGATTCTAAGTAGGAATTATTTGCTCTATCAATCAATCATTAATCATATGGAGCTAGGTAGGTTATACCGAAAATCTAAAATAGGACTCAATTTTAAATTTCACTAATACGGTAACAATCTTTAATGGTTTTACCAGATCAATTCAGTTATGTCCCAATTAACAATCTAAGTGTAAGGTAGTTTGTGGATGCCAATGAATACTACAATTTATGCAAATTAACTTTGATTGGTTGTTCATTATAAAATAAGTTCAAGTTAATTCAAAATTACTACGTGAACTCCCACTCAAAAACAACATCCCTCTAGTCATTTTAGTGATTACACAAACTAAATTCACTACACTATAACCGATCATCATGTGAGATGATGTAGTTGCAAAGGAGAACATCGACATGTTCATCATATCATCCATATGACTCATGCTTTACCTTTAGGTTTCGTGTTCCGAGGCCATGTCTATACATGCTAGGCTCGCCAAGGAGAACTGTAGTTTTGCGTGTGTTCTGAAGCCATGTCTGTACATGCTAGGCTCGTCAGCACCCGTTGTATGCGAACGTTGACTCTGTCACAGCCGATCATCACGTGGTGTATCAAAACGACGAACTTTCTTAACGGTGCATACTAATAAAGAACACATTATTATCTTGATATTAAGTGAGAGGGATCATCTTATAATGCTACCGTCGCGATCTAAGCAAAATAAGGTGCATAAAAAGGATTAACATCACATGCATGGATAATATGATATGATATGGTCCTTCTTGCACTTGATCTCCATCTTTTGCATCATGGTATGATCTCCATCATTCAACCGGGGTGGCACCAAGGTCCATGGCACCTCCATCTTGATTGTCCATCAAAATTACAACATATCACATGGATATGGTATACAACACGCATGCCATAAATAATAAGACAACCATATGGCTCCTGCCGGTATGTCAATAATTTCCAAAAGAGATCATCTCATACATCAAATTTGTAACATTGACCATATCACATAACATGCCCTGCAAAAACAAGTTAGTCGTCTCTAATTTATTTTTGCATATTTTACGTGGCTTAGGGCTTTCGAAGATAGAACCGTTCATACCTATGAACATGAACCACAACGTTCATAAACATATTCTTGAAAACCCTTTATAGATTACATCTTAACTATAGTAGGAGAGACATAACACCCCCTCAACCACAAGTGAGATAGGTCTCGCGTACAAAGTACACGTAAAGTTTGTTTAGGGTAGCTTCATCCTACTATGCCACTAAGATCATAAAATACTCAAGGAGGAAATAACATGATCATCAACGCCCACATACACCTATGTGTTCTACCCGTACAAATCATCTACGCATAGATCCGGCTCTGATACCACTGTAGGGTTCGTTGCATAGAAAACGAAAAAAATTCCTACGCGAGAGACACCCAAAGGGCCAAGATCTAATTTAGGAGATGTAAGCAGCAGACATAGAGAAAGTCTTAAGGAGAACATACCCTCAAAGACACAAAGCGTTACAAGATCGAATCTCGTTGGTGATGTAGTCATACTCACATCAATCTCAAGATCGTGAGGCAGAGCGCTGCAATCCGGCAGTGTTTCCGCACTCGGTCACATGTACAGCTCGATGACGACCTCCTTTCCCTCGATCCAGCGGGACAGCGGAAGTAGAGCATCCACCGGAAACTCCAATAACACGACGGCATGGTGTGGTGGAGAAATTAGACGGCCATGGCTTCGCCAAGAGGATGATCAAGAGCTGGAGTAGCGGGAGGAGGGAGAGAGAAAGATGACACCAAGTTGTGTGTGGAGAGGGAGGTCCAACCCCTATTTATATAGGAGGGGGAGCCAGCCACGAAATCTTGGTCCCTACACCTCTCCCCTCATCATGTGGGTGGAGTCTTCACTCAACCCACTCATTCTGGCATCAATTCCCACTCAAAATTTCAAGGGGTTTCTTTAATAAACAAATAAAACAATTTCGTTTCTTTATTTTAATATTTGTTAATCCCATTAACATTAACACTTAACCCATTGAACTATTTGTTAATCAAACATTAACATATACCACCTTGAACTATTTCATATTCCCCGAAACAATTCCGGTTACTATTTCAATATTCCCCGAAACAATTCCGCTGTTGTCCAAACTTTTCTCTGATATTCCGTATCCACTGTCATCAAACCTTAAGTGTGTCACCCTATAGTTCGTGAATAATGTAGACATGATTTAGACACCTCTCCGATCAATAGTCAACTTCGGGACCTGGAGATCCGTAATGACTCCTACACATTGAACGATGAATCTAGTGATCGTGTGAACCATAAATGTCGTAACTAATTCCCTTTGTCTCGTGATATTTTACTTGTCCGAGATCCGATCATTCGTATAAACCACACCTAGATCAATCTCGTTACCGACAAGTACTCTTTTACTCGTTCTGTGATATGACATCCTTGTGACCTAGTCACATGCTTGCAAGCGATGTCGATGTGATATCATCGAGAGGGCCCAGAGTATATCTCTCCGTCATTTGGATGGACAAATCCCACTCCTGAACCATGAGACTCAACTAATACTTTACAAATATCCAACGACACCTTTATAGTCACCCTATTACGGTGTGACGTTAGATGACATCAAAGCACTCTTCTGGTGTTAGTGATTGACATGATCTCATGGTCTAAGGATTAGATTACTTCGTATGTTTGATATAACAATGTTAAACTTAATGACTTGATCGCATTGCTATATTCAATTTGGTTCTATGTTCATCACATCATTCTACCAATGATATGACCCCATTATTATTAAACATCCAATGTTCATGATCAGGAAACCTTGATCGTCAGTTAATTAACAGTCTAGTTAAACGAGAGGCGTTACTAGGAACTCTTGTTTGTTTATTAGAAACACATGTATCAACGTTTCTGGTTAATAAAATTCTAGCATGACAAATAAACATTTATCATAAACATGGAATAAGATAATAACCACTTTATTATTGCCTCTCGGGCATATTTCCTTCAGGTATGCACCTTAACGCCCTAGTCGGGTGCGTTATGCGGGAGAATACGTCAAACCGCCCGTCCCGCTCCCCTCTCCATTCCAAACCGTTTCCACTTCCATTCTCTTCTTCCTCCCGTTCTCTTCTCCCTATTCCCTCTCCAATACACTCACAAATTGAGCAGATCGGAGAAGTTTGGCTAGGGATTTGGTTCCCCTTGGAGTTCTAAAGGTATGTCCCCCTCTTTGCCCTTCTTTTTTGTGGTTCAAATCGTGGATTTTGTTTTTTCTAGAAATTCTCCTCTCTTTTTCATCCCTACCCCTAGTTCATTCCTCTCCCTAGTTCATCCTCTTCTCTAGGTACTAGCACATGTGGGAAATTTTAATGTAGTTGAAACCCTATTTCATCACCCACCCCTAGTTCATGTTAGGGGTGCAAACCATAGTTCATCAATGGTGGATGGTTTGTTTAATTTTGGTCAATGTTGGTTTAATCCTAGTTCACCAAACCCTAGTTTAATGTTTGTATTAGAAAAAATTATTGACGTTCGAGTGCAAACCCTAGTACCGTAAATTTATTGGGGTAAATTTTGGTTAATAGATGTTGGAGTGCAAACCCTAGTAGTAGTATTAGGTAATTTATTGATGTTTGCAAACCCTAGTAGTAGTATTAGGTTGTTTTTTGCACTTTTAATTTGTTGTAGGTTGAATTTCTTTTACATCGTTGAATTTTGTTGTTGTTTGCACTTTAAATTTTGTAGTCATATTAAATTTATTTTTTATGTTCGCAATTTAAATAACTAGGAATATTTACCATGTAGTTATATTTGCAATTTAAATAACTAGTTATATTAAATTTTGTAATTTAAGATGTTTGCACTTAAGATTAACTAGTTATATTAACTAAGATGTTTGCAATTTTGTAATTTAAATAACTAGTTATATTAAGTAGTTATAATGCACTCACGATATTAGCAATTTAAATAACTAGTTATATTAAAAAAATACTTGTATTTACATTGTTGATTTTTTACCCATTTCTAGCCATGGAGAGAGCTCCCCGTGGACGTGGAGCGAGTGGACGCGGTGGGCGTGGGCGCGGAACAAATAACTACGAAGTTGAAACTGCTGGAGCGTGTGGGCGTGGACACGGAGCGTGTGGACGTGGAGGTGGTGGTCGGGGAGCCATGAACGAGGAGACGGAAGATGCTGGAGCGCGTGGACATGGACGCGGAGGATGTGGGCGTGGAGATCGGGGGTGTGGCCGCGGGGCCGTGGGCGTGGAGGGCGTGGGCGCGGTGCCGGTGCTGCGGAGGAGGAGGAGGGTATCGAGCTACCCGACTTCTACACCAACCTCTTCGAGCCATTGAGGAAGAGGCTTCGTCTACCACAGAGGATATCAGAGCTGCTCGCTGGCAACGAGCCCCGTAGGTTAATGCTCTAGTTGGAGGGTTGCGTCAACGGCCCCCTTGAGGTGGACGTCAAATGGCACGGCTAGGACCTCTTCTTCCGCCGAGGGTGGGCGCAGTTCACCCGCATGCATAAGTTGGAGCGGGGGTACATGCTTACCTCCATGTACGGGAACGAAGATGGGGTGGACATTCTCCAGATAAGGATGTTTGACGGCACCCTACTCGGCGTCTGATGTTGTCAGGATAGCTCGGATAAGAGTAGCTCCGACGATAACGACACCAGCTCCGACGAGGAGTAGTACACCGAGCCATGCGTCGCTCTGCATGTCCTTATTTTACTATTCGTTTTTATGATGGCATTGTGTCATACTATCTTTTTATTGGCGTGCGACTATGTTTATGTTATTTGTGTGCGACTATGTTAGACTATGTTATTATTCGTGCATTTTCCTTCAATGTTATTTTATGTTTATGTTATTCTTGTGCGACTATCTTTCCCCATGGCAATGCACTTTAAGAAACATGTTATATAGAGTGTGGCAATTGTGTAAGAAAAGAGAATGACAAGTGTTTCTAGGGAAAACGATTTTTTTTTACAAAAAGCTGGAAAACAGGGGATAACGCCCTCGCAATGCGTTAAGCTGGCAGGCACAAAGTGGCTCACTAGGTGCCATGTTGGTGGACATAACGCCTTCCACCAGGGCGTTATACTATCAAGCGTGGAATTCCGGGTCAAATCCTCACTAGCTCCTCAACCTAACAGACCCTAGCCAGATTTTGGAGCAGAATTCCGCGAGGTGGGGCATAACGCCTCGGTTTAGGGCGTTAGACTTCCAAGACGCGGAATTCTATGTCAAGTCCTCACTAGTTACTCGACCTAACATATCCTAGCCAGATTTTAGGGCGGAATTCCGCGTCAAACCTAACGCCCTGGACGGGGGCGTTATGCTCCTCGATGGATTTTCCCAGTTGTTTTCGACTTTGTGAGGATATATTCCATCATATTTTTTCAACATTTTTTATTAGGTATTTGATCCTAAATCCTCACTTAGTTTCCAATATATTTTAAATTGTCATTTGGAAGAACACATTCGAAGAACATATTGTATTAAAAATAAAACATATATTGGATGATGGCATAGATTTTCCAAGTTATTGAGGATAGCCTCAATCATATGTTTTTCCAAATTATTTAGAATAGACCATAGAATGTAGCAATAGAGAATATAATTCACGTAGAAATGTTTTAATGGATAACTCAAATAGAAAATAGAATGACATAAGTTCAACAACAACCACCTAACATATTTATGACATAAAGGGCAAATCCACAGATTTATGAAACAAGTTCAACAACAACGACAACTTCACAACACAAGTTCATGACAAAATACAGATAGAAACAAAGATCATGACAACGCTGACAATGCATCACCCGGGGGTTTCCCCCTACGGCAAGGGAGCTTCCTCTTCTGCCTTTTGTAGATGATAGGGGCATCCTCCTCATCCTCTATCTCCCCTTGCTGCTCCCTCTGTTGTTATAACTGAGTGGATGGATTCTTCCCCTTAGAATACATATTAGGAGTAAATATTGGCTCCCTCCTTGGGCGTTTTTTTCTCTTTCAGCTCGAAACGAGTGCGGTCATGCTGACGAGGAGTTGACCTTGGTGCATCTGGAATCTGCGAGGTGTTAATCTCCTGATGGACATCCTCGTTTGTAGCGTCATCGTCATGGCCACGGCTTGAAGAGGCACCGTGGGGACGGCTTGAAGAGGCGTCGTGGGGACGGCTTGAAGAGCCACCTCTTCCCCATGAGCCATGTCCACCGCTCGCTGATAAGTGATGCACACTTGAACGAGAGGTCGACCTCGAGGGAACTACGCCGTCCGTGAAACAGCAACCGAACAAAGCACAAAGTCCACATGTAAAATCATGGATTTTCTATCAAACAATAAATAAATTGAGTTAACATATTTGGAGAACTGAAAGGAACAATCAGCAATGTATATTTCGCATCATACCTCAATCATGGTTCTAAGGGTAGACTTGGATTCTGGATATCCAGGAGGGTAAGGGAGCACACGCAAAGTCTCTTCATGATGTTTCCTCACCTGCTTTGTCTACGGAAACAACAATATAAGTTAGTTGACCACCGGCAAATATGTAAACTAAATTGACAATTTCACAATAGGAAATACAGCATGACACACAATACAGTTGAGCGTCGGCACCAACTCCTGACGGTGACAGGTGTCCCTGATGTTCTTATTGTACTCTTATACATCCAAAATGTATCTCCTTTTCTGAATACTTTTGTTGTTGTTTTCCTCTAAACTTTTGAGTTTTGGATGCAACTAACACAGACTAACGCTGTTTTCAGCAGAATTACCCTGGTGTCTTGTTTTTGTGCAGAAAAATCAACTTTTCGGAAATTGCCCAAAAAAGATCCCAATGAACTTATTTCACCCGAAGACCCCCGGAGCCAGAAGGAGACCCGGCGGGGGCAAGGAGGGGCCCACACCACCCCTGGGCGCCCCCCTAGGCCGCGCCACCAGGTGGTGTGGGGGCCCCAGGCACTCCCTCGGGCTCCCCTTTTGACTACTTATGCCCCGTAACAATAAAACATCAGGGGGTCATCATATTCTAGAGAAACACACCTAAGCGCCGCCGCCACCTCGAACCCCGATTCGGGGATCAGAAGTTCCTGTTCTGGCACCCTGCCGGGACGGGGATTCAAATGAAATCATCGCCATCGTCACCGCCGCCACTTCTCCATTAACCATCCATGATTCCCCCGTCCATGTGTGAGTAATCCCTGTTGTAGGCTGAGAGAGATGGAAGGGATTGGGTGATATCGTTCATGTAATAATGACAGATTGTTAGGGCATAATGCCTAGTACCGTTGTTAGTGTTTTTTATCGTTGTTGCAACTTGTTATTCTTAATGCTTGTCACTAGGGCCTGAGTGCCATGATCTCATATCTGAACATGTTATTGTTTCATTAGTATAATTATGTTTCTTGATCATATCTACAAGTTGTTTACACACATTGTTGTTTGGAACCTGAGGCCCCAAAGTGACAGAAATTTTGGCTGTGATGTAAATATCACGTGTGTTCATGGAGTGTTAATGCTTTGCTTTTCTGCTTTGTTAAAAGGAGCACCTTAATTACCAGTAGTTTTGCTTGAGGTCCCGCTACAAACGGGCTGATAGGAGAAAAGATGTTGTGCAAGTTTCTCATTGCGAGCACGTATGACTATATTGGAACACATGCCTATGGTTTGCCTAGAACTTGGATGCTTTATTATTAACTATTTGCAATGCTCACATTATTATTATATGAACTATCTTATCCATGCAATGCACGTTCATCCATCCCTATGCCTACAGTATTTTAATCCTGTTGTTTACCGCAATTGCTACTTCTGTTACTATTTTACTCATGTTGTTACTTTACTACTCCACATGCTATAAAACTGTTGCGAGCAAGTCTACTTTCAGGTGCAGCTGAATTGACAACTCAGTTGTTAAGGCTTATAAATATTCTTTGCCTCCCCTTGTGTCGAATCAATAAATTTGGGTTTTACTTCCCTCGAAGACTGTTGCGATCCCCTATACTTGTGGGTCATCAAGACTATTTTCTCGCACCGTTGCCGGGGAGCATAGCTTTATTTATTTGCTCACTTGAACGTGATATTGTTTGTTGCAAGCCTTTCATCATGGGTAAGACTCGTGATGGAAAAGTTCCTATATTACCATGCACTACAAGGAGAGGTACAACTCTGAACACCTCTATTGCTCTTGATTCACCATTTGTTATGAGTAAGCTTTTTACACCACCGCATGCTACACACACTGTTACTTCTGTTGAGTCTGAAAATGCATATGATACTTTTGATGATGCTTCTACTATCCTTGATGATACTGGTTCACTAGGTCCATTCCTAGATGCTACAATTGCTAGAGCTAAACATATTAAAAACACTGAAATTCTTGTTGAAAATCTTTGTACACTTGTTAATTCTCCTGAGTCTATTGATGATCTTGATGAAACCTACATTGAACTTAATGATGAATTTATTAAGGAAGTGATACGTCATAAACTTATCCTTAATTTCTGATGTTCCATGTTGTTTTCATGTTGTTTCCTACATGTTTGTTATACACTTTATGTTATTTTTATCGATTTTCTGGACTAGCCTGTTGACAAGATGCCACAGAGTCAGTTCCCTGTTTTCTACTGTTTTTAGTTTCAGAAAAGTTGTTCTAGAAATATTCTCGGAATTGGAAAAGTCGAAGTCCGGAGGTCCTAGAATTTCCGAAGGTTCCACGGAGTCCCGAAGAGACCTGGAGGGGGGCACACCATAGGGCAGCGCGCCCCCTCCCCCTGGCGGCGCCATGGGGTGGTGTGGGGCCCCCAGGCCTCCACCGCCTTTGCCCTTTCGCCTAGTTATACCCACCAACATATTAGCCCTAAAAATATACCACTTTGTCCCGAGAAACACCTGAGGCTGCCATCATCATCATCTCGACGTCGGGAGGGTTCTGGAGCTCTCCCCGGCACCCTGCCGGGGGGGGGGGAATTCAACACCGGCGGGGTCTACACCACCATTTCCTCCTCCGAAGTGATGCATGAATAGTTCATCCCTGGCCTACGGGTCCATAGCAATAGCTAGAAGGTTGTTTTCTCCACTTTGTACCTCATGTTTATATCTCGTGAGCTGCCTCACATGATCGAGATCATCTTTATGTAATGCTACATGTTGTGTTTGCTAGGATCTGATGAATGTTGAATGCTATGTCTTGTGATTATCAATCTATCATGTTATCTTCATGCTTATGTTATTTATGATCTTGCATGCTCTCCGTTATTAGTAGATGCTCTGGCCAAGTAGCTGCTAGTAACTCCAAGAGGGGATATTTATGCTCGATAGTGGGTTCATGCCTCATTTGCATCTGTGCTCGAGTGACAGAAACGTGACGGATGGAGGATGTGTTGTTGCCATCAGGGAGGAAACAACGGTGTTCACCTAGTTTACATTGTTTACATTACACACTTTTCTTACTGCGATAATCTGTTGCTAGCAACTTAATACCCAATGTTTGTTCGGATGATATACGGAGGTTGGATTATTAGACATAGATGCAGTTGGATGACAGTCTCTGTATTTTGTTGTAATGCCTACATGAATCACATAGTAATCTTTATGTCTTGCATGTGCACTACGGTGCAGCCTTCATTTCTGTCAATTGCCCAGCTGTAATTTGTTCACCACACATGTTATTTATCTTTCACGGAGAGACACCACTAGTGAACTGTGGACCCCGGTCCATGTTATCATACTGATAATACACACACTGCTTTCATACTGCTTCCACTGATTTCATACTGTTTTCCTACTATTTTCCACACTATACGTTTAACCTCTTTGTGTTCAGTAAAACCGGTGAGATATAGAAACTCACTACTACGTTGGGACAAAGTGATTTGATTGTGTTGTGTAGGTTCCACGTTGCTGCTGAACCTGTAGTGCGCCCTGCCACCTCAGCTGCATAAACCTCCAAAGATTTCTTGTCCTCCTACTGGTCGATTGAACCTTGGTTTCTTTTCTGAGGGAAAACTTGCCCCTGCACTCTTCACAACCTTTCTCTTGAGGTTTACCAACACCAGCCACCAATCAGTTTCTGGCGCCGTTGCCGAGGATTTCAAGGTCTTCAAAAGCAAGCAGCCTCCCGTCAACTATACACCATCAAGTTTTCCATCGCCGTTGCCGGGCAGGAGGATAATTTCTGCAAGGGGAGTCTCTCACTTTCAATCTCTTTACTTTGTTTTAGTTTTGCTTAGTTTATTTTATTTTGTCTTGTTTGCTTCTCTTTATCAAAAACACAAAAAAAAATAGTTCTTATTCTAGATGTAGTTTTATTCCTGTTTTTAGTCTTGTTAAAATGACTACTCTTGAGAACACTAACTTGTGTGATTTACTAGCACCAACAACAATGATTTCATTAGCACACCTATTGCTCCACCTTCTCCTTCTGCTGATTATTATGAGATAAAGCCTGCCTTGTTAAACCTTGTTATGAGAGAGCAATTTTCTGGTGTTAGTACTGATAATGCTGCTGCCCATCTTAATAATTGTGTTGAACTATGTGAGATGCAAAAATATAAAGATGTAGATGGATATATTATTAAACTGAAATTTTTTCCTTTCTCTTTGAGAGTAAGAGCTAAAGAATGGTTGCTATCTTTGCCTAGAAATAGTATTGATTCTTGGACTAAGTTTAAAAATGCTTTCATTGGAAAATATTATCCTCCTACTAAGATTATATCTTTAAGAAGTAGCATTATGAATTTTAAGCAACTTGATAATGAGCATGTTGCTAAAGCTTGGGAAAGAATGAAATCTTTTGTAAAGAATTGTCCCACTCATGGACTGACTACTTGGATGATCATCCAAACCTTTTATGCAGGTCTGAATTTTTCTTCAAGAAACCTTTTGGATTCAACTGCTGGAGGAACCTTTATGTCCATGACCTTGGGGGCAGCAACAAAGCTTCTTGATGATATGATGGTAAATTATTCTGAATGGCACACTGAGAGAGCTACAGCTGGTAAGAAGGTAAATTCTGTTGAAGAAACCTCCTCTTTGAGTGATAGACTTGATGCTATTATGTTTATGCTTGTGAATGGCCATTCTCCTATTGATCCAAATAATGTTCCTTTAGCCTCTTTGGTTGCTCAAGAAGAGCATGTTGATGCGAACTGCATTAGAAATAATAATTTCAACACCAATGCTTATAGGAATAATTTTGGTAGCAAAAATTATAGGCCATCTCCTCCCAATAATAGCAATGCTTATGGTAATTCCTACAACAACAATAAAAGTGTACCCTCTGATCTTGAGAACATGCTTAAGAATTTAATTAGTACACAAACTGCTTTTAATAAACTTGTTGAGGAAAAGTTTGGCAAAATTGATGTTCTTACTTCTAAAGTTGATAGCCTTGCTCTTGATGTTGATTTTCTGAAACTAAAGGTTATGCCTCATGATGTGAAATAAATCAAAACTTTGAATGCCATCCAAATTCAAATTGATGATAATGTTAGGATGTTAGCTAAATTGCATGCTAGATGAGAAAGAGAAGATGAAATAGCTAGAAAGAATAATATAGCTAATGTTTGCACCATTACCACCACTAGTAAAATTGAAGCCTCTCATGCTAGTAAACCTTCTACTATCAATGGTAAAGTAATTGGTGTTATAAATACTCCCACTTCTGCTGTTAAAAATGCAAAACTTTCTGAAACTGCTAAAAATGTTCCTGATAAAAGTGTTAAAATTTTAGAAACATGGGAGACAATGGTCCCATTACCTTTGATAAAAATGATCTTGACTTTGATGATGTCAAAATAAATGAAGTTATTAAGTTCCTACAAAAGCTTGCTAGTTGTTCTAATGCTAGTACTATGAATATGGCTTTCACAAAACATATTACAAATGCTCGCATGAAAATTAGAGAGGATGAATTAAGATGTGAAGCCTCTATCCCTAGGAAGCTTGATGATGGATTGGAACCAATTATTAAAATGAAAGTGAAATATTTTGATTGCAATTCTCTATGTGATCTTGGTGCCAGTATCTCTGTTATGCCCAAGAAACTCTATGATATTCTTGATTTACCACCATTGGAACCGTGTTATTTGGATATTTGTCTTATTGATAATGTTAGAAAGAAACCTTTGGAGAGAGTTGATGATGTTCTTATCATGGTTAATAATAATTTTGTCCCCGTTGATTTTGTTGTCTTTAATATTGAATGCAATGCTTCTTGTCCAATTGTTTTGGGAAGACCTTTTCTTAGAACTGTTGGTACTGTTATTGATATGAAAGAGGGGAATATTAAATTTCAGTTCCCACTCAAGAAAGGTATGGAACACTTTCCTAGAAAGACAATGAAGTTTCCTTTTAATTCTATTGTTCGAACAAGTTACAATTTGGATGTTTCTTCACTTGATTCCACTTTTCCGGGCCTAGCTAAAAGGCGTTAAAGAAAATCACTTCTTGGGAGATAACCCATGGTTTTATTTTTGCTTTGTCTTTATCTTTTTTCTTTGATTCAAGGGGTTGTATACTTCTGTAGAAACTCATGTGTATCTTTCTTTTCATGTTTTAGTTGTGCCAAGTAAAGTTTCTGACAAAAGTTGGAGTTCGTTTTTGGATTTCTGCGCATGAAACATATTTCTTCTGTCCGACGTAAAAAATCTTATAAATCACATAAATATCAGAATGGACTGAAATTTCTTGTTCTTATTCCTCGGCTAATTCCGCAACTTTACTGTTCTTTAAGTTTTTCGATTTGAGCAATGTAAGTGCCCTGAAAAAAATCGTCTTTACAAACTGTTCTGGTTTGACAGATTCTGCCATTTTTCTTGCATTTGCTCTTTTACGATGTCAAGTGGATTGCTTTGCTTCACGAAACATCAATTTCTGTAGATAATGTTTAAAGTTATGAATAGCACTTGTGCCCTTATAGAACCCATGGATTTGTTTTATTGATGCACTAACCCTCTAATGCGAATTACTCTTTGAGTGTGGTGTGAAGGAAGTTTTCAAGGGTCAAGAGAAGAGGGTGATATATATGATCAACAAGAGTGCAAGGTCAAAGCTTGGGGATGCCCCCGTGGTTCATCGAAGCATATTTTAAGAATACTCAATCATCTAAGCTTTGGGATGCCCAAGGCATCCCCTTCTTCATCAACAATCTATCATATCATGTTTACTTGGAGCGTCTGTTTGTTTTTCTTTTGTTTTATTTTGTTTTCCTTGCTGCATAATATAGTCGGACCCTAGAATTCCTTCTTTTGGAGAGATACACGCTCCGCTTTTTCGTTTGAATACTTGCTATGCTAGTATTCTTAGTTTTTCTTCTAGGTGCTGCAAAAATTCTTGTTTAACTCTTGTTTTCATTGCATCTCTTGTTCAGAGCTTTTAGTTTCACTAGTTTTATGTGAGTACTCTCATGTTTTCTTGCTGTAGCATTTAGAGAGTTTTTTTAAAGCATGTTTTGTTTGGTGCTTATTGGGAAAGGAAACTGCTGCTTGTGGTAGAATTTATAACGATGCAAGTAGAAGCTTGTATAGACTATGGCTGGACTTTTTCATATCATGCTAGTTTTTATTTGAATTCTAAAGCCTTGTGGTTATTTAGTAGCATGATTAGAATCAAATAGCTGAGAGTGTTTAATGTGCCATTGAAAGAATCATGAGTTGTTCTTGTCATATTGAAGCATAAATTTGTGGTGTTCTCCTCTGGATGTTTTATTTCGTTGACTTGGCGCATGCTCACACTATGTTTATGACTATGAACTAGTCACTTATAGCATGTATGATAATTTAGTTTTTGAACTTTTGGTACCACTTATGCTTTGATTAATGATGTTTATGTCGCTATGTATGATTATGGCTCTTATGCTCTCTTGATTTGTCGCTCCCAGTCTTTTGCTAGCCTCCACCTGTACTGAGTATGAGCTCTACTCGTGCATCCAACTCCCAAAAACCAAAGTTTACCAAATGTGTCCACCATACCTACCTCATGTGGTATATAACCGTCACTCCAAAGTAAATTTTTCATGTGTTACCTTTAAAACTTTCAAAATTACTCTTGTTCTATGCTCCCGTTTTAGCTCATGAGGACGTAAATAGAGAATATTTATCTCACTTGTTGATTGGACTTTCACACCCTGGACTAGTAGCTTCATCCGCTTATCCAACTGATAGAAGAGCTGGCAGCAGGGTGCCCAGCCCAAAATTAATAACAACAAATTCGCTTGACTATTTTTGCCCTGATTTATCAGTCAAAGCATAATTTTGTAAAAAAAAAAGAGAAAGAGGAATGACCTTCTACCCATATGCGTCCTTCTATGGGATCTGCTCTTGTGAAGTCTAGTTGGCTTTTGACGTACTATATTTTCTATTTACCATTCGTTGACATAAGAATACACCTCTCTTAAAAATGTTTTCAATACCTCTGTTTAATAAAATAAAAAAGCTCTAGTACATGAGTTGATCCCTGCTTCCCTCCACGAAGGGCCTTTCTTTTACTTTTATGTTGAGTCTCCATCTTCTAACTTTATGCACGATTAGGAGAGCATAGTTGACATTCTGAGTTTTATGTGCATTTTTCCCGGAAACATTTTTAATTGATTCTTGATGTGTTATTGCTTGTTCTCTAAAAAAAAAATCTAGTCTTCCTCATGAACTTTGAAGGTGTCCTGGCATTTATGTTTTTTCCCACTCTTAAGGACTATTGAAATATCACTTCGCCATGTTTTCTCTATACTTTCAACAAATCTATATCTTTTGTTGCATTCTTATTCATGATCTTTTAATTGTTTTACTTCTCATGATGCAAGGTGATTGCTATACTTTATTATTAAAATTCTATTCATTATTCTTGTGTTAAAGTTCTATGATCTCAGCTTACTTATGCTTTTACATTATTGATGATCAAGTTTATGTTGGTAGCATGTCACCTTAGAATTTTTGTGTTTCTATTGTTTACCTACTCGAGGACGAGTAGGAACTAAGCTTGGGGATGTTGATACATCATAAACGTATCCTTAATTTATGATGTTCCATGTTGTTTTCATGTTGTTTCCTATATGTTTGCTATACAATTTATGTTATTTTTATCGATTTTTCGGACTAACCTATTGACAATCTGCCACAAAGCCACTTCCCTGTTTTCTGTTGTTTTTAGTTTCAGAAAAGTTGTTCTGGAAATATTCTCGGAATTGGAAAATTCTTAGTCCGGAGGTCCTAGAATTCCCTAAGGTTCCATGGAGTCCCGACGAGACCTAGAGGGGGGCCACAGGGGGGCCACACCCTATTTATACCCCCGACATATTAACCCTAAAAATATAACACTTCGTCCGGAGAAACACCCGAGGCCGCCGTCATCGTCATCCCGAGATCGGGAGGGTTCTGGAGCTCTCCCTGGCACCCTGTCGGGAGGGGAATTCATCACCGGAGGGGTCTACACCACCATGCCCTCCTCCGAAGTGATGCGTGAGTAGTTCATACCTGGACTACGAGTCCATAGCAGTAGCTAGATGGTTGTTCTCTCCACTTTGTACCTCATGTTTAGATCTCGTGAGCTGCCTCACATGATTGAGATCATCTTTATGTAATGCTACATGTTGTGTTTGCTGGGATCTGATGAATGTTGAATGCTATATCTTTTGATTATCAATCTAGCATGTTATCTTCATGCTTATGTTATTTATGATCTTGCATTCTCTCCATTATTAGTAGATGCTCTGGCCAAGTAGATGCTAGTAACTCCAAGAGGGGGTATTTATGCTCGATAGTGGGTTCATGCCTCCTTAGCATGTGTGCTCGAGTGACAGAAACGTGACGGATGGAGGATGTGTTGTTGCCATTAGGGAGAAAAACAACGGTGTTTAACTAGTTTACATTGTTTACATTACACACTTTGCTTACTGCGATAATCTGTTTCTTGCCACTTAATACCCAACGTTTGTTCGGATGATATTCGGAGGGTGGATTATTAGACATAGATGCAGTTGGATGACGGTCTATGTATTTTGTTGTAATGCCTGCATGAATCACATAGTGATCTTTATGTCTTGCATATGCACTACGGCGCAGCCTTCATTTCTGTCAATTGTCTAGCTTTAATTTGTTCACCACGCATGTTATTTAGCTTTCACGGAGAGACACCACTAGTGAACTGTGGACCCTGGTCCATCTTCTCATACTGATAATACACACACTGCTTCCACTTCTTTCGTACTGCTGTTACTTCTTGCATATTGTTTTCCTACTGTTTTCCACACCATACGTTTAACCTCTTTGTGTTCAGCAAAACTGGTGAGATTGACAACCTCACTACTTCGTTGGGGCAACGTGATTTGATTGTGTTGTGTAGGTTCCATGTTGCTACTGAACCGGTAGTGCGCCCTGCCATCTCAGCTGCATCAACCTTCAGAGATTGCTTGTCCTCCTACTGGTCGATTCAACCTTGGTTTCTTTTCCGAGGGGAAAACTTGCCGCTACATTCTTCACAACCTTTCTCTTGGGGTTTACCAATGTCAGCCATCAGGAAGCTCAAGCTATTACTACTGCAAGTGCTCTTAAGAGTCTTCTTGCAAGACATGTTGTTAAATATAAATCTTCTCCTTATGCTAAATTTGCTACATATCCCATACACATTAAAGATAAGGATTATGATTTCTCTCTAGATTTATCTTATATATCTACTGTTGAGAAAGAACCTTTTGTGGTACTGAAAGTAAAAGTGCTATGGAACATATGAATGAGCTTTCATCTTTGAGTAGTTTATTTTCTGATGATACTAAGTTACGTACTTACTTTGTTACCAAGAATTTCCATTTCTCATTGAAAGATGAAGCTAAAACTTGGTTTAACAATTTGTCACCTAGATCTATTGATAGTCCTATGGGTTTGGTTAATGCTTTCTTTCAAAAATATTTTCCTGCTAGTGCTCAACATGCTGCTTTGCAGAATATCTTTAACTTTAAGAAAATTTAAGGAGAGAAAATGTCTGAATCTTGGTCAAGGTTTTGTTCTTTAATAAGAGCTAGCCCTGGCAATCCATTACCTAAAAATAAGCTCCTAGATATATTTTATAATGGACTAACTGTTGAATCTAGAACATACCTGGATAGTTGTGTTGGTTGTATTTTCAGGAAAAGAACTCCAGAAGAAGCTGGGGAATTATTGGCTAAAATAGCCAAAAATCATGATAATTGGACTGTACCTGAGTCTACACAAACACCAGAGCCAACACCAATACCAACACCCCAGAAGAGAGGGATGATTGAATTAAATGATGAGGGAAGCCAAGAAATCTCTTAAAGAGTGTGGTATTAAATCTGAACATGTGAAGAATCTACCACCTATAGAAGAATTATGTAAGCCAATTCCTCATTCATCAACAATTGAGGTACACTCTCTCCAATATTTTGACAATAGAGATATTCCCTATTCTAAACCACCTGATCAAGGCCTATATGAATTTGATAATTATGTTATTAAGCAAGACAACTTTAATATGAGAGTGCAAAATCATCTTATGGATAACTCTAGAGCTATTGATAATTTGCATGGTATTATTGAGAGAATCTCTAATGATGTTAAAATGCTTGTTTAACATTTCATATGGTTCAAACTAAATTTGATCAACTCACTAAAGTGCAAAAAGATTTGCTAGCTAATGCTTCTGGAGAAAAACATGTTTGTGAAATAATTACTAGAAGTGGTATTTCTACTCATGACCCCTTGTATCCTGCAGGACAACCTAAAAGAATTGAACAAGATTATCTACAACCTAAAAAACAATAGTTCTCCTTCTAAGAATAAGAAGAATAGACATAAAACTATTGTAGAATCCCCTGAACCTGCTAAAGATCCTAATAGTATATCTATTTCTGATGTTGAAACTGAAAGTGGTAGTGATAAAAGTGATGCTTATGATAAAGAAGAAACTATAGCTGGAACTAAAAAGCAAACTAAAATTGTGAAGTACACTAAGGAGGATTTCATTGCTAATAAACATGGTAATGAAAGAGAACCTTGGGTACAAAAAGCAATGCCTTTTCCTAATAAGAAACACAAATCAAAGGGAGAAGAACATTATAACAAGTTCTGTGAATGGATGAAACCTTTGTTCTTGCAAATTCCTTTGACTGATGCTATTAAACTGCCTCCTTATTCTAAATATATGAAAGATATTGTCTCTAACAAAAGAAAGATTCCTAATGAGGAAATTTCCACTATGTTTGCTAATTAATCTTTCAATGGCAAGGTTCCAAATAAGCTTGGAGATCCTGGTATTACTACTATCCCTTATTCTATCAAAAATAATTATGTTAGAACTACTTTATGTGACTTGGGAGCAGGAGTTAGTGGTATGCCTTTTCTCTCTATAAGAAGTTCTCTCTGGAAAAATTGATACACACTGATATATCCTTGCAAATGGCCGATAAATCTAATGCTATCCCGATTGGTATATGTGAGAATGTTCATGTTCAAGTAACTACTAATTTTTTGATATTAACTGAATTTGTTGTGTTGGAAATGCCTGAAGATGATGATATGTCTATTATTCTTGGGAGACCTTTTCTCAACACTGCACGGGATGTTATTGATTGCAATCAAGGGAAAGTAACTTCTATTGGTAATGATAAATAGCACACAGTTTATTTTCCCAAGAAGATTGATAGAAGATATGGTCTAAATTCAATTGAAAATATTAAGACCATCAAGATTAGAGAATTCTATTGTCCCATTCCAATGCCACCAAAAGAATATGAAATTATTATGATTGGGACTATGTCTATCAAGGTTGAGGTAACATATATATTTAGTCATAAGCAAAGTTTTGCTTCATATAAAAATTGTTTTGGTAACAACACTTGATCAACCTTGTTAACAAAGTGATTTTGAATCAAGAGGACAATGTTTTCACTATGTTTTCACCTTCCCCATTATGTTTTCACCATGTTCACACCTTGCTACCTAAGTACAATTATGTTTTCTATTATCCATAGTCATGTTTTCATCTTGATTACTGTGGTTATGCATGTTTTCACCACCCATATTTTTTTTTCACCACTTCCATCTTTGTTTTCACTAGTTATTTTCCCATTGGAGTGTCTTAGAACCTCTGTAGTTCTTGTTTTGGCTTTGTTTTCCACCTTTCCACATTTGTTTTTCTGGTTTTAATTATTTATTAAATTCCGGATATTCCTCGAAAATAAAGTTTCTCGAAAGTTCTAGAAAAAATATAAAAACATTTATATAAAAAATGAGGCAGGGAGACACCTGGGACACCCCAGGGGGACCCACCATGCAAGCACACCACAGGGTGGCGCAGCCAGCCCCCTAGTGGCGCCAGCACATGGTGTGGGCCCCCTGGCCCAACACTAGTTCTCTCCCCTGCCAAAGATTCCTCTCTCTCGCCCCAAACTCAAAACATTTCCTGGAACCCGAGTTCTTGTTGTTCTTCCTCGAGATTTTTCGATCTCTTTGCTTAGCCCACCTTTATTGCTGAAATTTGGTTCATTTGCTCTCTCGTATGTGACTCCTCCGATTATCCAAGTAGAATTTTATTTGGTGGAGTATTTCTTGAGTATTTTGGTACTGTAGGTGACAACTTATGTAAGCTAGCATGCTTGATTTATGTTAAATAATTTAGTTTTGATGCATGTTTATCCTTCCTATAAGTCTCTATAGTAGTTCCTATCATATAGTTGCTTGAAATCGATTTTTGTGATGTTAGATTAAATTTTCCGAAATGGACAACTTCAACTTTGGAGAGATCTTTAGAAGTGATGCCCCTAGTAGGACAAGGCCCTCACGCTCATTTACTCTATTGAGACCATCCTACAATGAGGACCTCATTGCACCAAGTATCGATGGTGCAGGAGACGATGGAATTGCTAATCCATCTAGTTTCCCTTGCTATACATTCTTGAGACGTGTAGGTATACTTGATGACTTCTTGATGCTGATTGATAGGGTTGGACTAACCAACTACATGAATGATGAAGGTTCCCAATATGCTATTCTGAAGTAAACTTTTGTTGAGAGTTTTAAATTCAATAACTCACAATATGCTCCAACTGTTGCATTTAATATCTATGGTAGCCCTTTTTTCCTGTCTTTGGAGAATTTTTGCAGCATTATAGGTATCAATGCCTCTAGGACAGCGAGGAGGATTCGGGAGAGACCCGCTGATTTGACGGAGCTCTATCGAGGAGTTACCAATCATGATGACCGCACAGCTCAGCGCGGCAAGATAAGGAATATTCAACTTCCTGATATCAAATATGTCACTTACTATCTTGCTACTAGTGTCCTTGGTAGGGAGAACACTAGCAATATTTCAAACTACCATCTTGCTTTTCGTGCTGCTGCACTTAACTGTAGTGATAAGTATAACCTTGGTTCTCTCATTGCTCGCCGCCTAGCTTCTAAAAGACCCATTTAAGGGGGCATTATTGCTACACGTATAGTAACTGCTCTAGGCCTTTCTATTGCTCCCGATGATGAATTTGTAGCTCCTTATAGACTTGATCTTGTTGCCATGAAGGCTAATCATTTTATTACTACCAACTCTACTGCTGAACATCTAGTATATAGAGTTTTATTTACTGATGGATATGAAAGGGAAGTTACTTTGCCGCAGCCTGTTTTGTTCAAAGTTGACAGGATGCCATGGTCGCGCTCGAATGGAGAGATAGAAGAGCAGTTGCGCTTGATTGATTTACATAAGCAGCAAATGAGGCAGAATGCCCCTTTCGAGGACTACACCACGCGGTACACCGGGGCGTCCTCGAGCTCACATTAGGAGGATGGCTCATCCTCGGCACACTATGGGGGCGCCACTTCAGGGCCCGCTTGGGATTGATCTCCACTTAGGCCAAAAGCCTAAGCTTGGGGGGAGGTATACCGACATCACACTTGTAACATCCCTGAATTTTGGAAAGTACAAAAATCAAAAAAAAATTGAAACTTTTTGTTTTCATGTTAAACAAGTCACCAAAAACCAAATGAGATGCAAGAAACAAAAGAAAACAAAGCACATTTCAATGAAATTGGAATTAAGAATTCAAACTATTTTTTTTCTTAAACCCAAATTCCAAATATTTATTATTTTCTATTTTAGAAAACACCATTAAGTAACTAATTGTGTTTTCTGATATTTTAATTATTTTTGTTGAAATTATGAAAACAAGTAGAAATGAGTTTGGAAAGAAATATTTGACTTATGAAATGTCTCTGTAATTTTATACAAACATTTTCCAATCATTTACTATTTTCTATTTAAAAATGATTTTTAATATCATTAAGGCATTATCCATGTATTCAAAATTTAAAATGTAAAAGTGTTGAAAACAACACAAACATGCATCCAATTGAAAGATAAAGTTTTTACAAGAACTTAGAAATTGGTTTCATGCAAATTGGGTTTTATAAAATAGAAGTTATATTTTGTTAAATAAAAACAGGAAAAGAAAAATACCAGGACAAAAAAAAAGAACAAAAAAAAATAGAACGGCCCAACCATCCGGCCCGAGCCATCCTTCTTCTCTCTTTCCTATCTGCCGCCCAGGACGCGCATAACAGCCCAACAACCAGCCCACTAGCCACTCCGGCCTTCTCCCTCTCCCTCTCTAGCTGACAGCCCGGTCCCACCTGACGTCACTATCGGTCATCCCCTAGCTACAACCGTCCCACGACCGAGCGCACGCCCTGCGCACGATCTCCTCCTCCCGCATATCCCTGGGCACTCCGAGGCCACCCGCAAAAAGCCCTCAAGCCCCTCTCTCTTTACCCTCTCCCTCCCCTCAATTTCATGCCCCCTAGTATCCTAATTTGCTTGCCGGAGTTTCGTTGACCGCCACCGTCGTCGTCGAATTCCGACACGGTAAGCCAGCTAAGGCCACCCGCGCCCGTACCCATCAACTCCCCGTGCCCGTACGCGCCGCCGTAATGCCTCTCTCTCCCTCTCTCCTCAGCAGATTGCCGCTGCCGTGCACTTCCGAGAAACACCGGCGTCCACCGCCTCCGTTCACCTCGAGCAACCCTCCGTGGAAACGCGGGCCCACGCCATCATCACCATCGTGCTCCCCGCGACGATTTGCACCTCTTCATCGCCTCCGTGGAGCTCGAGGACCCCCAGACTCCAACTCCGGCGAAATCCCGGCATCCAGCACCAGCGCGCCTCCATTTTCCGGTGACCAACTCCGGCAAGGTACACCCTAGCCGTCTCGTCCATCCGATCATAATCCAATGCGTAGGATTAGATCCTCCCCGAAGGGGTACGCGACCGTTGGATCTGGATCTAACGTCCCAGATCCAACCACTTAACCACGCCAGCAGGCCAGTCAGCGTGCCACGCAGCAGTACAATCAGCTTCCCTGACCAATCAGAAGGCGCCAAGTGGCCTGGCCCTTTTTCTAAAAATAAATCGAATAGAATTAAAATGGCACTTTTGCAGAATAGCCCCTCAAACTTCAAATTATCATAACTTTTTAACCATAAGCCCAAATTTAGCAAACTTGGACTTTTTGAAATCAGCACAACATTTAGAAACTTTTGGAACTGTCCAAATTCAAATTTTACAAACTTAATTGGGTTCAAATTTAAATATGTTTATTTGATGAATTCTGGCATAATTCAAATTCTACAAACCCAAAAAATGCAAATAATATATTTTTGGAATCCTTAGGATATGTCATTTCATACCCTCTGCCCCAAAATAATAATTGAACCAACTAAAATAGAGATTAGAATTTAAATAGACATTTGTGTATTTTGCACCTAGTTTTAATTCTATAAATAATTTTAATTAGTTTTCTTCTAGAAAATTGTTCCATTTAGTAACCTTAGACCAGAGAAACCAGTACCCAAACTATTTGTGAACAGAAAACCCATTCCATGTAATCCTTGCCATGTAAACCACCCATAGTAGTCAATCAACATACCCTAACTGTTGTTTGATAAAAAGCCTCTCTGGGGAAATTGTGGTATGATCATTTTGATCAAACCAGCACCCATGTCATGTTGACCATATGGAAATTAACCTTTGGATCAGAAACCAATAACCCAAAACCCTTTGTAAATTCACAATTCATGTTGTGAATTGCTTGAAACCCTAGTACCCAAAGCCATGGAATAAATCATGTTTGTCATGGTTTTGATTTCTAAAACCCTTAAGCCCTAAACCTTATCACATCCACTTATTTTGTATATTGAGTGAAGTGATATTCCTTGACCAACCCATACCCTAGTAGATAGGCCTAAAACCTTTTACCATAATTCTTTTTGTAAATCGAATTACTGTAATAAACCTTGAACTTGTCCATACAAGACCAAGCAATAACCATCTCATCATAATTCTCTTTGCATATTGAATTATGTGTAAAATCCTTGTCCATGTTAACACCAATCAAGTTGAATAACTTGATATGCTTTTGTATTGTATTTTGTTGTATTTGTTTGTATGTTTGTGAATTCTTGTTTATTGTTATTTATTTGTATTGTTTAGATTGTACGGAGAGCAACGTTCTATTTGTAAAGAGAGTGCCTCTATACCAAGTTACACAAGGCAAGTGATGCTCATGTCCCACTTTTGTTTTAAATATCATTAGTGTTTTCAGTAGTATGCATGATAAGTGTTTTTATTATTTTCAAGTATATGTTATGCTCAGAACACCTAGTAGTGTGTAGCCAACCTGAAACCCATGCTAGGTACTAGTTTAGCTATTCTAGAATGCTATCACAACTATTGCTGTTACTTGTTGGTTTGTGATGTTTTGAAAATTGAAAATAAACAACCCAGTGAAACACCTAGGAGGATTGAACCTTGCTTGGATTATGCTGAGTGGCTACTCAGGACCATGTTCATGGTGGTTTAGCCATGAATGTGGGGGTTATCAGTTGAGAGTACACTTGTGGACCGCCACCCAGGATTAAAGAGATTTGTAGGTCTTCACTGTATAGTTAGATTCTAGTGCAGCCTTGAGGTAATATGGGCTCTACCAAGATTAAGTAAGTTGTGGGGGTTCATCCTGTTGTATGACATTGGGTGGTAGAATTTTAGGAGCGTCGAGTCATGCTGGTATGGTTGAATCCCTCTTCCCAAAGATCTTGTCTCATTCTTCTCTCGGGGAGGATGAGTCTCAAGGTGAAAGTGCACAACCTCTGCAGAGTTAAAAACTAAGATCTTAGCCGTGTCCCCGGTTATGGGCCAGTTGAGCAGCTAGACAGAGTTGGTGCCGAAGGATCTCCTCATCTTTTTCTGAATGAAATAAAATATGGTAGAAACCCTTTATAGGGCACATGGTGGTTTAGCCATGATGCCACAATCAAACTTCATGGTGGTTTAGCCATGATGATTTCTCAAACTTCATGGTGGTTTAGCCATGATGACTTTCAAACTTCATGGTGGTTTAGCCATGATGATTTACCAAACTTCATGGTGGTTTAGCCATGATGATTTGTCCAACTTTATGGTAGTTTAGCCATGAATGATTGTACAAATGTTTTCATTTATTTAAAATGATTTACAAATATAGGACAAAACTGACTTTATGCAAATAGCCCAGACTCCACCAGCCAAATATCATGTAGCTAGTTTATTCCTAAAAAATGCCACCAAATAAGTGTCACTTGCCAGTACATTGTTTATACTGACTTCCTCCCCCGTGGGGACTACATATTCCAACGTGCAGATGAATCTGAAGACGAGTGAGGATTTTGTTTAGGATCTCGAGTCTATCGCCAACATGTTCTGCCTGTGGCGCATGAAGTGAAGAAGGCTCATTGAAGATTTGTTTCCACTGTGTTTACTGTGAAACTCTGTTATTAGGGCTAGTCCATGTTGACTATGCCAATTGTAAGGCTATTTTATTTCTTATCCATTGGATCAACGATGTAGAATGATGCTATTGCAATGAATATTTCATTTTGTCATGTGTATGCTATCAGAGATCCCGGGAATAGCAGGATACACAGGTGTTCTATCTTTATTAAAAGGTAGGGCGCTACAAAATGTATCAGAGCATAGTTTTGCCTGTAGGATCGAGACCCTAAGTTTGGATTAGAACTAGGAAAAAGAACCTAGGATTGAAAATCTACTTTCTTCAAACTGATAGAAACAAAACATCACACCTTAACCTTTCTCATATCCTCTCATCTACTATTCACCTTCAAAATATTCTTCTCTTGTTATAGATGACCTACCTCTTGTTTTCCATCAAGACATGGTTGGTGAAAAATCATGGAGAAAAAGGAATAGTTTTCACATGACCTTTGGTTTCAACATGAAGATCAACATCTTAAGACATTGAGAGGAGGATTTGAAGAAACTCAAGAAATATAGATGAGACCACCAACCTAGTTACCCTGTTAGAACAACGTTAACGTGTTAGTGTATTGATCATACACTTTATGTGTTATGACAATACTAGATTGTTTGTTAAACCTTGGTGATTGGAGTGATGAATGTTTCCTATATGCTTGTTAGATGTTGTTTGTAAGATGATTTGCCTTGCTCTGTTGTGTTTGGGTAGGAACCTTCTTTACTCTCTTTCTAACTCTCTACTCATCCATGCTAAACCAAAACAAAACACAACACCATATCCCTTTACCAGCCATAGTGAGTTACTAAAGTGGAGTGCAACAACTGACTTGGCACCCAAGAGCACCTTTTGAGACAACCATCCAATTGAGGAATGCCAAAGATCTCAGGATTCAGTTCTTCTGTGTGAAGGAACAATCACATCCATGATCAAGACACCTCTATCCTAAGGAACTACAAATCCATCAAGAAGGGATGATAGACATGTGGAGTCAGAGTCACATAAACTAAAACATCATAGAAAGCTACCAACACCTATGAGAAGGACATTTGGAGAAGATGCAACTATTCAACTGGAAGGGCAAAGAGTTTACGCAACCCCATTAGTTGGAGAAACGATAGTTTAGTTCAGGTTTGTCTTACAGATTGGAAACTTTCTGTTAGACAAGTAAGGTGACCTAGTGTTATCATACGAGATTCACCAGACCAAGTACAAAGAAATGATTTGGGTGCGACGTGGAGTAGCTACCATGACGACAACTCATTTCATTTGCTTTGTTATGAGGGATGATAAATCTAGAGTGACGTACCTATTAGAGAAGCGACAACGTTAAGCCTGGACCATAGACCGGTAAGATGTAATAATATCCCTATGTTAGGCAAGTGTTGCTGAAACGTACTAAACTTCGTGAGGAAAAAGCCAATCTTGGGGGAATCATGCAATGGAAGATATTTCCTACCATGAGAGTTTCGTTAGAAATAGCATGGTGTTTGCATTCAAGGGATACAACAACATGATGAAATGTCACCAAAGAATGGGAACAAATTTGGTATGGACTTTATCACTGGATTATCTCGAACCAAATTAGAGTATGATTCTAATTGGAAAGAGGTTGATCGTCTGACAAATATAGCACACTTTGTACCAGAAAAGACCACTTACACCAGTAATAAGTTGGCTGATATATACATGAAGAAGATCGTGTGACTTCAAAGATTATTGTGTCTGATAGGGGTACCTAGTTTACCTCACCCTTCTGGAAGCAACTGTATGAATCACTAGGAACCTTACAGGAGTTCAGAACATCATTTCACCCTCAAACAGATGGCCAGACTAAGAGAGTGGATCAAATTTTAGAAGATATGCTGACATCATGTGTTTTAGACTATGGATCTAGTTGGGATGACAACTTACCATATGCAGAATTTTTCCTACAAAAAAAATTATCAAGCTTGTATTGAGATAGAACCATTTGAAGCTCTGTATGAGAAGAAAATACACCACACCTTTGTTGTGGAGTCGCCTAGGAGAAAGAAATTTATTTGGTCCTGACATCACCCAAGAAGCTGAGGAGAAGGTTAGACTGACCAAGGACTTCTGATTGACCCAAAGAGTGACCCCTCAGTGTCAAAGGTATCTAAACAGACTTCTATTGGTCTGCAGCTCTACTGCGAGGGAAATTTGTACTTAAACCATCTTGAGTAAAACCATACTCCAAGCTATGTGGATAGACTCAACCTATTGAAGATGAATATGGACACATGGAGCCCTACATATTGAAAACATGGATTTAAGATTCTATAAAAGGATATTATGGATGATGAAGTATGACCCCAGCTGAAGGTATAGTAAACCCAGAAAGAAGTTAGACAACAGTCTTTGGACTACCCACAAAAGATTTGTTTTAACGGTGGTAGTCATCCAGTTGTTTTAAACCCAGTTACCCAAATCTATCTTTCGTTCTAGCCTTCCCAAATCTCGGGACGGGATTTCTTTTAAGGGTGGTAGTCTGTAACATCCCTGAATTTTTGGAAAGTACAAAAATCACAAAAAAAAATTAAAACTTTTTGTTTTCATGTTAAAAAAGTCACCAAAAACCAAATGAGATGCAAGAAACAAAAGAAAACAAAGCACATTTCAATGAAATTGGAATTAAGAATTCAAACTACTTTTTTTTCTTAAACCCAAATTCCAATTATTTATTATTTTCTATTTTAGAAAACACTATTAAGTAACTATTTGTGTTTTCTGGTATTTTAATTATTTTTGTTGAAATTATGAAAACAAGTAGAAATGACTTTGGAAACAAATATTTGACTTATGAAATGTCTCTGTAATTTTATACAAACATTTTCCAATCATTTACTATTTTCTATTTAAAAATCATTTTTAATATCATCAAGGCATTATCCATGTATTCAAAATTTAAAATGTAAAGGTGTTGAAAACAACACAAACATGCATCCAATTGAAAGGTAAAGTTTTTACAAGAACTTAGAAATTGGTTTCATGAAAATTGGGTTTATAAAATAAAAGTTATATTTTGTTAAATAAAAAAGGAAAAGAAAAATACCAGGACAAAAAAAAAAGAACAAAAAAAAACAGAACGGCCCAACCATCCGGCCCAAGCCATCCTTCTTCTCTCTTTCCTATCTGCCGCCCAGGACGCGCATAACAGCCCAACAACCAGCCCACTAGCCACTCCGGCCTTCTCCCTCTCCCTCTCTAGCTGACAGCCCGGTCCCACCTGACGTCACCGTGACGTCACTATCGGTCATCCCCTAGCTGCAATCGTCCCACGACCGAGCGCACGCCCTGCGCACAATCTCCTCCTCCCGCATATCCCTGGACACTCTGAGGCCACCCGCGAAAATCCCTCAAGCCCCTCTATCTTTACCCTCTCCCTCCCCTCAATTTCATGCCCCCTAGTCTCCTAATTTTCTCGCCGGAGTTTCGTTGACCGCCGTCGTCGTCGTCGAATTCCGCCACGGTAAGCCAGCTAGGGCCACCCGCGCCCGCACCCATCGACTCCCCGTGCCCGTACGCGTCGTTGTAATGCCTCTTTCTCCCTCTCTCCTCAGCAGATTGCCGCTGTCGTGCACTTACGAGAAACACCGGCGTCCACCGCCTCCGTTCACCTCGAGCAACCCTCCGTGGAAACGCGGGCCCACGCCATCATCACCATCGTGCTCCCCGCGATGATTTGCACCTCTTCATCGCCTCCTTGGAGCTCGAGGACCCCCAGACTCCAACTCCGGCGAAATCCCGGCACCCAGCACCACTGCGCCTCCATTTTCCGGTGACCAACTCCGGCAAGGTACACCCTAGCCATCTTGTCCATCCGATCATAATCCAACGCGTAGGATTAGATCCTCCCCGAAGGGGTACGCGACCGTTGGATCTGGATCTAACGTCCCAGATCCAACCACTTTACCACGTCAGCAGGCCAGTCAGCGTGCCATGCAGCAGTACAGTCAGCTTCCCTGACCAATTAGAAGGCGCCAAGTGGCCTGGCCCTTTCTCTAATTTTTTTTTCCAAATAGAATTAAAATGGCACTTTTGTAGAATAGCCCCTCAAACTTCAAATCATCGTAACTTTTTAACCATAAGCCCAAATTTAGCAAACTTAGACTTTTTGAAATCATCACAACATTTAGAAACTTTTGGAACTGTCCAAATTCAAATTTTACAAACTTAATTGGGTTCAAATTTAAATATGTTTGTTTGATGAATTCTGGCATAATTCAAATTCTACAAACCCAAAAATTGCAAATAAAATATTTTTGGAATCCTTAGGATATGTACTTTCATACCCTCCGCCCCAAAATAATAATTGAACCAATTAAAATAGAGATTAGAATTTAAATAGCCATTTGTGTATTTTGCACCTAGTTTTAATTCTATAAATAATTTTAATTAGTTTTCTTCTAGAAAATTGTTCTATTTAGTAACCTTAGACCAGAGAAACCAGTACCCAAACTATTTGTGAACAGAAAACCCATTCCATGTAATCCTTGCCATGTAAACCACCCATAGTAGTCAATCAACACACCCTAACTGTTGTTTGATGAAAAGCCTCTCTAGGGAAATTGTGGTATGATCATTTTGATCAAACCAGCACCCATGTCATGTTGACCATATGGAAAGTAACCTTTGGATCAGAAACCAATAACCCAAAACCCTTTGTAAATTTACAATTCATGTTGTGAATTGCTTGAAACCCTAGTACCCAAAGCCATGGAATAAATCATGTTTGTCATGGTTTTGATTTCTAAAACCCTTAAGCCCTAAACCTTATCACATCCACTTATTTTGTATATTGAGTGAAGTGATATTCCTTGACCAACCCATACCCTAGTAGCTAGGCCTAAACCCTTTTACCATAATTCTTTTTGTAAATTGAATTATTGTAATAAACCTTGAACTTGTCCATACTAGACCAAGCAATAACCATCTCATCATAATTCTCTTTTCATATTGAATTATGTGTAAAATCCTTGTCCATGTTAACACCAATCAAGTTGAATAACTTGATATGCTTCTGTATTGTATTTTGTTGTATTTGTTTGTATGTTTGTGACTTGCTTGTTTATTGTTATTTATTTTTATTGTTTAGATTGTACGGAGAGCAACGGTCTATTTGTAAAGAGAGTGCCTCTATACCAAGTTACACAAGGCAAGTGATGCTCATGTCCCACTTTTGTTTTAAATTGCATTAGTGTTTTCAGTAGTATGCATGATAAGTGTTTTTATTATTTTGCAAGTATATGCTATGCTCAGAACACCTAGTAGTGTGTAGCCAACCTGAAACCCCTGCTAGGTACTAGTTTAGCTATGCTAGAATGCTATCACATCTATTGTTGTTACTTGTTGGGTTGTGATGTTTTGAAAATTGAAAATTAACAACCCAATGAAACACCTGGGTGGATTGAACCTTGCTTGGATTATGTTGAGTGGCTACTCAAGACCATGTTCATGGTGGTTTAGCCATGAATGTGGGGGTTATCACTTGAGAGTACACTTGTGGACTGCCACCCAGGATTAAAGAGATTTGTAGGTCTTCACTGTATAGTTAGCTTCCAGTGCAGCCTTGAGGTAATATGGACTCTGCCAAGATTAAATAAGTTGTGGGGGTTCATCCGATTGTATGACATTGGGTGGTAGAATTTTAGGAGCGTCGAGTCATGCTGGTATGGTTATATCCCTCTTCCCAAAGATCTTGTCTCATTCTTCTCTCGGGGAGGACGAGTCTCAAGGTGAAAGTGCACAACCTCTGCAGAGTTAAAAACTAAGATCTTAGCCGTGTCCCTGGTTATGGGCCAGTTGAGAAGCTAGACAGAGTTGGTGCCGAAGGATCTCCTCATCTTTTTCTGAATGAAATAAAATATGGTAGAAACCCTTTATAGGGCACATGGTGGTTTAGCCATGATGCCACAATCAAACTTCATGGTGGTTTAGCCATGATGATTTCTCAAACTTCATGGTGGTTTAGCCATGATGATTTCTCAAACTTCATGGTGTTTTAGCCATGATGACTTTCAAATTTCATGGTGGTTTAGCCATGATGATTTACCAAACTTCATGGTGGTTTAGCCATGAATGATTGTACAAATGTTTTCATTTGTTTAAAATGATTAACAAATATAGGACAAAACTAACTTTATGCAAATAGCCCAGACTCCACCAGCAAAATATCAGGTAGCTAGTTTATTTCTCAAAAATGCCACCAAATAAGTGCCACTTGCTAGTACATTTTTTGTACTGACTTCCTCCCTCGTGGGGACTGCATATTCCAACGTGCAGATGAATCTGAAGACGAGTGAGGATTTTGTTTAGGATCTCGAGTCTATCGCCAACATGTTCTGCATGTGGCTCATGAAGTGAAGAAGGCTCATTGAAGATTTGTTTCTGCTGTGTTTACTGTGAAACTTTGTTATTAGGGCTAGTCCATGTTGACTATGCCAATTGTAAGGCTATTTTATTTCTTATCCATTTGATCAACGATGTAGAATGATGTTATTGCAATGAATATTTTGTTTTGTCATGTGTATGCTATCAGAGATCCCGGGAATAGCAGGATACACAGGTGTTCTATCTTTATTAAAAGGTAGGGCGCTAGAAAATGGTATCAGAGCATAGTGTTGCATGTAGGATCGAGACCCTAAGTTTGAATTAGAACTAGGAAAAAGACCCTAGGATTGAAAATCTACTTTCTTCAAACTTATAGAAACAAAACATCACACCTTAACCTTTCTCATATCCTCTCATCTACTATTCACCTTCAAAATATTCTTCTCTTGTTATAGATGACCTACCTCTTATTTTCCATCAAGACATGGTTGGTGAAAAATCATGGAGAAAAAGGAATAGTTTTCACATGACCTTTGGTTTCAACATGAAGATCAACATCTCAAGACATTGAGAGGAGGATTTGAAGAAACTCAAGAAATATAGATGAGACCACCAACCTAGTTACCTTGTTAGAACAACGTTAATGTGTTAGTGTATTGATCATACACATTATGTGTTATGACAATACTAGATTGTTTGTTAAACCTTGGTGATTGGAGTGATGAATGTTTGCTATATGCTTGTTAGATGTTGTTTGTAAGATGATTTTCCTTGCTCTGTTGTGTTTGGGTAGGAACCTTCTTTAGTCTCTTTCTAAACCTCTACTCATCCATGCTAAACCAAAACAAAACACAACACCATATCCCTTTACCAACCATAGTGAGTTACTAAAGTGGAGTGCAACAACTGACTTGGCACCCAAGAGCACCTTTTGAGACAACCATCCAATTGAGGAATGCCAAAGATCTCAGGATTCAGTTCTTCTGTGTGAAGGAACAATCACATCCATGATCAAGACACCTCTATCCTAAGGAACTACAAGTCCATCAAGAAGGGATGATAGACATGTGGAGTCAGAGTCACATAAACTAAAACATCATAGAAAGCTACCAACACCTATGAGAAGGACATTTGGAGAAGATGCAACTGTTCAACTGGAGGTGCAAAGAGTTTACGCAACCCCATCAGTTGGAGAAACGATAGTTTAGTTCAGGTTTTTCCTACAGATTGTAAACTATCTGTTAGACAAGTAAGGTGACCTAGTGTTATCATACGAGATTCACCAAACCAAGTACAAAGTAATGATTTGGGTGCGACGTGGAGTAGCTACCATGAAGACAACTCATTTCATTTGCTTTGTTATGAGGGATGATAAATCTAGAGTGACATACCTATTAGAGAGGCGACAACGTTAAGCCTGGACCATAGACCGGTAAGATGTAATAATATCCCTATGTTAGGGAAGTGTTGCTGAAACGTACTAAAATTCGGTGAGGACAAAGCCAATCTTGGGGGAATCATGCAATGGAAGATATTTCCTACCATGAGAGTTTCGTTAGAAATAGCATGGTGTTTTCATTCAAGGGATACAACAACATGATGAAATGTCACCAAAGAATGGGAACAAATTTGGTATGGACTTTATCACTGGATTATCTCGAACCAAATTAGAGTATGATTCTAATTGGAAAGAGGTTGATTCTAATTGGAAAGAAGGCTCATTGAAGATTTGTTTCCGTTGTGTTTACTGTGAAACTCTGTTATTAGGGCTAGTCCAAGTTGACTATGCCAATTGTAAGGCTATTTTATTTCTTATCCATTGGATCAACGATGTAGAATGATGCTATTGCAATGAATATTTCATTTTGTCATGTGTATGCTATCAGAGATCCCGGGAATAGCAGGATACACAGGTATTCTATCTTTATTAAAAGGTAGGGCGCTACAACACTCATCTATGTATCATGTTTCTGTCGGATCTTTGTATATCCATGTTTTCATTTCTTTCGCTTGTTTTTGTTACTTTTGCTTGTTTTTTTTTATTGTTTTGTTCTTGCTTTCCGAAACACAAAAAGACCAAAAATATTTCTGTTGTTTCTCTTTACTTGCTTCTTTAATTTCTTTCGTTGGTTTGCTTTACTTTCTCATTTCGGTTTAATATTCAAAAATCCAAAAATTATTTGCTTTGTTTGCTTGTTTCTTTTGTTCTTGTTTTTAATTCGAAAACCCAAAAATATTTGTTCTTCTTCTTTGGTTTTGTAAAGTTTGATGTAGAGTTCAATAGTCCTCCGTAACTCTATTGGAGCTTGTTAAAATTCTATATTATTCAATCCACACAAGTGAAGAGCAATAATGACGATTTACGACAATTCAAGTTGTGGTGAGAGGCTGGTATGAACTCTATTTGTTTTCAGTTTTCTACATATACTCATCCACATGGACATGCTTAGTTTATTCGTGTAAGGTGTATGTTATTTAATCGATGCTTAGTACTTCGTGCTCTCTCATGTTTAGTTCAACCTTATTAATATTAGATAGTATGTCGTATAAATGTTTGCTTGCATAGTTTTATTCATAGAAGGGCATGACATTGTGGTATCTCCCTGTGAATGTTTCACTTGAATCGACTTGGCACATTCTCACGCATGCATAAGACTGAAAACCAAAAGTCAATTAAGCCTCGATGATTTATTTTGCCTTAAAGTATTTGTATTACTTTTATGCCCCTGGTAAATTTGTTTTGTCGCAAGCATGATTATGACAGTTGTTACTCTCTTGATTGTCGCTCCCAGTCTATTACTAGCCTTCACCTCTACTGAGTATGAGCTCTACTCGTGCATCCAACTCACAAAAACCAAAGTTTGCCAAATGTGTGCACCATACCTACCTATATGTGGCATTTCACCGCCACTCGAAGTAAATTTCTCATGTGCTACCTTTAAAACCTTTCAAAATTATTCCTGTTTTGTGCCTCTGTTTTAGCTCATGAGGATGTAAATAGAGAATATTTATCTCACTTGTTGATTGGACTTTGAACACATGGACTAGTGGCTTCATCCGCTTATCCAAATGATAGAAGAGCTGGCAGTGGGGTGCCCAGCCCCAAAATTGGTTACTATAATTTCTCTTCACTTTTTTGCCCCTGATTTATCAGTCAAAGCATAATTTTGTGAACAAAAGAGAAGAGGGATGACCTTCTATACCAGATGCGTCCTTCAATGGGAGCCTCTCTAGCAAGGTCTAGTTGGCTTGTGACGTACTGTATTGTCTGTTTACCATTCGTTAACATAAGCATACACCTATCTAAAAAAAAATTCAATACCTTTGTTTAATAAAATAAAAAGCTCTAGCACATGAGTTAATCCCTGCTTCCCTCTGCGAAGGGCCTTTCTTTTATTTTTATGCTGAGTCTTCACCTTCTCACTTTATGCACCTTCTTGAGAGCATGGCTGTCATTCTTAGTGTAATGTGCTTGTCCCAGAATACGGTTAATTGTGGTATAACTTTGATGCTTTTATCTTTGATATATTTTCTTCTAGTCTTCACTTGAACTTTAGAGGTGCCCTAGCATTTATGTTTTGCTCCATTATTAAGGGCAAGAGAGTATACTTTATCATACCCTATAATGAGCATTGCAATCCTGCAGATTAATATATTTCATGTTGTTTATTATTAGTGTGTTGGTATCTCTTCATGGTTTGCATAACTACTAGGTGATTTTATCTTGCATATTTCTTATTATGAATTGCCTAAGCACTTGATCATATAGTGAGTATGTTTATATCATATTAAACAAATGTGTTCGTAAAATTTCTTTTATCGCACTCAGTTGTCACTGAATTGCTTGAGGACAAGCAATAAGCTAAGCTTGGGGGAGTTGATACGTCCAAAACGTATCTCCTTTTCCGAACACTTTTGCTGTTGTTTGCCTCTGAACTTGTGAGTTTTGGATGCAACTAACACGGACTAATGTTGTTTTTAGCAGAATTACCCTGGTGTCTTGTTTTTGTACAGAAAAATCAACTTTCGAGAAATTGCCCAAAAAAGATCCCAATGACCTTATTTCACCCGAAGACCCCCGGAGCCAGAAGGAGACCCGGAGGGGGGGGGGTGATACGTCCATTTTGCATCACCATTTCATATTGTTATTTTCTGTTGTTCGTCAATATATTTCATGTTATGATGCATCACTTATGTTATTTTATCTTATTTTGCATGTTTCATAATTTTTGGAGAATAAACACGACGACCAGAAATCTGATGGAAAAAAGCACCATCAGAATACCCTATTTCAGAAGATCACAAGAAGAGGGGGACACCAGAGATGTCTTAGAAGTCCAGATGAGGGAGCCAGCTATGAGGAGAGCCGGAGGGGGGCCACCAGGGGCCCACACCACCAGGTGCCCCCCCTTTGGTCGCGCTGCCAGGTGGTGTGGCCACCCGGCTTACCTCTGGTCGACCTCTTTCGCGTACTTGACCCCCAGGGAACCCTAAGCCCCAGACTATCATCAAAGAATTATTCCGCCGCCACCTCGGGGTGGAAAACACCAGAGAGAAAAGCTCTCCGGCAGGGAGAAATCTGCCGGAGAAATTCCTATCCGAAGAGGGGAAATCGTCGTTGTCGTCACCGTCATCGCTCCGGGCATCATCAAGATTGTCATCGTCATCATCATCCCCACCAGCACCATCACCCTCATCATCCACCGTCATCCCGCTGTAACAATTAGGGGCCTCTATCGTTGTTTTACATTAGATCTCTCTCCCAGTGTGGATTACTTGTTAGTAGTTGATGCTTGTGAGATTTATCGGTGTTAGCACTTTGTAACCAGATTGTTATCATCCATTATATCACCTATGATTATGATCCATATGATGTCTTGTGAGTATTTTGTTTAGTTCTTGATGACATGGGAGAAGTCATGATGTTAGTAGTGAAGTTATGTTGAAGTAATATCTCGTGGTTCCATATTTAAGTTGTGGTGTTATTATTCTAGTGGTGTCATGTGAACGTAGACTACATGATACTTAACCTTTATGTGCCTAGGAGGATGCATTGTGTATTTGGCTACTAATTGTGGGGTTGCCGGAGTGACCGAAACCTAAACCCCCGTTAGGAAACTAATGCACGAGGGAGCATAGAATCCGGAAGTTTTAAGGTTCTGGTTAGATTTATCTTAGTTACTGATGACCCACAAGTATAGGGGGTGTATCATAGTACTTTCGATAAATAAGAGTGTCGAACCCAACGAGGAGCAGAAGGTGTTGACAAGCAGTTTCGAGGAAGGGGTAACTGTAAATACTGGAAAACAAATTTGTAGGGGTTTTTGATATTGCAGATAAATAAATTGCGAGTAAATAAAATGCAGTAGTAATAATTGCAGCAAGTACCCAATCCTTTCTTCAGCAAAGGACAAGCCGGTGAGTTTACTTATGATTAACAAACGTTCTCGAGGACACTCGGGAGGTTTCTGTCAAGTGCTTTTGTTCCATGCAGCTGAATAATGTTAGGTGTTTTGATAAGTGTTGTGTGGGTGAACCTATGATAATGTACCGTCCCATCCAAGACTAATACATACTTGTGATTATACCCCTTGCAAGAATCCGCAACTACAAGAAAGTAATTAAGAAATAAATCTAACCACAACTTTAAACTCCGGGGTCCTACGCTCCCTCGTGTCACTCGGGCAACCCCACAATTAGTAGACAAATGCACGATGCATCCCCCTAGGCCCATAAATGGTGAAGTGTCATGTAGTCTACGTTCACATGACACCACTAGGAGAATAACACCACAACTTAAATATAAAATATTAAATATTATTCAACATTACTTCACTACTAACAACTTGACTTCTCCCATGTCCTCAAGAACAACGCGAACTACTCACAAGAAATCATATGGATCATAATCAGAGGTATGGATGATAACAATCTGGTCATAAAGTGCAAACACCGATAAGTCTCACAAGCATCAACTACTAACAAGTAATCCACACCGGGAGAGAGATCTAATGCAAAACAACGATAGAGACCCCTAATTTTTACAGCGGGATGACGGTGGATGATGAGGGTGATGGAGCTGGTGGTGATGACGATGATGATGACGATCTTGATGATGCCCGGAGCGATGACGGTGACGATGGCGGTGATTTCCCCTCTCCGGAGAGGAATTTCCACGGCACATTTCTCCCTGCCAGAGAGCTTTTCTCTCTCGGGTGTTTTCCACGGCGGCGGAGGAATAATTCTTCGAGGATGGAATGAGGCTTAGGGTTCCCTAGGGGGCAAGCACGCCAAAGATGACCCCCAGAGGTAGGCTAGGGTGGCCACAACCCTAGGTGGCACGGCCAGTGGGAGGGGCGCGCCACCCCTAGGTGTGGGCCGCTCGTGGCCCCCCTCTGGCTCTCCTTCTGGTTGGGTTCCTCCTCTGAACTTTTAGGAACCCCCGGATGTCCCTTTTCTTCTTCTGATCTTCTGAAATATGGTATCTTGATGGTGCTTTTTCCATCAGATTTCTGGTCCCCATGTTTATTCTCCAAAAACTATAAAACATGCAAAATATGATAAAATAACATAAGAGATGCATCATAACATGAAATATATCGATGAATAACAGAAAATTATAATATAAAATAGTGATGCAAAATGGACGTATCAACTCCCCCCAAGCTTAGACCTCGCTTGTCCCCAAGCGAAACTTAACTCAGAAAACATGACCACGGGTTTATGGAGTGAAGAGTCGATAAATAAAATACGGACAAGAAGCATCACATTTACCTACGCACCAATCATTACAGACAGCAACTTCCTCTCATATAACTTAACTTGAAACAAGTAAGGGGAGTCACAAACAAAGATGCAAAAGAGGGAATCAAAATTGGTAATGGCAGACTTTGTTCTTGGTCAGAGAACATTTAATGAAATTATACTTATCTTAGGTAAAGTCCTTATAACAAGGTTTATATTGTAGAGCTTTACATGTTTAATTATAACAACTCTTTTACAGTGATTCATAGATTTCAAAATGATATTCATTCAGATAAGAAAGCATGTGCTAAACAAAGAAGGATAGAAAACATGATTGAATAAATCAACATATAGATGATGTGATCACAACAACTGAAATGCTTGCTGGAGACAGAAGGAAATGGGTTTACTGACTCAACATAAAAGTAAAAGATAGGCCCTTCGCAGAGGGAAGCATTGACCACTCATGTTCTAGAGCTTTTATTTTAATAAACAGGGGTATAAAATGCATGGCACTCCTCCCAACCATCTTACACAAACCATGGCTAACCGAATCCTCGGCTGCCTGCCAACAATCACAAACCATGGAGGAGTGTCTAAATTTTGAGAGGTGTATATTTATGTCAACGAATGGCAAACATCAAATACAGTACGTCACAAGCCAACTAGACTCACAAGAGCGGCTCCCATATAAGGACACAACTGGTATAGAAGGTCATCCCTCTTTCTCTTTTGTTTACACAATTATGCTTTGACTGATAAATCAAGGGCAAAAAGAGTGAAGAGATTTATATTATTATTTGGGGCTGGGAACCCCGCTGCCAGCTCTTCTAGCATTTGGATAAGCAGATGAAGCCACTAGTCCAGGTGTGTGAGTCCAATCAACAAGTGAGATAAAGATTCTCTATTTGTGCCCTCATGAGCTAAAACAGGAACACAAAACAGGAGTAATTTGAAAGTTTTCAAGGTAGCAATGAGTAATTTACTTGGAGTGGCGCTGAAATACCACATGTAGGTAGGTATGGTGGACACAATGGGCAAGGTTTTGGGCTTTAAGGTTTGGATGCACGAGAAGTATTCCCTCTCAGTACAGGTTTTTGGCTAGCAAGGCTGGGTAGCAAGCATAAGAGTTGAAGGAAAACAAACAAACATACATATGATGAATCCAATCATGCAATCTTCATTTAAAGCACAAGCGATTATAACTTGCGAATACTAAATTTTTGAGCTAATAGGCAAATTCCTCTTTCTTATACTAGCAACTCAAATTATTATTTCTGCTGACCCAAGCTAAGTTTGCTAAAACCAACTAGATTGACTTGATGATCTCTAGAGTGATAAAAAAATACTAATAACAAACTCAACCATATGACAGTAGTTGAAAACTGAAATAATGTGCATAGAAAGTAAAGGATGAAACTTCTCATTAATATTTCAAACCGACAACTCACACCAACGGATACAACGATAACCAACTAGGGAGAGACACTTCCATACTTCAAACCATCCTATATGACAACCTCTCTACTCATGATATGACTCTACTGAAAAGGTGAAAAGATGAAAGATAGTGATGTGATACCGCGGCACTACCCCCAAGCTTGGAACAAGCCGAGGGATGCCAATACCAATGACGAATCAATTCTTCGGTGGTGGTGAAGGTGGAATCACTCGGAGAGGAGTCAGGAAGCCTTTGATGATACGATGAAGCTCAATTTTTTCCTCTTCCAGAATTGCTACCTTGGCCTTGAGAATACGATATTGTTCGCAGAATTAATCGGCAACACGGTGTGCTTAAGCTATCACAGGGAACACGTTGGTGTCTTGATCCTGAGGCACGGTCCACTGCACATTATGAGAGCAGCAACGCTGAGGGTTAATGGATCCCACAAATGTGGGGTTCCTCGTTGGTGCTGGTGCAGGCCCTTCGGATCTCTTCCCTCAAACTGTTTACCATGTCTTCCCTCCTTGCATCTATCTCTTCCTCTGTCGCCCATCCCGCGAAAGCACCCTCATGGATGTCCAGCTGGATTTGTCGAAGACGACGTGCAGTGTAATCCTCAATGCTAGAGTTGAAGGAGGACATCTTGACCTAGAAACTCCGAACTCCTGCCAGGAAAACAGCTCGAAACAGAAACACGACGAGAAAAGGATATACGGGCCTCGGGGTGTCCGGGGGATTATATAGCAAAAAGTTTCATAACGAAAGGAAAGTCCAGGTCGAAAACAAGTCGGAGAGGGGCTCCGGGGCGCCCACACCATGGGCTGGCACGGCCAGGGGTGGGCCCGCGCCACCCTATGATGTGGAGTCTCCGGGCTCCGTCTCCCTCTCGTTTCTGGCTCATAATTTTTCATATTTTCTGAAAACAGAAAAATATAAGTTGAAAGATGTTTCATGAAAGTTTTCTTACCAAAACTGTTACCTATTCGAAAACTAACTCTGCAGTTCTGAAATATGCTTCCTAATAAATTCGTCCAGGATCATGGCTCGAATACAATCAACATTTTCATTATAAGGATGTCCAGAAATATAATGCTTGAGTATTTGTCCATTCACCACTTGTGAGGATTTGTCTTCAAGGGAAACAATTTTAATTGCCCCCGAACAATATACTTCTTCGATAACAAAAGGTCCTTCCCATCTGGAGAGTAATTTTCCTGCAAAAAATCTGAGACAAGACCTATACAAAAGCACTTTCTCACCAACATGAAATTCTCTTTTAGTAAATCTCTTATCTTGCCACCTTTCAACTTTCTCTTTGAAAAGCTTAGCATTTTCATCTGCTTCACTCCTCCACTCATCTAAAGAACTTAAGTCAAGCAGCCTTTTCTAGCCAGCAAGTTTAAAATCTCTATTTAGGTCTTTCACTGCCCAATAAGCTTTGTGTTCTAATTCTAGGGGCAAGTGACAAGCTTTTCCATAAACCATTTTATAAGGAGACATGCCCATGGGATTTTTGTAAGCAGTTCTATAAGCCCACAGAGCATCATTTAATTTCTTAGCCCATTTTTTTCTAGATTTGTTAACAGTCTTTTGCAAGATAGATTTGATCTCTCTATTTGATAATTCTACTTGCCCACTAGTTTGAGGATGATAGGGTGAGGCAATTCTATGATTCACATCATATTTATCAAGGGTCTTTCTAAAACCACCATGAATAAAATGAGAACCCCCATCAGTCATAAGATATCTAGGTACACCAAACCTAGGGAAAATGATGTCTTTAAGCATTTTTATTGAGGTTTCACCATCAGCACTTTTAGTAGGTATAGCTTCTACCCATTTAGTAACATAATCAACAGCAACAAGAATATGAGTGTACCCTTTTGAAGGAGAGAAATGACCCATAAAGTCAAAACCCCAACAATCAAACGGTTCAATAACAAGAGAATAATTCATAGGCATTTCATTACGTCTAAAATATTTCCAATCCTTTGACATTGATCACAAGATAAAACAAATGTTCTAGCATCTTTAAAAAGAGTAGGCCAATAAAAACCTGATTGTAGAACCTTGTGTGCAGTTCTATCTCCAGCGTGATGTCCTCCATAAGCACTACTATGACATTTTCTCAATATCTCTTGATGTTCATTTTTAGGAACACATCTTCTCATAATACCATCAACACCTTCTTTATATAATTGTGGGTCATCCCAAAAATAATGCTTCAAATCATAGAAGAATTTTCTTCTTTGCTGACTTGTAAAGGTAGGAGGCAAATACTTCGAAACAATAAAGTTAGCATAATCAGCATACCATGGACTCTCTTGAGAGCTCACTTTTATTGAAGCCAACTGTTCATTAGGAAAACTATCATTAACGGGAATAGGGTCATCCGAGTTATTCTCTAATCTAGACAAATTATCAGCAACAGGATTTTCAGCACCCTTCCTATCAATAATATGTAAATGAAACTCTTGCAAGAGAAGCACCCATCTAATAAGCCTAGGCTTAGCATCTTTATTTTCCATAAGGTACTTATTAGCAGCATGATCAGTATGAATAGTAACTTTAGAATCAACAATATACTGCCTAAATTTATCACAAGCAAAAAACCACAGCTTGGAATTCTTTCTCAGTGGTAGCATAATTCTTTTGAGCAGCATCAATGGTTTTACTAGCATAATGAATAACATTTAACTTCTTATCTACCCGCTATCCAAGAACAGCACCTACAGCATAATCACTAGCATCACACATAATTTCAAATGGTAAATTCCAATCAGGTGGTTGAACAATAGGGGCAGATATTAAAGCCTTCTTTAAAATTTCAAAAGCTTCTTTACAATCTTCATCAAAAACAAATGGTACATCTTTTTGAAGAAGATGAGTAAGAGGTTTTGATATTTTAGAGAAATCTTAAATAAACCTTCTATAGAAACAAGCATGACCAAGAATACTACGAATACCTTTAACATCCCTAGGACAGGGCATTTTCTCAATGGCTTCAACTTTAACTCTATCAACTTCACTACCTCTTTCAGAAATTTTATGTCCAAGAACAATTCCTTCATTAACCATAAAATGGCATTTCTCCCAATTAATAACAAGATTAGTCTCCTCACATCTCTGCAAAACTTTATCAAGATTCTGCAAACAATTATCAAAAGAAGTTCCATGGACGGAGAAATCGTCCATGAAGACTTCCAGAATTTCTTCACAAAAACCATGAAAGATAGCAGACATGCATATTTGAAAGGTAGCAGGAGAATCACATAAACCAAAAGGCATATGTCTATAAGCATAGGTTCCAAAAGGACAAGTGAAAGTTGTTTTCTCTTGATCAGGCTTTCTAACAGCAATTTGAGAGAACCCAGAATAACCATCAAGAAAGCAGAAATGAGTTTTCTTAGACAACGTCTCTAAAATTTGATCAATAAAAGGCAAAGGATAGTGATCTTTCTTAGTAACTTTGTTAACCTTCCTAAAATCAATGCACATCCTATAATCAACCACTTCTCTTTGAAGAATAAGTTCATTATTTTCATTTGGCACAACAGTCATCCCTCCACACAATGCACGGGACTAACCCAGCTACTATCAGCAATAGGATAAATGATACCAGCGTCAACGAGTTTCAATACCTCATTTCTTACCACATCCTTCATCTTAGGATTTAAACGGCGTTGATGCTCAACAACTGGCTTTGCATCAGGTTCAGTATTAATAGCATGCTGACATATAGTAGGAGAAATTCCCTTCAAATCATCAAGAGTATAACCAATAGCACCTCTGTGTTTCTTCAATATTCCCAATAATCTCTCCTCTTCTTCCCCAGAAAGTTTAGAACTAATAATAACATGATATAATTTCTTATCATCAATATGAGCATATTTCAGATTGTCAGGCAAAGGCTTTAAATCAAAAACAGGATCCTCCTTGGGTGGTAATGTGGTACCCAAGTCTTCCACTGGTAAATTATGTTTCAGCATCGCTGGCTGATGTAGGAAAATCTCGTCAATTTCATTCCTTTCTTCCATAAAGACATCACTTTCATGGTATTCCATGTATTGCTGCAAAGGATTGTTAGGAGCAAGAGCAATAGCAGCCAATTGTTCAACTCTATAATTCTCATTAGGCAATTCAGCTTCATAAGGTGCTTTAGCAAATTTGGAGAAATTAAATTCATAAGACTCTCCATCAAACTTTGTAAGAATTTTCTTTTTTTTTACAATCAATAACAGCACCACAAGTGTTTAAGAAAGGTCTACCAAATATAATAGAACAAGTATGACTAGAAGAAGTGCCTAGTACTAGAAAGTCAGCAGGATACTTAGTTTTACCACATAAGACCTCCACATCTCTAACTATACCAATTGGATGAATAGTTTCCCTATTATCAAGTTGAATAATCACATCTATGTCTTCAAGTTCACACGAATCAATTTCATGCATGATTTCTTTATAAAGCTCATAAGAAATAGCACTGGAACTAGCACCAATATCACACAAACCATAATAGCAATTATCACCTATCCTAACAGATAGCACAGGAACACTAGGTTTCCTAGATTTACTAGGATGAGAGACAATATTAGAAGCATCTTCACAAAATATAATGTGTCCCTCTTCTACATTTTCAGAAACAAGGTCCTTTACTATTGCTACTGTATGTTCTACAGTTATTTGTTCCTCAGGTTCTATAGGTTTCCTTGCACTTTTATTAACCACACTAGCTAACATAGAATGTTCTTTTACCTTAGCAGGAAAAGGAATTTTCTCAATATAAGGTTCATGCACAATAGAATCAACAGTATGAACTTCTATATCTCTAGCAGGAACACAATTAATAGTATCTTTATATTGAAGTTGACACAGCTAAAGTGGAAGCAATAGAGAAAATGCCATGTCCTAGGGATGTTAAAGGTATTCGTAGTGTTCTTGGTCATGCTGGTTTTTATAGGAGGTTTATTAAAGATTTCTCTAAAATATCAACGCCGCTTACTAATCTTCTTCAAAAAGATGTACCATTTGTTTTTGATGATGATTGTAAGGAAACTTTTGAAACTTTAAAGAAGGATTTAACTACTGCTCCTATTGTTCAACCACCTGATTGGAATCTACCTTTTGAAATTATGTGTGATGCTCGTGATTTTGTTGTAGGTGTTGTTCTTCGACAGCGCATAGATAAGAAGTTGAATGTTATTCATTATGCTAGTAAGACTCTTTCATGCCACTCAAAAGAATTATGGTACTACTGAGAAAGAGTTCTCAGCTGTAGTTTTTACATGTGATAAGTTTAGGCCTTATATTGTTGATTCAAAGGTTACTATTCATATTGAGCATGCTGCTATTAGACACCTTATGGAAAATAATGATGCTAAGCCTAGGCTTATTAGATGGGTCTTTCTTTTACAAGAGTTTGATTTGCATATTGTGGATAGGAAGGGTGCTGAAAGTCATGTTGTTGATAACTTGTCTAGATTGGAAAACATTACTTTTGACCCTGTTCCTGTTACTGATAGTTTTCCAAATGAATAGTTGGCTGCAATAAAGGTAAAACCCCAAGATAGTCCAAGGTATGCTGATTATGCTAACTTTATTGTTTCAAAGTATCTGCCTCCAACATTTACAACTCAACAAAGAAGAAAATTCTTCTATGATTTGAGACATTATTTGGGATGACCCACATTTATATAAAGAAGGAGTAGATGGTTTTGTGACAAGATGTTTTCAAGATCATGAACAACGTGAAATATTGAAGAAGTGGAATAGTAGTGCTTATGGAGGACATCACGTTGGAGATAGAACCGCACAAAAAGTTCTACAATCAAGTTTACACTGTCCTGCTCTCTTTAAAGATGCACGTAAAAAAAATTATCTTGTGATGAATGTCAAAGAGTAGGAAATATTTATAGACGTAATGAAATTCCTATGAGTTATTCTCTTATTATTGAACCTTTTGATTGTTGGGGATTTGAATGTATGGGTCTTTTTCCTCCTTCCAATGGTTATATTCACATTCATGTTGCTATTGATTATGTTACTAAGTGGGTAGAAGCTATACCTACAAAAAGTGATGATGGTGAGACCTCTTTGAAAATGCTTAAAGATGATATTTTCCCTAGGTTTGGTGTGCCTAGATATCTTATGACTGATGGAGGTTCTCATTTTATTCATGGTGGTATTAGAAAAACCCTTGCTAAATATGATGTTAATCATAGAATTGCCTCATCTTATCATCCTCAAACCAGTGGGCAAGTAGAATTATCAAATAGAGAAATTAAATCTATCTTGCAAAGGAATGTTAATAAATCTATGAAGAATTGGTCAAATAAGTTGAATGATGCTTTATGGGCTTATAGAATTGCTTATAAAAATCATATGGATATGTCTCCCTATAAAATGGTTTATGGAAAAGATTGTGACTTGCCTTTAGAATTAGAACACAAAGCTTATTGGGCAGTAAAAGAACTAAATAAAGATTTTAAACTTGTTGGTAAGAAAAGAATGCTTGATTTGAATCATTTAGATGAATGGAGATGTGAAGCTTATGAAAATGCCAAGCTCTTTAAAGAGAAAGTTAAAAAATGGCATGATAAAAGAATCCTTAAAGAGAGTTTCATGTTGGTGAGAAAGTTCTATTGTATCGGTCTCATCTCAGATTTTTTGCATGAAAATTACTCTCAAGATGGGAAGGACCTTATATTATTGAAGAAGTGTATCGTTCGGGTGCAATCAAAATTGCTCCCCTCAAAGATAACACTACACAAGTGGTAAATGGGCAAAGACTCAAACATTATATTTCTAGGGATTCCTATGATGAAGATGTTGATCTTATTAAAGTAATGACTCTAGAGAAGTCTATTAGAGGGAAGATTCCAGAATTTGCAGAGTCTGTTTTGGAATAGGTAACGGTTCTGTTAAGAAAAAGTTCGTGGATTACCTTCCAAGTTATAATTTATTGGTTTTTGGAAAATATGAAAAATACCGAGCCGAAGAGGAGTTAGAGATGGTGCCCGGAGGCGCCACACCACCTGGAGGCGCGGGCCCACCCCTGGCCGCACCACCCTATAGTGTGGGCGCCTCAGAGCCCCTCTACGACTCGTTTTCGACCTGGACTTTCTTTCGTTACGTATATTTTTGCAATATAACCCCCCGGACCCTCCCGAGGTCCGTATATCGTTTTCTCGTCGTGTTTTTGTTTTGATCTGTTTCTGCCAGGTTACATCTTCAGATCCAAAGACAGTTTCTTTTAGAACGTCGTCAACCCGTATGTGAATGAGTTGAAGATGAATCCCAAAGAGTTGCTGCTCAAGGATGGGGAGGTGCAGATTGAAGATGTTCGGGGCTCCAAAGGAGAAGGTAGTCTAGACGTTAGGATGGAAGAGCTAGAGCAAGAAGTCTTTAGGTACAAGAAGATGGTGGAGCGTGAAGTTGAGATCATCCACAGGATACAGACTGAACAGATCGCTGAGTACAAGAAGGAGACTTTGAAGCTTTGGGAAGAGATTTTCTCACTCACCGAGACCACCAACAAATTGCAAGCACAACTCTATGATGTGCAGAATCAGAACCATCAGTATGAGAACAGGTTCAAACGTATAAGCTCTGCTGCTAGTTTTAGGATATTAGAGACCAGGACATCATTTGTGGATGGAGAACCTTTACCTTGGAAGTCTGATGATGAGGAGGATTCACCACCACCACCGAAAAATGATTCTTCATTGGTATTGGCATCCCCTTGGCTTGTTCCAAGCTTGGGGGAGTGTCGCGGTATCACCTTTATCTTTCACCCTTTTATGTTTTAGTAGGGTCATATCATGAGTAGAGAAAATATCAGATAGTATGGTTTGCAGTATGGAAGTGTTGCTCTCTAGTTGGTTATCATTGTATCCCTTGGTTTGAGTTGTCGTAATGAAATATTAATGAGAAGTTTCATCATCTACTTGTTTCACTTTATTTTAGTTTGCAATTTTTGTTATGTGATTGATCTTGTTATTAGTGTTGGTATCAATGTTGGAGCTTCAAGATAATCTAGTGGATTTTGGCAAACTTAGCATTGGTCATTAGAAACAATTCGTTGAGACTTAAGTAGAAAAGAGGGAGTTGCATGTAGATATATTATTCCATGATCTTTATTTCTTGTTAGCTCATAAGCTCAGTATTCTCAAATAAGTTTGTTTGCACCTTCAAGGAAGATTGCATGATTGGCTTTATCATATATGTTTTGTTTGTTTTACTTCGATTCTTATGCTTGCTACCCGACCTTGCTAGCCAAAAACCTGTAATGAGAAGGAATGCTTCTCGTGCATCCAAACCATGATCCCAAAACCTTGCAATTTGTGTCCACCATACCTACGTATATGTGGTATTTCACCGCCACTCCAAGTAAATTTCTTGTGTGCTACCTTTAAACCTTCAAAATTACACTTGTTTTGTGCTCCTGTTTTAGCTCATCGGGACGCAAATAGAGAATCTTTATCTCACTTGTTGATTGGATTTCACACCCTGGACTAGTGGCTTCATCCGCTTATCCAAATGCTAGAAGAGCTGGCAGAGGGGTTCCTAGCCCCAAATATTAATACAAATTCTCTTCACTATTTTTGCCCCTGATTATCAGTCAAAGAATAATTGTGTAAGCAAAAGAGAAAGAGGCATGACCTTCTATACCAATTGCGTCCTTCTATGGGATCCGCTCTTGTGAAGTCTAGTTGTCTTGTGACGTACTATATTTTCTGTTTGCCATTCGTTGACGTAAACATACACCTCTCAAAATTTAGACACTCCTCCATGGTTTGTGATTGTTGGCAGGCACCCGAGGATTTGGTTAGCCATGGTTTGTGTAAGAAAGGTTGGGAGGAGTGTCAACCATTTTATACCTCTGTTTTACAAAATAAACACTCTAGCACATGAGTGATCAATGCTTCCCTCTGCGAAGGGCCTATATTTTACATATATGTAGAGTCAGTAGACCTACTTCTTTCTGTCTTAAGCAAGCATTTAAGTTGTTGTGATTCATCTAGCTACATGTTGATTTACTCAATCTTGTTCTTTATTCTTCCTTGTTTCTGCAAATGCTTTTATCTGTTTGAATACCACTTTGAAAGTTACCAATGTTTGCAAAGAGACCGCTATAATTGAGCATGATAAACTCTGCAATATATCTCTAGTATAAGGACTCTCATCGAAAGATAAGCACATTGTTAATTGTTCTCCCACCGGGAACGACGTTTGATTTTACCAATTTTGATTTACTTTTTGCACCTTTATTGTTCCTCTTCTTGTTTCAAGTTTGATTATATGAGAGGAAGTTGTTGTCTAAAATGACTTGTTCTTTGTTAGATGTGATGCCTCTTGTCCGTATTTTATTTATCGACACCTCACTCCATAAACCTGTGGTCATGTTTACTGAGTTCAGTTTCGCTTGGGGACAAGCGAGGTCTAAGCTTGGGGGAGTTGATACGTCCATTTTGCATCACCGTTTTATATTTTTATTTTCTGTTATTCATCGATATATTTCTTGTTATGATGGATCACTTATGTTATTTTATCTTATTTTGCATGTTTCATAATTTTTGGAGAATAAACACCGGGACCAGAAATCTGATGGAAAAAAGCACCGTCGGAATACCCTATTTCAGAAGATCAAAAGAAGAGGGGGGACACCGTAGATGCCTTAGAAGTCCAGATGAGGGGTCCTGCCACAAGGAGAGCCGGAGGGGGCCACCAGGGGCCCACACCAGCAGGTGGTGCCCACCCCCCCCCCCCCCCGTTGGTTGCGCTGCCAGCTGGTGTGGCCGCCCTGGCCCACCTCAGGTCTACATGTTTTGCGTACTTGACCCCCAGGGAACCCTAAGCCCCAGACTATCATCAAAAAATTATTCCACCGCCGCCTCGGGGCGGAAAACACCAGAGAGAGAAGCTCTCCGGCAGGGAGAAATCTGTCGGGAAAATTCCTCTCCGGAGGGGGGAAATCGTCTCCATCGTCACCGTCATCGCTCCAGGCATCATCAAGATCATCATCGTCATCATAATCACCACCAGCACCATCACCCTCATCATCCACTATCATCCCGCTGTAACAATTAGGGGCCTCTATAATTGTTTTACATTAGATCTCTCCCAGTGTGGATTACTTGTTAGTAGTTGATGCTTGTGAGATTTATCGGTATTATCACTTTATGACCAGATTGTTATCATCCATTATATCACCTCTGATTATGATCTGTATGATATGTTGTGAGTAGTCCGTTTAGTTCTTGAGGACATGGGAGAAGTCATGATGTTAGTAGTGAAGTTATGTTGAAGTAATATCTCGTGGTTCGATATTTAAGTTGTGGTGCTATTCTTCTAGTGGTGTCATGTGAACGTCGACTACATGATATTTCACCTTTATGGGCCTAGGAGGATGCATTGTGTATTTGGATACTAATTGTGGGGTTGTCGGAGTGACAGAAACATAAACCCCCGTTAGGAAACCAATGCACGAGGGAGCGTAGAATCCCGAAGTTTTAAGGCTGTGGTTAGATTTATCTTAATTAATTTCTTGTATTTGCGGATTCTTACGAGGGGTATAATCACAAGTATGTATTATTCCTAGTTGGGCGGTGCATTAGCATAGGTTCACCCGCACGACACTTCACGAACCAATGGATATTAATCAACCGTAATGAAGCGAAAGAACTTGACGAAATTCACATGTGTCCTCGAGATTGTTTAGTAGTCATAAGTAATACAACCGGCTTGTCCTTTGCTCTCAAAAGAATTGGGCCACTCGCTTCAATATTATTTACTACACTTTCTTTATCTGCTATATCGAAACCCTCCAAAAGCTCATTTGCTAGTGTTTATAGTAAATCCTCTATCCAACATGCTTGTCAACACCTTCTCCTCCTCGTTGGGTTCGACACTCTTATTTATCGAAAGTACTACAATACACCCCCTATACTTGTGGGTCATTAGGGGGAAAGGAGGGGCCCACACCACCCCTAGGAGCCCCCTAGGCCGCACCACTAGGTGGTGTGGCGGGCCCAGGCACCCCCTCGGGCTCTCCTTTCGACTACTTATGCCCCATAACCCTCAAACATCAGGGGTTCTTCATATTCCAAAGAAACACAACCGAGCGCCGCCGCCACCTCGAAACCCAATTCGGGGATAAGAAGTTCCTGTTCTGGCACCCTGATGACCCACAAGTATAGAGGGTGTATCGTAGTACTTTCGATAAATAAGAGTGTCGAACACAACGAGGAGCAGAAGGTGTTGACAAGCAGTTTCGATGAAGGAATAACTGTAAATGCTGGAAAACAGATTTGTAGGGGTTTTTGATTTGCAGAAAAATAAAGTGTGAGTAAATAAAATGCAGTAGTAATAATTGCAGAAAGTGGACCAATCCTTTCTTCAGCAAAGGACAAGCCGGTGTGTTTACTTATGATTAACAAACGTTCTCGAGGACACACAGGAGGTTTCTGTCAAGTGCTTTTGTTCCATGCAGCTGAATAATGTTCGGTGTTTTTATAAGTGTTGTGTGGGTGAACCTATGCTATTGTACCGTCCCATCCAAGACTAATACATAGTTGTGATTATACCCCTTCCAAGCATCCGCAACTACAAGAAAGTAATTAAGAAATAAATCTAAGCACAGCTTTAAACTCCGGAATCCTACGCTCCCTCGTGTAATGGTTTCCTAATGGGGGTTTAGGTTTCTGTCACTCCGGCAACCCCACAATTAGTAGACAAATACACGATGCATTCCTCTAGGCCCATAAATGGTGAAGTATCATGTAGTCGATGTTCACATGACACCACTAGAAGAATAACACCACAACTTAAATATCAAACATTAAATATTATTCAACATTACTTCAGTACTAACAACTTGACTTCTCCCATGTCCTCAAGAACAACACGAACTACTCACAACACATCATATAGATCATGATCAGAGGTGATATAATGGATGATAACAATCTGGTCATAAAGTGCAAACACCGACAAATCTCACAAGCATCAACTACTAACAAGTAATCCACACCGGGAGAGAGATCTAATGCAAAACAACGATAGAGGCCCCTAATTGTTACAGCGGGATGATGGTGGATGATGAAGGTGATGGTGTTGGTGGTGATGACGATGATGATGACAATCTTGATAATGCCCGGAGCGATGATGGTGACGATGGCGGTGATTTCCCCTCTCCGGAGAGGAATTTCTCGGCAGATTTCTCCCTGCCAGAGAGCTTTTCTCTCTCGGGTGTTTTCAGCCCCGCAGCGGCGGCGGAATAATTCTTCGAGAATGGAATGAGGCTTAGGGTTCCCCCGGGGTCAGGGGGGCAAAGATGATCCCCCGGTGGCGCGGCGAGGGGGTGCGCCACCCTTAGGTGTGGGCCCCTGGTGGCCCCCCTCCGGCTCTCCTTCTGGCTGAGTTCCTCCTCTAGACTTTTAGGAGCCCCCGGATGTCCCCCTTCTTCTTCTGAAGTTCTGATATATGGTATCCCGACGATGCTTTTTCCATCAGATTTCCGGTCCCTGTGTTTATTCTCCAAAAATTAACAAACATGCAAAATAAGATAAAATAACATAAGGGATGCATCATAACATGAAATATATCAACGAATAACAGAAAATTATGATATAAAATAGTGATGCAAAATGGACGTATCACAACCTGCCGGGACGGGAATTCGAAGGAGGTCATCGCCATCATCACTGCCACCACTTCTCCATCAACCATCCATGATTCCCCCTTCCATGCGTGAGTAATCCCCGTTGTAGGCTAGAGGGATGGAAGGGATTGCATGATATCGTTCATGCAATAATGCTAGATTTTTAGGGCATAGTGCCTAGTATCTGTTGTTAGTGTTTTCTATCGTTGTTGCAACTTGTTATGCTTAATGCTTGTCACTAGGGCACGGGTGCCATGGTCTCAGATCTGAACATGTTATTGTTTCATGAGTATAATTATGTTTCTTGATCATATCTGCAAGTTGTTTACACACATTGTTGTCCGGAACCCGAGGCCCCAAAGTGGTAGAAATTGGGACAACCGGAGGGGATGGCTGTGATGTGAGGATAACGTGTGTTCACAGAGTGTTAATGGTTTGCTTCGGTGCCTTATTAAAAGGAGCACCTTAATTACCAGTAGTTTCCCTTGAGGCCCCACTGCAAACAGGCTGGTAGGACAAAAGATGTTGTGGAAGTTTCTCATTGTGAGCACGTATGACTATAATGGAACATGTGCCTGTGGTTTGCCTAGAACTTGGATGCTTTGTTATTATCTATCTGCGATTCCCATGTTATTATTATATGAACTATCTTATCCATGCAACGCCCGTTCATCCATCCCTATGCCTACAGTATTTTAATCCTGTTGTTTCTCGCAAATGCTACTGTTGTTACTATTTTACTCCTACTGTTATTTTACTACTGTTACTGCTATAAAAATGTTACAACTGATAAACTTTTGCGACCAAGTCTACTTTCAGGTGCAGCTGAATTGACAACTCAGATGTTAAGGCTTATAAATATTGTTTGGCACCCCTTGTGTCGAATCAATAAATTTTGGTATTACTTCCCTCGAAAACTGTTGCGATCCCCTATACTTGTGGGTCATCATACTCCAAGTTCGACAAGTCGATGTTGTCAGGGTCTGCCGCATCGTAAATATTATCAGTGTTGAAAGCAGGAGGGAGCCATATAAGACGAGTCCTAGGTTCTAGCCAAGTGAGGTATTTGTCGAATGCCGCAGTGTTGTGAGGAGGGTTGATATGTCATAAACATATTCTTAATTTCTGATGTTCCATGTTGTTTTCTTATTGTTTCCCACATGTTTGTTATACACTTGATGTCATTTTTATCGATTTTCCGGACTAACCTATTGACAAGATGCCACAGAGCCAGTTCCCTGTTTTCTGTTGTTTTTAGTTTTAGAGAAGTTGTTCTGGAAATATTCTCGAAATTGGAAATTTTGAAGCCCGGAAGTCTTAGAATTCCCGAAGGTTCCACGGAGTCCCAGAGAGACCCAGAGGGGGGGCCACAGGAGGCCTACACCATAGGGCGGCGCGCCCCCTGGCCGCGCCATGGGGTGGTCTGGGGCCCCCGGGCCTCCACCGCCTTTGCCATGTCACCTATTTATACCCCCAAGACGTAAACCCTAGATAGATTCCACTTCGTCCCGAAAAACACCAGCCCCCCTATTCTCCTTGTAAGCTCCTGGCTTTCATATAATTTGAAAATCACACCATAGGGTTTTTGCCCTATGGTAACACTTTCAAAAAAAAAAAAAAAACACCAGAGGACACCGTCATCATCATCCCGAGATCGGGAGGGTTCTAGAGCTCTCCTCGGCACCCTGTCGGGAGGGGAATTCATCACCGGAGGGGTCTACACCACCATGCCCTCCTCCGAAGTGATGCATGAGTAGTTCATCCCTGGACTACGGGTCCATAGAAGTATCTAGATGGTTGTTCTCTCCACTTCGTACCTCATGTTTAGATCTTGTGAGCTGCCTCACATGATTGAGATCATCTTTATGTAAGGCTACATGTTGTGTTTGCTGGGATCTGATGAATGTTGAATGCTATGTCTTCTGATTATCAATCTATCATGTTATGTTCATGCATATGTTATTTATGATCTTGCATGCTCTCCATTATTAGTAGATGCTCTGGCCAAGTAGATGCGCGTAACTCCAAAAGGGGGTATCTTTGCATCTGTGCTCGAGTGACAGAAACGTGACGGATGGAGGATGTGTTGTTGCCATTAGGGAGAAAACAACAGTGTTTACCTAGTTTACATTGTTTACATTACACACTTTGCTTACTGCGATAATCTGTTGCTAGAAACTTAATACCCAACGTTTGTTCGGATGATATTCGGAGGGTGGATTATTAGACATAGATGCAGTTGGATGACGGTCTATGTATTTTGTGGTAATGACCGCATGAATCACATAGTAATATTTATGTCTTGCATATGCACTACGGTGCAGCCTTCATTTTTGTCAATTGCCCAGTTGTAATTTGTTCACCACACATGTTATTTATCTTTCACTAAGAGACACCACTAGTGAATTGTGCACCCCAATCCATTTTTCTCATACTGATAAACACCTACTGCTTTCACACTGCTTTCATCCTGCTGCAACTGCTTTCATATTGTTTTCCTGTTGTTTTCCACACCATACGTTTAACCTCTTTGTGTTCAGCAAAACTAGTGAAATTGACAACCTCACTGCTACGTTGAGGCAAAGTGGTTTTATTGTATTGTGTAGGTTCCACGTTGCTGCTGAACCGGTAGTGCGCCCTGCCACCTCAGATGCATCAACCTTTAGAGATTGCTTGTCCTCCTACCGGCCGATTCAACCTTGGTTTCTTTTCTCAGGGAAAACTTGTTGCTGCAGTCTTCACAACCTTTCACTTGGGGTTTACCAACGTTTGCATCAAGGTTTTCTGGCGCCGTTGCCGGGAAGGAAGAGAATTTCTGCAAGGGGATTCTCTCACTTCCAATCTCTTTTCTTTGTTTTTGTTTTGCTTATTTTATTTTAATTTGTCTTGTTTGCTTCTCTTTATAAAAAACACAAAAAAAAATAGTTCTTATTCTAGCTGTAGTTTTTTTCCTGTTTTTAGTCTTGTTAAAATGACTACTCTTGAGAACACTAAGTTGTGTGATTTTACTAGCACCAACAACAATGATTTCATTAGCACACCTATTGCTCCACCTGCTCCTACTGTTGATTTTTATAAGATAAAGCCTGCCCTGTTAAACCTTGTTATGAGAGAGAAATTTTTTGGTCTTAGTACTGATGATGTTGCTGCCCATCTTAATAATTTTGTTGAACTATGTGAGATGCAAAAATATAAAGATGTAGATGGAGATATTATTAAACTGAAATTGTTTCCTTTCTCTTTGAGAGGAAGAGCTAAATAATGGTTGATGTCTTTGCCTAGAAATAGTATTGATTCTTGGACTAAGTGTAAAGATGCTTTCATTAGAAAATATTATCCTCGTGCTAAGATTTTATCTTTAAGAAGTAGAATTATGAATTTTAAGCAACTTGATAATGAGCATGTTGCTAAAGCTTGGGAAAGAATGAAATCTTTAGTAAAAAATTGTCCCACTCATGGACTGACTACTTGGATGATCATCCAAACATTTTATGCATGTCTGAATTTTTCTTCAAGAAACCTTCTGGATTCAGCTGTTGGAGGAACCTTTATGACCATGACCTTGGGGTCAGCAACAAAGCTTCTTGATGATATGATGGTAAATTATTCTGAGTGGCACACTGAGAGAGCTACAACTGGTAAGAAGGTAAATTATGTTGAAGAAACCTCCTCTTTGAATGAATGACTTGATGCTATTATGTCTATCCTTGTGAATGGCCATGCTCCAATTCATCCAAATAATGTTCCTTTAGCCTCTTTGGTTGCTCAAGAATAACATGTTGATGTGAACTTCATTAAAAATAATAATTTCAACAACAATGCTTATAGGAATAATTTTGGTAGCAACAATTATAGTCCATATCCTTTTATTAGTGGTAACAATGATAGAACTGGAATGTCTAATAAAAGAAATTCAGAAGTTGAAAGAGCCACTAAAGACTTTATGCAAAAACAATATGAGCAAAATAAAATATTTACTAAAACCATGGAGGAACAATCTGCTATGCTAAGAAATACTAGCTATCAACTTGAGAGTTTAAATAGACAAATATGTGGGTTGCAAGTTAAAATTGCTCATGCTGAAACTTCAATTTCTTCCATGTCTGAAGCTCAATCTTCTTTGATTATAGAATGACTGCTAAAACTGAAACCATATATGAGAATCCTTTTGCTGCTACAAATGCCATTCAAATCCGAATTGATGATAATATTGGGATGTTAGCTGAATTTCATGCTAGATGGGAAAGAGAAGATGAAATAGCTAGAAAGAATAATATAGCTAATGTTTGAACCATTACCACCACTAGTAAAACTGAAGCTTCTCATGCTAGGAAACCTTCTACTATAAATGGTAAAGTAATTGGTGTTGGAAACACTCCCACTTCTGCTATTAAAATGCAAAACTGCCTGAAACTGCTAAAAATGTTCCTGATAAAAGGGCTGAAATTTTTAGAAACATGGGAGACAATGGTCCCATTATCTTTGATAAAAATGATCTTAACTTTGATGATTGCAACATAACTGAAGTGATTAAGTTCCTACAAAATCTTGCTAGTTATCCTAATGCTAGTACTACGAATATGGGTTTCACAAAAGATATTACTCTCATGCAAATTAGAGAGCATGAATTAAGATGTGAAGCCTCTATCCCTAGGAAGCTATATGATGGATGGGAACCCATTATTAAAATGAAAGCGAATTATTTTGATTGCAATTCTCTATGTGATATTGGTGCTAGTATCTCTGTTATACCCAAGAAACTCTATGATATTCTTGATTTACCACCATTGGAACCTTCTTATTTGGATATTCGTCTTATTGATAATGTTAGAAAGAAACCTTTGGGAGAGTTGATGATGTTCTTATCATGGTTAATAATAATTTTTTCCCTGTTGATTTTGTTGTCTTGAATATTCAATGCAATGTTTCTTGTCCAATTGTTTTGGGAAGACCTTTTCTTAAAACTGTTGGTTCTGTTATTGATATGAAAGATGGGAATATTAAATTTGAGTTCCCACTCAAGAAAGGTATGGAACACTTTCCTAGAAAGAGAATGAAGTTGCATTTTGATTCTATTATTCGAAAGAGTTACAATTTGGATGCTTCTTCACTTGAAAATACTTGATTCCACTTTTCTGGGCCTAGCTAAAAGGCGTTAAAGAAAATCACTTCTTGGGAGATAACCCATGGTTTTATTTTTTGCTTTGTTTTTATCTATTTACTTTGAGTCAAGGGGTTGTATACTTCTGTATCAACTCCTTTTTATCTTTCTTTTCATGTTTTAGTAGTGCCAAGTAAGGTTTCTGACGAGAGCTAGAGTTGGTTTTCGGATTTCTGCGCAGGAAACAAATTTCTGCTGTCCACCATAAAAAATCCTATAAATCATAGAAAGATCGGAATGACATGAAATTTCTTGTGCTTATTCCTCGACTAATTCCGCAAATTTTTTGTTCTTTAAGTTTTTCTATCTGGCCAACGTAAGTGCCTCAAACAAATTCGTCTTTACAGACTGTTCTGGTTTTGACAGATTCTGCCATTTTTCTTGCATTTCCTCTTTTGCGATATCAAGTGGATTTATTTTCTTCACGAAACATCAGTGGATGTAGCTAATATTTAAAAGTAGCAATTAACACTTGTTCCATGCTGAACAAATAGATTTTTAATTGTTGCACTAACCCTCTAACGCGAATTACTCTTTGAGTGTGGTGTGAAGGAAGTTTTCAAGGGTCAAGAGAAGAGGGTGATATATGTGATCAAGAAGAGTGCAAGGTCAAAGCTTGGGGATGCCTGATGAGCCACAAGTATAGGGTATCGCAATAGTCTTCGAGGGAAGTAAAACCCAAATTTATTGATTCGACACAAGGGGAGCCAAAGAATATTTGTGAGCCTTAACAGGTGAGTTGTCAATTCACCTGCACCTGAAAGTACTTTTGTTCGCAGTGGTTTATCAGTAGTAACAGTTTTATAGTAGCAGCAGTAGTGAAATAATAGCAGAAGTGGAATAAAAACAGCAGCAGCAGCAGTAGTGTTTGAAATAAACAGTGGATTAAATACTGTAGGCATGGGGATGGATGAACGGGCGTTGCATGGATAAGAAGGTTCAAATAATGATCATGTCACGGGCATTGCAGATAAATATGATAAAGCATCCAAGCACTAAGTAACCATAGGCATGTGTTCCATAAATTGCCGTACGTGCTCGCAATGAGAACTTGCACAACATCTTTTGTCCTACCAGCCCGTTTTCAGCGGGGCCTCAAGGGAACTACTGGTAATTAAGGTGCTCCTTTTATTAAAGCACCGGAGCAAAGCATTAACACTCCGTGAACACATGTGATCCTCACATCGCAGCCATCCCCTCCGGTTGTCCCAATTTCTATCACTTCGGGGCCTCGGGTTCCGGACAACAATATGTGTAAACAACTTGCAGGTATGATCAAGAAACAATAATTATCATCGTGATTCAATAACATGTTCAGATCTGAGATCATGGCACTCGAGCCCAAAGTGGCAAGCATTAAGCATAACAAGTTGCAAAAATGTCAATAGCACTAATAGAGGATACTAGGCACTATGCCCTAACAATCACGGCATTATTACATGAACGATCTAATCCAATCCCTACCATTCCCTTCAGCCTACAGCGGGGAATTACTCATACATGGATGGGGGAAACATGGATGGTAGATGGAGAGGCATTGGTGATGACGATGGCGATGATCACCTCCACTTCCCGTCCCGGCAGGGCGCCAGAATAGGAACTTCTGATCCCCGAATCGAGGTTCGGGACGGCGGCGGCGCTCTGTTGTGTTTTTGTGGAATATGAAGAACCCCCTCGGTTTTTAGGGTTGGAGGCTACTTGTAGTCGAAAGGGGAGTCCGAGGGGGGCTCTATGGGGCCCACACCCCTACGTGGCGCGGCCTAGGGGGACCCGCGCCAGGGGTATGTGGCCACCCTGTGGCTCCTCTCCTGCCCCCCTTCTGGCTCCCGGGGTCTTCCGGGGTGAAAACATCAATGCGGTCTTTTCTGGGCAATTTCCCGGAAGTTGATTTTTCTGCATGAAAACAAGACATCAAAGTAATTCTGCTGAAAACAACGTTAGTCCGTGTTAGTTGTATTCAAAACACACAAGTTTAGAGGAAAACAATAAGAAAAGTGTTCGGAAAAGGAGATACGTTTTCGACGTATCAATGCCCCTGTGGTTCATCCAAGCATATTTTAAGAAGACTCAAACATCTAAGCTCGGGGATGCCCAAGGCATCCTCTTCTTCATCAACAATCTATTATTATTCGGTCACATCATATGAAGTTTACTTGGAGCATCTGTTTTTTCTTTTGTTTTCCTTTGTTTTATTTTGTTTTCCTTGCTGCAATATTATAGTTCGACCCTAGCATTCTTTGTTTTGGAGAGATACATGCTCTGCTTTTTTGTTTGAATACTTGATATACTAGTATTCTTAGTTTTTCTTCTAGTTGCTGCAAAAATTCCTATTTAGCTCTTGTTTTCATTGCATCTCTTGTTCAGAGATGTTAGTTTTAGTAGTATTATGTTAGTACTCTCATGTTTGCTTGTTGTAGCATGTAGAGAGTTTTTTTAAAGCATGTTTTGTATGGTGCTTGTTGAGAAAAGAAACTGCTGCTTTTCGTAGAATTTATAACGGTGCAAGTAGAAGCTTGTATAGACTGTGGCTAGACTTTTTCATATCATGCTGGATGTTATTTTAGTTCTAAAGCCTTGTGGTTATTTAGTAGCATGATTAGCCTCAAATAGCTGAGAGTGTTTAATGTGGCATTGAAATAATCATGAGTTGTTCTTGTCATATTGAAGCATAAATTTGTGTTGTTCTCCTTTGAATGTTTTATTTGGTAGACTTGGCGCATGCTCACACCATGTTTATGACTATGAACCAGTCACTTATAGCCTCCATGATCATTTAGTTTTTGAACCTGTGGTACCACTTATGCTTTGATTAATGATGTTTATGTCGCTATGCATGATTATGGTTCTTATGCTCTCTTGATTTGTCGCTCCCAGTCTTTTGCTAGCCTCCACATGTACTGAGTATGAGCTGTACTCGTGCATCCAACTCCCAAAAACCAAAGTTTTCCCATTGTGTCTACCATACCTACCTATATGTGGTATTGAACCGCCACTCCAAAGTAAATTGCTCATGTGTTACCATTAAATTTTTCAAAATTACTCCTGTTTTGTGCTCCTGTTTTAGCTCATGAGGACGTAAATAGAGAATCTTTATCTCACTTGTTGATTGGACTTTCACACCCTGGACTAGTGGCTTCATCCTCTTATCCAATGATAAAAGAGCTCGCAGCGGGGTGCCCAGCCCCAAATTAATAACACAAATTCTCTTCACTATTTTTGCCCCTGATTTATCAGTCTAAGCATAATTGTGTAAACAAAAGAGAAAGAGGGATGGACTTCTACCTAGATGCGTCCTTCTATGGGAGACGCTCTTGTGAAGTCCAATTGGCTTGTGACGTACTGTATTTTCGGTTTAACATTCGTTGACATAAGAATACACATGTCTTAAAATATAGACACTCCTCCATGGTATGTGATTGTTGGCAGGCACCCGAGGATTCGGTTAGCCATGGTTTGTGTAAGATGGTTGGGAGGAGTGTCAAGCTTTTTATACCTCTGTTTAATAAAAATAAAAGTTCTAGCACATGAGTGATACATGCTTCTCTCTGCGAAGGGCCTTTCTTCTAATCTTATGCTTAGTCTCCATCTTCTAACTTTATGCACGATTGAGAGAGCATAGTTACCATTCTGAGTTTTATGTGAATTTGTCCCAGAAACATTATTAATTGATTCTTGATGTGTTAGTTCTTGTTCTCTAATTATTTGTTCTAGTCTTCCTCGTGAAATTTGAAGGTGTCCTGGCATTTATGTTTTGCCCCACTCTTAAGGACTACGAAATATCACTTTGACATGTTTTCTCTATACTTGAAACAAATGTATATCTTTCGTTGCATTGTTATTCATGATTTTTTATTTGTGTTACTTCTCATGATGCAAGGTGATTGCTATGATTTATTATTAAATTATATTTATCATGCCTGTGTTTAAGTTATATGATCTCAGCTTACTTAGGCTTTTACATTATTGATGATCAAGTTTATGTTGGTAGCATGTCACCTCGGAAATTATGTGTTTTTACCGTTTACCTACTCGAGGACGAGTAGGAACTAAGATTGGGGATGTTGATACGTCATAAACGTATCCTTAATTTATGATGTTCCATGTTGTTTTCTTATTGTTTCCCACATGTTTTCTATACACTTTATGTCATTTTTATCGATTTTCCGCACTAACCTATTAACAATATGCCACAGAGCCAGTTCCTTGTTTTCTGTTGTTTTTAGTTTCAGAAAAGTTGTTCTGGAAATATTCTCGGAATTGGAAAATTCGAAGCCCGAAAGTCTTAGAATTCCTGAAGGTTCCACGGAGTCCCGAAGAGACCCGGAGGGGGGCCAAGGGGGCCCACACCATTGGGCGGCGCGCCCCCTGGCCGCGCCATGGGGTGGTGTGGGGGCCCCCGGACTCCACTGCCTTTGCCCTTTCGCCTATTTATACCCCTGAGACGTAAACCCGAGATATATCCCACTTCATCTCAAAAAACACCCTAGGCCGCCATCACCGTCATCACGAGATCGGGAGGGTTCTGGAGCTCTCCCCGGCACCCTACCGGGAGGGGAATTCATCACTGGAGGGGTCTACACTACCATGCCCTCCTCCGAAGTGATGCGTGAGTAGTTCATCCCTGGACTACGGGTCCATAGCAGTAGCTAGATGGTTGTTCTCTCCACTTTGTACCTCATGTTTAGATCTCGTGAGCTTCCTCACATGATCGAGATCATCTTTATGTAATGCTACATGTTGTGTTTGCCGGGATCTGATGAATGTTAAATGCTATATCTTCTGATTATCAATCTAGCATGTTATCTTCATGCTTATGTTATTTATGATCTTGCATGCTCTCCATTATTAGTAGATGCGCTGGCCAAGTAGATGCTAGTAACTCCAAGAGGGAGTATTTATGCTCGATAGTGGGTTCATGCCTCCTTTGCATCTGTGCTCGAGTGACAGAAACGTGACGGATGGAGGATGTGTTGTTGCCATTAGGGAGAAAAACAACAGTGTTTACCTAGTTTACATTGTTTACATTGCACACTTTGCTTACTGCGATAATCTGTTGCTTGCAACTTAATACCCAACGTTTGTTTGGATGATATTCGGAGGGTGGATTATTAGACATAGATGCAATTGGATGACCGTCTATGTATTTTTTTGTAATGCCCGCATGAATCACATAGTAATCTTTATGTCTTGCATATGCACTACGGTGCAGCCTTCATTTCTGTCAATTGTCTTGTTGTAATTTGTTCACCACACATGTTATTTAGCTTTCACGGAGAGACACCACTAGTGAAATGTGGACCCCGGTCCATTTTCCTCATACTGATAAACACCTACTGCATTCACACTGCTTTCATACTTCTGCTACTGCTTTCATACTGTTTTCCTCCTGTTTTCCACACCATATGTTTAACCTCTTTGTGTTCAGCAAAACCGATGAGATTGACAACCTCACTGCTACGTTGGGGCAAACTGATTTGATTGTATTGTGTAGGTTCCACGTTGCTGTTGAACCGGTAGTGCGCCCTGCCACCTTGGCTGCATCAACCTTCAGAGATTGCTTGTCCTCCTTCTGGTCGATTCAACCTTGGTTTCTTTTCTAAGGGAAAACTTGCCGATGTACTCTTCACAACCTTCCACTTGGGGTTTACCAACATTTGCATCAAGGGTCATGAAATGCGAATTCCCCACTTGAGGTTTATCAACAATGTTCTATCATGTTATCTTCATGCTTATGTTATTTATGATCTTGCATGCTCTCCGTTATTAGTAGATGCTCTGGCCAAGTAGATGCTAGTAACTCCAAGAGGGAGTATTTATGCTCGATAGTAGGTTCATGCCTCCTTTTCATCTGTGCTCGAGTGACAGAAACGTGACGGATGGAGGATGTGTTGTTGCCATTAGGGAGAAAACAGCAATGCTTTGTCTAAGGATGATGTTATTGTTTACATTACACACTTTGCTTACTGCGATTATCTGTTGCTTGCAACTTAATACCAAACGTTTCTTCGGATGATATTCGGAGGGTGGATTATTAGTCATAGATGTTGTTGGATAACGGTTTATGTATTTTTTTTGTAATGCCCGCATGAATCACATAGTAATCTTTATGTCTTGCATATGCACTACGGTGCAGCCTTTATTTCTGTCAATTGCCCAGCTGTAATTTGTTTACAACACATGTTATTTATCTTTCACGGAAAGACACCACTAGTGAATTGTGGACGCCGGTCCTTCTTCCTCATACTGATAAAACATCTACTGCTTGCATACTGTTCCTGTTGTTTTCCTACTGTTCTCCACACCATATGTTTAACCTCTTTGAGTTCAGAAAACCCGGTGAGATTGACAACCTCACTGCTTTGTTGGTACATAGAGATTTGATTGTGTTGTGTAGGTGTGACGCCCCGAGATCGGGCACTATGCAGATTTCAGCATTCCCGCCAAATCCGCATAATAACCGATTCCAGGTTGCCATTTATGATAACATTACAATAGTTCACGAATAATCCACAATTACAACAGGAACAGATAGATACAAGATGACTCACACGAGCCGGGGTTACACCTGATACAATACAAAGGTCCAAATAACAGCGGAAGAAACAAACGTCCGTCTACGGACAAGATCCAAATTGGACTAAGAGTCCTGAAGATAACCGAAGGCGTCCAATCCCTGCCCAGGCCAAGCCGGAGGGATTCCCAAGCTAACGTCGTCAGACTTCAAACCTGTTGACTGCAATTTGGAATTTGCAGCCACGAAAGAGATTCGTGGGTCAGTACGGTTAAGTACTGGCAAGGGGGATAAAACCCATACTCACAAGTTACCGGCGTAGCCAGTCATCACAAGATACAAATACTTTAGGATCAACGGAAAAGGAGGGGTTATTGCAAATAAGCGACAACAGGCTGCACTAACCAACTACAGAGATTATATTACTTCCAACTATCAGAAAGGAGATAAGATCGAGTGATAGTAACCAACTGAAAGATAACTTCAAACAAACCCATCCTGGACCTCGCCCCTTTAGCCAAAGAAGCAATCCGAGGATAACTCACACAGTTGTATTAAAGGTGAATCAAGTTATTGTGTGAATAAACCTATTACTAGTCAAGTTGTTAATCATGGGGTGTAACATGGTTGATCATTAGGTTTAAGTTGTCCTGAGTACTTGTTAGCCAGTACTTTCACCAAGTAATCCATAACCGCGGAAAACACGGCTTCTCGAGAAGATTATCCCTGCAGGGTTGCACCAATTTAGCCGTACACTCATGAATGTCCCGCCAGATGGGATGCCTCCCACCAAGCGGGGCACTCAACACAATCCAACCCTTCTTCGCATCAAGCCCAAAGCACCTTGGGCGCACGGCTACTCGGGCCCAGAAGAAAATGGACCCTCATAGCACTCTAAGACCGTGTCCCCCTATATGCCGACTACGAAAGTTCCACCCGGGATCCAAGGGCTCGCAAGATCATGCATGCAGCAAATGGAAAACCCGAACTAAATGAGGCGATTTGGACGAGATGCGAATCGGGTCAAACTGGGGGGGAGCCCATACTCCCCGAATGCGGGTAGTGCGCTCATCATGGATCAGTAGACAAGACCCTTTTCCTATTAGGGTCGACACTAGCAGGCCTCAAAACCATAAAGGGCCTCCTGCCGGTGCCTTATCATCAGATTTATTATTAATAGTAACATTAGCATGATTGATTGATTGATTAAACATCGAGCCCCCAGAACATAATGAAATAGTAACAGAAAGTAACGGGTAACAGACTCGAGCAAAACAACCCTAAGCATGATAGTAAGACACGGGCAACAAGCAATGGTTATAGGTATGGGGGTGAGGCAGTAACAAGGTTAAGGGATTCATGTGATGGGTTCGTAACAGAAACAACTACTACTAAGGCTAGCATAAAAGAACAACGGAAAGAATCGGTAACAAGTGATGAAAGGCAGCCATATGGCAGCAAGTGAGTATACTTGCCTGAGATCCCGCAAGGTAGCAGAACTTGTCGTTGCTCACATCATCTCAACGTCCTATCCGAGAAGAAGCAACGAACCTCGAACAAACACCGGAATGCAACAATTACTACTACGGCAAAAGATCCAGCATGATCAAGATATGGATGCATGTCATGTTTAATAGATGCACCAAAGTAAACTAGTGGATATGATACACAAGCTTAAATGGATTCCATATGCAAAGATTGCATATGGCAAACCCATGCCTTATAGTTGAATTAATTGTTCTAACACTAAGCATCATGTGTAAGTGAGTTAGAATGATGCATGCATGATGAAGAACAAGAAGGTAACAATATTAGATGCAATGGGAAGGATGGTTAACAAGTTTAGAAAACATTAATAAGTTTGGAAGTTATTGTTACTTAATGATGTTGAACAAGTAGTGGTTGTTATCATCAAGTTAAGTTGGTCAAACCAAACAACAAAGTTGATATTTGAAAAGGTTATCAAATTTTAGTGGGATTACATGTTTCACATTTTGAAATTGGACTTTGGATTATTTAATTATGAATTAAACAATATTAAACAATTTTTAATTGAATTAAACAAGATTTAAATTGTTTAGGCAATTTAAATTATTCAAACCAGAAAACAAAAATTATATTTGAATAGAGTATTTAAAATGGTGTGGAAAACATATTTTATTTGCATTTATTGGATTAGTAATGAATTAGTTATTGATTTCAGAAATTTGCAATTGATTTGTTTGAATTCACATTTAAATTGCATTTTGAAAGTTCAAAACAGTGAACAAATGTTACCAAAAGATAGAGAATTGAATTTAGATCAGAGTGCATATTTTATTTGCAGTTTTTGGAGTTTTAAAACTAATTTTATAGACAAAACAAATCCAGGGACTAATCTGTTAGTATTTGGACTTAGATTGGAAAACAGAAAGCTTAACAAACGTTTTGCACCCACGAGGAACGTACCCACACGCTGCCAGGTGGGCCCCGTGGTTCACTGTGCCCGCGTGGCACCGGAGGGGCTGACGGATGGGCCCTAGCTGTCAGCGCTCGAAGTGGAAAATAAGGAGAAAAGGTGTGCCCGCGGGGGATCGAACCCGGGCCTAGGGAGTGCGCGCGCGCGAGCTGAGGCTTGCCACTGCGTTGCTGTCGAATTCTTGTCAGGTAAGCAGATGCGCAAAGGATAAGGTTCAGCTTCGTGCGCGTTTGCTGAAACTGACGAAACGCGACTGAACATTGACGGTAACAGCGCGGTGGCCGGCGGCGATCGCTGTTGCTAACGTCGTTGAGCTTGCGTGTGCTGGTGCTGGGGTGGGTGGTGTGCATGATAGCGTCTCAGAGAGGACAGGGAGGAGGAAGGAGGCACGGCGATCACCTCCGGTGTAGTGGATGCAGAGGGTTGGGGGAGACGGCCGGCGGCGAGCTGCGTGGACGGCGGCGTGGCTACGGGTCCCCTCGTGCTCCACTTAGGTGTCGGTGATGGAGAGGGGACGGTGGCAGTTCCGTTCCAAGCTAGCCAGCGGGGAAGCGCACGGTGACGGCGGCGATCAACGGCGAGGTTCAGAGAGTGGCGACAGTGGTTGCAGCGGTGAGGTCCCGAGAGAAAAATTGCGCCGGGAGAGAGGGAGAAACAGCGGCGGCGCGAGGGGGAAGTTGTAGCTTAGGGTTAGGGCAGGCCAGGGAGGGCCCTAGGGCTATTTGTAGGGTGCTAGGGTGGCGGATCGCCGTTCCCGTGGTGCTGTCGTCGACGTGGAGGGCGGCATCGCCCTGCCGTACTGTTTGAGGACGAAGGAATAGAACGAAGCGGTACGGGTTAAGTGAGTGTGGGTTGGGCCTTGCGCTAGTTAGGGAGGTTAGCGGGCTGGGCCGGCGGTAGATAGGTTAGTTGTTGCGCTGCGCTTTTATTATTTTGTTCTGCTTTATTTTTTTTTGCTGAAAAGGTTTTGTAAGGAAAAATGTTAAGGGTTTGGTTATTACAATTTTCAGAAAAAAATTAGTTTAAGCTAATTAGGTAAAAGAAACCAAATTGCAAGATTGGACTTCAGAAAAGTTGATATTTAAAAGGTGTTTGCATTTGAAACCAAATTTTGAAGGAATTGGAATATTCATTAAACATTATGAAAACAATCATTTTCATAGGGTGGACCCTAAGGTCAAGTTTATAAAAAGCAGTTGAGTGAGTGTTAAAGTTTTTTTAACTTCAAAAGGGGTTGTGTTTGAGGCATTTTGGGTTTGAAAGTGAGGGTGATTTAATTAATTGCTTGAAGATAGTTGTTTGATTAAACCCAACAAGTTAATGAAAGATTTGGTTTCCACTTTGGAGTTAGCCATTAGGGTTTTAACAAGAGGGGGAAAGTTATTAACAAGCAATTGGATTAAACAGTTTTCAAACTATTGAAGAACAAATGAGGGGTGTAGTTTGCAAGTTTGAAATTGCAAAATTTTTGAGCAAGGGTGAAAGTTTAAATTGTTTTGAAAATTTCAGTTGTGATGCAAACATGGTGCAATGCAATGTGATGCATATGATGCAAGCAAACAAACAGGTAACACCCCAGGTGTTACAGTAGGTTCCACGTTGCTGCTGAACCGGTAGTGCGCCCTGCCATCTCAGTTGCATCAACCTTCAGAGATTGTTTGTCCTCCTACTGGTCGATTCAACCTTGGTTTCTTTTCTAAGGGAAAACTTGCCGCTGCACTCTTCACAACCTTCCACTTGGGGTTTACCAACGTTTGCATCAAGGGTCATGAAATGCGACTTGTCCATTTTTATAAGCCCAATTCAAGTTATCAACAATGTTCTTGAACTCGGTGATGTACTTGTCAGACCTCTTTGGAAAAAAACTCGTGGCCCGCAACTGTTTCTTGTCCAGTCTACATAACAAATGTAGGTACGTTAGACTAGTATAATTGACTACAATGATCACTAGGTAAGCACATTGGGAATCACTTACTCGTGAAACAATGTGTCAATGTCCTTATAAAGTATAAACTGGAGGGGTCAATTGCAACAATCCAAATTGTCTCATTACCTTATTTGGCAAATGCCACTCCACTGCAATGAAACAGACCCTCGTACATATCATCCGCCGAAGATGTTGTTCGACTGAACACTTTGGATTCAAGTCGAACGACATGTCAAAACCATATGGCTCTGAGGTAACTTATGCATAATAAAATTTAGATTGTTAATCTAAGCCATATCGGTGATAGTCTGAACCTATATAGCATATAAATCTTACCATGTCAGAGGTAATAGTGTCGAACTGATCGGTAAGTCAAGATATAGAGTTTTAGATGGACCCCATTAGAGGTAAACTTTGAACCATCTCACAAGCCATGTATCCCGACGTTCAAGATCACCACCATCCTCCCACTGCATATCGATATCAGACACTAGTCTGCCAATTGAGAAACGCTCTCAACTCCATACGGACAGAAGCACCAAGCACCCACCCATATTGCATTCAACCTTGTTCTTACCCTGTTGGATCTAGGCCTGTAGGACTTTTCCCCTTTGGCATGCCTCGTCCAACTGCATAAAGAATAAAATAATGTTCACAATTCATTACATCATACATAGAAATTTCAGGACTGGGTATGGAAACGTGGTTACCTGATGCAGCACACCCCATTCCACCAAGCCCATCACCAAGTGGACCCACGACAAGATCACGAACAAAGGAAATGCACGATAAGGTGAACTCAATCCTCTCTCTCTATGTTTCCGATGACTTGGTGAATGGTTCTCTACCTCATGGAAATTACCTATGTGTGCTCAGGTTTGATCCCACCATGGACCCCCAAGACGATGCCCAAGATGCCCAAGACGGTGCCCAAGAAACCATGGAAGAAGTCGGAGAAGATTGCATCGAAGAAAGAGAAGAGACGGAGAAGGGAGGAGGAAAACTGGGAGACCAGACTGGCTCCCCTTACCTCCCCAGGCTGGACCCCAAGCAGAAGGAGTTGGCCTCCACCCCGGCCTCGGGTCGTCCCTCATGTGCGCTAGGCCGCCTGCCCACCCGAAGGGGCCGGCCTCCACCCCGGCCTCAGGTCGGCTCCCCTGGGCCCCCAGGACGGCTCTCGATCTGCCGCGCCCACCCCAGCCTAAAGACCCAGCCAGGCCGGCCCCTGAGGCCGGATGCCCTGAAGACACGCAAATGAAGGGTTTTCTCCCCTTTTCCACCTCCACCTACCCCCTTGGCTATAAAAGGACTTCTCGGGCTAGATCTAAGGTTAGAGATGAATTTAGAACTTTGAGCTTTGCTCTTGTACCCCTCTTGTGAGCCTACTCCTATGATATATATACCTAGGACCATATCAAGGATACTCCTATGATGTGTATCTAGGATCGTATCAAGATTCATCGGGTTACCTATCCTTCCCCTTGGGATTCAGTTAGGGACCTTCCAATCTTCCTCAACTAACCCTTGAGGTTCTATTGGCGTGGTGGACCAGCCACGTGTGTGAAGCGGTTTGCGATAAGGTGAGTTCGGTTGAATTTATCATACCTTAGGCGGCCGTTGCGGCTTAGTTGATGGAAGATTTGGGTCTTTCAGTTCCAGCTAGTTATCTCCCTTTTGTTTGCCCATGTTTCCTCTTGATTCCCCTCTCGTGTTCATCGTTCGTTCCTCGTGTTCTTGGTCGATTCGTGAAGATCGGGCCACCCAAGAGGTAACCCCTCCATACCATATTGTATTAGAGCCAAGTTGACACAAATTCGCCCCCACTATCCCCCTTTCCAATATTTTCTTCTTCCACCATAAATTCAAAATTTTCACCAAAAATAGCCAAAAAGTGATTTCGACCGATCTGTGGATTTCTTGAGTTTTTCGTGAATTTGAGCCATGGATTTGTTGCTTGAGACCATTCCCCACCTTTCTATTCAGCCACTTTCCTCCAATTTGTCCAAAAAAGTTCTTGGATTTGAAGGAATTTCGAAATTGGGAAAAAATCCCAGAAAAATCCTGCTCTTCGATTCCTGGACAGATTTTCAAAGTTATTTTTCTTTGTCGTTGTTGGTCCGATTTGAGTGATTCAAGTTTCCACATGAAGCCCACAACATCATCTATGCATCTACACCAACGGATCGACACGACATTGATAACCCCGCTTGAACTAACACATTGTTCGTGTACCTTGCCCATTCGGACTAGCTCTTTTACATCGCTTGGCATTGCACTAGTGGAACCGAGAGTGCGTGTTTGGCACTTGTGAGAGCGTAGTTTCGAGTAGGCATTGGCATTTTGGAATCATCAAAAATCAAAAAATTAAAAGAGAAAAGGAAGCAAAACATCGATGGCAATTGTTATCCCTTTTAGGAACGTGTAGCTTCGCGTCACAAAAGAGAAGAGATTGCCGGTTGACACAGTGCAAATCTTGTTGCCTCTTATAGTTTGCGGTTTGAGCTAGCGTCGTCCTTGCGTTGGTGTGGCCTTGATCTTAGTCTTCGTTAGGAACATTTCGTCTCTGCTCATCCATTGGCCGTACTAACCCCATTTATCCGTTGTGTGTGTGTTCCATTTTTGTTTTCTCCACTAGGTTTGGTTCTTTTGCTAACATTTCATTTCCGTTCTTCTCTATGTTTTACAACAAACTTTTCTTCGGATTTATTGATTTTCCTTGCCACTTTTCTCACCCATTTTCCTTCCACATAAAGTGTGTGTGCTGTTGTTTGCGGTTTCTTTCGATCTTTTTGGACTCACTTTGGACATACCGCCCTACACCTAGGATCGTCCACTAGCCTCAATACGACCAAAAAAGGTAACGTTGGGTAAGTGCGACATCCATTTCTTCATATCACCCTTGTGTGTTTTTGAGATGGATAGGGACGGACTGTTCACAAGTCCGAGCTCGGAAGATGAAGGAAACCCTTTCTTCAACGACAACGACAACGCATACCACAACTTCATCACCCACAACGACCACTTCCAACTCCGCCAACTTGTGAAGGACGGATTGGAGTGCTATGAACGTCGACGTCAAACACAAGACGCTCGATTGAATGATCAAATGACGCGCATCAATATCAACTTGGCAAATCTTGCCAACCGTCGTGGATCATCATCGTCCTCAAGGTCGAGACGTTCAAGCCGCCACACTCAAGATCATCACCAAGCTCGTCGCCATGATCACAACCCCAACATGGAGGATGGTGTACAACCACAACAACCACCACCACCTCCCCCACCACAAGCTCCTCGACGACATTTGTATTATGATAGATCACCATCACCACCTTCTCGACACCGACAAGGCCGTGGTGACCCTCTTCAACATCAACCTCAATGACCGGACCTTCGACAACATCACTCACCATGTCCACAAGGCCACGATAATTACTATGGTCACAATGACTTCGTGGAAGATGATCGTCAACATAAAAGGCCACCAAGGCGCAATGCGCGTACCCACCACCATGACCGCCAAGAGCAAGAACTCCATCAACACCCTTTCCATGAAATAGAGCATCCTCAACACCCTCACCAAGAACAAGAACTTCCTCAAAACCCTCTCCATGAACAAGAGCGTCATCAACAACAAAACCGTGACAATGATGATAGTGAACGCCGAGAAGCGCGACTACGTCACCATCAACAAACACCTCCTAATGACCACCGGTGTCATCCTCCTCATCATGACTGCCAACGTCAAGACAATGAGGATGACCCATATGATATTTCACCTCCTATCCATGATGAAGACCTACATGAGCGACCCCATCGACAAGATGAAGACAACAACATGAGTGCCCTTCGCTTCAATGTCCCAAAGTTCAATGGTGAAAATGATCCAAAAGAATATCTTGCTTGGGCTCTCAAGGTGGACAAGATCTTGGACATCCACAACTTTAGTGACAAGAAGATGGTTGCTATGGCTTCTTTGGGGTTTGAAGGCTATGCACTATTATAGTGGGATCGTCTCCAAGCGGAAAGAGTCCAGAACCGGATTTCTCCCGACACTTGGAGCGAGATGAAGGAATTCGTGAATGCTCGCTTTGTTCCTCCAAACTACAAGCGTGACCTCTTCAAAAAGCTTCAAGAGCTTAAACAAGGTTTGAGGTTGGTGGATCGGTACTACAAGGATATGGAGACCGCTTTGATAAGAGCTCATGTGATGGAACTTCAAGAGCAAACAATGGCCCGCTTCCTCAATGGCCTCAACTATCCCATAAGGAAGATTGTCGAGTATCAACCCTATGACAACATCGTTGCCCTTGTCCATCAAGCTCTCAAGGCCGAGCATGAAATTGCCGAAGACATCAAGTACAACAAGAAAAATGCTTACTTTGCATCAAGGCCTTCTTGTTCGTCCCCAATGACACAAGTGACAACACCGACCAACACCAAGAGTACTTCTAGAGCTCTCAATGCCACCAACAAAACTCAGCAACCGTTCAAGAAACACGCGCCTCCTACTAATACGTCATAAACATATCCTTAATTTCTGATGTTCCATGTTGTTTTCTTATTGTTTCCCACATGTTTGCTATACACTTTATGCCCTTTGTATCGATTTTCCGGACTAACCTATTGACAAGATGCCACAGAGCCAGCTCCCTGTTTTCTGTTGTTTTTAGTTTCCGAAAAGTTGTTCTGGAAATAATCTCGGAATTGGAAAGTTCGAAGCCCGTAAGTCTTAGAATTCCCGAAGGTTCCACGGAGTTCCAAAGAGACCCGCAGGGGGGCCTCAGGGGGCCCACACCATAGGTGACGCCCCCTTGGCCGCGCCGGGGTGGTGTGGGGCCCCCAAGGCTCCACCGCCTTTGCCCTTTTGCCTATTTAATCCCCCCGAGACATAAAACCTAGGAGGATCCCACTTTTTCCCAAGAAACACCCGAGGCCGCCGTCACCGTCATCCCGAGATCGGAAGGGTTCTGGAGCTCTCACCGGCACCCTGTCGGAGGGGGAAATCATCACTGGAGGGGTCTACACCACCATGCCCTCCTCCAAAGTGATGCATGAGTAGTTCATCCCTGGACTACGGGTCCATAGCAGTAGCTAGATGGTTGTTCTCTCCACTTTTTACCTCATGTTTAGATCTTGTGAGATGCCTATCACGATCAAGATCATCTTTATGTAATGCTACATGTTGTGTTTGCTGGGATCTGATTAATGTTGAATGCTATGTCTTCTGATTATAAATCTATCATGTCATATTCATGCTTATGTTATTTATGATCTTGCATGATCTCCGTTGTTAGTAGATGTTCTGGCCAAGTAGATGCTAGTAACTCCAAGAGGGACTATTTATGCTCGATAGTAGGTCCATGCCTCCTTTTCATCTGTGCTCGAGTGACAGAAACGTGACGGATGGAGGATGTGCTGTTGCCATTAGGCAGAAAACAACAATGCTTTGTCTCAGGATTATGTTATTGTTTACATTACACACTTTGCTTACTGCGATTATCTGTTGCTTGCAACTTAATACCCAACGTTTGTTCGGATGATATTCGGAGGGTGGATTATTAGTCATAGATGCAGTTAGATAACTAATGAGGACATCCCTAGTTCTTCACCTATTGTTACACATGAGGATGCTCCAATACAAGCTAATGAAGTAAGGTTTGGTCCAATGACAAGATCAAGAACCAAGCTATTACAACAACAGGTGAATTCACTCCTACTTGAGTATAATGTTTATAATTGTGAGAACTTTATACTACCTAAATCCATGCACACTAATGGAGGAGATCATGAAGAGGAGATACACATGGATGAAGATGGACTAGAAGAGGAGATGGAGTACAAGTACTAGCATGGTGAAAACAAGAAATAACAATTGTTATATGAAACAATTGTTATTATGATGATGACAAGGGGATGGTGCCTCCACAAGGTCAAATGCACTTAGTAGAAATCCTAACAATGTTAGGTATGGTTTGTATACCATTATTGGCCACACCCCTTAATGGTGGGTCGGTTTGTATCCATTGTGAGTCGGTTTGGGTTTGTGTCCAACCCAAACCAAGAGTCCTAGTTAGAGTAGGTTTGGTGCTTGCGCAAGGATACCCCTTTGTGGCCGCACCCCCTCTCTTAAATAGATAGAAACCGAGCCATAGCTCCTTAGACTACGTTAAATCATAAACCCTAGACCTCTAGATTGAAACAACTTGTAAGCCTTCATATGGAAGTTCATCTGCAAACTTTACGTGTTACCTGTTGTTCCACTGGGAATAAGAAGGTACAGCACCACTTGTAGTCGGTGGATTACTTGTGCAAGAGTGTGGAGTTGAGAATATCCTTGGGGTTGCTATCTTTTGCATTGGCGTCAGGGATCAGCTGGGAGAGTTCTTAGTGGCGCACTAGTTATCATATTGAAGTTATATGTGAGTTCACTGAGAAGATTGGGCCACCCCTTATCATCTTGGTATCAGATTTACATGTTGCCTCGGTGAGCTATCAAATTTCCCTTTATTTTGAGTGTTTTTATTACCTATCCAGAAATTTTCCCACAAAAATAGTTAGTTCATTGCCATAGCCCTAGATAAACACCTTAGTTTCATTACTATAGTTGTTTTTGTGTTTGATTTCGTGTCACTTTTTATCTTTTTAGATTTGTTATTTTCGGTTAGGGTTAGGGTTCTTTGTTCCCCTGGTCGAAACCTATCAAAAAACCACACAAAAATTTGCTTTCGGGTGTGTTTTCTTGTTCTAATCCGATTCCTACTAGAACTCCTACCGCGGCAGAAAAACTTCCAATTTTGCTGCTGTACCGCTGCCGCCACCCTCCCCTAGTCACTATCGGATTGCCCTTACCGCACGCTTACCAAATTCCCCCGCATCCGCAGCACACTTACCATCTACCCACCCGCGCGCTACCACGGCACACGTTTTCCCTAAAAAGCTTCCGCCAAACCCCACCGCTGTCGTGCACTACTCGTAATCGAACTGCCCCCCCCCCTCCCGCCCCATCGCGCGCTTACAACATCCATCCCGCGCCCGCATCACAGCATACCACCGCACCCACAGCGCGCTGCCGCGGTACAGAAAGTGCGCAAAACGCTGCCGCCACCGTCCTGCTGCTGCCGTGAGCTGTTTCTTGCGTGCGCTAGGTTTTCCACCGTAACGCAGTTACCTTTTGTTGTCCCGCAAGCGCGCGCGCTGCCGTGGCAGAGAAAAGCGTCTGTTTTGCTGCCGTGAGCTAAAAACTTCTGCCGTGAGCATTTGTGAGCTATTTTCACTTAGATTTTTCTTATTTTTCTTTGTTTTATCCTGTTTTCTTCATTAGGAACAATATATCCATACCTTGTGAACCTAGCCACAGCCTTTCTACAGCATATTAATAGGAACTTGCCCACAAGCATAGCTATTTTGTGCTCTGACAGGTTTCTCATTTTCATCACCACCATTGTGTTCACTTGTTTATTGGTTCATATTACTCCTAGTTGTGTTTAAGGCCATTGGAAAAATACAAAAAAATAGAAAAAGAGTAAAAGTATATAAAAAAGAGAGAAAAGAGAAAAACAGAAAATTGCAAAGAGGCCATATTGATACTATTGTTTACTAGTTGAGCTCCACTTGGTTTTTCATTGAGCAATCTTGTGCCTGTCAATTAAGAGCCTAGCTAGTGACTTTCTAGTGCATTGCAAAATCTCATCCATATATTTGCTTTTCCACATTAGTCTCCATTATTGTGTGAGTTTCCTTGGGTATTTTTTATATCATCACAAAACAGCAAATAGGACTTGTTACTTTGGTGATTGTTAGGTATCCATACCAAGCCCCACTAAATAACCTTGTTTGCTTTGGTGAGAGTTAAAAACCTGGGTATTCTCTTCTTCACATCAAAGTACATTAATTGCCTCTACTTGTGGTAAGTATTTCTATTCACTTTGGAATGGTAAGATAACCTATTGTCTTGCTAGATTTTTGAGTGAGTTGTGAGAGAGCACCACAACCTATACTTGTTTCTATTTCACTAACCTACTAATGGATATTTCTAGTGATGATCTTGTGCAGCAAAAGAAGGATCATAAGGAGGGAGTATGAGGCTTTAAGGGATGTGTTGACAAATCAAATGAGGGACAATCATAAGAATATCAAGGAGTTTGTTACTGATGCATGTGATCCTTTATATGAGGCTCTCCAAGCCGTGGAGACTAAGATGGAGGAAACACATAAGATGGCCGAGACCAACAATGGGCAAATGCAAACAATCCATGCTTCTATTGCTACATTGAATACTACCCTTGCTGGTCTTCAAACATTGATTCAACAAATATTACCACCTATTGATGATGATAATGCTAGTGTCCATAGTGATGCAAATAATGGTTTTGAATCCAATGTTGAGGTGGATAATAATCATGGCCGTGGAGCTAGAAGTGAAAAGGCCGAGGAGGATTTCTAGGTCGATCTAATCACTTGGGAGCTAGGCGTGTTCCTCTCAATAATGCTCCTGAAAATCATAGAGAGGATGATGGTTTGGGTAAGCCCAAATTTTCTATACCAGCTTTCAGCTTTGACACTATGGATGTGGAAGAATACTTGCTATGGGAACTAAAAATTGAGAAGCTATGGAGATTACATGAGTATACTAAGGATAGAAAAATAAAATTGGCTTCTTCTGAGTTTGATGGATATGCTCTTCGTTGGTGGGATACTACTGTGAGAAAGAGACAAGAAGATGGTGAATTACCCATTATCACTTGGAATACCATGAAGAGAGTCATGAGGGATAGATTTGTACCACCAAATTACATAAGGCAACAATTTGATCAATTGCAACAATTGAGGCAAGGTACTATGACTGTTGATGCTTATTATCAAGGGATGGAATTAATCATGCAAATAGCACGTGTGAGAGAGCAATTGGAGCAAACAATGCAAAGGTTCCTTTCAGGTTTGAATTATAAAATCAAAGGCATTGTTAGACATCATCAATACCATGATATGCATGAGTTATTACATCATTCTAGGGAGGCCGAATCACATATCAATGAGGAGGCTAAAATTACAGCAAGGACAAGGAGTAGATTTCCCTTGAGATCATCTACTATGCCTAGTACACCACCTCCACCATCTCTTAGCCGTGGTGTTTCATCATCCAAGGCCGAGCCTAGTGCCTCTATTACAAAGAAATCATCACAACCAGCTGCAACTGTCACGGGTTCAAGTGCTTCCACAACAAGAAATAGGGATATTACATGTCATACATGTGGAGGGAAGGGGCACTTCAAGAAGGATTGTCCAAATACAAAGGTGATGATTATTAATGAGAACAATGAGTATGAGACAGGTGATGATGTTGATCCTAATGATAATGATGGTGATGATGATGGTTATTTGAGTGATACTCCATTGGATGCTTATGCTACCACTATGCCATCTATTATTTGCACACAAAAATCTTTGAGTGTTATTCCTAGTCCTGAAAATCAAAGGTGCAATTTATTTCAAACAAAGGCTGTTATTGGTCTTAATATGGATTGCAAAGTCATTGTTGATGGAGGGAGTTGCAGGAATTTGGCTAGCAAAGATCTATGTGCAAAGCTAAACCTGAAATATTTACCACACCCTTGTCATTATCATATACAATGGTTGAGTAGCTCGGGACAAATGAAGGTGACCCATATGGTGCGTGTGGAATTTCAGATTGGCCCTTATAAGGATACTATTGAGTTTGATGTGGTTCCTATACCAGTTTGCCACTTATTATTGGGAAGACCATGGCAATTTGGTAGAAGTGTGAAGCATGAAGGAAGAGCAAATACTTATGAGTTGCATCATCATGGGAAGACTATTATTTTGAGGCCTATGACTCCACAACAAATTGTAAATGAGTCCCAATCCAAAATAAATGTGAGAGTTGAAAAAGAGAGTGAGAGGGATGAGGGAAAAAAAAATTCAAAAGCCTTGGGGGAGTGGTAGTCAAAACAATTCGAGTGGTAAAAATAAAAGAGAGAGACTATTATCCATGTTAGCCACTAAAGAGGATTTGAGGGAATTTAGGGATGATCCTACATTAGTCCCTATTGTGCTTATTCACAAGGGAGAGATTTTGGTTTCTAATGACATGACCCCTATTCCTCTTGGTGTTTCTCATGTGTTGCGGGATTTTGATGATGTTTTTCCAGGAGATATTCCCTCGGGATTGCCACCATTGAGAGGGATTGAGCATCAAATTGATTTAATTCCTGGAGCATCTTTGACAAACCGAGCCCCTTATAGAACAAATCCACAAGAAACAAAGGAGATACAAAGGCAAGTAAAATAGCTACTAGATAAAGGTTATATTCGAGTTAGTCTTTCTCCTTGTGTTGTTCCCGTTATATTAGTTCCTAAGAAAGATGGTACTTGGCGCATGTGTGTAGATTGTAGAGCAATTAATAACATCACTATTCGTTATCGTCATCCTATACCACGTTTAGATGACATGTTAGATGAATTAAGTGGTGCTACTCTTTTCTCTAAAATTGATTTGCGTAGTGGTTACCATCAAATAAGAATGAAAGAGGGAGATGAGTGGAAAACTGCATTTAAAACAAAATTTGGTTTATATGAATGGTTAGTGATGCCTTTTGGTTTAACTAATGCACCTAGTACTTTCACGAGACTAATGAACCATATTTTGAGAGATTTTATTGGTAGATTTGTGGTAGTTTATTTTGATGGTATTCTCATATATAGTCACAATGAACATGAACATATTGATCATATTAGACAAGTTTTGCAAGTGCTAAGACAACATAAATTGTATGGTAATCTTGAGAAGTGCACTTTTTGCAAAGATAAGGTCATCTTTTTGGGATATGTAGTTTCTAAACATGGGATTGAAGTAGATACATCAAAAATTGAAGCAATTCGAAATTGGCCTATTCCAACTAATGTGAGTCAAGTTAGAAGTTTTAATGGGCTTGCTAGTTTCTATAGAAAATTTGTGCCCAATTTTAGTACTATTGCTGCTCCATTAAATGATCTAACTAAGAAAGGAGTTGATTTCGAGTGGGGTGTTGCTCAAGACATTGCTTTTGATACATTAAAAGAGAAGTTGATTTCGGCCCCACTATTAATGCTACCAAATTTTGATAAACAATTTGAGATTGAGTGTGATGCTAGTGGCATAGGTATTGGAGGTGTGTTAATGCAAGAGAAGAAACATATTGCCTATTTTTCTCAAAAATTACATGGTGCACAATTGTATTATTCTGTTTATGATAAATAATTATATGCACTTGTGAGAGTTTTAGAGGTGTGGAAACATTATTTATGGCCTAAAGAATTTATTATACATAGTGATCATGAGGCATTAAAATTCTTAAAGTGCCAATCAAATTTGAATAAAAGACATGCTAAATGGGTTGAATTTATTGAATCTTTTCCATACATAATTAAACATAAAAAGGATTGGAAAATGTAGTTGCTGATGCTTTGTCAAGAAAGAATATGTTACTCTCAAATTTGGAGATTAAAGTTTCGGGTTTGGAGGGTATTAGAGATTTATATGATGAAGATAATGAATTTTCTATGCCATTTAATAAATGTAATAATGTTAAGGCATGGGATAAATTTCATATACATGATGGATACTTGTTTAGAGCTAACAAATTATGTATTAACGAGTGTTCTTTGCGTTTATTCTTAATACAGGAATATCATAGTGGAGGATTAATGGGACACTTTGGAAGAGAGAAGACATTGCTTATGTTGGCTGAAAATTTCTATTGGGCACATATGAGAAGAGATGTGTATAGATTGGTGCAAAGATGCATTACTTGCAACAAGTCCAAGTCCAAATTGAAACCCCACACTCCATTGCCATCACCTAGTACCCCATGGGAGGATATAAGTATGGATTTTGTGTTGGGCTTGCCAAGGACAAAAAGAGCACATGACTCTATCTTTGTGGTTGTGGACAGAGATGTGGGAGGAGTATTTGCCCCATGTGGAATTTGCATATAATAGAGATGTGCATTCAACTACTCAATTATGTCCTTTTGAGGTGGTTTATGGGTTCAAGCCTATTACTCCTCTTGATTTATTACCACTTCCTACACAAGAGAGAATTAATATGGAGGCATCCAAGAGAGCTGATTTTGTGATGAAAATTCATGAGAAAACAAAGGAAGCAATTGAGAAGAAAGGAAGACATGTGGCTGAAAGAGTAAACAAGAAGAGAAAGGAAGTAATATTACGGCCAGGAGATATGGTGTGCATATAATAGAGATGTGCATTCAACTACTCAATTATGTCCTTTTGAGGTGGTTTATGGGTTCAAGCCTATTACTCCTCTTGATTTATTACCACTTCCTACACAAGAGAGAATTAATATGGAGGCATCCAAGAGAGCTGATTTTGTGATGAAAATTCATGAGAAAACAAAGGAAGCAATTGAGAAGAAAGGAAGACATGTGGCTGAAAGAGCAAACAAGAAGAGAAAGGAAGTAATATTACGGCCAGGAGATATGGTGTGGGTTCACTTTAGAAAAGATAGATTTCCCACATTGACAAAATCAAAATTGATGCCTAGAGGTGTTGGTCCTTATAGAGTTATTTCAAGGATCAATGAAAATGCATACAAGATTGACCTCCCAATTGATGAGTTTGGTGTTAGCAATTCTTTTAATGTGGCTGATTTGACACCTTACCATGGAGATTATTTAGCATCGAGGTCGATGCCTTTTCAAGAGGGGGAGGATGATGAGGACATCCCTGGTTCTTCACCTATTGTTACACATGAGGATGCTCCAATACAAGCTAATGAAGTAAGGATTGGTCCAATGACAAGATCAAGAACCAAGCTATTACAACAACATGTGAATTCACTCCTACTTGAGTATAATGTTTATAATTGTGAGAACTTTATACTACCTAAATCCACGCACTTATGTATTCTCAGGTTTATTGATAACACAAGCATGAATGGAGGAGATCATGAAGAGGAGATACACATGGATGAAGATGGACTAGAAGAGGAGATGGAGTACAAGTACTAGCATGGTGAAAACAAGAAATAACAATTTTTATTATGATGATGACAAGGGGATGGTGCCTCCACAAGGTCAAATGCACTTAGTAGAAATCCTAACAATGTTAGGTATGGTTTGTATACCATTATTGGCCGCACCCCTTAATGGTGGGTCGGTTTGTATCCATTGTGAGTCGGTTTGGGTTTGTGTCCAACCCAAACCAAGAGTCCTAGTTAGAGTAGGTTTGGTGCTTGCGCAAGGATACCCCTTTGTGGCCGCACCCCCTCTCTTAAATAGATAGAAACCGAGCCATAGCTCCTTAGACTACGTTAAATCATAAACCCTAGACCTCTAGATTGAAACAGCTTGTAAGCCTTCATCTGGAAGTTCATGTGCAAACTTTACGTGTTACCTGCTGTTCCACTGGGAATAAGAAGGTACAGGACCACTTGTAGTCGGTGGATTACTTGTGCAAGAGTGTGGAGTTGAGAATATCCTTGGGGTTGCTATCTTTTGCATTGGCATCAGGGATCAGCCGGGAGAGTTCTTAGTGGCGCACTAGTTATCATATTGAAGTTATCTGTGAGTTCACTGAGAAGATTGGGCCACCCCTTATCAATAACGGTCTATGTATTTTGTTGTAATGCCCGCATGAATCACATAGTAATCTTTATATATTGCATATGCACTCCGGTGCAGCCTTCATTTCTATCAATTGCCCAGCTGTAATTTGTTCACCACACATGTTATTTATCGTTCACGGAGAGACGCCACTAGTGAACTGTGGACCCCGGTCCTTTCTCCTCATACTGATAAAACACCTACTGCTTTCACACTGCTCTCATACTGTTCCTATTGTTTTCCTACTGTTTTCCGTACCATACGTTTAACCTCTTTGAGTTCAGCAAAACCGGTGAGATTGACAACCTCACTTCTTCGTTGGGACAGAGAGATTTGATTGTGTTGTGTAGGTTCCATGTTGCTGCTGAACCGGTAGTGTGCCCTGCCACCTCAGCTGCATCAACCTTCAGAGATTGCTTGTCCTCCTACTGGTCGATTCAACCTTGGTTTCTTTTCTGAGGGAAAATTTGCTGCTACACTCTTCACAACCTTTCTCTTGGGGTTTACCAACGAGGGCATTAAGGCAATCACCTACCACCACCACTAATGCTCCTCAAGTCAAATCGAACACAATTACTTTCTTCAACTGTGGTGGAAGTGGACACAAGTCCTTCGAGTGTTCCAAAATATGGTCATGATTGTCAGCCAAGATGGTGAACGTGACTCCATGAGTGAAGGCGAATACTATGCCTTGCACCAAGTTGCTCTTAATTCCATGGGCGTGCAAAATGATGATGAAGAAAGTGTCTATTGCGACGAGGACAAGAATCCATCGCTAGTGGTGACAAGAGTCCTTACTACTTCTCCTCAAGATGAACATGACCAACGTTGCAATCTCTTCCAAACTCGTGCCGGCATCAATGGAAAATCAATCAAGGTTATCGTCGATGGCGGTAGTTGCCACAATTTGGCTAGCAAAGAGCTTTGCGACAAACTCCAATTGATTTACAAGCAACACCCACATCCCTACCATGTTCAACGGCTTAGTGACTCCAACACCTTCAAGATTCAACACATGGTTTCCGTACACTTCAATATTGGCCCCTATGAAGACACGGTTGAGTGTGACGTTGTGCCTATGACCGTGTGTCATCTTCTTCTTGGACGACCTTGGCAATATGACAAGAGTGTTATTCATGACGGGTGTACCAACCACTATAGCTTCAAGTGGAATAACAAGACATTTCTTCTCCGCCTCATGTCTCCTATCCAAGTGATCGCCGACAATGCCAAGACCCTTACACGCAAACAAGAAGAGCTCAAATCTCGTGAGATGAGTGGTGAGAGAGTGATCCACCTCAAAGAGAGTGAGAGCCACAAGCCAAACAAGAGTGGAAAAATTTCGAGTGCTCCCAAAGGCCTTGCCTTACTTGCCACAAAAAGAGAGATGCGAGAGTTACGAGATGGCCCATCCATACTTCACTTTGTCCTCGTGTGCAAAGGAGAAGCACTTGAAACTAACCCCATAACAAGCTTTCCTCCGTCTTTGTTGCCATTGTTGCAGGAATTTGAAGACGTGTTTCCCGAAGAACTACCACCGGGTCTACCTCCCATACGTGGCATCGAGCACCGCATTGACCTCATTCCGGGTGCTCCACTTCCGAACCGTGCTCCCTACCGCACCAACCCCGAGGAGACTAAGGAGATCGAGCGGTAAATCCAAGAACTACTTGAGAAAGGTTTCATCTGCGAATCACTTAGCCCTTGTGTCGTTCCGGTTTATCCTTGTCCTAAGAAAGATGATACTTCTCGCATGTGCATGGATTGTCGCCCTATCAATTCTATCACCATTAGATATAGACATCCCATCCCTAGGCTCGATGATATGCTTGATGAATTAAGTGGTGCTGCTATCTTTTCCAAAATTGATCTTAAAAGTGGATATCACCAAATTCGCAAGAGCATAGGTGATGAATGGAAAACAGCTTTCAAACAAAACTTGGTTTGTATGAATAGCTTGTCATGCCCTTTGGTATTTAGAATGCTCCTTCAACTTTCATGCGTCTTATGAATGAAGTTTTGCGCCCTTTCATTGGAAAATTTGTCGTGGTTTATTTTGTCGACATCCTTATCTATAGCAATTCTTTGGAGGATCACCTTGATCATATTTCTCAAGTCTTGTTGGCCCTTCACAAAGCAAAACTTTTTGCCAATCTTTCAAAATGCAATTTTTCAACCTACAAGCTTGTTTTCTTGGGATTTGTGATTTCCCCAAATGGAATTGAAGTCGACAACAATAAAGTTGAGGCAATTAGGAATTGGCCTAACCTGTAACATCCCAAGTATGAAAACTACCCTATAGAATGTTTGATTTCATGTTTAATTAATGTATTGCATCATGTCATCATATTGTTGCATTTGTTTCTGTTGTTTTGCATCTGTTATTCCTTGTTTTCACCATGAAAGTCAAACAATTTCAAATGCTTGTTTTCATACTTGTTCTGTTACAACTTTTGGAACCAAAATAACAAATAAAAACACCCCTTTTATTCTTTGTTTTTCACTTCTCAATTTGTTGCTTTAATCAAACCAATTTTTCAATCAATTAATTCAAGCAATTACTCTAAATCATTTCAAATTCAAACCAATCCTCAAAATCTTTAATCTTTTGAATCCATGAAGTGCACCACTAATTTGAATTCCTTAAATCACTTCTAAACCCTAGGGGAAACCCTATTGAAATTGCTTGTTTTCCTAATATTAATGAATATTGCAAATTTCAATCAATTTGGTTTGTTTTCCAAACAGCACCCAAGTTGGGTCATAACCACTTTATAAACATTATCAATTCAACCAAATAATTTTAAATTTTTTTTAAATTCATAGGGGCTACCCTATAAACATGCTTCTTTTCCTTAATGGTTCATTAATATGAAAATCTCCCAAATTGGTTTCAAATACAAACATATTTTTAAATCTCAAATAATTGAAATCCAAGCATGCAATGTGGTTCCTAATTACCTAAAAGGCTTAACTAATTTTTTTTCAAATTTTTCTATAGACAAAACCCTAACTTTTTCTTCCAAAAGCAAAGTTACAAAAAAAAATAATAAAGCAGAAAAAATAAAATTGCAGAGGAGAGGAGAGGCAGCAGCAGCAGCAACCAGCCCAGCCCGTTTATTCCTTGGCCCGTTAACCCCCTCTCCACGTCGCTGTCGTCCTCCTTCGTCTGATGTCATGGCGTACGAAGGTTTCTCCTCCGTTGATCGCCACTGAACCTCCCGATGGCGCGCCGTACTCAACCACCTGTCCCATAAAACTAGCCACCACGGCCTCCTCCTGCCGCCGCAAACCCTAGAGCTCCACCCCTCTGCGCCGCCAAGCCCCTCTTCTCCCTCGCCTCTCTGCAACTCGCCGCTGCTCTGAACCCGGCGTCGATCTCTGAACCCCGGCGAGCCCCGCCTCGATCTTCCACCGCCACACCCAGCTAGTTCCAAAAATCGAACGCCCACGGTTGCCTCTCCCTTTTCGACACCCGCACGCCCTCTGTGAACCACGGACACGCCGCCGCCGTCTGCTACCTTTCCTCCGGCCACCGATGGCGCTCCTCTGAACTTCTGCTCGCCGCCATCGCCGTGGTACAGCTCGTCGTGATCCAGCTGCGTGGATCGACTCGCCGCAGCTCCTCCTTCCTCTACGACGCCTCCGATGAGCTCGCCGTCGACTGGATTGGCGCCGCCGAGCACGCCTCTGTCGCCGCCGAGGAGCTGCACCGTGCCACTGCAGCCATGGTGAGCAGCCGCTGTCCACCCTCCTTTTCCTCCTTGTTCCTGTCCGCAACGTGAACGCGCACCAGCACGCAACACCGCACCACTCCCAGCACCAGCACGTCGAGCACCGCCGCCACAAACATCTCTCGTCGACGGCGAGTTCCCTCTGTCATGTCGAGGAAGAAAGTGTTCGTCAGTTAACTTCAGTTAACTTGGCTCTGATTCGTTATACCCCCCGCGTCGCTGTACCTGTTAACGAAGCTGAATCCACCGCAGTGGTTGCACTGCCGTACGCGCGCCCGCAGGTGCAGGGTTCGATCCCTGCGGCTGCGAATAAACCATCTTTTTTCTCCAACACGGCTGACAGGCAGGGCCCGCTTGTCTGCGACCCTGTGGCCACGCAAGCACGCGCACGCCACGCTGTCCTCCGTGGCCCACTGGCAGCGGCTAAGGCTAGCCACAGTGCGGTGCGAAACGAATTAAACATTTCTGTTTTAAAATTCTATTCTTTTAATTTGCAGAATTAATCCCTAAAAGAAAAACTTAATAACTTTTAATCCCTAACTCTAAACAATAAAAGTTATATATGTTTTCTGATCCAAATTTCATAACCTTTCCAAATAATCCATTTGTATTCTGTTTTGAGTTTTCAAAATACTTTTAAAATTCAAATTTGAATAATTCAAATGCAATTTGTAATAATTCATAACTAATTCATACTAATTCCAAATAATGCAAACAAAATATGTTTTTCATACCATTTCACCTCACCTTTTCAAATATAAATTTTGTTTCCTGGTTTGAATAATTAAAATTGCCTAAACCATTTAAATCTTGTTTAATTCAATTAAAAATTGTTTAATATTGTTTAATTCATAATTAAATAATCCAAATTCCAAATTCCAAATGTGAAACATGTAATCCAACTAAAATTTGATAACCTTTTCAAATATAAACTTTGTTAATTGTTTTGAGCATTTTAACTTGATGAAAACAACCACTACTTGTTTAACACCATTAAGTAACAATAATTGCCTAACCTTATCAATGTTTTCTAAAATGGTTAACTATCATTTCAAGTGCATTTAATATTGTTATCTTCTTGTTCATCATCATGCATGCATCATGTTTAACTACTTACACTTGTCAATCAAATGTAGATCATTGCTTCAACCTAAAGCATTTGCATCCATATGCAATTCTCATTGCATATGGATCCAATTAAATTGTGTTACTTGTCAAGTAGGCTACCTTGTTGCATCTATTAGCATGACATGCATCATATTTGATTGTGCACTATGCCATGTTAATGATTGCTTATCTTTCTGCAATGTTTGTTTGCTTCTTCCCGGATAAACGACGACGTTGAGACCGACGATACTTACGACATCCCTTCTAAGGATTTAGCTCAGTACCAGGCTACTGGGTTTTGCAGGCAAGTTATCACTCACATGAACCACTGCGTTCCTTTCAACATTGGTTACCGATACTTTCCGTTGTTCTTTTCTGCTAGCCTTAGTAGTAGTTGTTTCCGTTACGACCCTATCACATGAATCCCTTAACCCTGATATTGCCTCATCTCCCTTCCTACAACCATTGTTTGAGCCAGTGTCTTACTAGCATGCTTAGGTTGCTTTTGCTCGAGTCTGTTACCCGTTACTTACTGTTACTATTTTCTATTACGTTGTGGGGGCTCGATGTTTAATCAATCAATCATGCTAATGTTACTATTAATAATAAATTTGATGATAAGGCACCGGCAGGAGGCCCATGAGAGGTTTTGGAGCCTGCTAGTGTCGACCCTAATAGGAAAAGGGTCTTGTCTACTGATCCATGATGAGCGCACTACCCGCATTTGGGAAGCGAGTATGGGCGCCCCCCTCAACTTGACCTGATTCGCATCTCGTCCAAATCGCCTCATTTAGTTCGTGTTTTCCATTTGCCGCATGCATGTTTTTGCGAGCCCAGCGCAGGGTGGAACTTTCGTAGTCGGCATATAGGGGGACACGGTCTTAGAGTGCTATGATGGTCCATTTTCTTCTGGGCTTGATTAGCCGTGCGCCCAAGGTTCTTTGGGCTTGATGCGAAGAATGGTTGGTTGTGTTGAGTACCCCGCTTGGTGGAAGGGCCTTTCCATCTGGCGGGTTATTCATGAGTGTACGGCCAAATTGGTGCAACCCTGCAGGGATAATCTTCTCGAGAAGCCGTGTTTTCCGCGGTTATGGATTACTTGGTGAAAGTACTGGCTAACAAGTACTCAGGACAACCTAAACATAATGATCAATCATGCTTCACCCAATGATTAATAACTTGACTAGTAACAGGTTATTCACACAATAACTTGATTCACCTTATTTCAACCGTGTGTGTTATCCTCGGATTGCTTCTTTGGATAAGGGGCGAGATCCAGGATGGGTTTGTTTGAAGTTATCTTTCAGTTGGTTACAATCCTCGATCTTATCTCCTTTCTGTTAGCCGGAAATGGTAGAAATCTCTGTAGTTGGTTAGTGCAGCCAGTTGCAGCATCTTTTATATCCCTTTCCTTCCGTTGAACCCAAAGCATCTGTGCTTGGTGTTGACGGGTTACACTTTGGTGAACTGTGAGTCTTGCTTGCCAGTACGTTGATGTACTGACCCCTTTGGGGCTGTGGTTTACGCATACGGCGTTTCCGAGGATCTACATGGTGGCTACTACGTGGAGTATGACGACGAGACTGCTGACGAGTAGATAGCGGACCCGGGCAGGATCCGAGACTTCGTGGATGGGCTCCGTCTTTTCGTTTCCGGCCTCTTAGGCCTATTTGGTTCTTGTGTGTACTCAGACATTTTGGATGCTTTCGCTGTGATGTAATGATGTATTGTTGGGTCATGTGCCCTCTGAATGATTGTATTTGCTATTCTCTGCCCTAGTGAGGGCCAGTTGCAACTTATTTCAATCTTTTGTGTCGTAGAGATCTGTTGTGATATCACTTGTTAAACGCCGTTGACGTACCATGTGTGTATGGTTGAAGTACGTCGACAGAAGTGCCTTTGATCTCTAGTGGATAGTTTACATCGACGATGGAATAGCAGGGCTTGTGTTGTCGCGCATAAGCGCAGGCCTACCAGGAAGCTGGGACGTGGGAGCAGTTATGCCCCATAATCCAAGCATCTGCTATCCAGTTCGTACGGTGAGTATCCCCTAGAAATCAGGGTGCGACAAATGGCATCAGAGCCTGTCTGCCTGTAGGATCCCTTTTTACTGGTCGCAGTTGAGTCTAGAAACTATTTTGTAGCTATATAGGAAAAATGAAACGTGAGAGTAGGAATTCTGTTCTTTTTCTTCTTTCCCCACCCTCCCTCCCTTTTCTGGTAAGGAAGTGCAACGTTGATTTCTCCCTTCTCATCTAAACTTTCAATTTAGGATTTCACGAATTCTGGTTTCTCTAGGATGGTTATATCTACTAGACCATAGGAATGGAGGTGGTTGTGACATGATTTATCATGTTGCCTACTCATGATTGAGAACGGAGGCGTGTAAGCCCCGGAAGCAGATCCTCTATTCCTTAAGCAGTAGATATTGATCCTTTAGAAGCCCGGATGGGTTTTCCATAGTACCTCAGGAGTTTTGTTCTCGTTTTCCCGGTGTTGCTTCGTTATCCTGCTCTTCTAAACATCCTTTTCGCCCGTTGAAATCTTGTTGTTGTTTTCCACTTCAAATCTTCTACCGGCGTCTAATCAAAGTTTCCCCGTTCATCTGCTAAACTCTATTCCAGCTAAAGTATTATTTCATACCGGAGAATCACATTCCTTTGTGTCAACAATCTTTTCCACAACATACAACCCAATTCTGGTTCCACTAAGCAATCAAAACTCTGTTCACTCCCCGGGATCTCAAATGTTGACTTCCAAGATAAGTAAGAACAATCCAATTCTAATGAGAGGCCACATATTCCTCGTTACTCTCATGTTGCTGATTCTGACATTGATGTCATCCTTGGTGTTCCATTGATATCAATAACCCTGTTCCACCCTTATTACAGATAGTCTATTCTCCAAATGAATCAAATTCTATCCAGCTATACAGCCTCCATACAAAACCTCTCCCTTTACTTGAAATGTTCCGGTGGTTTGTGAATTCCCTGACGTCTATCCACTGTGCACGATGTGTTTCACGTGTCAAAGCTCAAGAAGATCTTCCCAAGAAGTTTCCGGACCTTTTCTTTTCTCAGTAGGAATCTCGGGGCGCGATTCCTTCAAGGGGGGGCGTTTTGTAACATCCCAAGTATGAAAACTACCCTATAGAATGTTTGATTTCCTGTTTAATTAATGTATTGCATCATGTCATCATATTGTTGCATTTGTTTCTGTTGTTTTGCATCTGTTATTCCTTGTTTTCACCATGAAAGTCAAACAATTTCAAATGCTTGTTTTCATACTTGTTCTGTTACAACTTTTGGAACCAAAATAACAAATAAAAACACCCCTTTTATTCTTTGTTTTTCACTTCTCAATTTGTTGCTTTAATCAAACCAATTTTTCAATCAATTAATTCAAGCAATTACTCTAAATCATTTCAAATTCAAACCAATCCTCAAAATCTTTAATCTTTTGAATCCATGAAGTGCACCACTAATTTGAATTCCTTAAATCACTTCTAAACCCTAGGGGAAACCCTATTGAAATTGCTTGTTTTCCTAATATTAATGAATATTGCAAATTTCAATCAATTTGGTTTGTTTTCCAAACAGCACCCAAGTTGGGTCATAACCACTTTATAAACATTATCAATTCAACCAAATAATTTTAATTTTTTTTTAAATTCATAGGGGCTACCCTATAAACATGCTTCTTTTCCTTAATGGTTCATTAATATGAAAATCTCCCAAATTGGTTTCAAATACAAACATATTTTTAAATCTCAAATAATTGAAATCCAAGCATGCAATGTGGTTCCTAATTACCTAAAAGGCTTAACTAATTTTTTTTCAAATTTTTCTATAGACAAAACCCTAACTTTTTCTTCCAAAAGCAAAGTTACAAAAAAAAATAATAAAGCAGAAAAAATAAAATTGCAGAGGAGAGGAGAGGCAGCAGCAGCAGCAACCAGCCCAGCCCGTTTATTCCTTGGCCCGTTAACCCCCTCTCCACGTCGCTGTCGTCCTCCTTCGTCTGACGTCATGGCGTACGAAGGTTTCTCCTCCGTTGATCGCCACTGAACCTCCCGATGGCGCGCCGTACTCAACCACCTGTCCCATAAAACTAGCCACCACGGCCTCCTCCTGCCGCCGCAAACCCTAGAGCTCCACCCCTCTGCGCCGCCAAGCCCCTCTTCTCCCTCGCCTCTCTGCAACTCGCCGCTGCTCTGAACCCGGCGTCGATCTCTGAACCCCGGCGAGCCCCGCCTCGATCTTCCACCGCCACACCCAGCTAGTTCCAAAAATCGAACGCCCACGGTTGGCTCTCCCTTTTCGACACCCGCACGCCCTCTGTGAACCACGGACACGCCGCCGCCGTCTGCTACCTTTCCTCCGGCCACCGATGGCGCTCCTTTGAACTTCTGCTCGCCGCCATCGCCGTGGTACAGCTCGTCGTGATCCAGCTGCGTGGATCGACTCGCCGCAGCTCCTCCTTCCTCTACGACGCCTCCGATGAGCTCGCCGTCGACTGGATTGGCGCCGCCGAGCACGCCTCTGTCGCCGCCGAGGAGCTGCACCGTGCCACTGCAGCCATGGTGAGCAGCCGCTGTCCACCCTCCTTTTCCTCCTTGTTCCTGTCCGCAACGTGAACGCGCACCAGCACGCAACACCGCACCACTCCCAGCACCAGCACGTCGAGCACCGCCGCCACAAACATCTCTCGTCGACGGCGAGTTCCCTCTGTCATGTCGAGGAAGAAAGTGTTCGTCAGTTAACTTCAGTTAACTTGGCTCTGATTCGTTATACCCCCCCGCGTCGCTGTACCTGTTAACGAAGCTGAATCCACCGCAGTGGTTGCACTGCCGTACGCGCGCCCGCAGGTGCAGGGTTCGATCCCTGCGGCTGCGAATAAACCATCTTTTTTCTCCAACACGGCTGACAGGCAGGGCCCGCCTGTCTGCGACCCTGTGGCCACGCAAGCACGCGCACGCCACGCTGTCCTCCGTGGCCCACTGGCAGCGGCTAAGGCTAGCCACAGTGCGGTGCGAAACGAATTAAACATTTCTGTTTTAAAATTCTATTCTTTTAATTTGCAGAATTAATCCCTAAAAGAAAAACTTAATAACTTTTAATCCCTAACTCTAAACAATAAAAGTTATATATGTTTTCTGATCCAAATTTCATAACCTTTCCAAATAATCCATTTGTATTCTGTTTTGAGTTTTCAAAATACTTTTAAAATTCAAATTTGAATAATTCAAATGCAATTTGTAATAATTCATAACTAATTCATACTAATTCCAAATAATGCAAACAAAATATGTTTTTCATACCATTTCACCTCACCTTTTCAAATATAAATTTTGTTTCCTGGTTTGAATAATTAAAATTGCCTAAACCATTTAAATCTTGTTTAATTCAATTAAAAATTGTTTAATATTGTTTAATTCATAATTAAATAATCCAAATTCCAAATTCCAAATGTGAAACATGTAATCCAACTAAAATTTGATAACCTTTTCAAATATAAACTTTGTTAATTGTTTTGAGCATTTTAACTTGATGAAAACAACCACTACTTGTTTAACACCATTAAGTAACAATAATTGCCTAACCTTATCAATGTTTTCTAAAATGGTTAACTATCATTTCAAGTGCATTTAATATTGTTATCTTCTTGTTCATCATCATGCATGCATCATGTTTAACTACTTACACTTGTCAATCAAATGTAGATCATTGCTTCAACCTAAAGCATTTGCATCCATATGCAATTCTCATTGCATATGGATCCAATTAAATTGTGTTACTTGTCAAGTAGGCTACCTTGTTGCATCTATTAGCATGACATGCATCATATTTGATTGTGCACTATGCCATGTTAATGATTGCTTATCTTTCTGCAATGTTTGTTTGCTTCTTCCCGGATAAACGACGACGTTGAGACCGACGATACTTACGACATCCCTTCTAAGGATTTAGCTCAGTACCAGGCTACTGGGTTTTGCAGGCAAGTTATCACTCACATGAACCACTGCGTTCCTTTCAACATTGGTTACCGATACTTTCCGTTGTTCTTTTCTGCTAGCCTTAGTAGTAGTTGTTTCCGTTACGACCCTATCACATGAATCCCTTAACCCTGATATTGCCTCATCTCCCTTCCTACAACCATTGTTTGAGCCAGTGTCTTACTAGCATGCTTAGGTTGCTTTTGCTCGAGTCTGTTACCCGTTACTTACTGTTACTATTTTCTATTACGTTGTGGGGGCTCGATGTTTAATCAATCAATCATGCTAATGTTACTATTAATAATAAATTTGATGATAAGGCACCGGCAGGAGGCCCATGAGAGGTTTTGGAGCCTGCTAGTGTCGACCCTAATAGGAAAAGGGTCTTGTCTACTGATCCATGATGAGCGCACTACCCGCATTTGGGAAGCGAGTATGGGCGCCCCCCTCAACTTGACCTGATTCGCATCTCGTCCAAATCGCCTCATTTAGTTCGTGTTTTCCATTTGCCGCATGCATGTTTTTGCGAGCCCAGCGCAGGGTGGAACTTTCGTAGTCGGCATATAGGGGGGCACGGTCTTAGAGTGCTATGATGGTCCATTTTCTTCTGGGCTTGATTAGCCGTGCGCCCAAGGTTCTTTGGGCTTGATGCGAAGAATGGTTGGTTGTGTTGAGTACCCCGCTTGGTGGAAGGGCCTTTCCATCTGGCGGGTTATTCATGAGTGTACGGCCAAATTGGTGCAACCCTGCAGGGATAATCTTCTCGAGAAGCCGTGTTTTCCGCGGTTATGGATTACTTGGTGAAAGTACTGGCTAACAAGTACTCAGGACAACCTAAACATAATGATCAATCATGCTTCACCCAATGATTAATAACTTGACTAGTAACAGGTTATTCACACAATAACTTGATTCACCTTATTTCAACCGTGTGTGTTATCCTCGGATTGCTTCTTTGGATAAGGGGCGAGATCCAGGATGGGTTTGTTTGAAGTTATCTTTCAGTTGGTTACAATCCTCGATCTTATCTCCTTTCTGTTAGCCGGAAATGGTAGAAATCTCTGTAGTTGGTTAGTGCAGCCAGTTGCAGCATCTTTTATATCCCTTTCCTTCCGTTGAACCCAAAGCATCTGTGCTTGGTGTTGACGGGTTACACTTTGGTGAACTGTGAGTCTTGCTTGCCAGTACGTTGATGTACTGACCCCTTTGGGGCTGTGGTTTACGCAGACGGCGTTTCCGAGGATCTACATGGTGGCTACTACGTGGAGTATGACGACGAGACTGCTGACGAGTAGATAGCGGACCCGGGCAGGATCCGAGACTTCGTGGATGGGCTCCGTCTTTTCGTTTCCGGCCTCTTAGGCCTATTTGGTTCTTGTCTGTACTCAGACATTTTGGATGCTTTCGCTGTGATGTAATGATGTATTGTTGGGGCATGTGCCCTCTGAATGATTGTATTTGCTATTCTCTGCCCTAGTGAGGGCCAGTTGCAACTTATTTCAATCTTTTGTGTCGTAGAGATCTGTTGTGATATCACTTGTTAAACGCCGTTGACGTACCATGTGTGTATGGTTGAAGTACGTCGACGGAAGTGCCTTTGATCTCTAGTGGATAGTTTACATCGACGATGGAATAGCAGGGCTTGTGTTGTCGCGCATAAGCGCAGGCCTACCAGGAAGCTGGGACGTGGGAGCAGTTATGCCCCATAATCCAAGCATCTGCTATCCAGTTCGTACGGTGAGTATCCCCTAGAAATCAGGGTGCGACATAACCCTACTTACGTGGGTGAGATAAGGCTTTTTCATGACCTTGCCGGTTTCATCGCCGCTTCATGAAGGATTTTACCACAATTGTTTTCCCTTTAAATGAATTACAAAGAAAAATGTACCATTTGTTTGGGGCAATGCTCAACAAAAGGCTTTTGACACCCTCAAGAAATGTTTGACCAAAGCTCTGTTGCTTGTCTTGCCGGATTTTGAGAAAACCTTTGAGATTGAATGTGATGCTAGTGGAATATGCATTGGTGGCGTTCTTATGAAAAATGGACGTCCCGTTGCTTATCATAGTGAGAAATTAGATGGTGCTAGACTCAATTAACAAATTTATGACAAGGAACTATTTGCTTTGGTTAGAGTCTTAGAAGTTTGGCAACACTATCTTTGGCCTAAAGAATTTGTTTATACATTCTGATGATGAATCCTTCAAGTATTTGAAAATCCCAGTCAATTTGAACACAAGACATGCTAAATGGGTAAAATTCATTGAATCTTTTCCTTATGGCATTAAGTACAATAAAGGTAAAGAGAATGTTGTAGCGGATGCTTTGTCTAGAAAAGAGTGTCTTCTTACTCGCCTTGACATCAATGTGATTGGTTTGGATGAGATCAAAGAATTATACTCTTCCGATGTTTTCTTTGGACCCATTTTTGAGAAATGCTTGCCCAATCAAGGTTTTGATGACTACTATATTCAGAAAGGGTTCTTATTTAAGGCTAACAAATTGTGTGTTCCGGAGTCCTCTCTTCTTTTGTTGTTATTGAAGGAATCACATGAAGGAGGTCTCATGGGGCACTTTGGCCGGGACAAGACCTATGCCATGCTCTCCAACCACTACTATTGGCCTAAGATGAGGCACCAAGTTGAAAGACTTGTCAAGCGATGTCCCACATGTCTCCGAGCTAAGTCTACTTCCAACCCTCATGGTCTTTACTTACCATTGCCTACACCACATGCACCTTGGAGTGACATTAGCATGGACTTTGTGTTAGGTCTCCCACGCACTAAAACAAACATGGACTCAATCTTTGTCGCTGTTCATCGCTTCTCTAAGATGGAAAATTTCATTCCTTGCAATAGAATGGACGATGCTTTACATGTCGCAGATTTGTTTTTCAGGGAAATTGTGCATCTACACGGTGTGCCCACGTCAATTTTGTCGGATCGCGATGTCAAATTCACCTCCTCCTTTTGGAAGACTTTGATGGCCAAGCTCGGTGTCAAGCTACTTTTCTCCACCGCCTACCACCCACAAACGGATGGCCAAACCGAAGTGGTGAATCGCACGCTCTCTTCACTCCTACGGGCATTGATCAAGCCCAACCTCAAGAATTGGGAGGAATGCATCCCACATGCAGAGTTTGCCTACAATCGAGCACTACACCAGGCTAGTAAGAGAAGCCCCTTCGATATCGTCTACGGCTTCAACCCCAACACCTCTCTCGACATCCTACCATTTCCTCTACGTGAGCAAGTGAACATGGACATTGACAAGCGCACCAACTACATAAAGAAGCTCCACGAATCCACAAGAGCTACACTTGAGAAGCATTCCGAGCAACGAGCATCCATGATGAACAAGAACAAGAAGCCCATGGTGTTCCAAGAAGGTGACCTTGTTTGGCTACACTTGCGCAAGGACCGTTTGCCACAAGAGCGCAACTCCAAGCTCAAGCCAAAAGGTGACGAGCCTTTCAAGATCATCAAGCGCATCAACAACAACGCTTACAAGCTCGACTTACCACAATCCAAGTACCTCGTCCACAACTCCTTCAACGTCAAGGATCTCTCTCCCTTCCATGTATATCCAAGTGATGAGGAAGAACACGAGTCGAGGTCGACTCTTTTTCAAGGGAGGGGGTGATGCAGCACAACCCATTCCACCAAGCCCATCACCAACTGAACCCATGACAAGATCACGAGCAAAGGCAATGCACGATAAGGTGAAATCAATCCTCTTTCTTTATGCTTCCGATGACTTGGTGAATGGTGCGCTACCTCATGGAAATACCCTATGTGTGCTCAGGTTTGATCCCACCATGGACCCCCAAGACGATGCCTAAGATGCCCAAGAACGTGCCCAAGATGGTTCCCAAGAAGCCATGGAAGAAGTCGCAGAAGATTGCATCGAAGAAAGAGAAGGGAGGAGGAAAACTGGGACGCCGGCCTCAAACCCCGGCCAGGCCGGCTCCCCTTCCCTCCCTAGGCCGGACCCCAAGCAGAAGGAGCGGCCTTCACCCCGGCCTCGAGCCGGCTCCCGATCTGCTGCACCCACCTCAGCCTAAAGACCCGGCCAGGCCGGGCCCTGAGGCCGGCTGCCCTGAAGACACATAAATAAAGGGTTTTGTCCCCTTTTCCACCTCCACCTACCCCCTTGGCTATAAAAGGACTTCCCCGTGCTATATCTAGGGTTAGAGATGAATTTAGAACTTTGAGTTTTGCTCTTGTACCCCTCTTGTGAGGCTACTCATATGATTTGTATCTAGGACCGTATCAAGGCTACTCATATGATGTGTATCTAGGATTGTATCAAGATTCGTCGGGTTACCTATCATTTCCCCTTGGGATTCAGTTAGGGACCTTCCAATCTTCCTCAACTAACCCTTGAGGTTCTATTGGCGTGGTGGACCGGGAACGGGTGTGAAGCGGTTTGCGATAAGCTGAGTTCGGTTGGATCGATCATCCCGTAGGCAGCCGTTGCGGCTTAGTTGAGGGGAGATTTGGGTCTTTCAGTTCCCGCTAGTTATCTCCCTTTTGTTTGCCCACGTTTCCCCCCGATTCCCCTCTCATGTTCATCGTGTTCATCGTTCGTTCCCCGTGTTATTGGTCGATTCGTGAAGATCGGGCCACCCCAAGAGGTAACCCCTCCATATCATTACCTATTGATACAGATAAGCTAGTGTAACCGAACCCCAGCTATATTTGTAGTCTCAAACGGCTAACAACTGGAGCCACATATATGGGGCATTCGAGACACTGTCATCCGGAAAAATAGCTTGGGAAAGGACATACCACAAGTATGCCCTAGCATACCACTGCAAAACTTCATCATCTACCTCCTCTGGGCATCTTTCAAAATGTTCACAAATACAACCAAAAGTGGCACCAGCAGCTATTCCCGGAATGCCTGGCTCCCTCCCACGATATGATACCATTGTCGCACGCCTTCCCACAGTATAAGTGCTCACACAATCAGATTCCCCCTGATGGGAAGTGTCATGATCATCGGAACATCCTGCAGCGTAAGTGCGTCATGGTCATCTTCCCACAAGGCATGTGGAAAGTGTGTGTCTCCAGTCGCCAGCGGTCTACCAGCGCGGTGATGGCATATGGGTTGAACTTCGGCATCCCATGAATCAACATGTTGACAAATGGAAGCAACCCTGTCCTCCGGATGTACTGGGTGTACCCCTCGTTGTAGTGCATCGAATGACGACCTGGGGGTCTACATCCGGATCTTTAACCTTTGCGGACCTCAAGTGCAACGTGGGTAAAATATCATCGGCTGCCATATAACGGCCACGGTGGTCCATATCGTAAATCTCTTTGAGAAGAGACATAGCCCTACAAAAGAAGGAAAATTATGATTAAAACAACGAGAGATAGGATCACAATACCAAAAATTAGTAATGAATAAAAATTGTTATTTATAACAAATCTATTTAACTATTTATAGCAAATCTATTTAACTATTCAACTATCTAATACTAACAAATCAACGAGAAAATACTACACAAACATACAAACTAAAATTATAATAAACTAAAATTTACAAATACTATCCAATTATATGAACTATCCAATATTATCCAATACTTATTTACAATGAACTAAAAATACAAAAAAAACTACTATTTACAAAATGACTAGACTAGTACTACTAATAGAAACCTTACACCAAATACCTCATAATAACAACCTAATAGTAACAACATATTACTAAAAATCCACTAATATAATCCTAAAATCTAATAATAGAATCTAAGGTTTCAAAATTCACTAGTAGTAGAAAGCTAAATAGTTAGAAACCTACTAATCCACCACCAAAAACCTAATACTAACAGCCTAAATAGCTAAGAAACTAGATAAACTAGGGATCGGAAAAATCTAGAAAATGAAATGTGAGAATTTCAACCAATAAAATGTGGGGGGAAATGGTCCAATACCTTTGGAAATCGTTAGGGAACCAAATACCTAACAAATGGGCCTCCGATATTGCCAAAAATTGATGGATTTGGGGGAGAAGAGGGGTGGGGCAGCGGGGTCGTTTCTCTTCTTCTTCAAGAATAGAGAAAGGAGACGGGAAAAGAAGAAGGGGATCGGGAGGGGGACGTGCGCCTGTGTTAAGTTCACAGGCATAACGCCCTCGACTAGGGCATTAAGGAGCATAACGCCCTCATCTGGGGCGTTATGGTGCCTGCCACGTGGAAGTCCCCGTCCACGGTGGCACGGTCAATAATGACTCAGGTCTCGCGTTAAGCTATAGAACATAACGCCTTATAGGCGGGCGTTATGGAATAGTGTTTTTTCGAATTTTTTGGTTCCGTTACAGTGTGAATTTGCTACGCCAAAAGGTTATTTATGTAAAATTTCACTATCGGGAGAGGATAATTGTTCAAAACCAAAGTGTGTCTCGGTTCTCGAATTTTTCGTTGGTCTAGATGGGAAGAAAGGAACCAGCTTTGTCGTTGTTTGAACCATGAAATGACGATGCAAAGTTACTCAGAGTGGTCGGCTCCACAGGGCCGACGACAGGCCCATGATCCAGAGGAGACTAAAATGGTACGTGAAAGAGACGCTGCTGTGAGGTGCAAGGTGTCGACGTATGCAGCAAGTGTGCAGCTTAGCGAGTATAAGAACATCTCCACTCGCCCCCCCCCCTCGCCCCCAGGCCACTTTATCAGCTTTTTGGCGCGCCGTCGAAAGAAATTTCTCCTAGTCACCCCCCCAGAAGCCCAAAAAACGCAGGATCGGGCCAAAAGACGCGCCAGCGAACCCAGCGCACTAGGGAAGCTGGGGTATCGGGCGACGAAAATACGCGCGAAAAATATCGGCGGTGCCCTCGGTCTGCCAGCGAGTGCGACGGCTTCGTCCTCATCGCCTCGCCTTGTTCCCCGTGAGAATCGATGCGCCGACAGCCTTCCCTTGCCATGCGCCAGCAGCCACAGCCTTTTGTCAGGGGATTCGCCCACGTGCCCGCCTTTGATATTTCCCGCCACTTATACATTGCTCTCGTCCTCGCCCATCGCTATAAAATGGCACGCAGTTTGTCGTCGAACACGCATAGCTCTGCTCGCCCACATCCTCCGCCAAGCTCTCGCCCTCCCGCTCATCCTCCAATGGCAGAATGTTTCCCCGGCGACGGCGCGGTGGCTAACGGCTTTGGTCGCCGCTGGCTGCGCGAGGAAGAAGCCTACCTCCTCATGAGCGCGGATTACCCGACGCCGCCAGACATTCGCTTGTTGGGTACATGGCGCCTCAGCAACGGCGGCGTCCCCGTTCCGCCCGTTCCCACCGGCGAGTAGCGCCGGGCCGAGATACATGCCATTAGGGTGGCCATGCCGGTGGACGCGCAACTCGACCCACGTTGACGGCCAACAACGCGGTCGTCTGGACGACGTATTTCGAGCAGCGCCACCGCCGGTAAGTGGAGTCCACGAATGGCGCGTCGGTCGTCGCCGGTCGCAAGAACTTTGGTGGCCGCCGAGTTTGGTGGGGTGTGCCCGGACACACCCTCTCGGCAGCCCTCGACCACATCGAGGTCGGCAACACCCCGTGGATGGAGCACCCGCCGCCGCGGGGCTCCTTGGTTGCCAAGGCGTAGTTTCTCGGTATTGTCTTCTTCGTCTGCGGCCACGTCTTCGCGGTCATCTGGCTCGGCACCACAAGCTCCTCTGTTCCCCGTGATGCCGGAGCCCGAGTCTGAGCCGGAGACTCTACTACTGTGGCGCTCGCGCCGCCGTGGAAGCCTCGTTATAAACGAGGGTGGCCGCCGCGATCCCTCGCTTCCACGCTGTCGCCATAGCCTGATGAAACCGAAGGAGGAGCACGAGTGGGCGCCGGACGACATCGAGGTCGGCATCACCTTGTCCCGCGACCAGTATGCCGCTGAGGAGATGAAGCGCCAACGCCGCGCTCTCGAGGAAATCGTTGCACGTCCATGCGGCCGCGAAGAAAGGTGCGTCGTCGTGCTCGACGACAGCGACGTGGAGGCGGCCACTGCGCTGGCAAAAAAGTCGTTCAAGAACGGCGGATAGTGTTGCAGCTACGCCCCGCCCAAGGACAAGCCGTCGAGCAACAGCGACGACGACGGTGACTACACCAGGCAGATGTACCGCATCCTCGGCATCAACTAGTCGTCTATGTTCTCTCTAAATTAGTTTGAACCGCGCCGAACAGCTATGTTTTAGGCCTTTTAGCCCAAATATTAATGTAATCGTCTATGTTCTCTCTAAATTTGCTGAATTCCGTCAAAATTTTTCGAATTTTGGCAAACTTGTTTGGACGCGTCTGGGCCGACGATTGGGAGCGATCGCCCCCAGACGAAAAATTGCGTCGGCACGCCCCCAAGTGGTGGTTTTTGCGACCGAAAAAACGGGCTAGTGGCGAATGAGTGGAGATGCTCTAAGTACAATTAATAGAAGAAAAAAAAGACGGGCAAATTCAGCAACTTTGGCGTCGCTACAGCGCGACGTGAAGATGCGAAGGTATTTACACGATCACCGAATAAGCAAAAAGTGCAGAGTAGCTGCACAAGCCCAAACGACTAGACCAAGTGCGTTAATCAACAACGGTGGAAACGCAGGGAAGACTGAAGTGTACGAAGAGAGGCTACGAACGACACTGAGCATTGTGCAGCCTCTGCTCCGTCCTATGGGAATTTCGCCCGATGGGACGTGCAGCGTAGATCCTACGTACGTACGCTTATTCGGAACAGAGAAATTTTCAGGAAGTCGGGCTTGCTCGATTGATTTCCCCAAATGCACTTTGATCTGAAGATGCGCGTGCCACCTCCAAAGAGAGTTTTGTGAGACGAGGAGGTTAAGGGATGGGCAAGGCTATATCTGGGCCGACCTGCCATGGTGCAGGGTGATGATGTGGTCTGACCCTTTGTTGCTCTCCACACTAATGTATAACGGGCTTCATTCATGGCGGTAAGCTATCATTGTTGAAGGACCCTTCATGGATACTTTCTCCAATTAAAACCGAAAAAAATACTAGTACCACAAACTTATGACTGGTCAATGCCCAGCTTATTTACTGAATCATAACTACTACTACGCATAGGACATTTTCTAGTAGGACCCTTGTACGATGCAAAATACGGTGGTGTGCCACTTCGAGGGTTGGATACGTGTGTCGTACAAAATATCGGATGAAGTTCAAGATGAGTAGCACTCACTCATGTATTTTCTATGGAGTTGTTTAGTCCATTTGCATTCTCAATAACTTAATAATACTATTGCCTTATGCCTATACCAACGTAAGTCTCTTATCGTATTTTCATAGTCATTTTGATTTTGTGGCACTATAGTTAATGAAGAGAGATACTAAGAGCATCTCCAGCCGCGCCTCTAAAGGAGCCCCAAGGCTCTTTCCCGTTCGGACGACTCTCAACCGCGCCCACTCGCGCCCCCCAGAGGCCCCTCCCGTTCGGACGACCCCCAGTTCCCGTACGGAACCCCAAGCAAACCCCGCCTCCCAGGGAGTCCCATAGGAGCCCCGGACGAGACTTGCATGCAACCATAGTCACACAAATCAAAGATTCTTTTTCTCTCTCCTACTTTTTGCCACACCACGGCTTGCATGCGGGCTCTCTCTCCTCACTTTAGCTTTCCAAAATTCCTACATGCATGCTTCTATTTACACTCTTACCATTGCATTGAGGCAGTGAGTGGGAAGGAGACGTCCGCAAAGACGTTGTTTCGTCCGGACGAGCCCCCAAAGGGCCTATTTGGACGTCGATCCGAATGACTACACAGGGGCGCGAGTGGAGATTCTCTAACCTTGGCACGTGGCCATGGGAAAAAAATGTGTTTGCCCAATCACATGCATGAGCCTAAAATCATTAAATTTCAATTTAGTTACAATCCATAAGACTGTCCATAGTGGGTCGTATCTTGTGATCGTGTCTTGTTGCATGCTGAGCTTTTATATAAAACCTATGTAATGGGTAGTATATTAGGTGATGTATCTTGCGGAGTTTAGTTTTGATTCATTTGATATTAATGTTGGGGTGTCAACATTGTGACCTATTTGTGGCGACCTAAAATCAGGCAAGTCTAGACCTTCCTAGGCACATCGGAACAAAACAATTAATGGCCTGAGTTGGGGCAATAGCTAAGAACCGTATCCAATTGTACATACAACAGTGTTCTCTTCCCTCCATAATTACCCTGCCAGGTAGGCATTTTGCATATGGTTCTGTGACTACATACCAGCGTTACGGGCGGCCTAAGGCCTTTCGTAATGCACAGTATCTTATTGTTGTCCTAGGTGATGAAAAATTATGAAAGACAACATTCCTAATGCATGGTTTCTTAAGAATTATATCTAAGTGTGGATGTATTTGATGATTTCGGCCCTATCATTGTATGGCCTAACAACATTTTTTTGCCTGTGATACTGATGACCCACAAGTACAGGGGATCGCAACGGTCTTTGAGGAAAGTAAAATCCAAATTTATTGATTCGACACAAGGGGAGTCAAAGAATATTTATTAGCCTTAACAACTGTGTTGTCAATTCAGCTGCACCTGAAAGTAAACTTGCTCGCAACAGTAGTAGTAGTAAAATAACAGGAGTAGTAAAATAGTAACAGCAGTAGCAATCGCGGAAAACAACAGTATGAAAAGTACCGCAGGCATAGAGGGAATGGATGAACGGGCGTTGCATGGATAACATAGGTCATGTAATAATCTAAACATGGGCATTCGAGATAATAATAATAAAGCATCCAACTTCTAGACAAACCATATGCATGTGTTCCAATATAGTTATACGTGCTCGCAATGAGAAACTTGCACAACATCTTTTGTCCTACCAGCCCGTGATAGCGGGACCTCTAGGGAAACTACTGGTAATTAAGGTGATCTTTTTAATAAAGCATGGGAGCAAAGCATTAATACTCCGTGAACACACGTGATCCTCACATCACAGCCATCCCCTCCGGTTGTCCCAATTTCTGTCACTTTGGGGTCTCGGGTTCCGAATAATGAAATGTGAAAACAACTTGCAGATATGATCAAGAAACATAATTATACTCATGAAACAACAAAATGTTCAGATCTGAGATCATGGCACTCGGGACCTAGTGACAAGCATTAAGCATAACAAGTCGCAACAATGGTAGAAAACACTAACAATGGATACTAGGCACTATGTCCTAACAATCTGGCATTATTATATGATCGATCTCATCCAATCCCTTCCATCCCTCTCAGGCTACAGCGGTGTTTACTCACGCATGGACGGGGGAATCATGGATGGTTGATGAAGAATAGGTGGCGGTGTCGATGGCGATGATCTCCTTCGAATCCCCGTCCCGGCAGGGCGCCAGAACAGGAACTTCTGATCCCCGGATTGAGTTTCGAGGTGGCGGCGACGCTCTGTTGTGTTTCTGGGATTATGACGAACCCCCCTCGGATTTTAGGTTACGGGGCATAAGTAGTCGAAAGGGGAGCCGGCGGCGGTGGAGGTGCCCCCCACACCACCTGGCGGCGCGGCCTAGGGGGACGCACCCAGAGGTGGGTGGTCTGGGCCCCTCCTGGCTCCCCTCCAGGTTTCCTTCTGGCTTTCGGGGTCTTATGGTGTTCTAAGCTCAATGGGGTCTTCTGGGCAATTTCCCGAAAGTTGATTTTTCTGCACAAAAATGAGACACCAAGGTAATTCTGCTGAAAACACCGTTAGTTCGTGTTAGTGGTATCCAAAACTCGCAAGTTTAGAGAAAAACAATAAGAAAAGTGTTCGCAAAAAGAGATACATTTTGGACCTATCAGATACCGTGTAAGAGTTGTATACTATATAAGATACAACCTCAAACTCTTTCTTCATTAAATATAGTGTCACATCAGCATATTGCCTATGATACCGCGCTAAGATGCCACCATTACGGATGACCTAAAAGATACAATGCATTGTATTACTCCCCCAGTTCCAAATTAGATGACGTGGATTTGTCAAAATATGGACGTATCTATACACTAAAATGCATCTAGATACATCCATATATTTGAAAAATCTATGACAACCAACTTGGTATGGAGGGAGTAGTTATTTCTTAAGTTTTTATTACGCATATGATAACGTGATAAGAGAAAGTGCATTGGCACATGACTTATGTCCAGTTCTAGACGTTGTTTTTTCTTTTGCACCGACTCTAGTGCTAAATAAAGTCGTCTAAAGGATCATTGTGCTGTTGCGACCTGGGTGTCGGGCCTCATGTAGAGGTTGCCCCCTCCCTGCCGACAGATCCCCTCACCCTCGCCCTGGTCCGATCAAGGCCAGTGTCAATAGCTTGTTGTGAGTTGTTGGATGGTGTGTCCTGCTTTGCTTCAGGTAAAAACCCTCTGCCGCTTCTGGCCGGTGCCGACAATAGCGACATTGTTGGATGTCGTCTTCCTAGTTGGAGACGTTGTTGGGAAGTCTCTACAATCCACCCATCCCATGTGCGCCCCAGGCGAAAGCATAGGTCCAGTTTCTAGATCGGAGGACGACGGGGTCACTACCCCTCTAGGGTGTCCTCTTGGAGTGGAAATCCATGCATGCCATTTGATGTCTTAGCCACTCTCCGTCCAGGTCCGCCGATTACTCCCAAAAATCGTCCGAGTTTCGGAGGCGCTTATGTTTTCGTGAAAGCCAGATTAGCTAACTCCCGATCCACCTTGATCACATCGGCCTATCAATGTGTCTCCCTCTCTTCGAGTGGTGTCGTCTGCCGCGCTGGTTAGATAAATATGAAAGCTTAAACGAGTGATGTCTTTGTGGATTGATCGTGATTTTAATGCCGACCTTGTATCCCCTCTTCCCCTTTTCTAGCTTTGTATTAGAGGTGGTTTGTTGTCCTCTACGCTCTCTTGGAGAGGTTGAGTTTCTTCCTCATTTTTCTTATTTCGTTTTGAGTCACTTATACTCGTTTAGTCCTCTTAATGAACGAAAACTGTAGTGATTCTGCTTTCCGTAAAAAAAAGTAATCAATTTTAGCTACAATTCATATGCAACTAGAAAGTTCCAAGTACAATTAAAACATATTTGTAACTCTTAGTTGCACAAACCAAAATGCAAATCGAACAATACCGAGTTCACCGACCTGGAGAACTAGCCAACAAAGCAAATTAGACAAAGATCATCCTCTAACGTGCATTACCCAATAGTGGGTCACTAAGATGTGGGTCCACGTCTGGCGACCCCACATGTAAATGACCCTAAGTCGAGGTCCAATGATCTCCCCTCCCAATATTCTAGTGCTTTGACCCATTGGAGTAGTCCACAATGCAACTTGTTCACTCCTGCTGTTGTGCAGAGACTTCAAACAAACCTTGTACTAGTGGTGGGTATGGGTGGTTCAAAAACGGAGCGAGTCAATAAATATGTGTGGTGAGGTCAATTGAAGTGCATAAGAGAATACTATTAGAATCAGTATTATGCCAAAACAATAATTCGTCTAGGCACCAAGAGGATGCACCACAAAGGTACTCCTACTACTTTATTATGTTATTTTTTCCTTAATGCAATTTCTTTGCCTACAGTACTACTATGTTGGCATGGTTATCACAAGTTCACAACAATGTCATTTTGACACTTGAGGAGTGTCTAGATGTGTCAGTTTTGTTGTTGGAATATACTCCCTCCGTTCCATATTACATGATTCTCAAATAGATGTATCTAGTACTAAAATATGGCTAGATACATCTATGTGGAAATCATCTAATATGGAACGGAGGGAGTACACATTATATTGTAGTAGTACAAATTTTGACCACTCTCAGTACAAATGTAGGAGTACATAATAGGTATACTTTGTACTGAATGTGAAGTATACATGTGAAACTAGACACTGAGCCATGTGTAATGTACACACGTAATCTTTAGCCAAGATCTGCAAGACTTCATTGCAAAGAAATCCCAAATGGTAAAAGCAACGAAAAAAAACAAGAATACTCGGTCCCTGCATGGATGGACGGGGTGTGAGCCCACGCTTTCTCTCTCTCTAGGCCTGTTTCTCTCACCTCCATCACACCACAAAGGCGAGAAGGACTATAAAGAGAGGGCAGGGCGTGAAGAGTCCATTTGTTGTTTCTGGAAAGAGGAGAGAGAGAGAGGGGGAGAGTTGAAGGAAGGAGAGCAAGGAGTCCAAGGTAATGCACCAGCAGAAACGCCCCTCTTTTCTTTTCATCTCCTTCCCCTCCAAGCCTCCCAATAAAATCTCCCCACCGGTTCCTTCACGCCCGATCGTCTCACCCTAACCCCTCCACGATTCCTGGAATTCTCCCTCGCAATCCCCTTCTCCAGGTTGCTCCTCGTAGTACTACTACTTCCGCTCTTCACTGGTAAATAAATAATCTTGTTCGCCTGTGGTGGGGAATCACGGATCGGTTTAGATCGGGTCTACTCGTCGCTTTGGTCGATCTCCTCGGTTGGTTCTTCCCGAGGTTGGATTGTTCGAGGAGGGTTTCCGTCGTTTCGTGTTCTTGGTGGGGATTGCGCCCTGTTTCCGTGTTGATCGAGGGTTTTTCTGGGGGTTTTGCCATCTCAATCCATCCTGGATTTTGGGGCGATGGATCGAGCCCCCCCTGCATTGTGATGACAGCTTGTATGATTAACCCGCTCCTGGATTTGGTCGCAAAATTATTTTGATTTCCTTCCCCTGCTTACTAGTTCTGGATTTTTTTTTCTGATTTTGGTATGCATGTGCATTGCGTGATGGCATCTTTCTGGGATGAAATCTTTCCGGTATTTCACTTCTGTTCGACTGCCAGAAAAAATCATGTAGATTTTAACAAATCGTCTTGTGTTCGTCCAAATCATCCTGCGGTGCTGTATTGCGTACAGCCCTCTGTTCTGTCCGGTTTTTTTTTTTTTTTTTTTTTTTTTTTTTTTTTTTGCCTTTGCTTTATGTAACGATCAACACAGTGATTTCATCACCTCCGTTTGTAACATGAAACTCCTGGTGTTGCAGGACCATTGCATCTACCTGCATTGTGTGATTTGTGCCATTACATCTTCCTCTTCCTGGCATGGGGGATTCGCAGGATGGTCCCAAGTTTGGGGCTTTTGGTGACAGGATTCCTGGTGCTGCATTGGGTAAAGCTGATGACATAGGGCTCCAATACATGGCCGGTGCTACTTCAGAGGCAGGGAGAGCTTCCCTAAAGATGAGAAGGCCGCCGCCTTCACAGTTCACCATGTACGACGCTGCGCTGATCCCAAGCAATCAAACTGCTCTGGGGTTCTCTCATTGTGATGGTTTACCCGATGAGCAATCGTTGGCATCAGCTTTTGGGGACATGAGCTTCAAGAATCACACAGATGGTTCTCCCACTAGTTCCGCAGATTCTGTGCTGGTAAATGGGCTCTATCCATCTGGCCGTGCCAAGTATCATTCAGGGCTCACACCTCCAGGTCTTACATTGAGCCCACCGATTGTGCCTGCAAATGTCCATGATGATTTCAGGTCTCTAAATTTCAGTGCTCAACATGTTAATCAGAAACCAAACGAGTTAACTGTTGAACACCAACGACAAGCTCATAGATTTTCACCAGACTTCAGGAATTTCCCAAAAGACTTTGGTATGCACAACCTGGATACTTTTTCCGGTGGTGCTCCTTACGAGGAATCAGCTCTGTCTGTCTTACCCGTCCAGCACCAGTTTTATATGGATGGGCAATCTCAGATGCATGCATCTTATGGTCAGCAGTTTGGTTCAAGCATCATGTGGCCGCAGTACGCTATGGAAGCACCAAAATACCCGATGATGCAACCGCAGTATGTTTACCCACAAATGCAACAGGTTGCTGGATCAGATGTTCGGCGAAATAGGAGACAGCGACAGGCTACAGTTCACGCTCCTATAAATGGCACATCACATATTGAAGACTCTAATGTTCATCAGGATCCTTACTTTAATGCTACTGCCTTTCAGAAGAGAAATCACCAGCTGCATAGCACATATTTGAACAGTTTTCCTGGCACATTGTATGTGGACGGTCCATGCAGTAGCAACTTCCATCAGCAAGTTGACAAGTTTTCCCATCCATATGAACTGAACTCTTTATCTAATGGTTTCTCAAACCATCAGATTTCAGATAATCTCAGCACTGTAAGTTATCCAGCAAAGGTCATGGTGAGGTCTGATGGGGTAAATTCACTTAGAAGTACCGACTTCGCTCCTTCAACAAATGGTTGCATTGTTAGGGATCGAAGAATTAGCAGTGCACATAACCATCTTGATATCCAGAGTAATGATTCTTCGCATCTAGACATGCTGAATTCCCAGTTTCTGTCCTTGGTCATGAAACCACGTGAGCTGAATTATAATTCAGTTGATGAAGTTGCTGGAAGAATCTATATGTTGGCTAAGGATCAGGATGGCTGCCGCTTTCTGCAGAAAGTATTTGCTCAAGGCAGTCAAGAGGATATTGAAAAAGTATTTTCTGAAATCATTGATCATATTGGTGAACTTATGGTGGATCCATTTGGCAACTATTTAGTGCAGAAGCTGCTTGAGGGGTGCAACGATGATCAGCGGATGCGCATATTATGTGAAGTTACCAAAACGCCTGGGGAGCTTATTGCAGTTTCTTGCAACATGCATGGGTATGAGCAATGATCTGATAATTTGTTTTTTTATCTAAAATAGTTATTGCTTCTGTTTCTTACCTTTTATGAAAAACCTATTCAGGACTCGTGCAGTGCAGAAGATCATTGAAACTATAAATAATCCGGATCAAGTTTCAAAAGTTGTTTCTGCACTGCGTCCTGGAGCAATGCATTTGATGCTAGATCCTAATGGCAGTCACGTTGCAAACCGATGCCTACAGAAACTGTTACCTGAATCCAAGGCGGTAAGTGTCTGCTGGTCAGCCGATTCAGTTATGGTATTATCGTTACACATTATATGCATTCATGTTGGTTGTATTAAACAATGTGTAACGAATATTGCTTTCATGGACAAGAAATTGGCACATGTTCCTATTTTGTACTCATTTGTCTTTCCGTAGGGCTATTTGTAATAATGTTCTATTTTGCTTGACATGGCTAAATATCCTTCAGGATTAGACCATCTTGACATGGCTATTTGTAATAATGTTCTATTTTGCTTGACATGGCTAAATACCCTTGAGGACTAGAGCATCTTGCATCGGAAACTGATTCCTTCTGATGCATTTGACTTGTTATCATCCAAATTTGTAGTCTGAGTTGTGGATGCTTTATAATTGCTGCAGTTCCTTCTTGATGCTGCCACATTGCACTATCTTGATCTAGCAACACATCAACAAGGTTGTTGTATCATTCAAAAGTGCATTGAACATTCAAATGATGAGCAGAAGTACAACTTGTTGAGCAATATTACTTCCAGTGCGCTTGCTCTTTCTGACGATCAGTTTGGGTATGCCAGTTTTTTTGCTTTCTCCTTTTCAATAGCTATTCCTAACTAGTAGTCTGCATAAATATCCTTAACCGTGCCTTTTGGAAATATGTGTTAAATCCTGCAGGAATTATGTTATTCAGTCCATTCTCAATCATGACATTGGATGGGCAACATCCAAAATAGTGGATGAGTTGGAGGGTCACTTTGGGTATTTATCAATGCAGAAGTGTGGTAGCCATGTGGTCGAAAACATTCTCAGGCGAGCACCACCGCTCAAGCGTGAAAAAATCATTCATGAACTTATGAAAGATCCCAAGTTGCTGCATATCATGGTGGATCAGTTTGGCAATTTTGTTATTCAAACAGCTCTTGAACATTGCAAGGTAAACACAGTGTTGTATCCCCAGCCATAAGAGCTCCCTGTATAAATTCTTACCGGACCAATGTTAATCGTGCAGGGCGCGCAGCATACTGCTTTCGTCGAAGCTATTAGGCCACACGCTGCTGCAATGCAAAGCCACATGTATGGGAAAAGGGTTTTATCAAAAACATATCTCAAGAACAGGCAACACCGAGTTGGAGTTTTGTAGGCATCCACAGTTCAGGCCACTTGTACCAGGAACAGCTCTGGATGTATAATGATGTGATAAGATAAAACAAGTCGGACCTAGAATACTAGTATATTTACGCCTGTAGAATTAGTAACTATTAGTTGTATTATCAGGTTGGTCATCTGCCATGTAGTTCGTTGTATCTGCCAATATGTGGTTTCTAGTAGCATTTTGTATCAACTGGTTATCTGTTGAGTTGTATCATCTTGAGAGCTACTGTATTTGTTATCATTGGATGTTTCCACTGGAACCTGAGCTGAACTCTGCAATCAAATCTGGTACGAACATGAACAAAATATTTACAATACTTCCCTATTTAGATGGCACACAGGTTTTTTGGGTATATAGCACAAAAGTTATGCCATTGAGTTCATATTCAAATATAGTTTTAACCGGTTTAGTTTTTATACTCCCTCCGTCCCAAATTAATTGTCACAAGTTAATCAAAAATGGATGTATCTAATACTAAATTATGCCTAGATACGTCCACTTTTGTCCATCTTTGTGACAATTAATTTGAGACAGAGGGAGTAACAGATTTCACATTTTTATTGGTCAAATTAATGGTTAAAGTTGAAAAACGAAGGCGCTGAATGCATTGGAACAGAGAGAGTAGAGGCCCCAGATAACTGATCATCCATCTGTTTATGTCAACTGATAGATATATCTCCTGTTCCTATCAACTGATAGATATATCTCCTTGTAAGAGCAACCATAACATGCTGACCTCATTTCAGTAACTACATTGATTATCATTCACACGGTGACCAGCTACTTCAAGCTAAGGCAACACATCTCTTCAATTACCTCGAAACAGGCTTTTGCCCGCTTTATAAATATAAAGCCCAACCTCTTTACAAAGAGGATCAAAGCTAGTAGAAAAAAGGAAGAACAGAGTCAAACTTGCCACCAAAGGAACTGGGACGAGGGCAAGGCTCCACAAATTACCCTCGTATCACGTCACCGCCATAGAGACCACCGGGAGTGGTCTAAGGGTTTTCACCCGGAGCCCTACCAACAAATGTAGCCACAACAGCAACCCCAGGAATAAAAGAACCAAGGCAATTCAACTTTCGAGGAGAAGGGATAAACGATTAATGCATGACTTGTCAAGAGATACAAGGGATTTGTTCAACAGAGAATTCGACTTCCACACATAGCAGTTGAGTGCGCTTGGCTAACTTAAGTTACAAGAACGTTTCCAGCTGATCACAGGATGTAGAACATGATGTCAAACAAACATCAAGCTAAAACTACATCCTAGACTCCTAGTATCTGCCTCGTCCTCTGAAACCACCACGACCTCCGCCCCTGGGAGGTCCACCGCGACCCCTTGGGGCACCTCTTCCACGGAATCCACCACGGCCCCTTGGGGCACCTCTTCCACCACGGCCACCACCTCGAGAAAATCCTTGAGTCGAGCCCCTTCATACAATACGAAATGCAGAATCATATAACTAATTAAGTGTTACAAGCTGTAATACCTAGATAAATGGCAAACATTTTGGTTGGTTTATAATAGGCATTTACCACATGCACACTTTTTATGTTAACATTGAAGATTCAGCATAAGGTGTACTACTCCAGTAGTTCGTAACCATGGAAGATTTTGCAGCGCATACCTATACTGCTATATGTGCGGCATTCTTAGCTTATTAAGGCTAAACAATTTTTTGTTAATTCATAGCAGCAAAGTGAGGACTGGTGAGCCCTTTAGACAGATTGTATCGTCATTTAAAGACCTTTGTAAATTAGTTTACCCAGGTTTTGACAGCACTGCCTTAATGTTTGAAGAAAGTGGGCAGTATAACGTTATCAATTTGTTAACTGCATAAAATTTATCAAATGATGACGTCATCAGGCAAGTCCCGTATTCAATACCAACGAACAGATAATACAAGGAATGACAAGGCAACAGTTAGCTCAAGGTCATACTTTGGCTGTGGCAGGAAGCGTGAGAGAGGCAGCAGCTTCATGGGGTCAATGAAGAACTTGTCACCTTCGTTGTACGATGTTGCAATGACGCCCTCAAACATCTTGACCGAGAAGAACTACAGAGGCAGTACATATTTATCAGATATGCAGCAAGAGCAGGTCGCAAAATTAGAACAAAAAACTCTGAGCTAAGTAATACTAGAGGTACCCCAACAATCAGATAAGGCATTAAGGTATCTTAAAAGTTACAATCATTGTCAAACAAGTTACCTCTAAATGGTATTGATCAGATTATTTTCAAATTCCAACTGTAAACAGATAGCTTATCCGACCAACTTAGCTCAATGAAACTCAAATGTCTTCAGATTCACCACTGAAATCTAAGTCATAAACTGCTAAGTGCTAACTACAAAGAAGCAATCCAAGGTCCAAGCAAAGGGTCCTAAACAAAAACAAAAAATAACACAGATGACCCACATAACCTTGCTCTAAACTCTATGGCCATATGGCACCCGGACAACGAAACAGGTTAAAATCTTCGCTCTGTCTACAGGAGATAAGGAGATGGAATCTCTCACTGATTCGTTGATGGGGCCGAAGATCTCGTCGACCTTCCCGATCTGGGTCTTGTTCTGCAGGTAGATGGGCGCGTTGAAGTAGGGCACCTTCTCGTTCGTCAGCTTCGTCACCGCGTCGCCCTCGCACGCGTGCACGAACGTCGACACCTCTGAATAAATAAAAACCAGGGAAACACCATGTCAAACTCAACGGCTTCTCGAAAAGAGGGCACGGAAGGCTTTGGATACTTAAGACCGGGGAGAAAGCACGCACCAACGACCTCGGACGGAGGGCCCTCATCGCGGAACCCGCCGCCACCTCCGCCAAAGCGGCCACCGCCGCCGCGTCCGCGGCCGCCGCCACCGAAGCGGCCACCGCGGTCGCCGCCGCGTCCACGGAAACTTCCGCCGCCTCTCGGTGGCCTCATGGTGGTGGCGATGGGTGTTTGGGAGAGACTGGTGGCGGCGTGAGTGGGAGGGAGGGAGGGTTTCGGCGCGGGAGGCGGCGACAAGGATGAGGAGGAAGGGTTTATTAGGGTTTTAGAGGCGGAGGCTGCGGGGTTATGGTGAGGCGGTCTGCGAGGCTGACAGATGGGGCCTGCCGTGGTCTCCTTCCGTTCGCCGTTGGATCGCTGCTTCTCATGGGGAGGGCCGTATAGACGGTGGTTGATTGATGCCTACCTCGAGTTATTTTTTTGTGTGTGCTTTTGGCACCACGTCACACAAATTTTTTTTTTTTGTTTTTTGCCGTCCGTCACACGAGACTTTGACTGTTGGTTTGAGCCTGGTATGGTCTGAAGTATAAGATGTTTTAGCATTTTGTAGCCAAAATATATGTTTTCGTGTGTAGATTGATATGCATCTTACACTAAAACATGTGTAGATACATGTTGTATATAAAATGCTAAAACATCTTACATTTTGATACGGACAGAGTACGTAACAACAACAACAAAAAATGTGAATTTCCGCAGACATCATTCTTCTTTTTTTGGTGGGAAAAAAGAATCTATTATGCAGGTAAGGTTATGTCGAGACATCGTAGTAGAATTCATAGACGGGGGTGCCATGAGACTACTGATAGAGACATGGGGGGACGTGATTGTGCGAAGGACAATGACACAGAGATTTTTACCCAGGTTCGGTACGACGCAGTAATGCGACGTTCCTACTCCTGCAATCTCACTATTCAGGACTAAAGCCTGGAAATACAGAGTACAACGTGAGGTTCTATTAGCTGCTCGTTAAGGATCAACCTCTCAGCGAGTTAGCCTTTAGCTTCTTTCTCTGCTATCATATCTCCCGTCCGGCTTTATATAACAGCCGGATTAGGGCATAGAGTAGAAAACCTAGAAGACTACGGTAACTCTTTAACTTGAAAAGTAAGGAATCCGCCTTCTACTCCAAGCCAGATCACGTGGGCCGTGATCCGGGTTCTTCTAGAATCCGGCTTCTGTGCATCAGCTTACTGGGCCGCCTAACGGACCATAGCCCATTACCTATTTAGGCCACCCTGGTAATCCGGCACTTTAGACTACCATCTGATATACCCCTAGTTGGTATATATCCGACAGTAGTCCCCAAGAAGGATTAAGACTCGAATTCGCCGTCTTTCGCCAAATGCATATTTTCCAAGAAATACTGGCATACAGTCTTGATTCTTCTTTTTCTTCTCAAAGGATGTTATAACGCAAAACTCGGAATCCAGAAAATCCGGCTTTTCTTCCACGAATCTTCGCGGAGAAGCAACTTCCTACGTCAGCGCTTTAATCTTGCTGACGTAAGGGACGTTTGGGTTACAGGTGGGAAACCCAGAAACATATCTCTGACAGATTCTCGCGGGAAACGAGGCGATAGCAATAATCACCCATCGTTTTATTTCCCAGAATTTCCGGCGAGTGACACGCGTTGATCATCCAACGGTCAAAAGAGCCGTTAGCACGCATCGTGACGGGATTCCGGCTATAAATATCCGTCTTCGTCCTTCGTGGAAGTCTTCCGCACTCACTTCGCAACGCCACTTCTAGCGCCCAAGTTCTTCGCAGAGCACTTCCCGAGCGCACGAACGCACCCAAGACCTCACCGGAGCGACCGAGCGCCGCCCCTCGATGGCATCTCCGTCATCTTCCCCAGCCCGCACCATCGCAAAGGACATAGACGAGATAATCGACACGATGGACCCGCAGCTGGATTCACCAGTGCAGGCCTCCGGCGACGAGCCGGTGAAGGCCACAAGCGGCAGGGAGGGCGAGGAAATCTCTCTCGCCTCCGCGGATCTTGCGGGATCTTCTTCCGCGCCTCCCCCACTGTTCGCGCCCGAGCCGGTGGAGGAGAAAATCGCGCTCGTCGGAGACGAGCTCGCGGCCGCGGAGGCCGCAGCGTCCGCCGCCGCCGGAGCCGAAGAAGAGGCGAAAACTGCCGGCAACTGGAGTGCCAGCAGTATTCCGCCATCCCTCATTCCGACAATGGAGAAGGAGGGGCTCGTGCTGAAGGGAAAATGGCGGCTCCTAGAGGACGAGACCGAGCCCATGCCGAAGGACGGAGAACGTGTCCTCCTCTCCTCCCACCTTCAGAGAGGTATGGGTCTTCCGCCGTCCGCCTTTTTTCTCCAGGTTCTAGCCCACTACAACATCCAACCCCATAATCTGCCACCCAACTCCATCCTCTATTTAGCCGGACTTCAGGCCCTTTTCGAGGGATATCTAGGTATAGCACCTAGGTTAGATTTCTGGCTTTATTGTTTTGGGGTTAAGCGGAACTCTTCGGAGGGCGCACTCCCAACTTGCGGGACCATTTCCTTCACTCTTCGGAGATTTAGGGAGGAATGGTTCCCGAAGATTAAAACATCGGAATCCGTAAAATTTTGGACGGGTTCCTTCTTTTATCATCCCGACGTTCCCTTTCCTGGGAAAACCACCGGGGTTCCACCTTTCTCGAACACCGCCGCTGTTCCCCAAGAAAATTGGGGAACTGGAGCAGTTCAAACCCTGTCGCCGGATCTTCTCAGGATCAAGCGGCGCATCGCAAAGCTCGTGGCTTCTGATCCTCCTCTAACCGGCATGGACACAGTCCTTTGCTGGTTAGAAAGGCGGATTCAGCCTTTGGCGAATCACGGCGCTCGCCTCCTCTGCGAATACTCGGAAGATGGCGATGCTATGCGGACAACCGACAAGGTTTGGTCGGTAAAGGATTTGCGGAAACGCGCAAATCAATTGGTCGCATCCCGCGACCAATATGAAGAAAGCCGGCCAATGTATACGGCCGCGAACCCGGCTCCCAAGGTACATTTCTTCGCCTTTTGGGTTTTAATCCTTTTCGTTTACTCGGTTTTCGTGCTTTCCACTCAACTTTTGCCTTCTTGACAGATTGCCGAACTTCCTGAGTCGGAACTTGCTTCCGATGCCGACCTAGAGGCATTGCGCGCCGCCTTTGCTGGTGGACGTAAGCGCAAGAAGATTTCCGCTTCCCAGGAAGTCATTGATCTTGACGGGGTCCCCGTCGTCACCTCCAGGTTTGAACATCTAGGTTTGTTCTACTTTGTCGGGATTTTCTTCCTTTACCTCGGAGTTTAACTTTCCGGCTTTTTCTCCTTTTTAGCCTGCCTCCCTCTACTCTGAAGCCGAAAAAGCTGAAGAGGCACAAGGCTGTGGCCAGCAGAGGCCCATACCCTTCTCCTGCTACCGCTCCAAATACACCAATCGCATCAACAGAAGAGCATGCTGCAGCCCCCAACACCGAGTCTCTGCAGACCAGCCAGCCCATTGTGCCGGAAACGGACACGAGGGAAAGGGCGGTCCCTGAGGTGGGAGGTCCTTCTCGGATAATTGAGGAGGAGATTCCCACCTTTGATAAGGAATTCAAAGATATCAACGAGGGCCTTAGCACGGTTGGGACTCTTTTTGCCGACTACGCAAAAGAGTTCACTGAAAACTTGGCAGGTTTACAGCGGATGAGCCAGGTATTATCTCTAGCCCCCAAGCAATAAGTCGAATGTATGATTTTCACTTAATGCTTTTTATATTTATCATGCTTGTTTCTAACTTAAGCGTTCTGATTCATTTCCTTATTTCAGCAAACCGCTGAAACCATAAACATGGAAGTTTTCAACAAGCTAACTGTCAAGAATAAGGAGGTTAGAAGCCTTCTCTCTATTCTTGAAGTTAAGGAAACGGAGCTGGCATCATCTCAGCTTCAGCTGGAGGAAACAACAGGTATACTTTTAATTCTCTGAAGTTCCTTGTCCATAATTTTTGCTAAGTACTTTTCCAAGTTTTCTTAACCCGGAATTTTTTCCTTGCTTTTCAGCTGCCTTGGTGAAAGCCAAGCAAATAGCTGAAGATGCCGGCAATGCCGAGAATCTCCGCCGGGAGAATTTGGACCTTCATAAGGAACTTATGAAGGTTCAAAAAGATCTGGAGGCCAGCAATATGGGTCTTGGAATTGCGCATTCCATGACCTCCCAACAAGCGGACAAGGATAAGGCTACTATCCAAGATTTGGAGAACGCCTTAACCCTGCGCCTAGAGGAAGGCTCCGAGATGGACAAGATCCTCGGTAAGTTATCAACTCTTACCGGATTTTCCATGTCTTAACTTCTTTCTCTGCTTTTCCGCTAACCCTTTGGTGGTTGTGTCTTGAAAAAACAGGAGATAACCCAGATCTTACTCGGATTGAGAAAATCCGAGCTTTCGGGAAGGTATTCACTGCGATCCGAGCTGCAGGCATGCAGCTGGTCAACAAGTATCTTCCCGCAAGAACTGGGGAATTCTCGGAAGTTGAGAAACTTCCGGAAGCTATCCTGGAGGTGGCGGAATCCAAGGAATCCACCTTGCATTCCGCAGCACGGGGTGGTGCACGCATGGCCTTAGGCCTTATGCGTATGCATTATCCCAGTGCCAAGTCTTGGCGTGTGGCGTCCGGTATCCCTCTTGGATATTCGGAGACCCAGCAGACCACCATCATTGATGAGATCAAGGGTCACGCCACCAAGATCGCCTCTATGGTGAATATCTCCATCACCTATCCGGAAGAAGCAATTCCAGAAGCCCCCGAGGATGACAGCAACGAAGAAGACTCGGATGCTTGAAGAATTCTCCTTGCCCTGGATGGTGGAAATAGGAAATAGGAGCATTACTGCACTTTACAATGTAATTTATATTGTAATGCTTCTATTCTTTTGTATAAACAAGTACTCCGCCTTTTGCAGTTAACTTTTTATGAAATCCTTTGCAAGTTTTCCGGGTTTTATATTCCTTTATGTTCCAAGTTCTCTGGTTTGTGTGCCTTAACTGTCCTTAGCGTTTGAAATGGCTCAGTAGTACTTTAATCTTCACGCCAAGTTACTGGGTAAAACCAACTTGGAAACATGGATCATACTAAAGGAATTTTTACTTACTAGCTCCAGTAACCCAGCACATAAACAATCAGATAATGCTTAGAGAAAAGTAAGGAACTTTTTGAATGAAGCTTGGGCACGCAGGCACAATCCGAGTTTCCTTTAACCTTTAGTAGGCTTAAAATCATTCAGTTTTTAAACGCCGAGCACGCAGGCACAATTCGGGTTAACATTGAGTATTTTGTAAGATCATTGGGAAATAGATAAAGACGGAATCATGCTTTGTACTATAATAAACTTGTAAAAACATGGATGTAAGAATTCCGACAACTTTATTTCATGATCTCAAAGATGTTTACATAGAAATTGAACTAAGTATAGAAGGGACGTAACTGCTGGATACTCCAGGGCCTCTTTGTCTCTCCTAGTTCATCATCTATCTTTCTCTTTCTTTTGCGATTCGGCTTCTCGGGATCATATTCCGTATCGCGAATGTCTACAAGATAATATGATCCATTCTTTATGGCTTTACTGATGACAAATGGTCCTTCCCATACTGGGGCCAGTTTGTGCTTTCTTTGCTGCGCCAATCTTAGCACTAGGTCACCTTCTTTAAAAGAACGATGCCTGATTTTCCGACTATGATAGCGTCGTAAACCTTATTGGTAGATGGCGGATCTTTGAAGCACAAGTTCTCGTTCTTCTTCTAAGAGATCGACGGCATCCTCTCATGCATTTTCGGCATCTGATTCATCGAAATCTTGCACTCTTGGGCTGTCATGGATCATGTCCGTTGGGAGAATTGCTTCCGCACCGTAAACTAGGAAAAACGGGGTTTGCCCAGTTGACCTGTTTGGTGTCGTTCGAATACTCCAAAGCACGGAAGGTAACTCTTCTACCCATGCCCCAACTGCTCTATGAAGAGGAGATTCGAGTCTTGGGCGTATTCCTTGTAAGATTGAGCTATTCATTCTTTCAACATGACCATTGGATTGCGGGTGTGCCACAGATGCGAGATCTAGGCGAATTCCCGTTTGTCAGCAATATTTTGCCAACTTTCCAATAGAGAAATCTGTCCCGTTGTCGGTTATTATGCTGTGTGGAACGCCGTTTCTCATGACTATGTCAATGATGAAATTTCTGGCAGTTACACCGTCAAGTTTTTTGATGGGTTTGGCCTCCACCCACTTGGTATATTTATCCACTGCAACGAGTAGATGCGTAAGTCCGCCTCTGGCAGTTTTGAATGGTCCCATCATATCTAGCCCCCAGACCGCAAACGGCCATGTAATGGGGATAGTTTTGAGTGCTTGGGCTGGCATATTTGTCTGCTTGGCGTAATATTGACACCCTGCACATGTGTTTACTATGTGCTCAGCGTCTGTCTTGGCTGTTAGCCAGAAAAAGCCTGCACGGAATGCTTTTTTGACTATGCTTTTTGATTGAGCATGATGTCCGCAATCTCCGGCATGGATTTCTTGCAGGATTTCTCGTCCTTCTTCTGGTGAAATACATCGCAGAAAAATTCCGGTAGTGCTGTGTTTATATAGGCAATTATTAATTACCATGTATCCTTTGCATCGACGCTGAATCTGTCTTTGCAAGACTTCGTCTGCTCCATCCGGGTACTTCTGATCAACTAAGAAGTTTAAATATGGGATTGTCCAATCCGGGTTAATGAGCATGACTTCAATTGACTCAGAAGCCAGAGGATAATCAACATCTCCACCTTTTATCGATGGTTCGTACAAATGTTGGACGAATACCCTGGTGGTAGGGTTTTGACCCTTTCTGACCCCATGTGGGCTAATGCATCCGCGTTCCAATTTTCCTCCCTTTTAACATGGAGTACTTCGAATCCAAAGAAACAGATGGCAAACTCGTCCACCGTTCTCCGGTATTCGGCCATTATAGGGCTTTTGGCGTCCCAAGTTTGGTTGAGCTGGTGCTGTACCAAATCTGAGTCGCCATAGCATAGGATGCGTTTGACACCTATTTCCTTTGCAATATGCAAGCCGTGAAGCAAAGCTTCATATTCTGCCACGTTATTACTGGCGTTGAAGTGTATTTGTAATACATACTCCATTGTATCTCCTTTAGGGGATTTTAGAACTACACCAGCTCCAGCGTCCTCCTTCATCTTAGATCCGTCAAAGTGCATGATCCAGTACTCGGACTCCGGCATTGGTGTTTTTTCCATTGCTTCCGTCCATTCGGCGACAAAATCTGCCAGAACCTGGGATTTTATTGCCGTTCTAGGCTGGTACTTAATGTCGAATGCTGCTAGCTCGATGCCCCATTTGGCTACTCGGCCAGTTGCCTCCGCATTGTTTATTATATCCCCTAGTGGCGCTTTGCATACCGCTGTTATGGAATGTCCTTGGAAGTAATGGCGAAGTTTTCTAGATGCGAAAAATATGCCATATGCCAGTTTTTGATAGTGTGGATACCTTTGTTTGGAATCGGAGAAAACTTCACTTATGTAATATACCGGATGCTGGTCTGGTATGCTTTGTTCGTCTTTCTTCCTTTCCACAACAATTACTGCACTAATAACCCGATTTGTAGCCGTGAGGTATAATAACATAGGTTCTTCGTCTTTTGGGGATGCCAAAATCGGAGCTTTCATGAAAGTTTCCTTCAACTGGGTTAGCGCTACATCTGCCTCCTCTGTCCATTCAAATTTGTCGGATTTCTTCAACAATTTGTATAGTGGCAAGGCTTTATCCCCCAGCCGGCTAATAAACCTGCTGACGGCTGCAGCGGAACCCGTCAATCTTTGCACATCTTTTACGCACGTAGGCTTGGAGGTGTTTAAGATTGCTTTGATCTTTTCCGGGTTTACTTCTATTCCTCTATGAGAAACGATGAAACCCAGAAGTTTTCCTGAGGGAACCCCGAATACGCACTTTAATGGATTTAACTTCATTTTGTAAGCGCGCAAATTTTCGAAGGTTTCTCGCAAATCCTCAAGGAGTGTTTCTTTTTCCTTGGTAATGACAGCAAAAGGAGTGTTTCTTTTTCCTTGGTAATGACAGCAATGTCGTCCACGTAAACGTGGACATTTTTGCCAATCTAACTATGCAAACACCGTTGCATGCAACGCTGGTAGGTTGCACCTGCGTTCTTCAGGCCAAATGGCATGGTTATGTAATAGTACGTCTCATAAGGGGTTATGAATGAAGTTTTGATTTGATCTTCCTTTTTCATGCGTATTTGATGATACCCACAATATGCATCCAAAAAGCATAAAAGCTCAGAGCCTGCAGTGGCATCTATTATTTGATCGATTCGCGGTAACGCAAACCTATCTTTTGGACACAGTTTGTTCAGGCCGGTGTAATCTATACACATTCTAAGGGTAGTAATATCTTTCTTCGGGACTAATACTGGATTTGCAGACCATTCAGTATGTATAACTTCCCGGATAAAATCTGCTGCCAAAAGCCGGATAATCTCCTTGCCAATAGCCTTCCGTCTTCTTCCGTCAAATCGACGGAGACCTTGTTTGACGGGTTTTGATCCTGGAATCACCTTGAGTTGATGCTCAGCAAGTTCCCTGGGTACGCCTGGCATGTCCGCTGGACACCAAGCGAAAATATCCCAGTTCTCACGGAGGAACTTGATGAGCTCGCTTTCCTATTTGTCGGTCATCCCAGTTCCCACTACGACAAATTTTGTCGGATCTTTGGGATCTAGGATTACCTGTCTTGTATTCTCAGAAGCCTTGAAGCTATCTGCTGGCTTCCGGCTTTCTTTGCCTGCCGGCATTTCTGTCGACGATACCTCTTTTGCCAGCTCTTTCAACTCTTCCTTTGCTATGACTTTCTCAGCGCAAAGGGCGTTTTCTTTTTCCAGCTCGTTTGCCAGTTTGAAGTCTCCAGATATGGTGATTACTCCTCCTTTGGGTCCTGGCATCTTCAGCTTGTTATAGATATAACATGATCTTGCCATGAATTTGGCGAAAGCTGGACGTCCGAGTATCGTGTGATACACGCTTTCGAACGGCACAACCTCGAAGGATACGTTTTCCTGCCGGAAGTGATCTTTGTCTCCAAAGGTTACATCTAGGGAAATTTCTCCTAGGGATCGTGCTTGTCTGCCAGGGACGATGCCGTGAAAACGTATGTTGTTGTGGTTGAGCTGGGTCTCGGAAATTTTCTGATGCTTCAGTGTATCCAGGTACATTACGTTAATGTTGGATCCTCCGTCCATCAACACTCTTTTTAGCCTAATGTTTTGAACAATAGGGCTTATGATTAGAGCTTGTGTGCCGGGTTCAGGGATATTCCAAGGATGATCAGACTGATCCCAGGTAATCGGTGTATTTGAGTACTTCAAGAACTTCGGGGTTGCAGGGACAACCGCGTTTATTTCTCGAAGCGTTCTCTTTGCCACCTTTGCTGAGGGAGTTGCCAGGAAAGTTAGGTTGCATTCTCCATCAACTCTCGAAAACTTGGGCTCGCCTTTTCGCTGCTGTTCCTGGATTTTTTTCGTCAGTGTCCGATTCACTGTCTTCTTTTTCAGCTTCTGGCTTTTGCTTGGAGAACTTCCTCTTGGAATTCTTCCCTTTGTTTCTGGATCCTGCACTGCCTTTCATATGCTTATTCAAGCGGCATTGCGCGTTAGTATGGGTAGGCTTCCCAAATTGCGAATGGTGGACACAGTTTTCCGACTTTATTTTCTCCCACTCTTCTTTGGTGTAATTTATCGGCTCGGTACTGCGTCCTTTCCACCTATTGCCATTTTCCCTTCCAAAGGCTATGTTGACCTCTTTGGGTTTCTATGTTGCATCTGGAGTTCCTTTTTTCTCAGGGCGAGGGTTCTTTTTGGCCTGTATCAATGTATCGATATTGCCTCCTCTTGCCCTGATGTCGTCCTCGGCTGCAGCGTGTTCGTTGGCGGTTGTAAGCATAGATCCGAGATCTTTGTGCTTTTTGGAGCCAATCATGAACGGTACAAGTCCGGGTTGTAGGCCATTGACGAAAGCATGCATTGCTTGAACGTCAGTTACTCCAGAGCAACTATTCTTCATTGTCGTCCATCTTGAGATGATATCCACGTATGGTTCGTCCTCAAATTGGGTGCAACGGTTTAGCTGGTTAATGCTATTCGGGGCGTTTGTAGGTTCCCCGGAAATGCTGAGTAAATACTCGATCCATATCATCCCAGCTGTCGACAGTTCTGGAGGGTAATCCATTGATCCAATCTCTGGCTCCATCCAGTAACATTAGGGGAAGAAACTTTACAGCTTCCAAGTCTGTCCCATTGTTGATCTGGACGGCTGTATGATAGTCTGAGAGCCAGGTATCCGGGTTTGTACTACCAGTATATTTTTGGTTTGTTGGACCAACTTTGGAAAAGCCAGCATGCAGGGTTATCCTTCGGATCCTATCTGTGAAACACTTAGGTCCGAAGTATAGATCGTCTCTTTCCGCTCTATCCATGTGTGCGGAGTACCTGCCGGCTGAATGGACAGAAGGGGATTTGCTCCTTTCTTTTCCATTGTGGCGCGAACGCGCTTTTCCGGGATTCTCTCTATTTCTTCCGAGATCTTGCCTCTTTGGATAAGGTGGAGTTCTACTCCTGTTTCTTTCCTTATTTCTGGGGGGGTGTCCGGGATCTCTCACGCCTGTGAGGTATATCCTGCCTTCCAGATTTTTCAGCTGGGCGTCTCGGAGGCAGCATTGCTTTTCCGTCGTTCCGGTGCTTTTCTTCCCGATCGCGAGGATTAAGTCCGTCTTTCGGGAGATGGGATCCGGTTCTAGACGCTTCATCCTTGTTGTCGGGATTTTTCTTGTCTTTTCTCGGATCCGCTTTCTTTTCTTTTGAATTGCTTGAATCTCCAGGTTCTTCCGGTCCAGGTGCTCCAGCGGCGCATGTAGCTGTTTTACATAGGGCTGAGTTGTCATGCAACTTCCCTGATCGTTGCTGCCCTTGTTGTTGTTGTTGCAATGCTTTTCCTAAGAAAGCATACACCCCTTGAAGTTTTTCACCATTGGAGTACATATCATTGTTGAGGATGGCGAACTCTGCTTCCGCATTTTCTGCTGCGGTTTTGTATATTGGTTCACCTCTGGCATCTTTGCCGTTTACCTGCTTTTGCTATAACACCCGGGGGATTCCCCCCAATTAGATTTGGTTGTTTTTCTTTTCGCATTGCATTGCATCATATGCATTGCACTTTGTTTTCAAAATCATTTAAAAATTCAAACTAATTTAAAAATTCACCCAAAATTCAATCAAATTCAAATTAGCAAATATTTTAAAGATTTCAAAAACAAAAGTTCGTGCAACTGGGCATTTTAAGTGCTGATTGCATAGAATTTGTTTTCATAATTTTTGGAGTTTCAAAACCCCCTCAAATTCTTTCTCATCTCTCTTTCTTTTACAAAAAAAAGGGGAAAAGAATAAAAATAAAACAAACCTCTCGCTGGGGGGAGGCAGACCAGGCCAGCCGAATGGGCCGTCCCGGTCCACCTACAACCCCTGGCAGCCCAACAACCACACCACCACCACATCGCTCCTTGTCGTCTTCTTCAGAAAGCGAGCAGGAGGAGGAAAACGTGACCACCACCGCACCCACCCCTCACCTGCTCCCACGCTCCCCTCCTCCTTATCTTCCCCTTTCCAAGCAATCTCCTCCCTCCCCCTTCCCAAACCCTAGCCTACCTGCTCCCTCCTTCTCCTTTCCGCCGCCACCAACCTCCCCTTCCCCTGTTTCTTTTCTTCTGCTTTTCTTCTGAACTTTCTGAACCCGGAGTTCGCACCTCCATGGCCGGCAAATGGAGGCCGTGGCGCCGTCGCCTCGGTCACCGTCGAGCTTTCCTCGCGGCAGGAATGGAACAAGGGCGGATCCCTCTCCGTCATCGCTGTCTCGGTCAGCCCGGGGAGGCACCAGGACTGCCGCGTCATCGAGCCTTTCCGCCGGTCGACACCCTGTCGGCATCGACTACTGCAGTCCGTCCCCGTGACTCCCTCGTGCCCGTGCGTCCCGCCAAGCGCGCCCAAGGTGAGCGCCTCGCCCTCGGGCCCTTCCCTCTCCTCTCCCCCTTGCTCTGTGCTTCCCCGCCTTCGTGCGGCCATCGTCGAATTCCCGGCGAGATCGCCCTGCCGTCCGTCCCTGCGCACTGAAGAAGCTGCAGGTTGTTCGTCAGTTAAAAACGAAACATGCCCTCCGTTTCTTTTCAAAAACCACGCTTGACCGGATCTCATCACAACATCGAAGTGGCCCAGTGGTCAGGGGCTCGTGCGCGCAGCCGCAAATCGCTGGTTCGATTCCCCTGTGAGGCAAAGCATCGGGCTTTTGCCCAATTTTTTCGTCGCACGCTCCCAGGGCCCACCAGTAAGCCACCCTGGGAGCCACCTCAGCCCACAACCGCGCCACGCAGCGCCACCGTGTCATCTGGCCCACCTGCCAGTGGCACGGGCTCACCGAGGCCGTGTGGATCTGGACTCCCAGATCCAGATCTGGAGTTTTCTCGTGACCAGGTCCCTGTAGTTTTCTTCTGGGTCCCTGAAAATTGCAGAGAAGTCCCTGTCTTTTGCACTTTAGTCCCTGAAACTTCAAACACCCATAAAAGCTGCAAACAAACTCCAAATTTAAATTGTAAAATATGATTTCCATGTAAAATTGAATAATCTTTCCAAATATCACCTTTGTTTCCTGTTTTGGACAAATAAAATTGATGTCATTTTCTATACTTGAATTAATTGCCTCAACCATAACTTGTTCATTAAAATCCAAATTGGACAATTAAAATATGTTTGCATATCAGAAAATTGCCATTAACCTGTTCATGCCATTCATACAACTGTTTGCATCTTGCTTTGTGCATTTTAGCTTTTGTTATGCATGTTCACTTAACATTAACATATGGAATGTGTTTGGGTACTTAATTCAATTGGTGCCCTATTCCATTTAATTTTGTGTCACTCACCTATGAACTGTTTTCCATGCTAAACAACATTTAATATTGATGGTTAGATAAATAACTTAAACCTTCCTAATTAAATGTTGGGCTTTTGTCTCAACTTAAATTGGTTTAGTTGCATTCTCGCATGTCATGCATATAAAATTAGGACCATGCTGGATCTTTGCCGTAGTAGTAATTGTTGCATCCGGTGTTTGTTCTAGTTCGTTGCTTCTTCGCAGATAGGACGTTGAGATAATTTGAGCACCGACAAGTTCTTCAGATGTACCTCTACTTGCTGGATTCCAGGCAAGTATACTCACTTGCTACCTATGGTTGCCTTTCATCACTTGTTACCCGATTCTTCCCGTTGCCTTTATTCTAGCCTTATGATTCGATGCTTGTGTCTCGATCCTATCATATGTTTACCTTGCAACCATGATATAGCCTTCCTTCCACTTCCTATTAACTGTTGTTTGTTTACCTTGTTGGCCCTCGTGTCATACTAGCATGCTTAGGTTTGTTTGCGCTCTAGTCATGTTGTCCTTTGTTCTATCACCTGTTTAGTTTGATAGTTGGGTTTCAACTTACTCAACAACATGTTAATGTTTTGGGTAATAATAATTTGATGATAAGGCACCGGCAGGAGGCCCGACGTGGTTTTGAGACCTGCTAGTGTCGAACTTAATTAGGAAAAGGGTCTTGTCCTCCGATCCATGATGAGCTCACTAACCGCATGTGGGAAGCGTGTATGGGCGCCCCCCGCAATTCTGATTCGATTCGCATCTCGTCCAAATCTCCGCACTTAGTTCGGGCTTTCCATTTGATGCATGCATATGCAGGTGCGAACCCTTGGCGCCACGGTGGAACTTTTGTAATCGGCATTTAGGGCGGCGTGGTCTTAGAGTGCTATGAGGGTCCCCCTTTTCTTCGTGGGGGCTCGATTAGCCGCGCACGCACAACACGTGGTTCTTTGGACTTGATGCGAAGAAGAGATGGGTTTTGTTGAGTGCCTCACTTGGTGGAAGTGCATTTCCATCTGGCGGGTCATTCTTACGTGTACGGCCAAATTGGTGCATCCCTGCAGGGTTAATCTTCTCGAGAAGCCGTGTTGTCCGCGGTTATGGATGACTTGGTGAAAGTGCTGGCTAACAAGTACTCAGACAACTTACACTTAACGATGATAACTTGACTAGTAATATCGATTACCTCCACCATAAAAATGAATGTCACCTTAATCAACAGTGTGAGTTTCCTTGGGTTGCTTCCTTAGTAGGGGGTAACACTGGATGGGTATTGTTTGGTGAGTAGTTGTAGTTGGTTCTGATAGGCTCTCTTATCCCTTTCTATTAGCCGGAAGTTGTAGCGCGTCTCTCTAGTTGTTAGTGCTGCCCGCTGCCGCTCCTTTGCAATAATCCCTTCCTTCCGTTGTACCCAAAGTATTTGTATCTTGTGATGATTGGTTACGTTGGTATCTTGTGAGTATGGTTTATCCACTTGCCAGTACTTAATAGTACTGACCCACGAATCCATTTCGTGGCTGCATTTTCCACATTGCAGTCAACAGGTTTGAAGTCTGACGACGTTAGCTTGGGAATCCCTCCGGCTTGGCCTGGGCAGGGATTGGACGCCATCGGTTATCTTCAGGACTCTTAGTCCAATTTGTTTCTTGTCCGTAGTCGGACACTATGTTGTTTCTTCCGCTGTTATTTGGATCTTTGTATTGTATCAGTTGTATCCTTGACTCGTTTGAGTCGTCTTGTATATATCTCTTCTGTTGTTGTTGTTGTGGATTATTCGTGAACTGTTGTAATGTTATCACAAGTGGCAACCTGGAATCGGTTATTATGTGGATTTTGGCGGAAATGCTGAAATCTGCATAGTGCCCGATTGCGGGGCGTCACAAATGGTATCAGAGCATGGTTTCCGATTCCCAATGTTGTTTCGATACGAATGGTTATCGAAGCAACGGGTCCGTAAAGCCTGTAGGATAACCTCTCTAACGGTCGTTGTTTCTAGAGTGTCAAAAACTATTTGTGCAAAACCTGTTTTGGAAACCTCTCGATAGGATTCTTGTTTATTCCTTTCCTCTATTCTACTTCTCCTCCTACCTTATTTGTTTTAGAGTCTCCCCTCTTATCTATCTTTCAAAGTTTTAGGATCCTACGTGGGTGGACGTTTTCTGAGCCTTTAACCTAATAGGTTTGATCATCGGAAGATTCCTGGTGGAAGAACATCGTCATCAATCTGAGCAAGAACTCCTTGTTAGTGGTGTCGAGAAGTTTTGTTAGTGGTGTCGAGGAGATCAACAAGGTGACTGAAGACTCGATAGATCTGACTTCTCCCCTCCCTCGTGTTCGTGGGCGGATTGCGAGGGCGCAATCCCTTGTTAGTGGTGTCGGCTGTAACACCCGGGGGATTTCCCCCCCCAATTAGATTTGGTTGTTTTTCTTTTCGCATTGCATTGCATCATATGCATTGCACTTTGTTTTCAAAATCATTTAAAATTCTAACCAATTTAAAAATTCAACCCAAAATTCAATCAAATTCAAATTAGCAAATATTTTAAAGATTTCAAAAACAAAAGTTCGTGCAACTGGGCATTTTAAGTGCTGATTGCATAGAATTTGTTTTCATAATTTTTGGAGTTTCAAAACCCCCTCAAATTCTTTCTCATCTCTCTTTCTTTTACAAAAAAGGGGAAAAGAATAAAAATAAAACAAACCTCTCGCTGGGGGAGGCAGACCAGGCCAGCCGAATGGGCCGGCCCGGTCCACCTACAACCCCTGGCAGCCCAACAACCACACCACCACCACATCGCTCCTTGTCGTATTCTTCAGAAAGCGAGCAGGAGGAGGAAAACGTGACCACCACCGCACCCACCCCTCACATGCTCCCACGCTCCCCTCCTCCTTATCTTCCCCTTCTCCAAGAAATCTCCTCCCTCCTGTCACATCCCAGTTTTTGGACTCTTGGACTGTGCTAAAAAAGACAACTATTAGGGCCAACAAATTATTTTTATAACCACATGATGGTTTGAACTAACTTGTGTTATGATCTTAATCATATTTGCAACATAAGTTTTGTTTCATTATAAAACCAACACCATATGTTTCTGAAAAATATTCCTGATATTTTTCCCTAATGTTTTCTTATTATTACTTGAGTGGATTTTTATTCTAAGACTTGGATCATTCTTGTTTGCATCCTAAAACAAACTTTTAACCTTGTTGGAATCCAAGAAAACAAGTTTCCAAAATGATCTATGAAAGTTTTCTTTTAACTTCCCTATAGAAAACAATTCCTGAAAATAAAGCCAAGTACCTGTTTTCTACCATTGTTTTCACCAAGCTATAAATTGTTATATTATGGTTTATTGACTTTTAATTAATCCTTGATATATATATTACCAAACTATAAGCTTAATTTTATTTTTGAACAAATAAAAACTATATTTTGCTTGTTGTTTTTGTGGTATGAAATTAAGGCAGAAAAAGACAGTTTTGAGAAACAGATAAAAAACAGAAAGTAATACCTTTTCCCACATTGTTTGCATAGCCTTAAATCTATTTCAAATTTGTTTTTAAAAGATGTTTCAGAAAGTTTATAACATGGTTAACACATACATACTTTTAAAACCAATATTTGGGAAGCAATTGAACCCTGAAAACAAGACTCAACTTTTTAAACTTTTGATCTGTTTTCCAACACTTAGAGATTTTTCTGAATTTTGCAAATGAACAGTAAGGGATACACTTTTGCACACTTCTTTTCTTGATGTTTCTTTGCATTTTTGGAAGCATGGCCTAAACCTAACTTGTTGACCAACTATTGAACTCGACCAAAATGCTTTGGATACCTTCTAGAAGACCTTAGGGATGAGAATAAGAGAGGAGAGAGATTGGTGACTAGGATAGGGATGGGCTCCCATACCTCTTAGATATTTTGATCTTTTCCTCTTGCCACTTGCACACAATGGGTCCCACTTGCTTGCATCACCTTTGATCTTGCATAGGACACATTGTTCACTCAAAAGGAAATGACCAAATGCCCAAAAACTTCCCAATGCCATGGCATGACACCTACCCGAAGTGACCATCTTGCCCCTCCCCTCATTCCCTCTTCTATAAAGATCCAAGGCCATCTCCTTGCACCTTGACCCTCCTCCACAACCCCCACTACCACACTTCATCCCCAAGCTTAGAGGAGCCTTGAGCCATACATGTGAGCTCCATGAGCTCCAAAATCGCCGCCGGCCATTTTCCTTAAACCGATGTGAGGAACCTCAAATCCCTGCAGAAGTTTTCCTGTCGTTTTGAGCTTGTGAAAAATAGTTTTCGTGCAGATTATTTTCTACAAAAATTCACAGAACTAGGCTTATGTTTTCCTAATGGATCTTTGCCGTAGTAGTAATTGTTGCATCCGGTGTTTGTTCTAGTTTGTTGCTTCTTCGCGGATAGGACGTTGAGATAATGTGAGCACCGACAAGTTCTTCGGATGTACCTCTACTTGCTGGATTCCAGGCAAGTATACTCACTTGCTACCTATGGCTGCCTTTCATCACTTGTTACCGATTCTTCCCGTTGCCTTTATTCTACCCTTATGATTCGATGCTTGTGTCTCGATCCTATCATATGTTTACCTTGCAACCATGATATAGCCTTCCTTCCACTTCCTATTAACTGTTGTTTGTTTACCTTGTTGGCCCTCGTGTCGTACTAGCATGCTTAGGTTTGTTTGCGCTCTAGTCATTTTGTCCTTTGTTCTATCACCTGTTTAGTTTGATAGTTGGGTTTCAACTTACTCAACAACATGTTAATGTTTTGGGTAATAATAATTTGATGATAAGGCACCGGCAGGAGGCCCGGCGTGGTTTTGAGGCCTGCTAGTGTCGAACTTAATTAGGAAAAGGGTCTTGTCCTCCGATCCATGATGAGCTCACTAACCGCATGTGGGAAGCGTGTATGGGCGCCCCCCGCAATTCTGATTCGATTCGCATCTCGTCCAAATCGCCACACTTAGTTCGGGCTTTCCATTTGATGCATGCATATGTAGGTGCGAACGCTTGGCGCCAGGGTGGAACTTTTGTAGTTGGCTGTAACATCCTGTAACATCCCAAGTATGAAAAATAGCCATTAGAATGTTTGCTCTCTGTTATTTTATGTTTTGCATCATGACATCATGTTCATTGCATTTGTTTTACTTTGTTTTCCAATTGTTTTCCTCTGTTTTGCTTTGTTTTCCAACTGTTTTCAGTTGTTTTCCTTTGTTTTCTATTTGAATTTCAAACCAAATTTTAAACCTTTTGTTTCGTACTTGTGATGTTACAATTTCCAAATGATATTTCAAATCAAAACAATCAATTGTTTCCATTAAAGTTGTGATTCCAAAACTATTGTTTTGTTTCTATCAAAATTCATTTAATACCAAACCCTTTTCAAATTCAATTAATTTCCAAAACATCAACTCTTTTGAAAATTATGAAAATGACCAAAACAATCAATCATTTGTTTCCATTAAATCCCTAAGGTTCAACTATTTAAAATTGTGGTTTTTAATAGTTCACTTAATCCAAATGTTGTTCAAATTCAAACAAAACTCCAAACAGCAACCCTTTGGAATTATTGCAATTTACCAAAACAAAGTTAAGCAATTTGTTTCAAATAATTTGAGGGTTCAAACTCTTGGAAAATGTTCCTTTTAAATAAATCACTTAATTATCAAATTTTTTCAAATTTAAACCAATTGGCAAAACAACAAATAAATTTGAACTTTTTGAAAAACCAAACTTGGCAAGTGTTTGTTTTTGAACTAATTAGCTCACCCAATTTTTTCCCTAAATTTTCCTAGCCCTGAAACTCACCTTTTTCTTCCTATTACAAATCTGCAAAAAAAAAAATAAAGAAAGAAAAAAAGAATAAAAAGGAAGCAAAGAGAGGGAGAGAGAGAAGCCCAGCCCACCACCTTTTTTTCCCAGCCCATACCCCTTCCACCTCCTGCTTCAACCTTCGTACGGACTCCATCAGCCATGTCCACGTATTCATAGGGAAGCACGAACGGCTGTGAGCTTCCCCTCCCCCCTATAACCTAGCCCCTGCTCCCTAACCCTACTCCTACCCTTCTCTCCCTCCTTCTTCCTCTTCCCCCGCCTCCTTTCTCTCCCCTCCATCTCTCTTCCTTCGCTGCATTCCCTCTCGGTACTGTATCTCTGAAACTTAACCGAGCCACCATCTCCTCCTCCCCTCCGGCGATCGCCGAGGTTAGAGCCTCCCTCCGGCCGGGTTGGGCCCGGGAATGGAAACGCACGGCGCCCCTCTTCCTCTCCACCCCCTCGGCTCGAGCCGGGAGAGCCCGAGGCGCCGGCGCCATCCCTTCCACGCCGCCGGCCAACCTCTGCTTCGACCTGCACGACCTGCTCCTCCCTCCATCGCCCGAGGTGATCTCCTCTCCCCTCGCCCCTCGCTCCCTTCCCCTCCTCTCACACGCACCAGCATCAACCGCACCCCACGGCGCCCCTCAGGCCTCGAGGCGCAGCAGCACGCTCGCCGGCGATGCGATCGATCGTGGCCAAGTTTCAGACGAACTGAACCGTGCAAAGTTCAGTTAAGCCGCCACCTGAAGCATATCCACCCCCGAGGCCCCTTCCTATCACGAATCCAGCAGCCACCCCACTGGCTAGAACCCTTGCGCCCAAAGCCACAGGTCCAGGGTTCGATCCCCCTAACCCCCACCTTTTTTTTTCTGTTTTTCTTTTTCTGCCCGAATTTCAGAAAGCCAGATCTGAACCATTAACTCTAAAATCTATCTAAAATTGAATATCACTCCAATTTGAATGATTCAAATTCCTGTGGATTCAAAATTTTGTGCCCTTTCCATTAGGAACAAAATTGCAACATGTTTCTGTAAAACTTTTGCACTAAATAATTAATTACTGAAAATGCAATAAAAATTGGAAACTTTGGAATTTCATAACTTTAGTTCTGCTCATCCAATTTAAGCAAACTTAGGCTCTAAAAATTTGTCTTAACAAACTCTACACATTGGTATTTTATTTGGACAGAATTGAATTAATTTTGAGCATGTTTCCCTCTGTTTACTAAAAATGGCAGAATAAGAATGATTATGGAAAATTGCATAATAAATTCAATAATCACCCTAAAATTATGTTTACTAGCTCAAAATGTTCAGTGAAACATTTGCTACATGTTGTCAACCTTTTAAATGCATTTTGTTTACTATTTCGAATATTTTGAATTGGTGAAATATTTGAAAACTTGTTTAATTCACTTAAACTTGCAAAAATCATAACTTGGTCATAAAAATTCCAAATTCCACAAACTAAATATGTTTTCCAATCAACTTTTCATGTACTTTCCAAATATCAATTTTGTTTGCTGTTTTGAATAATTTAAATTGCTGAAATCAACTGCTTCTTAATTAATGCACTTAAAATTGTCAAAATAATAACTTGCTCATTTTAAATCCATTTTCAACAAATGAAATATGTTTTCCATGCAAAATTAAACCACCTTTCCAAATATAAATTTTGTTTCATGTTTTGAATAATTAAAATTGTTTAAATAATTTAAACCTTGTTTAAATCATTTAAAATGGCTAATTCATAACTTGCTCAAAGTAAATTATTTTTGAACATATAAAATATGTTTTCAAAACATAAAAGTATAAACTTTTCAAATATAAACTTCACTTAATGTTTTGCACAAATAAAAATTCAAATAAGTTCATGTTTGAATTAAATTCATTTAATTCTTGCTTAAACTTATTTAATTCATAAATAATTTATTTGAAATCCTTTTTCAACAAGTGAAACATGTATTCCACCTAAAATTGTGTGTTCTTATCAAATATGAACTTTGTTATCTATTTGGAACAATTAAAAGTGGTGAAAACAACAAATGCTTGTGTGACACCTTGAAGGAACCAAAATTCCAAAACTTAATAAACAAATTCCCAAACTTGGTAAACCTTATTTCCAATTGGTTCTATTGTTGTTATTTTGTTGTTTTATACATCCATGCATCATGATAATTCACTTACACATGATGATTAGTTGTAAAACAATTAATTCAACCATAATTCATGGGCTTTCCATATGCAATCCAATTGCATATGGGTCCATTTAAACATGTTATCCTGTCAACTAGTTTATTTTGATGCATCAATTAAATGGTCACGCATCATCCCATGGTTGTGCACTATGCCATGATATTGATTGTTTATCTCTCTGCGTTGTTTGTTTGCTTCTTCTCGGATACACGACGATGTTGAGACCGACGATACTTACGACACCCCTTCTAAGGAGTTAGCTCAATACCAGGCTACTGAGTTTGCAGGCAAGTATTCACTCACATGAGCCATTGTGTTCCTTTCAACATTGGATACCGATACTTTCCGTTGTCTATTCTGCTAGCCCTATGAATCGTTGCTTCTGTTCGAACCTATCACATGTTACCCTTAACCCTAATATTGCCTCACCTCCACTCCTATAACCCCGTTGCTTGTGTCCGTGTCTTACTAGCATGCTTAGGGTTGTTTTGCTCGAGTCTGTTACCCGTTATTTTCTGTTACTATATTTCTATTATGTTCTGGGGCTCGATGTTAAACAACAACCTGTTAATTTTGAGCTAATAATAATTTGCTGATAAGGCACCGGCAGGAGGCCCGGCGTGGTTTTGAGGCCTGCTAGTGTCGACCCTAATTAGGAAAAGGGTCTTGTCTACTGATCCATGATGAGCGCACTAACCGCATGTGGGAAGCGAGTATGGGCGCCCCCCTCAATTTGATTCGATTCGCATCTCGTCCAAATCGCCACACTTAGTTCGGGCTTTCCATTTGATGCATGCATGTGCAGGTGATGGGGGGATAGTAACCCGGTAGGCCCACTTCAAGGTATAATCCGGCCCGAGGTGAGCTGAGCAATACTCGGATAGGGGTAAAGAGGTTACTAGAAGGCCCAAAGGCTTGTGAGATTCGTAACCCGGCTTGTGGGTTGCGATAAGGAAAGTTAGGCTTTGTATGTGGAGTTCGAGTAGGACTCAAGATGTGCCTTGAAAGGCAAGTTAGGGGTGTACGGGTGCTTTATAAACCGGCCCCTAGGTTTAGTTTGCCAGAGATTCAAGTCATAGTTGTAACACCTGTTATCGAGTATCTAGCATAATTCATATTGAGATCCGGCGAGTTATTTCCTGGTTCTTAGATCGCTTTCGCCATGTCTTCCTTCGAGCTAAACCCTCTCCCGAATACCTGTGTCGACTTTCCCCAAGATCAGTTACCCCCGGTAACATCTGCCGTGATTATCCCACGACAGTTGGCGCCCACCGTGGGGCCTGCGTCCAAAGGTGTTTACATCACGGGAGAAGCTCGGAAGAGCATGAAGAACCTCATCGTCGGAGAAATCTACGTCAACAGCAAAGGAGAGAAGATGGTAGACGATTCTGGCTGGGGGCCAGAGTCAGATCACCTCGAAACCGGATCCATCGTGACAGTCGGCAGCGTCAACGTCTTCGTCGGTGTGGTATGTACTTCCAGTTCGAATTGTGATAATATTGGATCTGATTCTGTGTCAGGAGAAGACATGTATGTCCGATCGGAAAAGGAAGAGTCGATTGGAACAACGGGTCAGATGGAGAGGGAAGATGATACCGAGTCTATACGGGATCTGTCGGAGGATCGATATGAAAGGGAAAACAGCGAGGAAGAACAGTACGAATCTACACCGGGCATCATGCGCCGGGTTGCAGTCTATGCGGCTCCCGCGACCAATCTCAATCAAGAAAACGCGGCCGCGGCGCCAGCCGGGGCGGTTCAGGCAGCGGCCCAGCAGCAAGGAGCAGTTGACCCGGTCTTGGTCCAGGTCGATGGAGAGTCGGCGTCTGTCACCAGTCGCCCAGCAGACGAGGAGCGACACGCAAATATGTTCGGGTTCCAAGCAAACCGGACACCGGGGGCGGGCCCCTCAAACCCGCGTCACCCGGCTCTGTTTGATAATAATTTGATTTTGGACCCCACAGTCTTGGCCACAGTTATTACCCCAGAAAACGCGGCAGAGCGTGTAAGAGACCTGGACGTGGCTCGTCGTGCATTGGAGCAGCAAAGAAGGCAAGTGGAAGCAGAAAGGCAGGGGATGGTCGCGCGGCAGCGCGAATTGGATGACCGAGAGACCCGGCTCCGGGAGGAAACGACAAGGATGCACCAAAGGCACCGAACTATGCTGCCGGCAACAGGAGGGGTTATTAACCCGACTGCCCTGGTGTTCACGCCTCAAGATCAGCCGATTCCACCGACGAACCAAGGGACCATACCGCGACCTTCAACGGGAGCACATCCGGTAAACGCGCCAGCCGGGTTACCTTTGCCACAGACGGGGGCGACAGCCGGCAATACCATGCCGCCACCACCATCACGATTCCGCACACCAGCAGGTCATTACAACAATCCCATGGACAACGTGTACGCAGCAACGCTCGCATTAAACCAGATTCCTGTGGGAGACTCGCCTCATGCGGAAGGAACCCGACGAGCAATCGATCTGCTACACACCGCGGTAGCACAGCAAGCCAATTATCCGGATCATAGAAGCGGGATGCATGGGACGCCGTACGCCAGTCAGCAACAGGGCAATGTCCAAACAAGTGCGGCACGACGAAGGGAAGAGCAGCAGCAAATGCCGCCTCCACCGCGTATCCAGACAGTACCAGTAGTATCAGCAGCGCAGGCGGTGGTGGACAGTTCCAGAGCCAGAAGAGCCGGGGCCGGATCTGCTGGGCACGAATTGCCGGTGGCGCCGCACCTCGAGGCACCCCCAGCCGGGTCGCGCGCCTCCCGAGTAAGACCACCCCCAACCACCCTGGCGGGACCCAAGTGCCTCTCGGACGATATCAGGGCAGAACCTTACCCGGAGAAGTTCAAAGAACCGGGGAAAGTAGTAAATTATGAGCCAACAATGGATCCAGAAACGTGGCTGAGCAGCTATGAGATGGCAATGTCAATTCGCAACGCATCCGAGAATCTCCAAGCCAAATTCATGTACTTAATGATGTCAGAGGGAGCAGCAAAGTTATGGTTCACCAATCTACCGGAAAAATCGATCAAATCGTGGGAGGAGCTAAAGATCGCATTTATCAAGCACTTTCATGGGACATGCAGAAAGTTATTTACTATTGATGATTTAGAAAGATGCGTTCAGAAGAAAGGAGAGTCAGCACGCAGCTGGGTACGCCGGGTTATGGAGATACTCCACTCGTCTACGGATATCCAGCCTAAGGACGCGCTACAAGCTATGGCAAAAACATGTAAGTATGTTCCTTTAGTGCAAAAGCTAACTCGCATGAAATCTAGTAGGAATGCAGCGGAGGTTACAATGGGAGAGTTAATGGATGCGTGCAACAAACACGCTGCAACGGATACCACAGAGGAGGAAGTTGATGACAAGAAAGCAAAAGCAAACACAAGTAGCAGTGGGAAAACCGGCAATGGATCGGCGCCAAACAATAATGGAAGTAGCCAAAACAAGCGCCCGTTTGAAGGGAATTCCGAGTTTGTAGCCAACACGGAGGCCGGGTCTTCAAGACCTAGATCCGAAGGAAATTTTAATACTGGAAATCACAATGGGGGGCACTACCAAGGACCTCCAAGACCAAGCAACAGTTGGGACATATTTAGGATGGCATGCCCGAAGCATAGCAGGAACGGCAAGCCGGCCAATCATTCATTGGAGCAATGTGCCGACTTACAAAGGTGGAAGAACGAGGAAGTGAACAGAGCCATGCGAGGTGCAGGCCGAGGAGGAGGCCCGGGCCTAGGTGGAAATTTGGGCAACGGACCGCCCCCAGCCGGCAACCCGCCAGCTGGAAATCAAGGTAACAATCAAGGGGGAGCGGGAGGTTTTCAAGCTAACCCCAAACAGCTGGGTCAATATCATGTGCACACTACGGGAGGCTCTAACAAGGATAAGAAGATACTGAAACAAGCAGTTAATTCGGTCTCTTCCGCTGTTCCAAGGTATTTGAGGTGGTCAGAACAAGAGGTAACATGGAGCAGGAAGGATCACCCGGACAGAGTTGATCACCCGGGAGTCTTAGCTTTGGTAGTGGCACCACAGGTCAACGGCTACGAGCTGAAAAAAGTCTTGATGGATGGAGGAAGTAGTATCAATATCCTGTACTGGGAAACTTTTCTGCGTATGGGCTTAAAGGAATCGCAGCTGCAAAAGAGTACAACAGTTTTTCACGGGATAGTGCCGGGTCACTCAGCATGCCCTGAAGGAAAGGTGGCACTGGAAGTAGCTTTTGGAGAGTCAAAGGACAACTACCGAGTCGAGTGGCTTACCTTCGAGGTAGTAAAGTTGCGCAGCCCTTATCATGCATTGTTCGGAAGGCCGGCTTATGCCAAGTTCATGGCGAGACCGTGTTATGTGTACCTACAACTGAAAATCCCGGGTCCCAAGAAGACCATTACAGTACACGGAAACCGAGATATAGCAGCTGAGTGTGATGAGGGAGACGCGGCAATGGCCGAGCAAGCCTGTAGGAAGGAAGAGCTCAAACATTACCGTTCTCAGGTAGACCTAGAAGAGAGGACAACGTCAAAAAAGCCAACTCCTGAGGGGGACAAAGCAAAAGTTAGGGCAGAACAAAACCCTAAGATGGTAGGATTCATCAGGAGCGATACTTTCAAAACTCTCAGCAGGGAAGAAGAAGACGTACCACCATCCGCAGCTGATCACGTTTCAAGGGCGATATACCCGGATTGGCTAGCAAATCCGGTACTCATTACGAAAGGGCATAGCAAGTGGAGAATGTGCATCGGCCGTACCAACGCGAGGCCGACTCTCGAGAATAACTAAAGCAGTGTAATGGGCGGCAGGTTTCATACGCACTCTTTTCCTATCCAGGGTACCTAAGGGAACTGGAAGGTTTTTAATGAGGTGGCCTGCTGGTTCAAAAAAAAGAAATTTTTATCAATAAAAGAAGATGGTCTCGAGTCGTATCATGGTCTTTGCTTCAGTTACAAGTAAGTAATGCTTGTTATTATCAATACGTCAATATCATCAAAATACGTCACGTGCATATAGGTCTTCGGGGATTGGTGTGCTTAAGTAAGTAATCACAAGCCCGGAGACCCGGCCTCGATGCCTATGAGTTATGCGGGCTGATTACTCGAAAAAACGGGTACGGCTGCAATCTTATAACCGGACAAAGGAGCCAAATTTCTTGATTATTCTTACTTAAGCTCGATGTGACTCGCACTAAAGTGGCATGATCTGTTCACTTACGATTACAATCAAACTATGCAGCCCAATGGGACTTGCTTGATCCTGTTTTTCGTATAGATGTAACAGCATGGTATCCACGCGAAAGCCGGCTTACAGTACAAGATAATCAAAAGGGTCATCTAAACCACAAGTCCATGCAGAGTATAAGGCTCAAATAGCCGGAAACTCAACAAGTATTAAGCATGACTTCAGTATTTATGTGAATAGCTATCGGTTTCCAGCCTGGTAAAAAGCAGTTTGTCATCTGAGAAAGGCCACGCCCCCCTAGCTCGTACTTTGGGTCATGGGGACTGGGGACTTCGAGACAGAAACAAACTGCTTAACTACTACAGCTCGTAAACCTTAGTTTCCGAGCCTTGGGGACTTAAAGAAAAGCCCGTCTATCAAAACCTATGATACTCGGTTAGCCGAGTCTCAAAAGGGAATCAAAAGTAAGAATTCAAAGTATCGAGAATAAGCTTACATTTAACACAAGGATCGAGATTATCAAAAGCCGGAGAGGCAAGGAGTTATCACAAGTTAAACAAGCGCAAAGTCATAACATCAGTATCAATGTTGCACAGGCGCATCGCTAAACATCATATCAACCTCGAGAAACGCAAAGCACTAGGTATCATCCTACTCGGCATCCCGGGGGTGATTCTCCGGGTCTTCGTCTGGGACTTGCTCCTTGGCTTTGCCAGCAGTTTTACTCGGACTCTTCACGTCGGGACGGACAGGCGGAGGAACGGCTGGCGTTGAGGTAGACGGCTTTACGCCTAGTTCGGCCTCTCTCTTCGCAGCCTCTTCTTTCCTCCTGGCCAGGTCAGTCGACCACTTTTCCAGCATATCAAAAGGAGGGGGTGCTTCCACCAGAATAACCTTACCCTCAGAGTCATATGAGCTCATAATTGTGTTTAGATCCATTTTATCTGCCAAAGTTGTGGCCGAGTGACGTACCGACGATTGTATAGCTTTGAAGTCCTGGGGTTTAAACTTAGACCCGTCAGCCTTGAACTCTGGGAACCCGGATACTACCTTGGCCGGGTCAAGCTTAGGAAAATATGCCTTCGCCAGCGTCAAAGCCCGGGTCATCCCAATCCGGCAAGACGAACGCTTCAGTATTTCAATCCATCCAGGCGCTGTGGACAAGGCCTGCATGAGATTTTCTTCGCCCGGGTATACCTCCGAAGGCCACTTTATAGCATCCAGCAAAAGTTTCGTGCCAGCAAAAAATGTCCGGAGCACAGTCTTCAGAGTTTTAGCCTGAATAACGGTGTTCTCCTCCGGAGCAGCAAGGTTAGCACCTGCAATCGAAACACGTAAAAGCATATCAGTAATATTGGTTATTACAGCGGCAAGATAGAGATACGCAAATTAATCGCAAATAGCAAACTTACTTAGCAAGATACGGTAAGTGTCCGTAAGCTGAGTCGACAGGTTATTCAGCGAGGACTGGGCAGCATTGTATTTGTTCTTGTACTTGGAGACATCCTTTTTCAAAGTCTGTATCTCCGCTTCAAGGGTTTCCCTGCGCTTTGTTTCCGCAAGCAAGAGCTGCTCAGTTTTAAGTAGTGTTTCATCCGACTGAGTTATCTCCGCCTGCAAAGAATGAGTGCAATTGTAAGCCGGATATTGCGAGAATATTTCCTTCTAAGAAAATGATTACAGAAGATTATTATGCGAAGTACCGAGAATAATTACAGAAAATTATACTCGGAACTTGGGGACTGGATGTATAGTAAGAAGTGTCAAACAAGATTACCTGATGTGCTGCAGCCATACGCTCTAGGACATTTCCTTCCGAAGCTTTCATGGCGAGAAGAGCGCTCATTAGCTGGTTAAAATCAGCGTTATCCGAGTTAGATGACTCGGGTACCTGGAAAGTGGGAAAAGGAGCTTTTCTTGTAACAGGAGGTGGCACCCGGGTCATCCGAATGTCGGAGTCTGGTCCCCCTCCCGCGCTCGAAGCTGCTCCCTTCTCCTTCTCGCCTGCGTGCGAAGCGATTGGATACTCGGCGTCATGCCTAGCTGGCTCCGGTGGCGACACTTGCTCGTCGCCAGCCGTGGTGAAGGCATCATCAGCCGGCTCGTTCTCGACCCGGACCTTAGCCTCGGAGTCCTCCTGGTCGCTACTAATAACCGTGGCTCTGAAGAAGGTGCAAAGGCGCAATTAATCTTTGGTTATGAAAAAAAGGGGATGAAAGTTCGGTATAGTATCAGGAAAAGGCGCTTACCCGGTGTTCACCGGGAAGTCCGAAGGAAAGCCGCTGCTAGACCCGGAAGATACTAAAAAATGCCAAGCAAGGTTTGAGATCATGTTGCAAAGGAATGTCCGGAAAGAGTTTCTATTTACGATATAAATACCAGGGTGTCGAGCCGGGGGCGATGAAGTGCCCGGGTTAAGGGCCTCGTTGCCTGGATGGTTCCGGGTTACTCGGCGCCTAGTCGCGGGTGGCTCCTTCATTTATGATCAAAAGGGGTGAAGGTGGGGTTAGCCCCGAAATGACGTTATGAGAACAAAAATTAAAAGTGCAAGGGAGCGGAATAAAAACCTGGAGGGCGATTCTCTGGGATTTCCTTTTGGATCCGGCTTTGGTGGCCGGCTCCGGCTCGTCCTCCTCGCTGGCGGATTCTTCCCAGCCATCTGATTCTTCTTCTTCGTCTTGGTCCTCTCGTTCTGAAAGGTATTGAAGATATAGCATAAGGAGAAAGAGGAGACAGGATATAATGTACGCAAGGGGGTTAAGTACGCACCTTCATCCGAATTAACGGCGTTATCTTCTTCCTCCGCGTCTCCAGAATTGGGAGGAGTGTCGATTGTCCAAAAGCCATTATCGGCCTGAGGTGAAAATGCCAGGATAATGGTTAATATCGAGTCATGAAAAGCGGATAAAGGTAAGCTTGTTAAAATCCAAAATCAAGAGGCAGAAATCTTACAGCGGGGGCGGGGTTCTCGAGTGTAAAAGGTTCTAACCCGGCGATGCTCCGGATTACCTCGAGCTTCTCCGTTAAAAAACCCTTGATCGTTTTGTTCATGTCATTAGGGGCAAGGGTGCTGGCAGAGTATCGGATCGGGTCCGTGGTTTGACCCGAATATTCACACATCAGTTTCTCACGAATGGAGTTTGGCTGGATGCGGAAGTTAACCCAGGTCTTCACCAAGTTTAGCCCGATGAGGCCTCGGGCTGATAGGATGGGGATTTTAGCCAACGAAGGCAAGATCGCCTCCCTGTCCGAGTCAGAGGCGAAGGCATTGAAAGATTCGGAAATGTCGAGCTGACCCTCCGAGTAACCCGGTAATTTCTTCTCACCGGGTGGGGAGGTGTCCTGGCAGTAGAAGTATGAGAGCTGCCAGTGCTTTACATGAGAATTGAGAGTGAGGGGAGGCATCAAGGAATTCTTGCGGCGCTGGATAGAAACCCCGCCGCAGGTAAGAAGTGCGCCGTCACCGCTTTCGCGGCACGGCTTGCACTGAAAGAGTTCAACAAAGAGAGCCAAACTTGGCGGAGTGCACAAGTAAGACTCGGAAAGAACGATAAAGTGGGTGATGTTCAGAACGGAGTTTGGGCCTATATCGAAAATACGGAGATTATAGTGATCTAGGACGTCACGAAAGAAAGGGTGACCCGGGGGCCTGAAGCCTCGGGTCACGTGTTCGACAAAACATATTACCTCATCCGTTGCTGGAGAGGGCCGGGTTTCGTTGCCGGGTACTCTCCAGTGGATAGTTTCCTGGGGAGGAAGGATTCCAAGCTCCACTAACTCCTCCAGTTTGGCCTTGGTGACGGAGGATCTCCCCCAATTGGCTGAAATGGAGTTAGTGGGCTTAGTTTTAGCCGGCTGTTTCCCCTGCCTCTTGGGTGCCATGGGGTTGACCTGTTAAAACATCAAAGGGAAGGAGGTGAGTGGCGAAAGCTCGGAAAAATAGTCGGTTGCCGGTAACTTAAAAATAATCCGGGTATTGCCTTGCCGGGTCAACTGTGATCTGTCCGGGTATCGCATGTTGTTATGAAAGTTGTGAAGTTTTTACGTAAAGTAAGTGTCGGGGGAAGGTAGAAGGATACCCTTATGTCTATTATCAGCAAGTGAGCCGGAGAAGTGAGATTTTCCGGATGATAAGAGCAAGGGCGGAAATTTTTGGTGGCCCGAGCCCAGATGGGAAATCCAATTTCTGTATCTCAGGCCAATCTAATGATACTTAGTGGTAGGGGAGTAAGATAAGCTGCGCATCCTATCTATGGGAGTGGTTATGGCAAACGCTAGTAAGTTAATTCGGCAGGTCCCGAGAAATTGCATGCGACTCGATTCAGATCTGATCTAAGGAAAAGCTAAGGGATTGCAAGGTTGGAATGGAGGATATCAAGAGCTTACCGGAGGAGGTTGGAGTAGGGATTTACGGAGACAGATGGCGCAAGATTGATGCTCTTTGGCGATTTCCTGCCGGCGAATCGGGGGCTTGGTGGTGGATTTGGGAGCTGGAGTGGTTTGCGTGGTGGCGGAGCGCAAGCGACGGCGGATGGGCTCCGGCGATGTGCGTAGGGCTTCCGTGGTGGCACTCCGCGAACTCGAGCTTGAGGAGAAGAGAAGTGGGGGAAATGAGCCGTTAGGGTTGAGTTTGCTCCTTGGGGTCTATTTATAATAGCCCGGGTGGAAAAGCCTAACCTAACGGGCGAAACCCGGGATGTGTGGAGTAATGGTTGGCTATTTTGAAATTTGAAAGACGCACCTTATGCATAGATCGATGTAATCCAGAGTAAAAGGAAGGGGAAATTTCCTTCCTAGTATCAGCGACAGTTATTGAGGAAGATGTGAAATCATCGAGTTTCCTATTAAGATTCAGGTCTGGAAGATTGAGGGAGAGCCTTTGAGGGGAAGCCGGGTTGCTACCTGATCCCCTGGGTGTTAATCCCAGCCGCTTGTCAGCATATTGTATCTTGATCTTTATGTGTTCTTGTATCCAATATTTCTGCAGGGAATAGCCAGCACTTCGAAGAGTAAATCTTGGAAGCCCAGGCTATTCTGGGGACTACTGATGGGGGGATAGTAACCCGGTAGGCCCACTTCAAGGTATAATCCGGCCCGAGGTGAGCTGAGCAATACTCGGATAGGGGTAAAGAGGTTACTAGAAGGCCCAAAGGCTTGTGAGATTCGTAACCCGGCTTGTGGGTTGCGATAAGGAAAGTTAGGCTTTGTATGTGGAGTTCGAGTAGGACTCAAGATGTGCCTTGAAAGGCAAGTTAGGGGTGTACGGGTGCTTTATAAACCGGCCCCTAGGTTTAGTTTGCCAGAGATTCAAGTCATAGTTGTAACACCTGTTATCGAGTATCTAGCATAATTCATATTGAGATCCGGCGAGTTATTTCCTGGTTCTTAGATCGCTTTCGCCATGTCTTCCTTCGAGCTAAACCCTCTCCCGAATACCTGTGTCGACTTGCCCCAAGATCAGTTACCCCCGGTAACATCTGCCGTGATTATCCCACGACAGCAGGTGCGAACCCTTGGCGCCATGGTGGAACTTTTGTAGTCGGCATTTAGGGCGGTGTGGTCTTAGAGTGCTATGAGGGTCCCCTTTTCTTCGTGGGGCTCGATTAGCCGCGCACGCACAGCATGTGGTTCTTTGGGCTTGATGCGAAGAAGAGTTGAGTTGTGTTGAGTGCCTCGCTTGGTGGGTTAGCTCCCCACCTGGCGGGTCATTCTTACGTGTACGGCCAAATTGGTGCATCCCTGCAGGGTTAAATCTTCTCGAGAAGCCGTGTTTTCCGCGGTTATGGATTACTTGGTGAAAGTACTGGCTAACAAGTACTCAGAACAACTTACACCTAACTAATGATAACTTGACTAGTAATAGGTTTATTGACACAACAATTTGAACCATCATTAATCCAACGGTGTGAGTTATCCTCGGATTGCTTCTTTGGATAAGGGGTGAGATCCAGGATGGGTTTGTTTGGTGGTCAGTTATAGTTGGTTACGATACGCTATCTTATCTTCTTTCTGTTAGCCGGAAGTGGTAGTATCTCTGTAGTTGGTTAGAGCAGCCAGTTGCAGCATCTTTTGTATCCCCTTTCTTCCGTTGAACCCCCGGCATCTGTGCTTGGTGTTGACGGGTTACACTTTGGTGAACTGTGAGTCTTGCTTGCCAGTACGTTTATGTACTGACCCCTTTGGGGCTGTGGTTTCCGCAGACGACGTTTCCGAAGATCCCCTTGGTGGCTACTACGTGGAGTATGACGAGACTGCTGACGAGTAGATAGCGGACCCGGGCAGGATCGGAGACTTCGTGGATGGGCTCCGTCTTTTCGTTTCCGGCCTCTTAGGCCTATTTGGATCTTGTCTGTACTCAGACATGTTGAATGCTTCCGCTGTGATGTAATGATGAATTGTTGGGACATGTGTCCTCTGGATGATTGTATTTGCTATCTCTGCTCTAATGAGAGCTATTTGCAACTTATTTCCATCTTCTGTGTCGTAGAGATCTGTTGTGATATCACTTGTTCCAATGCCGTTGACGTACCATGTGTGTATGTTTTGAAGTACGTCAATGGAAGTATCTGGATTTCTATGGGATGGTTTGCGCAGACGATGAATAGTAAGATAATGGTTGTCACACGTTTACGTGTTGGCCTGCTCATATTGAGATGCGGGTGCCGGTATGCCCCGTAAGCCATTTATCTACTGTTTAACGGACTGTGAGTATCCCCTAGAAGTCCGGGTGCGACAAATGGTATCAGAGCCTGTCTGCCTGTAGGATCCCATTTGTCTGCAACGTTGTTTTCCCTTCTCATCTAAACTTTCAAGTTAGGATTTCACGTATCCTGGTTTCTCTAGGATGGTTATATCTACTAGTCCATAGGAATGGAGGTGGTTGTGACATGATTTATCATGTTGCCTACTCACGATTGAGAACGGAGGCGTGTAAGCCCCGGAAGCAGATCCTCTATTCCTTAAGCAGTAGATATTGATCCTTTAGAAGCCCGGATGGGTTTTCCGTAGTACCTCAGGAGTGTTTTGATCTCGTTTTCCCGATGTTGCTTTGATATCCTGTTCTTCTCAACATCCTTTTCGTCCGTTGAAATCTTGTTGTTGCTCCCCACTTCAGTTATTCTACCGGCGTCTAATCAATAACTCTGTTTCACACTTCTGGCCAGATAGTCTGTTCTCCAAATGAATCAAATTCTAGTCAAGCTATACACCCTCAATACAAAACCTCCCCCTTTACTTGAAAATGTTCCGGTGGTTTCCAAATCCCCTGACACCTTTCCAGAAGAGTTGCCAGGAATGCCTATCATTTTGAAATTCCAGAAAAAACTATCCAAGGTGCACGATGTGTTTCACGTGTCACAGCTCAAGAGGATCTTCCCAAGAAGTATCCGAACCTTTTCTTTTCTCAGTAGGAATCTCGGGGCGCGATTCCTTCAAGGGGGGGGGGGCGTTTTGTAACATCCCAAGTATGAAAAATAGCCATTAGAATGTTTGCTCTCTGTTATTTTATGTTTTGCATCATGACATCATGTTCATTGCATTTGTTTTACTTTGTTTTCCAATTGTTTTCCTCTGTTTTGCTTTGTTTTCCACTGTTTTCAGTTGTTTTCCTTTGTTTTCTATTTGAATTTCAAACCAAATTTCAAACCTTTTGTTTCATACTTGTGATGTTACAATTTCCAAATGATATTTCAAATCAAAACAATCAATTGTTTCCATTAAAGTTGTGATTCCAAAACTATTGTTTTGTTTCTATCAAAATTCATTTAATACCAAACCCTTTTCAAATTCAATTAATTTCCAAAACATCAACTCTTTTGAAAATTATGAAAATGACCAAAACAGTCAATCATTTGTTTCCATTAAATCCCTAAGGTTCAACTATTTAAAATTGTGGTTTTTAATAGTTCACTTAATCCAAATGTTGTTCAAATTCAAACAAAACTCCAAACAGCAACCCTTTGGAATTATTTCAATTTACCAAAACAAAGTTAAGCAATTTGTTTCAAATAATTTGAGGGTTCAAACTCTTGGAAAATGTTCCTTTTAAATAAATCACTTAATTATCAAATTCTTTCAAATTTAAACCAATTGGCAAAACAGCAAATAAATTTGAACTTTTTGAAAAACCAAACCTGGCAAGTGTTTGTTTTTGAACTAATTAGCTCACCCAATTTTTTCCCTAAATTTTCCTAGCCCTAAAACTCACCTTTTTCTTCCTATTACAAATCTGCAAAAAAAAAATAAAGAAAGAAAAAAAGAATAAAAAAGAAGCAAAGAGAGGGAGAGAGAGAAGCCTAGCCCACCACCTTTTTTTCCCCAGCCCATACCCCTTCCACCTCTTTCTTCAACCTTCATACGGACTCCATCAGCCATGTCCACGTATTCAGAGGGGAGCACGAACGGCTGTGAGCTTCCCCTCCCCCCTATAACCTAGCCCCTGCTCCCTAACCCTAATCCTACCCTTCTCTCCCTCCTTCTTTCTCTTCCCCCGCCTTCTTTCTCTCCCCTCCATCTCTCTTCCTTCGCTGCATTCCCTCTCGGTACTGTATCTCTGAAACCCAACCGAGCCACCATCTCCTCCTCCCCTCCGGCGATCGCCGAGGTTAGAGCCTCCCTCCGGCCGGGTTGGGCCCGGGAATGGAAACGCACGGCGCCCCTCTTCCTCTCCACCCCCTCGGCTCGAGCCGGGAGAGCCCGAGGCGCCGGCGCCATCCATTCCACGCCGCCGGCCAACCTCTGCTTCGACCTGCACGACCTGCTCCTCCCTCCATCGCCCGAGGTGACCTCCTCTCCCCTCGCCCCTCGCTCCCTTCCCCTCCTCTCACACACACCAGCATCAACCGCACCCCACGGCGCCCCTCAGGCCTCGAGGCGCAGCAGCATGCTCGCCGGCGATGCGATCGATCGTGGCCAAGTTTTAGACGAACTGAACCGTGCAAAGTTTAGTTAAGCCGCCACCTGAAGCATATCCACCCCCGAGGCCCCTTCCTATCACGAATCCAGCAGCCACCCCACTGGCTAGAACCCTTGCGCCCAAAGCCACAGGTCCAGGGTTCGATCCCCCTAACCCCCACCTTTTTTTTTTCTGTTTTTCTTTTTCTGCCCGAATTTCAGAAAGCCAGATCTGAACCATTAACTCTAAAATCCATCTAAAATTGAATATCACTCCAATTTGAATGATTCAAATTCCTGTGGATTCAAAATTTTGTGCCCTTTCCATTAGTATCAAAATTGCAACATGTTTCTGTAAAACTTTTGCACTAAATAATTAATTACTGAAAATGCAATAAAAATTGGAAACTTTGGAATTTCATAACTTTAGTCTGCTCATCCAATTTAAGCAAACTTGGCCTCTAAAAATTTGTCTTAACAAACTCTACACATTGGTATTTTATTTGGACACAATTGAATTAATTTTGAGCATGTTTCCCTCTGTTTACTAAAAATGGCAGAATAAGAATGATTATGGAAAATTGCATAATAAATTCAATAATCACCCTAAAATTATGTTTACTAGCTCAAAATGTTCAGTGAAACATTTGCTACATGTTTTCAACCTTTTCAATGCATTTTGTTTACTATTTTGAATATTTTGATTTGGTGAAATATTTGAAAACTTGTTTAATTCACTTAAACTTGCAAAATCATAACTTGGGCATAAAAATTCCACAAACTAAATATGTTTTCCAATCAACTTTTCATGTACTTTCCAAATATCAATTTTGTTTGCTGTTTTGAATAATTTAAATTGCTGAAAACAACTGTTTCTTAATTAATGCACTTAAAATTGTCAAAATAATAACTTGCTCATTTTAAATCCATTTTCAACAAATGAAATATGTTTTCCATGCAAAATTAAACCACCTTTCCAAATATAAATTTTGTTTCATGTTTTGAATAATTAAAATTGCTTAAATAATTTAAACCTTGTTTAAATCATTTAAAATGGCTAATTCATAACTTGCTCAAAGTAAATTATTTTTGAACATATAAAATATGTTTTCAAAACATAAAAGTATAAACTTTTCAAATATAAACTTCACTTAATGTTTTGCACAAATAAAAATTCAAATAAGTTCATGTTTGAATTAAATTCATTTAATTCTTGCTTAAACTTATTTAATTCATAAATAATTTATTTGAAATCCTTTTTCAACAAGTGAAACATGTATTCCACCTAAAATTGTGTGTTCTTATCAAATATGAACTTTGTTATCTATTTGGAACAATTAAAAGTGGTGAAAACAACAAATGCTTGTGTGACACCTTTAAGGAACCAAAATTCCAAAACTTAATAAACAAATTCCCAAACTTGGTAAACCTTATTTCCAATTGGTTCTATTGTTGTTATTTTGTTGTTTTCTACATCCATGCATCATGCTAATTCACTTACACATGATGATTAGTTGTAAAACAATTAATTCAACCATAATTCATGGGCTTTCCATATGCAATCCAATTGCATATGGGTCCATTTAAACATGTTATCCTGTCAACTAGTTTATTTTGATGCATCAATTAAATGGTCATGCATCATCCCATGGTTGTGCACTATGCCATGATATTGATTGTTTATCTCTCTGCGTTGTTTGTTTGCTTCTTCTCGGATACACGACGACGTTGAGACCGACGATACTTACGACACCCCTTCTAAGGAGTTAGCTCAGTACCAGGCTACTGAGTTTGCAGGCAAGTATTCACTCACATGAGCCATTGTGTTCCTTTCAACATTGGATACCGATACTTTCCGTTGTCTATTCTGCTAGCCCTATGAATCGTTGCTTCTGTTCGAACCTATCACATGTTACCCTTAACCCTGATATTGCCTCACCTCCACTCCTATAACCCCGTTGCTTGTGTCCGTGTCTTACTAGCATGCTTAGGGTTGTTTTGCTCGAGTCTGTTACCCGTTATTTTCTGTTACTATATTTCTATTATGTTCTGGGGCTCGATGTTAAACAACAACCTGTTAATTTTGAGGTAATAATAATTTGCTGATAAGGCACCGGCAGGAGGCCCGGCGTGGTTTTGAGGCCTGCTAGTGTCGACCCTAATTAGGAAAAGGGTCTTGTCTACTGATCCATGATGAGTGCACTAACCGCATGTGGGAAGCGAGTATGGGCGCCCCCCTCAATTTGATTCGATTCGCATCTCGTCCAAATCGCCACACTTAGTTCGGGCTTTCCATTTGATGCATGCATGTGCAGGTGCGAACCCTTGGCGCCAGGGTGGAACTTTTGTAGTCGGCATTTAGGGCGGCGTGGTCTTAGAGTGCTATGAGGGTCCCCTTTTCTTCGTGGGGCTCGATTAGCCGCGCACGCACAGCATGTGGTTCTTTGGGCTTGATGCGAAGAAGAGTTGAGTTGTGTTGAGTGCCTCGCTTGGTGGGTTAGCTCCCCACCTGGCGGGTCATTCTTACGTGTACGGCCAAATTGGTGCATCCCTGCAGGGTTAAATCTTCTCGAGAAGCCATGTTTTCCGCGGTTATGGATTACTTGGTGAAAGTACTGGCTAACAAGTACTCTGAACAACTTACACCTAACTAATGATAACTTGACTAGTAATAGGTTTATTGACACAACAATTTGAACCATCATTAATCCAACGGTGTGAGTTATCCTCGGATTGCTTCTTTGGATAAGGGGCGAGATCCAGGATGGGTTTGTTTGGTGGTCAGTTATAGTTGGTTACGATACGCTATCTTATCTTCTTTCTGTTAGCCGGAAGTGGTAGTATCTCTGTAGTTGGTTAGAGCAGCCAGTTGCAGCATCTTTTGTATCCCCTTTCTTCCGTTGAACCCCCGGCATCTGTGCTTGGTGTTGACGGGTTACACTTTGGTGAACTGTGAGTCTTGCTTGCCAGTACGTTTATGTACTGACCCCTTTGGGGCTGTGGTTTCCGCAGACGACGTTTCCGAAGATCCCCTTGGTGGCTACTACGTGGAGTATGACGAGACTGCTGACGAGTAGATAGCGGACCCGGGCAGGATCCGAGACTTCGTGGATGGGCTCCGTCTTTTCGTTTCCGGCCTCTTAGGCCTATTTGGATCTTGTCTGTACTTAGACATGTTGAATGCTTCCGCTGTGATGTAATGATGAATTGTTGGGACATGTGTCCTCTGGATGATTGTATTTGCTATCTCTGCTCTAATGAGAGCTATTTGCAACTTATTTCCATCTTTTGTGTCGTAGAGATCTGTTGTGATATCACTTGTTCCAATGCCGTTGACGTACCATGTGTGTATGTTTTGAAGTACGTCAATGGAAGTATCTGGATTTCTATGGGATGGTTTGCGCAGACGATGAATAGTAAGATAATGGTTGTCACACGTTTACGTGTTGGCCTGCTCATATTGAGATGCGGGTGCCGGTATGCCCCGTAAGCCATTTATCTACTGTTTAACGGACTGTGAGTATCCCTTAGAAGTCCGGGTGCGACACATCCCAAGTATGAAAACAACCTTAGAATGCTTGCTCCTTGTTTAATTTCAGTTTGCATCATTCCATCATGAGCATTGCATTTGTTTTCATTTGTTTTCACTTGTTTTCCATTTGAAATTCAAACCAAATTTCAAAACTTGGTTCATACTTGGTATGTTCCAATGTTTCAAAAATAGATTCCAAACAGTAACAATTCTTTTATTTCCAATAAACTTGAATTTTCATATAATTAACTTGCTTAAATTTTCAATATTTCAATTATTGCCAAAATTCAATCAAATTCATTTAAATTTCAAACAGCAACAAAAATTTAAAATTTTGAAAAACAAAAAGTTGTACAACTGGGCTTTTGCAATAAAGAACCTATAAAAAATTACCACAAAAATTTTTGAACCCCAAAACCTTATTCTATTTATCCCTTTTCTTACTTACAAAAAAAAAGTAAACAGAGAAAACAAAAGGGGGGGCAGGCCAGCCCAAGTGGGCTGAGCCCACCACAGCCCCATGGCCCAGCCCCCACGATCGGTGTCGTCTTCCTCCTCTGTACGGAGACAGACGAGGGGAGGCATCCCCCACCGACCAGAGCTCCCCCACCTGCTCCACCTCCTCCTACTTAACCCCCCTACCGAAACCCTAGCCTCCCCCACCTCCTTCCTCCCTCGCGCCGCCATCATCTCCTCTCCTTCCCTCTTCTTTTCCATGCCTCCTCTCTGAATCTTTTTCTGAACCCCAAGCAGTGCCTCCATGACCGGAACTTGAGGGCCTCCGCGCCGTCGCCATGGTCGTTGTCGAGGGCCACTCTCTGCGGGAATGGAACGCCCGCGGTGACCTCTCCCTCCCGCCTTCGGGATCGACCGCGAGGAGCCGCGGATCGCCGCCGCCAAGCCGCTGTCGCCGCCGTCTGCTCCGCCCCCGTCAGGACCTCCTCGATCCCCTGCTGCGACGACACTCGGGGTGAGCACGCCCCTGTCCCCTCTCCTCCTCCCCTCTGCATCCGCGAGCGGCCACCGCACCACCCCAGTGCCGCGCGGCACGGCGCGAGCACGCCGGCAGCACACTCGCTGCGGACGTCGCCGTCGTCTCTTTTCCTCGTCACGTTCAGTATCTGAACGTTGTTCAGTTCGTCAGATTAAAGGCGGGAGCTTTACCTCAAAACCCATCGCGAGCAGTACCTAGCACCAACCGAGCAAGCAGCCCAGTGGCTAGAGCCTCTCGCGCGCGCACCAGGAGGTCCCGGGATCGAATCCCCCCCCCCCCCCGCACGGAATAAAACACACATTTTATTTATTTATTTACAGATCCAGATCCAAATCTTTTTTGCGCAAAGGTCCTTGTGGCTTACAGTTTAGTCCCTGTCCATCACAAACAGGCCCTCAGCTATTTTAATTAATCACAGATTGATACCCCAACTTTAAAAATGCATAACTAATTCATTACAACCCCAAATTTGATAATTTAAATATGTTTTCCATACCAAATTAAATTCTCTACCTAAATATAAACTTTGTTTACTGTTTTGAATATTTTAAATTGGGGAAATATTTAAATCCTTGTGTAATCCATTTAATATTGCAAAATTCATAACTTGGACATAAAAATTCCAAATTCAACAAACTAAATATGTTTTCCATTCCATTTTTCATGAACTTTGCAAATATCAACTTTGTGTTCTGTTTTAAATAAATTAAATTGCTGAAAACAATTGTTTCTTAATTAATGCATTTAAAATTGTCAAATTAATAACTTGCTCATTTTAAATCCATTTTCAACAAATGAAATATGTATTCCATCTAAAATTTTGTGTTCTTTCCAAATATGATTTTTTTATCTATTTTGAACAATTAAAATGGGTGAAAACAATAAATGTTTGTGTAACTCATTTAAGAAGCCAAATTTCATAACTTAATAAATAAAATTCCGAACTTGGTAAACAACATTTCAAATTGAAGCTATTGTTGTTTTCTTATTGTTTTCATCATCCATGCATCATTCTAATCAACTTTCACATGATGGTTATTCGTAGATCACTTAATTCAACTTTAATTCTTGGGCCTTTCTATATGCACTCCAAATTGCATATGTGCCCATTTAAATATGTTTACCATGTCAACTAGCTTATCTTTGATGCATCAATCAAATTGTCATGCACCATCCCATGTTTGTGCATTATGCCATGTTATTGATTGTTCGTCTCTCTTCGTTGTTTGTTTGCTTCTTCCCGAATAGACGACGACGTTGAGACAGACGAGGTTTACGACACTACTTCAGAGGAGTTAGCCCAGTACCAGGCTACTGAGTTTGCAGGCAAGTATACACTCACATGAACCAATGTGTCCTTTCCACACTTGATACCGATACTTTCCTTTGTCTAACCTGCTAGCCTTATGATTCTTTGCTTGTGTTCCGATCCTATCACATGTTATCCTGTAACCTTGATATAGCCTATCCTCCACACCTATAACCCTGTTGCTTGTTGCCTGTGTCTTACTAGCATGCTTAGGGTTGTTTATGCTCGAGTCTGATGTCCGTTATTTCTGTTACCATATTTACTATGTTCTGGGGGCTCGATGTTTAAACAACAATCTGTTAATGTTTGAGGTAATGCTAATTTGATGATAAGGAACCGACAGGAGGCCGGGTATGGTTTTGAGGCCTGCTAGTGTCGAACTCAGGAAAAGTTCTTGTCCTCTAGATCCACGATGAGCGCGCTAACCGCATGTGGGAAGCGTGTATGGGCGCCCCCCGCAACTTTGATTCGATTCGCATCTCGTCCAAATCGCCACATTTAGTTCGGGTTTTCCATTTGCTGCATGCATATGCAGGTGCGAACCCTTGGCGCCAGGGTGGTAACTTTTGTAGTCGGCATTTAGGGAGACACGTTCTTAGAGTGCTATGACGGTCCCCTTTTCTTCGTGGGGCTTGATTAGCCGTGCGCTCAATTGCACGGGGTTCTTTGGGCTTGATGCGAAGAAGAGTTGGGTTGTGTTGAGTGGCCTGCTTGGTGGGTTTGTTCCCCGCCTGGCGGGTTATTCTTACGTGTACGGCCAAATTGGTGCATCCCTGCAGGGCTAAATCTTCTCGAGAAGCCGTGTTGTCCGCGGTTATGGATGACTTGGTGATAGGGCTGGCTAACAAGGATTAGACAACTTACACCTAATTAATACTAATTTGACTAGTAATAGGCTTATTGACACAATAAGCTGAACCTTCATTAATCCAACTGTGTAAGTTATCCTCGGATTGCTTCTTTGGATAAGGGGCGAGATCCAGGATGGGTTTGTTTGAGGTTAGTGGTAGTTGGTTCCGATGCGCTATCTTATCCCTTTCTTTTAGCCGGATGTTGTAGCGTGTCTCTGTAGTTGGTTAGGGCAGCCCGCTGCCGCACCTTTGTATCACCTATCTTCCGTTGAACCCAAATCATCTGTACTTGGTGTTGTCGGGTACCCTTTGGTATCTTGTGCGTCTTGCTTGCCAGTACTTGTCAGTACTGACCCCTTTGGGGCTGCGTGTTCTGCAGACTATGTTTCCGAGGATTCCCATGGTGGATACTACGTGGAGTATGACGAGGCTGCTGACGAGTAGATAGCGGACCCGGGCAGGATCCGAGACTTCGTGGATGGGCTCCGTTCTTTTGTTTCCGGCCTCTTAGGCCTATTTGGATCTTGTCTGTACTCAGACACTTTGGATGCTTCCGCTGTGATGTAATGATGACTTGTTGGGACATGTGTCGTCTGCATGACTGTATTTGCTATCTCTGCTCTAGTGAGAGCTTTTGCCACTTATTTCTATTTCTTTGTGTCTTAGAGATTTGTTGTGATATCACTTGTTCAAATGTCGTTGACGTACCATGTGTGTATGTTATGAAGTACATCAATGGAAGTATTCGGATTTCTATTGGATGGTTTCACAGACGATGAATAGTAGAGGATGGTTGTCACACGTTTACGTGTTGGCCTACTCATATTGGGATGCGGGTGCAGGTAGGCCCCGTAAGCCATTTATCTACTGTTTAGCGGGCCGTGAGTATCCTCTAAAAGTCCGGGTGCGACAAATGGTATCAGAGGCTGTCTGCCTGTAGGACCCCTTTTACTGGTCGCAGTTGAGTCTAGAAACTATTTTGTAGCTATATAGGAAAAATGAAACGTGAGAGTAGGAATTCTGTTCTTTTATTTCTTTCCCCACCCACCCTCCCTTTTCTGGTAAGGAAGTGCAACATTGTTTTCTCTTCTCATCTAAACTTTCAAGTTAGGATTTCACGTATCCTGGTTTCTCTAGGATGGTTATATCTACTAGACCATAGGAATGGAGGTGGTTGTGACATGATTTTCATGTTGCCTACTCACGATTGAGAACGGAGGCACATAAGCCCCGGAAGCAGATCCTCTATTCCTAAAGCAGTAGATATTGATCCTTTAGAGGCCCGGATGGGTTTTCCGTAGTACCTCAGAAGTGTTTGGTCTCGTGTTTCCCAAATGTTGCTTCGATATCCTGTTCTTCTCAAGATCCTTTTCGTCTGTTGGAACCTTGTTGTTGCTTGCCACTTCAGTTTTTCTACCGCGTCTAATCAAAGCTTCCCCGATCATCTGCAGATGGATCTCAGGTTCTACCCGCAGGTGGTTCGTATGACTCGTTGCGAGAGCACTGCCGGTTATCCGGAGATGCTGAGAGACATGGTCACTTTTTTGGGGTTCCGTTGGGCACCAGAGTACCAGGTCTACGAGCAGCAGCGAGAGTTTGAGCAGACCTACTACCAGGCTATCGTCTACATTCTGTCAGATGATGGCATGAGCGTAGTCCACCGCTTCGAGGCAGTGGGTTCCACAGTGGATATGGCTGTGCAGCAGACAGCTTATGTGAGCCTCACCGTCCTTCGTGCTGACTACTGGGGATTTGACGATTCCATCTATCGCCACATCCCCCGTGGTTACATCACTTCGGAGGGAGCTCACTTCACTCTCTACGACAACTTGGATGTTTACGAGCATGATAACTCCAGGCTGCACACCACCGCTCAGTTTGTGAGACACAGTGACGCAGTTGCCCGCACACTATCTCAGGAGTTGGCTTCAGTCAGAGAGCAGCTTTACCTTGCTTTGACTCATCTGGCGACTTACACCACATACTTTGTTGGAGACGAGCGCTTTGCACGTTTCGATCAGCCAGTGGGGCGTCGTCTGCCAGATGCTGGAGGTTACGAGCCGATCAGAGGTCCACTCCTTAACCTTGGTGCTGGTTACACTGGGATTCCACGCTTTGGAGCACAGGGAGTCGATGCTATGTACTTCACCACGCCTAGAGTCGGTCTCAGACCACGTCAGATCTACGTGGATCGTCGTTCCACCTACTTTCGTGGGCGTACTCCTCACCGTACCTCTCGCCGTACTCCTCGCCGCCGTCCTGCGTGATGAGCATGGGAGTACCGATGTATCCATTCTTAGCTATGTTTAGTTATCCTTTGGCATTCGAACCATTTATGGTGTGTTGTATTCTGATGTAATTGAACATGTGATGGTGAACCTTGTGGTTGTCTATTCATGCGTCAGAATAATCTCTCTTTCGGTTGCCAAGTCTATCCTTTTCTATTGTTGTGCTAAAATGCATTTCCATTCAGGATGCCGCCAACAAGGAACAATACGCCTGAGCCACCGCCAATCGCGGAGCTGTTGACTCAGATGACCCAAGTCATGACGCAGATGGCCCAGTTTCAGGCTAATCAGCACATCAACCAGACAGCTCCACGAGTCAGCATCAAGGAGTTTCTCAGTCTGGGCCCAAGAGCTTTCGTGGCCACACGGGAGCCTCTGGACGCTGATGACTAGATCCGTGAGATAGCCAAGGCTCTGGAGATTGCACACGTAGATGAAGAATACAAGGTCAAGTATGCCTCCTATCTGCTGAAGGGTCAGGCAGCTTCTTGGTGGGAAAACTTCCAGGCCATGAGAACTGGCATGCCAGTCACGTGGGATCGTTTCAAGGAAGCCTTCCTGAAGCACCACATTCCAGATGGTCTCATGGAAAGAATGCGTGAAGAGTTTTGCTCTCTCAAGCAGGGCAAGTTGGACGTCATCGGGTATCAGAGTGAGTTTAATCGCCTCGCTCGATACGCTGGAGATGAGGTGTCCACTGAAGCTAAAAAGATGGCAAGGTTCCGCAGAGGCTTTAACCCGGAACTCAAGTATGCCCTAACCAATGTCAAGGCCAACAGCTTCGAGGCTCTCGTTAACACCGCGCTCAATGAAGAAAATGGGCGCAAGGCGTTCGAGGAGTCTCGCAGGCACTCGCGTGAGGGTGGTTCCTCCTCCAACATGACCACCCCTCCGCAGAAGCGCCGCATCTGGGTACCAAATGGTGCTGTCACTCGGGCTCCATACGCCCAAACTTCTCCAGGCTTCGCTCCCCGCCCACCCAACCCTGCTCAGCTGCATGATCAAAGGGCTTCAATGGGGCAGCCAAGGCCAGGGCCTCCTCGTGTCGTCACATGCTACAAGTGCAAGCAGACGGGGCACTACGCCGACAAGTGCACGCAGAGGCAGCTACCTCCACCACCACCTCGTCCTAACACAAACCAGGCAATGGTGCGCGCTCCCCCGCCTATGGCCTTAAACTCCAACAACAGGCCTGTCGGGAGGACCGCAAGGGTGAATCATGTCAAGATCGACAAAGCTGAGGAAGCTCCTGACGTCGTTCTCGGTACATTTCCTGTAAACTCTAATCCAGCTAAAGTGTTGTTTGATACCGGAGCATCACATTCTTTTGTGTCAAAGACATTTGCCACAACAAACAACCTAATTGTGGTTCCACTAAGTAATCAGATCACTGTTCACTCCCCGGGATCTCAAATGTTGACTTCCAAGATAAGTAAGGACAATCAAATCCTAATTGGAGGCCACATATTCCTTGCTTCTCTCATGTTGCTGGGAAATTCTGACATTGATGTCATTCTTGGTATGGATTGGCTGAAGGCCAATAAAGCAAGAATTGACTATGCTCAAAAGTCAATAACTCTGTCCCACCCTTCTGGCCAGATAATCTATTCTCCACATGAATCAAGTTCCATTCAGCTATGCGCCCTCAATGCAAAACCTCTACCTTCACTTGAAAATGTTCCGGTGGTTTGCGACTTCCCTGACGTCTTTCCAGAAGAGTTGCCAGGAATGCCTCCGGACAGAGCTGTTGAGTTCGTGATCGAACTTGAACCAGGTACTGCTCCAATCTCTAAGCATCCCTACAAGATAGGAACTCCCGAGCTGAAGTTGTTGAAGGAACAAATTGATATGTACATGGAAAAAGGTTACATTCAACCTAGTTCCTCGGCTTGGGGATGCCCAACTCTTTTCGTTGCGAAGAAGGATCAAACAAAGAGACTCATTGTTGACTATCGTCCTCTTAACGAGAAGACCATCAAAAATAAGTATCCAATTCCTCGCATCGATGATCTTTTTGATCAACTTGCTGGAGCCTCAATATTCTCCAAGTTGGACTTGAGAATGGGTTACCATCAAATAAAGATCAGAAAAGAGGATATTCCAAAGACAACCTTCACCACTCGCTACGGTCTATACGAATTCACCGTCATGTCCTTTGGTCTCACCAATGCACCGGCGACCTTCTCTCGACTCATGAATTCTGTCTTCCATGAATACCTCGACACTTTCGTTGTTGTACATCTTGATGACATTCTTGTCTACTCCAAATCCGAGGAAGAGCATGAAGAAACATCTTTGTCTCACTCTCATGAAGCTTCATGAGCATCGTCTCTATGCCAAGTTCTCCAAATGTGAGTTTTGGATTTCCGAAGTCGTTTATCTTGGTCATGTCATCTCTGCCAAGGGCATAGCCATTGATCCAGAAAAGGTTAAAGCAATTGTTGATTGGAAACCTCCAAGGACGGTGAAACAAGTAAGAAGTTTTCTTGGCTTGGCTAGCTATTGTCGTCGTTTCATCCCAAACTTCTCCAAGATTGCCAAACCTCTCACTGACCTCACAAAGAAGGACAAGAAGTTCGTCTGGTCTCCACAATGTGATGAAAGTTTCAATCTCCTGAAGACTAACTCACTTCTACACCAGTTCTGGTTGGCCCAGATCCTTCCAAACCTTTTCCAAATATTCTGTGAGCTTCTCTCCAAGTCTAGGTGCAGTTCTTATGCAAGAACGTCAAGTTGTGGCTTATGCTTCCGTCAGTTGAACACACATGAGCTCACTTATCCCACTCATGACCTTGAACTCGCAGCAGTTGTGTTTGCACTCAAGAAATGGAGACAATACTTGTTGGGTAATCGCACCGAAATCTTTTCCCGACTCATAAGAGTCTGAAGTACATCTTCACTCAACCAGATCTAAACCTCAGACAAAGGAGATGGATTGAAAAGATCAAAGACTTTGATCTATACCATTTCTTACACACCAGGCAAGGCTAATGTTATGGCCGATGCTCTCAGTCGCAAGTCGTATTGCAATAATCTCATGATCATGGAAAGCCAACCTCCTCTTCATGAAGAAATCCAGAAGCTCAACCTTGGTCTTGTTCCTCAAGGCTATCTTGCAAACTTGACAGCCAGTCCAACTCTCGAGGACAAGATTCATTCTGAACAACTTTGTGATGCTGAAATCAAGAAGATTGTAGAACACATCAAAGCAGGCAATGAGAAATTTGAGTGCTTCTCAATTGATGACAAGGGAACTGTGTTCTTTGAGGGACGCATTGCAGTTCCTCAAATTCAAAGTCTCAAAGATGTCATTCTCAAGGAGGCTCATGAAACTCCTCTCTCCATACACCCTGGAAGTACAAAGATGTACCAGGATCTCAAGACACTGTATTGGTGGCCTAGCATGAAACGTGAAATTGCTCAATACGTTTCTGAATGCGACGTTTGTCAACGTGTTAAGGCAGTTCATCAGAAAACAGCCGGTCTTCTCCAACCTCTGAAAATCCCTGAGTGGAAGTGGGACATGATTGAAATGGACTTCGTCACTGGTTTCCCAAAGTCCAAGAGGGGCAACGATGCAATCTTCGTTGTCATTGATCGACTCACTAAAGTAGCTCACTTCTTTCCTGTCAAAGAGACAATCTCAGCTAGTCAGTTAGCAGAGCTCTACACAGCAAAGATTGTTCCTCTTCATGGCATTCCATTGGAAATAAGCTCAGACCATGGAAGCATCTTCACTTCTCATTTCTGGAAAAGCTTTCAAGAAGCCTTGGGCACCAAGCTTCTGTTCAGCACAGCCTATCACCCTCAGTCTCAAGGGCAAGTCGAAAGAGTCAATCAGATTCTCGAGGATATGCTCAGAGCATGTGGTCTCTCTTTTGGCATGAAATGGGAGGAATGTCTTCCATATGCTGAATTCTCCTACAACAACAGCTTCCAGGCAAGCCTAGGCATGGCACCATTTGAGGCTCTCTATGGCCGCAGATGCAGGAGTCCAATCAATTGGTCTGGAGCTGGTGAACATTCACTCTTAGGCCCTGACATTGTTAACGAGGCCGAAGAGAAAGTTCGCATCATTTGTGACAATCTGAGGATTGCTCAATCTCGTCAGATAAGCTACTATGACAACAAGCACAGGGACATGGTATATGCAGCTGGAGACAAAGCATATCTCCATGTAACTCCCCTCAGAGGCACTCATCGTTTTGGTGTCAAAGGAAAGCTTGCACCAAGATATATTGGTCCTTTCAACATTCTCTCAAGGCGTGCAGAAAATTCCTATCGTCTTGAACTTCCGGAAAAGCTATCCAAGATGCACGATGTGTTTCACGTGTCACAGCTCAAGAAATGCTTCAAAGATCCGGGTCGTGCAGTTGATCATGATTCAATTGATCTGCAAGAAGACCTCTCTTATGAGGAGCACCCTATTCGCATTCTCGATGAGACCGAGCGCAAAACTCGCAACAAGAGCACCAAGTTCTTAAAAGTGCAGTGGTCTCATCATTCCGATAAAGAGGCAACGTGGGAGACCGAACAGGATCTTCGCAAGAAGTATCCGGACCTTTTCTCTTCTCAGTAGGAATCTCGGGGCGCGATTCCTTCAAGGGGGGCGTTTTGTAACATCCCAAGTATGAAAACAACCTTAGAATGCTTGCTCTTTGTTTAATTTCAGTTTGCATCATTCCATCATGAGCATTGCATTTGTTTTCATTTGTTTTCACTTGTTTTCACTTGTTTTCCATTTGAAATTCAAACCAAATTTCAAAACTTGGTTCATACTTGGTATGTTCCAATGTTTCAAAAATAGATTCCAAACAGTAACATTTCTTTTGTTTCCAATAAACTTGAATTTTCATATAATTAACTTGCTTAAATTTTCAATATTTCAATTATTGCCAAAATTCAATCAAATTCATTTAAATTTCAAACAGCAACAAAAATTTAAAATTTTGAAAAACAGAAAGTTGTACAACTGGGCTTTTGCAATAAAGAACCTATAAAAAATTACCACAAAAATTTTTGAACCCCAAAACCTTATTCTATTTATCCCTTTTCTTACTTACAAAAAAAAAAGTAAACAGAAAAAACAAAAGGGGGGCAGGCCAGCCCAAGTGGGCTGAGCCCACCACAGCCCCAAGGCCCAGCCCCCCACGATCGGTGTCGTCTTCCTCCTCTGTACGGAGACAGAGGAGGGGAGGCATCCCCCACCGACCAGAGCTCCCCCACCTGCTCCACCTCCTCCTACTTAACCCCCCCACCGAAACCCTAGCCTCCCCCACCTCCTTCCTCCCTCGCGCCGCCATCATCTCCTCTCCTTCCCTCTTCTTTTCCCTGCCTCCTCTCTGAATCTTTTTCTGAACCCCAAGCAGTGCCTCCATGACCGGAACTTGAGGGCCTCCGCGCTGTCGTCGTGGTCGTTGTCGAGGGCCACTCTCTGCGGGAATGGAACGCCCGCGGTGACCTCTCCCTCCCGCCTTCGGGATCGACCGCGAGGAGCCGCGGATCGCCGCCGCCAAGCCGCTGTCGCTGCCGTCTGCTCCGCCCCTGTCAGGACCTCCTCGAGCCCCTGCTGCGACGACACTCGGGGTGAGCACGCCCCTGTCCCCTCTCCTCCTCCCCTCTGCATCCGCGAGCGGCCACCGCACCACCCCAGTGCCGCGCGGCACGGCGCGAGCACGCCGGCAGCGCACTCGCTGCGGACGTCGCCGTCGTCTCTTTTCCTCTTCACGTTCAGTATCTGAACGTTGTTCAGTTCGTCAGATTAAAGGCGAGAGCTTTACCTCAAAACCCATCGCGAGCAGTACCTAGCACCAACCGAGCAAGCATCCCAGTGGCTAGAGCCTCTCGCGCGCGCACCAGGAGGTCCCGGGATCGAATCCCCCCCCCCCCCCGCGCGCGGAATAAAACACACATTTTATTTATTTATTTACAGATCCAGATCCAAATCTTTTTCGCTCACAGGTCCTTGTGGCTTACAGTTTAGTCCCTGTCCATCACAAAGAGGCCCTCAGCTATTTTAATTAATCACAGATTGATACCCCAACTTTAAAAATGCATAACTAATTCATTACAACCCCAAATTTGATAATTTAAATATGTTTTCCATACCAAATTAAATTCTCTACCTAAATATAAACTTTGTTTACTGTTTTGAATATTTTAAATTGGGGAAATATTTAAATCCTTGTGTAATCTATTTAATATTGCAAAATTCATAACTTGGGCATAAAAATTCCGAATTCAACAAACTAAATATGTTTTCCATTCCATTTTTCATGAACTTTGCAAATATCAACTTTGTGTTCTGTTTTAAATAAATTAAATTGCTGAAAACAATTGTTTCTTAATTAATGCATTTAAAATTGTCAAATTAATAACTTGCTCATTTTAAATCCATTTTCAACAAATGAAATATGTATTCCATCTAAAATTTTGTGTTCTTTCCAAATATGAATTTTGTTATCTATTTTGAACAATTAAAATGGGTGAAAGCAATAAATGTTTGTGTAACTCATTTAAGAAGCCAAATTTCATAACTTAATAAATAAAATTCCGAACTTGGTAAACAACATTTCAAATTGAAGCTATTGTTGTTTTCTTATTGTTTTCATCATCCATGCATCATTCTAATCAACTTTCACATTATGGTTATTCGTAGATCACTTAATTCAACTTTAATTCTTGGGCCTTTCTATATGCAATCCAAATTGCATATGTGCCCATTTAAATATGTTTACCATGTCAACTAGGTTATCTTTGATGAATCAATTAAATTGTCATGCATCATCCCATGTTTGTGCATTATGCCATGTTATTGATTGTTCGTCTCTCTTCGTTGTTTGTTTGCTTCTTCCCGAATAGACGACGACATTGAGACAGACGAGGTTTACGACACTACTTCAGAGGAGTTAGCCCAGTACCAGGCTACTGAGTTTGCAGGAAAGTATTCACTCACATGAACCAATGTGTCCTTTCCACACTTGATATCGATACTTTCCGTTGTCTAACCTGCTAGCCTTATGATTCGTTGCTTGTGTTCCGATCCTATCACATGTTATCCTGTAACCCTGATATAGCCTATCCTCCACACCTATAACCTTGTTGCTTGTTGCCTGTGTCTTACTAGCATGCTTATGGTTGTTTATGCTCGAGTCTGATGTCCGTTATTTCTGTTACCATATTGACTATGTTCTGGGGGCTCGATGTTTAAACAACAATCTGTTAATGTTTGAGGTAATGCTAATTTGATGATAAGGCACCGGCAGAAGGCCGGGTATGGTTTTGAGGCCTGCTAGTGTCGAACTCAGGAAAAGTTCTTGTCCTCTAGATCCATGATGAGCGCGCTAACCGCATGTGGGAAGCGTGTATGGGCGCCCCCCGCAACTTTGATTCGATTCGCATCTCATCCAAATCGCCTCATTTAGTTCGGGTTTTCCATTTGCCCCATGCATATGCAGGTGCGAACCCTTGGCGCCAGGGTGGTAACTTTTGTAGTCGGCATTTAGGGAGACACGTTCTTAGAGTGCTATGAGGGTCCCCTTTTCTTCGTGGGGCTTGATTAGCCGTGCGCTCAATTGCACGGGGTTATTTGGGCTTGATGCGAAGAAGAGTTGGGTTGTGTTGAGTGGCCTGCTTGGTGGGTTTGATCCCCGCCTGGCAGGTTATTCTTACGTGTACGGCCAAATTGGTGCATCCCTGCAGGGTTAAATCTTCTCGAGAAGCCGTGTTGTCCGCGGTTATGGATGACTTGGTGATAGGGCTGGCCAACAAGGATTAGACAACTTACACCTAATTAATACTAATTTGACTAGTAATAGGCTTATTGACACAATAACCTGAACCTTCATTAATCCAACTGTGTGGGTTATCCTCGGATTGCTTCTTTGGATAAGGGGCGAGATCCAGGATGGGTTTGTTTGAGGTTAGTGGTAGTTGGTTCCGATGCGCTATCTTATCCCTTTCTTTTAGCCGGATGTTGTAGCGTGTCTCTGTAGTTGGTTAGGGCAGCCCGCTGCCGCACCTTTGTATCACCTATCTTCCGTTGAACCCAAAGCATCTGTACTTGGTGTTGTCGGGTACCCTTTGGTATCTTGTGCGTCTTGCTTGCCAGTACTCGTCAGTACTGACCCCTTTGGGGCTGCGTGTTCTGCAGACTACGTTTCCGAGGATCCCCATGGTGGCTACTACGTGGAGTATGACGAGGCTGCTGACGAGTAGATAGCGGACCCGGGCAGGATCCGAGACTTCGTGGATGGGCTCCGTTCTTTCGTTTCCGGCCTATTTGGATCTTGTCTGTACTCAGACACTTTGGATGCTTCCGCTGTGATGTAATGATGACTTGTTGGGACATGTGTCCTCTGCATGACTGTATTTGCTATCTCTGCTCTAGTGAGAGCTTTTGCCACTTATTTCTATTTCTTTGTGTCTTAGAGATTTGTTGTGATATCACTTGTTCAAATGCCGTTGACGTACCATGTGTGTATGTTATGAAGTACGCCAATGGAAGTATTCGGATTTCTATTGGATGGTTTCACAGACGATGAATAGTAGAGCATGGTTGTCACACGTTTACGTGTTGGCCTACTCATATTGGGATGCGGGTGCAGGTAGGCCCCGTAAGCCATTTATCTACTGTTTAGCGGGCCGTGAGTATCCTCTAAAAGTCCGGGTGCGACATCGGCATTTAGCGCGGCGTGGTCTTAGAGCGCTATGAGGGTCCCCCTTTTCTTCGTGGGGGCTCGATTAGCCGCGCACGCACAGCACGTGGTTCTTTGGGCTTGATGCGAAGAAGAGTTGGGTTGTGTTGAGTGCCTCGCTTGGTGGAAGTGCATTTCCATCTGGCGGGTCATTCTTACGTGTACGGCCAAATTGGTGCATCCCTGCAGGGTTAATCTTCTCGAGAAGCCGTGTTGTATGCGGTTATGGATGACTTGGTGAAAGTGCTGGCTAACAAGTACTCAGACAACTTACACTTAACAATGATAACTTGACTAGTAATATAGATTACCTCCACCATAAAAATGAATGTCACCTTAATCAACAGTGTGAGTTTCCTTGGGTTGCTTCCTTAGTAGGGGATAACACTGGATGGGTATTGTTTGGTGAGTAGTTGTAGTTGGTTCTGATATGCTCTCTTATCCCTTTCTATTAGCCGGAAGTTGTAGCGCGTCTCTCTAGTTGTTAGTGCTGCCCGCTGCCTCTCCTTTGAAATAATCCCTTCCTTCTGTTGTAACCAAAGTATTTGTATCTTGTGATGATTGGTTACGTTGGTATCTTGTGAGTATTGTTTATCCACTTGCCAGTACTTAATAGTACTGACCCACGAATCCATTTCATGGCTGCATATTCCACATTGCAGTCAACAGGTTTGAAGTCTGACGACGTTAGCTTGGGAATCCCTCCGGCTTGGCCTGGGCAGGGATTGGACGCCATCGGTTATCTTCAGGACTCTTAGTCCAATTTGTATCTTGTCCGTAGTCGGACACTATGTTGTTTCTTCCACTGTTATTTGGATCTTTGTATTGTATCAGTTGTATCCTTGACTCGTTTGAGTCGTCTTGTATATATCTCTTCTGTTGTTGTTGTGGATTATTCATGAACTGTTGTAATGTTATCACAAGTGGCAACCTGGAATCGGTTATTATGTGGATTTTGGCGGAAATGCTGAAATCTGCATAGTGCCCGATTGCGGGGCGTCACATTTGCCAAGATGGGTTGTGAAACCTTTCTTTTGGTGGCAGTACTTCCGGTCTTACAATTCCGGGTAACCTTGTAGGTTTAATTCCAGATCTATTCTTTCTCTCGTATTCCTCGATTTCTTCCTTCATGAGCTTGATGTCGTCCTGGGTTTTTTCGAGGTGTTCACGAGTTCTGAATAGATGTTGCTGCTGCCTCTGGAGAGCTTGTCTCCTGGCTTCTAGCACTTCAGGGGGTTCATGCAATCCCACTGGTGTTTGCAGTAACTTTTGTTCTTCTTATTCTGTCATTAGCGGAACAAGGATTTCTTTTGTTTTCTTCTCCAAAGGTTTCACACCGCTTGAGTCTCCAACTTCCGGGCTTTCATTGGCTGGATCAGCCAATTTCTTCTTCCGGAGTTTATATTGGAGCTTTTTAGCAGTTTTGTGTTCCTTCTTGGAAGAGGGAGGTTTCCTGCAGGGTTCTTCCTCTGTCAATTCTTTGACATCGGGGAATTTTGGAGAAGTTTCTCCTTCTTCTCTCTCTTCCTCTGGCGGAGGCGTTCTAGGGCTTTCCTGACTGTCGGCATCCATGTTTTCAGCCAGTTTTGCCATAAGTACTTCATGGAATCCCTCTTGGAAGGATTTGACCTTTCTTTCGAAAGCGTCTTTGTCTTCGTCTTCGGTATCGAAGTGATCCGATCCGGTTTCTGACTCTAATCTCGCCTCAATGGCGGCTAGTACAGAGTCAGCTTCCGAGTTCGTCGTGATGCTGACGGATGTCGGATCTTCCACCTCTGTTGTGGGAGTGTTGTTTTCTGCCACTTGCACGGGATTACTTTCATCCGTGTTTTCTGCGATCTCGGATTGCACCATCCCGATAAAGTGTGATTCACTTGTATGTCGGCGATCTGAGCAAAACCCGGTATCGTAGTCATCTTCGTCTGGGTATAGGGCGGGTGGGATAAATTTACTTCCACCGTAAAACCCCATGGCCTCTGCAGTTAATACGATAAAAATATTTGCGGATCCAATCGGTAGCACGTAGGCACTTACCAGATGATTTTGCGTCGGTATGTAAGATCCGTTGTCGAGGAAGCGTCCAACGTCGTTGTCGAACTCCAAGCTTCCGACAGTTATGGAACTGCCGATCCCGCCGAGTATCCCAGATCGAAACTTAACGCCTGACGTCGCTGGCCCCACGGTGGGCGCCAACTGTCGAGACATCGTAGTAGAATTCATAGACGGGGGTGCCATGAGACTACTGATAGAGACGTGGGAGAACGTGGTTGTGCGAAGGACAATGACACAGGGTTTTTACCCAGGTTCGGTACGACGCAGTAATGCGGCGTTCCTACTCCTGCAATCTCACTATTCAGGACTAAAGCCTGGAAATACAGAGTACAACGTGAGGTTCTATTAGCTGCTCGTCAAGGATCAACCTCTCGGCGAGTTAACCTTTAGCTTCTTTCTCTGCTATCATATCTCCCGTCCGGCTTTATATAACAGCCGGATTAGTGCATACAGAGTAGGAAACCTAGAATACTACGGTAACTCTTTAACTTGGAAAGTAAGGAATCCGCCTTCTACTCCAAGCCAGATCACGTGGGCCGTGATCCGGGTTCTTCTAGAATCCGGCTTCTGTGCATCAACTTACTGGGCCGCCTAACGGACCATAGCCCATTACATATTTAGGCCACCCTGGTAATCCGGCACTTTAGACTACCATCTGATATACCCCTAGTTGGTATATATCCGACAGGTTACAAAGTGTTTAGGATTCTCTCATGTAACAACATAGCAGAGCCGGTTCCCAACCAAAACATGGTTTGGCTCTGTGCCCTTGTAAGATTAGCAAGGCAATGACTAGTGACTAGCCCTGACTTGTGATTGATCCGCTTTTATAATATGACATTCGGCTCTTTGAATAAGAAGACTCCCAAGTTCGAAGATAAGATTTCTGTAGATTGAGCATTCATTCGGAACATCTTCAACGGTTTTCACCACCTGGGAGCAGTATGTCTCGATGATGAAAAGAGTTTGGCGGACAGGTTCACTCCTTCGATACAGGCACGCAACTCGGCCTCCAGTGGCTCACCGCAATGTAACATCTCGTGACATGCAGAAAATATGATATGTCCCTGGTTATTACGTAGAAGCATGCCTATGCCACTAGTTTGGTCAGTCGGCTGGAAAGAGCCATCAACAGATAAATTGGCCCAATCATTAGGGCATAGCAGATTTTTTCAGAACTGATAGCATGCATCGGTGCAGGACCTACTTGTACAGTTGGCAAAACTCGAACGTCACGGACAACCTTCAGATAGCTACACAAAAAGCTCTTAGAGCCATCGACGGACGGCAGGGGTTTATCATGTGGTACCTCGTTGCGAGCGTGCCATGCCCTCCACGACACAAGTAGTACATTATCCACCATCTCATTAGGAATTTCGAGGAGCAATGATCCTAGTTGTAGATGAAAATCCGTGTCATGTGGAAGAAACCAAACTCCCCTCATTTTATCCCATAACCGAAGAGCATGGGGACATTTAATTAGAGCATGGCCAGCATCTTCTATCTCTCTATTACATATTTTGCAAAGGCGTGTAACTTTCATTTTCCGCCTCGGTTTATTTCCTTTTGTTTGTAATGCATCCGAGGAAGCCTTCCATGCAAAGATCTTCACCCTAGGAGGAACTGCGGAGCTCCATGTGTTCGCCCAGCAGGGATCCTTCCCATCTGGCATGGAACTTGTGTTAGGAAAACCACATTGTTCCGGTTGTAGAGACAGTGTCATCCAATACGCACTCCTGACAGAGAAAGACCTCGATTTATCTAGTTGCCAGAGTATCCGCATCACCTCGACTAGAAGGAATAATTTTAAGAATAGCTCTCACGTCCACGGGCAAGAATGTATCCTCAATCAATTGCAAATTCCATGATCCATTGTCATCTATTAATTCTGAAACCCGTCGAACTCTGTTGTTGCCTCTAGGGGTGAGGGTACGGCCATAAGATGTTCTTAGAATCTAGTATCGCGCCATACTCTGATTTGTTGTCCATTACCAACTCTCCATGTGAGGCCCTTCTTAAATAATTCCAAGCCGTACATAATCTCACTCCATGTGGATGAAGGGGCACGGGTAAATACAGTGTCGATCAAAGCACTTCTTGGATAGTATCGTGCCTTCAACACATGTGCACAAAGACTGTCAGGGTAAATGATTAAGCATCAAGCTTGTCAAACCAGTAAAGCTTGATTAAACAATCTCATGTCACGGAATCCTTGCCCACCTTGCGCTTTAGAGTAGTTCAGCTTTGGCCAACTAACCTAATGGATTTTTCTTTTACCATGATCTGCACCCCACCAATAGTTACGAATCAGTTTTGTCAAGTCATCACACACCAAAAAAGGCAGCTTGAAACCCCATTACGTATGTTGGTAATGCATGTGCCACTGTTTTGATGAGAACTTCTCGTGCACTTTGGGCAAGAAGGCTATCACCCCACTCAATTAGACGCTTGCTCAATCTGGATTGTAGATTCAGAAACCTCCCTTTATGCATCGTACCATTGGGAGTAGACACACCCAAATAGATTGCATAAAAGGCTTGTTGATCTATCCGGAGTATAAAATGAACTAGACATGCAGCGCGCTTCGCCGCGCCGACTGCCTTGCGCAATGAAGTGGTTTGATTAGTGCGTTGTATGTAGCATCTGGTTGTGTTAAGAATTTCAGCAGGCTTGACCACCATATCGAACCGGTTTGATTAGTGCATTGTATGTAGCATCTTGTTGTGTTAAAAATTTCACCAGGCTTGCCCACTATATCCTGAACGGCATCACCAAAAAAATATCTTCAGAGAAGCTATGTCTCCAGACGTAATTATAGGCAACCGAAACCAGGAACCAGGCAACGAAAAAACAAACAGTAAACGCATCCTCGATTTAGGCCCCCAAAAAAGTATTCAGAGCATAATGTTGCATCCCATGCTAATCTCGGGCTTGCACCCCTACCACACTTCTCATTAGTACACCTATAAGAAGATCCTTCCTTAAGGGATTTTCAATTGCAACCAACCAGACAACAACTTCATATATGCTATTAGAGGACATAAATAATAGTCACTCCGATCCATAAAAAGTGTAGCTCACTTAGTACATAATTTACTAAGTGAGCGACACTTTATATGGATCGGAGGGAGTAACATTACTTCAGCTTTGTTTTGCACTGAGAATGGCCCAGCGCAAAATGTTGTATGATATGGCTCAATACAAAATGTTGGACCAAAGAAACGGAGAAGAAGATACGCACCGAGTTCTTGCATTGAAAATAGGCGGAAGAATGGAACCGACACCATGCCTGTAAAGCCCCTAAAAGAAATGTTTTTGAAATAGGAAAGAACGTAGCAAGTAGTGAGTTAAACTCTTACAGAGAATATCACTCTAAAGGAAATAATCCAATGAAGAGTAGAAGTACTTTCCCAGGAAGAATGCAGAAAATAGTTCTAATAACAATGGAAGTGACGTTGAGTCTGAATCACATCCAAAGACACCTCATAATGATGTCTCATTACCCTCTTCAGAAATAAAGAATTTAGAAATGACTAAAACTGCTGCACCACATGCTGTTGATTTTGCTTGTAAGTCTAGAGCCATTGATAAATACCCTTTTCCGGCATACTTGGACAAGGATGCTTCGGTGCAACTTGATCTCCCATTAAAAAATTCTTTTAACGTGGTGAACCATGATTTGTCCAATAAAATGCGCCACAAAGAAATACATGGTGTCATTCAGTTTTTCTGGTTTGGCCATTTCCAACAACGTATATTGGCACAAATAACGGTAAGAATCAGAGGAACTGGCGCCGTGAGCATGGCGTGGTTCATAGTTACCTTCCATGCCCAAAGCAGAGGACATTGGATGTACTAATTGTTTGTATCATATCCTGTACTACCTTTCATCCCTTGTCAGCGAACATGTGTACAGAAGGTTCGGGTAGCACCGTCCGCGCGCGGAAGGAAAGCGGCCCACAGGCAGCGACAGCAAACATCGACGAACCCACAAACAGCCACACAAAACACCGCAAGTGGCATGAAAAACTTACAATCGACTAAGCTTACAATTGAAGCTTATACGGAGCAGTCTAAGTAAATACTATTTGATTCCTAGATATCAAATTCATCTTGTAACTATTGGCGCCTTATGATATTATGGCCATATCAACCAACACCAATATCAAAAATTCTGCTAGATACATAGCTACCAAATGCTCGAAAGTTTACCTCCTATAAAGGAACAATTTGCACACAAGAAAATCCTGGAATAGAGAGATCTTAAGATTTTTTGCATATAGAGCATAGATGGCAATTAGAAAAACGTTAGATTCATTGATAACATTTAAGTAAAATAAGTGCATACCATGGTGGTACAGAAATTTCATCAAGGTAACCCGTTGTAGTTACAATGAAGATAAGATTTGAGGTATACCCAAAAAGATTGACCGATAATTTTAGATACAGAAAAAAGTAGATTTAGTGATACATTTTATTATATCCACATGTGATGCGGAGGGTTACTCCTAGATTGGCCCGATCTTCACGAATCGACGGGGAACACGAAGAACACGAAGAACTCGATGAACACACGAGGGGGAAACGAGGGGGAAATCGAGGGCAAGGCAAACAAACACAAGGATAACTAGTAAGAACCGAAGAACCCCAAATCTTCCGTCAACTAACCCCGAGGGCCGCCTACGGAACGATCGATTCAACTGAGCTCACCTTGATTGAAACCGCTTTACACCCGTAGCCGGTCCACTACGCCAATAGAACCTCAAGATAATCGAGAGGAAGATTGGTCAAGTACTTGATAGAAACCCAAAGGGAGAGATCAAGTATTTGGATGTGCCTTGATACAATCCTCGACGATGTCGGAGGGATGGTTCCTCAAAGAGGGATACAAGAGAGCTGAGCTCCAAATGTTCTAAATTCAACTCTAAACCCTAGATCTCGCTTGGGGGTCTCCTTATATAGCCGGGGGTCGAAGTAGGTGGAAACTGGAGCGAAAACAGCACATTTCCGGGCATTTTCGGGTCCACCCCGGCCTAGGAGCCGGCCTGGCCGGCCTGGGACCCGGCCTGGGGCCAGGGTGGGCGCCTGGAGGGGCTGGCCGGCCTGGGGCCGGGGTGGGATGGAGGCAGGCCGGCCCCCAGGCCGGCTGGCTCTGTGGGGTGCCCGGCCTGGGGCCGGGGTGGGAGGAGGGGAGGCCGGGTTGGAGGCCGGCCTCCTCTGTTGGGGGTCCGGCCTAGGGGGGGATGAGGCCGGCCTGGCCGGCCCCCGAGGCCGGGAGGGACTCCTTTCCCCCCATCTTCTCCGTCGGGACTCCGAATTGGACGCCGTCTTCACCGTTGTTCTCCGTATCTTCTTGCGCATCGTCTCGGGTACTTTTCGGTGACTCCGTGGCGGGTTTGAACCTGAGCACGCAAAGTGTGGAAACATGAGGTAGCGCACCATCCTCCATGTGATCGAAAGTATAGAGCGAGAGGAGCGAGTTCACCTTATCCTTGATGGCCTTTGCGCGTGATCTTGTCATCGGTCCACTTGGAGTAGATGGTTGGGCTACATCATCTCCCCCCCCTTGAAAAAGAGTCGACCTCGACTCGGCGTCGTCTTCATCACTTGGGTATCCATGGAAGGGAGAGAGGTCCTTGACATTGAAGGAGTTGTGGACGAGGTACTTGGATTGCGGTAAGTCGAGCTTGTAGGCGTTGTTGTTGATGCGCTTGAGGACCTTGAAGGGACCGTCACCTCTTGGCTTGAGCTTGGAGTTGCGCTCGTCGGGGAAGCGGTCCTTGCGCAAGTGTAGCCACACGAGGTCACCTTCTTGGAACACCATGGGTTTCTTGTTCTTGTTCATGATAGAGGCTCGGTGCTCGGAATGCTTCTCAAGCGTAGCCCTTGTGGAGTCGTGGAGCTTCTTGATGTAGTCGGTGCGCTTGTCGATGTCCATGTTTGCTCGCTCGCGTAGAGGCAAAGGGAGTATGTCGAGGGCGGTGTTGGGGTTGAAGCCGTAGACGATCTTGAAGGGACTCTTCTTGGTAGCTTGATGGAGAGCACGGTTGTAGGCGAACTCGGCGTGTGGGATGCATTCCTCCCAATTCTTCAAGTTGGGCTTGATCAATGCTCGAAGTAGTGAAGAGAGTGTGCGGTTGACGACCTCGGTTTGTCCATCCGTTTGTGGGTGATAGGCGGTGGAGAATAGTAGCTTGACGCCGAGCTTGGCCATCAATGTCTTCCAAAAGTAGGAGGTGAACTTGACGTCGCGGTCCGAGACAATTGAAGTAGGTACACCATGTAAACGCACAATTTCCCTGAAAAACAAAGTAGCAACATGTGAAGCATCGTCGGTTCGGTTACAAGGAATGAAATGTGCCATCTTAGAGAAACGATCCACAACTACAAAGATTGAATCCATGTTGGTTTTAGTTCGTGGAAGGCCTAACACAAAGTCCATGCTAATATCACTCCAAGGTGCATGTGGGATAGGTAATGGCATGTAAAGACCATGGGGGTTGGAAGTGGACTTAGCTCGGAGACATGTGGAACATCTCTTGACGTGTCTCTCAACGTGGTGCTTCATCTTGGGCCAATAGTAGTTGGTGGAGAGCATTGCATAGGTCTTGTCGCGTCCAAAGTGTCCCATGAGGCCTCCTTCATGTGATTCCTTCAATAACAACAAGCGAAGAGAAGACTCGGGGATACACAATTTGTTAGCCTTAAACAAGAAACCTTTGTGAAGATAGAAATCATCGAAACCTCGGTTAGGCAAGCACTTCTCAAATATAGGACCAAAGAAAGCATCGGAAGCATATAAGTCTTTGATTTCATCCAAACCAATCACATTGATGTCAAGACGTGTAAGAAGGCATTCTTTCCTAGACAAGGCATCGGCTACCACATTCTCTTTACCTTTCTTGTACTTAATGACATAAGGAAAAGATTCAATGAATTCAACCCACTTAGCATGCCTTTTGTTTAAATTGGTTTGGCTTTTCAAGTATTTCAATGATTCGTGATCGGAATGAATGACAAATTCTTTTGGCCAAAGGTAGTGTTGCCAAACTTCTAGCACTCTAACCAAAGCAAAGAGTTCCTTATCATAGATGGGGTAATTGAGTTTAGCACCATCAAGTTTTTCACTATGGTAAGCAACGGGGCGTCCGTTTTGCATGAGAACGCCACCAATTCCTATACCACTAGCATCACATTCAATCTCAAAAGTTTTCTCGAAATCCGGTAAGACAAGCAAAGGAGCTTCGGTTAGGCATTTCTTAAGTGTATCGAAAGCTTTTTGTTGCGCATTGCCCCAAACAAAAGGTACATTCTTTTTGGTAAGTTCATTCAAAGGGCAAGCAATAGTTGAAAAATCTTTGACAAAGCGGCGATAGAAACCGGCAAGGCCATGAAAGCGCCTTATCTCACCCACGGAAGTAGGGTTGGGCCAATTCCTAATTGCCTCAATCTTCTTGTTATCTACTTCAATACCATTGGACGAGATCACAAAACCCAAGAAAACAAGCTTGTTGGTGCAAAAATTGCATTTGGAAAGATTGGCGAAAAGTTTTGCATTGCGAAGAGCCAACAATACTTGTGAAACATGATCAAGGTGATCTTCCAAAGATTTGCTATAAATGAGAATATCGTCGAAGTAAACCACCACAAATTTGCCAATGAAAGGACGTAGAACTTCATTCATGAGACGCATGAAGGTAGATGGGGCATTCGAAAGACCAAAGGGCATAACAAGCCATTCATACAAACCAAGTTTCGTTTTGAAAGCCGTTTTCCATTCATCACCTATACTCATACGAATTTGATGGTAACCACTTTTAAGATCAATTTTTGAAAAGATAGTAGCACCACTCAATTCATCAAGCATGTCATCGAGCCTAGGAATAGGATGTCGATATCTAACGGTGATAGCATTGATAGGGCGACAATCCATACACATGCGGGAAGTAGAATCTTGCTTTGGAACAAGGATAACCGGCACGGCACAAGGACTAAGGGATTCGCGAATAAAACCTTTTTCGAGTAGCTCTTGGATTTGGCGCTCAATCTCCTTAGTCTCCTCGGGATTGGTGCGGTAAGGAGCGCGGTTTGGAAGGGGCGCGCCCGGAATGAGGTCAATACGGTGCTCGATTCCTCGAAGGGGAGGAAGGCCCGGAGGGAGCTCATCGGGAAAGACGTCTTCAAATTCCTGCAACAAAGGCAACAAAGAGGGAGGTAGATTTGTCATGTCGTTAGTTTCAAGTGCTTCCCCTTTGCACAATAGGACAAAGTGAAGTATGGTTGGGTCCTCTCTTAGCGCTCGCATCTCTCTTTTGGTGGCAAGTAAGGCAAAGCCTTTGGCATCACTCGTAATTTTTCCACTCATATTTGGCTTGTGGCTCTCACTCGCTTTTTGGTGGATCACTCTCTCACCACTCATCTCACGAGATTTGAGCTCTTCTTGTCGACGTGCAAGAGTCTTGGCGTTGTCGGCGATCACTTGGCTAGGAGACATGGGACGAAGAACAAATGTCTTGTTGTTCCACTTGAAGCTATAGTGATTGGTACGCCCATCATGGATAGCACTCTTGTCGTATTGCCACGGTCGGCCAAGAAGAAGATGACACACGGTCATAGGAACAACGTCACACTCTACCGTGTCTTCATAAGGACCAATCTTGAAAGTCACGGAGACCATGTGTTGAATCTTGAAGGTGCCGGAGTCACTAAGCCATTGGACATGGTATGGGTGAGGGTGTTGCTTGTAAGGCAATTTGAGCTTGTCGCAAAGTTCTTTGCTAGCTAAGTTGTGACAACTTCCACCGTCGATGATGACCTTGATTGACTTGCCATCAATACCGGCTCTTGTTTGAAAGAGATTGCACCGTTGATCTTGCTCATCTTGAGGAGAAGAAGTGAGGACTCTTGTGACCACTAGGGATGGGTTCTTGTCCTCATCGCAATACACACTTTCTTCATCATCGTTGGAGACGTCCAAAGGGTTGAGAGCAACTTGATGCAAGGCATAGTATTCGCCTTCGCTCATAGAATCACGTTCACCATCTTGGTTGACAATCATGATCATCTTGTTGGAACATTCAAAGGACTTGTGTCCACTACCACCACACTTGAAGCAAGTAATAGTGCTTGACTTGACTTGAGGAGCACTTGAGGATGAGGTTGGAGTAGCTTGCTTCTTGAATGGTTGGGAAGACTTGTTGGGAGCACTAGAGGCTCGCGGGTTGCTCTTGGTGGTAGTTGGAGGAGGAGCTTGTGTCATTGGAGTAGAGGATGATGGTCTTGAGTTGAAGAAAGCCTTTTGCTTGCTATATTTGAGATCTTCCGCAATTTGACGTTCCGCCTTAAGAGCTTGGTGGACAAGGGCCACAATGTTGTCATACGGTTGATACTCGACGATCTTCCTTATAGGATAGTTGAGGCCATTGAGGAAGCGGGCCATTGTTTGCTCTTGAGATTCTATGACATGAGCGCGGATCAAAGATGTCTCCATTTCCTTGTAGTACTCATCAACGGACTTCACACCTTGACGAAGTTCTTGAAGCTTCTTGAAGAGGTCACGCTTGTAGTGAGGAGGAACGAATCGAGCATGCATGAATTGCTTCATCTCATTCCAAGTGGCAATAGGAGCAACGCGATTGCGGACTCGTTCGGCTTGTAGACGATCCCACCATAAGAGTGCATAGCCTTCGAATTCCAAAGATGCTAGAGCAACCATTTTCTTGTCGGTGAAGTTGTGAATGCCGAAGATCTTGTCAACCTTGAGAGCCCAAGCAAGATAGTCTTCGGGATCATTCTCACCATTGAACTTGGGGACATTGAAACGAAGAGCACTCATGTTGTTGTCCTCTTGTGGACGATGGAGGCGCGCATGTTGGCGCTCATGGGGGTCTTCATCATACATGGGAGGTGAATCATCATAGGGGTCATCCTCATTGTCTTGGCGATGGCGATCATGATGGGGAGGATGACGCCGGTGGTCATTAGGTGGTGGTGGTTGGTGGTGACGGAGCCTAGCTTCACGGCGTTCACTATCATCATGGCCATTGTGATGTTGTTGAGGACGTTCTTGTTCTTGGAGAGGTTGTTGAGGATGATCATGTTCTTGGCGGTCATTGTTGTTGGGACGCGCATGGCGCCTTGGTGGCCTTCGATGTTGACGAGCATCTTCCACGAAATCGTTGTGGCCAAAGTCTTGAGCGTGGCCTTGTGGAGGTGGAGGATGATGGTGTTGTCGAAGGTCCGGGCGTTGCGGTTGTTGAAGAGGGTCACCACGGCCTTGGCGATGTCGAGGTGGTGGTGATGGCGAGCTATCCTCATACCGATTGCGTCGCGGAGGTTGTTGATGTTGTGGAGGAGGTGGTGGTGCTTGTTGAGGTTGTCCACCCTCCTCCACGTTGTGGCGATCATGGCGATCATGGCGACGAGGTTGGTGAGGATCTTGATTGCGGTGGCTTGAGCGGCGAGACCTTGAGGACGATGATGAATGACGGCGATTGGCAAGATTAGCCAAGTTGATGTTGATGCGCGTCATTTGATCATTCATTCGAGCCTCTTGCTCTTGGAGTCGACGCTCATAGCGTTGCAACCCGTCCTTGACGAGTTCGCGGAGTTGAAAGTGGTCATTGTGGGTGACGAAGTTGGCGTAATCGTTGTCGTTGTAGAATGGGTTGCCTTCGTCTTCCGAGCTCGGACTTGTGAATACTCCTTCCCTAGCCATCTCAAAAACACACACAAGGGTGATATTGAAGAAATGGACGCCTCACTTACCCAACGTTACCTTTCTTGGTCGTATTGAGGCTAGTGGACGAGCCTAGGTGTAGGGCGGTATGTCAAGAGCGAATCCAAAAGATCGACAGAAACCGCAAACGGCAACACACACACTTTATATGGAAGGCAAATAGGTTAGGAAAGTGGTGAGGAAAAATCGACCAAAACCGAAGAAAAGTTTGTTGTCAATCGTGGAGAAAATTCAAAGAAAAGTTAGCACAAAAACCAAACCTATAGGATGGAAATATGGTGGAACACACACACGCAAGGGAAAAATGGGGTTAGTGCGACCAATGGACGAGCGAAGAACGAAATGGCCCTAACGTAGACTAATGCTCAATGCCACACTAACACAAGGAGGACGCTAGCTCAAACCGCAAAGTTGAAAAGGCAACAAGATTCGCACCGTGGCAATCGGTCACTCTTTCTCTTTTGCGACGCAATGCTACACGTTCCTACAATGGAAAGCAATTGGCACCGATCCTTTTGCTTCTTTTTCTATTTTCTCTTTTTCTCTTTTTTTTTTTTGATTTTCTCTTTTTGATGGATTCCAAAGTGCCAATGCCTACTCGGTAGCTAATCTCTCACAAGCGCTAACTTCGCACTCTCGATGCCACAAATGCGATGCCAAGCGGTGTAAAAAGAACTAGTCCGATAGGTAAGTAACACAATGGGATGGGGTGGTGCAAGCGGAAACAAGTTATACCTCTCTTATTTTGATGATCACGGACTTGCGGCCGTGGGGAAGTCGATGTCGTGGCGATCCGATGATGTGGAAGCGTAGGTGATGTCGTGGGCGTCGCGTAGCAACTCGTTGCACTCAATTTGGATCACAAACGACAAAGAAAAACAAGTTCCAAAATCTGCCGGAGAATCGAAGAGCTGAAATTTTCTGAGTTTTTGGCTCAAATTCGAAATTCCCACAAAATCAAGAAAAATTTTGGGCGAAATTGGAAAAATTGGCTGAATGGAAAGATGTGGAAAGGTGTTTGGCAACTAATCTCTGAAGAAAAACCACGAAAAACGCAACGAGTCAACAGATCGGTCAAATTCCCTTTTGGCTATTTTTTGAGGATTTTCGAAATTTTTGGTGGAAAAAGAAAAATTGGTGGATGGGGAGGGGTATGGGTGTCGGATTCGTGTCAATCTAGCTCTGGATACCAGATGATGCGGAGGGTTACTCCTAGATTGGCCCGATCTTCACGAATCGACGGGGAACACGAAGAACACGAAGAACTCGATGAACACACGAGGGGGAAACGAGGGGGAAATCGAGGGCAAGGCAAACAAACACAAGGATAACTAGTAAGAACCGAAGAACCCCAAATCTTCCGTCAACTAACCCCGAGGGCCGCCTACGGAACGATCGATTCAACTGAGCTCACCTTGATTGAAACCGCTTTACACCCGTAGCCGGTCCACTACGCCAATAGAACCTCAAGATAATCGAGAGGAAGATTGGTCAAGTACTTGATAGAAACCCAAAGGGAGAGATCAAGTATTTGGATGTGCCTTGATACAATCCTCGACGATGTCGGAGGGATGGTTCCTCAAAGAGGGATACAAGAGAGCTGAGCTCCAAATGTTCTAAATTCAACTCTAAACCCTAGATCTCGCTTGGGGGTCTCCTTATATAGCCGGGGGTCGAAGTAGGTGGAAACTGGAGCGAAAACAGCACATTTCCGGGCATTTTCGGGTCCACCCCGGCCTAGGAGCCGGCCTGGCCGGCCTGGGACCCGGCCTGGGGCCAGGGTGGGCGCCTGGAGGGGCTGGCCGGCCTGGGGCCGGGGTGGGATGGAGGCAGGCCGGCCCCCAGGCCGGCTGGCTCTGTGGGGTGCCCGGCCTGGGGCCGGGGTGGGAGGAGGGGAGGCCGGGTTGGAGGCCGGCCTCCTCTGTTGGGGGTCCGGCCTAGGGGGGGATGAGGCCGGCCTGGCCGGCCCCCGAGGCCGGGAGGGACTCCTTTCCCCCCATCTTCTCCGTCGGGACTCCGAATTGGACGCCGTCTTCACCGTTGTTCTCCGTATCTTCTTGCGCATCGTCTCGGGTACTTTTCGGTGACTCCGTGGCGGGTTTGAACCTGAGCACGCAAAGTGTGGAAACATGAGGTAGCGCACCATCCTCCATGTGATCGAAAGTATAGAGCGAGAGGAGCGAGTTCACCTTATCCTTGATGGCCTTTGCGCGTGATCTTGTCATCGGTCCACTTGGAGTAGATGGTTGGGCTACATCAACATGGGAGTTAATACGCGAGATTTACTCAAGATATATCCAAATATCTAGTTCTATTTCCTTTTAGAAGACACACCAGATTTCCATCTAAACCATATCACCCACGAGATATGAGTACGTGCTACTTACATGTGAGATTTGACACGGTCCTTGAGCTCCATATTACTCAGGTTAGCACAGGTAGGTAAACCTACAATACAACAGACATAGTTTCATAATGAACAACTTATTACCAAAACATTCGAAACAGCCTCATCGGCGGGTGCATTTTTTTTGAATGATCCAGCAATTGCTAGACTTGATAAATTAAGCAGGTAGGATAGTTACAGAGGTTTCACGAAGACAAAGGAGTAAAAGAAAAGAAAGTAAAAGTATTTCTGTAAAACATAAAACTTCATGATATCCCACAAAAAGAATATATTGAGGAAATACATGGCATGCATGTTTTTTGTTACCAACAGGTGATCTGATCTACATAATTTTAAAGATCATATTTACTTGTAAATACCTCAGCAACAGTAACATGTCATATTAGGCACTCATATAAAGTTCAACTTATGACATGCACATATGAAATCTAAAAAACAACTATTTGGTTCAACTTATGACATGCACATATGAAATCTAAAAAACACTAACATGTAACGATTATGACAACCACATGTAATGACATGCCCTTGCTTGCATCACATTTCTGTTGCACCGAGAAATAGCTCCACGTCAACACTTGTACAGAAATTTAGTTCTTTAAGTTTCGAGTAAAACATCTGATGGCATGTTCTTGCCTGCATTACCTTTCTGAATCTCCAGAAAAATAAGCTACACATGGGATCTGTATAAATTTTGCAACCTGGTTTCCAACTTCCATTCACTAAAAATGGCAGATGGATTAAACGCCTGTACAGTACAACCAGCATGTCTTCATGCTTCAATGAGGTAGTAATTAATAGATGTGTACCAGCAGCTGGCGATGGACGCTGCGGGAAGACGATGGAATTAAGGTAGGATCAAAGGATATAGGACTGTAAAGAACATGTAATTGTACATATAATCATATAGGGTTACAAAAAAGCACATTAAACAGATCAAATCTATATAGACGTCGTTGGGTCTACTATATTAGCGCAATAGCAGACCTACTTTTTATTTTATTTTTGCTACATTGTTGGATCTACTATATTAGCGCAATAGCAGATCTACTTTTTATTTTGTTTTTGCTACATTGTTGGCACGGTGTAAAGCTGGCAAACAACAGAAAAGTGAAAAATACAACAACAAAAACTGATGTTCCCTGCCCTGTAGTCATATCTTTATAACTAATTCTCACATGTCATTCCGCCAAACAACAAGTTAAAAATGAATATGATGCGGTCTTAGTAAAGACTATTTGATTCCTAACTATCATTTTTTTTTTGTAACTGCTGCTGCCTTATGATATTATGGCCATATAAACCAGCACCAATATCAGAAATTCCGGTACATACATGGCTACCGAATGCCGGAAATTTACCTCCTACACAAGAACAACCTGCACACAAAAATATCTTGAGATAAAAAATCCTAAGATTTTTGCATACAGGGAACATATGGTAATTAGAAAAAAATTAGATTCACTTGATGAAGGCAGTGGGAAGACGATGTACACTAAGCAAACTAAATCACAACAATCAATTGATCTGGTAGCAATTTATAATTAAAGAATGTTGTAACTGTATGCACATGATGGAAAAGGAGGGAAGGTGTTAAGTAAAATTATTGGTGCAACTTGTGAGGGGAAGGGGCGAGCCATTGGGGACAGAGGCTGAATTGGGCGGCAAACATCAGGCGGAGGTCCGCAACGGGCGGCAATGGTGCGCCGTGTGGGAAATGAACGCAGCTGCTCAGTTGTCAGTCACATGATGGCCACCTCCCATGCCAGGGCTGAGCCAGCCTGTTGCCGGCGAGCAACTTGACACTCTCCCGCCTTCCGAAAAGCCAGCTCCCGTACACAGCCGCTGGCCATGGTCGCGTCGTGCTGCCCGGTTTAAAATGTCATCTCCTATAAGCTCCACCCCACCGCTCGATCTCGCCTCACGCCACCATCGGCAGAGGCAACCTCCGCTGCGCTGCTCCCGGTGTCTCCGTCCGCACGCACACAGACACCATGGCGGGCGCTAGGGTCAGCCTGCAACCTCCATGGCGGCACCTCCAGCTCCCGTCCTCCTTACAAACATATCGAGGGGGCCTCTGGACGCTCAGGGCCGCTGCACGTCGTGGGGGAAGAGGTGGTGGGGTCTGCAGTCATCCTTTCCGCCATCGCCCCGTAGGCAGACCGCCTTCTGGCCGCGCCCAGATGTCGTTGCGCGGTCGTAGGCCTTGAGGACAGCGAGCCACGCCCTCGCCCTCCCTCGGCAATTCCTCGATCCCCTATGGTGGCGCCGATAGAGAGGAGAAGGCGAGAAACAAGGGGAGAAGGAGCAGCGTTCCCTCGGGCGAGAGCGAGCGGCAGAGATTGGAGATGCACGGCGGCTGTGAGGGAAGGAAAGGAGACGCGGGGAAGGAGAGAAGGAGAGGGTCAACAGGCCGACGCTCCACGAGGGATGCAGACCATGAGTCGACAAAAGAAAACCGGGCCACAGTACAGCGACATGAAAAAACAAAGGGGCCACAACCAGAGGCACAAAACTACTCCCTCCGTTCTAAATTAGATGACTCCCACATAGATGTATCTAGACATATTTTAGTATTAGATACATCTATTTGAGAGTCATCTAATATGGAACGGAGGGAGTACACAAGAGGCCTGAGAACGCTCGCTTTCTACAGAGCTTACAGCTATAGATAATATCCTCATGTGTAGCCACTAGACAATGTGGGCTGAACATAATCAAACACTTAGCCGGATTAATGAGTTGTCATGTACCTCTTGCATAAGTATCAACGGTATTCTTGATGCAGGTAGCTTGATCAGAATATGTTTTAAAGAACAAGTGTATCATCGGCAAATAATAGATGTGATATACCCGATGTTCCATGACACACCCTGATAGGTGTAGTGCCTTGTTGTTCCACCTCCTTCTTCAACAGAGCAGATAAATCATCAACAACAAAGAGAAATAAGAAAGGGAAAGAGGATCCCCTTGCCTTAATCCACGAGTCGGATAAAATGCTTCCATTAAGGTTCCATTGAATTTGACTGAATATTTCACCGTGATAACACAAGCCATTATCCACTGTATCCACCGGTGACAAAACCCCATTTTTTGCATAGTATTCTCTGGAAAACGCCAATCCACTCTATCATATGCTTGGGATAGATCCAACTTGTAAGCACAAAAGGAGGAACTTGGAGAAGTACATGTTCCATGTAATGCAAACATTCGAAAGATAGTAATGCATTATCAGTAATCATACGCTCTGGAATAAAGGCACTTTGGTTTCCCGAAATAATCTCTCCCAGAAGAGGACGAAGCTGATTCACCAAACATTTCGACACCACCTTGTACAACACGTTGCATAATCCAATTGGCCTAAAATCCTCCAGCTCGGTGGGGTTGTCAATCTTTGGGATTAACACAATTGATGTATCGCTAGTCCCCTCTGGCATATATCCCGTGGTAAAGAACACCCTTACTCCTTTTATAACATCCTCTCGTAGTAGATCCCAGTTTTGTTGATAGAAATGGGAAGGGAAACCATCCGGCCCTGGGGCTTTTATTAGTCTTATCTTAAAAAGAGCATCAGAGATTTCCTTATTTGTGAAAGGCTTGCATGGTTTTGAATTCATGGTGATATTAACCTTATAAGTTTGCCCGTGAGAAAAACTTATAGGTTTGGGTTGGATCTTTTATATTATCTCTATCTCTACCTCTATTATATAATTTGTCTTAGCGACCTGGTACATCGTACGTCCACCATCGGAGAAAGAGATCTAGCCTATCATGCTCACACACGCTCGGCTCAGGAAAAAACAATAGGTCTATAGATAGGAAATTCACGTACGGATGCGGCTGCTGGATTGGATCTGATCGTCTTGGACAAGGATAAGAGACCAATACAAACTCAAAAGACCCGACCCTTTCTCTCCTTTCCTTCTCTCCAAGGTTACGATTAAAATCGAGCAGTCCACGCAACCGATGCAATCACGGCTGACGGAAGCAAATCGACGAGGTCGTGGGCGAGAGATGATCACGGATGTTAGTTCCGACGGTGAGGGCTTCGAGATTGATACGGTGGCGCTGTCGTGTACACCACGTGTAGAAAATGATTGCGTCAACGGACGGGGCAGCCCATGACCACACCGTGGGACCCACGCCATGGAACAAGGTGCAAGCGTTTTTGCAGATACCCCCTGAATTTGCTAGAAATCATGCTCATGCTGCAATCCCAAATCGAGCACGACCCACTGCCTCAACCCTCCAGCGAGGGCAGACACATTTCTTACCAACGGTGCCATGCAATGCAGCCGCCGGCTCGCCCCTCTCCTACGCGAGCAGCTGCCCAGAACCCACCTCGCCTCTCTCTTCCTCCCTCCCAGGGGCGGAGCTGGGCCCGGTGCTACCAGACCTATAGCACCGGTTGTAACACCCGGGTTTTTTTCCCCCAAATAGAATTGTTTGTTGTTTTTCTTTTTCGCATCATGTCATCATGCATTGCATCATGCATAAATTTGCATTTGTTTTCAAACCAATTTTAAAATGTAAACAAATCATTTCAAATTGTAACTTACAATTGATTTGAAAATATTAAATATGTTTGGTTTTAAAATTCCTTTTATATGAAACCCTAATTTAAATTCAAATTTCCAAAATTCAAAATACATGGTGTAATTTGAAAATTTTGAAAAAACAAAGTTTCATACACTCGGGCTTTATTGCTGTTTAATCCAACAAAATTATTTCATAAATAAAAACCCTCAAAATTGCTCTCCTCTCTATTCCTTTTCTCTTCTACAAAAAAAGAAGAAGTGGGGAGGCAGCCGAACTGGGCCAACAAGTCCCAGTCAGCCACCTACGACCCAAACCAGCCCACCCACCTTTCTTCCTCCTTCGTCCGTACAGGAGCAGTCGCTGTCCACCACCGCACCTGCCCCACTCCCCCTCACCTTTCCCCTCCATAAAGCAGCCCCAATTCCCCTCCTCCAAACCCTAACCCTATGCCTCCCCCTCCTTCTTCTCCTACAGCCGCCACCCTCTTTCTTCCTCCTCTGCTCCCTCAACTCTCTGTAATTTTTCTGAACCTGAAAAACAGCCCGTGGCCGAGTTTTGGTAGCCATGGCGCCGCCATTGCAGCCATCCCCAGCCCACGCCGTTTCCGGGAATGGAAACCCACGGCTTCCCTCTCCGTTTTCCTTGAAGGCACCGAGGCCGGAGGGCGGCTGCATCGACCTCGCCGTCGAGGTTTTTCCGTCGGCCGGAAGCCAGCCGGCGTCGATCTCTGCGTCCCGTCCCCGACTTCTTCCCCGAGCCTCCTGCCTCGACTACGCGCGTAGGTGAGCCGTCCGTCCTCCAGGACCCCTTTCCCCCTCCCTTCCCCTGCTCTATGAAGGTCGCCGTCGAGCGCCACCGCACAGGATCGCCGCCGGTTTGCGTTCTGTCACAGATCCCGTGCAGTTCGTTTCAGTTTCGCAGGGAACCTCCGCGTTATCTCACCTCATCTTGTTTCAGACCCGCATCCTATCACCAACCAAGCAATAGCCCAGTGGCTAGCCCCGATCAGCGCACCCCCTGGATCGCGGGTTCGAATCCCCCCCGAGGCGCAAAGCCACCTCTTTTTTCGGCCTTTTTCTTTTATTTCCCGAAATCAAGAAAAACAGAACTGAGTCTTTAATTGTCAAAATCCATAACAAATTGAAAAATGCTCCAATTTCAATGATTCAAGTTTCTATGGATTCAGAATCTTGTGCTCTTTCTATTAGTCACAAAGTTGCAACATGTTTCTGTAATAATTTTTGCACTAAATAAATAAATACAGAAATGGCTATTAAAATTTGAAACTTTGGGAATTCATAACTTGAGTTCTGTTCACCCAATTTGAGCAAACTTGGGCTCTAAAAATTTGTCTTAACAAACTGTACACATTGGTATTTTATTTGGTCACAATTGAATTAAATTTGAACATGTTTCCTTCTGTTTACTAAAAAGGGCAGAATAAAAATGCTTATGGAAAAATGCATAATAAATTCAATAATGATCCAAAAATTATGTTTAATAGCTCAAAATGTTCAGTGAAACATTTGCTACATGTTTTCAACCTTTTCAATACCATTTGTTTACTGTTTTTCCTAATTAAAAATTGGAGTAATAATTCAATACTTTAATTACACCTTTCAAATTGCAAAATTCATAACTTGGGCAATTCAAATCCAATTCCAACATGTAAAATATGGTTTCCATGCAAAATTGAACAAGCTTTCCAAATATAAACTTTTTTTTCTGTTTTGAATAAATTAAATTGCTGAAAACAACTATTTCTTAATTAATGCATTTAAAATTGTCAATTTAATAACTTGCTCATCTAAAATCCAAATTCAACAAATGAATTATGTATTCCATCTAAAATTTTGTGTTCTTTCCAAATATAAATTTTGTTATCTGTTTTGAACATTTAAAATTGGTGAAAACAACAAATGTTTGTTTAAATCATTTAAAATGCCAAAGTTCATAACTTAACAAATAAAATTCCAAACTTGGTAAACAACATATCAAACTGAAGCTATTGTTGTTTTCTTATTGTTTTCATCATCCATGCATCATTCTAATCAACTTTCACATGATGGTTATTTGTAGATCATTTAATTCAACATTAATTCATGGGCTTTTCCATATGCAATCCAAATTGCATATGGGCCCATTTAAATATGTTTACCATGTCAACTGGTTTACTTTGATGCATCAATTAATTGTCATGCATCCATATCTTGATCATGCTGGATCTTTTGCCGTAGGAGTAATTGTTGCATCCGGTGTTTGTTCTAGTTCGTTGCTTCTTCTCGGATAGGACGTTGAGATGATGTGAGCAACGACAATTTCTTCGGATGTACCTCTGCTTGCTGGATTCCAGGCAAGTATACTCACTTGCTACCTATGGCTGCCTTTCGTCACTTGTTACCGATTCTTCCCGTTGTCTTTATTCTAGCCTTATGATTCGATGCTTGTGTCTCGATCCTATAATATGTTTACCTTGCAGCCATGAATATAGCCTTCCTTCCACTTCCTATCAAATGTTGTTTGTTTACCTTGTTGGCCCTCGTGTCGTAGTTGCATGCTTAGTATTGTTTGCGCTCAAGTCTTGTTGTCCGTCTTATCACCTGTTTAGTTTGATAGTTGGGTTTCAACTTAATCAACAACATGTTAATGTTTTGGGTAATAATAATTTGATGATAAGGCACCGGCAGGAGGCCCGACGTGGTTTTGAGGCCTGCTAGTGTCGAACTTAATTAGGAAAAGGGTCTTGTCCTCCGATCCATGATGAGCGCACTAACCGCATGTGGGAAGCGAGTATGGGCGCCCCCCGCAACTTTGATTCGATTTGCATCTCGTCCAAATCGCCTCATTTAGTTCGGGTTTTCCATTTGCCGCATGCATATGTAGGTGCGAACCCTTGGCGCCATGGTGGAACTTTTGTAGTCGGCATTTAGGGAGACACGTTCTTAGAGTGCTATGAGGGTCCCCTTTTCTTCCTGGGGCTTGATTAGCCGTGCGCTCAATTGCACGGGGTTCTTTGGGCTTGATGCGAAGAAGAGTTGGGTTGTGTTGAGTGCCTCGCTTGGTGGAAGGGCCTTTCCATCTGGCGGGTCATTCTTACGTGTACGGCCAAATTGGTGCATCCCTGCAGGGTTAAATCTTCTCGAGAAGCCGTGTTGTCCGCGGTTATGGATGACTTGGTGAAAGTGCTGGCTAACAAGTACTCAGACAACTTACACTTAACGATGAGAACTTGACTAGTAATATAGATTACCTCCACCATAAAAATGCATGTCACCTTAATCAACAGTGTGAGTTTTTTTGGGTTGCTTCCTTAGTAGGGGGTAACATTGGATGGGTATTGTTTGGTGAGTAGTTGTAGTTGGTTTGGATACGCTCTGTTAACCCTTTCTTTTAGTCGGATGTTGTAGCGCGTCTCTGTAGTTATTTAGTGCAGCCCGCTGCCGCTTCTTTGCAATAATACCTTCCTTTCCGTTGTACCCAAAGTATTTGTATCTTGTGATGATTGGTTACGCTGGTATCTTGTGAGTATGGTTTATCCACTTGCCAGTACTTAACCGTACTGACCCATGAATCCTTTCCGTGGCTGCATATTCCACATTGCAGTCAACAGGTTTGAAGTCTGACGACGTTAGCTTGGGAATCCCTCCGGCTTGGCCTGGGCAGGGATTGAACGCCATCGGTTATCTTCAGAACTCTTAGTCCAATTTGTATCTTGTCCGTAGTCGGACGCTATGTTGTTTCTTCCGCTGTTATTTGGATCTTTGTATTGTATCAGTTGTATCCTTGACTCATTTGAGTCGTCTTGTATATACCTCCTCTGTTGTTGTTGTTGTGGATTATTCGTGAACTGTTGTAATGTTATCACAAGTGGCAACCTGGAATCGGTTATTATGTGGATTTTGGCGGAAATGCTAAAATCTGCATAGTGCCCGATCTCGGGGCGTCACAAATGGTATCAGAGCATGGTTCCGATTCCCAATGTTGTTTCGATACGAATGGTTATCGAAGCAACGGGTCCGTAAATCCTGTAGGATAACCTCGCTAACGGTCGTGTTTCTAGAGTGTCAAAAAACTATTTCTGCTAAACTATTTTGGAAACATCTCAATAGGATTCTTGTTTTCTCCTTATCTCTATTCTATTTCCCCTCCCATCTTATTTGTTTTTGATTCTCCCCTCTTGTCTATTTTCAAAGTTTAGGATCCTACGTGGGTGGACGTTCTCTTAGCCTTTAAACCTAATAGGTTCGATCTTCGGAAGGTTCTCAGTGGAAGAGCATCGTCATCACCATGAGCAAGAACTCCTTGTTAGTGGTGTCGAGAAGCCCTTGTTAGTGGTGTCAAGGAGATCAACTGGAAGCATGAAGAATCGATAGTCGAACTTCTTTCCCCTCCCGGGTTAGTGGGTGGATTGCGAGGGCGCAATCCCTTGTTAGTGGTGTCATCTGTAACACCCAGTTTTTTTCCCAAATAGAATTGTTTGTTGTTTTTCTTTTTCGCATCATGTCATCATGCATTGCATCATGCATAAATATGCATTTCTTTTCAAACCAATTTTAAAATGCAAACAAATCATTTCAAATTGTAACTTACAATTGATTTGAAAATATTAAATATGTTTGGTTTTAAAATTCCTTTTATATGAAACCCTAATTTAAATTCAAATTTCCAAAATTGAAAATACATGGTGTAATTTGAAAATTTTGAAAAAACAAAGTTTCATACACTCGGGCTTTATTGTTGTTTAATCCAACAAAATTATTTCATAAATAAAAACCCTCAAAATTGCTCACCTCTCTATTCCTTTTCTCTTCTACAAAAAAAAAAAGAAGTGGGGAGGCAGCCGAACTGGGCCAACAAGGCCCAGTCAGCCACCTACGACCCAAACCAGCCCACCCACCTTTCTTCCTCCTTCGTCCGTACAGGAGCAGTCGCTGTCCACCACCGCACCTGCCCCACTCCCCCTCACCTTTCCCCTCCATAAAGCAGCCCCAATTCCCCTCCTCCAAACCCTAACCCTAGGCCTCCCCCCTCCTTCTTCTCCTACAGCCGCCACCCTCTTTCTTCCTCCTCTGCTCCCTCAACTCTCTGTAATTTTTCTGAACCTGAAAAACAGCCCGTGGCCGAGTTTTGGTAGCCATGGCGCCGCCATTGCAGCCATCCCCAGCCCACGCCGTTTCCGGGAATGGAAACCCACGGCTTCCCTCTCCGTTTTCCTTGAAGGCACCGAGGCCGGAGGGCGGCTGCATCGACCTCGCCGTCGAGGTTTTGCCGTCGGCCGGAAGCCAGCCGGCGTCGATCTCTGCGTCCCGTCCCCGACTTCTTCCCCGAGCCTCCTGCCTCGGCTACGCACGTAGGTGAGCCGTCCGTCCTCTAGGACCCCTTTCCCCCTCCCTTCCCCTGCTCTATGAAGGTCGCCGTCGAGCGCCACCGCACAGGATCGCCGCCGGTTTGCGTTCTGTCACAGATCTCGTGCAGTTCGTTTCAGTTTCGCAGGGAACCTCCGCGTTATCTCACCTCATCTTGTTTCAGACCCGCATCCTATCACCAACCGAGCAATAGCCCAGTGGCTAGCCCCGATCAGCGCACCCCCTGGATCGCGGGTTCGAATCCCCCCCGAGGCGCAAAGCCACCTCTTTTTTCGGCCTTTTTCTTTTATTTCCCGAAATCCAGAAAAACAGAACTGAGTCTTTAATTGTAAAATCCATAACAAATTGAAAAATGCTCCAATTTCAATGATTCAAGTTTATATGGATTCAGAATCTTGTGCTCTTTCTATTAGTCACAAAGTTGCAACATGTTTCTGTAATAATTTTGGCACTAAATAATTAAATACAGAAATGGCTATTAAAATTTGAAACTTTGGGAATTCATAACTTGAGTTCTGTTCACCCAATTTGAGCAAACTTGGGCTCTAAAAATTTGTCTTAACAAACTCTACACATTGGTATTTTATTTGGTCACAATTGAATTAAATTTGAACATGTTTCCTTCTGTTTACTAAAAAGGGCAGAATAAAAATGCTTATTTGAAAATGCATAATAAATTCAATAATGATCCAAAAATTATGTTTAATAGCTCAAAATGTTCAGTGAAACATTTGATACATGTTTTCAACCTTTTCAATACCATTTGTTTACTGTTTTTCCTAATTAAAAATTGGAGTAATAATTCAATACTTTAATTACACCTTTCAAATTGCAAAATTCATAACTTGGGCAATTCAAATTCAATTCCAACATGTAAAATATGGTTTCCATGCAAAATTGAACAAGCTTTCCAAATATAAACTTTGTTTTCTGTTTTGAATAAATTAAATTGCTGAAAACAACTATTTCTTAATTAATGCATTTAAAATTGTCAATTTAATAACTTGCCCATCTAAAATCCAAATTCAACAAATGAATTATGTATTCCATCTAAAATTTTGTGTTATTTCCAAATATAATTTTTGTTGTCTGTTTTGAACATTTAAAATTGGTGAAAACAACAAATGTTTGTTTAAATCATTTAAAATGCCAAAGTTCATAACTTAACAAATAAAATTCCAAACTTGGTAAACAACATATCAAACTGAAGCTATTGTTGTTTTCTTATTGTTTTCATCATCCATGCATCATTCTAATCAACTTTCACATGATGGTTATTTGTAGATCATTTAATTCAACATTAATTCATGGGCTTTTCCATATGCAATCCAAATTGCATATGGGCCCATTTAAATATGTTTACCATGTCAACTGGTTTACTTTGATGCATCAATTAATTGTCATGCATCCATATCTTGATCATGCTGGATCTTTTGCCATAGGAGTAATTGTTGCATCCGGTGTTTGTTCTAGTTCGTTGCTTCTTCGCGGATAGGACGTTGAGATGATGTGAGCAACGACAAGTTCTTCAGATGTACCTCTGCTTACTGGATTCCAGGCAAGTATACTCACTTGCTACCTATGGCTGCCTTTCATCACTTGTTACCGATTCTTCCCGTTGTCTTTATTCTAGCCTTATGATTCGATGCTTGTGTCTCGATCCTATCATATGTTTACCTTGCAGCCATGAATATAGCCTTCCTTCCACTTCCTATCAAATGTTGTTTGTTTACCTTGTTGGCCCTCGTGTCGTAGTTGCATGCTTAGTATTGTTTGCGCTCAAGTCTTGTTGTCCGTCTTATCACATGTTTAGTTTGATAGTTGGGTTTCAACTTAATCAACAACATGTTAATGTTTTGGGTAATAATAATTTGATGATAAGGCACCGGCAGGAGGCCCGGCGTGGTTTTGAGGCCTGCTAGTGTCGAACTTAATTAGGAAAAGGGTCTTGTCCTCCGATCCATGATGAGCGCACTAACCGCATGTGGGAAGCGAGTATGGGCGCCCCCGCAACTTTGATTCGATTCACATCTCGTCCAAATCGCCTCATTTAGTTCGGGTTTTCCATTTTCCGCATGCATATGCAGGTGCGAACCCTTGGCGCCAGGGTGGAACTTTTGTAGTCGGCATTTAGGGAGACACGTTCTTAGAGTGCTATGAGGGTCCCCTTTTCTTCGTGGGGCTTGATTAGCCGTGCGCTCAATTGCACGGGGTTCTTTGGGCTTGATGCGAAGAAGAGTTGGGTTGTGTTGAGTGCCTCGCTTGGTTGAAGGGCCTTTCCATCTGGCGGGTCATTCTTACGTGTACGGCCAAATTGGTGCATCCCTGCAGGGTTAAATCTTCTCGAGAAGCCGTGTTGTCCGCGGTTATGGATGACTTGGTGAAAGTGCTGGCTAACAAGTACTCAGACAACTTACACTTAACGATGATAACTTGACTAGTAATATAGATTACCTCCACCATAAAAATGCATGTCACCTTAATCAACAGTGTGAGTTTCCTTGGGTTGCTTCCTTAGTAGGGGGTAACATTGGATGAGTATTGGTTGGTGAGTAGTTGTAGTTGGTTCGGATACGCTCTCTTAACCCTTTCTTTTAGTCGGATGTTGTAGCGCGTCTCTGTAGTTATTTAGTGCAGCCCGCTGCCGCTTCTTTGCAATAATCCCTTCCTTTCCGTTGTACCCAAAGTATTTGTATCTTGTGATGATTGGTTACGCTGGTATCTTGTGAGTATGGTTTATCCACTTGCCAGTACTTAACCGTACTGACCCACGAATCCTTTCCGTGGCTGCATATTCCACATTGCAGTCAACAGGTTCGAAGTCTGACGACGTTAGCTTGGGAATCCCTCCGGCTTGGCCTGGGCAGGGATTGGACGCCATCGGTTATCTTCAGGACTCTTAGTCCAATTTGTATCTTGTCCGTAGTCGGACGCTATGTTGTTTCTTCCGCTGTTATTTGGATCTTTGTATTATATCAGTTGTATCCTTGACTCATTTGAGTCGTCTTGTATATACCTCTTCTGTTGTTGTTGTTGTGGATTATTCGTGAACTGTTGTAATGTTATCACAAGTGGCAACCTGGAATCGGTTATTATGTGGATTTTGGCGGAAATGCTGAAATCTGCATAGTGCCCGATCTCGGGGCGTCACACCGGTCGAGCCCAAAAGCCCAAGAGACCAAAATAATGTTGTTTAAAATGAGCAGGAAACTAATGCAGCACCTGACGGTCCATCTTAACTCCCTTGGCCCTTGTTGAATATGATGGCAGCTCATTCCCGCAAGCCAGTTTGGTCGCTACCTCGATCTTAAAGTCCGCCTCGAATCAGCACATCGCGCATGTTCTTCCTCTGTTCCACCGCGACTTCTGTCTCAAGCGACCGGACTAACCCATATCCAATTCTGGAAAATCTGCCCCGGCCGCGCTTCTGTCGTAGTCACGGTCGGTCAATGATCTACTCCCACCGCTGGCCGGCCTCCACCAATCGACGAGTCCTCCAGCAATTTAGAGTACAATTATCGGTTGATCAGGTTGTCCTAGGTTGAAGGTATGCTTTTTGTACCCTAAAATCTCAAATTTATTACCAATACATTTGGTGAGTTTATGTTCATTGATAATTTGTCTTTTGTGTTCATCAATTACTCAGTTAGCTATGTATGTGTATGAATGTACTTCTACGATGGTGGATATTTTGGTTGTAGAAATTTTGGGTCCAAGTAGTTAGCACCGCTCTTTCTCCATTTCCGGCTCTGTCACTGCTCCCTCCCGTTCTCTGTCTCTATACTCCATCCCACGGAGTCTGCAGGCTCCACACAAGGTGCAGGACGACGGCTTGGTTTCCCTCTTAGCTCTGACTTGTGGAGGAGGTTGGGAGACGGCCGGGGTTGCTGGTTGCCGACGTGCTCCAGCTGCTTGTTCCGTCCGCGCCAGGCACACAAGCAGTGTGGTTCAGTGAAGGTGTGTGCAAACAAGGTGCTCGGTGCAATGCTGACATGACCCGAAGACACGTTGAGGTTCTAGCGACCTTGGAGAGGTGATTCTTGTGGAGACAGTGGGGCGCCAGCCAGAGTTGCTGCTGGCTGGTGTGCCCGAGAGGTTTAGGAAAAGAATAGGATGGCGAGACTGCTTTCGAGGTTTGAGTCAGGCATGCCTCTACGTCTATCTTTGGAGTTATTGTAATTGTGAACGTATCGCTAGCTTATCAGTTCATTGAAGCGATGCTAGTTATTTGTGAGTGACTGTTTGTGATATAGCCTTAAAGTGGAGACAATCCATGACTCAATGCAGTATATTTAACTATATTTACACTTGGTGCGGATACTGGGTGGATGATTCGTTCATTATGTCCACGCAAGTGGGTACAAACCCTGCTTAGTTATGGTCTGGGGTCATCTTATACGATGAGGGAAATAGAACGATTCTATTTTTTACCGAGTAAATTGAAGATATACATTTCAGAGTTATTTTAAGGCGAAAACAAGTACTTATGATGTTCTCATATTTCAATGATGTCAAGCCACATGAACTATTTATTTAATTCCATAATAGTTTTGATTTATTTTACCTACAAAAGTATACATCAAATAGATCGACTTGCATTTACATTACTTTGGTGAGTACTTCTTCCTACATTACCAAGTTATTTTTAGACATCCTATTTTTTAGGACTAGTTATTTCTATCACTACATAAATCCGGGTTAGTGTTTTGAAGAATGCATACATATTCGCAAAACAGAATGTCTACAAATTTATATCTGCTCATATATGTCATCCTACGTAGCAACGCATGGACACCTTACTAGTATTATTATTAAGGTGTAACCGATGGGGATGGTGATTGTGATGGTATATTGTGCCCCTCCATATTTTGTATGCTCGCTCCCGCACATTCCTTTAGAATTACTACTACGTGAAGTCGGCTACTGCCTATGCTATCCTTCTTTTTCACCAGGATTCGTGCCCATTCACGAGAGTATCGATTCCCACGGGGGCTACTGATACCAAAATGAAGGATCCATATCAGAAAGTCGAGGTAGATGCACTGCGAGTAAGTAAATTTATCAAATCTCAATAGGGTAAAGGAGTAGTAACTAGCTAACTGCATGTGCGTTGCTACGGTGTACACGAATAAATCAATTTTAAATCATACGTTCATTGGAAGCAGAATATTTGGCGGATGCATCATCTACTTTGTCATGACACACATGTGTATTCTTGAATTCAGGTAAAATATTTGCCGCTATATGTCCCTATAACCTCTAATGGCAACTTTGGGGGGAGGGGGAGGGGGGGGTGGTTGCCCGTACACTGCCACGAAATAAAGAAATGTCGCATTGATCGAAAAATAGGTCAAGTTCAAATTGCGTCTAATGGACATAATTTGCATGTATATGGCAACAAATACCAACTATTTCTCATTACTTTCATTGTCAATCGTCATGTCTCCAAAACAAGTACATCTTGTCCCTGCATGTCGTTGCTTCGAAAATAATCATATTACCTTGCCATCGCTTCGATATTTTAAAACTTTAGCAAGTATCTGAAATGTTCCCCCCTATTATGCGTGAGACGAGGGTATAGTATACGTCCATTATAAAAATAAACTCATTCGCACCTACGAGTTGTACCGTTGTAGGTAGTAGTGTAATATATGTTTTTAATAGTGAAATAGTCGTGTTGTGCAGTAACATTTTCATCTCTACTTATTATTAGCAACCTACAAAATTCTGAACGTAAGAAACTCTAAACCAAATGTGTATGTAGCTGATAAAAACAACCGAAACACAAAGCCTTGATAAACAATCACCTTTCTTAAACTTCTCTCATTTGGTTGTGCTATCTAAATTACTCGATAGTGCATTAGTGCAACATAGTGTACAAAATTAACAAATACATTATTTGTACGAACCTAAACCCGTGTTCACTTGTCTGAATAGGAGCTTTCTTCTCTGAATTGTTCCCCAATTGTACATGCCGCAGCCTCCTACTTCGAAGGAATCCTTTAGTCGAGCAACTCTCGTCCTCTGGCTCTATTTATGTGGCCTTTTCGTACTCCAAGTATATGTTGTGGCGCCTAGTCAGCTCCACGGCTCCCACACAAAAAATCACGACGTGCGCTAAGCACACACAAACACAACCCGATTAGAAACACGATGCATACACAAGGTTTATATAGTAATAGTAGATATTGTTGGTCATAAAAAATAGAAACTTTAAATCCAACCATCATATGAGGTTAGCCTTTTCCCTCAAACAAGTGTATAATAAAAACCGTCGTCCTAAGCATGGATACATTCTAGCAATGATTGGACCATCCAATAGTTGTATAAGTACCAACGCCTTGACCTAGTGTATATATTGGCATGCCAACTAAATGAGACAGAGAAGTAAAGGGACACCACTTAACCACGAATCCTTGGTAAGGCTAAAACATAATAAGTTGAAGGTTTTATAAAAATAAATTAAATTAAAAATTGTCTATCTTTTTTGCACATAATTGCAAATTATAACTTGTCCCTGTTAAACCCTTGCAAATCAAACACCACTACTATTGCTATGATACTCATTAGCAGCCCATATATGGAGAATCTTGATGTATCCGGGATCAGAGCTGACTAAAATCTAACAACTCTAATTTTCAATCAACAATCAGCCCTTTAGTAGAAAAACATGGACATGATATTCTTCCAACTGAGCCCTATACCAGTATACAGAAACATGAAGACCTTTTTACCCATGTGCATAACGTGACAAAAAAATATACAAAACAATAGCTGCGCCCAAAAGCCTAATTGGCATGCTAGCTAATTTGTTTTGTTAGTACTAGATGTTGCTATGTACCATATATGCAAACTAGTGAAGATCCATCTGTTAGCGATGCATTGATGTGGGTCAATGCAATAACGTGGTTCTGTATGCATACAAATACCAAACTTCAGGTGAAAAAATGTGTTTGTTAGTGGCCTAATAGCCCGTACTAGGCTACGTCAAAGCCACAGAACTACCCAGTGATCTCCCACAGAAAAAGAAAAGTGTCCAGCGATCAGCCCCGCAGACTCATAACTGGCACAAAGCCACACTTCCACGGATGTTCTGCCTTTTATACGTTTTAACTCGCACACAACATAGACGTAGATGCAACCGTAGCAAATAACCGCGGCCACGCGCACGATCCATCAATCTGGACCTGTCGATCACGGCTGCCGATGACGAGCGGTCTGGGCGAAGGCCAAGGGCAATGCGACAAGCCAGGAATAATGTGCGACCAACCGATCGCAGTGGCCAGCGCGATGAGCGACCGCAACTTGCTCGTACATATTTCTGGTCACATTATGCATAGGGATAGAAATGTCTTTTTATGTGGGCAAATTGCACTAGAGTGTCATATAGGGAAAAAAGTTAAGTCTAGAGGTCATATAGGGAAGAAAATTTTCTCCAGTGTCAAATAAGGGACAACATTTTAAGAGAGTGTCAAATAAGGAATTCTCTCTCAAATTTTACATGCTTATGCGGAAATGCTTCCATCAACGTTGATAGACTCCACTAAGCCTATTCGAGGAAGCAACATGCTTTTCCAATTTACAAAAAACAATTCATTGTGCAGTGATATGCTATCCATTGAACATAGTGCCAAGCCAAAATGCAACAGTATGATCCAATACCTCAATCAAGCACGTTATCATGCCCCATGTCTATCAACGATCGACCACTCCCTCGCATAGTTGTTTCACCTTGAGATTATTATAGATGCATTGTTTCATTACCTTCTCACCATGAAGAAATATAACATATCTATATAAAAACAAACCGAATCATCACCACGTGGATAGGATTTAACTTGATAATTGTACATGATTAAATTTAAATATTGATTAGATGTGTTTTAAAAACACACACCAGTAAATTTTCTACATATACACAATGGAGTTTAATTTGTACTACCCCGAGCCACTCATTGGATCCACATGTGATCTTTCCTGCTACCAGAAGGCCGATATGGACGTTTGGATTCTGGATACACCAGTTTGATGGCGTTCGTGCGGGCTATCTTGAACCAGGGTGGCTGGTTGCACACTAGGAGAATACAATATGTGTAGATCTCCGATGCTAGTGTTTTTTCGTTGGCTGATCTTTGTTGCCACTATTTGTTATCGTTGAATTGTAATAATTCAATTTGTGTACGCTACACTGAGCGTTTTTTAATAAAATAAGCCGTGTGCATCGACTAGATGCAGAGATTGGGTTATCCGTTTTAAAAAAATGATGTAATGGTAGAGTAAAGTAGTCTAACAAAACATGTAGTTGGAGACAAAGGAAGTAGAAAAATAGACAAGGAGGAAACTAAATATAAAATTATTGACTTAATTTTTACAAAAAACTAAATATAAACATCCAAAGAAAACAAAAAATTGCTTTCATCTTTTAAAATTCAACGACCTGAGTTGGATCAACTTCTTCATTTCACAAAACCTGATCAATAAAATGGATTAGTATCTTCTAGGTGCCATACTTCATAAAAGTATGGCATTTAAAAAAATTGTCCAAAGGTGACATTTGCTTTTCCACAAAGAGAGAGTTAAAGGGACATGAGGTCGTCGGCTGGTGCCCGACCTGGTCGCAGGCCGACGCGCTTATTTGGGCGCCCCGTGGAAGGGCCTCTGGCTCTATGGCTCATGGGCATGCATCCTCTAGCCGGCTCGAGGGGGAACTGGGTGGATGCCTCCTCTGAGACATGATCGAACGTGGATGTACGTGAATTCTTTCTCCAACAGACTCATGCGAGCAACATATCTGCATACTCGCTGAACGGTCGGTCATAAATGGTTGGTGTCGAAACGTATGTGAGCCGTTGGTGGAGGTCAAGGATGCCCGCTAGCAGCGATAGGTATGGCATGCCCACCTACAACACAATCCACCCACCGCCATCGGCATGCCCATGCTGAACAGGCTCCACGCTCCGTCACCTTCATCATTCGCGCATCCCGTCCTTAGGCAAGGATCAACGGAGAGGGGGTGCATGGAGAAAAAAATGGCAACTTATGTTGCATGTTCTTCTTCTTGGACTCGTCGCCTCCCCGATGATATACACCGTTTTCGTCACGTTCTTGTCATCCCGAGCCTTGTCGCCACAGACAACGACCTAACCAGCAACAGATGCCGACATAGCCGCCTTGTCCCACATGGCCTTGCCCTTGTGCTCGTTCACCCGCATGTTTTCCTTATCGGAGCCTTTAACTACATATCCTACACAAACATCACGAACTGTTCATGCTACCACCACTCTGCTCTGCACGACGCATCAACTAGATCCTATACATGGCATGGATGTCTAGAAGATCAATCCTAGCAAAGGTGTCTCCCTGCTCCTCCTCCTTCTCGTCAAGGATCGCCTCCATGTGATGCAGCACACCCCATTCCACCAAGTGGACCTATGACAAGATCACGAGCAAAGGCGATGCGTGATAAGGTGAACTCAATTCTCTCTCTCTCTCTCTCTCTCTCTCTCTCTATGCATTCGATGGCTTGGTGAATAGTGCGCTACCTCATGGAAATGCCCTATGTGTGCTCAGGTTTTATCCCACCATGGAGCCCCAAGACGATGCCCAAGATGCCCAAGAACGTGCCCAAGATGATGCCCAAGAAGCTATGGAAGAAGTCCGAGAAGACGGCATCGAAGAAGAAGAATAGAAGAAGGGAGGAGGAAAACAGGGAGCCCGGCCTCAAAGCTCGGCTAGGCCGGCTCCCCTGCCGCTCCAGGCCGGACCCCTGCTACGTCATAAACGTATCTTTAATTTCCGATGTTCCATGTTCTTTTCATGCCTTATGTTACATGTTTTCCTTACACTTTATGTCATTTTTATCGATTTCCCGGAACTAACCTATTAAAAAGATGCCACAGAGCCAGTTCCCTGTTTTATGTTGTTTTTAGTTTCAGAAAAGTTGTTCTGAAAATATTCTCGGAATTGGAAAATTCGAAGCTCGAAAGTCTTAGAATTCCTGAAGGTTCCACGGAGTCCCGAAGAGGCCCAGAGGGGGGCCACACCATAGGGCGGCGCACCCCCTGGCCACGCCTGGGGGTGGTGTGGGCCCCTCGGGCGTCCAGCGCCATCGCCCTTTTGCCTATTTATTCCCTGATACGTCAACCCTAAAGATATACCACTTTTCTCCGAAAAACACCCGAGGCCGCCGGCATCGTCAACCTGAGACCGGGAGGGTTCTGGAGCTCTCCCCGGCACCCTGCCGGGAGGGAAAATCATCACCGGAGGGGTCTACACCACCATGCCCGCCTCCGGAGCGATGGGTGAGTAGTTCATCTCTGGACTACGGGTCCATAGCAGTAGCTAGATAGTTGTCCTCTCCACTTTATGCCTCATGTTTAGATCTCATGAGCCGCGTCACATGATCATCTATTTGTAATGCTACATGTTGTGTTTGCTAGGATCCGATGATTATTGAATGCTGTGTCTTTTGATTATCAATCTATCATGTTATCTTCATGTGTATGTTATTTATGATCTTGCATGCTCTTTGTTGTTAGTAGATGCTCTGGCCAAGTAGATGCTAGTGACTCCAAGAGGGAGTATTTATGCTCGATAGTGGGTTCATGCCTCCTTTGCATCTGTGCTCGAGTGACAGAAACGTGGCAGATGGAGGATGTGTTGTTGCCATTAGGGAGAAAACAACGATTTTTTTACTTTATTTACATTACACACTTTGCTTACTGCGATAATATGTTGCTTGCAACTTAATACCTAACGTTTGTTCGGATAATTTTTGGAGGGTGGATTATTAGTCATAGATGCAGTTGGATGATGATCTATGTATTTTGTTGTAATGCCCGCATGAATCTTATAGTAATCATCATGTCATGCATGTTTCTTTATCTATCAATTGCCCAGCTGTAATTTGTTCACCACGCATGTTAGCTATCTTTTATGGAGAGACACCTCAAGTGAATTGTTGACCCCGGTCCATTTTCTCATACTGATAATACAACCGCTGCAATTGTTGTTTCCACTGTTTTCACACTGCTACTGTTGTTTTCATATTGTTCTCATATTGTTTTCCACACCATACATTTAACCTCTTTGTTATCAGCAAAACCGGTGAGATTGACAACCTCACTGCTACGTTGGGGCAAAGTGAATTGATTGTGTTTTGTAGGTTCCACGTTGCTGTTGAACCGGTAGTGCGCCCTACCACATCAACCGCATCAACCTTCAGAGATTGCTTGTCCTCCTACTGGTCGATTCAACCTTGGTTTCTTTATTAAGGGAAAACTTGCCACTACACTCTTCACAACCTTTCTCTTGGGGTTTACCAACGTCAGCACCCATCAAGCTTTCTGGCGCCGTTGCCGGGGAGGAAGATAATTTCTTCTAGGGGAGTCTCTCACCTCCAATCATTTTTACTTTGTTATTGTTTTGCTTGTTAATTGTTTTACCATGCTTGCTAGCAATGTTTGATGTCTTTGAAACTAGATCTTATAGGCAAGGTGGGTTCACGGATGAACAATAAAAATATTATAAGGAACACCGCTTGTCACAAAAAGGATACACTTATGGGAGCAAATTAATAAATTGCATGACAACGCTAAAAAAATTGCTCTACTTATAATATTACTTATTGCTTTGATAGATATTGTTGATGTAGGAGGTATAAACACCTCCCTATTAAATGTGAGTATAATGATGATGTTACCATATCTTCTTATGTTAAGGGAAATTCTGACTTGGATGATGTGGAACAAATTGAGGAATTTATTGCTTGGAAGGGTGCATTCGAAATTTCCTATTTTCTTGAAAGTATTGATGATGCACCATATAAATACGAGATATATGCTATACTTGAATATTGCTTTGATAATTACAAGGATTGTAGTTACTACATAATTAAATATCTTAATAGATTCTCTCCCCCAAAGGGAGAGACTAATGCCTTGCAGGAACCTATGGAAGAAGAAATTGTTGAATCTAGAAGCTCATTGGATGAAAAAGAGGATGAGAGTGATGATCAAGAGGAGGAAGAATGGAGTAGCTACCCATGTCTACCTCCCAATGAGAGTAACTATTTAACTCATACCTTATTTGATTTACCTCCATGCTTACCAAAGGAGGATGAGTGTTATATTGATAATTGTGATGATTCTATTGATTCTTTTGAAATATCCCTTTTTGATGAAATTGATACTTGCTATACTTGTGACCTTGATACTACTATGAATGAAACTTGTGAGAATGATATTGCTACTGTTATTTATGATAATCCATGCTACTTTGATAAATCCTATGATAGTCCTCTATATATTCCAACTATTGATATGTATGATAATGAGGAAGTTTGTTTAGAAAATTTATATGATAATGCTCTAGATGATGGTCCTATGTTACTTGATGTTATAAATTATAATGCTACTGAAAATAGGATTGTTATAATGTGTCCCATACCTTTTAATAGTGACCAATCATCTTGTTTTGCTATTGCTAAAAGCGGGAAAGAAGAGGTCTTTAATTTTAAGTTTGATCCCACTATTTTTGAGCTTGATATGAATTGTGTGCAGTTAGACCATGACAAACATGCTTTATGTGATAATTATGTTGTTGAGTTTGTTCATTATGATACTGAAAATTAATGTGCGAGAGAAAAATATGGTTGTAAGAATTTTTCATGTTATTAAAACACCTCTCTTTTTGTTGAAAGTTTTGATATTGCTCTTGTTCTACCATCCCATGATTTCTAGTTTGAGCTTTTTTGATTTATTTATTTACAACATTCCTATGAATAGGAAGTGGGTTAGAGTTAAAAAAAATTATACTTGCTTCTTGATGCTCTCTTTTGCTTTAATTCATATTTCTTATGTGAGCATCTTCTTACCTTTAGACCTAGCTAAAAGGCGTTAAAGAAAAGCACTTCTTGGGAGATAACCCATGGTTTTATTTTTGCTTTGTTTTTCTCTATTTTATTTAAGTAAAGTGGTTTAATACTTCTGTAGAAACTCCTTTGTATCTTTATTTTCATGTTTTAGTTGTTCCAAGTAAAATTTCTAGCGAAAGTTGGAGTTGGTTTTGGATTTCTGCGCAGGAAACAGATTTCTACTCCACTGTAAACAATCGTATAAAATCCAGAAAGATCATAATGACCTGAATTTTTTTGTGCTTATTCCTCAGCTAATTACGAAACTTTTTTGTTCTTTAAGTTTTTATATTTTAGCATTTTAAGTGCCCCGAAAAAAAATCGTCTTTACAGACTGTTCTGGTTTGGGAAGATTCTGCCATTTTTCTTGCATTTGCTCTTTTATGATGTCAAGTGGATTTCTTTGCTTCACGAAACATCAGTGGATGTAGCTAATGTTTAAAAGTATCAATAGCACTTGTGACTATTCAGAACCCATGAATTTTTATTGTTGCACTAACCCTCTAATGCGAATTACTCTTTGAGTGTGGTGTGAAGGAAGTTTTCAAGGGTCAAGAGAAGTGGGTGATATAATGTGATCAAGAAGAGTGTAATGTCAAAGCTTGGGGATACCCCCATGGTTCATCCCAGTCAAATTCTAAGAATACTCAATCATCTAAGATTGGGGATTCCCAAGGCATTCCCTTCTTCATCAACAATTTATCAGGTCACTTCTAGTGAAACTATATTTTGATTCGGTCACATCATATAAAATTTACTTGGATCGTCTGTTAGTTCTTATTTTGTTTTCCTTTGTTTTATTTTATTTTATTTTATTTGCTGCAATAATATAGTTGGAACCTATGATTCTCTGTGTGGGATAGAGACACGCTATGCTTTTCATTTGAATACTCGTTATGCTCGTATTCTTAGTTTTTCTTCTAGCTGCTGCAAAATTCTTGTTTAGCTTCTGTTTTTCTTGCATTTCTTATTTAGAGTTGTTAGTTTTAGTAGATTTGTGTTAGTATTCTCTTGTTTCATTGCTATATCTCTTGGGGAGTTTTTGCTGTTTGGTGTTTGATAGAAATAGAAAATGCTACGTGTGATAGATGGTATAACGAAAAAGCTTGCATATTCTTGTAGATCACTAAACTGTTTCACTTGATTATTTGTTATTGTTTTGAGATATTAATATGCTTAATGGTAAACTTACTGGTCTAGTAGAGTAAAAATAATTAATGGTTGTTCTAAAAGTTTGAAACTGTGCCACACTCAAATAACGAGTTGATAGGATAATGGTATATGATTTCCTTTGCTGATAGCAATCGTAATGGATTTTTGTTACGCGCTACGGTCGGGGTAGCTAATAGTGACTTGTCACTGCCACGGACCCTCTTGGAGTGTTTTTCATTATTCCTTGTGAGATCATGATTTTAGTTGTAATCTTTTAACTTGTGAGTTCTATGTTACAGTTTTCTGGCACTTCCACCATCCATATTTGCTAGCCTCTTCGGTACTATGCATTGCTCATTCTCACATTGAGAGTTGGTGCAAACTTTGCCAGCGCATCCAAACTCCGTGGGAGAACTTTTTTCTTCTACACATAAGCCAAAATTTATGTTCCTCAAAACAACCACCATACCTACCTATCATGGCATTTCCATAGCCATCCCGAGATATATTGCCATACAACATCCATCATCTTTATGTTACTTGTCATGCTTCATTGTTATTTTGCATACTTCTACACTGCCAGGAGCATTTAGTTTTACATACATAAGAGATATTTCAATTTGAGTTACGAGTACTAAAAGTATGTTGATTCATTGTAAAATAGAGTGTTTCCCCTACCAATGAGGTTATATATACAAAAAAGAGAAAAGGCCCAAAAAAAGAAAAAAAGAAAGAAAGGGCAAAAGAGAGATAATAAAGAGAGAGGGGGAAGCACTGCTATCATTTATTCCACACTTGTTCTTGTTTAGCATCATTACTTAAGTTTGGAGAGAGTTTTCATATTTTGACTTGCATAACTATGTGGGGAACTTACATTATAGAACTTGGCTTGTATAATACAATGATGAGCCTCCTCAAAAGTTCTCTAGGTCTTCGTAAGCAAGCAAGTTGGATGCACCCCCACTAGTTCCATTGGAGAGGTTTCATACACTTATAGCTATATGTGCATCCGTTGTGTGGCAATCACTACACCTTGCATAACTTCGATTATAAGACTTCCTCTTGTCTAATGATCACATTCAGTTGTGTGAGACTTTCTTCCACTGACCATCCAACCCCCCATAATGTTCTTTTAGCCACTACATCATGGTGCCAGGGACCAATACAGAACGGTTGCTTGTTTTGAGTGGACAAATATTTTAATGATTTTCCTACGTGCATATTGTTGTCACTTGACTTGATCCTAACAGGAGTTGTTGTGAGAGTTTGATGCCTTGGATGATTATATTGTTGTTCTTGAAGCTTAAATAATCTTTAACATACTTTGCACAGTTGATTGTCTTTTAGCCATTTCCACCAAAAAAATTCTTCCCCAACCCTAAATTCGAAAATTTCACCAAAATAGCCAAAAAGGGATTTCAAACGATCTGTTGATTTTTTGAGTTTTTCATGGATTTGATCCATGGATTTTTTGCTTGAGACCATTCCCCACCTTTCTATCCAGCCACTTTCCTCAAATTTTTCCAATTGTTTTCTTGGGTTTGAAGGAATTTCGAAATTGGGCCAAATCCCAGAAAATCCTGCTCTTCGATTCTTGGACAGATTTTCGAACGTGTTTTTTTTTGTCGTAGTTGGTCCGATTTGAGTGATTCGAGTTTCCATGCGAATCCCACAACATCATCTACGCACCTACATCAACGTATCGACACAACATCGACAACCCCGGCGGCAAGTCCGTGATCATCTATCAAATAGGTATAACTTGCTCCTGCTTGAACTAACCCATTGTTTGTGTACCTTGCGCATTCGGACTACCTCTTTTACATCGCTTGGCATTGCACTAGTGTCACCGAGAGTGCGTGTTTGGAACTTGTGAGAGCGTAGTTTCGAGTATGCATTGGCATTTTGGAATCATGAAAAATCGAAAAAAAGAAGAAAAAGATCGATGTCAATTGCTATCACATGTAGGAACGTGTAGCTTCGCGTCGCAAAAGAGAAGAGAGTGATCGGTTGACACAGTGCGAATCTTGTTGCCTCTTATAGTGATAGAAACTGGCAACCTTGCTCTGATACCGGATGATATAGGCTTGGCCTCTAGGGTGGCTCGATCTTCATAGATTGATGCGCGAGAGGTGGGGAGATTGGGAAGAACGCGATAAACACGAAAAACATGATGAACTCACACACACAAAAGGGGAGATAACTCGTGAAGCCTACGAGGGATCGCAAACCCAAGTCAACATCATGCTAATTGGAACCGATTCCTCTCACTGGCCGGTCCACTGATCCAACAAAAGCCGCAAGGGGAAGGTTCGCAAGAACTACCGAAATAACAAGGTGAAAGAGTAGCTACTTGGAGAGATCTTGATACAATCCAATAGATGAATCTATGGAGTGGCCATGGATCCCATGGGGGAGGTTCTCCACATGGTAGGGGGAGCACAAGGTCCAATTCTATCTCAAGTCAAATCTTACCTAGATCTGGTCCAAGGGGTACATATTTATATCCAAGGGCGAGGTGTGGTGGAAAAGGGGGAGAAAGCCCCCAAATCCCGCAGCTGTAGGGAAACCGGTCTGGGAGGCCGGCCTGGCCGGGCAGTGAGGCCGGGGTGGGTGTAGGGCGCCCGGACTGGTGTCGTAGGGGAGCCGGTCTAGGGCCAGGGTGGAGGTCGGTCCGCTCGGGTGCTCACCCGGCCTGAGACGCAGGGAGCTCGGCCCAAGGCTGGGGTGGAGGCTGACTGCCTCTGTAGGGGTTCCGGCCTGGAGGCCGGCCTGGCTGGATTTCCTGGCTTCTCCTCCCTCCTTCTTCTCGGACTTCTTCTCCCTCAACGTCTTCTCGCTTCTTCCTCCTCTTCGATGCATACACCTTGGACGGCCTTGAGTCCCGGGCTTCATGGGCATCTCCCCTCGCATCCGTACTCGTTGACTCATACCTAGCAATGCACGGGGGTAGATGGTCAAGTAGTATACCATCCAAAGGGGTACGAAGTGGGTTATAGAAGAGGAATGAGTTCACCTTTTGAATCCATGGTGACCTGAAATATGATGGAGTGTGAGACATGCCCAGTGGGATGGGTCGCGCTGCATCATTCCCCCTCCCACTTGAAAAAGAGTCGTCCTCGATGCTAACTCGTCAACAACGTGTAGAGGAGGTAGATGGATTGTCGTAGAAGTTGAAGTCACCATGTGGTTGTTCTTTATGGAAAGGGAATGGCAGATCTTCAATGTTCCTTTGGCCTTAATGTAACCTACCAAGATCACAAGAAAGACAAAACAACACTCAAAGAGTAGCCAATTCTTGAAGTTCACAGCGTGGGTTTTTAACTAGAGGGAAGGCACCTTAGCAAGATGTCAATGTGGTTGTCTTGTAAGATCCTCCGTCATATAAAAGGTGGTGATGTAGCCACGCATGCCATCTCATCCAAAGGTAGAACCTACACACCAAAGACCAAGCAAACCATGTGTGTACAAGATAGAGGAGCCCATCATTGATTACATGTCTGTTCTTGTTCATACCACCGTTAGCACAACACAAATATATGGAATCTATTGCGTATGAAAGGTCAATGTGCAAGCAATTCATTGAAACATCTCCAAAATGTGAGAACACAAAATCTCCATGAAACTTTGAGGGGTTGCACACAAAGCATTGGAAATGGAAGTTTTTCAAAATCATTGGTGCAATAAGAGGAGACATTGGCAAAAACACAAGATGAAGAATGTCCCAAATATTATCATCATGGGTGCAAGCAAAGCATAGGAAAGAGCATTTTTTTGAAAATTTTGTCGCAACACCAATGTAAGGAAAACCAAAACACTCATGACATTACATGCTCAAAATATCATTATGGTTGAAAGCAAGTCATTGGAAAGAACAATTGTTCATCATACTAGTGGCAATACACAAATCATCTTTATGAAATATCAAGGAAGTATTCTTGTCACAAAAGAGAACAACATCACAAACATGTTTGCAAACAAACCAAAGGGAAGAGAATTTTTTCAACTTGTTTGATACAAAACATGACAAAGGTATTAGAGCCGGGTTCGATCCGCAACACAATTTTATTATGCTCTCAAGAGCTCGTTTTGTCAACTCATATTCAATTGAGGTCTACATTAGCATGCGGGTACTCAAACACACAAAAGAGCCAATGAAGAAATTTTGTTTGTGGTAAATGAACACGTCATCCATCATGACATGTCTCTTAATGTGCAAGTCACAAAAAGATCCAAAGCAATATGGAAAATTCGAAATATGGAAATTGGTAACATGCGACTTGAAGGATGCGGAAGTCGCAACATGGGCACAAGAAAAATCTCCAAAAGGTGAGGATGCTATGGGGAAAACTCATTCGAAAGCATGGCAACTTTATTGCAAACCAAACATTTGAAATAACAAGTGTTCAACATTTTGGTTGCAACAATGGGAGAAAAATGTAAGCACTTGGGGGAAAAGCATGTCAATGGCAATATCATCAAAGATAGGTTCATCCATCACATGCAAGCAATCATCATTCATCATGTCCACTAGTGGGAACATGGTCACATCAACACCCATACCTTTGTGGTCCTTCTCATATGAAGTAGGTGTTGTGGTAGTAGGGGCCTTCAAGTGGCCGACTTGTCCATCTTGATGTAGACATGAGGTGGCATCACCTTCATCCACCATGTACATCTTCTTCTCCATAGGAAGCACCATCTTTAGGAGTGGCGTCTCATCATCCATGGAACCTAGCACATCATGGAAAAACACACTAGAGGTAGAGTGTAAGTTGTTAGAAGTCAAAATGTCCTCACATGACCTATCAGGTACCTCTCTCAACTTATGTGGTGTATCACTCATGCCCTCAATGTGGATGCACTCAATCTCACATATGGCGGAGTCACTCATCTCATATGCTCTCTCATTCATGTGGGCTAAGTGGCTCTCATGGTCACATGGGATTGGTACCATCTCATAACACATGCACGCAAGGGTAGGCTCGATATCCTCAACTCCATAAGCCTCCTTGGTTGAAGGAAAAAATCCCATGCTCAACCTCATCTTCCATGTCACCTCCAAATGTGTGAGCCATAAGATTGGCATCAACACTCGCCTCCATTGCTGAAGGGAAACTCCCATGCTCGGCTTATCCACTTGACACACCATCTTGGTCGTAGTCTTGGCAATCCCACATTATCTGACCAGAGCCCTTGCAAATGGAGCATAAGAGATCTTCATCTTTAAGGAGAGGGTAAAGTAGGATCGTAGCATCATCATCATATATGGGAGGGCCTTCTCTTCCTCCATCTTGGTGCAGGTCTTCATCTTGCCATGTGGAGCCCTTGTGGTGGTGGAACTTGATGTAGATACCACATGATGTATACTTGTCGAGGGAGCCATTGTGGTCTTGGCCTTTCGTGTGTGATCTTGTTTCTTGTGTCTCCGTCTTGAACTTGCTATATGCTCGGAGATCTTGTCGATGGAGGTCTTGAGATCTTGTACCCGTTGAAACGTAGCATGCTCGAACTTGTCGAAGGTCTTATCCATGGGAAGGAATAGATCCTTCATGCCTTGCATATGTGTTGGCAATGTTGTGGTAGAACTTGAAGGATACACCTTGTGATGTGCGCTCGCCACCATCTTGTGTGTGGGGAAGTCATCGCACACTTGGAGTGTTGGTGTAGATGTTCTCTTCTTGTGTCATTGATGGGAGCTACTTGCTCTCGTCAGAAAAGAAACCAAGGTTGAATCGACCAGTAGGAGGACAAGAAATCTCTGAAGGTTGATGCAGCTGAGGTGGCAGCGCGCACTACCGGTTCAGCAGCAACGTGGAACCTACACGACCCAATCAAATCACTTTGCCCCAACGAAGCAGTGAGGTTGTCAATCTCACCGGTTTTGCTAAACACAAAGAGGTTAAACGTATGGTGTGGAAAACAGTAGGAAAACAGTATGAAAGCAGTAGTAACAGTATGAAAGCAGCAGGTGTTTTATCAGTATGAGGAAAAAGGACCGGGGTCCACAGTTCACTAGTGGTGTCTCTCCATGAACGATAAATAACATGTGTGGTGAACAAATTACAGCTGTGCAATTGACAGAAATGAAGGCTGCACCATAGTGCATATGCAAGACATAAATATTACTATGTGATTCATGCAAGCATTACAAAAAAATACATAGACCGTCATCCAACTGCATCTATGTCTAATAATCCACCCTCCGAATATCATCCGAACAAACATTGGGTATTAAGTTGCTAGCAACAGATTATCGCCGTAAGCAAAGTGTGTAATGTAAACTAGGTAAACACAGTTGTTTTCTCCCTAATGGCAACAACACATCCTCCATCCGTCACGTTTCTATCACTCGAGCACAAATGCAAAGGAGGCATGAACCCACTATCGAGCATAAATACTCCCTCTTGGAGTTACTAGCATCTACTTGGCCAAAGCATCTACTAATAACAGAGAGCATGCAAGATCATAAATAGCATATGCATTAAGATAACATGATAGATTGATAATCAGAAGACATAGCATTCACCATTCATCAGATCCTAGCAAACACAACATGTAGCATTACATAAATATGATCTCGATCATGTGAGGCAGCTCATGAGATCTAAGCATGAGGTACAAAGTGGAGAGAACAACCATCTAGCTACTGCTATGGACCCGTAGTCCAGGGATGAACTACTCACGCATCACTTCGGAGGAGGGCATGGTGGTGTAGACCCCTCTGGTGATGAATTCCCCTCCCGGCAGGGTGCCGAGAAGAGCTCCAGAACCCACCCGATCTCGGGATGACGATGACGGCGACCTCGAGTGTTTTTCGGGACGAAGTGGCATCTCTTTAGGGTTTATGTCTCGGGGGATTATAAATAGGCGAAAGGGCAGAGGCGGTGGAGGCCTTGGGGGCCCATACCACCCCATGGCGCGGCCAGGGGGCGCCGCCCTATGGTGTGGGCCCCCTTTGGCCCCCCTCCGGATCTCTTCGGAACTCCCTGGAACCTTCGGGAATTCTAGGACCTCCGGACTTCGAATTTTCCAATTCCGAGAATATTTCCAGAACAACTTTTCTGAAACTAAAAACTCAGAAAACGGGGAACTGGCTCGGTGGCATCTTGTCAATAGGTTAGTCCGGAAAATCGATTAAAATGACATAAAGTGTATAGAAAACATGTGGGAAACAACATGGAACATCAGAAATTAAGGATACGTTTATGACGTATCAGTCGTTGTCTTGTAGCTTGTGTGGGCGCCAACTTGGAGGTTGAAGTTTGTTCACGATGAAGCTTGCGGCGTTCCCGCTCTTGATGTGTGAATGACGTTGAAAGTCATTTGGATGCCTTAGCTTCTTGGCCTTATTGCTTGATGGAGCCTCAATGCTGTTCGTCTTGTGGCGCCGTCTTGATGTTGAAGGAGACAATCTTGACATTGCCAACTTTTCGGATCTCTTGTCGTGGCACCATCTTGAGGTTGAAGGGAGTTCTCTTGTGTTGGCCTTGGCATTCTCCTAAATTCCTTGGTCTTGAGCATGAACCATAGGACATATGATATCTTGGCCATCAAAACTTGGAGAGGAAGTTCTTGTAGGTGAGCTCATCCATGTCGGAGTTGAAGTAGTTGTATAGCTCCATCTTGTCCCTCATGCTTGTGGAGTCATTGTCGGTGTATTACTCCGCCATGTTTGTGGATGCGTAGTCGGTGTAGTACTCATCCAAGCTCGCGGTGTCGTAGTTGTAGTAGTTGTTCATGTTGTTGGAGCTCATGGAGTCGAAGTTGTTATGTTTGGTGTGGTGCTCCGCCATGTCATGCTCGGGGTAGGAATAGTCGGTGTAGAGCTCGACGTCGTGGTCGTAGTAGTTGTGGTGATCCACCATGTCATGCTCGTAGTAGTGGTCATCCACCATGTCGTGCTCGTAGGAGTGGTGATCCACCATGTCGTGGTAGAGGTCACCCATGTCTAGCTCGTTGTAGTCGTTGTCATTGTTGTAGTCATAGTGGTCCATCATGTACTCATCATAGTCATCATGACCTCCATATGTTCCGCTCTCGCTACACATGGTTACTCACAAGTACAAGTGTATATATAGAGTGTGAAGACCTAAGAGCTCAAACCTCACCTTTTAGCAAGTATTGGAACTAGTGGACCATGCCAAGAGAAATTGATAACAAAAATAATGAAGTGACTTGAGTTCGAAAGATCCAAAAAACACGCTCCAAAACACACACGACTTATGGGTGGATAGGTATGGAAAGTAGAAAGCAAATGGAACAATCGGGAAACCAAGATACTGCAATGGTAAGTAGAGAACCACAATGATCACAAAGCGACAACAAGTCAATCTACAAAAGATATATGGAAACACACGCACAGAGATAAATGGGACTAATGCAGCCAAAATGTGATCTAATGAACCAAATGATCCTAGCGAAGACTATAAAGCTCGTGTTGCACAAGTACAAGGAGAGCCGCTAGTTTGATTGCAATTTATTGGTGGGCTACAAGATTTGCACACAATGCACCACCTATGAGATGTTCATCGAGGTTGCGCGCTTCATACAATTGGTATGGCAAGTGGTGGCTTCCTTTTTCTCTCTTATTCTTTCTTCTCTCTTCTCTCTTTCTTGCACTTTTTGCTCACTCACTTTGTGCCAACATATGAAACTATATAAACTAGCGCATACAACGGTTGCTCGGAAACTACACGGTAAAAGTGTGAAAAACCCAAGCAATCATACATTAACTAGCCTTAGGTAAGGTAATCACAAGGTAGGTTGGCTCACAAACAAATGGCAAGAGGGAGAAGATTCGAGATGATTATACCTCTCTCAGACGATCTTCACCCTATAGGATGGGAAGTTTCGTGCTTGATCACAAAATTAGGCTTCAATCGATGATGGATCTCCTGCAATGGTGATTTAGATTATGTAATTTCCTACAAAATGAGATAAAGATCACTCAAAACGGAGTCCCAAGTCAAAAGTTATGGCCAAAACGGTGATCGGGCGCGGCAGTTTTCTGGGAGGCCGACCTGGCCGGGCTATGAGGCCGGGGTGGAGGCCGGGCGGGTCTGTTAGGGGTCCGGCCTGTCCAGGCTTCCTGCACACGCGATTTTGACTTTTTGGGGCGAAAAACGGCTCCGAAAATCACCAAATCGAAGGGGAAATAGGTGGAATTAGGCCATGAGAACGCAAAGGAAGGTAGATAACAAGTTTAGCAATAGATCCACAGATCAAAACCTACCAAAACGCACTCAAATCACAGATCATTTCAAATGCAAATTTGGGCTATTTTTTTGGGAATTTTCGAATTTAGGGAAAATCAAGAATGTTTTGGGGGAACAGAGGGTGTCAAATCTGTGGCAACCTTGCTCTTGATACCAGATGATATAGGCTTGGACTCTAGGGTGGAACGATCTTCACGGATTGACACACGAGAGGTGGGGAGATTGGGAAGAACGCGATGAACACGAAAAACACGATGAACTCACGCACACAAAAGGGGATATAACTCGTGAAGCCTACGAGGGATCGCAAACACAAGTCAACAACACGCTAATTGGAACAGATTCCTCTCACCGCTGGTCCACGATCCAACAAAAGCCGCAAGGGGAAGGTTGCCAAGAACTACTAAAATCACGAGGTGAAAGAGTAGCTACTTGGAGAGATCTTGATACAATCCAATAGATGAATCTATGGAGTAGCCATGGATCCCATGGGGGAGGTTCTCCACATGGGAGGGGGAGCACAAGGCCCAATTCTATCTCAAGTCAACTCTTACCTAGATCCGGTCCAATGGGTACATATTTATAGCCAAGGGGGTAGGTGGGGCGGAAAAGTGGGAGAAAGCCCCAAAATCCCGCAGCTGTAGGGAAACCGGCCTAGGAGGCCGGGGTGGGTGCAGGGCGCCCGACCTGGCGTCATAGTGGAGCCGGCCTGGGGCCGGGGTGGAGGCTGGGCCGCTCGGGTGCCCACCCGGCCTGAGACGCAGAGAGCCCGACCCAAGGCCGAGGTAGAGGCCGGCTGCCTCTGGAGGGGTTCCGGCCTAGAGGCCGGCCTAGCCGGGGTTGCACGTCGGGTTTCCTGGCTTCTCCTCCCTCCACTTCAAGATTGGCCCCTATGAAGACACGGTTGAGTGTGACGTTGTGCCTATGACTGTGTGTCAGCTTCTTCTTGGACGACCTTGGCAATAAGACAAGAGTGCTATTCATGACGGACACACCAACCACTATAGCTTCAAGTGGAATAACAAGACATTTTTGCTCCAACCAATGTATCCTAGACATGTGATCGCCGACAACGCCAAGACCCTTGCACGTAAACAAGAAGAGCTCAAATCTCGTGAGATGAGTGGTGAGAGAGTGATCCACCTTAAAGAGAGTGAGAGACACAAGCCAAACATGAGTGGAAACATTACGAGTGCTCCCAAAGGCCTTGCCTTACTTGCCACCAAAAGAGAGATGCAAGAGTTATGAGATGACCCATCCATACTTCACTTTGTCCTCATGTGCAAAGGAGAAGCACTTGAAACTAATGCCATAACAAGCTTTCCTCCGTCTTTGTTGCCTTTGTTGAAGGAATTTGAGGATGTGTTCCCCGACGAGCTACCCCCAGGTCTACCTCCCCTACGCGGCATAGAGCACTGCATTGACCTCATTCCGGGTGCGCCACTTCCAAACTTTGCTCCCTACCGCACCAACCCCGAGGAGACTAAGGCGATTGAGAGGCAAATCCAAGAACTTCTTGAGAAAGGTTTCATCCACGAATCTCTTAGACCTTGTGCCATTTCGGTTATCCTTGTCCCTAAGCAAGATGATACTTCTAGAATATGCATGGATTGTCGCCCTATCAATGCTATCACCGTTAGATATAGACATCCCATCCCTATGCTCGATGATATGCTTGATAAATTAAGTGGTGCTACTATGTTTTTCAAAATTGATCTTAAAAGTGGATATCACCAAATTCGCATGAGCATAGGCGATGAATGGAAACCAGCTTTCAAAACTAAACTTGGTTTGTATGAATGGCTTGTCATGCCCTTTGGTATTTCGAATGCTCCTTCAACTTTCATGCGTCTTATGAATGAAGTTTTGCGCCCTTTAATGGCCAAATTTGCCGTGGTTTATTTTGACGGCATCCTTATCTATAGAAAATCTCTGGAGGATCACCTTGATCATATTTCTCAAGTCTTGTTGGCTCTTCGCAAAGCAAAACTTTTTGCAAATCTTTCCAAGTTCAATTTTTGCACCAACAAGCTTGTTTTCTTGGGTTTTGTGATTCCCCCAATGGAATTAAAGTTGACGAGAAGAAAGTAGAGGCAATTACAAAAGGTCTCGGCCAGATTCACCCATCGAGCAATCAGCTTCTGGCTTCTATTCGACTTATGCCCCTTCTGTATCATGTACATTTTGCTACATGCTGGGGATATACGTCTTTGGCGGCTGCGTGATAGGACCACCGATGCAGATGTTGTTGCTGGACATGGACGGTTGCAACCATTTTTGGATTCAGGTGCTAACAGAGCGGGTGGTACAGGCGCAAGTGGTGGTAGTGCGGGCGGTGGCGGTGCACCGAATGCCATGGCTCCAGGTATAACCGAGTATCCTGTCTGGAAGGCGGCTTGCTTCTTCTTCCATGTTACTTCTGTCAACATCAGGGATCTACGATAGTCCTTTAACTTATGGCTTGCTTTCTTGTTGTCGTTATCGTCCATGTACATGTGCATGTAGCATGGAGCTTCGAGCCGCTTCTCGGTCAACTGTGGTTGTTGCCCGTCAGGACGCAGCTTGCGTGGCTGCCACTCACGTTCTTGCTTGCGGTAGTCATTTCCACGGATGTCAGGAAAAACGGCTTCGACCATCTCGGTGTTGTCGACATCGTCGAAGGTGCATCCCTTGCATTTCCTCCGTCGTCCGCCGTCGCGGTTGTACCTCCTTCTCCTCCAGTCGGGCATAGGGCGTCCATGTCTTTGTCATCAGGTGAGTGATGGCACTCGTTTTGCACACAATTTCTTGGGGATGTTGTCTATATCCACGATCTTCGAGACACTTTCGAGACGTCGTCTTCATTTTGATATGATTTGAACATGACACCGCCAACGAGTGTGTAAACTCCTCATAAGCTCAACCACACAATTAGATTTGCTAATTTCTTTGTCATTAATACAAAACCAATTATTAAACTAGATGCAGTTTAAGTTTGAATTTTCGAAAAAGTCTGTACACCTTAAAGGTGAGAGTATTTGTTATCATATGAATGGGAACCACGTGTCTTTATGTTTGGCATACGTTTATAACTTTTTGATTAGAATTTGACACAATTTTACATTAGAACAATTAGTTGATGGGTGTGTATTTTTTTAAGCAATGCATGGGCAGCTAGTATCATCATTAAAATATAAAAGACTTAAAGAAACTTTAGCAGATCACGGATAAGTCTCCCGATTCAGAAATAACTGGTTTTCCTCAGATCCGCGACGGAAAATGGCCAAACCAGATCCACCATATCGACGACATCTAGGGGAAATTTTTGAGGGGGCGGGATGTTTCTCCCTGACTCCACCATATCTAGTGGATTGACGGCTCCTTTTCCGGTTTCCCCATCCTTGGCGCGAGTGAGCGGGAGCTGAAGTTTCAGCGCACGCACCCCGCCCGAAGCACCCACCGCCGCCACCGATCTCCCCGGCGAAGCTACCAACGGGCGACATAAATCGGCCGCCTTTGGCCCGAAGAAGTCCAAAACTCCGGCCGGTCGAGGACGTCCACCTCGTCAAGTCACTCCGAATGCCGGCACCACCACCAACTCCGCGCATAACGTGTTCGACGATACGCCGCCGAGGTGAATTTCTCCTCTGTCGGATATATACCGATTAGGGGTATGTCCGGCATCGGCCTAAGAGCCGGATTACCAGGGTGGCCCGTTGGTAATGGATCATAGTCCATTGGGCGGCCCGAGTAAACTGACGCGCAAGAAGTCGGATTTTAGAAGAACCCAGACCACAGCCCAAAGTGGTGCGGCTTGGAGGAGAAGACGGATTCCTTACTTTCCAAGTTAGATACTTTCCGTAGTCTTCTAGGTTTCCTTTCTGTAAGCCCTAATCTGGCTATCTATATAAAGCCAGACGGGAGCAACGAACATTTAGCTAGAAGCCAACTCGCCGAGAAGTTGATCCTCGCCGAGTTAGCGAAACCATACTCACATTGTACTTTGTATACTTCAGGCTTTAGCCCTGATTTAGTGAGATTGCAGGAGTAGGAACGCCACCTAGTTGCGTCGTTCCAAACCTGGGTAAACTTGGTGTTCTCGTTTGTCGTACTACCACGTGCCCCCGCGGTTCTACCAGTAGGCTCATGGCACCCCCGTCTATGAATTCTACTACGATGTCTCGACAGTTGGCGCCCACCGTGGGGCCAGCGACGTCAAGAGTTACGTTTCGATCGGGAATACTCGGCGGAATCGACAGTACAATAACTGTCGGAAGCCTGAAACTTGACGGCGACGTCGGGCGCTTCCTCGACAACGGATCATACATGCCAGCACGGAATCACCTGGTAAGTGCCTGCGTTTTACCGATTGGATCTACACATATTTTTATTGGAATAACAGCAGAGGTAATGGGATTCTATGGTGGAAGCAAATTTATCCCACCCTCCCTATACCCAATTGAGGAAAATTATGATACCGGATTCTGCTCAAATCTCCTAAACAGTGCCGAAATTGCCGCCTCTTCGGAGATGCCGGCAATCAGTTCTCACTTTATCGGCATGGTGCAGTCCGAGGTCGCGGACAACATGGAATAAACTAATCCCGTGGAAGAAGCAGAAAAGCATCATCCCACAGAACAAGTGGAAGATCCGACACCCGTCAGTGAAACGACAAACTCGGAAACCGACTCTGTACTAGCTGCCATAGAAGCAAGATTGGAGTCAAAATCTGGATCTGAAGACATAGATTCCGAAGATGAAGACGCTTTCGAGAGAAAGGTTAAATCTATGCAAGGAAGCTTTCATGAAGTCCTTATGGCAAAGCCGACTGAAAACCCGATTGCCAAAGATGATGAAGATCCCAAAACACCTCCGCCAGATGAGGAAAGAGAGGATGGTGGAGCTAGTCCAACTTACCCCGATGTCAAAGAATTGACAGAGGAAGAACCTGGCAAGAAACCTCCTTCTTCCAAAAGGAAAAAGAAGACTGCCAAGAAACTCCAGTATAAACTCCAGAAGAAAAAGTTGGTAGATAATGCCAACCAAAACCTGAAAGTAGGAGGAGGAAGCGGAGTCAAACCTGCGGAGAAGAAAAAGAGAGAAATCCCCATTCCACAAATGTCGAAACAGGACAAAATTGATCTAATTCAAACCCCAGTGGGACGAGACGAACCCCCAGAAGTGCTGGAAGCCAGGAGACAAGCTCTACAGCGGCAACATCAACACCTATTCCGTACTCGGGGAAACCTCATGAAAACCCAGGCTGACATTAAATTGCAACATGAAGAAATAGAGGAATACGAAAGAAGGAATAGGTCTGACATTAAACCCACGCGGTTACCCAGAATTGCAAAACCGGATGAACTGCCAGCAAGAAAGAGGTTTGAAAACCCTTCTTGGCAAAGGCAGGTTAATGACATCAATGCCAAGGGCAAACGCATATACAAAACTGCAGCCGAAAACACGGAGGCCGCGTTCGCCATCCTTAAAGACGATATGTATTCCAATGATGAAAAACTTCAGAGCTTGTATGCTTTCCTAGGAAAGGCATTACAGCAGCAACAGCGAGGACAGGCAAGATTAGGAAAGTTGCATGATGACTCGGCCCTATGCAAAACTGCCACACGCGCCGCTAGAGCACCTAAACCTGGTGAACCTGGAGATTCAGGTGATTCTAAGGAAAAGAAGGGAGACCCTAAGAAGGACAAGAAAATTCTAGATAATAAGGATGCAACGTCCAGAACAGGATCCCATCTGCCAAAAGGCGAAAATAATCCCCGTGATCACAAGGAACGGGAGGAACAAAACCAGAAAGACGGAAAAATAATGCCTCCCCCGAGACGCCCAGCTGATAAAGCCGGAAGATATGACAATCCTCACAGGCGTGAGAGATCCCGTACTCCTCCTAGGAACAAAGAAAGGCCAAGGAGTATAACTCCACCTTATTCTAAAGGACACGATAAAGTAAGAAGCAAGGATAATCCCGGAAGAGCGCACTCGCGCAACAATGGGCCAGAAAGGAGCAGATCCCCTTCTGTCCATCAGCTAAGAGACGATTTATACTTTGGACCTAAATGCTTCACTGACAGGATCCGAAGAACTAGTCTACATTTTGGCTTCGCCAAAGTTGGTCCAACTTATCAAAAATATACCAGAAGCACTAACCCAGATACATGCCTTTCAGATTACTATACTGCCGTCCAGATTAACAAGGGATAGAATTGGAGGTTGTGAAGTTCCTTCCCCTAATGTTATTGGATGGAGCCAGAGACTGGATCAATGGGCTACCGTCAAGAACAGTGGACAACTGGGAAGATATGGCGAAAGTATTCGCTCAGCACTTTCGGGGCACGTACAAACATCCTAAGAGTATAAACCAGCTAAACCATTGCGTGCAATAGACTTTATCTCAAGATGGACAGCAATGAAGAATAGTTGCTCTGGAGTAAGTGATGTACAAGCAATGCATGCTTTCATCAATGGACTGAAACCCGGTGAAAGTACACAATGGTCAACTAGAGGGGGGGTGAATAGGTGACCTACAAATTTTAATCCTTTTTACTTTTAGATGGACTTTAGCAAGTAAACAACTTGGTTATCGAAATGTGCAACTGGGTAGACACCCTATGTGATAAGAAACAAGTATGCAACGGAAGTAAATGCAAGGCACAAGATAACCACAAGTGAAAAACACGGAGACAAGGATATGTTTCCCGTAGTTCCTTCTTAAAAGAAGTATGTCTACGTTGGAGAGGTGGGGAGCCACGTAGGCACTCCTCAATAGCATGGTTGTGCACACCTTGTTCTCCTTGAGCTTCTCCGGTGAGGGAGATTCTTGTTTCCACTATGAGGTCGACTTGAAGGCGTTGACCAAACCTTTACAAGGGGGTTGAGGCTACTCCACAAGTGAGATGGAGGCTCTCAACAATCCAAAGCTTCTTGCTACAAGGTGGAAGCTACAAGCACTAGGGTTTCTCTAGGATGACAAAGCAACCAACAGATTACAAGATCCCGAAGGGTATGGTATCTGTTGGGGGAATAGGTGAGTGGGAGCCTCACCTACCCTTCATATAAACCGGAATCCACTTTGTGGGGCTCAAGATGGTTGGTCCGGTTTATAGTAAGGAAGTCCGGATCATGATGGTCATTATGAAGAAAGAAGGCCCGGGTTACCTAGCCCGTAACTCGGAGAAGACAGAGGACTGGCTCATAATCCTAGTGGGGAGGCGCAAGGGCCCAAGGCATGGAGGTCAGCCCAAGGCCGGACAGAGACGACCAACTCAAGGCAGAACCGGCACAGGATGACCTAGAACCGGATCTGACTAGGACTCCGATAACGGTATAACCCGGATCCTTTGTAACCCGGGGACTTGGCCACTATATAAGGCGAGCCCCTGGGACGTAGAAAGATAAGCTCTAATTCAATAGCAAGGTAACTCGAGACATCGAGAGTCGGAATCACCTTTTGTAATAGAGACCTTGTTTCCTGATAGTAAGAAGGGAGGAGTAGGTTTACCCTCAGTCGAGGGGACCGAACCTGGGTAAACTCGCGTCTCGTCTCTCCGCCTTAACCCTTTCGAAGTTTCGCTCAGTAGCAATGGCCTCGGAATCTAGTTCTCACATGAGGACACTTGCCGTGACAACACCACGACAGTTGGCGCCCACCGTGGGGCCTGCTCGCGAAAGCGTCGTCTTTTCGGAAGGAGCCTTACCAGGGATCGAGAAGCTCGCGATAGGCCGGCTCAGGAGGAGCCGGCGTGGAAACTACTACAACCATGACACGTGGGGTCCGGAGTTCGCATCAGTAGAGTCAGGATTTCGAGTCCCCTTCGGTGGCATCCATGTCTTTGTTGGCTTCGTAGGAGGAACAGACCCAGACCAACAGTCAGACTCAGTCTCGGAGGAGGCTACAATGATATACTCTGATGGTGAAAATTCGGTTGGAAATAATGATGACCATGATGAGATGGGATCCATCCACCAGCTCTTTGACGACAGGTTGGGAGGAGACCTTGAACCAGATCTGCAGAGTCTAGCAGAGACAACTCATCATGCAACTGTTTACATGGCTAGACCAGCACAGGCCTACGAAGCCTAGGTATGACGCTAGTGGCAGTTTAATTATAGACATTGTTTCAACTTTGAATCCAGTTCCAGGAGGACCGGGAGGCGCATGAACAGCACAAACGGGCCCAACGGTAGCCCCAGTTGGACCAACAGAACCACGTTCAACAGGACTCTGCCCAACTAACTCTGGGCCAGGCGAGACAGTTTGACTTAACAGCACCCCCGTCATATAACCCAAGGCCCGAGTTGATGGCTGTGATGGATTCACTAAACGAAGTCTTGGCTACTCCAATTACCCCGGAGAACATGGTACAACATAACATAGAGATCGAGAGGCTTCGACAGGAAATAACTTGTGCCCGTCGGGAAATTGAGAAAGAGGTAACATGTATAAACAAAGCTTGGTCAGAAGTCTTGGAGGAAGCAACGCGTCTGGAGAGAGAGGGGATTCATCTAAACTTCAGATAGAGGGAGTTAGCTTCAATACCGAACATGCGTTATCACACCAGGTTGAACAACGAATTCGGCAGGATTGGGACCTACCAACCTTCAGAACCTGTTCGCATCCCCGGCTGGGACGCCCGGGGCACCTAACCCAGCTCAGTCGGTTCACGTTATGAACCCGCCAGTTGCTCCAGTTCTAGTTCATCCGGCGAGTTTCCAGCCACCTATCCAGTTGCATGGTAACCCGAATCCTGTTCCGGTCCCGGAACAACCCCTACAGGAAAGGTTTCATACGCCACCATGTCATTTCAACAATCCAATGGATAACATTTGGACAGCAACAAATAGTTTGGCACGGATTCCAGTCAACCCCAATGATCCTATTGGAATTGAAGATCGGAGGGCGATCGAGATGTTGCAAACAGCGGTGGTTCAGCAGATGAATTACAGTAACCAGGACAGGATACACTCAACTCCTTATAACAGCAGGAACTCCTTGCCAAGAAGTCACCATGGAAATTCACCAGTTTCGGCTAGCTCTAGCAACGCAAACCGGCAGCAACCAAACCCACCCAGGCAGACGGTATCTTATGCGCCTAGAGTTATAAATACATGACACAGAGTTGTGGAACCAGAAAACAGAAATCCGGGTCATGTTCAACCCCCAGTTCAGAACGCAGTCTCTAACCTTGCCCCAACTGGGTCTCGCAGGATTGGCATCCAGTGTCTTGGTCCGGCAATCAGGAACGAGAGAATACCGGCTGATTTTAAAGTACCTCGTAGAGTTGTAAACTATACGGCAGATATGGAGCCTGCGGATTGGATAGATGATTATGAGATGGCCATGGAAATATTGGAAGTAAGTGACGATATGCGCGTGGTACCTAAGCGTGATGTTGGAAGGACCTGCGAAGTTCTGGTTACAGAACTTGCCCATAAATTCAATTATAGCTGGCAGGAGCTGAAGGACCAGTTCATCAAAAAAATTCAGGGAACATGTAAGCGACTGACGACTATTACAGACCTGGAAAACTCTGTTCATAAGGAAGGGGAGTCTGCCCAGCATTGGTCTCGGTGCGTCGCGGAAATTATACATTCATCTATCAGACTCACCGCTCGGCAGGCAGTCATAGCATTAGAAAGAAATTTCATATTTGACGCGTTGAAGCATAAGCTTGGGCGCACCAAGCGATACGTAAGTGATATGAGCGAGTTGATGGATGCCATGACTAAGTATGCGGAATCTGACAAAACAAAGGATGTAGACTCGGACGACGAGAAGTCTGCGAAGGGGAAGAAAACTCGGACCAAGGGTATCCAGAACCCGAATCAGAGCAACAACGACCCTCAGAACCAGAATAATAACAAGCGTAGCAAAGGAGATGGGACTTCGCACCTAGTGGCAAACACGAATACAGGTTACAGAAACCAACGGCAGGGCAACAACTTCAGAGGAAATCAAAATTTTCGACCAAACAGCTTTGCGCAGGCTCAACAAGCTCTAAAGGGCCCATGTCCTCGACACAGCAAAAACGGAAAGTTAGCAAATCATTCTTGGGAAAACTGTTTCATCATGCAGGGTTTTAGAGCTAGAGGAAGCAACAACTATGGACCAGGAAACAATGGAGGTGACAACCCAGGAAATATGGGAGATGGACACCCGGGAGCTGGCAACTCTGGACCTGGAAAAAATAATCCGGGTCAACATGGCCAGGGTAACCAAGGAACTAACCCGGGTGGTAGTCACCAAGGAGGAAATTCTGGTTTTCAAACAAATCCAAAGAAGTTAAGCTCATGCCAGTATCATGTATTCACTACCAGCTCATGCAGGAGAGAACGCAAGGTGCAGAAACGCGTTGTCAATACAGTGGCTCCTACTGTTCCTAGGTGGCTTAACTGGTCAGAACAACCCATAACCTAGAGTCGGGCTGATCATCCTCCACGAGTTGATAATCCAGGAGGAGTGGCTCTGGTTGTGGCTCCACAAGTTGGAGGATACAAGTTGGACAAAGTATTGATGGATGGAGGAAGCAATATTAACATACTTTACTACAACACGTTCAAAAGAATGAACCTGCAAGAGAAACAACTTTAGCCATCATCAACTGTATTTCATGGGATTGTGCCTGGTAAGTCTGCACAACCTATTACAAAAATATTCCTTGAAGTTTCTTTTGGGGTATTTGAAAATTATAGGACAGAGATGTTAGCATTTGAAGTGGTGAAGTTCAAAAGTCCGTACCATGCTTTGTTGGGACGGCCAGCTTATGCCAAATTTATGGCTAGACCCTGCTATGTTTACCTCAAGCTGAAGATGCCAGGTCCCAATGGAAATATTACTGTCAATGGTGATAGAGACATAGCTTTGGAGTGTGAGGAAGATGATGCCACATACGCAGAGACTGTTTGTGAAGAGGAGGAGTTGAAATTGTATAAACTGCAAGTTGATCCAGAAGACATGACCTCGCTCAAAAAGCCATCAGCTGAGTCTAAGTTAAAATTTAAGTCAGCTCAAGACACCAAGCTGGTGGACTTTACCCCCGGTGACTCATCTAAGCATTTCAGCGTGGGGGCTCACATGACAGACAAATAGGAAAGCGCGCTCATCAAGTTCCTCCGTGAGAATTGGGACATCTTTGCATGGAAACCTTCAGACATGCCAGGTGTCCCAAGGGAACTTGCTGAGCACAGTTTAAATGTGGATCCTAACCTGAAACCTAATCGTCAGTTCCTTCACCGTTTCAATGATGAAAAAGGAAAGACATTGGAGAAGAGATAGCCAGGTTACTCGCAGCAGGGTTCATAGTAGAAGTATTACACCCAAAGTGGTTAGTGTTGGAACGCGTAGAGATAAACAAAACTTTTTACTACGCGGTGCTTCCAAGATCTAGCCGAGGTAGAAGGCCACGATGATTACCACTAGACGCGCGGTTGCGGATTATCGATGAAGCGCGTCGGGGCAGTGCAGTCCCACGATCCGATCCGGCCGATCCAATCCCGCGAACCGAAGTGCTGAACGTACAGCACCTCTGCCGGTATCCACACGTACGAGGAGGAGCTCCGACGGCGGACTGCTAGGTCCGGTGCGACGGCTGGACTGAGTGGGGCTAGGGTTCCCAACGCATGGGAGAGTGGACTAACGTGCCCGCTGGGCAACCTGCGCCCCTCTTTATATAGCGTATGGTAGTGGGATGCACAACACTTGTGGCCCATTCCCTCTGTGAGTCCGACTCACAAAATCAGTCCATTTCCGGTTCGGGTCCAACCCAACCAATACTTGCTCCCGCTCTTAAGTGTGCGACCCTGCAGGCTCATGGCAACTTGGACACGATTAGAGTCCGACTCTCAATCGATCAATCGGTAGCGACTCCTAGCAGAACGTGCCGACTCCCAAGTCCCATTGAGTCATGACGACATACCTTTCAATGTGATATTCATCTTAGTCCCTTTTGCCTCACGATATACCTTGTCAAACTATAGGCGATTTTATCGTCATCCCTTAAATAGTTCAACTCTCTTCTCGATCCGTGATATGTGATTCATTTGACTAACTCTTAGTCAATCGACACAGTTAACACTTAACTGAGTCGCGCATGGCCATGCTTCCTGAATCATATCACTCGAGAGGGCCTAGAGAATATCTCTCCATTCGGAGGGGCAAAATCCCATCTTGATTATCCACATCACGCAGCTTGCTTCTCATTCGACCCGAACTCTGCCTTTATAGTTGTCTTGTCACAGAACAACGTTTGACAGAACCTAAGTCGGTGATCCACAACTCGGATTGTGCGACAACCTCAGGTCTAAGGATTACATTGATTGAGACATGCAAATGACGACTTGCTCGTTGCATCTCAATGTGGGTCAGTCCGACTTGCTAAACTCTTTAGCCAAGTCCGTGAACGTTGGAATGGCATCACCATGCCCATGACAAGTGGAACCGTGTCATCAGCCAACACTCACATTAGTCTAGGGTGTGTGTCTAGCACAACCTAAATGACCAAGGACAATCTAGTATGAACAACATGAATATATAGTTCCAGAATCGAATCACATATTCAATGACATATATCAGATGTTCAAAACAAGGACAACTTAATAACTTTATGAATACAGTGGGAATTACATCATACATGATTGCCTCTAGGGCATATTCCCAACAGTTAGCCAATCCAGTTCTCTTCCTCAAGAAAAACGGAACCTGGAGAATGTGCATAGATTACACAGATTTGAGCAAAGCATGTCCTAAAGGCACGTTCGCTTTACCCCATATCGATCATATTATAGACTCTACGGCTGGTTGCGAATTGCTATGTTTCCTAGATGCTTACTCAGGTTATCATCAAATCAAAATGAAGGAAGAGGATCAAGAGAAGACCTCATTCATTACTCCTTTTGGAGCATTTTGTTATACATCAATGCCTTTTGGTTTGAAAAATGCAGGGGCAACTTATCAAAAGTGTATCCATAATTGTTTGGAAAGTCAGATTGGGCGAAACGTGCACGCTTATGTGGATGACATAGTAGTAAAATCCCAAAAAGGTGAAACTTTGATTTCAGACCTAGAAGAGACGTTTGCCAGCTTACGCAATGACCAGATGAAGCTCAATCCAACAAAATGTGTCTTTTACTTGGTTTCATTATTTCAGAGAGAGGTATTGAAGCAAACCCGGAAAAAATTCAGGCCATACATAACCTAAAAAAGGCGGTTTGCCTGAAGGACGTTCAGAAGCTGACAGGTTGCATGGCTGCCTTGAGCCGGTTTATAAGCAGACTAGGCGAAAGGGCTATACCCTTATAGCAACTGTTGAAGAAAACTGACACCTTTGTGTGGAATCAAGAGGATGATGAGGCATTAGAGGCCCTGAAAAAACAACTTTCCAACGCACCTATATTGGCTGCGCCTGAGAAGAAAGGGCCCATGTTACTATACATAGAGGCAAATAACAGGGCGGTCAGTGCGATGGTAGTTGTGGAACGTAAGCTGGAAGGAAAAGAAGGACTTGTCCAACGGCCGGTTTACTATGTGAACGAAGTCCTGACAGAGTCTAAACATCGTTACCCACATTGGCAGAAGCTGGTCTTTGGAGTGTTCATGGCTAGTCGTAAGTTGAAACATTATTTACAAGAACATCCTATTACCGTGGTTAGTTCAGCGCATGTGTCCGATATTATTCAAAACAGAGAAGCAACAGGGAGAGTTGCCAAGTGGGCTATTGAGATGGAGCCATATCATATCAAATATGATCCAAGGACTGTAATAAAATCTCAGGCCCTGATCGAGTTCATAAATGACTGGACACAATTACAGATTCCACCGGATAAGCCAGATACTAAATACTGGACTATGCATTTTGATGGGTCTCGACAACTGGAAGGTTCAGGAGCTGGTGTGGTGTTAACATCCCCAAGAGGAGACAAGTTTCACTATGTCTTACAAATTTCATTCAAATGCAGCAGAGTATGAAGTTTTGCTCCATGGCCTTCGAATTGCGAAAGAGATGAGCATAACCCAGATTCGATGTCTGGGTGATTCCGATCTTGTTTCTCAACAAGTTACAGGAACCTGAGATTCTAAAGATCCAACTATGGAAGCATATAGACGGGCGGTTACCCAGCTGGCTGGACATTTCCAAGGATATCAAGTTGATCATATTGACCGATGTCTCAATGAAGCAGCTGACGCACTAGGTCGTTTAGGTTCCCAGAAAAAGCAAGTTCCACCAAATGTTTTTCTGGATGAAATTCATAGCCCATCAGTTAAAGTCCCAACAGAGGAAGACCTAGCAAATCCAGACCCAGAGTCAGAATTGGTAGCCGCCCTGCATATAATCCCAGAGTGGACTGAACAATACCTACATACCTTATGAGAGGTGAGCTCCCGCAGAACGAGGTTATCGCTCGTCAGGTTACAAGAAGGTCCAAGTCATATACAATTATCAATGGTGATTTACACAAGCGAAGTGCAGCTAGATTTTTTCAGAGATGTGTCTCTCCGGAAAAAGGGCGCCAAATTTTAAGAGAAATTCACGAAGGAGATTGCGGCCACCATGCGAGTTCCAGATCTTTGGTCAATAAAGCTTTCAGACATGGATTTTTCTGGTTAACTTCAAATGCTGATGCAGAACATATAGTAAGGACGTGCGAAGGGTGTCAAAGATATGCAAGGCAGGATCAGGTGCCAGCTCAGGATTTACGCATGATTCCCAAAACTTGGCCTTTTGCAGTTTGAGGACTTGACATGGTAGGACCTTTCAAAAGGTCAGCTGATAAAAAGACGCATCTACTGGTGGCAGTTGACAAGTTTACAAAGTGGGTAGAAGCAGAACCAATTAGTAAATGTGACGCGGTTACAGCAGTCAAGTTCTTAAAAAACTGATTTTCAGATTTGGCTACCCACATAGCATTATAACAGATAATGAGACAAATTTGTCAGAAGGAGCAATGCAGAAGTTTTGTGAACAGAACCATATACGGCTAGACCTTGATTCAGTGGCACATCCACAGTCTAACGGACAAGCAGAGCGAGCTAACCAGGAATTACTTAAAGGTATCAAACCTAGGCTCCAGGTTCCATTAGAAAAAACTGCTGGATGTTGGGTTGAAGAGTTGCTTGTTGTTTTATGGAGTATAAGAACTACCCCAAACAGATCAACAGGTTACACACCATTTTTTTATGTTCTATGGAGCTGAGGCGGTTTTGCCAAGTGATATCTGTCACGATTCACCACGAGTGACTGCTTATGTGGAAACCCAGAATGAGATAGCTCGTCAAGACTCGCTAGATGCTTTAGAGGAAGCACGTGACCTTGCAGCATCTAGGTCAGCTATATTTCAGCAGGACCTACGTCCCTATCATAGCCGCAGGGTTAAGACTCGAAGTTTCCAGGAAGGGGACTTGGTTTTACGTCTGATTCAGAAAAAAGACGGGATGCAGAAGCTAAGTCCTCCATGGGAAGGACCGTTTGTGTTAAGCAAGAAACTACATGATGGATCATATTACCTCATTGATATGCGTGATGCTGATAAATCACGAACATCTGAGGAAGAAACTGGAAGACCATGGAACATAGCCCAGTCGAGGCCATGTTATACATAGGATCTGTCGGATATATACCGATTAGGGGTATATCAGATATTGTCCTAAAGAGCCGGGTTACCAGGGTGGCCTGATTGGTAGTGGATCACAGTCCATTAGGCGGCCCAGTAAACTGACGCGTAGGAGCCGGATTCTAGAAGAACCCAGACCACAACCCAAGTGGTGCGGCTTGGATTAGAAGGCGGATTCTTGCCTTCCAAGTTAAGAACTTACCGTATTCTTCTAGGTTTCCTTCCTGTAAGCCCTAACCCGACTATTTATATAAAGCCAGATGGGAGAGAAGAAAAATAACAGAGAACTAGCTAGAAGCCAACTCGCCGAGAAGTTGATCCTCGTCGAGTTAGCAACCCCAAACTCACATTGTACTTTGTATACTTCACGCTTCAGCCCTGATTTAGTGAGATTGCAGGAGTAGGAACGCCGCCTAGTTGCGACGTACCGAACCTGGGTAAACTTTGGTGTCCTTGGTTGTCATCCTACCACGTCCCCCTCACGTCTTTACCCGTAGGCCTCATGGCACCCCCGTCTATGAACCCTACTACGATGTATCGACAGTTGGCGCCCACCATGGGGCCAGCGACGTCAAGCGTTATGTTTCGATCGTGGATACTCGGAGGAATCGGCAGTACTATAACTGTCGGAAGCTTGGATTTCGCCAACGACGTCGGGCACTTCCTCGACAACGGATCGTACATGCCAGCACAGAATCATCTGGTAAGTGCTTGCGTTTTACCGATTGGATCTGCAAATATCTTTATCGGATTAACTGCAGAGGCAATGGGATTCTGTGGTGGAAGTAGATTGATCCCACCCGCCCTGTACCCAGTTGAAGAAAACTATGATGCCGGATTTTTCTCAGATCGCCAATATCCTGCTCAAATCACTGGCTCTTCGGAGATGCCTGCAATGAGATCGCACTTTATTGGTATGGTGCAAACCGAGATCGCTGAAAACACGGACGAAAACAATCCCATGGAAAAGGCAGAAGAAAACAATCCCACGACAGAGGTGGAAGATCCGACATCCGTCGATACGATGACGAACTCGGAAGACGATTCTGTGTTAGCCGCCATTGAGGCAAGTTTGGAATCGGAACCCGGATCGGACCAGCTCGATTCCGAAGACGAAGATGAAGACGCTTTCGAAAGAAAAGTGAAATATCTTCAAGAGGGATTCCATGAAGTGCTTATGGAAAAGCCAACTGATAACTCGGATGTCCAAAGTCAGAAAGACCCTCAAACACCTCCGCCGGATGAGGAAAGAGAGGACGGTGAAACCAGTCCAATTTACCCTGATGTCAAGGAATTGACAGAAGATGAACCTGGTAAAAAACGTCCCTCTTCCAAGAAAAGAAACAAGGCTGCCAAGAAACTCCAGTACAAACTCCGGAAGAAAAAACTGGTGGATACCACCAACGAAAACCCGGAAGCAGGAGGAGGAAGCGGAGTCAAGTTTGCGGAGAAGAAAACAAAGGAAATCTCTGTTCCACCAATGTCAGAACAGGACAAACATGATCTACTTCAAACACCAGTGGGACCCCACGAACCCCCTGAAGTGCTAGAAGCGAGGAGACAAGCTCTTTAAAGGCAACAACAACATCTATTCAGAACTTGGGAAAGTCTCCTACAAACCCAGGCTGACATTAAGTTGAAGCAGGAAGAAATTGAGAAGTACGAGAGAAAGAATAGATCCGGCATAAAACCTACAAGGTTACCCGGAATCGTAAGACCGGAAGTACTGCAGCCAAAGGATCAGATCCAAAACCCCGCCTGGCAAAAGCAAGTAAACGACATCAATGCCAGGGGCAAACTTATATACAAAACTGCAGCAGAAAACGCGGAAGCCGCATTCCCCATCCTCAACGATGATCTATAATCCAATGATGAAATCCTCCAAGGGGTGTATGCCTTCTTCGGAAAAGCATTGCAACAACTGCAGCGAGGGCAGGCAAGATCAGGGAAGTTGCATGACGACTCAGCCCTATGCAAAACAGCCACATGCGCCGCTGGAGCACCTGGACCTGGAGAACCTGAAGATTCAGGCAATTCCAAAGAGAAGAAAGGAGATCCGAAAAAGGACAAGAAAATTCTCGATAACAAGGATGCAACATCCAGAACAGGATCTCATCCGCCAAAAGGTGGAATGAACCCCCGTGATCGGAAAGAACAAAACCGGAAGGACGGAAAAGCAATGCCGCCTCCGAGACGCCCTGCTGAAAAAGCCGGAAGACACGATATTCCTCACAGGCGTGAGAGATCCCGTACCCCTCCTAGGAATAAGGAAAGACACAGGAGTAGAACTCCACCTTATTCCAAAGGATATGATAACGGAGAAAACAGAGATAACCCGGAAGAGCGCATTCACTCAATAATGGAAAAGAAAGGAGCAGATTCCCTTCTGTCCATTCGGCCAGTAGATATTCCGTATACGCTGACAGAGCGGAAAGAGATGATCTATACTTTGGACCTAAGTGTTTACTGACAGGATCCGAATGATAACTCTACATTTTGGCTTCGCCAAAGTTGGTCCAACATATCAAAAATATACCGGTAGTACAAACCCGGATACCTGGCTCTCAGACTATTATACAACAGTCCAGATCAACAAAGGGACAGATTTAGAGGCACTAAAATTCCTCCCCCTAATGTTGCTGGAAGGAGCCAGAGATTGGATTAACGGGCTTCCGTCAAGAACCATAGATAGCTGGGATGACATGGCTAGATTTTTCACTTAGCACTTTCGGGGAACTTACAAACGCCCCAACAACATCAACAAGCTCAATCGCTGCACCCAGTTTGAAGATGAGCCATACGTGGATTTCATCTCAAGATGGACTGCAATGAAGAACAACTGCTCTGGAGTAAGTGACGTACAAGCAATGCATGCTTTCGTCAATGGCCTAAAACCCGGCCTCGTACCGTTCATGGTTGGTTCAAAGCAGCACAAAGATCTTGGATCTATGCTTACAACCGCGAATGAGAATGAAGCGGCCGAAGATGACATCAGAGCGAGAGGTGGAAATATCGACGCTTTGGCTCAGGATAAGAAGGTGCCTCGTTCTAAGAAAAAAGCTACTCCAGAAACACATCCAAAGCCCAAAGAAGTTAACTTAGCCTTTGGAAAGGATAATGGAAGCAAATGTAAAGGAAGAAACACATAACCTATCTCCCACACAAAGGAAGAGTGGGAAAAGATTAAGTCGGAAAACTGTGTCCACCATTCGCAATTTGGGAAACCCACCCATACTAACGCATAATGTCGGCTTAATAAGCATATGAAAGGCAGTGCAGGATCCGGGAACAAGGGGAAGAACTCCAAGAGGAAATTCTCCAAGCAAAAGCCAGGAGCTGAAAATTAAGACAGTGAATCGGACACTGACGAAAAAATCCAAGAACAACAGCGAAAAGGCAAACCAAAGTTCCCGAGAGTTGATGGAGAATGCAATCTAAATTTCCTCGCAACTCCCTCAGCAAAGGTGGCAAAGAGGACACTTCGAGAAATAAATGCGGTTGTTCCACCAACCCCGAAATTCTTGAAGTACTAAAAAAGACCAATTACCTGGGATCAGTCTGATCATCCCTGAAATATCCCAGAACCTGGCACACAAGCTCTGATTGTAAGGCCTATTGTTCAAAACACTAGGCTAAAAAGAGTGTTGATGGATGGAGGATCCAGCATTAACATAATGTACCTGGATACACTGAAGCATCTACGAATCTCCGAAACCTAGCTCAATCATAGCAACATACGTTTCCACGGCATCGTTCCTGGCAGACAAGCACAATCCCTAGGAGAAATTTCCCTAGATGAAACCTTTGGAGAAAAAGAGCACTTCCGCCAGGAAAAAATCTCTTTCGAGGTCATGTCGTTCGAGAGTGTATATCACGCAATTCTTGAACATCTAGCTTTCGCTAAATTTATGGCAAGATCATGTTAAATCTATAACAAGCTGAAGATGCCAGGGCCAAAAGGCGAGTGATCACCATATCAGGAGACTTCAAATTGGCAAATGAGCTAGAAAAAGGAAACGCCCTTTGCACAGAAAAAGTGATAGCAAAGGAGGAATTGAAAGAGCTGGCAAAGGAAGTATCGCCAACAGAAATGCCGGCAGGAAAGGAAAGCCGGAAGCCCGCAGATATTTTCAAAGCTTCCGAGAATACAAGGCAGGTTATCCTAGACCCCAAAGATCCGACAAAATTTGTCGTAGTGGGGACAGGGATGACCGACAAATAGGAAAGCGAGCTCATCAAGTTCCTCCGTGAGAACTAGGATATTTTCGCATGGTGTCCCGCTGACATGCGAGGCGTACCCAGGGAACTTGCTGAGCACCAACTCAAGGTGATTTCAGGATCTAAACCCGTCAAACAAGGTCTCCGTCCATTTGACGAAAGAAGAAGGAAGGCTATTGGCAAGGAAATTATCCGGCTATTAGCAGCTGACTTTATCCGGGAAGTTATACATACTGAATGGTCTGCAAACCTAGTATTAGTCCCGAAGAAAGATAGTACTGTTCTTAGGATGTGTATAGATTACACCGGCCTAAACAAATTGTGTCCAAAAGATAGATTTGCGTTGCTGCGAATCGATCAAATAATAGATGCCACTGCTGGCTCCGAGATTTTATGCTTTTTGGATGCTTATTTCGGGTACCATCAAATACGCATGAAGGAAGAAGACCAAGTCAAAACCTCCTTCATAACCCCATATGGAACATACTATTACATAACCATGTCTTTTGGCCTGAAGAACGCAGGTGCAACCTATCAGCAATGCATGCAACGATGTTTGCGTAGTCAGATTGGCAAAAATGTACACGTTTACGTGGACGACATTGCCGTCGTTTCCAAGGAAAAGGATACACTCCTTGAAGATTTGCGATAAACCTTCGAAAATGTGCGCACTTACAAAATGAAGTTGAATCCATTAAAGTGCGTACTCGGGGTTCCCTCAGGAAAACTTCTGGGTTTCATCGTTTCTCATAGAGGAATAGAAGTAAACACGAAAAAGATCAAGGCAATCCTAAACATCACAAAGCCTACGTGCTTAAAAGATGTACAAAGATTGACGGGTTCTGCAGCTGCCGTCAGCAGATTTATAAGCCGGCTAGGAGACAAAGCTCTGCCATTATACAAATTGTTGAAGAAATCCGACAAATTTGAATGGACAGAAGAGGCGGACAAAGCATGAACCCAGTTAAAGGAAACCTTGATGAAAGCTTCGATTTTGGCATCACCAAAAGACGAAGAACCCATGTTACTGTATCTCACAACAACAAACAGGGTTATTAGTATTGTGATAGTTGTGGAAAGAAGGAACGAAGAGCAAAGTATACCAGATCAACATCCGGTATATTATATAAGAAAAGTTTTTTCGAGTCCAAACAAAGGTACCCACACTATCAAAAGCTGGCATATGGCGTATTTTTCGCATCTCAAAAATTCCGCCATTATTTCCAAGGACATTCCATAACAGTGGTATGTAAAGCACCACTAGGGGATATAATTAACAATGCAGACGCAACAGGCCGAGTAGCCAAATGGGGCATCGAGCTGGCTGCGTTCGACATTAAGTACCAACCCCGAACGGCAATTAAATCCCAGGCGTTGGCAGTTTTCGTCGCTTATTAGACAGAAGCAATGGAAAACACACTAATGCCGGAGTCGGAATACTGGGTTATGCACTTTGACGGATCCAAGATGAAGGAAGGTGCCGAAGCTGGTGTAGTGCTAAAATCTCCAAAGGGAGATATTATGGAGTGTGTATTGCAAATACACTTCAACGCCAGCAATAACATGGTAGAATACGAAGCTTTGCTTCATGGCTTGCAAATTGCAAAAGAAATAGGCGTCAAACGCATATTATGCTATGGCGACTTAGATTTGGTACATCATCAGCTCAACCAAACATGGGACGCCAAAAGCCCCATCATGGACGAATATCGGAGAACGGTGGATGAGTTTGCTATTTGCTTCCTAGGATTTGAAGTACTTCACGTCAAAAGGGAGGAAAATTGGAACGCGGATGCATTAGCCCGCATGGGCTCGGAAAGAGTGAAGACCCTACCACCAGGCGTGTTTGTCCAACATTTGCATAAACCATCGATAAAAGGTGGAGATGTTGATTATCCTCTTGTGTCCGAGTCAATTGAAGTTCTGCTCGTTAAACCAGATTGGACAATTTCATATTTAAACTTCTTAGTAGATCAAAAGTACCCGGATGGAGCAGACGAGGTCTTGCAAAGACAAATAAAATGTCGATGCAAAGGATACACGGTAATCAATGGTTGCCTTATAAACGTAGCACTACCGGAATCTTTCAGCGATGTATTTTGCCAGAAGAAGGCTGAGAAATACTGCAAGAAATCCATGCACGAGATTGCGGACATCATGCTCAATCAAAAAGCATAGTTAAGAAAGCATTCCGTGCAGGGTTTTTCCGGCTAACAGCCAAGACAGACGCCGAACACATAGTAAACACATGTGCCGGATGTCAGTATTACGCCAAGCACACGAATATGCCAGCCCAAGCACTAAAAACTATCCCTATCACATGGCCATTTGCGGTCTGGTGGCTAGATATGGTGGGACCATTCAAAACTGCAAGAGCTGGACCTACACATCTACTCGTTGCGGTAGATAAATATACCAAGTGGGTGGAGGCAAAACCCATCAAAAAGCTTGACGGTGTAACCGCCAGAAATTTCATCATTGACGTAGTCATGCGATACGGCGTTCCACACAGTATAATCATAGATAACGGGACAAATTTCTCTATTGGAGAGTTGGCAAAATATTGCCGACAAACGGTCATACGCCTGGACCTTGTGTCTGTGGCTCACCCACAATCCAATGGGCAGGTTGAAAGAATGAATAGCTCAATCCTGCAAGGAATACTCCCAAGACTCGAATCTCCTCTTCATATAGCAGCTGGAGCATGGGTGGAAGAGTTACCTTCCATGGTTTGGAGTATTCGAACGACGCCAAACAGGTCAACAGGGCAAACCCCGTTTTTTCTAGTTTATGGCGCAGAAGCAGTGCTTCCAACAGACATGATCCATGATAGCCCAAGAGTGCAAGCTTTCAATGACTCAGATGCCGAAAGTGCACGACAGGATGTCGTCGATCTCCTAGAAGAAGAACAAGAACTTGTGCTTCAAAGATCCGCCATTTATCAGCAAGGATTATGACGTTACCATAGTCGGAAAATCAGGCATCGTTCTTTTAAAGAAGGTGAACTTAGTGCTAAGACTGGTGCAAGAAAGAAAAAACAAGTTAGCTCCAGTTTGGGAAGGACCATTTGTCATCAGCAAAACTATGAAAAATAGATCATACTATCTTGTAGATATTCGGGACACGGAAGATGATCCCGAAAGACCGAATTGCAAAAGAAAGAGAAAGATAGATGACGAACTAGGGGAGACCAAAAGACCCTGGAGCATCCAGCAGTTACGTCCCTTCTACATTTAGTTCAATTTCTATGTAAACATCTTTGAGATCATGAAATAAAGTTGTCAGAATTCATACATCTATGTTTTTTACATGTTTATTATAGTACAAAGCATAAGTCTGCCTTATCTATTTCCCAATGATCTTTCAAAATACTCAATGTTAACCCGAATTGTGCCTGCGTGCTCGGTGTTAAAAAAACTGAATGATTTTCAGCCTAAAATGGCTTAAGGAAACCCAGATTGTGCCTGCATGCCTGAGTTTCATTCAAAAATTCCTTACTTTTTCTCTAAGTATTATCTGATTGTTTTTATGTTGGGTCACTGGAGCTAGTAAGTAAAATATTCCTTTAGTATGATCCATGTTTCCGAGTTTTGACTGATTGGTTATACCCAGTCACTTGGCATGAAGATTAAAGTACTATTGAGCCATTTCAAACACTAAGGACAGTTAAGACATATAAACCAAATAACTTAGAAGATAAAGGAACAAAAACCCGGAAAACTTGCAAAGACTTAATATTTAACTGCAAAAGCGGAGTACTTGTTTATAAAAAAGAATAGAAAGCATTACAATAAGTTTACATTGTAAGAACAATAATGCTTCTATTTCCCTAACTCTACCCAGGTCCAGGCAGCTCCTTCAGGCATCCGACTCATCGCCTTCGCTGCTGGATTCCTCGGGAGTTTCCGGAATAGCTTCCTCCGGGTAGAAGGTGGATATGTTCACCATGTTGGTGATCTTGGTGGCGTGGCCTTTGATTTCATCAAAGATGCTGGCCCTCTGCGCCTCCGTGTATCCTTGAGGGATGTCGGACGCCACACGCCAAGATTTGGCAGTTGGGTAGTGCATGCGCATGAGCCCAAGAGCCATGCGTGCACCACGACGAGCCGCGGAACGGAGCAGGGATTCCCTGGATTCCGCCACCTCCACCATAGCTTCCGAAAGTTTTTCAACTTCCGATAATTCCCCAGACCTGGAGGGAAGGCACTTGTTGACAAGCAACATTCCCGCAGCCTTGATCGCGGTGAACACCTTCCCGAAAGCCCGGATTTTTTCAATCTCGGTAAGGGGGCTATTTTTTGTTTTGGTAAAACACACAAGTGTTAGAAAAAACAGAAGGAGATGAAACATGGAAAATTCGGTAAATGACAAAAAACTTACCGAGATTCTTGTCCATCTCAGCGCCTTCTTCTAGGCGCTAGTTCAAGGTGTTCTCCAGATCCCGGATGGTGGCCTTATCCTTCTCGGCCTGGCTGGAGGCCTTAGATTCGGCAATGCCAATGGCTAGTTGGCTGGCCTCCAGGTCCTACTGCAGCTTCACATTGAGCTTGTGAAGATTGAGGTTTTCATGGCGGAGGTTTTCGGCGTTGCCGGCATCTTCAGCAATTTGCTTGGCTTGCGCCAAAGAAGCTGAAAAGCAAGTAAATGAAGAGTTAGAAACTCGGAAAACTACTTAGCAACATCATAACTGAAAGTAGAGAAATATTTTACCTGCTGAATCCTTCAGTTGTTGCTGAGTGGATGCCAGTTCTGCCTCCTTATCCTCAAGAATAGAAAGAAGGGTTTTCACCACCTTGTTCTTGATGGTAAGTTTGTTGAAAATCTCCATGTTAATGTTTTCAGCAGTTTGCTGAAACATGGAAAAGAAACAAAAAATGCTTAAGTTAACAACAAGCATAACAATGGAAAAAACATTAAGACAAAAGTATACATTTGACTTATTGCTTGGGGGCTAGAGATATTACCTGGCTCATCCGCTGCAAACCCGACATGGTTTCGTTGAACTCTTTTGCATATTCTGCAAAAAGAGCCCCGACGTGATTAAGGCCATCCTGGATGACCTTGAAATCCTTGTCGAAAGTCAGAATGGGCTCCTCCTCAGCTGTGCGAGAAGGACCACTCATTTCCGGGACCGCCCTTTCCCTCGCGTCCGGCTCAGACGCAAAAGGCTGGCTGGACTACAGGGGTTCTTCCTCCCTAGCAGCAACATTTTCCTCCGCGGCTGCGACTGGAGTGTTGGGAGCAGTTGCAGGAGAAGGCTGTGACCCTCTTTGAACAACAGACTTAAGTTTGCTCAGCCTTTTTGGCTTCAGTGTTGTTGGAGCCATGCTAGAAAGAAAAATCTCGAGAAATCAGAATTTCGACACAAAGGAATAAATTTCCGAGAAAACAAATAAACCCGGATGTCTAACCTGGAGGTAGCGACGGGAATTCCGTCAAGGTCGATTACTTATTGAGTGGCAGAAGGCTTATTACGTTTTCTCCCACATGCAAAGTTAGCACGCATGGCGTCTAACTCGGTGTCGGATGCAAGATCCTTCTCAGGAATATCGAAAAGCTGTCAAAAAAGGACAACGTTCGAGTTAAAAATCCGACAAGGGAGAAACGCAAAATCAAAAACCCAAAATGAATAAACCATACCTTTGGGGCGGAGTTTGTCGCCGTGTACATTGGCCGACTTTCCTCGTATTGGTCGCGAGTTGCGACCAATTGATTGACGCGCTTCCTCAAATCTTTTTCCGAGAAAGATTTGCTTGTTGTCCGCATCGCGTCTTTGATTCCCGTGTATTCACACATAAGACGGGGACCATGATTGGCCAGAGGATGAATCCGCCTTTCTAACCAGCATAGAACTGTGTCCATGCCGGTAAGAGGCGGAGAGGCGGAAACAAGCTTGGCGATGCACCACTTGATCATGAGAAGATCTGGTGGCAGAGTTTGGACTGCCTCCACTGCCCAGTTATCCTCGGGAGTGGCAACGCAGTTGTTGAAAGGTGGAACCCCCGTTTCCTTTCCAGGAAACGGGATGTCCTGGTGGTAGAAAAAGGAACCCATCCAAAACTTGACGGATTCCGACGTTTTAATCTTGGGGAACCAATCTTCCCTGAATCTACGCAGGGTGAAAGATATGGTCCCGCAAGTTGGGAGAGCGCCCTCAGAGGGGTTTCGCTTAACCCCGAAGCAATAATGCCAGAAATCTAACCTAGGGGCTAAACCTAGATACCCTTCGAAGAGGGCCTGGAACCCGGCTAGATAAAGAATAGAATTTGGTGGCAGGTTGTGGGGTTGGATGTTATAGTGGCTAAGGACTTCGAGGAAGAAGCTGGAAGGCGGAATTCCCATACCTCTAGAGATGTGCGAGGTCAGGAGGACCCGTTCCCCGGCTTTGGGCGAGGGCTCAGACTCGTCCTCCTTGTGCCGCCATTTCCCTTTCACAATCAACCCCTCCTTCTCCATTGTTGGGAGAAGGGAGGGGGTGATGTTGCATCGGCTCCAGTTGCCGGAGAGCTCGCCCTCGTCCTCGGCTCTGGTGGCGGCGGCCGCTGCGGCGAGATCCTCCCCAACAAGGAGGATTTTCTCCTCTGCTGTTTCAGGAGCGAACGGCGGAGGCAGCGCAGAGGAAGAGGTAGCCAGGGTCTCGGCCGCGAGAGGCGTTTCTTCGCGGACCTGGTCGCCGGAGTTATTCTCCGTTACGCTGGCGGAGGCGCGGCTCGGGGAATCGAGCTGTGGATCCATGGAGTTGATGATCTCGTCGATCTCAACAGAGATCGAGAGCTTTACCGCCGCGCGTGGTGAATCGCTGGAGTCCATTCGAGGGCGGCGCGGTGTGGTTCTCGATCTCCCGACGGAGAAGTTCCGGGAACGACGTGGACGTGTGTGAGCTCTGCTCTCTCTAAGTGAACCTTGGCACGAGTGCAGTGGCGCTTGGGGCTGGGAGGCGGAGTGAGAGCAGAAGGGTCGCCGGAGGGCTCGAGGTAGGCTATTTATAGCCGGAAAACCTTTAAGATACATTGCAACGGCTCTTTGGACCATTAGATCTTCAACGCGTGTCACTCGCTGGAAAATCCGGAAAATGAGGTGGCAAGTGATTACTGCTATATCCTCGTTTCCCGCGAGAATCTGTCAGAGATACGTTTCCGGGTTCACACTCGAAACCCAAACGTCCCTGACGTCAGCATGATTTTATCGCTGACGTAGGAGGTTCCTTCTCCGTGAAGGCTCGTGGAAGAAAAATCCGGATTTCCCAAAATCCGAGTTTTGCGTTAAAGCAAGATTTGAAGAAAAGAAGAATCGAGACATAGAGCCAGCATTTCTTGGAAAGATTGCAAAATTGACGAAAGACGGCTAAATTGGAGTCTCAATCCTTCTTGGGGGCTACTGTCGGATATATACCGATTAGGGGTATATCAGATACTGTCCTAAAGAGCCGGATTACCAGGGTGGCCTGATTGGTAGTGGATCACAGTCCATTAGGCGGCCCAGTAAGCTGACGCGCAGGAGCCGGATTCTAGAAGAACCCGGACCACGGCCCACGTGGTGCGGCTTGGAGTATAAGGCGGATTCTTGCCTTCCAAGTTAAGAACTTACCGTAGTATTCTAGGTTTCCTTTCTGTAAGACCTAACCCGACTATTTATATAAAGCCGGACGGGAGAGAAAAAAAATAACAGAGAACTAGCTAGAAGCCAACTCGCCAAGAAGTTGATCCTCGTCGAGTTAGCAACCCCAAACTCACATTGTACTTTGTATACTTCAGGCTTCAACCCTGATTTAGTGAGATTGCAGGAGTAGGAACGCCGCCTAGTTGCGACGTATCGAACCTGGGTAAACTTTGGTGTCCCTGGTTGTTATACTACCACGTCCCCCTCACGTCTTTACCCGTAGACCTCATGGCACCCCCGTCTATGAACCCTACTACGATGTCTCGACAGGATCATTGTAATCACTACGTTATTTTGAAAATAAAAAGCAGACTTGACAATATCCGAGTTATCGAGATTTGTTTCATATCACTGTGATAGCAAGTCAAACATTTTTTTCCATATGATTACTTGGGGGCTGATGCTAGAGCACAGTCTATATCTCAAGAATCTGGCCTAAGCCAAAATATATTGGTTATACTTGCCTGCCAGTCAGTGGTTACACGCAATTTTATGACCTACATGTTTAAACCTGGTTGAGTCAATCATGTTATAACCTGGCAAAACCGGGTTACTGTGACCCTGAACTCACCAGAGTTGTACACACTAGAGTATGTCATGCAAAAAACCGGCTGATCTAGAAAGCAAAGAAAAACCAAGTCAAGGAAACTTCGCATACAAATAAAAGATGTTGCACAAATATATAACCCGAAAAAACTTTGTATAACCATTGTAGAGAAACCGAGTTATTACAAACCATATCGTAGCATAAGTGCACATGCGCACTTTCAAAAAATAGAGCTAGAAATAAAGCAGTTTATCTAGCTTATTACAGACCCATTAGGGTCGAATTATTGTTTTTTACATGAATCAAATATTTACTCCGTAGCAGATTATCCCTTCTGCTGGGCAGCATCTTGAGTCGTCGGGTCTTCAGGCTCCGGGTCTTAAGTTTTCGGGTTATCCTCAACCATCACTTGGACGTCCTCCATTCCTTCACCTTCATCGGACGAAACGTACTTCCACTCCAGCTGAGCCAGAGCATCATTGATGTTCTCCGGTTCATATAAAGGGCGAGGTGGAGCAGGAACGAAAGGAGTAATGGATTGATGCGTACCAAATGAAGAAGCTGAAAGTGCATTTCGTTTTCCTAGTGTTTTTTGTGTTATTTAACTATACCAAGTACATTATTTATCAACGTGTTCAGCGTGCAGGTGTTATACTTAACATCGGCATCGATCACCGAAAAGTCGGTGAAGTTTGGCCTGAGTGTTTTGGGACAGAACACAGCCGGATTATTTGGAGCCGGATTATTCGGAGGAGCCGGATATTCTGGTCTGGAGAATTCTGGTCCAGTTTGCTCACAGAGATGAGCCGGATTATTTGGAACCGGATTATTCGGAGGAGCCGGATATTCCGGTCTGGAAAAATCTGGACCAGTTTCCTCACAGAGATGAGCCGGATTATTTGATCCGGATTTTTCATCTCGGACTGGATATTCCGGTTGTTGGTATTGTTGCTCGAAAATGGCTAAGGACTGGAAGATTTGCTCACAGCAGTGAACCGGATTATTTGTACCGGATTATTCCGGAGGAGCCGGAATATCCGGTACAGCTGCCTGCGCCCCACAGCACCGAGCCGGATTATTTGAACCGGATTATTCCGGGGCAACCGGATAATCCGGTTCAGGACTGCAGGATCTCGTGGAGAAAGCAGGCCGGATATTCCGGTCCAAACTTGGACCGGATATTCCGGTCCACTTTTTCCTGCACAACGACTAGTTGTGAGGAGGGGCTATAAATACCCCTCCTCTTCTTCCCCAAGATCTAGTTCTTCCTCTTAGCATATATGAGCATTTAAGAACTCACCAAATCCCTCATAACTCCCAATCCCTCCACCCAATCTTGAAGATATTTGGAGGATTGAAGGAGAAGGCCCCGATCTACATCTTCACCGAGCCGTTCTTCATTTCCCCCTCTCTAGCTTGAGGGATCTTGCCTAGGGTTTCCTCTTGTGGAGAACCTAGGCATCTTGATACTTGTTGATTCAAGAAGAGTTGGGAGCCCCCAATTTGGTTGTGGGTGTGTGCCCCAAGTTGTTTGTAAAGGATTCGATCCCTGCCTCAAAGGGGTTCAATAGTGGAAGGTGAACTAGGCCTTCGTGGCGAAGTTCATCGGAGAATAGGGTGAGGCCTTTGTGGCGTTGAGTAGGCCTTCGTGGCGAGCTCACACCCCTCCAACGAGACGTACTGCCCTAAAAAGGAGGAACTCGGAAATACATCGTGTCTCCGTGTGCTTCAGCTTGGTGACCTCGTTCCCTCACTCTCCTTACTTATCGCTTGCATTGTGTTTATCATTATCCTTGTCATATAGGTAAATTCACCATAGCCGCATTATCTAGAGAATTTACCTTTGTGTCAAGACTAAATCGAAAAAAAAAAAAAAATTGGTCGTAGCACCTATTCACCCCCCTCTAGGTGCCCATACTTTACTTTCAATTGGTATCAGAGCCTCGGCTCTTCTATCGGGCTTAACCGCCTAAGAGTTTAAGTATGGGAGATGATTTGGTTGACGCTCCATCCGTTAACAATGTGACCATGGATGATCTCAATGCTTTGAGAAATTCATTGACCTCATCCATAGACACCAAATTTGATGAGTTGCGTCAACTCATGGCACAACTCCTCAAAGGCAAAACACCGGAGGTTGTCGAATCATCCCTTCCGGAAGAACCGGAGGGTGCCAAGAATTGGGTAGATGGTGATCCACATAAAAATGCTTCCGCCGAACAATCCGCTAAGAAGGGTGCGGGTGGAGAGAAAGGATATCGCGCCGTTGAAGGCCGATATTCTCCTGATCCCCCATCCCTCATCCTCATATAATCCCTAGAGGAGATCCACCTAAAATTGATGCCTTTTCTTTTCGTGAATGGCAATACTACATGGAGACTCACTTGAACTCTTCTTGTATAGATCTTTGGAGGATCACTCGTGACGGATACAAGCCATTTGATCCCAAGAATCTCACAAGAAGAGAAGCCGTAGATTGCCAACTCAACTACACCGCCTTGTCCATCCTTCAAAAAGCCGTGGGCCCCAACCACATGCCGCATCTTCAACATTTCTCCACCGCCAAAGAAACATGGGATGCACTAGTCATCATGTTCGTTGGGAATGAGAGCATGCAAAGAAATCGGTATGACACCTTGACCAATGAGGCCAAAGGATTTTGCATGCGTGATGGAGAAGATCATGTTGACATGTATCGAAGACTCAAAACTCTTGCCACCGCCTTCTCTAGTGCGGGTGCCAAGTAAATTGACGATGCTTGGATCAAGAGAAATTACATGATTGCCGTGATGCCATTTGAGGGCACAGACTTGAAGAGCATTCAAGGAAGACATGATTTCTCCTCCATGACCTCAACTCAAGTGATGCAAGAATTATGCTCCTACAAAGTGCAAACCAAGAATGCGCTTGACAACCGTGCTAGGGCCATTGGAATGCATCAAGGAGCATCCATTGCTTTGAAGTCCAAGGTGTTGTCAAGAGAGGTTGAGAATGAAGAAGAAGGAGAAGAGGCATTGCCTCCGTTGAAGGAACAAGACTATGATCCCGTTCTAAAGGATCTCATTGCTCTCACCGTGCAAAAGTTTTGGAGCAATCCTCCCAAGGGCAAGGAATTTGTTGAGGAGAAGACAAGGTCTCGCTATGGAAATGATGGGGCTCAAAAAGTAAGGTCTTGCTTCAATTGTCAAGATAAGCATCACTTCATCGCGGAGTGCCCTTATGAGAATATAGAGCTCCATAGTGGCAAGCTCATTCGCAAGGACAAGTCCAAGGTTGAGTACAAGAAACCTCACTTCAAGAAGAAGCCCTTCAACAAGAAATCTCCCACCAAGTTTGTGATCTTGACTCAAGAGGAGTATGATTCCGGGAGTGATGAAGAAGAAGAAACCACAAGTGAAGTGGCCGCTCTAGCTATTGCCTCTACTCCATCATCTTCATCCCTCTTCGAATCCACCAATGACGATCTCCCTCAACGTAATGCCAAGTGCTTCATGGCTAAGGCCACAGAGGTATCTCTTTCCCCCAACTCTAAGACCCCTAGTGAACTAGAACATCTTTCTAGTCTTAGAGAAGAAGAAGAAAGGGTCTCCTTGGACCACTTTATGTCTAACATGCAAGGGGAGACCAAGAAGTACGTTGAGTATCTCATGAGGCAATTGGGAGAGGCCCAAGATGCTCTTCAGAAGAAAGGTGAGGTTGAGAGAAGGGATGCGGATGAAATTGCATCTCTCTCTATGACTCTTGAGGAAGAGCATGATGGTAGAGTTTCTCTAGAGGATGAACTTGAATCTATTGAATTAAATCATAATGAAATTGTCTCAAACATCACTAAGGAACGCGATCTTGCTATTGCTAAATATAAAAAGGCTAAAAAGGATAAGGTCGAGTTTGGGGTTGGTCATGGTAAACTAACCGAGGAGTTTGAAAAGCTAACTGAGGCTCACAAAGCTTTGGAAAGCCAACACTCATCCCTCAAAGAGTTGCATGAACAACTTCAAACTCAACTTAGTCAAACTAACAATGCTAGCACCTCTACTTCTTCTTGTGATCATGCAAATATTATTGAGGAAAATGCTAGGTTGAAGAATGAGCTAGCAAGGCTCAAGGGTAAAAACCCAAAAGTTGTGACATTTGTGACCCCTTTCCCACAAGTGGTTGCCCCTAACTCTAATGCGGTCATTGCTAGACCACAATTGTGTGCACCAAGGCAACAAGTGGGCAAGCAAGGTCTAGGCTATGTAGCCAATAAGAAGAACAAGAAGAAGAAGAGCAAGAAGAAGACCAACAATGGTGCTTCGAGTGGTGTTGTCATTAGGGATAACACTACTCCTAGCACACCCGCTCAAGCTAACAACATTGCCTCGAGTATTAGTGTCATGAGGGACAACACTAGTCATAGCACATCCGCGGGAACTAACAATCCACACCATTTCTTATATGTTGATTATTATGGTGTTGTGCAAGCTAAATATGTTGGTCCTGTTGAGGGTTTCATTGACTATACTATTTGGGTTCCAAAGACCCTTGTTGCTAATATGAAGGGACCCATCTCGGGTCCTAACTCTAGTCAATGATCTCTTGTAGGGCTATGCTTCCGGTGGGACTAAATGGATTCTCGATAGTGGATGCACTAATCATATGACCGGAAGCAAAGATCTTGTGACGGAGTTGCGACCAAATGACATCCAAGCAACCGTCACTTATGGAGACTCGTCCAAGTCTAAGGTATCCGGGTTAGGCAAGGTTGTGGTGGCTCCCGATATAACTATCGTGAACGTCATGCTTGTCGAATCCCTTGGTTACAATTTACTTTCCGTCCGCTCTCTTGGAAAGATGGGTTTTTCCGTCTTTTTCGATGGTGATATTGTGGTCCTTTTGAGGAGCAAGACTCTTGACGTCGCTCACGTGGGACATGTTGAAAATGAGTTGTTCGTGGTGGACTTTTCGAAGTCAACCAACTCTCAAGCAATATGTCTTTTCGGGAAGGCGGGCTTGGGATGGTTGTGGCATCGCCGCCTATCCCATGTCAACATGAGAACTTTTCAAAGTCTTCACTAAGGTGGCCTTATTGTCGGACTAAAAGAAAATGTTTCCTTTGCAAAGGATCGCGTTTGTAGGTCGTGTGTTCAAGGGAAGATGCATGACATCGTGCACAAGGCCAAGACTATTATCTCATCAAAGAGGATCTTGGAGATTCTCCATGTTGATCTCTTTGGTGCCGTGCCCGAGGCAAGTATTGGTGGCAAGAAGTATTGCTTGGTGATTGTCGATGATTATTCAAGATACACTTTGGGTTTATTTCTTCAAGTGCAAGAGTGAAACTCAACAAACCATCATCTATTTCTCCAACGAAGTGCAACGTCAACACAATGTGCAAATCATGGCTATTAGGAGTGATAATGGCTCGGAGTTCAAGAACTATACATTGAATGAATTTCTTAGTGAAGAAGGCATTCGTCATCAATACTCCGCCACTTACACTCCTCAACAAAATGGTGTTGCCGAAAGGAAGAATCGCACCCTCTTGGATATGGCAAGGACCATGTTGGCGGAGTACTCTTCTCCCCAATATTTATGGGCCGAGGCCATATCCACCGCATGCCACTCCTCCAACCGCCTCTACATCCGCAAAGGCTTGGACAAGACCCCATATGAGATCCTCACCAGCAACACGCCCAACGTCTCCTACTTCCGTGTATTCGGTTGTAAGTGCTTCTACTTGATCAAGGGTGTTAGGTTGTCTAAATTTCAATCTAAAACTATTGAGGGTATCTTTGTTGGTTACGGTGCCGAATCCCACACTTATAGAGTCTATGACAAAGCCTCACGGATTTTCATAGAATCTTGTAGTGTGGTTTTCGAGGAAAATGATGGCTCCCAAGTGGCAAAATTCCATGTTTCTAATGTAGATGTTGTAATGCCTCAAGAAGCCATAGGAAGGATGGGTGTGGGATTTTTCCGCCCCATCGAGGGACACCTTATGGCGACTCGAGAAGGACTATGCTCTACTCAAGTGGAGCTACCCTCTACAATAGAATATCAAGCCAAGGAGCCAACTATTACACCTAACCAAGAACATGTTCAAGACCCTCCTCTCATTGATCAAGTGACTCCGCAAGTCGTACCCACTCCTCTCACTAATGCGAGTCAAGATAAAGGCCAAGATCAACCATCCTCTTCATCCTCTTCTCAAGTTGAAGCAAGTGTTGAAGATATTGTTGATGATGATGATGATGATCAAGACCAAGTTGGTCAAGATGGGGACCCAAATGATCAAGTGATCCCTCCTCGCAATAATGAGGAGATCGAAGCCCATCGCATCAAAAGGATAAGAAGAGCTTTGAAGCAAATTGATGCCCAAGACAACAAGGTCTTGGAAGATGTTCAAACTCGAAGATCCACTAGAAGACAATTGGCACATTTTTGTGAGCATCAAGCTAATATCTCTATGGTGGAGCCTAAGAAAGTGTATGAAGCTCTTGAGGACTTCGATTGGGTTGAAGCTATGCATGATGAGCTCAATAACTTTGAGCGCAACAAAGTTTGGAGATTGGTTGAGAAGCCCAAAGATTGCCACAATGTTATTGGCACTAAGTGGATTTTCAAGAACAAGCAAGATGAGCATGGCATTGTCATTAGGAACAAGGCAAGATTGGTTGCTCAAGGTTACACCCAAGTTGAAGGCATTGACTTTGATGAAACCTACGCATCCGTGGCTCGCCTTGAGTCCATCCGTATCCTCCTTGCTTATGCATCCTCTCATAATTTCAAATTGCAACAAATGGATGTGAAAAGTGCTTTCTTGAATGGTCCACTAAAAGAGGAGCTATATGTTAAGCAACCTCCGGGGTTCGAGAATCTCAACTTTCCTAATCACGTTTACAAACTTGACAAGTCTCTCTATGGTCTCAAACAAGCACCTCGTGCTTGGTATGAGCACCTTAGGGAGTTGTTAGATGATCGTGGTTTCGAAGTTGGGAATATTGACCCCACTCTCTTCACCAAGAGAGTAAAGGGAGAGCTTTTCATATGCCAACTAGATGTGGACGATATCATCTTTGTCTCAACTAACCAAGCTTTCAATAATGAGTTCTCTAAGCTTATGACTGACAGGTTCGAGATGTCTATGATGGGAGAGCTTAAATTCTTCCTTGGCTTTGAGATCAAGCAATTGGCTCGTGGGACTTTCATTTCTCAAGCCAAGTATACCCAAGATATGATCAAGAGGTTTAACTTCCAAGATGCTAAGATAAAGACATCTCCTATGCAAGTCAAGTGCCACCTATCTCGTAATCCAAAAGGGAGTAAGGATGTGGATCAAAAGCTTTATCGTTCTATGATTGGTTCTTTGCTCTATCTTTGTGCATCTAGGCCCGATATCGTTTTGAGTGTAGGTGTGTGTGCAAGGTATCAAGCGGCTCCTAAGGATAGGCATACCCCAAGATTTGGTTTGTGGCGGTCCATAGGATATTTCGTTATTTGGTTCATACCCCAAGATTTGGTTTGTGGTACCCAAAGGGGGCACAATTTTCTCTCAATGGATATACGGATTCCGATTGGGCGGGTGATCAAGATGATAGGAAGTCTACTTCCGGGGCTTGCCAATTTCTCGGTAGGTCCCTTGTGAGTTGGTCCTCCAAGAAGCAAAATTGCATATCTCTCTCCACCGCCGAAGCCGAGTATGTTGCCTCCGCAAGTGCATGCACTCAATTGTTATGGATGAGGAAAACTCTCAAGGAATATGGAGTTCATTTGGATAAGTTGCCTCTTTTGTGTGACAATGAAAGTGCCATCAAAATTGCATACAACCCGGTGCAACATACAAGGACCAAGCACATTGAGATCCGCCATCATTTCATCCGTGACCATGTGGCAAGAGGAGACATTGCACTATCTTATGTGCCCACCAAGGACAATCTTGCGGATATTTTCACGAAGCCACTTGATGATGCAAGATTCTTATTCTTGAGGAATGAACTAAATGTGATTGATTCGAGGAGTTTGACTTGAAGATCTTGCACACACACCTATAGATGAAACGTGTTCAAGTTTAGATGTAGGCATGGAAATAGGGGGAGTGTTATCCTAACACATTGGGTTCTCCCTCACCCCATTATGTGTAACATCCCAAGTATGAAAATACCCCTAGAATGTTTGATTTCTTGTTATTAAAGTATTGCATCATGTCATCATGTTTATTTCATTGTTTGCATTTGTTACTATTTGTTTTGCATCTGTTTTATCTTGTTTCCATAATGGAACCCAAACAAATTCAAATGATTTATTTCATACTTGCTCTGTTACAACATCTGGAATAAAATCACAAACAAAAACAACCAATTTGTCTCATATTATTCCATGTTGATCAACTAATAAAATGGTGCTTTATTTTCACTAATTAATTCCAAATTGCTTTCAAATTCAAATCAAATCTTTAAATCAGCACCTAATTTGGAAATTATAAAAAATACCAAATCATTCTAATGTTTTTAATCCAATTAATAATAGGGTTCACCCTATTAAGTTGTTGTTTTCTATATTAATTAACAAATTATTCAAATTCAAACCAAATGTATTCAAACAGAACCCAATTTGAAATTATAAAAATAATAACCAAAACCTTTTTTTTTACTCTTTGTTTCCAATTAAATCATTTGGGTCACTTTATTAAAGTGTTGGTTTTAATAATCATTTTAAATATTCAAAATCATCTAATTTGGTTTATTTTCCAAACAGCAAGTAAAAATTTGAAATTCCAAAAACCTAAATTGCCAACTGATAGATTTTGAGATAACAATTCCCCATGATTTTTCTCTAAATTTTTAAAACTAAAAAACCCTATCAAATGTTTCCATTTTCTATTGCTACAAAAAAAACAGAAAGCAAAAAAAATAAAAAAGAAAGAACGCGCGCGGCAGCTAGCCTAGCACCGCCAACCCACCTCTTTAGCGCGGCCCAGCCCGTTACCGCCGCGTACCGGTTCGATTAGAACCTCTTCGTCGTCCTCCGCGGTACGGCGCCCATCGGAGAGCGCCACGGCGGCAGTACGGCACACTCCAACGGCCACCAGCCACTCTAGAGTCCTATAAGAGCCCCACGGACCCAGCGCAGCTAGCCCTAACCCTAGAACCTAGCTACCTACCCGCGCCGCCAAGTTTCCTTCTCTCTGTCGCCGTTCCCCTCTCGGTTTCCTTCTCACCGGCGAGCTCAACCTGAACCCGCCATGATCGCCACCGCACCACCCACCCACCTGCCTCTCTGAGCTCGGGAATCAACCCACCGCTTCTTCCTCTCCACGTTGGACACCGGAGGGAGCACGCGGATCCACTGGAGCCACGCCGTCGTCTTCTTCCACGCCGCCGTCGCCTCCGTCAGCCGTGCGTCACCGAGCCTCTGCGTTCTCTGCAAACGGTGGTGAGCCACGTGATCTCCTCTCCTCTCTGTGGCATCCGTGCGCACGCACTGCACACCTCCAGGTCCAGCACCTCACCTTCGCCCGGCAGCCACCCGTCGTAGATCAACGCCGGCGAGCAGCGCTGTTTCTGTCAGGTTCAGTTTCAGCGCGCACAAAGTTCAGTTAAAGGCTAGATCTGAACGTTATCCTGTCCGCGTTTCGTTCTCTGTCGAAACTGACGAGAGCAGCGCAGCGGTAGCCAGGCAGTGCGCGCAAGGGCGAGCTCGCGAGTTCGAGCCGTGGGCTCGCGGGATTTTCCCCAACTTTTTTGCCACCGTGCTGACAGGGAGGGCCCCCTGTCAGCCACTCCCTAGTCACGTGGGCACAGCGAGACCGTGTGGCCCGCTGGCAGTGGCGGGGTAGATTCCCCAGTGCGTGTAAAAAGGTTGCTAACTTTCTGTTTTACAAAATCAGCCCTTTATTTTAACAGTTTAGTCCCTCAAATTAATTTGACCATAACTTTAGTTTTATAACTCCAATAAATGAAAATAAAATATGTGTGCTAGTCTAAATCAAATTGTCTAACTGTTGGTATCAATTGTTTCCTGTTTTGAATTTTCAAAATGCAATTCAAATTTGAATTCAAATAATTCAAATGCAATTTGCTAAATTCAATAACTAATTCATTATTAATCCAATAAATGCAAATAAAATATGTTTTCCATACCATTTTGAATAACCTATTCAAATATAAATTTTGTTTCATGGTTTGAATAATTTAAATTGCCTAAATAATTTAATCCTTGTTTAATTCATTTACATTTGATAAAATCATAACTTGCTCAATATAAAATAATTTTGAACATGCAAAATATGTTTTCAAACCATCAAAGTGTGAACTTTTCAAATGTGAATTTGAATTTATGTTTTGAATAAATAAAATTCAAATAATATTCAAAATTGTTTTAAATTCAATTAACACTTGTTTAATATTGTTTAAGTCATAATAAATTCATCCTAATTCCAATTTCAATATTTGAAACATGTAATCCAACTAAAATTTGATGTTATTTTCAAATATAAATTTTGTTAATTGTTTTGCACACTTTAACTTGATGAAAACAACAATTGTTTGTGTGACATCTTTAAGTAACCAAAATTTCCAACTTAATAAATAATTTTTCCAAACTTGTTTTATTCTTTTACCACTTGCATCTATTGTTGTTATCTTGTTATTATCATCATGCATGCATCATGGTAATAAATTCTCACATGATAATTAAATTATAGATCATTTGTTTCCACTTAATCCATGGACCTTTTGCCATATGCAATCCAATTGCATATGGGTCCATTTAAATTGTGTTATCATGTTAACTAGTTTATTTTGATGCAACCATTAACTTGTCATGCATCATCTTTGATTGTGCACTATGCCATGATAATGATTGTTTATATTTCTGTCTTGTTTGTTTGCTTCTTCTCGAATAGACGACGACGTTGAGACAGACGATCTTTACAGCACCCCTTCTGAGGATCTAGCTCAGTACCCGGCTGCTGATTTTGCAGGCAAGTTATCACTCACATGAACCACTGTGTTCCTTTCAACCTTGGTTACCGATACTTTCCGTTGTCTATTTCTGCTAGCCTTAGTACTAGTTGTTTCTGTTACGAACCTATCACATGAATCCCTGAACCCTGATATTGCCTCACCACCACTCCTACACCCTTTGTTTGAGCCAGTGTCTTACTAGCATGCTTAGGTTGTTTTGCTCGAGTCTGTTACCCTTTACTTTCAGTTACTATATTTTCATTATGTTCTGGGGGCTCGAGGTTTAATCAAGCAATCAATCATGCTAATGTTATTACTTAATAATAACTTGATGATAAGGCACCGGCAGGAGGCCCTGTGTGGTTTTGAGGCCTGCTAGTGTCGACCATAATAGGAAAAGGTTCTTGTCTACTGATCCATGATGAGCGCACTACCCGCATGTGGGAAGCGAGTATGGGCGCCCCCCTCAATTTGATTCGATTCGCATCTCGTCCAAATCATCTCATTTAGTTCGTGTTTTCCATTTGCCGCATGCATGTTTTTGCGAGCCCAGCGCAGGGTGGAACTTTCGTAGTCGGCATATAGGGGGACACGTTCTTAGAGTGCTATGAGGGTCCATTTTCTTCTGGGCTCGATTAGCCGTGCGCCCAAGGTGCTTTGGGCTTGATGCGAAGAAGAGTTGAGTTGTGTTGAGTGCCCCGCTTGGTGGGAGGCATCCCATCTGGCGGGTTATTCATACGTGTACGACCAAATTGGTGCAACCCTGCAGGGATAATCTTCTCGAGAAGCCGTGTTTTCCGCGGTTATGGTTAACTTGGTGAAAGTACTGGCTAACAAGTACTCAGGACAACTTAAACCTAATGATTCACAATCTCACACCCAATGATTAACAACTTGACTAGTAATAGGATTATTGACACAATAACTTGATTCATCATTAATCCCACTGTGTGAGTTATCCTCGGATTGCTTCTTTGGATAAGGGGCGAGATCCAGGATGGGTTTGTTTGATGTTATTTTTCAGTTGGTTACAATACTCGATCTTATCTCCTTTCTGTTAGTCTGAAGTGGTAGAATCTCTGTAGTTGGTTAGCGCAGCCAGTTGCAGCATCTGTTATATCCCCTTCCTTCCGTTGAACCCAAGTCATCTGTACTTGGTGTTGACGGGTTACACTTTGGTGAACTGTGAGTCTTGCTTGCCAGTACGTCTATGTACTGACCCCTTTGGGGCTGTGGTTTCCGCAGACTACGCTTACGAGGATCCAGGTGACGGCTACTACGTGGAGTTTGACGAGGCTGCTGACGAGTAGTTAGCGGACCCGGGCAGGATCCGAGACATCGTGGATGGGCTCCGTCTTATTTCAGTTTCCGTCTTCTTAAGCCTATTTGGATTTGTCTGTACTCAGACCCCTTTGAATGCTTCCGCTGAGATGTAATGATGATATGTTGGGACATGTGTCCTCTGGATGATTGTATTTGCTATCTCTGCCCTAGTGAGGCCCCGTTGCAACTTATTTCAATCTTTTGCGTCTTAGAGATATCTTGTGTTATCATCTTGTTCAAAGCCGTTGACGTACCATGTGTGTATGGTATGAAGTACGTCAATGGTAGTGTCCTGATTTCTACGGGATAGTTTACAACGACGGTGAATAGTAACGATTGGTTGTCACACATAAGTGTTGGCCTACTCGTAAAAGGACGCGGGAGCCGGTAAGCCCCGTAATCCAATCAAAATATTGTTCAGTTCGTACGGTGGGTATCCTCTAGAAGTCCGGGTGCGACAAATGGAACAGAGCCTGTCTGCCTGTAGGATCCCTTTTTACTGGTCGCAGTTGAGTCTAGAAACTATTTTGTAGCTATATAGGAAAAATGAAACGTGAGAGTAGGAATTCTGCCATTTTTCTTCTTTCCCCACCCACCCACCCTTTTCTGGTAAGGAAGTGCAATGTTGTTTTCTGTTCTCACCTAAACTTTCAAGTTAGGATTTCACGTGTTTTGGGTTCTCCGTAGTACCTCAGGAGTTTTTGGTCTCGTGTTTCCCGATGTTGCTTCAATATCTTGTTCTTTTCAACATCCTTTTCGTCCGTTGAACCTTGTTGTTGCTTTCCACTACAGTTCTCTACCGGCGTCTAATCAAAACCTCCCAAATCATCTGCAGATGGATCTCAGGTTCTACCCGCAGGTGGTTCGGATGACTCGTTGTGAGAGCACCGCCGGTTATCCGGAGATGCTGAGAGACATGGTCACTTATCTGGGGTTCCATTGGGCACCAGAGTACCAGGTCTACGAGCAGCAGCGAGAGTTTGACCAGACCTACTACCAGGCTATCGTCTACATTCTGTCAGATGATGGCATGAGCGTTGTCCACCGCTACGAGGCAGTAGGTTCCACAGTGGATATGGCCGTGCAGCAGGCAGCTTACGTGAGTCTCACCGTCCTCCGTGCTGACTACTGGGGGTTTGACGATTCTATCTATCGCCACATCCCCCGTGGTTACATCACGTCAGCGGGAGCTCACTTCACCCTCTACGACAACCTGGATGTCTACGAGCATGATAACACCAGGCTGCACACCACCGCTCAGTTTGTGAGGCACAGTGACGTTGTTGCCACCACACTTTCTCAGGAGTTGGCCTCAGTCAGGGAGCAGCTCTATCTTGCTTTGACTCGTCTGGCTACGTACACCACAGACTTTGTTGGAGATGAGCGCTTTGCCCGTTTCCATCAGACAGTTGGACGTAGTTTGCCAGATGCTGGAGGTTACGAGCCGATCAGAGGTCCACTCCTCAACCTCGGAGCTGGTTACACTGGGATTCCACGCTTTGGAGCACAGGGAGACGACGCTTTCTACTTCACCACACCGAGAGTTGCTCTCAGAGCAGTCCCGATCTACGTGGATCGTCGTTCTACCTACTTCCGTGGGATTCCTCCGCACAGTATCTCTCGTCGTACTACTCACCGCCGTCCTGCGTGATGAGCATGGGAGTACCGATGTATCCATTCCTAGCTATGTTTAGTTATCCTTTGTTTTTCGAACCATGTATTGGTGTGTTGGATATTCTGATGTATTTGAACATGTGATGATGTACCTGTTGGTTATCTATTCATGCGTCGGAATAATCTATCTTTCGGTTACCAAGTCTATCCTTTTCTGTTGTTGTGCTAAAATGCATGTCTATTCAGGATGCCGCCAACAAGGAGCAACCCGCCTGAACCACCTCCGCTCACGGAGCCGTTGACTCAGATGACTCAGGTCGTGGCTCAGATGGCCCAGATCCAGGCTAACCAGCACAACAACCAGAATGCTCCGCGAGTCAGCATCAAGGAGTTTCTGAGTATGGGTCCGAGAGCTTTCGTGGCAACACGTGAGCCTCTGGATGCTGATGACTGGATCAGGGAGATGACCAGGGCTCTGGACATTGCTCACGTTGCTGAGGAGGATAAAGTCAAGTATGCCACCTACCTACTGAAGGGTCAGGCAGCTACCTGGTGGGAGAACTACCAGACCATGAGAGCTGGCTATCCTATCACCTGGGGATGTTTCAAGGATGCCTTCCTGAAGCACCACATCCCAGATGGTCTCATGGAAAGGATGCGTGAGGAATTTTGCTCTCTCAAGCAGGGCAAGCTGGACGTCATTGGCTACCAGAACGAGTTCAATCGTCTCGCTCGATACGCTGGTGATGAGGTATCCACTGAAGCCAAGAAGATGGCAAGGTTCCGCCGAGGTTTTAACCCGGAACTGAAGTACGCTCTCACCAACATCAAGTGCAAGGACTTCGAGGAGCTCGTGAACACCGCGCTCAATGAGGAGAATGGGCGCAAGGCGTTCGAGGAGTCCCGAAAGCACTCGCGTGAGGGTGGTTCCTCCTCCAACATGACCACCCCTCCGCAGAAGCGTCGCATCTGGGTGCCAAATGCTGCTGTCACTAGGGCTCCATATGCCCAAGCTTCTCCAGGCTTTGCTCCCCGCCCACCCAACCCAGCTCAGATGCAGGGTCAGAGGGTTCCAATGGGGCAGCCAAGGCCAGGTCCTTCTCGTGTCGTCACTTGCTACAAGTGCAAGGATACTGGACACTATGCTGATAAGTGCACTCAGAGGCAGCTACCTCCACCTCCTCGCTCCAACACCAACCAGGCAATGGTTCGTGCTGCCCCGGCTAAAGCCTTCAACTCCAACAACAGGCCTGTCGGGAGGACCGCGAGGGTGAATCATATCAAGGTCGACAAAGCTGAGGAAGCTGCTGACGTCGTTCTCGGTATATTACCCGTAAACTCTATTCCAGCTAAAGTGTTGTTTGATACTGGAGCATCGCATTCTTTTGTGTCAAAGATTTTTGCAAAAGCATACAACCTAGTTCTGGTTCCGCTAAGCAATCAAATGACTGTTCACTCTCCGGGACCGCAAATGTTGACTTCCAAGATAAGTAAGGACAATCAGATCCTAATTGGAGGCCGCATATTCCTTGCTTCACTCATGTTACTGGGAAATTCTGACATTGATGTCATTCTGGGTATGGATTGGTTGAAGACCCACAAAGCAAAAATTGACTGTGCTCAAAAGTCAATAACTCTCTCTCACCCTTCAGGCCAGATAGTCTATTCTCCATATGGATCAAGTTCTGTTCAGCTGTTCAACCTTGATGCAAAACCTCTTCCTGCAATTGAAAATGTTCCGGTGGTTTGTGAATTCCCTGACGTCTTTCCAGAAGAGTTGCCAGGGATGCCTCCGGACAGAGCAGTTGAGTTCGTGATCGAGCTTGAGCCAGGTACTGCTCCAATCTCTAAGCATCCATACAAGATAGCTCCTCCTGAACTGAAATTGTTGAAGGAGCAAATCGATATGTACATGGAGAAAGGTTACATTCAGCCTAGTTCCTCCGCTTGGGGTTGCCCAACTCTGTTTGTTGCCAAGAAGGATCAAACAAAAAGACTCGTGGTTGACTATCGTCCTCTCAACGAGAAAACCATCAAAAACAAGTATCCAATTCCTCCTATCGATGATCTTTTTGATCAGCTTGCTGGAGCCTCAATATTCTCAAAGTTGGACTTGAGGATGGGTTACCATCAGATAAAGATCAGAAAGGAAGATATTCCTAAAACAGCTTTCACCACTCGGTACGGTCTATATGAATACACCGTCATGTCCTTTGGTCTCACCAATGCACCGGCGACCTTCTCAAGACTCATGAATTCTGTCTTCCATGAATACCTCGACAAGTTCGTTGTGGTATATCTCGATGACATTCTAGTCTAGTCAAAATCCGAGGAAGAGCACGGAGAACACCTTCGTCTCACTCTCATGAAACTTCGCGAGCATCGTCCATATGCCAAGTTCTCCAAATGTGAGTTCTGGATTCCAAAAGTTGCTTACCTTGGTCATATCATCTCTGCCAAAGGCATAGCCATTGACCCGGAAAAGGTTAAGGCAATTGTTGATTGGAAACCCCCTAAGACGGTGAAACAAGTCAGAAGTTTTCTTGGCTTGGCTAGCTATTGCCGTCGTTTCGTCCAAAACTTTTCCAAGATTGCCAAACCTCTCACTGATCTCACAAAGAAGGACAAGAAGTTCGTTTGGACTCCATAGTGTGATGAGAGTTTCAATCTCCTGAAGGCTAAACTCACTTCCACCCCAGTTCTGGTTGGCCCAGATACTACCAAACCTTTCCAGATATTCTGCGATGCATCTCTCCAAGGTCTAGGTGTAGTTCTTATGCAAGAACGTCATATTGTGGCTTATGCTTCACGTCAGTTGAACCCACATGAGCAAAACTATCCCACACATGATCTTGAACTTGCAGCAGTTGTGTTTGCCCTCAAGAAATGGAGACAATACTTGTTGGGTAACAAAACTGAAATCTTTTCCGATCATAAGAGTCTGAAATACATCTTTACTCAGCCAGATCTGAACCTCAGGCAAAGGAGATGGATTGAGAAGATTAAAGACTTTGATCTCACCATTTCTTACACTCCAGGCAAGGCTAATGTTATGGCCGATGCTCTCAGTCGCAAATCCTATTGCAATAACCTCATGATCATGGAAAGCCAACCTCCACTTCATGAAGAATTCCAGAAGCTGAACCTTGGTCTTGTCCCTCAAGGTTACCTTGCTAGTTTGACAGCCAGTCCAACTCTCAAGGACAAGATTCGTTCTGAACAACTTCGTGATACTGAAATCAAGAAGATTGTAGAGCACATCAAGGAAGGCAATGATAAACTCAAGTCCTTCTCAATTGATGACAAGGGAACTGTGTTCTTCGAAGGACGCATTGCAGTTCCTCAGATTCAAAGTCTCAAAGATGTCATTCTCAAGGAGGCTCATGAAACTCCTCTCTCCATTCACCCTGGAAGTACAAAGATGTACCAAGATCTCAAGACTCTGTATTGGTGGACTGGCATGAAACGTGAAATTGCTCAATACGTTTCTGAATGCGACGTTTGTCAACGTGTTAAGGCAGCCCATCAGAAAACAACAGGTCTACTCCAACCTCTGAAAATTCCTGAGTGGAAGTGGGACATGATTGAAATGGACTTCGTTACTGGGTTTCCAAAGTCCAAAAAGGGCAACGATGCAATCTTCGTTGTTATTGATCGTCTCACTAAGGTAGCTCACTTCTTTGCTGTCAAGGAAACTATCTCAGCTAGCCAGTTAGCAGAGCTCTACACAGCAAAAGTTGTTCCTCTTCATGGTGTTCCATTGGAAATAAGCTCAGATCGTGGAAGTATCTTCACTTCTCATTTCTGGAAGAGTTTCCAAGAGGCATTGGGCACCAAACTTCTGTTCAGCACAGCTTATCACCCTCAGTCTCAGGGGCAAGTCGAAAGAGTCAATCAGATTCTCGAGGATATGCTCATAGCATGTGGTCTCTCCTTTGGCATGAAATGGGAGGATTGCCTTCCATATGCTGAATTCTCCTACAACAACAGCTACCAGGCAAGCCTAGGCATGGCACCATTTGAGGCACTGTATGGTCGCAGATGCAGGAGTCCAATCAATTGGTCTGGAGCTGGTGAACGTTCACTCTTAGGCCCTGACATTGTTAAGGAAGCCGAGGAGAAAGTTCGTATCATTCGTGACAATCTCAAGATTGCTCAGTCTCGTCAGAAGAGCTATTATGATAGCAAGCACAGGGATATGATCTATGCACCTGGTGACAAGGCATATCTCCGTGTAACTCCCCTCAGAGGCACTCATCGTTTTGGTGTGAAAGGAAAGCTTGCACCAAGATACATTGGTCCTTTCAACATTCTCTCAAGACGTGCGGAAAATGCCTATCGTCTTGAACTTCCAGAAAAACTATCCAAGGTGCACGATGTGTTCCACGTGTCACAGCTCAAGAAGTGTTTCAAAGATCCAGATCGTGCAGTTGATCATGATTCCATTGAACTGCAAGATGATCTATCTTATGAGGAGCACCCTGTTCGTATTCTCGATGAGACCGAGCGTAAGACTCGCAACAAGAGCACCAAGTTCTTGAAAGTGCAGTGGTCTCATCATTCCGATAAAGAGGCAACGTGGGAGACCGAAGAGGATCTTCGCAAGAAGTATCCGGACCTTTTCACTTCTCAGTAAGGAATCTCGGGGCGCGATTCCTTCAAGGGGGGCGTTTTGTAACATCCCAAGTATGAAAATACCCCTAGAATGTTTGATTTCTTGTTATTAAAGTATTGCATCATGTCATCATGTTTATTTCATTGTTTGCATTTGTTACTATTTGTTTTGCATCTGTTTTATCTTGTTTCCATAATGGAACCCAAACAAATACAAATGATTTATTTCATACTTGCTCTGTTACAACATTTGGAATAAAATCACAAACAAAAACAACCAATTTGTCTCATATTATTCCATGTTGATCAACTAATAAAATGGTGCTTTATTTTCACTAATTAATTCCAAATTGCTTTCAAATTCAAATCAAATCTTTAAATCAGCACCTAATTTGGAAATTATAAAAAATACCAAATCATTCTAATGTTTTTAATCCAATTAATAATAGGGTTCACCCTATTGAGTTGTTGTTTTCTATATTAATTAACAAATTATTCCAATTCAAACCAAATGTATTCAAACAGAACCCAATTTGAAATTATAAAAATAATAACCAAAACCTTTTTTTTACTCTTTGTTTCCAATTAAATCATTTGGGTCACTTTATTAAAGTGTTGGTTTTAATAATCATTTTAAATATTCAAAATCATCTAATTTGGTTTATTTTCCAAACAGCAAGTAAAAATTTGAAATTCCAAAAACCTAAATTGCCAACTGATAGATTTTGAGATAACAATTCCCCATGATTTTTGTCAAAATTTTTAAAACTAAAAAACCCTATCAAATGTTTCCATTTTCTATTGCTACAAAAAAAAACAGAAAGCAAAAAAAATAAAAAGGAAAGAACGCGCGCGGCAGCTAGCCTAGCACCGCCAGCCCACCTCTTTAGCGCGGCCCAGCCCGTTACCGCGCCGCGTACCGGTTCGATTAGAACCTCTTCGTCGTCCTCCGCGGTACGGCGCCCATCGGAGAGCGCCACGGCGGCAGTACGGCACGCTCCGACGGCCACCAGCCACTCTAGAGTCCTATAAGAGCCCCACGGACCCAGCGCAGCTAGCCCTAACCCTAGAACCTAGCTACCTACCCGCGCCGCCAAGTTTCCTTCTCTCTGTCGCCGTTCCCCTCTCGGTTTCCTTCTCACCGGCGAGCTCAACCTGAACCCGCCATGATCGCCACCGCACCACCCACCCACCTGCCTCTCTGAGCTCGGGAATCAACCCACCGCTTCTTCCTCTCCACGTTGGACACCGGAGGGAGCACGCGGATCCACTGGAGCCACGCCGTCGTCTTCTTCCACGCCGCCGTCGCCTCCGTAAGCCGTGCGTCACCGAGCCTCTGCGTCCTCTGCAAACGGTGGTGAGCCACGTGATCTCCTCTCCTCTCTGTGGCATCCGTGCACACGCACTGCACACCTCCAGGTCCAGCACCTCACCTTCGCCCGGCAGCCACCCGTCGTAGATCAACGCCGGCGAGCAGCGCTGTTTCTGTCAGGTTCAGTTTCAGCGCGCGCAAAGTTCAGTTAAGGGCTAGATCTGAACGTTATCATGTCCGCGTTTCGTTCTCTGTCGAAACTGACGAGAGCAGCGCAGCGGTAGCCAGGCAGTGCGCGCAAGGGCGAGCTCGCGAGTTCGAGCCGTGGGCTCGCGGGATTTCCCCCAACTTTTTTGCCACCGTGCTGACAGGGAGGGCCCCCTGTCAGCCACTCCCTAGTCACGTGGGCACAGCGAGACCGTGTGGCCCGCTGGCAGTGGCGGGGTAGATTCCCCAGTGCGTGTAAAAAGTTTGCTAACTATCTGTTTTACAAAATCAGCCCTTTATTTTAACAGTTTAGTCCCTCAAATTAATTTGACCATAACTTTAGTTTTATAACTCCAATAAATGAAAATAAAATATGTGTGCTAGTCTAAATCAAATTGTCTAACTGTTGGTATCAATTGTTTCCTGTTTTGAATTTTCAAAATGCAATTCAAATTTGAATTCAAATAATTCAAATGCAATTTGCTAAATTCAATAACTAATTCATTATTAATCCAATAAATGCAAATAAAATATGTTTTCCATACCATTTTGAATAACCTATTCAAATATAAATTTTGTTTCATGGTTTGAATAATTTAAATTGCCTAAATAATTTAATCCTTGTTTAATTCATTTAAATTTGATAAAATCATAACTTGCTCAATATAAAATAATTTTGAACATGCAAAATATGTTTTCAAACCATCAAAGTGTGAACTTTTCAAATGTGAATTTGAATTTATGTTTTGAATAAATAAAATTCAAATAATATTCAAAATTGTTTTAAATTCAATTAACACTTGTTTAATATTGTTTAAGTCATAATAAATTCATCCTAATTCCAATTTCAATATTTGAAACATGTAATCCAACTAAAATTTGATGTTCTTTTCAAATATAAATTTTGTTAATTGTTTTGCACACTTTAACTTGATGAAAACAACAATTGTTTGTGTGACATCTTTAAGTAACCAAAATTTCCAACTTAATAAATAATTTTTCCAAACTTGTTTTATTCTTTTACCACTTGCATCTATTGTTGTTATCTTGTTATTATCATCATGCATGCATCATGGTAATAAATTCTCACATGATAATTAAATTATAGATCATTTGTTTCCACTTAATCCATGGACCTTTTGCCATATGCAATCCAATTGCATATGGGTCCATTTAAATTGTGTTATCATGTTAACTAGTTTATTTTGATGCAACCATTAACTTGTCATGCATCATCTTTGATTGTGCACTATGCCATGATAATGATTGTTTATATTTCTGTCTTGTTTGTTTGCTTCTTCTCGAATAGACGACGACGTTGAGACAGACGATCTTTACAGCACCCCTTCTGAGGATCTAGCTCAGTACCCGGCTACTGAGTTTGCAGGCAAGTTATCACTCACATGAACCACTGTGTTCCTTTCAACCTTGGTTACCGATACTTTCCGTTGTCTATTTCTGCTAGCCTTAGTAGTAGTTGTTTCTGTTACGAACCTATCACATGAATCCCTGAACCCTGATATTGCCTCACCACCACTCCTACACCCTTTGTTTGAGCCAGTGTCTTACTAGCATGCTTAGGTTGTTTTGCTCGAGTCTGTTACCCGTTACTTTCCGTTACTATATTTTCATTATGTTCTGGGGGCTCGAGGTTTAATCAAGCAATCAATCATGCTAATGTTATTACTTAATAATAACTTGATGATAAGGCACCGGCAGGAGGCCCTGTGTGGTTTTGAGGCCTGCTAGTGTCGACCATAATAGGAAAAGGGTCTTGTCTACTGATCCATGATGAGCGCACTACCCGCATGTGGGAAGCGAGTATGGGCGCCCCCCTCAATTTGATTCGATTCGCATCTCGTCCAAATCATCTCATTTAGTTCGTGTTTTCCATTTGCCGCATGCATGTTTTTGCGAGCCCAGCGCAGGGTGGAACTTTCGTAGTCGGCATATAGGGGGACACGTTCTTAGAGTGCTATGAGGGTCCATTTTCTTCTGGGCTCGATTAGCCGTGCGCCCAAGGTGCTTTGGGCTTGATGCGAAGAAGAGTTGAGTTGTGTTGAGTGCCCCGCTTGGTGGGAGGCATCCCATCTGGCGGGTTATTCAAACGTGTACGGCCAAATTGGTGCAACCCTGCAGGGATAATCTTCTCGAGAAGCCGTGTTTTCCGCGGTTATGGTTAACTTGGTGAAAGTAATGGCTAACAAGTACTCAGGACAACTTAAACCTAATGATTCACAATCTCACACCCAATGATTAACAACTTGACTAGTAATAGGATTATTGACACAATAACTTGATTCATCATTAATCCCACTGTGTGAGTTATCCTCGGATTGCTTCTTTGGATAAGGGGCGAGATCCAGGATGGGTTTGTTTGATGTTATCTTTCAGTTGGTTACAATACTCGATCTTATCTCCTTTCTGTTAGTCTGAAGTGGTAGAATCTCTGTAGTTGGTTAGCGCAGCCAGTTGCAGCATCTGTTATATCCCCTTCCTTCCGTTGAACCCAAGTCATCTGTACTTGGTGTTGACGGGTTACACTTTGGTGAACTGTGAGTCTTGCTTGCCAGTACGTCTATGTACTGACCCCTTTGGGGCTGTGGTTTCCGCAGACTACGCTTACGAGGATCCAGGTGACGGCTACTACGTGGAGTTTGACGAGGCTGCTGACGAGTAGTTAGCGGACCCGGGTAGGATCCGAGACATCGTGGATGGGCTCCGTCTTATTTCAGTTTCCGGCTTCTTAAGCCTATTTGGATTTGTCTGTACTCAGACCCCTTTGAATGCTTCCGCTGAGATGTAATGATGATATGTTGGGACATGTGTCCTCTGGATGATTGTATTTGCTATCTCTGCCCTAGTGAGGGCCCGTTGCAACTTATTTCAATCTTTTGTGTCTTAGAGATATGTTGTGTTATCATCTTGTTCAAAGCCGTTGACGTACCATGTGTGTATGGTATGAAGTACGTCAATGGTAGTGTCCTGATTTCTACGGGATAGTTTACATCGACGGTGAACAGTAACGATTGGTTGTCACACATAAGTGTTGGCCTACTCGTAAGAGGACGCGGGAGCCGGTAAGCCCCGTAATCCAATCAAAATATTGTTCAGTTCGTACGGTGGGTATCCTCTAGAAGTCCGGGTGCGACATTATGCACATAGCAAATATTCATTGTGATCTCTCTTTTTCTAATGTTGAATTGTGAGCTTCAATGTCGAGAATTGGCAATGCACCCAAGATACATCTCCGCGGTTGCATACCATGATCTCTTACATGGTGGCCTAGGCCACCAACCTCTTCGTTTCGAAGAGTTGGATCTTAGTTGGGTTTTACTTGACATTTCATTGCATTTCTTGGCTTTTTTCCCTTCTAAGTGTTCTGTCATAGGAAAATCCCACTCAATTGGTCTTTTGATGGTTTGATTCTTGCTTTTGAGAGGGATAAGTACTATTTTCAGTTCGATGTTACTATCCTAAGCCATTCTATCAAAAAGCCATCTTTTTCTAGCACTTGTGTCTTTCCGTTGAAACGAGGAAATTTCGGATCAGAAGGAAGCCGGAATTTCCGGTCCAGTTTTGGACCGGAATATCCGGGTGTACCGGAATATCCGGTTCAAACTTGAACCGGAATATCCGGTTCGGCAAAAATCACAAAAAACTGGAGCCCGACGGGGAAGAGGCAGTTCGTGCCCTTTTCCCCATCTGCTCTCCTCCACCCCAAAACGCCGCCGCTCTGATTCTTGGCCTCCCGGGCTGTTTCCTCCGCGGGATCTTCAAGCTTTGGCCCAGATCTCGTTCCCCTCATCCTTAGGAACGTTTCCATCCAAGCATCTTCCTCCATGGATTCCGGTAATGTTCAATCTCGTTGAATCTTGGTGCCATAACCATACCACTCCATGGATTTGTGTTTTTGTTGACAATGCTTGGTATAAATTGTTCCTTAGAGGTCCCTTTGCATGCTAGATACAATAGAGTAGATTCACATGTCACCGATCTACTTTTGAAGTCTAGATCTAGATTGATTTTGTGCTGTTTTCGCACTACCGGAATATCCGGTCCACGACTGAACCGGAATATCCGGGTCCACCGGAATATCCGGTTCAGTTTTGAACCGGAATATCCGGCTATGTCCAGTACCGTTTGAGAACAGCCCAAAATTAATCCGTGCTAGATTTCTACTTAGATTAATACCTGGAATCTTTTCTACTGTTTTTATGCATGCTTCATCCGTTGCTTGACACTAGTGCACTCATCTTTTGCTATCCTTCTATTGTCTTGTTTCACAGGTGGTGGTTCTGACAGGCGTGCTAGCAAGCGCCCCAAGCAGGTTTCCGCTAAGCCCAAGAGGAAGACTCGGCTCAACTATAAGACCGACATCTCTGTCCCGGATTTCTCTGTGCTCAGGGAGAAGGATGTCTACCTCGCTCCTCGTGTTGCTAATATTGATCCTCGGTTATGGAACTTGGAGCAGTCATACATCTATGCTGATATCTACTGTGACTTCCGTCACCCTGTCCGTTTGATGCAACCTTTTGACTTTGCTGCTCGCAAGGAGAAAGAGGAGTTTGCTGATGCCGCGAGTATTGTTGAGCGGTTTGGGCTTGTGAAGCTCATGGAGACCCAGTGCAACTACAACACCCAGCTCGTCATGCAGTTTATGTCTACTTTGGTGTGCATCAATGATCAGGTGTGCTATCTCAAGTGGATGTCTGAGTCCACTCCTTGTGAGGTTTCCTTCACCAGATTTGCACGTCTCCTTGCGTACTCTTACAGCTCTCACCCTCCTGTTGGGCGCCGTGTGCATGAGGTTGATAGGCCTAGGAGGAGGTGGCCATGGCTGAGTTATATGCTCCTGGATTCACTATTGGGGGCAATGAGGGACTTCTTCCCCTCTATGATCAGCTGGTGCGTATCTTCAGATCCTTCCTTGTGCCGAGTGGAGGTAATAATTATGCTCTCACCACTCCTATATGCAACCTTCTGATTCTGGCCAAGGAGTGCATGGAGGATGAGGATCCGACTGCTTCTTATTCTGTGGATGTTATGGACATCATTTATCACGAACTGTACACTGCTATGATTGGTGGAAACACCATTCCCTATGGTCCGTATATCATGATGCTCATCAAGCATGGGATGCGGAAGGAGTATACGGAGCTACCTATGGTTGAGCACAAGGTCAAGAAGCTGTACGTCAAGAGGAAGAAGAAGACAGCTGCTGCTACTCAGGATGCTCCTTTTGAGGGTGGTTCCTCTATGGGAGGTCCCACTAGTGGTTCTCAGCCTGCGTCCATTCCTGGTTCTAGCACTATGCGCCATGTCAGGAAGCTTTCCTGGTTTCAGCGCAATGTGCTCTGCATGAAGGTGGACATCCACAAGGAGCGGTACAGGGCCTATTGCAGAGACACTACCATGGCGAGCACCCAGAGTCAGATTCTTCACCACGTGAGTGGTGCTACTGGTGATCTGCCTACTCCTCTTACTGCTCAGTCCTACTCTGCTTGGTCTGCTGAGGATAGCACTCCTTAGGAGCGCATTGAGGCGGCTCTCCGGGCTACTCAGGCTTCTACCTCTGGAGCTGCTTATGATGATGAGGAGGATGAGGACGAGGCTTCTGATGATGAGCGTGAGGCACATGGAGAGTCCGAGACGTCTGCTGGCGAGTCTCCTGAGCACTCTGATGCTTAGACCGTGTTTGGGTTGTTAGCTTAGTTATTTCCCTCCTTTTTGGTGTCTGGATGCCAAAGGGGGAGAAGTAGCTACTAGACTACGGGATTTGCATGGGTTCGGGCACAAGCGTATGCGTTTATCATTTCTTGAGAGCTTGTGTCCATTTTAGTTTCTTCGTTTTCTTGAACCTTGTCCGTTTATTGTCTCGTTTGAATTTTAGTTTCTTCGTTTTCTTGAACCTTGTCCGTTTATTGTCTCGTTTAAACTATGTGTGCTATTGTGTGTGAGACTATGTTGGATTTTATCATGGATTATCTATGTTAGTGTCTATATGGTTATCTATCTTATATGTTGAGGATATTATCTATTGTTGTGCTTGGTTATTCTTGGATATATTATCTTCGCACAAGGTATATACTTCTATCTTATTCTCAACCTATTGATGATATTGTTACTTTGGCATGGTTGCTACTTGTTGGAAATTACTCCCCATATATCATTGCATCTATTTGCATTTGAGGCAAACAAAAGATATGCATAGAGATAGGGGGATACATTCCATTTTGTTTCAAACATGTTCTAGTCAAGGTTTATTGCAAATCTTAGTATTGTCATGTAACACCAAAAAGGGGGAGATTGAAAGTGCATTTCGTTTTCCCAGTGTTTTGTGTGTTAGTTAACAATACTAAGTACATTATTTATCAAGGTGTTAAGCGTGCAGGTGTTATACTTAACATAGGCATCGATCACCGAAAAGTCGGTGAAGTTTGGCCTGAGTGTTTTGGGACAGAACACAACCGGATTATTTGGAGCCGGATTATTCGGAGGAGCCGGATATTCCAGTCTGGAGAATTCTGGCCCAGTTTGCTCACAGAGATGAGCCAGATTATTTGGAACCGGATTATTCGGAGGAGATGGATATTCCGGTCTGGAAAAATATGGACTAGTTTCCTCACAGAGATGAGCCGGATTATTTGATCTGGATTTTTCATCTCGGACCGGATATTCCGGTTGTTGGTATTGTTGCTCGAAAATGGCTAAGGACTGGAAGATTTTCTCACAGCAGTGAACTGGATTATTTGTACAGGATTATTCCGGAGGAGCCGGAATATCTGGTACAGCTGCCTGCGCCCCACAGCACCGAGCCGGATTATTTGAACCGGATTATTCCGGGGCAACCGGATAATCCGGTTCAGGACTGCAGGATCTCGTGGAGAAAGCAGACCGGATATTCCGGTCCAAACTTGGACCGGATATTCCGGTCCCCTTTTTCCTGCACAACGACTAGTTGTGAGGAGGGGCTATAAATACCCCTCCTCTTCTTCCCCAAGATCTAGTTCCTCCTCTTAGCATTTATGAGCATTTAAGAACTCACCAAATCCCTCATAACTCCCAATCCCTCCACCCAATCTTGAAGATCTTTGGAGGATTGAAGGAGAAGGCCCCGATCTACATCTTCACCGAGCCGTTCTTCATTTCCCCCTCTCTAGCTTGAGGGATCTTGCCTAGGGTTTCCTCTTGTGGAGAACCTAGGCATCTTGATACTTGTTGTTGATTCAAGAAGAGTTGGGAGCCCCCAATTTTGTTGTGGGTGTGTGCCCCAAGTTGTTTGTAAAGGATTCGATCCCCGCCTCAAAGGGGTTCAATAGTGGAAGGTGAACTAGGCCTTCGTGGCGAAGTTCATCGGAGAATAGGGTGAGGCCTTTGTGGCGTTGAGTAGGCCTTCGTGGCAAGCTCACACCCCTCCAACGAGACGTACTCCCCTAAAAAGGAGGAACTCGGAAATACATCGCGTCTCCGTGTGCTTCACCTTGGTGACCTCGTTCCCTCACTCTCCTTACTTATCGCTTGCATTGTGTTTATCATTATCCTTGTCATATATGTAAATTCACCATAGCTGCATTATCTAGAGAATTTACCTTTGTGTCAAGCCTAAATCGAAAGAAAAATTAAAATTGGTCGTAGCACCTATTCACCCCCCTCTAGGTGCCCATACTTTACTTTCAGAAGCTACAGAAAGCCGGCTCTTCTGCGGAACTTGGCGGACCACAGTTACAGCTTGAGGACAAAATGGCATCCTACGCTCACCCGGAGAAACATAACCCGGGCATAGATCCTTCAGTTTCACTTTCTCTGCAATGGTGCAAGCCTGGAACCGACACTCCTTCTCGATTCGGGCGAAGTCTTTCATGTCGTACTTGGACATGCCCGCTTTATACTCTGGGAAGCCCTTCACAAGAAGATCCGGATCCAATTCCGGGTGATAGGATTTGGCCAGGGACATAACCTTGATGGCTCCATGGGGAAGGATGACACTTTGTGCTCTTCTATCCATTGAGGGACTTGAGTCAGCTCCACCAGCATGTCACCAAGCCTCTTAGGAGGATTGTCCTAGTTCCTGACGGCTTTAATACATTCTCCACCTCCAACATACAACTGCCGGATCAAGGTGAACAAAGCCTTCAGTTTCAGGTCAGGAAGTTGGAGGTTATTGCCATGCATTCTGCCTACAGGTTATAAGAAAATTTCTGATCAGAACCAAGCTATTGATAACAAGGCACATGAGATATTGGATTAGAAAAACAATGCATTGACAAAAGGATAATGAACCGGAAAAACTTACCAAACACACTGCGGTGATATCTCTTAGCAGATCTTTGACCTTGGTGAAGTTGGTCCGGGTTTCCTCCAAGTATTTCTCAGCATTTTCTGCTCTGGTTATAAGAGCCCTTTCCCGGTTTTCAAAATCCTGTTGGAGAACATACCAAGGTTTGGCAGCCTCGGTGATTTGATCTTCTAGCTCCTTCTGCCGGGTCCTGGCCTCTCAGTTTTCTTAGCCTCTTGTGCTAGCAGGCTCTTCAAATTTGAAACCTCCTTTGGCGAGGAGGACTCAAGATTCTGAAAATTATTGGTTACATCGGAACGAATTATCATAAGTTTTCAGTCATAACTTGAAGAAATCCCGGTTTATAGCAGTATATCCCAACATATGGATAAGTCCCGAGTAGCTGCAGGATGGCAAACCCGGCACTTGGGGGCTACACTATTTAAGATTCAAGCATTGGATTATAGGTTATGATTAAGTCCCAGGTTGCTGCAGGCTTGCAACCCGACACTTGGGGGCTACACTATTTCAGCCTAAATTGTGGTGGTTAAAAGTAAAGGCAGAACAAGTCTCGGTTTACAATAATATTGTAAACCGGCACTTGGGGGCTACAGCTATTCATTTTAAAATGTTCAATGGTAAATCTTCAAGTATATATTACAAATATAAACTGGAAGATTGAGGCTACAGGTTATGGATATCAAGGTTACCTCATATTTCTTCTTCAGAAACTCTATAATTCCATCGGCGCGGCGCCGATTCTCAGAAAGTTCCTGCGCCAGGGTATCAAAATCATGGCCTTCAATGTTGAGGCTAGAGGGAGCCCTCTTTTCTTCCGGTTTAACCTTCAGGTCCTCTGTGATTTTAGAAAGCACAGTGGAAGTCCCAGTAACCAAGGCAGCTTGAGACCCGGTTATGACTAAATCTGGATCAACAACGTGTATATCTTCAACTGGAGGATCATTAGTCGGCGTGTTATCAACCGGATTCACCTCCTCTTCAGTATCTTCAATCATGGTATCAACATGACCCGACGATCGAGCAGCCGGTTCGTCTTCTTCTTCTCCAAGAACCCTATCCTCGAGGTTTGCAGCAGGAGCAGCAGACGAAATAGGGTTCACCTTTAGCACAGCTTGAGCTCTGCAAGGAAAAGAGAGTTATAAGCCGGATTGAGTGACTAAACATTAGTAAGTGACGCACAAAAAGTAGAAAGGTTAGCATACCCAGAGTTAATGGAAAACTCACTGGCCCCGCTAAAATGGGATGAGTCGGAGTTTGGAGAATCTGAATGAAAAGGACGACTCAGCTCAGGCCTGATTTTTCCGGCCAAAGGATGTGAACAAGTAGGTGAAAATTGAGCCTTCGAAACCTGGCGGAGAGGAGTTTTCTCATGCAAACCTGCTTCCATTTCACTTGAGCCGGAGCTCCGGGTCCTTCTTCTTTTGCTACCTTCTTCATCATCCTGCGTTTTCTCTGTGTGTGAGGATGGTTTCAAGGGATTTTTTGACAGTCTAGAGATAGGCACCTTTGCGACAGCTTGCCGGGTCCTCTTTTGGCCAGCAGGAGACTCCTTCTCAGCCACCACGTTGGAACCAGTGATGGGAGTAGATGGGTTGAGATCCAGCCTAATCTGATCCGGAGCTTCCTGACCCAGCGCTTCTTCACCAGCCTGTCCTTCGCCTAACCCAGCGCCCTCTTGTTCTGCCTGTTCATCCTGCGAGTAATCAGCGCCAGCAAATTGGTTGTGCAAGTGACCGAGGGAGTCAAATTCAGAAATCTCTTCCGCTTCGTTACTTTGCTCCTCTGATTCTTCGTCCTCAAGAGGAGAAGCTTGCTCTTCTGTGGTAATCCAGAAGGGGTCCGTGACCTGTGAACCGGACAACGTCGAAGTTAGAACCTACACAGTTTAAAGGAATGAAAATTACTTATAAAACAAAAAGTATAGCAACTTATGGGAGGAGCCGGGTTAGAATCGCAAAAGGGATCCAGGCCAACGTCAAAAAACCTATATTGTTTTATTCCAACCAGGAGCTTGAGGAAAGTCTCCATATCAGATTTAGATACTGGAGACTCGGAATAATGCATGTGATCTGCTAAACCGGTGTGTTCATGAAACAGCTAGTTCCTGATGCTCAGAGGTTGAATGCGCCAGTCCACCCAAGTTTTGGTTAAGTCTAAACCGGTAAGCCCATGAACTATCAAGGAAGTTACGCGCTTCAAGAGGGGCCAAATTTTGACTCGATCAGAGGGTTTGGCGTAGGAGTTCATGGTGCTGGTATAAACCAGATGTTCAGGGCGATAACCCGGAAGCGCCGGTTCACCTTTGGGAGATGTGTCTTTTATGTAGAAGAAGGATTTTTGCCATAACTTAGGATGACTAGAGAGGGGAATGCCCGGGTAGGCGATGTATTTCCGCCTCTGAAAGGAGACACCACCACAATGGATAAGCTCGCCCCCGGCTACTTCCGGGTGTTTATTGCAATAAAAATACTCGAGGAAGAGATCTAAGTTAGGTTCTACTTGGAGATAATCTTCGCAGAGAACTACGAAGTTACTAACATTGAGGATAGAGTTTGGTGGAAGATCCTGAAGGTGGAGACCATAGTAATTGAGGAGCCGGCGGAAAAAGTGAGAGCCGGGTGGGCGAAACCCACGGAGAATCTGGGCTTCGATGACAATTACCTCGCCTGGCCTTGGTTCAGGTCGGGTATCGTTTCTTGGGGCCCTCCACTTCAAATTCTTCGGGAGTAAGCCCGAGTCCTCCGTCTCAGTCAACCGGCCTTGAGTCATTTCTGACTTGCACCAGTTAACTTGCATCACAAACAGGCCAAGCTTAGCCGAAGCAGAACCGGAAGCGCCTCCGTCCTTTCTCTTTTTTCCGGCTCCTCCGGGTTTGGATGCCTGGCTCTTCTCCTTCACCATGGTCGCGACGAACGCCGGCGATGCTCCGGCTGCGGCGGCGCGAGAGGAGGAGTGAAGCTCTCGAGCTCTTGATCGGAGGAAGAAGACGAAGTGGAAGCTCGGGGGGGCGAATGAACCCTGAGGACCGTACAGTGGAGTATTTATAGGTGGAGGCCTAAACTCTAGGGTCAGGTGGTAATTTTGCACAGAGGCCCCTCAAGATTACTCATTTTACAAGAAAAACGTAGGCAGATTGGATCTATAGGAGGATATTTTTTTTAGAGGAAAATACATTAATTGCGTGGAGAAAAATCCGGGTTAAATGGAGATATCTTCTGGTTCAGGAGATCTGGGAGATGAAGACGCAGGAGTTATCTTTTCAAAAAACGGAAAGATATGATCCTAAAGATAAAGAGCTTAACCCGGGAAATCCGGATCGGATATTTTTTGAAGGTTATCTTATAAAGACAAATGATTTTGCCTGGCTTGCGCTCCAAGAAGTTTAACATGAACATCGTAAGTTTTGACTTAAGTGTTCACGTTAACCTGGGGGCTAATGTTGGGGGAATAGGTGAGGGGGAGCCTCCCCTACCCTTCATATAAACCGGAATCCACTTTGTGGGGCTCAAGATGGTTGGTCCGGTTTATAGTAAGGAAGTCCGGATCATGATGGTCATTCTGAAGAAAGAAGGCCCGGGTTACCTAGCCCGTAACCCGGAGAAGACAGAGGACTGGCTCAGAATCCTAGTGGGGAGGCGCAAGGGCCCAAGGCCTGGAGGTCAGCCTAAGGCCGGACAGAGACGACCAAGTCACAGCAGAACTGGCACAGGATGACCTAGAACCGGATATGACTAGGACTCCAATAACAGGTATAACCCGGATCCTTTGTAACCCGGGGGACTTGGCCACTATATAAGGCGAGACCCTGGGATGTAGAAAGATAAGCTCTAAGTCAATAGCAAGGTAACTCGAGACATCGATAGCTGGAATCGCCTTTTATAATCGAGACGTTGTTTCCTGATAGTAAGAAGGCAGGAGTAGGTTTACCCTCAATCGAGGGGCCGAACCTAGGTAAACTCGCGTATCTCGTTGAAGATGAAGTCCATCACATCAATCTTGTGGCGCTCAGTATCCTCAAGATCTCCCTCGGTGAAGGTCAGGAAGGCATGGTGCATGAGGTTAACCAAACCGCCACGGATCTCATCATTGTTGCCACCGCTAGGGGCAATGGTCTCCCGGAACATGCGCAAGAGGATGTCATAGATAGCATAGAGGCCCTTGGCAGAACCCACATCACCACGAGGACCATACAGCTCAACGAACTTGTTCTTCTCATACTCCATGCCATGGATGTGCATGCGAGCACCCTGAGGGACATTGAGGCCAGCAAACGAACACCCGGGCTCAGTAGCAAAATCATGGAACGTGGCAGTGAGCAAGTGGGGGCCAGACATCCAAGACGTACCAATCTCCTCAGACTCATCAATAACCAGGGTGGCGAAGAACTGTTGGATGAAGGTGGTGTTGTAGGAGCATTTGGTCTCCATGAGAGGACGCATACCAAGAAGCTTAGCAAGATTGACAGAGTTGCTGAAATAGGTAGGATTGGCAGCCATGTGAGCAAAGTTGATGCACTTCATTGGGCAGACTGGCTTGCTCATCAAGGTGTAAACTTGCTTGAACAGAGTCTCCTGCTCCACATGCCAGAAGCAAGAATCAATAGTCGGGTCCTGAGGACCCTCAGTGTACCAGGCCTTGGAGCGCCATGCCTTGAACTCAGATGGACATGGTGGCTAGATTGAGAACACTCTTGCCCTGTTCCTTGGCCGCACGACGAGCAGCCCTGTCGGCATTGCGCTGACGCCCATACTACCGTAGTTTATCACGCTGACGCTAATGAGTCACGACCTCATCAACATACACTCCATCTTCATTCTCGCGAAAAGTGTGCCACCTGCGAGAGCTAGTAACCTTCTTGGGCCTAGAGCTTGAACCATCTGCGAGAAAAGCGAAATAAAACGCAAAGAAAATCAACAAAACATCAAAAATGGAGCTCACATCTTGAGGAATGGAATAATGATATCTATGTAAAAGATTCAGAGCAGGCCGGAAATTCCGGACCTTGCTGAAATTTCCGGGGGAATTTCGTCCCTAGAAAATGTGCATGAGGGTTATGAATTCGAGCCTGCAATGAATCTAAAACGAGGAAGGAGAACAAGGGGAGGAACACAAGTGAAAATGTGGACAGGTAAGGGGAAGTTCCAACCCTAAACTTGTGGGAGACTGAATCTATCGAGATCTAATCTACCGAAAAACCCTAGAATGCGGAGAAAACATGACACGTACCGGGATCCATGAATGGGCACGGATGTGCAGTCTCTTGATCTGCATAGGGAAGCCGGAAGACGAGGAAGGGAGGCGATGGGGCCTCCCGGAGAGCTCTGAGGCGGCGGCTGCGGTTGGGGATGAAGTGGAGGCGACGGGAGGGCAAATGAATCTGGGAGAGCCCCTCCCGTCGCCTATTTATAGGCCCCAGCCGCTTACCTCGGAATATTCTGGTGTTAAGGCCGGAAATTTCCGGGGGCCGGAGATTTCGCCCGGAAATTCCGCCCCAAAAATCAGGGGTGCCTTCTACGAGGGGGCATAGCGGGCTGGGGTTGAGTTTCAAGGGTAATCTCGAAACCCGGAAATTTTTGGCCTTAAGACACGGAATATTCTGGCCCCCGAATATTTATCCCAGAAATTTCCGCCCAAATTTTCGGAGTGCCTTTTGAGAGCTGGCACAGAGGAAATGAGGGAAATTTTCAAGACAAGTATCATGGGACCGGAAATTTCCGGGCCTTAGGCCGGAATTTCTGTGGTTCCCACACATAGAGTTTTGGCAAAACAGGAGAAAATATATGAGCCTCCAAAAATGAGAAAAACAAAAATAACAGCAAACACAAAAACGAGAAAAGAGCAAAAGAGACAATTAACATAACAAAGAGAGATATGTTGGTGGCCGGAGCCACCGTGTTAGAGTGTATACCACGGAGCCGCAAAGATGTTGGTTCATGAGTTGAAATACGCTCCCCCTATGTCCATGCCTACATATAAACCTAGAAAACATGTGTAGTGAAGGTATCTATGCAAGGGTTCAAGTGAAGTTAGACGCATCGATCACATTTAGTTCATTCCTCAAACCCCGAAACCTTGGTTCATAAAGGGCCTTCGTGAATATATCCGCAAGTTGATCCTTGGTCGGCACATAGGAGAGATCAATATCGCCCTTCTCAACATGATCCTGAATAAACTGATGCCGGATCTCAATGTGCTTCGTCTTGGAGTGAAGAACGGGACTGTAGGCGATCTTGATAGCACTCTTATTGTCTCACAAGAAGGGGGCCCTGTCGAATTCGATACCATAATCTCGCAAAGTTTGCCGCATCCATAGCAATCGAGCACAACAACTTTCCGCGGAGATGTACTCGACCTCGGTGGTTTAGAGAGTGATGCAGTTTTGCTTCTTGGAAGACCAACATACCAAAGAGCGACAAGAAATTGACAACCACCGGATGTAGACTTCCTATCCGTCTTCTCTCCCAGATAATCCGCATCCGAGTACCCGATGAGCTAAAATCTTGAACCCTTGGGATACCAAAGACCAAAGTTTTGGGTATGAACTAAATAGTGAAAGATGCGCTTAACCGCTTCAAAATTACTTTGCCTCAGAGAGGCTTGAAACCTTGCACATTTACCTACGCTATACATGATATCGGGTCTAGATGCACAAAGGTAGAGCAAATAGCCAATCATGGAGCGGTATACCTTTTGATCTACCTCTTTACCATTCGGGCCGGGTTTCAAGTCAGTAGTCATGGACATGGGGGTTTTCATAGGCTTTGCATCATGCATGTTGAATCGTTTGAGCATATCTTGAGTATACTTGGCTTGCTTGATGAAGGTGCCTTCGGGGTGTTGCTTGATCTCAAAGCTAAGAAAATACTCGAACTCGCCCATCATAGACATCTCGAATTTATCCGTCATAAGCTTGCAAAACTCACCATTGAATGTGGTGTTAGTAGAACCAAAAATGATATCATCCACATAGAGTTGGCATATGAACAAGTCACTTCCAACCTTCTTTGTGAAAAGGGTGGGATTGATTAAACCAACATTGAACCCACGATCTACTAGAAACTCTTTAAGGTGCTCGTACCGTGCGCGTGGAGCTTGTTTAAGTCCATAGAGCGCCTTATCGAGTTTGTAGACATAATCGGGGTGGTTGGGATCCTCGAAGCCCGGAGGTTCCTTGACATATACTAAATCATTAATGGGACCATTAAGGAATGCACTTTTAACATCCATTTGTTTTAATTTGAAGTTATGATGAGAAGCATATGCAAGCAAGATACGAATTGATTCAAGAATAGCTACAGGAGCGAAGTTTCACCGAAATCGACACCTTCGACTTGAGAAAAGCCTTGAGCCACTAATCTCGCCTTGTTGCGAATGACGATGCCATATTTATCTTTCTTGTTCTTGAAGATCCACTTGGTGTCGATGACGTTCTTGCAATCCTTGGTTCTTGGCACTAACTTCCACACCTTATTGCGCTCGAAGTTGTTGAGCTCATCATGCATAGCTTCAATCCAATCTTGATCTTCAAGCGCTTCATAGACCTTCTTGGGCTCAATGTGAGAGATGAAAGCATGAGCCTTGCTAAAATCTACCGATTGTCTTCTTGTGATTACCCTTCCACGAACTTGTCCAAGAATCATGTCCTCCGTGTGACCGGCACGAGAAAGATTTTCTAGCCTTCTGTTTGCCCTACACGCTAGCAACTCCTCCAAAGATTCCTTGGATATGGTTTGATCATCACATTTATCATCGGAGTCATGTCCATCTCGTCCTTGATCTTGTTCCTAAATGGGAGATGGATCTCTTATGTGTTGGGTTCTATCACCAACATGAGTGTCTTGTCCTTGTCCTTCATTGTGAGCTTGGTCTTGAGTGTTAGCTTGGCCTTGATCGATGGAGTGATCTTGATCATTAGCTTGGCCTTGATTTGTAGCTTGAGGGCTTGGTGCATCTTGTTGGGTAGCTTGGGTATCAATGGGTGTAGTCAATGGATCCACTTGAGTAGAGCATAGTCCTTCTCCCCCCGTCATCCGGTAACCCACAATGGGGATTATTTCACCAATCCCCATTCTTCTTATGACGATGGGAGGAATTGCATCTCCTAGAACACCATGATCTATACGCCCCCCTTGGGACCCATTATCCTCATCAAACACCACGTCTATAGCTTCTTCAACTTGTCCGGTGGACTTGTTGTAGACTCCATAGGCGTGAGAATTTGTGGCATAACCAACAAAAATACCCTCATATGACTTGGTCTCGAATTTTGACAAGCTTTTACCTCTCTTACGAATGAAGCACTTGCAACCACAGACCTTGAAGTATGAAACATACGGCTTCTTGCCCGTGAGAATATCATAAGGGGTCTTGTTCAAGATCTTGCGGAGATACAACCGGTTGCTAGCATGGAAAGCGGTGGAGACGGCCTCGGCCCAAAAATTGTATGGAGAAGAGAATTCCGCAATCATGGTCCTTGCCGCATCCATTAGTGTCCGGTTCTTCCTCTCCGCCACACCATTTTGTTGAGGGATATAGGGAGTGGAATATTGATGAGCAATCCCCTCCTTGCTAAGAAATCCCTCCATGGTGTAGTTCTTGAACTCGGAGCCATTATCACTCCAGATCGCCATAATGCTCGTATTGTGTTGGCGCTCTACCAAAGTGATGAACTCGATGACCCTCTTTTGAGTCTCACTCTTCCTCTTTAAGAAGTACCCCCAACAATATATTGAATAGTCATCCACAATAACCAAGCAATACTTCTTGCCTCCAAGACTATCATATGATAGGGGACCAAATAGGCCCAAGTGAATGAGCTCGAGGATTCTTGAGGTGGTGATGTTGGTCTTGGTGGGGTGAGCTTCTCCATGTTGCTTTCCAAGAACGCAAGAGCTACACACACGATCTTTGGCAAACTTAGCATTCGTTAGTCCTAGAACATGATTGCCACTTTGAAGGTCATGCAACGTCCTCATATTGGTGTGAGCTAACCGGCGATGCCATAGCCAACCCACATCAACTTTATACATTAGGCATGTCGTGGCACACGTGTCTCCTTTAGATAAGTCCACTACATACATGTCGTTCTTGATAGGCCCAACAAAGGCTACTCTAAGAATCGTCTCCCAAGTGACAATCACATTCTCTTTATTAAAGAACGAGGTAAAACCACTTTTTGCAAGTTGAAGAACCAAGATGAGATTGTAACAAAGGGACTCGACTAGGAGAACATTCTCGATTGATAAATCATTTGAGATAGCTACCTTGCCTCGCCCCAATACCTTTAGCTCAGAGTTATCACCAATAGTGACGCAATTGAGATGAGGCAATGGAGGATTAAGATCACTCATTGCGTCCTTGCTTCCGGTTATATGTTGGGATGCACCACTATCCATCGTCCATTTGCTCGACCCGGAAGCACTTTCCTACAATATATTAGTGTCTTGATTTAGGTACCCATCGTTGAATGGGTCATCTTTTGTTAGCAACAAGGGTCTTTGGAACCCAAATAGTCCAATGATAGTCATCACCATAAGAAGTACCAACATATTTAGCATGCACATGACCATCTCTAGATTTCATAAGAACATAAGATGGATTATATTTGCCGGCAAAGTCATTATGAGTGGTGCTCCCCCTAGAGGTATCACCACCCACAATGGTGTTGGTCTCCTTTTCTTTGACCACTTCTCCCTCTTTCACAAATTTCACTCCTTGTGAGGAAGAGGTGACCTTCTTCTTGTTCTTCTTGTACTTCTTCTTTGACTTAGCTACATAGCCAAGTCCCTCCTTTCCATTCTTGACTCTTTGAGGAACCACCTCATTAAGAGTCTTCTCACTTCCTACAAGATTAGTTGCACCACAAGAATTTCTAGGCAAAGTACTAATGCTAGTAGATGAATAGGACATGACTTTCTTATTTGATTGTTGAGCTATAAGATTGTCACGAGATTTGGTTAGCTTGTCATGAATTTCTTTAAGAGACATGAACTCCTTTTATAGTTTTTCATGACGAGCAACAAGTTCCTCGTGAGAAATTCCTAGCTTCAACTCTTCATTTTCAAGAGTTTTAACAAGAGCAAGAGATTGTTCATTATCTTTCCTAAGCTTAGAGACACTCATAGCAAAAGTCTCTTCAAGACTAGATAATTTCTCCTCAAGGGAGGCTCTAATGGAACTGCTCATTTTAAGAGCCTTTTCAAGCTCTTTATCATTGCAAGAGTGACCTCCATGGCTTTGCAAGGTCATGATAATTTCCTCCTTTTCATCTACAAGAGAGTTAGCATCATCAAGTTGTCACAAAAGGGCATTCACTTTCTCCTTAGTCTCACCTTTGAGGCTAGCTAACCAAATGCCTAGCTCCTTTGCTTCACTATCCTCCTCACAAACATTTTCAACACAATCCAATAATGAAGGAGGGTTAGTGACAATGGTTTTGGAGTTGGGAGAGCATACCGAAGTGGCTTTTTCCATAATACATGTAGGTCGGATAGCCGCAATCTCATTGGGGGATTCAAATAGAGAGACCGATGGAGATGAGGCGGTAGCTATGGCAACGTGGGCCACACCTACAACTTCATCTTCTCCTTCATCTCCATAGATATAGGTTTCCAACACCGCCCCTTCTTGAACGTAAAGAGCCATTGGCACTCTTATAGCGAAGTTCTTGTTTTGTGGAGCCTTGGCCTTGTTCTTGCGGACTAGCTTGCCTTCATTTTCTTCTCTTGGCTCAAAAGAGCACTCCTTCACGAAATGATTTGCACTCCACAATTGTAGAATGTCCTTGGTCGCTCCCCCCTTCTTCTTTTGTTCTTGTTTCGTGGAGGTCTTGGAGAGCCGGCCTTGTGAGCTTCCCATCTCTTCCAATATCCGTGCATAGCAAGGGCAATGCACTTATGAGCGCCGGTGTAAGTGTCCTCATAGTCTTCCTCATCATCATCCTCATCTTCAACTTCTTCAACTCAAGCCATTGCCTTTGACTTCAATGCAAGATTGAGTGACTTTCCCATTCCTCTTGAGCGAGCGAGAGCATCATCCGCACTCTTGTGCGATAGGGATATGTGTTACATCCCAAATCTTACATTTGGAATGTTTTGCATTTAGAGCATATGCATAGCATGGCATGTTTCCAAAATTGCATTTGAGTGTTGCATTTAAAACCCTAAATTAAATCCATGTTTTAAAGAAACCAAAATCCCTCTTTATGGCATTATAAGCCAAAGCTATTTTATTATTTTTATCTTTTCCAAAAATCCCTTTAAAAATAACCTAGGGTGATAGGTTTTCAAATTTCAAAATTTTAGAAATTGGCTTGACTCAATTTGGCTTTGTATTTTAAAAGTTATAAACAAAATAGTTTTGTATAAAAAAAAGAACAAAAAAAAAGGGAAAAGAAACGGGCCGGTCGAGCCAGCCCAGCGCGCGCGCAGCATACGCGCAGTTGGGCCAGCCCAGCCAGCCCGTACCGTTTCGCTGAGGAAACAAACGATAAAAAAAATTCCCGCGGCCGCTGACGCGTGGGCCCCACCCACGACGATGACGCCATCCCGATTCGGCCCTTTCTCCACCCCACTCCCCCTTTATATATCCCGGGGGGCCTCGACGTCCGCACCCACCCCGAAAACCCTAGCCGCCCCTCGAAAACCGAGTCGCCGCCGTCGTTCCGCCGCCGCCGCCTTGGGAACACTTGCCGCCGGCGAGATCCGCCTCGAGGACCCCCGCCGCCACCATCCCAAGGATCGCGAGGATGAGGGGAAGCCGCCGGTGCCGTCGCCTTCGCGGAGGACCACCGGAGCCGCCGCGCCGTCCACGCCCGAGCCGCCGCCGCCGTCGTTCGGGCATCTCTGGTGAGCCACCGATGCGGTTGATCCTGGGCCGTCAGATCTCGATCCGACGGCACAGATCAGATCTGACCGCGTCAACGCCCAGCGCTGACGTCATGCTGACGTCATGCATGCGTCAGCGCAGTCAACCCTGGTCAAATTCATTTATTTATTTTTGTTTAAAAAATCCAGGAATTATTTAAATCTTCAAAAATCTATATCTTCAGATGTGTAAGTCCAAAATTCACATGTAATATACCAAACGAAAGAGAAAAATAAGATCTATCCATCTACAAAATCCAATCTATGTTTTAACCTGTATTTATTTTCTATTTTCAATTATGCTTTTTGGGCTATTTAAATTATATAAAATCAACCGTAACTCAGAATTCATCAAATCTTTTTTTGTATAGTTTTGTTTTGATTAGATCTATCCAGGAAAAATAATACCAACTTGTGTAGATGCTTAATTCGAATTAGATCTTGCATGTTCTTAATCTAGCTCTATTAAATCATAATAATTGCCTAAATTGTTTTCTTTGCATCAAAATACTTTTCATGCATCATACATGTTATTAGCAACCAGAGAATAATAGTAGATCTAGTTTTGCATCAAGAAACTTTCATGCATGCATGTGGTGCATACTATGTGTCTTGTTGCTTATGTTATGTTTATTGCAATGTGTAGACTACAACGACTAAATAGAGTGCGTTTGCGAGGACTGTGTGAACAGCTGCTCGTGTTGTCAAGGCAAGTGACACACATGATCCTACTATTTTAATATATGCATTAGATTTTTATTGGAGCTATGCATGAATAGGAGTTGAATGTTATCTCTATGCTAGATCGCTCCACTAACACCCAAGTAGGAGTGATCATATGTTTCCCGTAGAGATTAGCAACCCGGATGATAGGCAAACATCGTACTTGTAGATTGCTTAGCCATGCTCTAGTTATTCGTGGTTGGGATTATTATCATGTTAAAGAAGTACTCGTTATTTTAATTTCTTATGAAAACAACATGATAATTAATTAACCACTGGGCGGATTGCTAGAATGTCATCAGAGTACAAATTTTGGTGGGGACCGCTGCCCAGTATCTTGAGATTATGTTTAGTTTATGTATGTAGTTGTTTCTTGTGTGCAGCCGTGTTTCATATCAGTATGGGCTAGACATAATTTGTAGGTGGTGGTGACTCGAACCCAACGTGTCCAGAGATGTAGCATAGTAGTAGGATGGTCCGACTCGTGGAGGGTTTGGGGATCTACTTCGTATGAGTTATGGCTTAATCTTCTTTCCTTCCGTGGTACTAATGGTGTATCATGGTGTTTGGGGTCGATTGGGCAACACGGGTAAATGGCACAAACCTCGCGAGGGTTAAAAACTAAGATCTTAGCCGTGTTCCATTGGTTAGAGACAAATTTAACAACTAGATGGGAAACATGACATATCTCGTTCATCTTGTTTTATTAATTACTACCAATTTGACTATGGGTTATTGGAGAAGTACCTGATGGTGTTTCAGTGTGCTAATCTAAAGGGTAGGAGCACTTTGCTATCAACCAAAGTGTCCAATTATGTGAACAATCTATTTTCTATTAAATGTTAGGTCAAATGCCTTTAAGCAAATTAGCCTATAAACTTCACCAGCCAAATATGCATGTATAGTAGCACTTGACATTTATTATACCACCATAGTGTAACTTGCCAATATTGCTCAGAATGATCTGACCTCCTTTATGGGGGCTGCATATTTCAACGTGCAGGTTATTCGGATACGGACTAGTATTCGTAGGTTTTCGAGGCTTCACATCAACCTTTGTTCGCCTGTGGCGTGCAAATCAGAAGATGGAGTACTACCGCTGCTTTTGTTGTGTTATTAATAAATATTTGAGCTAGCACTTTTCTATGCAATTTGTAATAAATTACTTTACTCTGGATATTCGATAGTATTCAATACATTTATTTCCTTTGATTACTATATGTGTTGTGTGTGCTGGTGAACTGTACAGGGGGCAGTACTACACGCAACAGTATGGCCTATGATGGGCTGTACTACTACAGATGGTATCAGAGCAAATGTTGATTGTAGGCTCAAAAACCTAAGTTTGGAATAGGAAGCCATAGGATTAAATTCTACTTTACCTTCTATCTTTATTATCATTACCATTCTTTTCTTGCTACTTGTCTTTGCTAACTTCCACCCTTACCTTCTTATAGATGAGCACTCACGAAGTCTACCATGTCGAGGAGAATTCGGATGTGGAGTTCGAGAATGAGCTAGCAAGCTTAACCAAGCTACTCGGATTCTTCTTACCGAAGATTGAAGGCAACGAGGTAGATACCAACATTCCAAGAGACAAGCAGTGGGACATCAAGACCACCATTGTGGTGGATATTGTGGATAATGTAGCCCAAGTCCTCACCTACAGGGATAATTACCCTAGCTGGGAAGTGGGACTCGTCGCAGCAATGAAGTATGCACTGGCTTGACTGAATTACGACTACCGTGACCAGTTGCCTGAAGACTCTATCTTTAGAGATTTTGGGAGGAGAAATGAAGATGGAAGAGCAGTGTATACGGATGATGCAGACAAGACCAGGATGCTGAAGCACGTGGAGGACTTGGAGTCATATAGCACTGGAATGGAGGATTGTGCACATATGTAACATCCCAAGTATGAAAAACAACCTTAGAATGCTTGCTCCTTGTTTAATTTCAGTTTGCATCATTCCATCATTAGCATTGCATTTGTTTTCACTTGTTTTCCATTTGAATTTCAAATCAAATTTCAAACCATTATGTTTCACACTTGGTCTGTTACAACCTTTCCAAATAAAACATTCAAATCATACCATTTATTTGTTTCCAATAAACTTGAATTTTCATACTATTAACTTGCTTCAGTTTCAATAATTCAATTATTGCCAAAATTCAATCAAATTCATTTAAATTTCAAACAGCAGCAAAATTTAAAATTTTGGAAAACAAAAGTTTGCACAACTGGGCTTTTGCAATAAAGAACTAATAAAAATTTATCACCAAAAATTTTCAACCCCAAAACCCTATTCTTTTCTCTCTTTTTCGTTCCTACAAAAAAAAGTAAACAGAAAAAGAAATAAAAAAATCGGGCTGGGGGAGGCAGACCAGGCCAGCCAGCTGGGCCAGCCCAGCCCACCTACCACCCCAGTGCGCAGCGCAGCGCGGCCCGCCTCCCTCTTCTTCTTTCTCCGTACGATGACGCAGCCCCTAACGCTAGCCACCGCACCACACCTCCCACCTGCTCCCCTCTCCCCTTTTTCTACTCCCCGAGACCCCCAAACCCTAGCCATCCCTCCTCTCTTCCTCCCTGCGCCGCCACCTCCATTTCTCCCTCTCGATTCCCCTCCTTTTTCTTCCGTTTCTTTTCTGAATTTTTCTGAATTTCTGCAACACCGCCATGGCCGGAGCTTGACGGGGGTGGGGTAGAGGTTGTGGTCGCCGTCGAGGGTTACACTGCGCAGGAACGAGGCCCCCGAGTCTTCCTCTCCCTCCTCGCTTCCTCGACTGGGCCAGGGAGGCGCTCGATCGCCACCACCGCTTCGTCGACGTCGCCGGTCACCGCCACCTCGTCGAGCCCTCCTCCTTCCTCTTCCCCACGGTGAGCGTCACCTTCTTCTCCCTCTCTGTTCCCTCCTGTTACCCGCACGCGCTGCACCCCTGCACACACCCACGGGCACGCACGGCAGCAGCGAGCGGCTCGTCGCCGGCGTCCACCGTCCTCCCTGCAAAGTTCAGTTAACTGAATTTTTCAGTTAACTGACGAAGCAGCACCTCAAAACCCCACTTTCCCCTGTTCTGTCACGAATCGCAGCGACAGCGCAGTGGCCAGAGGCACACGCGCGCACGCCCGCGACGCGGGTTCGATCCCTCCCCGCAGCGGAATAAATCCACCCTTTTTGCCCGCTTTGCCACGCAACCATGCGGGCCCCACCTGTCATGGATGGTGGAGGCCACGCCAGCTTCCACCCGCGGCCACGCAGGCGCCAGCTGGGCACTGGCCCACTGGCTAGTGACCCAGGGCACGCCTGCCCTGCGTAACGAAAGATTCCAGGGGCCTCTCCGAAAATTCTATTTGGCACTCAGGCCCCTGTAATAACTTTTAAAATTGCACATTAGCCCCCAGATTTCAAATTCAAATATCTTTTGCATTTCAAATCCAAATTCAGTAAATAAAATATGTTTTCCATACCAAATTAAATTCTCTACATGTTAAAACCATTTGTATACTATTTTGAACATTTCAAATGGTTTCAAAATTCAAATTCAAACAACTCTTTCAAATTTGGTCAAATTCATAACTAATTCAAATTTAATTCAAATGGCACATGTAAAATATGTTTTCCATGCAAAATTGAACAAGCTTTCCAAATATAAACTTTGTTTACTGTTTTGAATAGTTTGAATTGGTGAAATATTTAAATCCTTGTTTAATTCATTTAATATTGCAAAATTCATAACTTGGGCATAAAAATTCCAAATTCAACAAACTAAATATGTTTTCCATTCCATTTTTCATGAACTTTGCAAATATCAACTTTGTGTTCTGTTTTAAATAAATTAAATTGCTGAAAACAACTGTTTCTTAATTAATGCATTTAAAATTGTCAAATTAATAACTTGCCCATTTTAAATCCATTTTCAACAAATGAAATATGTATTCCATCTAAAATTTTGTGTTCTTTCCAAATATGAATTTTGTTATCTGTTTTGAACAATTAAAATGGGTGAAAACAATAAATGTTTGTGTAACTCATTTAAGAAGCCAATTTTCATAACTTAATAAATAAAATTCCAAACTTGGTAAACAACATATCAAATTGAAGCTATTGTTGTTTTCTTATTGTTTTCATCATCCATGCATCATTCTAATCAACTTTCACATGATGGTTATTTGTAGATCATTTAATCCAACATTAATTCATGGGCCTTCCATATGCAATCCAAATTGCATACGGGCCCATTTAATTATGTTACCATGTCAACTAGCTTATCTCTGATGCATCCTTAAAAATTGTCATGCATCATCCCATGTTTGTGCATTATGCCATGTTATTGATTGTTTGTCTCTCTGCGTTGTTTGTTTGCTTCTTCTCGAATAGACGACGACGTTGAGACAGACGAGGTTTACGACACTACTTCAGAGGAGTTAGCCCAGTACCAGGCTACTGAGTTTGCAGGCAAGTATTCACTCACATGAACCATTGTGTCCTTTCCACACTGGATACCGATACTTTCCGTTGTCTAATCTGCTAGCCTTAAGATTCGTTGCTTGTGTTCCGATCCTATCACATGTTATCCTATAACCCTGATATAGCCTATCCTCCACACCTATAACCCCGTTGCTTGTTGCCTGTGTCTTACTAGCATGCTTAGGGTTGTTTATGCTCGAGTCTGATGTCCGTTATTTCTGTTGCCATATTTATCATGTTCTGGGGGCTCGATGTTTAAACAACAACCTGTTAATGTTTGAGGTAATGCTAATTTGATGATAAGGCACCGGCAGGAGGCCGGGTATGGTTTTGAGGCCTGCTAGTGTCGAACTCAGGAAAAGTTCTTGTCCTCTAGATCCATGATGAGCGCGCTAACCGCATGTGGGAAGCGTGTATGGGCGCCCCCCGCAACTTTGATTCGATTCGCATCTCGTCCAAATCGCCTCATTTAGTTCGGGTTTTCCATTTGCCGCATGCATATGCAGGTGCGAACCCTTGGCGCCAGGGTGGTAACTTTTGTAGTCAGCATTTAGGGAGACACGTTCTTAGAGTGCTATGAGGGTCCCCTTTTCTTCGTGGGGCTTGATTAGCCGTGCGCTCAATTGCACGGGGTTCTTTGGGCTTGATGCGAAGAAGAGTTGGGTTGTGCTGAGTGGCCAGCTTGGTGGGTTTGATCCCCGTCTGGCGGGTTATTCTTACGTGTACGGCCAAATTGGTGCATCCCTGCAGGGTTAAATCTTCTCGAGAAGCCGTGTTGTCTGCGGTTATGGATGACTTGGTGATAGGGCTGGCTAACAAGGATTAGACAACTTACACCTAATTAAGAATAATTTGACTAGTAATAGGCTTATTGACACAATAACTTGAACCTTCATTAATCCAACTGTGTGGGTTATCCTCGGATTGCTTCTTTGGATAAGGGGCGAGATCCAGGATGGGTTTGTTTGAGGTTAGTGGTAGTTGGTTCCGATGCGCTATCTTATCCCTTTCTTTTAGCCGGATGTTGTAGCGTGTCTCTGTAGTTGGTTAGGGCAGCCCGCTGCCGCACCTTTGTATCACCTATCTTCCGTTGAACCCAAAGCATCTGTACTTGGTGTTGTCGGGTACACTTTGGTATCTTGTGCGTCTTGCTTGCCAGTACTCGTCTGTACTGACCCCTTTGGGGCTGCGTGTTCTGCAGACTACGTTTCCGAGGATCCCCATGGTGGCTACTACGTGGAGTATGACAAGGCTGCTGACGAGTAGATAGCGGACCCGGGCAGGATCCGAGACTTCGTGGATGGGCTCCGTTCTTTTGTTTCCGGCCTCTTAGGCCTATTTGGATCTTGTCTGTACTCAGACACTTTGGATGCTTCCGCTGTGATGTAATGATGACTTGTTGGGACAGGTGTCCTCTGCATGATTGTATTTGCTATCTCTGCTCTAGTGAGAGCTTTTGCCACTTATTTCTATTTCTTTGTGTCTTAGAGATTTGTTGTGATATCACTTGTTCAAATGCCGTTGACGTACCATGTGTGTATGTTATGAAGTACGTCAATGGAAGTATTCGGATTTCTATTGGATGGTTTCACAGACGATGAATAGTAGAGGATGGTTGTCACACGTTTACGTGTTGGCCTACTCATATTGAGATGCGGGTGCAGGTAGGCCCCGTAAGCCATTTATCTACTGTTTAGCGGGCTGTGAGTCCTCTAAAAGTCCGGGTGCGACAACATAAGTACATGATGTAGAGTGAGGAGGCAAGGGCCACCGCATTTCACCAAGCACAGGAGATCACCACTCTCAACGCCCAGCTGAATGCTCTCAATGCTCAGATGGACGCACTCAATGCCCAGATAGAGAACTTCAAGGCAATTGACACTAGACTCACTATGGAGCTAGTGGAGAAGGATCACCTACTCGCAAGGAATGGGATTAGCGTGGACATACCCGAGGAGCTCCTTCAACCACTTCCACTACCACTACAACCTACCCGTGTGGATAGCAAGGAGAGCTATGATGAGGATATCCCTGTTGAAGGCCCTGAAGAAAAGGAAGAAGATCCAGAGGAGGTGATAGATATTGATGAGAAGGATGAGGAAGACACGGATGATGAAGACTATGACGTGAATGAAGGTCGCAAGAGGAAGAAGGGAGTGAAGTCTTCAAGTGGCAAGCGCTCCCGGAAGTAGATAGTAGCCCACCATTAGTCTTCATTAGGGAATAAAAATCGTGATAGGTTTGACCATACTAAAGTTTGTGGTATTGCAATATTAGTTCGAGTATTTTCAATAAGTTTGTAAATTTTAAGTACCTCAATTTTCGCAGGAATTTTAGGCATATTTTCTAAAAGCTATATAAAGTCTTTGGTTTGATTGTTTGATGATTGTTAAGTGTTGCTTGGTTCATATATAGTATGGGTAACTTCTCTCCTTATTTCTATCCATCTAAACTTGCCTATGCTAACCTTTAGATGCCTCCCCATCGCGACACCGGCCGCAACAACGAGGAAGGAGAGGACAACAACAACACCATGGAGAATGCCGTGACCCAACTAGCCCAACTGATGGCGCAGTACATCGCTCACAACAAAAACAATCCACCACCTCCACCACAGGTGGACATGCTCACTTGTTTTCTGAAGTTAAGGCCAGAGAAGTTCTCCAGTGCATCTGAGCCCATGCTTGCTCTTGATTGGCTGCGTTCTGTGAACAAGGACCTAGTAACTGTTGGTTGCAGCGAGGAAGAGAAAGAGAGGTTTTCCGCTCACCTACTGGAGGGACAAGCTACTTCTTGGTAGGATAATTATCAAATAACCCACCCCGTTGAGGAGGTCACCTGGGATATGTTTCAAGAGGGATTCTGCAACGCCCATGTCTCGTCTGGAGTGATGAGTCTCAAGAGGAGGGAATTCCACAACCTGCGACAATACCAGCGCTCAGTCATTGAGTACATAGATGAGTTTAGCAACTTAGCTTGCTATGCACCAGAGTATGTGGATACCGATGCTAAGAGGCGCGAGAAGTTCCTCGATGGCCTCAATGACGAGTTGGCCATTCAACTGTCAATGGTTCACATCACTAACTTCCAGTCACTCATTGACAAGGCTATCATACTGGAGGGCAAGCAAGCGCAAGAGGAAACACATGGGAGGAAACCACACCTCAGGCACACATCAAAGGATCTGCACTCACCATGACAACGGTGGTAATTCTGGACAGCACAGGACTGGAGAAAATGGGCACAACCACCATGGAGGCCACCAGCACAATGGAGGGAATGGTCAGAACAACAATAGTGGCTAGAGAGGCAACAATCAGCACCAGGGAGGCAATGGACCGAACTGCAACAACAACCACACCTTCAGGAAGGACCTCAGCCAGGTGCAGTGCTACAAATGCAAGAAAACGGGACACTACGCCGACAAGTGTACTGAGGAGAAAGCTGTAGAAGGAACCAAGGCCAACATGTCCCAGAAAGCAACAATTAACCATGTGAACGTGGAGGAGGTGCAAGATGAACCAGACCTTGTGCTTGGTAAGTTTTTGGTTAATTCTTGCATCGCGTTCGTACTATTTGATACTAGAGCATCGCATTCATTCATATCAAGGACATTTGTGGATAGAAATAAGCTAGCTACCGAGTTTCTAAAGAGTTCTATTAGAGTTAGCTCTCTAGGAGGGGAGATGTTATCAACCCAGGGGTGTCGCCTATTAGCCTTATCTATAGGAACACACTCTTTCCCCACATACCTCATAGTGTTGAATTCACAAGGATTGGATGTGATTCTTGGAATGGTTTGATGGCAAAATATGAAGGTCAGATAGACTGTGCCATGAGAACAATCACACTCACGACACCTGAAGGAAGAAGAATCAGATATAGGTCCACTCACGTTCTTAATGATTCCAAGTTGAATTATCTTAAGGGGGTTAGCCTAGAGGATGTACCTATATTGAAGGAGTACCCCGACGTGTTTCCGGAGGAACTACCAGGAATGCCACCTAATAGGGACATCGAGTTCGTCATTGACTTGATACCGGGAACAGGACCTATAGCTAAGAGACCATATAAGATGGATGTGGATGAACTGAAGGAGCTCAAGAAACAACTTAGAGAGCAATTGGATAAAGGGTTCATTCAGCGGAGTACTTCGTCATGGGGAGCACTAGTTTTGTTTGTGGAAAAGAAGGATAAGACACAACGTCTAGTTATAGACTATTGTTCGCTGAATGAGGTGACGATAAAGAACAAATACCCACTCCCCAACATCAATGACTTGTTTGATCAGCTGAAGGGAGCTAGTGTGTTCTCTAAGATCGATTTGTGATCTGGATACCACCAGCTGAAGATAAGGAAGGAGGATATTCTGAAGACCGCCTTTACAACAAGGTATGGTCTATATGAATACACCGTCATGTCTTTGGATTGACCAATGCACCGGCATACTTTATGAGCATGATGAACAATGTGTTCATGGAGTTCTTGGATAAGTTCGTAGTCGTGTTCATAAATGATATTCTAGTATAATCCAAGAATGAAGAGGAGCATGGAGGACACCTACGTTTGATTCTGGGGAAGCTAAGGGAACATAAGTTATATGCTAAGTTTGGAAATTGTGAGTTTTTGTTGAATACAGTGGGATTCCTAGGACACATAGTGTCAGTAGATGGTATTGTAGTAGACCAAGCCAAGGTATCAGCTGTAAATGAGTGGGAATCACCACAGAATGTGAAGGATATCCGGAGTTTCTTAGGACTTGCGGGATATTACCGTAGGTTCATTGAGAATTTCTCCAACATTGCTAAACCAATGACAGAATTGCTGAAGAAGGAAAAGAAGTTCTTATGGATTGAGGATTGTGAGACTAGTTTCCAAGAACTGAAGCAACGACTAGTAAGATCACCAGTTCTATGCTTACCAGATCTCCAGAAGGATTTCCAAGTGTACTGTGATGCTTCACGTCGAGGACTGGGTAGTGTATTGATGCAAGATGGGAGAGTAGTTGCATACGCATCACGACAACTCCAAAATCACGAGAAGAATTACCCAACTCATGATTTAGAGCTAGCTTCAGTTGTACATGCCCTCAGGACATGGATACATTATATCATGGGCAAGAAGTGTGACATCTTGTAACATCCCAAGTATGAAAACTTCCATTTAGAATGTTTGTTTCTTGTTTAATTAAAGTTTTGCATCATGTCATCATATTCATTTCTTTGTTGCATTTGTTTACTATTTGTTTTGCATCTGTTTTTATTCTGTTTTCATAATGGAAATCCAACCAATGTTCAACCTTGTTTTCATATTTGTCATGTTACAATCTCTTTCAAATAAAAGTTCAGCTCAAACAACTTTTGTTTCCAAGTATTTCCATAATGATCAACTATTAAAATGAGGGCTTTTAATCAAACAATTAATTCCAAATTGCATTCAAAAATTCAAACCAAACCACAAACAGTACCCAATTCGAAATTATAAAAATTACACAACAATCCTAATCAATTGTTTCTAATTAAACAATAGGGTCCCAAAATAAATAAATTCTTGTTTTAAATGATTAAATCAATGCTCAAAATAATTCAAATTTAAACCATTTTTGGCAAACAGCAAGTTGATTCAAATTATTTGTAAATCAGAACTTGGCATTTGATTGTTGATGACCTAAATAACTCCCCCAAATTTTTCTAAAAATTTTCCTAACTCTAAAACCCATCAAATCCTTCCATTTTCATTTCTGCAAAAAAAAGAAGAAGAAAAATTAAAAAAGGAAAAGAAAAACCAGCGCCAGGGGCAGTGGGCAGCCCAGCCCACTAATTTTTCTCCTCCCCCTCGGCCCGTACCGGTTCGCCCGCGCCTATCTCCTTCTTCCCTGCGTACGGCAGCGATCCGAGCGGTGCCACGTCGCCGCCGTCGCGAGCCGACGGCCAAGCGCGCAGCCCTAGGCCTATAAGACCCCCTGCCCTAGCCCTGCGCTGCCCTAGCTGGCCCCTACCCCCTATCCCCTCGAGGCCGCCGCTGTTTTCCTCTCTCTCGCGGCCGATCTCCCCACCTCTGCACCTCACCGGAGAGCGCCGCTCTGAATCCATGGCGACCACCGTCACCTCGCAGCGCCACCACCCCTCCTAGCTACTGGAACCAACCCGCCGCAGCTCCCTCGTTCTCGTCAACACCCCAGCAGGCACGGAGCACGTCCAGATCGCCGCCGCCGTCCACGTCGTTGCCGCCACCGGAACTTCCCCGAGCCTCTGCTCGACTCCATCGCCGGTGAGCACGCCACCGTGCCCTTTCCCTCCTCTCTGTTCTCGCTCTGCTTGCGCGCACTGCACCACAGCACCACCCCACGAGAGCCACCAGCAGCAACAACGAGCATAGCACCACGGCAGCTCGCCGCCGGCAACGCTTTCTGTCACGGTTCAGAACGTTCGTCGTCAGTTAAAATTCAGAAACACTCGCTAACTGAACCTTACCTTGGTCGCGTAACGTATACTGACAAGAACGTTTCGATACTGCACTGGTTACAGCGTGTGTGCGCGGGCGCGGAGGGCCTGGGTTCGATCCCTGGCGCCGCGGATAAAATCCAACATTTTTGCGCGATGCGCTGACAGGGTGGCCCCCCCTGTCAGCTGCTGTGCGCGCGTTGCTGCCACGCGTGCATCCACGCTGGCCTGGGGCCCTCTGTCAGTGGCTTTGGCTGGCCACTGCGGAGTAGCAAAAGAAAATCCAGCTTTTTCTTTTTCGTTTTAAGTCCTTTAAATTACAGATTGGTCCTAAAACTTAAATTGTTAATAACTTTCATTTCATAACTCCAAATAATAAAAGTAAAACATGTTTGCTGATCCAAATTAAATTGTCTATCTAATTATGACATTTGTTTTCTGTTTTGAATTTTCCAAATGCATCCAAAATTTGAATTCAAACAATTCATTTGTAATTTGAATAATTCCATAACTAATTCATACTTAATCCAAATAATGCAAATAAAATATGTTCTCCATGCTATTTCAAACCACCTATTCAAATATAAATTTTGTTTCATGGTTTGAATAATTAAAATTGCTTAAATAATTTAAACCTTGTTTAAATCATTTAAATTTGCTAAATTCATAACTTGCTCAAGTTAAATTATTCTTGAACATGTAAAATATGTTTTCAAACTAGAAAAGTATAAACTTTTCAAATATGAATTTGAATTTATGTTTGGAACAAATAAAATTCAAATAATATTCAAACTTGTTTTAAATTCATTTAAAACTTGTTTAATCTTGTTTAATTCATAATTAATTTATTGTAATCCCTTTTTCAATAATTGAAACATGTAATCCAACTAAAATTTTGTGTTCTTTTCAAATATGAATTTTGTTATTTATTTCGCACAATTTAAATTGGTGAAAACAACAACTACTTGTGTAATCCCTTTAAGGAGCCAAAAATTCCCTAACTTAATAAATAAATTTCTAAATTGGTAAACCTCCTTTCCAATTGTTTCTATTGTTGTTATTTTGTTGTTTTCCTCATCCATGCATCATACTAATCCACTTTCACCTGTTGGTTAATTGGAAAACAATTGTTTCAACCAAAATTCATGGGCTTTTCATATGCAACTCAAAATTGCATATGTGTCCATTTAAATTGTGTTACCATGTCAACTAGTTTATTTTGATGCATCCATAAAATTGTCATGCATCATCCCATGATTGTGCATTATGCCATGATATTGATTGTCTATCTTTCTGCATTGTTTGTTTGCTTCTTCTCGGATAGACGACGACGTTGAGACAGACGATACTTACGACACCCCTTCTGAGGATCTAGCTCAGTACCAGGCTGCTGAGTTTGCAGGCAAGTTATCACTCACATGCACCATTGTGTTCCTTTCAACATTGGTTACCGATACTTTCCGTTGTCTATTTGTGCTAGCCATATGTATCGTTGCTTCTGTTACGAACCTATCACATGATACCCTGAACCCTGATATTGCCTGACCTCCAGTCCTATAACCCCGTTGCTTGGGCCCGTGTCTTACTAGCATGCTTAGGGTTGTTTTTGCTCGAGTCTGTTATCAGTTACTTTCTGTTATCATATTTGATTATATTCTGGGGCTCGATGTTAAACAACAACCTGTTAATTTGAGGTAATAATAAATTGCTGATAAGGCACCGGCAGGAGGCCCGGCGTGGTTTTGAGGCCTGCTAGTGTCGACCCTAATAGGAAAAGGGTCTTGTCTACGGATCCATGATGAGCGCACTATCCGCATGTGGGAAGCGTGTATGGGCGCCCCCCTCAATTTGATTCGATTCGCATCTCGTCCAAATCGCCACACTTAGTTCGGGCTTTCCATTTGATGCACGCATATGCAGGTACGAACCCGAGGCCAGGGTGGAACTTTTGTAGTCGGCATTTAGGGCGGCGTGGTCTTCCAGTGCTATGAGGGTCCCCTTTTCTTCGTGGGGCTCGATTAGCCGCGCACGCACAGCACGTGGTGCTTTGGGCTTGATGCGAAGAAGAGTTGAGTTGTGTTGAGTGCCCCGCTTGGTGGGAAAGGCCTTCCCATCTGGCGGGTTATTCTTACGTGTACGGCCAAATTGGTGCACCCCTGCAGGGTAAATCTTCTCGAGAAGCCGTGTTTTCCGCGGTTATGGATGACTTGGTGAAAGTACTGGCTAACAAGTACTCAGAACAACTTACACCTAACTAATGATAACTTGACTAGTAATAGTCTTATTGGCACAATAACTTGCACCATCATTAATCCAACTGTGTGAGTTATCCTCGGATTGCTTCTTTGGATAAGGGGCGAGATCCAGGATGGGTTTGTTTGGAGTTAGTTGTAGTTGGTTACGATACGCTATCTTATCCCCCTTTCTGATAGCCGGAAGTTGTAGTATGTTCTGTAGTTGGTTAGTGCAGCCAGTTGCAGCATCTTTTATATCCCTTTCTTCCGTTGAACCCAAGGCATCTGTGCTTGGTGTTGACGGGCTACATTTTGGTGAACTGTGAGTCTTGCTTGCCAGTACATTTATGTACTGACCCCTTTGGGGCTGTGGTTTCCGCAGACTACGCTTACGAGGATCCCCGTGACGGCTACTACGTGGAGTTTGACGAGGCTGCTGACGAGTAGGTAGCGGACCCGGGCAGGATCCGAGACATCGTGGATGGGCTCCGTCTTCTTTTCATTCCCGGCTTCTTAAGCCTATTTGGAGTTGTCTGTACTCAGACCCTTTGAATGCTTCCGCTGAGATGTAATGATGTTATGTTGGGACATGTGTCCTCTGGATGATTGTATTTGCTATCTCTGCTCTAGTGAGAGCTATTTGCAACTTATTTCCATCTTTTGTGTCTTAGAGATCTGTTGTGTTATCATTTTGTTCAACGCCGTTGACGTACCGTGTGTGTATGGTATGAAGTACGTCAATGGTAGTATCCTGATTTCTATGGGATGGTTTACGTAGACGTTGAACAGATAGGGGTTGGTTGTCACACATACGTGTGTTGGCCTACTCGTAAGAGATGCGGGTGCCGGTAAGCCCCGTAATCCAATCCACTACTGTTCAACGGAAATGCGAGTATCCTCTAGAAGTCCGGGTGCGACAAATGGTATCAGAGCCTATCTTCCTGTAGGATCCCTTTTACTGGTCGCAGTTGAGTCTAGAAACTATTTTGTAGCTATATAGGAAAAATGAAACGTGAGAGTAGGAATTCTTCCATTTTATTTCTTTCCCCACCCACCCTCCCTTTTCTGGTAAGGAAGTGCAACGTTGTTTTCTCTTCTCACCTAAACTTTCAAGTTAGGATTTCACGAATCCTGGTTTCTCTAGGATAGTTATATCTACTAGACCCTAGGAATGGAGGTGGTTGTGACATGATTTATCATGTTGCCTACTCATGATTGAGAACGGAGGCGTGTAAGCCCCGGAAGCAAATCCTCTATTCCTTAAGCAGTAGATATTGATCCTTTAGAAGCCCGGATGGGTTTTCCGTAGTACCTCAGGAGTTTTTGGTCTCGTGTTTCCCGTTGTTGCTTCGATATCATGTTCTTCTCAACATCCTTTTCGTCCGTTGAAACCTTGTTGTTGCTTTCCACTTCAGTTCTTCTACCGGCGTCTAATCAAAACTTCCCCGATCATCTGCAGATGGATCTCAGGTTCTTCCCGCAGGTGGTTCAGATGACTCGTTGCGAGAGCACTGCCGGTTATCCGGAGATGCTGAGAGACATGGTCACTTATCTGGGGTTCCGTTGGGCACCAGAGTACCAGGTCTACGAGCAGCAGCGAGAGTTTGACCAGACCTACTACCAGGCTATCGTCTACATTCTGTCAGATGATGGCATTAGCGTTGTCCACCGCTACGAGGCAGTATGTTCCACAGTGGATATGGGCGTGCAGCAGGCAGCTTATGTGAGTCTCACCGTCCTTCGTGCTGACTACTGGGGATTTGACGATTCTATCTATCGCCACATCCCCCGTGGTTACATCACTTCGGAGGGAGCTCACTTCACTCTCTACGACAACCTGGATGTCTACGAGCATGATAACACCAGGCTGCACACCACCGCTCAGTTTGTGAGGCACAGTGACGCAGTTGCCACCACACTCTCTCAGGAGTTGGCTTCAGTCAGAGAGCAGCTCTACCTTGCTTTGACTCGTCTGGCGACGTACACCATAGACTTTGTTGGAGATGAGCGCTTTGCACGTTTCGATCAGCCAGTTGGTCGTCGTCTGCCAGATGCTGGAGGTTACGAGCCGATCAGAGGTCCACTCCTCAACCTCGGTGCTGGTTACACTGGGATTCCCCGCTTTGGAGCACAGGGAGTCGACGCTATGTACTTCACCACACCTAGAGTCGCGCTCAGGCCACGTCAGATCTATGTGGATCGTCGTTCTACCTACTTTCGTGGGCGTGCTCCTCACCGTACCTCTCGTCGAAATACTCACGCCGTCCTGCGTGATGAGCATGGGAGTACCGATGTATCCATTCTTAGCTATATTTAGTTATCCTTTGGCTTTCGAACCATGTATTGGTGTGTTGGATATTCTGATGTATTTGAACATGTGATGATGTACCTATTGGTTATCTATTCATGCGTCGGAATAATCTCTCTTTCGGTTTCCAAGTCTATCTATTTCTGTTGTTGTGCTAAAATGCATGTCTATTCAGGATGCCGCCAACAAGGAACAACCCGCCTGAGCCACCGCCAATCACGGAGCTGTTGACTCAGATGACTCAGGTCGTGACGCAGATGGCCCAGTTCCAGGCTAATTAGCACAACAACCAGAATGCTCCACGAGTCAGCATCAAGGAGTTTCTGAGTCTGGGGCCGAGAGCTTTCGTGGCAACACGCGAGCCTCTGGATGCTGATGACTGGATCCGGGAGATGGCCAGGGCTCTGGACATTGCTCACGTTGCTGAGGAAGACAAAGTCAAGTATGCCACCTACCTACTGAAGGGTCAGGCAGCTACCTGGTGGGAGAACTACCAGACCATGAGAGCTGGATACCCAATCACCTGGGGTTGTTTCAAGGATGCCTTCCTGAAGCACCACATCCCAGATGGTCTCATAGAAAGGATGCGTGAGGAGTTTTGCTCTCTCAAGCAGGGCAAGCTGGACGTCATTGGCTATCAGAATGAGTTCAATCGCCTCGCTCGTTACGCTGGTGATGAGGTGTCCACTGAGGCTAAGAAGATGGCAAGGTTCCGCCGAGGTTTTAACCCGGAACTCAAGTACGCCCTCACCAACATCAAGGCCAAAGACTTCGAGGAGCTCGTGAACACCGCGCTCAATGAAGAAAATGGGCGCAAGGCGTTCGAGGAGTCTCGAAAGCACTCGTGTGAGGGTGGTTCCTCCTCCAACATGACCACCCCTCCGCAGAAGAGCCGCATCTGGGTGCCAAATGGTGCTGTCACTCGGGCTCCATATGCCCAAGCTTCTCCAGGCTTCGCTTCCCGCCCACCCAACCCACCTCAGATGCAGGCTCAGAGGTTTTCAATGGGGCAGCCAAGGACAGATGCACCTCGTGTCGTCACTTGCTACAAATGCAAGCAGACGGGGCACTACGCTGACAAGTGCACTCAGAGGCAGCTACCTCCACCACCTCCTCGCCCCAACACCAACCAGGCAATGGTGCATGCTCCCCCGGCTAAAGCCTTCAACTCCAACAACAGGCCTGTCGGGAGGACCGCAAGGGTGAATCATGTCAAGGTCGACAAAGCTGAGGAAGCTGCTGACGTCGTTCTCGGTACATTCCCCGTAAACTCTAACCCAGCTAAAGTGTTGTTTGATACCGGAGCATCGCATTCTTTCGTGTCAAAGATCTTTGCGACAGCAGTTAAACTACCTTTTGTTGGTTTGGGTTCCCCGCTAGTAGTAAACTCCCCTGGAGCAACTATGCAAACTTCCAAGATCAGTCATGAAAATCAGATCCTAATTGGAGGTCACATATTTCTTGCTTCTCTCATTCTGCTTGGCAATTCTGACATTGATGTCATTCTTGGCATGGATTGGTTGAAGGCCAATAAAGCTACGATTGATTGTGCTCAGAAGTCAATAACTCTGTTCCACCCTTCTGGCCAGATAGTCTATTCTCCAAATGAATCAAGGTTTGTTCAGATGTACACCCTCGATGATAAACCTCTACCTCTACTTGAAAATGTTCCGGTGGTTTGTGAATTCCCTGACGTCTTTCCAGAAGAGTTGCCAGGGATGCCTCCGGACAGAGCAGTTGAGTTCGTGATCGAGCTTGAACCAGGTACTGCTCCAATCTCTAAGCATCCATACAAGATAGCTCCTCCTGAACTGAAATTGTTGAAGGAACAAATCGATATGTACATGGAGAAAGGTTACATTCAACCTAGTTCCTCCGCTTGGGGTTGCCCAACTCTGTTCGTTGCAAAGAAGGATCAAACAAAGAGACTCGTTGTTGACTATCGTCCTCTCAACGAGAAAACCATCAAAAACAAGTATCCAATTCCTCGTATCGATGATCTTTTTGATCAACTTGCTGGAGCCTCAATATTCTCAAAGTTGGACTTGAGGATGGGTTACCATCAAATAAAGATCAGAAAGGAAGATATTCCAAAAATAGCTTTCACCACTCGTTACGGTCTATATAAATACACCGTCATGTCCTTTGGTCTCACCAATGCACCGGCGACATTCTCAAGACTCATGAATTATGTCTTCCATGAATACCTCGACAAGTTCGTTGTGGTATATCTTGATGACATTCTGGTCTACTCAAAATCCGAGGAAGAGCATGGAGAACACCTTCGTCTCACTCTCATGAAACTTCGCGAGCATCGTCTATATGCCAAATTCTCCAAATGTGAGTTCTGGATTCCAGAAGTTGCTTACCTTGGTCATGTCATCTCTGCCAAGGGCATAGCCATTGATCCGGAAAAGGTTAAAGCAATTGTTGATTGGAAACCTCCTAAGACGGTGAAGCAAGTCAGAAGTTTTCTTGGCTTAGCTAGCTATTGCCGTCGTTTCGTCCAAAACTTTTCCAAGATTGCCAAACCTCTCACTGATCTCACAAAGAAGGACAAGAAGTTCGTTTGGTCTCCACAGTGTGATGAAAGTTTCAATATCCTGAAGACTAAACTCACTTATACCCCAGTTCTGGTTGGCCCAGATACTACCAAACCTTTCCAGATATTCTGCGATGCATCTCTCCAAGGTCTAGGTGTAGTTCTTATGCAAGAACGTCAAGTTGTGGCTTATGCTTCATGTCAGTTGAATGCACATGAGCAAAACTATCCACTCATGACCTAGAACTTGCAGCAGTTGTGTTTGCCCTCAAGAAATGGAGGCAATACTTGTTGGGTAACCGCACTGAAATCTTTTCCGATCATAAGAGTCTGAAATACATCTTCACTCAGCCAGATCTAAACCTCAGGCAAAGGAGATGGATTGAAAATATTAAAGACTTTGATCTCACAATTTCTTACACTCCAGGCAAGGCTAATGTTATGGCCGATGCTCTCAGTCGCAAGTCATATTGCAATAATCTCATGATCATGGAAAGCCAACCTCCACTTCATGAAGAGTTCCAGAAGCTGAACCTTGGTCTTGTTCCTCAAGGCTATCTTGCTAGCTTGACAGCCAGTCCAACTCTCGAGGACAAGATTCGTTCTGAACAACTTCATGATGCTGAAATCAAGAAGATGGTAGAACACATCAAACTAGGAAAGGAGAAATTTAAGTCCTTCTCAATTGATGACAAGGGAACTGTGTTTTTCGAAGGACGCATTGCAGTTCCTCAAGTTCAAAGTCTCAAAGATGTTATTCTCAAGGTGGCTCATGAAACTCCTCTTTCCATTCACCCTGGAAGTACAAAGATGTACCAGGATCTTAAGACACTGTATTGGTGGCCTGGCATGAAACGTGAAATTGCTCAATACGTTTCTGAATGCGACGTTTGTCAACGTGTTAAGGCAGTCCATCAGAAAACAGCCGGTCTACTCCAGCCTCTGAAAATTCCTGAGTGGAAGTGGGACATGATTGAAATGGACTTCATCACTGGTTTTCCAAAGTCCAAGAAGGGCAACGATGCAATCTTCGTTGTTATTGATCGTCTCACTAAAGTAGCTCACTTCTTTGCTGTCAAAGAAACAATCTCAGCTAGCCAGTTAGCAGAACTCTACACAGCAAAGATTGTTCCTCTTCATGGTGTTCCATTGGAAATAAGCTCAGACCGTGGAAGCATATTCACTTCTCATTTCTGGAAAAGCTTTCAAGAAGCATTGGGCACCAAACTTCTTTTCAGCATAGCTTATCACCCTCAGTCTCAAGGGCAAGTCGAAAGAGTCAATCAGATTCTCGAGGATATGCTCAGAGCATGTGGTATCTCCTTTGGCATGAAATGGGAGGATTGCCTTCCATATGCTGAATTCTCCTACAACAACAGCTACCAGGCAAGCCTAGGCATGGCACCATTTGAAGCTCTCTAAGGCCGCGGATGCAGGAGTCCAATCAATTGGTCTGGAGCTGGTGAACGTTCACTCTTAGGCCCTGACTTTGTTAAGGAAGCCGAGGAGAAAGTTCGCATCATTCGTGACAATCTCAAGATTGCTCAGTCTCGTCAGAAAAGCTACTATGACAGCAAGCACAGGGATATGATCTACGCACCTGGTGACAAGGCATATCTCTGTGTAACTCCCCTCAGAGGCACTCATCGTTTCGGTGTGAAAGGAAAGCTTGCGCCAAGATACATTGGTCCTTTCAACATTCTCTCAAGGCTTGCAGAAAATGCTTATCGTCTTGAACTTCCAGAAAAACTATCCAATGTGCACGATGTGTTCCATGTGTCACAGCTCAAGAAGTGTTTCAAAGATCCAGATCGTGCAGTTGATCATGATTCCATTGAACTGCAAGATGATCTATCTTATGAGGAGCACCCTGTTCGTATTCTCGATGAGACCGAGCGTAAGACTCGCAACAAGAGCACCAAGTTCTTGAAAGTGTAGTGCTCGCATCATTCCGATAAAGAGGCAACGTGGGAGACTGAAGAGGATCTTCGCAAGAAGTATCCGGACCTTTTCTCTTCTCCGTAAGGAATCTCGGGGCGCGATTCCTTCAAGGGGGGCGTTTTGTAACATCCCAAGTATGAAAACTTCCATTTAGAATATGTGTTTCTTGTTTAATTAAAGTTTTGCATCATGTCATCATATTCATTTCTTTGTTGCATTTGTTTACTATTTGTTTTGCATCTGTTTTTATTCTGTTTTCATAATGGAAATCCAAACAATGTTCAACCTTGTTTTCATATTTGTCATGTTACAATCTCTTTCAAATAAAAGTTCAACTCAAACAACTTTTGTTTCCAAGTATTTCCATAATGATCAACTATTAAAATGAGGGCTTTTAATCAAACAATTAATTCCAAATTGCATTCAAAAATTCAAACCAAACCACAAACAGTGCCCAATTTGAAATTATAAAAATTACACAACAATCCTAATCAATTGTTTCTAATTAAACAATAGGGTCCCAAAATAAATAAATTCTTGTTTTAAATGATTAAATCAATGCTCAAAATAATTCAAATTTAAACCATTTTTGGCAAACAGCAAGTTATTTCAAATTATTTGTAAATCAGAACTTGGCATTTGATTGTTGATGACCTAAATAACTCCCCCAAATTTTCCTAAAAATTTTCCTAACTCTAAAACCCATCAAATCCTTCCATTTTCATTTCTGCAAAAAAAAAAGAAGAAGAAAAATTAAAAAGGGAAAAGAAAAACCAGCGCCAGGGGCAGTGGGCAGCCCAGCCCACTAATTTTTCTCCTCCCCCTCGGCCCGTACCGGTTCGCCCGCGCCTATCTCCTTCTTCCCTGCGTACGGCAACGATCCAAGCGGTGCCACGTCGCCGCCGTCGCGAGCCGACGGCCAAGCGCGCATCCCTAGGCCTATAAGACCCCCTGCCCTAGCCCTGCGCTGCCCTAGCTGGCCCCTACCCCCTATCCCCTCGAGGCCGCCGCCGTTTTCCTCTCTCTCGCGGCCGATCTCCCACCTCTGCACCTCACCGGAGAGCGCGCTCTGAATCCATGGCGACCACCGTCACCTCGCAGCGCCACCACCCCTCCTAGCTACTGGAACCAACCCGCCGCAGCTCCCTCGTTCTCGTCAACACCCCAGCAGGCACGGAGCACGTCCAGATCGCCGCCGCCGTCCACGTCGTTGCCGCCACCGGAACTTCCCCGAGCCTCTGCTCGACTCCATCACCGGTGAGCACGCCACCGTGCCCTTTCCCTCCTCTCTGTTCTCGCTCTGCTTGCGCGCACTGCACCACAGCACCACCCCACGAGAGCCACCAGCAGCAACAACAAGCACAGCACCACGGCTGCTCGCCGCCGGCAACGTTTTCTGTCACGGTTCAGAACGTTCGTCGTCAGTTAAAATTCAGAAACACTCGCTAACTGAACCTTAACTTGGTCGCGTAACGTATACTGACAAGAACGTTTCGATACTGCACTGGTTACAGCGTGTGTGCGCGGGCGCGGAGGGCCTGGGTTCGATCCCTGGCGCCGCGGATAAAATCCAACACTTTTACGTGATGCGCTGACAGGGTGGCCCCCCCTGTCAGCTGCTGTGCGCGCGTTGCTGCCACGCGTGCATCCACGCTGGCCTGGGGCCCTCTGTCAGTGGCATTGGCTGGCCACTGCGGAGTAGCAAAAGAAAATCCAGCTTTTTCTTTTTCATTTTAAGTCCTTTAAATTACAGATTGGTCCTAAAACTTAAATTGTTAATAACTTTCATTTCATAACTCCAAATAATAAAAGTAAAACATGTTTGCTGATCCAAATTAAATTGTCTATCTAATTATGACATTTCTTTTCTGTTTTGAATTTTCCAAATGCATCCAAAATTTGAATTCAAACAATTCATTTGTAATTTGAATAATTCCATAACTAATTCATACTTAATCCAAATAATGCAAATAAAATATGTTTTCCATGCTATTTCAAACCACCTTCAAATATAAATTTTGTTTCATGGTTTGAATAATTAAAATTGCTTAAATAATTTAAACCTTGTTTAAATCATTTAAATTTGCTAAATTCATAACTTGCTCAAGTTAAATTATTCTTGAACATGTAAAATATTTTTTCAAACTAGAAAAGTATAAACTTTTCAAATATGAATTTGAATTTATGTTTGGAACAAATAAAATTCAAATAATATTCAAACTTGTTTTAAATTCATTTAAAACTTGTTTAATCTTGTTTAATTCATAATTAATTTATTGTAATCCCTTTTTCAATAATTGAAACATGTAATCCAACTAAAATTTTGTGTTCTTTTCAAATATGAATTTTGTTATTTATTTTGCACAATTTAAATTGGTGAAAACAACAACTACTTGTGTAATCCCTTTAAGGAGCCAAAAATTCCCTAACTTAATAAATAAATTTCTAAATTGGTAACCTCCTTTCCAATTGTTTCTATTGTTGTTATTTTGTTGTTTTCCTCATCCATGCATCATACTAATCCACTTTCATGGGGGACCCTTTGTCCCCTTACCTATTTCTGTTATGTGCTGAGGGTTTGACTAGCTTATTACAACATGCAGAGGATAATGGCAGTTTAGTGGGGGTTAAGGTTTGTCGTAATGCCCCTGCGGTTTCCCATTTACTCTTCGCTGATGATTCTCTTATTCTCATGAAAGCAGACTTGGATAAATCAAGAGCACTTAGCACCATCTTGCAGGACTATTGCTTATCTTCGGGACAACTAGTTAGTGAAGCAAAATCGAGTATTTTCTTCAGCCCTTGTACTTCCGTGGACATGAGGGAAGCTATCTGTATTGAACTTAATATATTAACGGAGGCTATCACAGACACTTATTTGGGCTTGCCAACTCAGGTGGGGGTTGACAGGTCAGATTGCTTCACTCATATTATTGACAGAATTATACAAAGACTGAGAGGTTATAAAGAAAAACTTCTGTCATTTGGTGGGAAAGAGATCTTGTTAAAAGCAGTGGCCCAGGCTATTCCTACATATGCCATGTCAGTGTTCAAACTCCCCAAACTAGTTATCAAAGGGATCACAGATGCTATGACCCAATACTGGTGGGGAGATGAAGAAGGACAGAAACATATGCATTGGTTTGCGTGGTGGAAAATGTGTGTTCCAAAAAAAGAGAGGGGGGATGGGGTTCCGTGACCTCCATTGTTTTAATCATGCTATGCTTGCAAGGCAAGCTTGGAGACTATTATGTGAGCCCGATTCTTTGTGTGCTAGAGTGCTGAAGGCTAAATACTTTCCCTCGGGTGACCTCTTGAATGTTGTGTTAAAGAAGGGATCTTCCTTTACATGGCAAAGCATTTGGGCTGGTCTTCAAACATTCAAAAGAGGTTGTATCTGGAGAGTTGGAAGTGGTGAAAATATTAATATTTGGGATGATCCATGGATCCCAAAGAGTCCCTCAAGGAGAGTGGTCTCGGAAAGGAGAGGTTCTACTCTCAATGTGGTTTCGGATCTTATTGATTTCGATGGCAGGTGTTGGAATTTACAGAAACTACAGGACAATTTTATCCCTGTTGATATTACACGCATTCTGCAAATCCCTCTTTCTTTCGGGTTAATGGAGGATTTTGTTTCCTGGAATTATACAAAAAATGGAATATTTACGGTTCGATCAGCTTATTATACTGAGTGGGACCATCAACATGGGAGAAAGCTGATCAGAACCAGCGGGCCAGGTACGTCTGATATTAATCCAGTATGGAGTATTCTTTGGAGTTTGCGTGTTCCCTCCAAAGTTAAAATTTTTGCTTGGAGATTTTTACATGGTACAATTCCTTGCAAAAGCATTCTTGCCAATAGACATATTATTTCGGATAGCTCTTGTCCTGTTTGCAAAACCCATTGTGAAGATTTGCAGCATGCTTTTTTCGGTTGTGTACGGGTGAAAGAAATATGGGAGAACTTGGGCCTCCTTTCTCCTCTTTCGGTTTTCATGACACAAGAAAGAGAGGGTTCTTGCATTTTGGAATTGATCTTAAGGAGTAACATCAATGTTGTTCCGGGCTTTGAGGAACTGAAGGCCAAGGAACTTATTATTTCAGCTTGTTGGTTCTTCTGGTGGGAGCGCACGAAAATTAGCCGGGAGGAACCTGTCCCCAAACCGACGGTTACAACCCAGAACATATTGGCAATGGCCCTCAATTTTGCTAGATCTCTGAAAAAGAATGTTCGGGTTAAGAGTGGTGGTTGGATCAAGCCAGCTAATGATCATGTTAAGATTAATTTTGATGCATCATTCAGTGCTAACGATAACCGGGGTTCTTTTGGTACTGTGATAAGAGATGATAAAGGGATGTTTCTAGCGGCTTCTTCCAGGTTATTACCAAGTATACATGATGCTTCAAGTGCAGAAGCCTGTGCGCGGAGGGATGGTTTAATCCTTGCGGGACAGATTGGTTGCAACAGAATTGAGGTTAATGGTGATTGTTTGGAGGTGATCAATGTCATGTTGGACGGGGGAAACTCCATCGGTGCTGATGCGGCTATCTTCGAGGAGTGCTCCTTCTTAGCCCGCAACTTTACTTATGTTAGTTTTTCTCACTGTCCTAGGGATAGTAATAGAGTGGCTCATGTTTTAGCTAGCAGAGCGGATTCTCCCAATTCAGTGTGTTGGATTGAAGAACCCTCTGATTTTCTTAATGAGCCTCTAGCTTCTGATGTAAACCTCTTCGAGGAAACAATGTAATCCTGTCGGCGCCAAGTTATCTTACGCACTCTTTTCCCTACAGGGTACCCAAGGGGACTGTAGGGTTTTTAATGAGGCGGGCTTGGTTGCTTTTATTTATATAAATGGAAAATTCAAAAAAAATACTAATCCACTTTCACCTGTTGGTTAATTGGAAAACAATTGTTTCAACCAAAATTCATGGGCTTTTCATATGCAACTCAAAATTGCATATGTGTCCATTTAAATTGTGTTACCATGTCAACTAGTTTATTTTGATGCATCCATAAAATTGTCATGCATCATCCCATGATTGTGCATTATGCCATGATATTGATTGTCTATCTTTCTGCATTGTTTGTTTGCTTCTTCTCGGATAGACGACGACGTTGAGACAGACGATACTTACGACATCCCTTCTGAGGATCTAGCTCGGTACCAGGCTGCTGAGTTTGCAGGCAAGTTATCACTCACATGCACCATTGTGTTCCTTTCAACATTGGTTACCGATACTTTCCGTTGTCTATTTGTGCTAGCCATATGTATCGTTGCTTCTGTTACGAACCTATCACATGATACCCTGAACCCTGATATTGCCTCACCTCCAGTCCTATAACCCTGTTGCTTGGGCCCGTGTCTTACTAGCATGCTTAGGGTTGTTTTTGCTCGAGTCTGTTATCAGTTACTTTCTGTTATCATATTTGATTATATTCTGGGGCTCGATGTTAAACAACAACCTATTAATTTGAGGTAATAATAAATTGCTGATAAGGCACCGGCAGGAGGCCCGGCGTGGTTTTGAGGCCTGCTAGTGTCGACCCTAATAGGAAAAGGGTCTTGTCTACTGATCCATGATGAGCGCACTATCCGCATGTGGGAAGCGTGTATGGGCGCCCCCCTCAATTTGATTCGATTCGCATCTCGTCCAAATCGCCACACTTAGTTCGGGTTTTCCATTTGATGCACGCATATGCAGGTACGAACCCGAGGCTAGGGTGGAACTTTTGTAGTCGGCATTTAGGGCGGCGTGGTCTTCCAGTGCTATGAGGGTCCCCTTTTCTTCGTGGGGCTCGATTAGCCGCGCACGCACAGCACGTGGTGCTTTGGGCTTGATGCGAAGAAGAGTTGAGTTGTGTTGAGTGCCCCGCTTGGTGGGAAAGGCCTTCCCATCTGGCGGGTTATTCTTACGTGTACGGCCAAATTGGTGCACCCCTGCAGGGTAAATCTTCTCGAGAAGCCGTGTTTTCCGCGGTTATGGATGACTTGGTGAAAGTACTGGCTAACAAGTACTCAGAACAACTTACACCTAACTAATGATAACTTGACTAGTAATAGTCTTATTGGCACAATAACTTGCATCATCGTTAATCCAACTGTGTGAGTTATCCTCGGATTGCTTCTTTGGATAAGGGGCGAGATCCAGGATGGGTTTGTTTGGAGTTAGTTGTAGTTGGTTACGATACGCTATCTTATCCCCCTTTCTGATAGCCGGAAGTTGTAGTATATTCTGTAGTTGGTCAGTGCAGCCAGTTGCAGCATCTTTTATATCCCTTTCTTCCGTTGAACCCAAGGCATCTGTGCTTGGTGTTGACGGGCTACATTTTGGTGAACTGTGAGTCTTGCTTGCCAGTACATTTATGTACTGACCCCTTTGGGGCTGTGGTTTCCGCAGACTACGCTTACGAGGATCCCCGTGACGGCTACTACGTGGAGTTTGACGAGGCTGCTGACGAGTAGGTAGCGGACCCGGGCAGGATCCGAGACATCGTGGATGGGCTCCGTCTTCTTTTCATTCCCGGCTTCTTAAGCCTATTTGGAGTTGTCTGTACTCAGACCCTTTAAATGCTTCCGCTGAGATGTAATGATGTTATGTTGGGACATGTGTCCTCTGGATGATTGTATTTGCTATCTCTGCTCTAGTGAGAGCTATTTGCAACTTATTTCCATCTTTTGTGTCTTAGAGATCTGTTGTGTTATCATTTTGTTCAACGCCGTTGACGTACCGTGTGTGTATGGTATGAAGTACGTCAATGATAGTATCCTTATTTCTATGGGATGGTTTACGTAGACGCTGAACAGATAGGGGTTGGTTGTCACACATACGTGTGTTGGCCTACTCGTAAGAGATGCGGGTGCCGGTAAGCCCCGTAATCCAATCCACTACTGTTCAACGGAACTGCGAGTATCCTCTAGAAGTCCGGGTGCGACACATCTTTACAGATCACAAGAGTTTGAAGTATATATTCACTCAAAAGGAGTTGAATATGAGGCAGAGGAGATGGTTGGAGTTGATAAAGGACTACAATTTGAATCTCGAGTACCACCCAGGAAAGGCCAATGTTATGGCAGATGCATTAAGCCGCAAGGGATATGTGAACGGACTCACCGCAGGGGAGTTACCAGATGAATTGTGTAAACAATTCAAGTCCCTCCGTTTGGAATTACTAAATGAGGGGTATTTGGCAACCATGGAGGTAACGCCAACACTGATGGACAAGATTAAGGAAGCCCAGGAAGATGGTGAAGGAATAAAGGAAATAAGAGAGAAAATGAGCGAAGGAAAGATGAAGGAGTTTCATGAGGATGCTAATGGTACATTATGGTTCAGAAAGCGTATCTGCGTACCTCGGAACTCTGAAATTAGCAAGTTGATATTCCAAGAAGCTCACGACTCGCCATATTTCATTCACCCAGGGAATACCAAGATGTACATGGATCTCAAGGAAAGATTTTGGTGGAATAACTTGAAGAAGGACATCGCAGAGTACATTGCGCTATGCGATGTGTGCAGTAGAGTAAAGGCTGAGCATCAGAAGCCGGCAGGATTATTGCAGCCATTACCAATGCCAGATTAGAAGTGGGATAAGATTGGAATGGATTTCATCACAGGATTTCCTAGAACTAGGTCAGGCTATGATTCTATTTGGGTAGTGGTCGATCACTTGACCAAGGTGGCTCATTTCATACCAGTGAAGACCACCTACACTAGCGCCAAATTGGCTAAGATGTATATGAGAAGGATCGTATGTGCACATGGAGTGCCAAAGGGAATTGTGTCGGATGGGGAACACAGTTCACGTCACATTTCTGGCGTCAGTTGCACGAGACATTGGGAACAAGACTAGAGTTTAGCACATCATTTCACCCTCAGACAGATGGTCAGACAGAGAGAGTGAACCAGATTCTAGAGGATATGTTGAGAGCTTGCGCTCTGGATTATGGCTCTAGTTGGGATGAGAGTTTGCCTTACACATAGTTTTCCTACAACAATAGCTATCAGTCTAGCACAGAGATGGCCCCATTCTAAGCACTATATGGAAAGAAGTGCGGGACTCCTTTGTTATGGGATGGAGTAGGAGAGTGTAGTTTCTTTGGTCCTAACATGATCAAGAACGCTGAGGAGAAGGTTAGACTGATTCGTAGATTGAAGGTCGCACAGTCAAGGCAAAAGAGTTATGCTGATTCTAAGCGTAGGGAAGTAACCTACAAGATTGGTGATAGGGCATATCTTAGAGTATCGCCACTGCGTGGAGTTAAGCGTTTTGGAATCAAGGGAAAGCTAGCACCGCGTTTCATTGGACCGTATAAGGTTTTGTCACGCAAGGGAGAAGTATCCTATAAGTTAGAATTGCGAGAAGGATTGTCTAATGTCCATGACGTGTTCCATGTGTCTCAATTGAAGAAGTGTCACCCAGAAATGGCAGGCACACCATTGAGAGATACGATCCCGCTAGAGGAAGTTCAGTTGGAGAGTGATCTCACGTATGAGGAGAAGCCGATTAGGATTTAGGATACAGCAGAGAGAATGACACGGACCAAGACGATCAAATTCTTCAAGGTTCAGTGGAGTCATCACACTAAAGAGGAGGCTACGTGGGAACGAGAGGATGATCTTCAAATGGACCACCCACACCTATTTGCTAGCCATTTCAAAGCTCGAGGGCGAGCTTCATCTTAAGGGGGTTAGTCTGTAACATCTCAAATCTTACATTTGGAATGTTTTGCATTTAGAGCATATGCATAGCATGGCATGTTTCCAAAATTGCATTTGAGTGTTGCATTTAAAACCCTAAATTAAACCCATGTTTTAAAGAAACCAAAATCCCTCTTTATGGCATTATAAGCCAAAGCTATTTTATTATTTTTATCTTTTTCCAAAAATCCCTTTCAAAATAACCTAGCGTGATAGGTTTTCAAATTTCAAAATTTTAGAAATTGGCTTGACTCAATTTGGCTTTGTATTTTAAAAGTTATAAACAAAATAGTTTTGTATAAAAAAAGAATAAAAAAAAGGGAAAAGAAAACGGGTCGGCCGAGCCTGCGCAACGCGTAGCGTACGCGCAGTTGGGCCAGACCAACCAGCCCGTACCGTTTAGCTGAGGAAACAACGATAAAAAAAACATCCCGCGGCCGCTGACGCGTGGGCCCCGCCCACGACGTTAGCGATGACGTCATCCCGTTGGAGTTCGACTCTTGCATGGAGGAGCTCGCGCCGCCGCGCGTTTCTGGGACGGATTCCGCTCCGATTTGCTCCCTTCTCCACGCCACGCCCCCTTTATATACCCCGGGGGGCCTCGACATCCGCACCCACCCCGAAAACCCTAGCCGCCCCTCGAAAACCGAGTCGTCGCCGCCGTTCCGCCGCCGCCGTCTCGAGAACACTCGCCGCCGGCTAGATCCGCCTCGAGGACCCCCGCCGCCACCACCCCGAGGATCGTGAGTACGAGGGGAAGCCGTCGGTGTCGTCGCCTTCGCCGTAGGACCAACGGAGTTGCCGCGCCGTCCACGCCCGAGCCGCCGCCGTCGTCGTCCGGCCATCTCCGGTGAGCCACCGATGCGATTGATCCTGGGCCGTCGGATCTCGATCCGACGGCACAGATCAGATCTGACCGCGTCAACGCCCAGCGCTGACGTCATGCATGCGTCAGCGCAGCCAAACCCAGTCAAATTCATTTATTTATTTTGTTTAAAAATTCCAGGAATTATTTAAATCTTCTAAAATCTATATCTTTATATCTGTAACTCCAAAATTCACATGTAATATACCAAACAAAAGAGAAAAATAAGATCTATCCATCTACGCAATCTAATCTATGTTTTAAACTATATTTATTTTCTATTTTCAATTATGCTTTTTAGAGTATTTAAATCAAATAAAATCAACTGTAACTCGGAATTCATCAAAAAAATTTGTATAGTCTTGTTTTGATTAGATCTATTCAAGAAAATAATACCAACTTGTGTAGATGCTTAATTCAAATGAGATCTTGCATGTTCTTAATCTAGCTCTATTAAATCATAATAATTTCCTAAATTGATTTTCTTTGCATCAAAATACTTTTCATGCATCATACATGTTATTAGCAACGAGAGAATATTAGTAGAACTATTTTTGAATCAATAAACTTTCCTGCATGTATGTGGTGCATACTATATGTCTTGTTGCTTATGTTATGTTTATTGCAATGTGTAGACTACAACGACTACAGCGAGTGCGTTTGCGAGGACTGTGTGAACAGCTACTCGTGTTGTCAAGGCAAGTGACACACATGATCCTACTATTTTAATATATGCATTAGAGTTTTATTGTAGCTATGAATGAATAGGAGTTGAGTGTTATCACTATGATAGATCGCTCCACTAACACTCAAGTAGGAGTGATCATATGTTTCCCGTAGAGATTAGCAACCCGGATGATAGGCAAACACCGTACTTGTAGATTGCTTAGCCATGCTCTAGTTATTCGTGGTTGGGATTATTATCATGTTAAAGAAGTACTCGTTATTTTAATTGCTTATGAAAACAACATGATAATTAATTAACCACTGGGCGGATTGCTAGAATGTCATCAGAGTACATATTTTGGTGGGGACTGCCGCCCAGTATCTTGAGATTATGTTTAGTTTATGTATGTAGTTGTTTCTTGTGTGCAGCCGTGTTTCATATCAGTATGGGCTAGACATAATTTGTAGGTGGTGGTGACTCGAACCCAACGTGTCCAGAGATGTAGCATAGTAGTAGGATGGTCCGGCTCGTGGAGGGTTTGGGGTCGAGTTATGGCTTAATCTTCTTTCCTTCCGTGGTACTAATGATGTATCATGTGTTTGGGGTCAATTGGGCAACACGGGTAAAGGGCACAAACATAGCGAGGGTTAAAAACTAAGATCTTAGTTGTGTTCCATTGGTTAGAGACAAATTCAACAACTAGATGGGAAACATGACATATCTCGTTCATCTTGTTTTATTAATTACTACCAATTTGACTATGGGTTATTGGAGAAGTGTCTGATGGTGTTTCAGTGTGCTAATCCAAAGGGTAGGAGCACTTTGCTATCAACCAAAGTGTCCAATTATGTGAAAAATCTAATTTCTATTAAATGTTAGGTCAAATGCCTTTAAGAAAATTAGCCTATAAACTCCACCAGCCAAATATGCATGTAGACTAGCACTTGTCATTTATTATACCACCATAGTGTCACTTGCCAACATTGCTCAGAATGATCTGACATCCTTTATGGGGGTTGCATATTCCAACGTGCAGGTTATTCGGATACGGACTAGTATTTGTGGGTTTTCGAGCCTTCACATCAACCTTTGTTCGCATGTAGCGTGCAAATCAGAAGATGGAGGTCTCCCTCTTCTTTTGATGTGTTATTAATAAATATTTGAGCTAGCACTGCGTTATGCAATTTGTAATAAATTACTTTACTCTGGATATTCGATAATATTCAATACATTTGTTTCCTTTGATTACTATCTGTGCTGTGTGTGCTGGTGAACGGTCCAGGGGCCAGTACTACACGCAACAGTATGGCCTATGATGGGTTGTACTACTACAATATGGCGATGAATTCACTAAGAACACCAATGGAGTTGAGAGAATTGTAGTCCGCTCTTGTCCGTATGCTAGTGGAGAGGTTCTTCTCGAAAGGTGTAATTGCTTTGATGAACTTCCTCTTTATCCACTCATCGGAGATCTCTTCTTTTCCAAAGTCCCTCAATTGATTGGCAAGGGTGACAACTCTCCTATATAGCTCCTCGGGGGACTCATCCGCTTGCTTAACAAAGTTCTCGGACTTGTCAATGGCCACATCATACTTGGATGATTGGATACTGGCATTGCCTTGAAACAAAGTGTCAAGCTTGTCCCATGCTTCCTTGGCGGTCTTGCAACCTCAAATGTGAGTGAGATGCTCCCTTGGAAGAGCCTTTTGAATGATGACAAGAGCGGTCTTGTTGAGTTAAGATTCTACATCCTTCCTAGGAGTCAAGTTGCTTGGGTTATGGGGATGAAACCCATGAATTACACTCCTCCACAAGGCGGTGCAAGAGCCGGAAATATGTGATTCCATTTCGAACTTCCAAGAAGAGAATTCATTAGTGTTAAGCATGGGAGGAAGTCCAACATTAAGAATGTGTTGCATTGAAACTATTGGATGGATGGAGTCATAATTTTGAGGTGGTGGAACTTTTGAGTGGGACCCCGAACCATTAGCCGCTTGAGACTTGGAGCCTCTGGAATTCTCCTTTGCCTTAGCCTTTTGTGTGGCTTTCGCCTTGACTTTGGCAATGTTGTCTTCAACTTCGGTATCGTCAAGAATAGTTTCCTCTTCCGAACTATTCGCATCGGAGACATGGGGAGAATCCGTGTGCCTCTTAGGTTTACCCATCATGTTCTCCAACATCCTCTTGATGGAAGAAACCTCCGAACCAACACTAGAGCTAACCTTGGACAATTGGGTTTGAATGGTCACAACCGTTGTCTCTAGGTTAGCTATAGTCTCGGCCATTTTTGGACAGCTCCTCTTTAGAGGATTCAGGATCATCTCTGTTGGCCATGATACTCTTAGGCGGTTAAGCCCGATATAAGAGCCGAGGCTCTGATACCAATTGAAAGTACACGATGGTAACCTAGAGGGGGGGTGAATAGGTGACCTACAAATTTTAATCCTTTTTCACTTTTAGATGCTCTTTAGCAAGTAAACAACTTGGTTATCTAGATGTGCAACTAGGTAGACACCCTATGTGATAAGAAACAAGTATGCAACGGAAGTAAATGCAAGGCACAAGATAACCACAAGTGAAAAACACGGACACAAGGATATGTTTCCCGTAGTTCCTTCTTAAAAGAAGTATGTCTATGTTGGAGAGGTGGGGAGCCACCTAGGCACTCCTCAATACCACGGTTGTGCCCACCTTGTTCTCCTTGAGCTTCTCCGGTGAGGGAGATTCTCGTTTCCACTATGAGGTCGACTTGAAGGCGTTGACCAAACCTTTACAAGGGGGTTGAGGCTAATCCACAAGTGAGATGGAGTCTCTCAACAATCCGAAGCTTCTTGCTACAAGGTGGAAGCTACAAGCACTAGGGTTTCTCTAGGATGACAAAGCAACCAAGAGATTACAAGATCCCAAGGGGTATGGTATGGGATTTTTTTTGGCTTGGTAGAAAGATAGATCTAGGCCTCCTCCATCAGATCCTTGAAGAGCATCGAGTTTGGTTGGAGGAGGAGAGAGATCAGGGCGTTTTGAGATCTTGAACAACGGAGGAGAGAGAGGAATGGACGAACTAGCTGTCTAGAGGAAGAAGACAACTATTTATAGCCTCCTCCAAGATCTAACCGTTGCTGCTCTCCAGGGTCGGAATATTACGGTGTTAGTACCGGAAATTTCCGGGTTGCCAGGCCGAATATTTGAAATATCCGGGGGGCGGATTTTTGAATAATCCGGGGCCGGAATTTTCTGGCCAATATTACGCCCCCATCTCTGCAACCTGGCAGCAGCAGTGCATCCATATTTTCGCTAAGGACCAGGGGGTCGGATATTTGCCCCGAAAATTTTCGGGCAGATTTCCGCCCCATCTTCTGCGAGCGGGCACCAGTGTCACCTCCAAAATCTGCTAAGGACGAGGGGCAGGATATTTGCCCCGGAAATTTCCGGGCAAATTTTCGCCCTTGTGTCTGTGAGCTGGCAGCAGCGACGTAATGAAATTCCGCTAAGGACCAGGGGGCCGGATATTTGCCCCAGAAATTTCCGGGAAAATCTCCACCCCAGCATCCGAGAGCGGGCAGTAGAAATCCAACACTTCATCATTTAGAGCCTTGAGTAAGCCGGAATATTCCGGTGCTGGGGCCGGATATTCCGGCCTTTATCCACCGGAAATTCCGGTCTATTTTCCTGAATAATCCGGCTGCACAAAGATGTTTCTTCAGAAAAACTTTGTGTATCTCTTCGAGGATATTATCGTTGATCATATGAGAGGCCAGCCGTAGACACTTAAGCCACATTTTTAGTAGAGGGGTACCCGTGTTGTTATTATCACCAAAATCATTAGAGGAGACATGAGCTTTCACTCGGTCATGGTTGGTTCGAAGGAGCACAAAGATCTCGGATCTATGCTTACCACCGCTAATGAGCACGCAGCGGCGGAAGATGATATCAGAGCGAGAGGTGGAAATATCGATGCTTTGGCTCAGGCCACAAAGACACCTCGTTCTGAAAAGAAGGCTACTCCAGAAGCACAGCCAAAACCCAAAGAAGTAAACTTAACCTTTGGAAAGGATAATGGCAGCAAATGGAAAGAAAGAAGCACATAGCCAATCTCCTATTCTAAAGAAGAACGGGAAAATATAAAGTCGGAAAACTGTGTCCACCATTCGCAATTTGGGAAGCATACCCATACCAACGCGCAGTGCCGCCTCAACAAAAACATGAAAGGTATTGTAGGATCTACGAACAAAGGAAAGAATTCCAAGAGGAAGTTCAACAAGCAAAAGCCAGAAGCTGAGAAAGAAGAAAGTGAATCGGACACTGATGATAAAATCCAGGAACAACGGCGGAAGGGCAAGCCAAAATTCCCGAGATTTGAAGGAGAATGTAACCTAACTTTCCTGGCAACTCTCTTAGCAAAACAGGCGAAAATAAAACTTCGAGAAATCAACGCGGTTGTTCCTCCAACACCAAAGTACTTGAAGTATTCAAATACGCCAATTATCTGGGATCAGTCAGATCATCCCAGAAATATCCCAGAACCCGGCACGCATGCTTTGGTCGTAAGCCCTATTGTTCAAACACTAGGCTCAAAAGAGTGTTGATGGATGCAGGATCTAGTATCAACATCATGTACTTGAGTACATTAAAGCAGCTACACATCTCCGAGACCCAGCTTAGGAACAGTAACATACGTTTTCATGGTATTGTTCCTAGCAGACAAGCACAATCCCTAGGAGAAATTTCCCTAGACGTAACCTTTGGAAAAAGAGAACACTTCCGCCAGGAAAAGATCTCATTCGAGGTGGTGCCGTTTGAAAGTGTTTATCGCGCAATACTCGGACGTCCGGCTTTCGCCAAATTTATGGCAAGATCATGTTATATTTATAACAAGCTGAAGATGCCATGGCCAAAAGGAGGAGTAATCACCATAACTGGAGACTACAAATTGGCGAACGAGCTGGAGAAAGGAAGAATTGAAGGAGCTAGCCAAAGAAGTATCACCGATAGAAATGCCGGCAGGAAAAGAAAGCCGAAAGCCGGCAGATAGTTTCAAAGCCTCGGAGAATACAAGACATGTTATCCTAGATCCCAAAGATCTGACAAAGTTTGTCGTAGTGGGAACTGGGATGACCGACAAATAGGAAAGCGCGCTCATCAAGTTCCTACGTGAGAACTGAGACATTTTTGCCCGGTGTCCTGCTAATATGCCAGGTGTACCGAGGGAACTTGCTGAGCACCAACTGAAAGTAATCCCAGGATCAAAACCCGTCAAACAAGGTCTCCGTCGTTTCGATGGAAGAAGACGGAAGGATATAGGCAAGGAAATTATCCGGCTTTTAGCAGCTGATTTTATCCGGGAAGTTATACATACTGATTAGTCTGCGAACCCAGTATTAGTCCCGAAGAAAGACAATATTGTTCTTAGGATGTGTATATATTACACCGGCTTGAACAAGTTGTGTCCAAAGGATAGGTTCGCGTTACCGCGAATCAATCAAATAATAGATGCCACAGCTGGCTCTGAGCTTTTATGCTTTTGGACGCTTATTCCGGGTACCATCACATATGTATGAAGGAGGAGGACCAAATAAAAACTTCCTTCATGACCTCGTATGGAACATACTATTGCATAACCATTCCTTTTGGCCTGAAGAACGCTGGTGCAACTTACCAGCGTTGCATGCAAAGATGCTTGCATAGTCAAATAGGCAAAAACGTCCATGTTTATGTGGATGACATTGTCGTAGTTTCCAAGGTAAAGGATACACTCCTTGAAGATCTACGAGAAACCTTTGAAAATTTGCGCACTTATAAAATGAAGTTGAATCAAGTAAAGTGTGTATTTGGGGTTCACTCAGGAAAGCTTCTGGGTTTTATCGTTTCTCACAAAGGAATAGAATTAAACCCGGAAAAGATCAAGGCAATATTGAACATCACAAGGCCTACGTGTCTAAAATATGTCCAAAGATTGACGAGTTGTGCGGCTGCTGTTAGCAGGTTTATAAGCCGGCTAGGTGACAAAGCTTTGCCAATATACAAATTGTTGAACAAATCCGACAAATTTGAATGGACATAAGAGGCGGACAAAGCATTAACCCAGCTAAAAGAAACTTTGATGAAAGCTGCGATTTTGGCATCCCCAAAAGACGAAAAACCCATGTTACTGTAACTTACAGCAACAAACGGGGTTATCAGTGCAGTGATAATCGTGGAAAGACGAACAAAGTGTACCAGATCAACATCCTGTGTATTACGTCAGTGAGGTATTCTCCGAATCAAAGCAAATGTATCCATATTATCAAAAACTGGCATATAGCATGTTTTTTGCATCTCGAAAACTCCATCATTATTTCCAAGGACATTCCATAACGGTGGTAAGCAAAGCACCACTAGGGGATATCATCAACAATGCGGACGCAACAGGCCGAGTTGCCAAATGGGGCATTGATCTCGGTGCGTTCGACATTAAGTACCAACCCACGGACGACAATTAAATCCCAGGTGTTGGCAGATTTCGTCGTTGATTGGATAGAAGCAATGGAAAACACACCATTGCCAGAGTCGGAATATTGGATCTTACATTTTGACGGATCCAAAATGGAAGAAGGCGTTGGAGCTGATGTAGTGCTTAAATCTCCAAAAGGCGACATAATGGAATATGTATTACAGATACACTTCAATGCCAACAACAATGTGGCAGAATATGAAGCTTTGCTTCATGGCTTGCATATTGCAAAGGAAATACACGTTAAGTGTATACTTTGTTATGGTGACTCAGATTTGGTGCAACATCAGCTAAACCAAACATGGGATGCCAAAAGCCCAATTATGGCTGAATATCGGAGAACAGTGGACGCATTTTCCATTTGCTTCCTAGGATTTTAAGTACTTCATATCAAAAGGGAAGAAAATTGGAATACAGATGCTTTAGCCCGCATGGGCTCGGAAAGAGTTAAAACCCTACCACCTGGTGTGTTTCTCCAACATTTGCACGAACCATCAATAAAAGGCGGAGATGTGGATTATCCTCTAGTTTCCGAGTCAATCGAAGTTCTGCTTGTTAACCCGGATTGGACAATTCCATACTTAACCTTCTTAGTTGATCAGAAGTTCCCGGATGGAGCAGATGAAGTTTTGCAAAGGCAAAGACAATGCCGATGCAAATGATACACGGTAATCAATGGTTGCATGTATAAATGCAGTACTATCGGAATTTTTCAGTGATGTATTTCTCCAGAAGAAGTACGAGAAATTCTTCAAGAAATCCACGCAGGATATTATGGACATCATGCTCAGTCAAAAAACATAGTTAAAATAGCATTCCGTGCAGGGTTTTCCTGTCTTACAGCCAAGGTAGACGCAGAGCACATAGTGAATACATGTGTCGGATGTCAGTATTACGCCAAGCAGACGAATATGCCAGCTCAAGCACTCAAAACTATCCCCATAACATGGCCATTTGCGGTATGGGGGCTAGATATGATGGGACCATTCAAAACGGCAAGAGACGGACTTACACATCTACTTGTTGCCGTAGATAAGTACACCAAGTGGGTGGAGGCCAAACCCATCAAAAAGCTTGACGGCGTGACTGCTAGAAATTTCGTCATTGACATAGTCATGAGATATGGCGGTCCACACAGCATAATCATAGATAACAGGACAAATTTCTCTATTGGAGAGTTGGCAAAATATTGCCGACAAATGGGAATTCGCCTAGATCTTGTGGCACACCCACAATCCAATGGACAGGTTGAGCGAATGAATGGTTCAATCCTGCAGGGAATATGCCCAAGACTCGAATCTCCTCTTCATAGAGCAGCTGGGGCATGGGTAGAAGAATTACATTCTGTGCTTTGGAGTATTCGAACGACGCCAAATAGATCAACATGGCAAACACCGTTTTTCTTGGTTTATGGTGCAGAAGCAGTGCTTCCCACAGATATGCTCCATGATAGCCCAAGAGTGCTAGCATACGAAGACTCGGATGCCTAAAACGCACGAAAGGATGTCGTCGATCTTTTAGAAGAAGAACGAGAACTTGTGCTACAAAGATCCGCCATTTATCAGCAAGAATTGCGACGTTATCATAGTCGGAAATTCAAACATCGTTCTTTCAAAGAAGGTGACTTGGTGCTAAGATTGGTGCAGGAAAGGAAGCACAAATTATCCCCATTTTGGGAGGGACCATTTGTCATCAGCAAGGCTATGAAAAATTGATCTGATTACCTTGTAGATATTCGAGATACGGAAGATGATCCTAAAAATATGAATCGCAAGAGAAAAAGAAAGATAGATGTAGAACTAGGAGAGACAAACAGACCCTAGAGCATCCAGCAGTTACGTCCCTTTTACATTTAGTTCAAATTCTATGTAAACATCTTTGAGATCATGAAATAAAGGTATCCGAATTCGTGCATTTTTAGTCTGTCTTCTTATTATTGTTCAAAGCATAAGACCGCGTTTATCTATTTCCCAATGATCTTTCAAATTGCTTCAATGTTAAGCCGAGTTTTTCCTGCGTGCTCGGTGTTATAAAACTGAATGCTTTTGTGGCCTAAGGAGGCTTAAGGAAACCCAGATTGTGCCTGCGTGCCTGAGTTTCATACTTTTTAAAAAATTCCTTGTTTTTTCCTAAGTATTATTTGATTGTTTGTGTGTTGGGTCACTGGAATTAGTAAGTAAAAATGCCTAAGTACAATCCATGATTCCGAGTTTCGACTGATCGGTTTGAACCTAGTCACTTGGCATGAAGATTAACTACTATTGAGTCATTTCAACACTAAGGACAGTTAAAACATATAAACCAGAGAACTTAGCAGGAAAATGAATTAAACCCAGAAAAACTTGCAAAGGCTTAAACTTTACTACAAAAGGGATGAATACTTGTTCATACAAAAGATAGATAGCATTACAATTGATGTTACATTTGCGACAACAATAATGTTTCTATTTTTCTCTCTCAGCCAGTTGCGCAGGAATTATGCGACTTCCTCGGAATCCGAGTCCTCCTCGTCGTTGTCGCTGGGGTTCTCCGGAGTTGCTGGAATTGCTTCCTCTGGTTAGAACGTCGAGATCGACACCATTTGAGCTATCTTGGTGGCATGCCCCTTGACAGACTCAAAAATATCGCCTCTCTGCGCCTCCGTGTATCCTTGAGGGATACCGGTAGCGACACGCCAGGACTTCTCGATGGTATAATGCATACGCATTAGCCCAAGGGCCATGAGCGCACCACCGCGAGCAGCAAAGCGAAACCAGGACTCCCTCTAGTTCGCCACCTCTTCTATTGCCTCCGCAAGCTTGCTTACTTCCGAGAAATCTTCAGCTTTGTCGGGAATGTACTTGTTCACAAGTAACATCCCCACAGTCTTGAGGGCGGAGAAGATCTTCCCAAAATCCCGGATTCTTTCAATCCGGGTGACGAATGGATGGATCCTGGACCTATCGGGTGAGCCTACCTGGTCCAAGGCCCAAAACCCAAGCTCCAAGCGAGATGTCGTGGATAGTTCTAGAAGGCCCACCCGCAAAGCCTTGCGGGTTAAGAAAGGAAACTTGTAACTGGCCTTAGGTTAGGGTTTGTAACCCCCCCCCCGGGACGGTTTGAGACCTGGCCACCTATATAAGGCCAGGAGAACCACCAGAAGGGGGACCAAGCAATACCGCACCACCTAAGCCTTGAGATTGAGATCTACTCTCGACTTGAGCACCCCCACTGTAACCGATCTATTGAGCTAATACAGATCGACAGAAGCAGGAGTAAGGGTTTTCACCTCTATGAGGGCCCCGAACCTGGGTAAATCGTGCCCCCTGTTAGCCGACGATTGTCACCAGCGCCTACTCGTTCTCCTTCTCGAAACCCTATCGGTTCACCCGAGGGACTTGTTGAGATGCATATTCGACAATTGGCGCCGTCTGTGGGAACGGCGGGCGCTGGATATACGACGTCTTTGGCCTCATTGTCGCCAAAATTCAGTTGGAGCCCCGGAACTTCAACTCCAACCGATCCGATCCAAATCGGGTCGGTCATCATCGCGACCGGCGTTCAGCGACCTGGAGAAAAGCGTCACCCTGACGTTCGGGAGCTTCCAATTCTACGCCAACAAAGCGGGGATCCTGCACTTCCCCGAGAAAACCGATCTCAAAGGATCAGACTCTGGGTCGGTCTTGAAGCCTGAAGCTATCGACTCGCTACTCAACTACGCGAGTCACGACCTAGCAAAAAGCGGTGAATCCATCCGCCTAAACACTCGCAACTTCCACACCATCTCTGCGGAGGAACCCTCTCGGGTTGGGAAAGCTCTCCAATCCTCGCCTAGGACTCACGGGCCATATCTGGCTCAGGTCTGCATGGCAGGATCAACTGACCCACCCGAAGAGATGGAAGAGAGCGTGAAGGAACGCGAGCACATCAAAGTATCGCGAGTAGCCTGGCTCAAGGCGAAAGCGGTCGTACACTTAGCCAACCCGATTGAAGAAGGATCCCCTCAGGAAGATCTAATCGCATACCACTAGCATCTAGTGAAAGCGGCAACATTGATCAAAGAAGCTCGCAAGGATCTGGCCGAGCGCAAAAAGCTAGCGGATGAGTCAAGCCAGCGCCGTGCGGCACTCTCCAAGACATATTCTGTAGGGAACCATCCCGGAAGGAAGAGATACGTCTCGAAGACCGCAGCAATGGATGGTGAATCTATGAGCGGGATCAGCAAGACACGTGAAACCTCCCTCATGCGCGTCGACGATGACGGCAACATGCACCCGACAACTCCCGCCGCCGCGGTTCTAGCCGCAGCCACTTACCTGTAGGCGAACCAACCAGGGGAGAACGACCCCCGCGCGGAGCAATGCAGGCAAGTCCAGAAGGGGTTGGGCATGGCAGCCGCAAGGCTCGCGGCTCAAAACCGCAGGAACGCGACTGAAAAGGAGGCCGAGAAAACCCCTCGGAAAGACAAAGGAACGCACCGCGGACGCGGGAGTACATCGCCTAGAAGAGAGAAGTCGCCTCGGCGCGCCCGAGGAAAAGAAGCTCGACGACGCGGTGACAGCCGAGTAGTAGCGATGACAGCCCGAGGGATCGAGATCGCAACCCGTGGCACCACAGCAGCCGCTCACGACACCGCAGCAGGGAGTCACGGAAGGAGGTCGATCGCGACCAGCCTAGATACAACGCGCGATCTGACATCGCGCAAAACAAAGTCGACAAGGTCCGAGCAGCCAAGAACCGCGCGTGCTCCCCGTCCACCTCTTCTGACGAAGAGGCATGCGGTGCACTATGCTTCACTCGCGACATCCGTGAGGCACCAAGGCCCAAGAGGTTCAAGCTTACTATGGAAGTGCCAAAATACGACGGTTCGCTGGAGCCCAAGTCCTGGTTGTCGGATTACCTCATGGCAGTAAAATGCCAATGTGGGAACAAGACCACAGCTATGCAGTAACTTAATCTACATCTTGTAGGCGCTGCGCGCAGCTGGCTCGAAGGAAGACAGAAGGCGTGCTACGGATCATGGGACGATCTAACCTTCAACTTTTGCAAGAACTTCCAGGCGACATACAAGAGACCCGCGACCATCGAGGAGTTGCGAGCCTGCAAGCAGAAAAGTGGCGAGTCTACTCGCGAATACATCCAGCGATGGACCACACTTAGGAATACGGCGGGAAATATATCGGAAGATGTTGCGGTCGAAGCTTTTGCCAAAAGGAGCTCAACGAACCGCCTTCCGAGAAGAACTGGGACGGGCCGCACCCAAAACCATCGGAGAACTGATGGCTATAGCTGACAGATGGGCCAACGACGAAGACTCGGTGCGCAACGAGAAAGCATCTTCGCTAGCACCTGAAGAAGACCGCCATGGTCGAAAGAAGAGGAGAAAGCATTACGATCACGACGATCGAGAAGAACTGGTGGCAGCAGAGTTCACAAGAAATCGCGACAGCGGACATCGTGGAAATCGCGAATGGAAGCCGAAGCCAGAGGACAAAACTCCCGAGGAGGACCTCGACACTACTAGGAAAACAGCTATAGGAGTGATGATACCTGTGACGCACCAGCAATACGGCGCGTCACGCCTAATAGCCGTGCCGCACCACAGTTTGGCGCGTCGCGCCTATAGCCTTACCCGCGGCGCACCAAACGGAAGGCGCGTCGCGCCTATGTGTGGGGCCGGGGTGGCGAGCCTCCGAGGCATACCCGCGACGCACCGAGCCACTGGTGCGTCACGGCTATGTGGGATAGGCGCAGCGCACATGCCCGTGGTGCGCCACGGGTTAGATAGGCCTGATGCACCAAGGCGTGGTGCGCCACGGCTATGGGGAGTACAGGTATAGGCCGTTCCCCTCTCTTCTCCTTCTCTCCACACCAACAGACGCGTTGCTCCCCTCTCTTCTCCTTCCTCTCGTCGCCCGCCGCCACCTCCCATCGCCCACCTCCCATCGCCAACCTCCCATCGCCCACCTCCCATCGCTCGATCTCCCTTCCTCTCCAGCGCCCACCGCCACCTCCCATCGCCCACCTCCCATCGCCCTAGCCACCCACCGCCCAGCGCCGCCCATCTCGATCTGAGGAGGAGGAGCCGTCCGGTTCGTCCACGACAAGGAGGAGGAGGGGGAGTCACGCTGCTGCTGTCCATGACAAGGAGGAGGAGGGGGAGTCACGCTGCTGCCGTCCACGACAAGGAGGAGGAGGGGGAGTCACGCCGCCGTCCACGACAAGGAGGAGGAGGATCCGTCCGGTTCGTCCTCGACGCCGTCCACCTGCTTCCCCAACGTGAACGACTACATCGAGCCAAGGCCGCCATCTTCTTCCCCTACTTCCCCATGTAAGCCCCTCCTCCAACTTGGGGACAGTGTCGTTCCTGAATCCACAATTGTTCCTTGTGCATTGGATGTTGAAAATAAGGAAGAATTAATGGGGACCATGTGACCATTGACAGCAATACTCGTCATATTCAAGTTGTAGCGAGGCCTGTGTTTTATTGAGAAAAGGTGGGTGACATAAAAAAAAATAGTGATGATGAATTTTAAAGTATAAGCAATGTCAGGAAAATAATCTTACTGTGTCTTAACAAGAGGAGTATATATAAATCCGGGCTTGTCAACTTCACCGAGAACCAGAATCCCGCCACCATCTTTTGAACGTTTGAGTCAGTGAGAGAACACTTTGCGGGACAACCCTCGAGAATTCAGTTGTGAAACGACAGAGAGTGCACTCTTTCCAAACGCAATAATCTCATTTGTGTTCCCTGACCACGAGTTGCTACATCAGTTTTTGAAAATAGTGTTACATTGTTGTTCCGGCTAGGTTTCTGATTGTGTTTCGGTACTGAATGTTATTCTCCTGGAAGTTGGAGGAATGGCAGTTGTATGGAGAACTGGGATGTTCTGGAAATCAATTAGTTGCAGAAAACTCAATTAGTTGTACACTAAATTCATTTAAGTTGTACACTAAATTCATGATATAAGCTTACCAAATGATCACGCTGCATAACACTGTATTATTTTTATAGTGAATTTAGTTTTAGACTACTGCACAAGGATGAAACATTCTAGTATCACCTGCTAAGTTTGATTGGTCTTGCATTCTGCACTGTCTTATCTACTTATTATTTTCTGTAAGGCATAGTTCACTGTGTTGGTTAGCAGATAGCTTGTCTCTTGTATCGCTCTAACCTCTATGTCTACTTTCTTAATTTAATAGAACATGGCTTGCAAAGTATGTCGGTCCCTATGTGCCCAAGGACAATTCACCGGGTCTTCTTTTATGATTGAGCTGAAAGACGGTCACCTTGATTCTTTGGTAATTAACAAACGATTCTTTTTATGTTAACTTGCAACTTGTGTTCTTTCGTTTTACTATCCAGCTTAGATTGGTATGTTTCTTAACAAAAGATTCTTTTATATTTCTTTTTTAGATTGTACCATGCAATATTCGGGAAGAGTTCAACGAGTTAGTAGGCAATATCGTGGATTTCGATGTTCACGGGACCACTTACAAAATTCGAGTGAAGAAAGAAAGAAAGAAGACCTAGTTCTACGGGGAACAATCTGTGTCTATCATCGCCACCTATAATTTAAGCGGAGGTGATCTCTTTCACTTCTCTATGACAGGACCGCAACCTCGTATCGTACTTCTGTATATGAGCGAGATTGCGAGCGAGGATAGCGAGAGTATAGAGGTGGATGGCGGGAGTGAGGAGGAAAGTGAGGAGGATTATATGGACGAGGAGGACCCATGGAAACATGTGGTGGTTGCTCAAAGAGCCAATCTTAGCGAGCTTGAGAAGGACCGTGTCCTTCAGAAACTAGCTCAGATAGATAGCTACATCGGGGTCCCTTTCGTGCATCGCATCACCAACACTAATATCTCCAATGGACATGTCATGGTATGTTTCTCAACACTTTCTTATTCCTATAGTTGCTTATGTTATAATGTGGCCGGTATGTGATATTGTGCTTTTATTCTTTCTTGGAATTGTGTGTTCTAGAAAATACCTATGGCGGTAGCAGACAGTGCTGGCATGGAGCAAGATACCATTGGAGTACGCCGTGGAGAATCAGGAAATGTCACCGCAGTTCCGATCACCAGGGATAATGCTGATGGTCGCGTCATCCTCAAAGCATGGAGGCAGTTCCATTCCGCAAGAGTTGGTATAGAGGCTGGCCGAGCTATTCTGATCACCATGAGGAATAGTGACATCCCCAACTTGTACATGATGATGGTCATCGACTACATCAGCGCCCGCTAGATAGATGAACTATGTGGTGATGATTGAGACTATGTAATATGGTTGTTTTCGAGACTAACTCATGGATTTATTAGTAGTATGGTTGTTTTCGAGACTATGTAATATTTCTGCTATGAAACTTTATTTTGTCATTTTGCTGTCAATTGCATACCTGTATTTGAGCTACTGATATTCTTCTGTATTTTGTCTACTGATATTCTTCTGTATTTGAGCTGTATATACCTGTATAAATACGGTACTGTTTATTTAAAAAAAATACAGCATAGTATAGCCGTGACGCACCAAAAAGGGTACCCGTGACACACCTGAGAGATTAGGCGTGACGCGCCTAGCAGTAGCAGCGGTGCACCACGGCCGTGCGTCACGGCTATAAATAGGCGCGGCGCACCAGCTAGGTGCGTCACGGCTAAACCCATAGGCGCGGCGTGATAGCCGTGACGAGCCCAGGTGCGTCACGGATAAGAAAATTGGTGCGTCACGGGTAAGATTTTCCCTAGTAGTGCGATGGTTACTGCACGCTACATCTATTTACAGATAAGCACACTGGAAAAACAAAGGCAACACACCTTCTCAAGGATTGCCGAAAGTTCCTTGACATACACGGGTTCATTGATATTCCTGGTATAGTAGATGCTATCACACATACAGTCATACTCAATTCGATGGAATTGTTTGATCTTAAAGGGGATCTTCTATAATTTCGCACATAAGGGGTAATTTCTTGGTTTCGTCCAGTCATTAATAACTTGATTATTTTTAGATAATAGTAGATAGAAAGAACGCTCGTAAGGAGTCCTATTGAAACCAGGCCTTCTCGAAGAAAAACAGAGCAGCAGTCAATCAGGGCTACCCGCAGCTCCCGGGAGGAGGAAACCAAGGATTCCACCCGTCGCAAGTCCTACCTCCACCAGGAAACCAAAACATGGTGCTAGTCGCGCTACCAGCGCCGCCCGCCGCAAACTAGGGAGGCAATGGGTACCCGAACCTAACAGGACTCCTAGGGATGATACGGAAAGTCTGCCCGTCCCGCAGGGCCCAGAAAACAAACACTCGACAAGTATTCATGGCTGTCCAAGCTCCACCGTCCAAACCCAAGTATCTGAAGATGGCCGACTGATGCATGTAAAATGCATACATGAACTTTGCATGTTATTACTTGTTTTTCCTACATATTAGCAACTTATATTCATGTTTTATAATGATTTGGGGGATTTTCTAAACAATCCCCCTTCTTTTGGTTCTAACCCTGTTTTTCCAGAAAACGTACTTTTTAGTGTTTCAGACTTTCCGGGAGCTTCGGGACTCCAAAAAGGGCAAGGCCAAAGAGCACGGTTCAGAATTTTCGAGACGAAGACCATGGGCCAAAGTAGAGGGACAAAAGGCCAACAAGGTGGCAAAGAGGACCCTCCACGCAGCCAGATTCCTTGGCCGCGTGAGAGGCCCCCTTTTTGCCCCCGTGGCTCCGATGTCCTCGATCTTTCTTCTCCAGAGTGTCTCGTGACCTAAAAACAACTATATAAAGGGTCCCCTGGCCTTTTCGAGGAGGAGGCGGTGCCGAGAGACGAAACCACGAAACAGAGAGACAGAAGGCTGCCGCTGGAGAAGATCGGAGGGGGGAAACGCCGCCGGGATCACCCCCGGAGGGCTCCACCCCCCCCCCCCTCCGGCGTGTTCATCATCAACATCTACAGCAAGATCAGCTCCATCTCTCCACTGTAATCTCTTGGCAAACACGATGTATGATGCAATACTATATTCCCTTGATGTATTGTGTCTCCCCGTCTATGTTTGAGTAGTGAATTGTTCTTGGCAATGGTGAAATAGTTCGTTGATTGGTTGCATACAAGTTTGTTATCTTCTATGATTGTCTTTATGTACAATATATGAGTGCACGCATATGTTGGGGAATGCATGTAAGGTGATCACCGGTAGCATAATGGAGGTGGTGACTTGGGAGTGACAGTAACCTGAGACCGAGCCACAAAGTTAAGTTATTGGGGATATATAGGGGACCTTAGAACGTAAGGCTATGGTGGGACTTTATGTCTTAATCAATCTTGTGCAGTCATTTACTTGGCCACATGATCCATCATAAGGGGTTGTAGATCATTTACTTGACTATACCTATTCATGGCTCCTTCCTAGAAGAAACAACTAAGACTAAAACATGTGCTTCACTAATTGTGACAACCACACGAACGAAACACCTATTGCTAGAACACTTGCTCCCTTGAGATAATTGAGATATTTGCTGCTTGCTACTTGTGAAAATTGCTTAGAAACTTGCATTTTAAACTTGCTTCACTAGTTACAAGACAAACCACACTCCACGTCACTTGCTTTTAATTAGTTAGTTCCTTTTAGTCAAACTTATTGCTTTGCATGAACAGCCATATAAGAGGGTTATAGGGCTTTAGAGAATAGATAGCTTACCTTCAGCTCCTCGTGGGTTCGACACTCAAATACTTATCGAAAGGTACTACAATTGATCTCCTGCACTTGGGAGTCATCGAGCACTTTTCTGGCGCCGTTGCCGGGGAGCGTTGTGCTAAGCTTTTATTCTTGTTTGCATTGCATACTAACATATAAACCTAAAACACAAAAAAAATTATAAAATGGAAAACAACCAAATAATTTTAGAACTGTATAATATCTACCTTGAATTAGGACATGAAGTGTTTGAGGAGAAATTGAAAAATTATTTGCACAACAATCATATTTGTGGTAGTACTAATTCTTTGAACACCTTTATTGCTAAGGAAAACCTTGAGCTTGGGGAAGTTTGTCTTGATGAATATGATATTTTTAGTCCCCCTACTATTGAGGATAAAAATGATATACTTGCTGATTCTATGGAAAGTTTTAAGCTTGAGGAAGTTGGTTTTGATGAGCATGATATTTCTAGTCCCCCAAGCTTGGAGGAGAAAATTCACTTTGATGATACTATGCCTCCTATATATGATGATTGCAATGAAAATTATGAATGTTTAACTCCCACTATCACTAATGAGGATTTTACTTATGTGGAGAGTAGTGATTCTTTTATGCATGTGGCTCATGATAAGAATGTTTTATGTGATATTCATATTGTTGAATCTATTCATGATGCCACTGAAAATTATTATGAGAGAGGAAAACATGGTTACGCATATTTCAACAATATTAAGTTTCCCCTCTTTATGCTGAAAGTATTGAAGTTACACTTGATATACTTTTCTATGCTTGCTATTATGTGCTTCTTTTATTTGTTTCATTACAAAATGCCAATGCATAGGAAATGGGTTAGACTTAAAAATAAATTGTTTAATATTTTTTTGGTGTGTTCCTTATGCTTTAATTTCCTATTCGGTTTGAGCACACATTTATGTCTTTAAAAAATGTAAAATGCCTTTACCTACTGTTATGTATCATTTAGTTTAAGATTTTCATTTTATAAATTTTTTGGGAAAGTAAATGAGAAGGATGAGTAATGGAGAAGTTGGGGTCGACCTTGAACATGTGTTGTTCATGCCAATGAAACCATTGCAAAGTCTCTATCATTAAAACTTTTTCCAAAGATAAAAACAATAAAAATATTAGTTCATTACTGTAACATCACATTTCTGTCTTATTTCTCATCTTAAATGGCAAGAATAATCTTATATGAGATATAGGATTAAACAATAGTAATTAGCTGTCAAGAAAACAGATTCCTGAACTTCACTGCGAAAAATGTTTAAAATCACTGAAGTGGAATTTTGACCTGGTAATTTACGACAGCAATATTTAGTTATAACTACATATTTCATTAGTTTTAAGTTTTCTGATTTGAGCAACTTAAGTGCCTCTAAAAATTCACTCTTTACGGGTTGTTCAGTTTTTGGCAGATTATGTCTTTATTTTGCATTGCTCTCATTACTTGTGTTTTGTATGGTTCTTTTGATCAAGGAGCAATGCACAACTGTAGTAATAGTAGTTAATATTTAGAATCAACTCATGATGTGTCTTTGCTGTACCTATGTGGATTTTATTTATGGAGGCACTAACCCCTCTAATCAAGTTTTATGTTGAGATTTGTGTAAGAAGAATTTTTCAGGAGGAAGAGTTGAGTGAGATGAACAAAGATCAAGAGGGACAACCAATAAAGCTTGGGGATGTACCCCTGGGCTCACCCTACATGTATCAAATAAGTACAAGAATCCAAGCTTGGGGATGCCGAGCCACCTCACTCCAACCATCATGATGTTAAGTAAGTAAAGCCTAGCTATATGGCTATAAAGAAAGCGCTTTACGGGAGGCAACCCGGTTGTTTTTGTTTGGATTTTCCTAGTGTCCTCTTGCTGTCTCAAGAGATTAGTTTTTTTGTTTTAATTCTGGAGTTTTCAATAAAGAGTCAAGTCAAACTCATTTGGACTTATAAGTTGCTATCCTAGTGCATGAAATTTCTGTTTCAGCACGAGTCTGCTCACCGTATGATTTTACGTTTTTTATTGGTATGTCGTATTGAGCTAATTTTTTAGTATGTCCTGCAATGTTTCGTCCTCTGTAAGCACAAAAATTGGATTAATTTTTTTTGACTAGTCTAGCTTAGGGAAAAACATTCGTTTTGCTGCTGTTGCTTTTCTGGACAGATTTTGCCTTCTTTTGTTTTATGCACTCTTTGGGCTTGGGAATCGAATTTCCATGATTCTTTCAAGCAAGAGAGTGAACATCTCTACCTAATAATAAAGGGAGGAAGGTTTCTTCCTCCTTTTTTCGTCCGTTCTCTTTTTACGTTTTCGTCCGTTCGCGCATTAAGCGTTCTTGGCTAATTTTTGTTTCATCGTGACAGTTAGAATTCGTTCCTGATAGGATCAATCCGTCCTACACAGTTGGACCCGTATACGAATTGGTAAGTCGCACCCCAGCCCTGGATTTCCTTAGTTTCCTCGTTGGGCCGTGTTATTTCCTAGCTCCCACCCCGGCCCTGGTTCCCAATATATACAGTGCGATGGTGGAGACGAGAAACCCACGACCATGGATGGAACACGCCACGTACAGGGAGAATCAGTGTTGCTGGCTGAGCCGAGTCATGCATCCCGATCAATTTCAATCGGCTAGAATCGAGCGGCACGACACAGCTGCCGTGGTCGATCTTCGTCGGCGAGAGTCGGCCGGCACAACACGACGACCGGGCTAGATCTCGGACGGTGGGAATCGGGAAGAGATGGCAACTTTGTAGGTAGGAGACGGCCGATTGACGGCGGCAGCCCTCCGACACGATACCGATGGCGCAAGGTTCACTCGCACTGGCCTCGGAACTATTACATATTATATCGGCGTCTCAGCAGCTAAGAACTCTCGCCGGTCGAGGGCGACACAATATTCATCCATCTCCTTCGTCTCTTCTTGAACGATCTCAATATTGGTTCATTGGCAGCGACCTCACAAGCTCACTGCGACGGTATCGACGGTCGATCACAGATAATTGCTGAAAGTCATGAGCGCACAACCATCATGTTGGTCTGCCGGCACAATTTGGAGGGCACCGTAGCAACAGGTGATATTTTTTAGGAGACCATGAATAATCATGAAGGACATGCGTGAGGACGTTCATGTTGACTGTATCAAACATGACTAGGCCGAGAGCCCGTGAGTTACATTGCTGAAATCCAGCATATTCGTCTTGGTCTCCGCCATCGGCCTACACACGCTGCGGGATCTCCACCGCCGGCCGCATCTAGCACGGAAGCACTCACGTACACGGCATCCCTCGATAAGGCCGACTATGGCGGCTGGGCGGCCCTTGGTTTAGACGTTGATCCCCCAGCGGCCCAGCCACCTGCTTCCAACAGCGCCAATTTGTGGGGAAAACATGGATGTGAAACACAAACTGCATGAAAGGAGATAGAGGAGAGTAAAAAAAACTTTATCTGTTGACAGTGTGTAAGCTGCAGATAGATCGGAGCATCAGCGTCGAGGATTTTTATCTGTTGAAAATCTTATTACCAACATACGGGCACAATGGCTGCTGAAGTTGGGCAGCCGTTCGGTGGATGGTTGCACTCAGATTTTCCCTATAACTAACAATGTACACATGAAGTGTCCTTTGCTCGGAAATCATCCACTGGTCACCTTTCATTGCGTATGCGAATTATCAACTGAGATTAAATAGTCGAATATTTCATGAATATTCAGCTGATGCTACATGGGCCTTATGATTATGTCTATACAGTTTTCAAATTAGTACTAGATATTGCTTTGTACTAATTGTGAGACCAGGTGATTTAGTTATAATTGTCTGTTGTTCTAATAAGTAAGATTTCTTGAGTCTCTAATTTCGCTTTATTTTCCCAAGAGGTGTAATTAATTACGGTTCAGTCCATTTGGCAGATTCACCGGAGAGTCAGAAAAAAATAGATCAGTATTCACATGGCCTCTGTTGTTGTGATAAGCTTTATAATATGGGAGCAGTTTCTTAATTAATAGGTTCTCTTGTCCTTCAGAATTTGTGCCCATGTCCCCAGACCCCAGCTGACAAGTAGCCTAAAGAGTACATTGCATATATCTTTGTCTTTGTTGTTCAGTATTCCAATGTAAAACTCTGAAGCCGGAGAGGGCAGCCTGGGGAATTTCTTTGCAGACTCTTACGAATAGTTAAGAAGATTAAGGTGAAGCCTCCACAAAAGATAAGTCTATAGTACGGCGAGCTGCCTTCAATGGTGTTGTGATGATTTCTAGAGCTTTGTTAATGATAGTCTACAGTAGGGAAAGTTTCAGAGAAACTTTTAGGTTCAGATTGCGGATATGATAGTACATATAAACTATATGAACTAATGAAAGGATGGGTGTTGTTTAACACCATCTTGAAGTTAAGATACAAAATTGTTCCTTGGACAAAGGGAGTCGAGAACAAGATGTCCTCTACACGTGACAATGATGGAGTCTACAAGTACTCACTCAAGCCATATTTTGGAACCTTGGAATAATGCATCATCAACAGATCAAAGGTGTTATTTCCAGCTTATGAATAGGATCGGACAATACATCAAGGTTATGCATCTGAACTTTATTTGAATTACGGAACATAGCAATACATCGCTAGCTCATATATCTTAAGGCATGGCATGTTGGTATTTTGATTGTTCATTTATTAACTTTGAAACAAATATTAGTGTTTTAATTTGGGGTTTACAATGATCTTGGGGCAATTTAGACATATAAAATGACTTTAAAAATATAATTGAGTGATAAAGTTGACACTCTTTGCATCCTGCTACTTGATGTTTTGTTTGATACTGCAATTTGTATTCCTAACTAGATTTCAAATAGCATATTTTGTAACATATACACATTATCGATTTTTTGTAGCAACGCACGGGCATGTTTGCTATAGTAAAATATACGGGTTTGGTCAAGAACACGCATATAACCAGTACCTCGGTGAAGTAAGAAAATTGCGTCTTCTTGAGAGTGAATTTTCATGTGTTTATGAACTTTTTATCTCCCGTTGCAACGCACGGGCACATTTCCTAGTACAACATAATGAACCTTATTGTCTATCTACTGGATCATTTGATTTGGAATTTTGCACAGCAAGCATGTGATTTGTTTGTCCTTGCTAATCTCACCCCACAGAAAAAGAATGGGAGAAACATGTTTTGTGAAGTTTTTTCACAGGGAATAGAGGAGCTGCGCCTCAAGACATCCAAGAATGGTGAAAGCCATAAGATTGGGGATGTGATGAACACCCCACCGGAGCTACACTCTTTTGGTTAGCACACGTCTACTTTCTGCTTTTCTAAGCAAAGCTTTTATCGTAGAGACTTGAAGCGTCTAGTTTTTGTTTTTATTTTTATTTTGATAAGACCACACCCATCATTTTATATGAGATTGAGCTACTGGAGTTTGGGGTTGGAATGTATTGGATGCTAGTATTATCACTTGGAATAGGGATGCCATGGTTGATTTGAAGAGCTACATATGTTTGCATGATTTATAGGCTTTTTATGTGTAGAAATTTGCAATAATGTTGTCTTGAACTATCTCTTATTCATGTCCTTGATGTTAATTGCTGGTTTATTTAGTTTGTCATGAAATGAGTAGTTCTATGGACATATGCATGCATAGTAGCTGGTCAACTATCTCCCTCTTGCTATCCAAAAATTTAAAAATTCCAACAAGTAAAAACTTGTTTCCAACACTCCTTAGCCAAGTATTTTCAGTGAGTCCACCATATCTTCCCATTAGCTTCATTGCTATTCCGAGTATGTTCACCGTGTTATTGTGTTATTTATGTTCTAAATTAAGATATTCACTTTATTAATTGTCATGGGTTGAACTTGGGATAGGACTCTCACGAACTTTTGAAGGCACACTTTACTTTTTATGCATCTAATAAACATGACCCAATAATGGGAGACACAAGTTTTGCGTTTGACAAGTGTGTGGTTGGGAGCTAGCTATAAACGTGTATCACCGGAAAGCTTTCAACATTGCACAAAAATTTACATTTGGTTGATATCATGTACTTTTGTTTTTGGACTCCTGCCATGCCGAAATGAAATAGAGGAATAGTAAGTTTTGATGAGTAAGTATCTATATGACTAGAGAAACGCATTGGGCCGCTAACCCAAGCCATGCTTTATCATGGTGGAAATTTACTTACAGCTTGAGTGACTCTACAACACATCCTACAATAAAATAAGAAGCTATGCATAATAGTGAATGAAAATAAAAAGGATGATGAGTCTACTCCGTTTGTTTGTCTTGTTGTTGTGACATGGGCTTGTTTCCATGTCATGGGGCAAGAGGTACCTCTTTGCGGTTCTCTATGATGTCATTAATACTTATTATGATTGTACAAAGCTTATTAGGAATCTTAAGTTGAGTAATCATGGAGTAGGTTTTCACACTCACGGGGCATGAGGCTTTTAAACCACCTTGTCATTCACATTACTTCAACATTCACCATTTAAGATGCTAGTGATAAAGGGGCAATGAGAGTCCTAGATCAATGGATACCACATTTCAATTAGTAATTTTAGTTGAATAATTTAGAGTCTAAATAAGACTTGATCATGTTTTACCTCTACTCAATTTTCTCCAAAGTGTCCACCATATTTTCTATTTTCCATTATGCTATTCTTTGACCAATATAGGATTTTATTTTTCATTTTGTGTATGCATTTGGTCCATAGTGCTTTTATTTCATTATACACTTTGTGAACTTTCATGAAGCATCTTTCCTTGCATATTTGATATTTCTTACAACATGAATTGTATATTTCTACTCATTTCTAGTATTAATCATTTGATTATATGTAGCATGAATAATCCTCCTTGATATCCCATGATTGTTTCAATATGCAAAGTCCATGTTAGTTTTATCACCTTCATACTCGAGGACGAGCATGGGTTAAGCTTGGGGATGTTGATGCATGTAAAATGCATACATGAACTTTGCATGTTATTACTTGTTTTTCCTACATATTAGCAACTTATATTCATGTTTTATAATGATTTGGGGGATTTTCTAAACAATCCCCCTTCTTTTGGTTCTAACCCTATTTTTCTAGAAAACGTACTTTTTAGTGTTTCAGACTTTCCGGGAGCTTCGGGACTCCAAAAAGGGCAAGGCCAAAGAGCACGGTTCAGAATTTTCGAGACGAAGACCATGGGCCAAAGTAGAGGGCCAAAAGGCCAACCAGGTGGCAAAGAGGACCCTCCACGCGGCCAGATTCCTTGGCCGCGTGAGAGGCCCCCTTTTTGCCCCCGTGGCTCCGATGTCGTCGATCTTTCTTCTCCCGAGTGTCTCGTGACCTAAAAACGACTATATAAAGGGTCCCCTGGCCTTTTAGAGGAGGAGGCGGCACCGAGAGACGAAACCAAGAAACAGAGAGACAGAAGGCTGCCGCCGGAGAAGATCGGAGGGGGGAAACGCCGCCGGGATCACCCCCGGAGGGCTCCACCCCCCCTCCGGCGTGTTCATCATCAACATCTACAGCAAGATCAGCTCCATCTCTCCACTGTAATCTCTTGGCAAATACGATGTATGATGCAATACTATATTCCCTTGATGTATTGTGTCTCCCCGTCTATGTTTGAGTAGTGAATTGTTCTTGGCAATGGTGAAATAGTTCTTTGATTGGTTGCATACAAGTTTGTTATCTTCTATGATTGTCTTTATGTACAATATATGAGTGCACGCATATGTTGGGGAATGCATGTAAGGTGATCACCGGTAGCATAATGGAGTGGTGGTGACTTGGGAGTGACAGTAACCTGAGACCGAGCCACAAAGTTAAGTTATTGGGGGATATATATAGGGGACCTTAGAACGTAAGGCTATGGTGGGACTTTATGTCTTAATCAATCTTGTGCAGTCATTTACTTGGCCACATGATCCATCATAAGGGGTTGTAGATCATTTACTTGACTATACCTATTCATGGCTCCTTCCTAGAAGAAACAACTAAGACTAAAACATGTGCTTCACTAATTGTGACAACCACACGAACGAAACACCTATTGCTAGAACACTTGCTCCCTTGAGATACTTGAGATATTTGCTGCTTGCTACTTGTGAAACTTGCTTAGAAACTTGCATTTTAAACTTGCTTCACTAGTTACTAGACAAACCACACTCCACGTCACTTGCTTTTAATTAGTTAGTTCCTTTTAGTCAAACTTATTGCTTTGCATAAACATCCATATAAGAGGGTTATAGGGCTTTAGAGAATAGATAGCTTACCTTCAGCTCCTCGTGGGTTCAACACTCAAATACTTATCGAAAGGTACTACAATTGATCTCCTGCACTTGGGAGTCATCACCGACCAGCCGATAACTTTTCCAAGGAGGACCATCCCCCCCGAGTCTAACGACCAGGACACGCCGCACTCGTCATCCAGGCGCAGATAGGCAACTACGAACTTGCCCGAGTGTTCATGGACGGGGGCAGCGGGATCAACATCATTTGCGCGGACACACTCTGTAGGATGAACAGGAACCTGGACGGACTCACGGAATCAGAGACATCTTTTCACGGGATAGTATCAGGGAAGGCAGTCCGCCCACTCGGAACAATAAACTTGGAGGTGGTTCTCGGCGACCGAAGCAATTACAGACGAGAATTCCTCGACTTCGAAGTAGTCGACTGGCCCTCACAGTACCACACTATTCTTGGCCGAACAACATTCGCCATATTCATGGCGGTACCACATTACGCCTACCTGAAGCTCAAGCTACCTGGGGAACATGGCACCATCACCATCGACGGCGACTTCCAAAAATCCAATAAGTACGACATCGAGTTCAATGAGATCGCCAAATCCTTCGGAATGCAGGAGGAGCTGGAAGAGATAGCAAAAACCACGGATCACTCCGTGATGCCTCTCACCAAAAAGAACGCCCCAGAGCTCGAGTTCAGCGCAAACAGCGACACTCGAAAACATCAAGTGCACCCGATGGAGCCTACGAAGATGGCGATGGTGTCCACCACCCTCTCGCCAGCATAGGAAGACGCGCTCATCGAACTCCTCCGTGAGTACTGGGAAATCTTCGCCTCGCAGCCTTCAGATATGCCAGGGATACCCAGGGAGTTCGTCGAGCACTCACTTGAAGTTTACAAAGACGCCAAGCCTATCAAGCAGACAACCCGACGGCTTTCAGAGCCAAACCAAAAAGCACTTGGAGAAGAAGTGAACAGACTACTCGCCGCGAAATTCATCCGCGAGATAAAGATATCCACCTGGTTAGCAAACCCGGTGCTGGTCCCAAAGAAAAATACTGACATCCTTCACGTGTGCATCGACTACACGTCGTTGAACAAACACTGCGCCAAGGATAACTTCCCCTTACCACGGATCGACCAGATCGTGGACTCCACAGTAGGCTGCCAGCACCTCTCATTCTTGGACGCCTACTCGGGCTATAATCAGATCAGGATGAAAAACGAGGACGAGGAGAAGACAACGTTTATCACACCTCACGGTGTCTACTGCTACACGGCAATGCCCTTCGGGCTAAAAAACGCAGGCGCAACATATCAGCGCTGCATGCAAAAATGCCTCGCCAAGCTCATTGGCAAGAATGTACAAGTGTACGTTGACGACATCGTCATCAAGACTCGAGTGGAGGACACGATCCTCGACGACATCAGAGAAACATTCGACGCTCTGAACGCATACATGATCATGTTTAACCCGACCAAGTGCGTCTTTGGCGTCCAGGAGGAGAACTTCTTGGGTATCTGGTGTTCGCTCGAGGAATCGAAGCCAACCCGGAGAAAATTCAAGTGATCCTGACAATGAAGGAGCCAACCAATCTCCGCGGTGTGCAGCAGCTCACGACGACTAGCCGCTCTGAGCAGATTCATTGCGAGGCTAGGCGAGCAAGCATTGCCTTTCTACAAGCTACTGAAGAACGGATAAGTTCGAGTGGACACCCGAAGCAAAAAAGGCATTCGCAGACCTAAAGCGAGCACTCCAGAGTAGGCATGTTCTGGCAACGCCACAAGAACGGGAGCCATTGTACTTATACCTAGCCGCAACAAATCAAGTCATCAGCACAATGATCGTGGTTGAGCGGCCGGAGGATGGCAAGGCGTATGGCGCCCAAAGACCATTATATTACATCAGCGAGGTACTTTCGTCGTGCAAACAACGATACTCTCATTACCAGAAACTCGCGTATGGTGTGGTACTCACAGCACGAAAACTCAAGCACTACTTCCAAGAACATACCGTCACAGTGCTAAATGACGCATCACTCGGTACTATCATGAACAATCCCATGGCATTCGGAAGAATTGCAAAGTGGAGTATCGAGCTCGGCGCCTGGGACATCATATATGCAGGGTGCAACTCTGTGAAATCACAAGTACTCGTGGAATTCCTGAGCGAGTGGACAGAATTGCAAACACCAGGACCGCCAGAATACTCGAGAAACTGTATAATGTACTTCGACGGGTCGAAGAGGAACGAAGGAGCTGGAGCCGGGGTCGTCCTCATATCCCCTAGGGGAGACAAACTGCAGTACGTCCTAAGGTAGGATTTCCCACCCGATGACCCGACATCCAACAACGACACAGAATACGAGTCCCTCCTTCACGGCATGAAAATGGCGATCGCCTGCGGAGCCACCCGATTGATGATCTATGGAGATTCAAACCTCACCGTACAACAGACGATGAAGGAGTGCGACGCTATCGCAGATAACATGGTCACCTATCGGGATATGTATAATCTGCTCGAGGGAAGTTTCAAAGGGTGCGAACTAAAGCACATTGCACGATCTAGCAACGAGGAAGCAGATAAACTGGCAAACATGGGGTCTACAAACAAGCCCATACCGCCAGGATTATACTTCGAGCGGATGATCAAGCGACCAGTCAAGTTCAAAAAGCCAGCGGGAGCACCCGCAGAATTGGAGATGGAAGTCGGCCCGCAAATCGCTGTTATCGAGCTTAGCCACAATATTTCAAGACAAGTTTTTCTGGTCGAGCCAGTCTGGACGCAGAAATACCTCGACTATTTGTCCAACAAACAGCTCCCAGCAGACGTTTGCGAGGCCCGACAAATAGTACGACGCAGCAAAACCTTTTGGGTGCTCAACGGAGAGCTATACAAACAGAGCATATCAGGAATATTGCAAAGATGCATAACACTCGAGGATGGCAAGGAGCTGCTGCGAGACATACACCAAGGAGATTGCGGACACCACGCCAGCTGGAAGGCAATCGTGGGCAAAGCTTTCCAGGCAGGATTCTACTGGCTCATGGCGGCCAGAGACGCAAAGGACCTAGTCGACAAATGCAATGCTTGCCAAAGATTCGCGCCCAATCCACACGCCCCTACCACGGAACTACACATGATCCCTATCGCCTGGCCCTTTGCACAATGGGGGCTAGACATGGTAGGGCCGCTACGCAAGTCGACACCTGAAGGATATACGCACCTGCTCGTAGCAGTTGACAAATTCACGAAGTGGATCGAGGCTATGCCAGTCACCTCCGCCAGCGCCCAGTGTGCCGTGAAATTTCTCGACTCCATTGTGTGAATATTTGGCATACCACACAACATCATCACCGACAACGGCAGCAACTTCACAACGAAGGAAACACAGGAATTCTGCGAGAAAAAAGGAATCACCCTCAGCTTCGCCTTGGTGGCTCACCCGCAAACTAACTGTCAAGTCGAGCGATCCAACGGACTAGTCTTAGCCGACCTAAAAAGCGGCTACTCGATCGCCTAAACCCAGCAGCAGGACACTGGGCCGAGGAGCTACCATCAGTACTGTGGAGTCTTCGCACAACGCCAAATCGGTCAACAAACTATACGCCATTCTTCATGGTCTACGGAGCCGAGGCCGTCCTCCTCGAAGACGTCAAATTCAGCGCTCCCCGTGTCGTCGCGTACAGCGAAGAAACCTCGAACAAAGCACTCGCAGAAGACGTGGACGCACTCAATGAAATTCCCGACATCGCACTCGCAAGATCGGCGGTATACCAGCAATCACTGCGCAATTACCACAGTCGTCGCATACGCCACAGATCTTTCGTGGTAGGAGACCTGGTGTTGCGGCTCAAGCAAAAGGAAGGACACAAGCTCGAGCCACCATGGGAAGGACCCTTCATTATACACGAAGTTATCCCAAGCGGTGCTTATCGACTGAACAACACAGAGACCGGTGGCATCTACTCCAATCCATGGAACGTCGCGCATCTCCGCAAGTTCTATCCCTAGGATTATTCTATCCGCAAAAATAAGGCTATACTAGCCATTTTGTAGCTCGAGGAAATACATGGCTTCTCAGCCATATCAATAAAGAACACATGGTTCTTCAACCATAGCTATCGCGTCTTTCATTTTGCATGCTAAAACAACAGGTATACACCCCAAACACACGGGGGATACACCTAACTAAGCATTAGATGAAAAGTTTCAAACACAAGGTAAAACAAGGTTCACACCTTACAAAACACCTTACACAATCTCGAGTGAGCTATACAAGGTTACATGATCTCTACATCCTACGATTACATCTGACGGTGAGCAGTCCTCTCCGCCAGCATTTGATCTATCTCCTCCGAAGTCAGTCGAATAATCCGCTCCGCTGCGGGTTGGACGACCGCGTAGTGAGGAGAAAAGTCAATTGGAGAGTTGGGAAGCCGTGCCACCGAGTTAAAATTGATCTCAGGATGCCACACCCGAACAAAGGCGAGTGCTACCTGCGCTCCACAGAAAAGCTGCTGGCGAACGCACTCCCGAACCTCTCCTACTCGACTAAAAACCCTTAGCAAACCGCTCCATCCTTCTGGAACGGTACCCAATGGATAAAACGTCCGATGCACAGAAGAAAGAGCCTCGCGACAGGACTCCAGAAGAACCTTCGCCTGGCTCGCCCGATACTTCCAAGTGGCCAAGACGAATCCTCGGCTGCGGTCTGACCAAAAATTGGCTGCATGTGGTTTGGAGCTACCCGCCTCATATGAAATGTGGGTATCCACCCAGTGAGTCTCGCAAGGACCGTCGGGTTCAACAACTGCAAAATTCAGCAAACACGTCAAAACAGAAAAGGGAAGCTAGCAGCCAAACACTCGGGGGCTTGCGGGCTTACAAAGCATATCCTTCGCAACGGCCGCCAGCTCCTCCATCACAAACTTTTCACGATTAGACGGAAGTGTCTCCTTTGACTTGGCGACATCAACCACGCCCCGCAGCGCTTTCAGCTTGTGCTCGCCATCCGCAACGCGATCACGGAGCGAGGCAAATGTACTAGCAGCAGCAACAAGGGGATCCACTCGCGCAGCGGACCCACTCGAAGACTCTGCGCTAGGACCCACTACCTGGAAAGAAATGAAGCAAGTTCAGAAACACTACAAGACGCTACTCAAGAAACATACCACCTATTTATCAGGTGCCCGGGAGCTACTCCCATCGGGAGCTCATAACAGTTAATCGCAACAATCAGGCATTCAAGATATCAAGAAACACTTCGATTAAGCAAATACGGGAATACATCTCAAGATTCATTACATCGACGGGAAAAAGGAAATATAAACTAGCCTACGGGGTTGTAGAAGTACTGCCACTCGCAGCAGGCTGCCCCTTGCGACTAGCACGGGCAAGCACTTTGGAGAGCTTCTTGGCAAGGACCTCACCAGGAGCGCCAAAAGGACGGAGTGCTACCTTTCTGCATGTGACAGCGTCGTAGGGAAGGCTCGAGTACATCTTCTCCAGGTCCGAGACTCCGTGCGCCAGCGCAAATTGGATAGCTATCCTAGCTCCGCCTTCAGACTGGGCGACTGAATAAGTCTGGAGGAGATTTTCATCCTCCAAGAAAACTTTCAGAAGGCCGCCCAGCGTAGGCGGAACCGCTGCATCCACCAGTAGGCGCTCGTGGAACTGCGTCAGCACTCGGGTGGCTTCACCAACGACGGAGCAGATTCCATTCGCATACCCCTGGAGCTGGGTGCAGGAATCCATCAGGGCATCCACTCGCTGGCTTTCAGGAAATTCCAACGCTACCCCAAGGACATCTACAAAAAAGAAGGGGATATCATCAGTTCCCGAAAGACCAAATTAAGGTACATTGCAGCAGAGAGATAGTCAAGAACGACTTACCCGTGAACTTCTGAGCCAAACGGCGGATGATGCCAACAAGATCACTGTCATGTTTGGCACCTTCCTCCTCCAGCTGCTTCAGCGCCTCTTGAGCCTCGACAAGCTTACCCTCGAAGTTAGCTGAATGCTTGCGAGTGAAATCCAGCTCCTTTCGGGAGGACTCCAACTCAGCCTCAAGGGTTTTCACCCGAGCGACAACTTCAGCTTTCTCGGTCTTCAAGCGAGTAACTTGGGCTAAAAAGCAGCAGGTACAACTTAAGCAATTTTCGCGATCAACGGAAAAAACGAAAGGAGTGGGTTAACCTACCTTGAAGAGATTGGCCATCCTGGATGAGTCGATCACGATCCACCCGAAGGGAAGCGCAATCCGCCTCAGCCGAGAGCACTCGACGACTGATGGCAGCAAGGGAGTCGAGAAGAAACTACAAAAGCACGAGACAAAGTTCGAGTTAGGGGAAAAATCTCTTGAGTCTATTCACGATTGTACACAGTCGAGTATAGCCTCGGGGGCTACTCCCATCGGGAGCACTGCCGTGCACCCGATAAAATCAAGAAAAGTAAGAAAGGAAAAAGCTTAGACTTGAGTCCGTGGCCAATCGCAAGCGATTGACCACGGCCTCGGGGGATACTCCCATCGGGAGCAATGTCGTGCACCCGATAGAAATCATGATCAAGCAAAGTAGAAAATAGGGAGGACACGATGAAAATTACCTGGCCTTGGGCGGTGGACAGAGGGTCTGCCAAGCTACCCGGAATATGTTTGCTTGCCGAGGCTCCACCTGCGAAGCCAGGCAACCCGTAATCTGGAGCTGCAGCTGCTTGTGCGGGACTTGGAGACTTTTGGATGGCCTCCGCAACTGGAGTTTCGCTCGCGACTGCCTTTTTCCTCTTCACAGAGGGAATGGAAGAAGCATACTGGCCGGGGCTGATGGCTTGGAGGCTATTATGGAAGAAAAGGAATTATCAAACAAAGATACGAAGAAAAGGGGAAAGATTCTCGACTAAAGAACAACAAACTCGCTCGTCCTCATCGTCGTCATCCAGAATGTCCACATTCCAGGCGGTAGTGACCTTCGACTTGAGGGCCGGAGGAGGAAGCACATTCAGAGGCGTCACCTAGAGAGGCTCAGTCGCCTTGCCAGATCCGCCACCTAAGGAACCGTCTTTGGAGGTGGCTTCATCATCCCCCTGCCTGTGGCGCTTGCGGTGATGGAGCTAATCGCTACCAGACTCTTCCACGTCGTCTTAAGAGCCGTGCTCGGAGCTCGAGTCGGCTTCAGCAACACTGGTGTTGAGAGCGGCCTCAACATTGCTCGCTAGGAGGTCCGAGGCATCCTCAGCCGAGACTGGCGGGTAGCATGTTGCTATTTTCAAACTCTACGAAAGAAGAAGAAGAAGAAGAAGAAGAAGAAGAAGAAGAAGAAGAAGAAAAGAAGAGAAACTTCAGTCGATAGATTTTCGGATGGCAAAAAGAATAAAAAAAAGGAGACAAGAAAAAAATTCACCTCGGATGGAGGGGGCTTCGAAGCCTCGAATGGCTCAAGAGAGCGGGTGGCGAAGGGCTCTCCTACCTTCAACTTGGTGATAGCCGCAATCTTCTTCTCGAATTCGGCATTCGAGAGGATATCTTGGCAGACGCGGCTAGGGTCTTGAACGCCCTGATACTCCCACATAGTCGACGACCTCTCTTGTAGAGGCTGAATCCTACGCCGGAGGAAGACGCTCGCCAAGTGCAGGCCATTCAAAGAAACCCCCATTGTCTGATCATGAAGGTTCGCCACTTTCGCGAGTAACGGGGAGACGATCCAGCTATCTTCGACAGTGAGCCTGTGCGCCCAGGACTTCCTTCGCGTCAAAACAGCGAACGGGTGGAATTCGTGAGCCCCACCCGCGCTGTTGTCAGCGACTTAGAACCACTTTCTCCGCCATCCTTGTGCGGAGTCGACGAAGTGCATCTCCAGATAGGAGTTGTCCGTCTTCGCCTGGATCCCGAAGCCGCCGGTGCGGAGTGGCTCTCCTAGCTGGTCGACTAGCCACGACTTCTCATGGAAGACCCGCACTTTGAACAGGGCCTTCCAGAGACCCTAGTGCGGGCGAATGCCCAAGAAGCACTCACAAAGTATGATGAAGCACGAGATGTCTTGAATCGCATTTGGAGGCAGATCATGGAGCTGTATGCCGTAGACATACAATAATCCAAGAAGGAAAGGATGGAGAGGGAGAGAGAGGCCGCGCGAAACGTGATCCACGAAAATCACGCGCTCGTTCGCACGGGGATTCGGTACCTCCTCCTTCCTGCTCAGGCGAACACTCTTGTCGCCCTCGGGGGGAAGCAGCACCTCCCTCCGCATCTCCTTGATGCTCTTCTTGGTGGTGCTGGCGGAGCGCCAGTCGCCCGTCCTCACGGCGGGTGGCACGGGGACATCTTCAGCCACTTTCAATGACGACGCGGTAGCGCCGCGCTTCTTCCCTCCAGCCATGGGAGCTCGTGGGTGCTTGCAGAGAAAGGAAGTGTGCGCGAGGTGGAAGAAGGAGAGCAAATGGCCAGGAAATTTTACTTTCCACCTAAGGGCAATTACTTATACACGAGCCAAATCGATCTGAGCTGTAGATCTGGTGACGTGGCACCCATCGCGGCTACCAAAAGTGGAGTGGAAACGAGGCGGCGGCACGCAGTTACCTCTGCCACGATTTTTACAGCAGATCGTGCGCGTTTACGGCGTGTGGCTCGCGGGAAAACCGGAAACGACCTCTCGTTTCCGGTCAAAGGCTGACAAGGTGGGCCACCACGCTCTGCTCCGCTCTGTCACATCCCATCGGGAGGAGCCAGGACAAACAAGTGCGCAATGGCATCATTGCATACCTCATCAAATCCGAAAATCCCCTCGGGTAGGATCCTTGACACAAAATTTCTTTCGTATGGACATATCAAGACGCGAAAACTCTTTCGCATAAGCTCCATAACACGCAATTTCTTTCGTATGGACATATCAAGACACGAAAACTCTTTCTCATAAGCTCGATAACACGAAATTTCTTTCGTATGGATATATCAAGACGCGAAAACTCTTTCGCATAAGCTCCATAACAGGAAATTTCTTTCGTATGGACATATCAAGACGCGAAAACTCTTTCGCATAAGCTCCATAAAACGAAATTTCTTTTGTATGGACATATCAAGACGCGAAAACTCTTTCGCATAAGCTCCATGACACGAAATTTTCTTTGTATGGGCATATCAAAACGCGAAAACTCTTTCGCATAAAAGCCCTCGACCCGAAATTTCTTTCGTATGGGCACAACAAGGCTTCCAGACATGAAAACTATCTCGTATGGACAGAAAAACACAAATGCAAAAATCCTTATGTGTAAAAACAACGAGGAAATTTTCTTTACTCGAAAAATCTCGAGACAATATTCGCGAGTGAGCAGTTCCTGCCACTCTAACACACGATGCATACACATCTTTACCCTGGATCGTTCAGCCGACTAGGCACATCAGGATGCCGTATTTTCTCGGATACGAAGGTAAGACCCAAAAGATCTCTCTTGAGGGCCTGGAATCGCACTCAAGCTGCGTCCTCCGGTAAATTTCCGTGTCAACAACACGAAGAAAAATACTAGCGGACGCGCCGGGTACCTCTATAGGTTAAGTTCGACTCGGTAAGACCTCCACGGCCCAATCGCAATGATCGCCTCGCCGGATTCGAGTCGGAGGTCTCAAGTCTGCGTAGGACAGAATTGTTTTTGCCCTAGATGCAATTAATTGGCCATGAGCTTTCGGGAGAGCCAAGCAACTGCGCCACATCCTTCTGCGAAAACAACCAACACACATGCACCTTTATTTCTCGATACTCGAGTACAAGAAACGCATCACACACAGGGTGCACGCCCTTTTCAAGCGATTGAAACCATCAATCGAAAAGAAATCAAGACGAACTTTGAGCGTTTACCCGACGGATTCTCAGCCGAGTAAACGCTCGGGGGCTACTAACGAAGGGATGGATCCTGGACCTATCAGGTGAGCCTACCCGGTCCAAGGCCCAAGACCCAAGCTCCAAGGGAGATGCCGTGGACAATTCTAGAAGGCCCAATCAAGGCCCATCCGCAAAGCCTTGTGGGTTAAGAAAGGAAACTTGTAACCGACCTTAGGTTAGGGTTTGTAACCCCCCGGGGACGATTTGAGACCTGTCCACCTATATAAGGCCAGGAGAACCACCAGAAAGGGGACCAAGCAATACCGCACCACCTAAGCCTTGAGATTGAGATCTACTCTCGACTTGAGCATCCCCACTGTAACCAATCTATTGAGCTAATACAGATCGACAGAAGCAGGAGTATGGGTTTTCACCTCTACGAGAGCCCCGAACCTGGGTAAATCGTGCCCCTGTTAGCCGATGATTGTCACCAGCGCCTACTCGTTCTCCTACTCGAAACCCTATCGGTTCACCCGAGGGACTTGTTGAGATGCATATTCGACATCGGGTAAGCAAGGGGTTCCCTTCTGTTCAAAATAACAAGGAAACGTTAGAAAATCACATAAGGAGAAAAAAGAAGCATACTGTAAAAAGTAGAAGGAAAAAACTTGGTAAAATGAGTTAAACTTACCGAGAATCTTGTCCATCTCAACGCCTTCTTCAAGGCGTTGGTTGAGAGCATTCTCCAAGTCCCGGATAGTCAATGCATCTTTCTCGGCTTGAGAAGTAGCGCGAGACTCGGCAATTCCGACAGCCAGTTGGCTGGCCTCCAAGTCTTTCTGAAGCTTTACCGTCACCTTGTAAAGCTCCGAGTTTTCCTTGTGGAGGTTCTTGGCATTGCCAGCATCTTCAGCAATTTGTTTGGCTTTGGCCAAAGAAGCTGAAAAGAAGGGAAAGTGAAGAGTTTGAAACTCGGAAAATGACTTAGAAAAAATTCGTAAAACAACAGTGCGAATGGAAAAGATATTTACCTGCTGAATCTTTCAGCTGTTGCTGAACTAAATCCAATTCCGAGTCTTTGTCATTAAGAATGCCAAGGAGAGATTTAACCTCCTTGTTCTTAATGGTAAGCTTGTTGAAAACTTCCATGTTTATGGTCTCGGTAGTTTGATGGGACAGAGATAAAGGAAATGTTGCTTAGTCAAAAAAATAAGTAGGAAAAATAGAAAAGCATTAAGCCAAAAACAAAAAGAATACTTTTGACTTAATGCTTGGGGGCTAGAGGTATTAACCTGGCTCATCCTTTCCAAGCCTGCAATGTTCTCAGAAAACTCCTTAGCATATTCTGCAAAGGTTATTCCCACATGGTGGAGACCGTCTTGTATGGCCTGGCGAGGGGAGAAGACGTAATTCTTCCTAAAAATAAGACCGTCTTGTGGCCAAGGGCGATTAAGGGAGCACGAGCAAAGTGTTTTTTTGCCCACGGATGAATATATCCATTGATAAGGGGTTGCCCGATCTTCTCGATGAACTCACACGATAACTAGGATCTGATAAATTGTGTCTCTCCACGAACTCTCCGGCTAATTCCTGATGCCAATTGCAGCAGCAACCAATCCCTTGGATATTCGTAAATCCACACACTTGCACGAGCAGCCACTGACTACTAGTGGTCCTATATCAACTAATTCCCAGTGGAATAGCAGATAACACGCAAAACTTGCAATTTGATCAATTCCTGATGAATGCTTCAAGCAGTCAACAATGGAGTCTAGGGTTTATGAATAAAGGTAGTCTAATCTGATTCACACGCAGGTGAAAGGGTATAAGAGAGAGAGGGGGTGCGGCCACAACCTGGTTGCGCAAGCACCAGCCCAAACCCAACTAGGACTCGACCCATAAGGGGTTTTGACTCGGACTAGGGGGTACAAACCGACCCATAGAGGGGGGGTGCGGCCAATAGGCATAATGCCTTTATTCCACACGCATGGGACACCCTAGGACATGTCCTTGGTGCCCCCATAAGCCTAATGCGCATGCTACATAATAAAAAGGTGAAACAGCCTAAGACATGTCCTTGGTGCTCCCATCTCCATCATGCATTGCTCCTGGCTTTTCCCTCTTGTGTGTGGCTGCCATGATCATCCTCCATATGTTCTCCCATGCATTGCTCCATGGCTCCATGCTCCTATCCTCACATAATGCTTGTGTTATCAACAACCTGAATCATACATAAGTGTAGGGATTTAGGTAGTATAAAATTCTCATAAGAACAAACATCATAAGATAATAGGATTGAGTTCACTTGCTGTTCTAGTAATTTGGTTCTTGATCTAGTCATTGGACCAATTCTCACTTCATCTTGTTTGTCTTGAACAACAACCACATCATCAAGAGGAGGAATAACAAATGTACTAGGGATGTCCTCATCATCCTCCCCCCCCCCCCCTTGAAAAGGGCGTCGACCTCGACGCATCAAGGTCCTCTCCATGGTATGGTGATAGATCAACAACATTGAACGAATTACTCACACCAAACTCATCACTAGGAAGATCAATCTTGTATGCATTATCATTGATCTTATGAAGCACTTTATATGGACCAGCACCTCGTGGCATCAACTTGGACTTGCGCAATGTGGGAAATCTGTCCTTACGAAAATGTACCCACACCAAATCACCTGGCCGAAAAAGTACCTCCTTCCTCTTCTTGTTAATCCTCTCAGCAACATGTTTTCCCGTCTTCTCAATTGCTTCCTTGGTCTTCTCATGGATCTTCCTCACATAATCAGCTCTTTGTGAAGCCTCCATATTAACTCTCTCTTGTATAGGAAGTGGCAATAAATCAAGTGGCGTTATGGGCTTGAAACCATACACCACCTCAAACGGGCATAGCTGAGTAGTAGAATGTACAGCCCTGTTGTATGCAAACTCAACATGAGGCAAACACTCCTCCCACTCCCGCAGGTTCTTTTTAATCATGGCTCGCAACAATGTGGATAATGTGCGATTCACCACCTCCGTTTGTCCATCTGTTTGGGGGTGACAAGTAGTAGAAAACAGCAGCCTTGTCCCCAGCTTCCCCCCATAGTGTCTTCCAGAAATAGCTCATGAACTTGACATCACGATCAGAAACAATAGTCTTGGGTACTCCATGTAATCTCACTATGTCCCTGAAAAACAGATTAGCAATGTGCGACGCATCGTCGCTCTTGTGGCATGCAATAAAATGTGACATTTTAGAGAATCTATCAACTACCACACATATTGAATCATGTCCTCTTTTAGTCCTAGGCAATCCTAACACAAAATCCATACTAATGTCTTGCCAAGGTGTAGTAGGTGCAGGAAGAGGAGTATGTAAACCATGAGGTTTCAGTTTTGACTTAGCCTTGTTGCAAGTGATGCAACGTCTCACAAACCTCTCCACATCTCTTCTCATGCGTGGCCAATAGAAGTGATCAGCCAACATCATCAATGTTTCTCCCTCCCAAAGTGTCCCATCAATCCACCACTGTGTGATTCCTGCAACAATAATAAACGCAAGGACGACTCGGGTACACATAATTTGTTAGCTCTAAACAAATATCCATCATGCAAATGAAATTTATCCCATGCTTTCACAGTAGTACAATCTGCATAAGCAGTTTTAAAATCATTGTCTTGAGCATACAAATCTTTTACACTCTCCAAACCAGGAATTTTCACATCCAATTGAGTTAATAGCATACTTTTCCTAGAGAGAGCATCAGCAACAACATTATCTTTGCCTTTCTTATATTTAATTATGTATGGGAATGATTCAATGAATTCAACCCACTTAGCATGTCTTTTATTAAGGCTAGATTGTCTCTTTAAAAATCTCAATGCTTCATGATCAGAATGTATGATAAATTCTTTTGGCCACAAATAATGTTTCCAAACCTCAATAATTCTAACAAGTGCATACAATTCTTTATCATAAACAGAATAGTTCAATTGGGCACCATGCAATTTCTCAGAAAAATAAGCAACAGGTTTGTTTTCTTGCATAAGCACACCACCAATACCAATACCACTTGCATCACACTCAATTTTGAATTGTTTGTTGAAATTAGGAAATATTAACAATGGGGCCGAAATCAGCTTGTTCTTAATCTCATCAAAAGCAATATCTTGTTCGACCCCCCATGTAAAATCAACACCCTTCTTAGTTAAATCATTTAATGGTGCAGCAAGAGTACTAAAATCCTTGACAAATCTTCTATAGAAACCAACCAATCCATTAAAACTTCTCACTCGACTAACATTAGTTGGAATAGGCCAATTTTTAATAGCTTCAATTTTAGATTCATCAACTTCAATGCCATGTTTAGATACAACATATCCCAGAAAAATGACCTTGTCTTTGCAAAAAAGAACATTTAGCAAGATTACCATATAATTGATTTGCTCTTAAAACATGCAAGACTTGTCTAATGTGATCAACATGCTCAGTTTCATTGTGGCTATATATGAGAATATCATCAAAATAAACTACCACAAATTTTCCAATAAACTCTCTCAAAACATGGTTCATAAGTCTCATGAAAGTACTAGGTGCATTAGTTAAACCAAAAGGCATCACTAACCATTCATATAAACCAAATTTAGTTTTGAAAGCAGTTTTCCATTCATCCCCTTCTTTCATTCTTATTTGATGGTAACCACTACGCAAATCAATTTTAGAGAAAACATCAGCACCACTTAATTCATCTAACATGTCCTCCAAACGAGGTATAGGATGACGATAACGAATAGTGATGTTGTTAATTGCTCTACAATCGACACACATGCGCCAAGTACCATCTTTCTTAGGCACTAAAATAACAGGAACAACACATGGAGATAAGCTAATACGAATATAACCTTTGTCGAGTAGCTCCTGCACTTGTTTCTGAATTTCCTTGGTTTCTTGGGGATTAGTCCTGTAAGGGGCTCAGTTTGGTAATGTTGCTCCAGGGATCAAGTCAATCTGATGCTCAATGCCACGCAATGGTGGCAGCCCTGCTGGTACCTCCTCTGAAAAAACATCATCAAAATCCTGCAAATCATGAGAGACACCAAGAGGAATAGGGGTCATGTTAGAAGAAACCAAAATTTCTCCCTTGTGCATGAGCACTATAGGAAGCATACTAGGGTCCTCACTAAACTCTCTCAAATCCTCTTTGGTGGCTATCATACATAATAGGCTCACTCCCTCACTTTTATTTTTACCACTCAGCTTATTTTTTTCACTCATAGAAGGATTACTCTCTTGTTTTTCTTTCTCACTATCCTTCTCTACATTCACTTAAGTTTTTTGACGAGACTCATTTACAATTTGTTGTGGTGTCATAGGTCTCAAAATAATATCCTTCCCATGCCAATTCAACTGGTATGTGTTAGCTCTCCCATTATGTGTAACATTCCTGTCAAACTACCATGGTCTTCCAAGCAACATGTGACAAACAGACATGGGCACAACATCACACTCAATGGTGTCAGTATAGGGCCCAATTTGGAACTCCACTCTCACCATGTAGCTCACCTTCATCTCTCCTTTATCACTCAGCCACTATATATAATAAGGATGAGGGTGTGGAATATATTTCAATTTTAGCTTTGCACATAGCTCTTTACTAGCAAGATTTCTGCAACTTCCTCCATCAATAATAACTTTGCAAGCCATTTTAGGGCCTACAATTGCCTTGGTTTGGAAAAGATTGCACCTCTGATTTTCTGGGGAAGGAATAACACTCAAAGCAGCAGCATTTTGTGAGCAAACAATAGTTGGATAATGTGTGGCATAAGCATCAAGTGGCCCTCCTTGCTCATCACAATCATCCTCCTCATTAGGATCAGCATCATCTCTAGTCTCATACTCATTATCCTCATGAATGAGCATGGTCTTTTTATTGGGGCATTCCCTCTTAAAGTGGCCTCTTCCACCACATGTGTGACATAACATATATCTATTGCATGCTGTGGAAGAAGTGGATCCACTAGCACTTGTTGCTGGTTGCACTTGCCTCCTAGAGGTGGAGGGTGTGCTCTCGGCCTTGGGTGTAGATACCCCACGGCTAGGTGCTGGCTGTGGTGATGGAGAGGAAAAATTAGTGTTGCGGGGTGAAAATAGCCTTCTAGCACTCAATTTTGCCTCCTCGGCTAGCTGTGATTCTGCCTCCCTTGCATGATGTAGCAATTCATTCATATCACTATATTGGAGGTACCTCACAATGCTTCTGATTTTAAATTGCAAACCTGAGAGAAAACGTTGCATAGTATGTTCTGGTTCTTCCCTCACTTTGGCCCGCTGAATAATCAACTCCATCTCTCTATAATAGGCATCAACAGACAATGTAGCTTGCTTCAATTGCTGCAATTTATCATATAATGTTCTCACATAATTCTTTGGCACAAATCTTCTCCTCATGAGTTGCTTCATAGTAGCCCAAGTAACCACTTCAGGATCACCATTTTCTTCCCTCATTTGTGTAATATTATCCCACCACAATAGAGCATAACCATCAAAACTAGAAGAAGCCAATTTAATTTTCCTATCTTCATTGTAATCATGCAATCTCCATAGATTTTCAATTTTCAGCTCCCACATCAAATATTCCTCTACATCATCAGTATCAAAGCTGAAAGGAGGAATATAAAATTTTGGTTTGCCCAAACCATCATCTTCTCTATGGTTATTTTGAGCTGGTACTCTTCTAGCATTAAAACCACCACGGCCATTATAAGCTTGGACTCGGCCTGGTTCCCAATCATCATCATGATCTCTTTGCTCTAATTGAGTAGACAATTGTGTGATTTGCCTAGTAAAATTGGTGAGAGATTCTTGCATAATATCAACAGATTCGTGAGAAGCAACTTTCTCAATTTTAATATCCATCTGCTGTAAATCCCTCCTCAAACTCTCATCATAGGCATCAAGCTTCTTATCAATTCGTGTGGCTACCACTTCATCATACTCATCAAGTTTTTGATCAATTCTTGAACTGATCATGTCTCTAAATTTGGACAGATCTCCCCATGTGAGAGTATCATCAACAGTCTTCTTAGAAGTAGCCTCAGTAGCTTTCCCAACATTTTTATCCACCTGCGCAACACTAGCCATAGAAGACTCCATAGATTAATGTGTTAGTGAAAACAAAAATATGGGATGTGGTGTTCTCTCACAACTCACTCAAAACAGCAAAGCAATGAGGTTAACTTACTGCTCCAAAGTGAATAGCAATACTTACCACAAGTAAACAACACTACTATGACTTGGTGTGAATAAAAGAATACCCAGGGATTTTAGCTAACACAAAGCAAAGCATGATATATAGTGGGGCTTGGTATGGATACCTAACAACACCAATAACAAGTCCTATTTGCTGTTTGTGATGACAGGAAAATAGCACCTAGGACAACACACACCAAAGTGGAGACAAATGTGGCAAGGCAATTATATGGATGGAAATATTGGAATGCTCTCGAAATACAATAGCTATGATCCAAAATATCACAGGCACAAGATTGCTCAATGGAAAGTGTGAATATAGTAGTGATGAAAATAGCTCCAATAACAATATAGCAATGTATCTCAAGGCCTTTTTCTCTTTTCACAATTCTCTTTTTCTCTTTTTCTATTTTTTTATACTTTTATAACTGGCCAAAACTAGCTAGGAGCAAAAATAAGCACAAGATTATCAATGTGACACAATATATGTGATGATGAGCAGCCTGGAGGGAGCAAAAAGTAGCTATTCTTTTGGAACAGTAAGTTAACCTCATTGCGTTGCTGTTTTGAGTGAGTTTTGAGAGAACACCACATCCCATATTTTTGTTTTCACTAACATATTAATCTATGGAGTCTTTTATGGCTAGTGTTGCGCAGGTGGATAAAAATGTTGGGAAAGCTACTAAGGCTACTTCTAAGAAGACTGTTGATGATACTCTCACATGGGGAGATCTGTCCAAATTTAGGGACATGATCAGTTCAAGAATTGATCAAAAACTTGATGAGTATGATGAAGTGGTAGCCACTCGAATTGATAAGAAGCTTGATGCCTATGATGAGAGTTTGAGGAGGGATTTACAGCAGATGGATATTAAAATTGATAAAGCTGCTTCTCACGAATCTGTTGATATTATGCAAGAATCTCTCACCAATTTGACTAGGCAAATCACACAATTGTCTACTCAATTAGAGCAAAGAGATCATGATGATGATTGGGAACCAGGCCGAGTCCAAGCTTATAATGGCCGTGGTGGTTTTAATGCTAGAAGAGTACCAGCTCAAGATAATCATAGAGAAGATGATGGTTTGGGCAAACCAAAATTTTCTATTGCCCCTTTCAGCTTTGATACGGATGATGTAGAGGAAATTTTGATGTGGGAGCTGAAAATTGAAAAGCTATGGAGATTGCATGATTACAATGAAGATAGGAAAATTAAATTGGCTTCTTCTAGTTTTGATGGTTATGCTCTATTGTGGTGGGATAATATTACACAAATGAGGGCATAAAATGGTGATCCTGAAGTGGTTACTTGGGCTACTATGAAGCAACTCATGAGGAGCAGATTTGTGCCAAAGAATTATGTGAGAACATTATATGATAAATTGCAGCAATTGAAGCAAGGTACATTGTCTGTTGATGCCTATTATAGAGAGATGGAGTTGATTATTCAGCGGGCCAAAGTGAGGGAAGAACCAGAACATACTATGCAAGGCCTTTTCTGTGGGTAGGTAATGAAAACAAGAACTAATCTACTAGATCACGATAGCTCACCGAGTTAACCTGTAAATCTGATACCAAGATGATAAAGGGTTGCCCGATCTTCTCGATGAACTCACACGATAACTAGGATCTGATAAATTGTGTCTCTCCACGAACTCTCCGGCTAATTCCTGATGCCAATTGTAGCAGCAACCAATCCCTTGGATATTCGTAAATCCACACACTTGCACGAGCAGCCACTGACTACTAGTGGTCCTGTATCAACTAATTCCCAGTGGAATAGCAGATAACACGCAAAACTTGCAATTTGATCAATTCCTGATGAATGCTTCAAGCAGTCAACAATGGAGTCTAGGGTTTATGAATAAAGGTAGTCTAATCTGATTCACACGCAGGTGAAAGGGTATAAGAGAGAGAGGGGGTGCGGCCACAACCTGGTTGCGCAAGCACCAACCCAAACCCAACTAGGACTCGACCCATAAGGGGTTTTGACTCGGACTAGGGGGTACAAACCGACCCATAGAGGGGGGGTGCGGCCAATAGGCATAATGCCTTTATTCCACATGCATGGGACACCCTAGGACATGTCCTTGGTGCCCCCATAAGCCTAATGCGCATGCTACATAATAAAAAGGTGAAACAGCCTAAGACATGTCCTTGGTGCTCCCATCTCCATCATGCATTGCTCCTGGCTTTTCCCTCTTGTGTGTGCTGCCATGATCATCCTCCATATGTTCTCCCATGCATTGCTCCATGGCTCCATGCTCCTCTCCTCCCATAATGCTTGTGTTATCAACAACCTGAATCATACATAAGTGTAGGGATTTAGGTAGTATAAAATTCTCATAAGAACAAACATCATAAGATAATAGGATTGAGTTCACTTGCTGTTCTAGTAATTTGGTTCTTGATCTAGTCATTGGACCAATTCTCACTTCATCTTGTTTGTCTTGAACAGCAACCACATCATCAAGAGGAGGAATAACAAATGTACTAGGGATGTCCTCATCATCCATGTTCGTCAAAACAGTCTTCTTGCTTTACCTTAAACTCGCTGTCAAAGTTTGGGATACACTCTTCCTTGGGAACATTGGAAGGCCCAGCCTCTTCCGGCCCCGCCCTTTCCCTCGCATCCGAGTCGGATGCAATGGGCTGGCTGGACTGCAGGGGATACTCTCCTTCCCTGGCAGCCGAGTTCTCCTCCCCAGCCACTGTCGGAGTGTTTGGCCTAGTGGTGGGAGATGACTTTGCTCCTCTTTGCGCAACAGATCCGTGTTTCTTCCGGCCTTTACCCTTCAAAGTAGTAGGAGCAAGGCTAGAAAAGAAAATAGGAAGGAAATCTGAGAAGTAAGATTCCGAGAAACAACAACAAACATGCAACAAAAAGCATCCAAAATGGAAAACCCAGGTTTTTACCTGGAAGTAGCCACGGCTATGCCGTCAAGATCGATGACTTCCTGAGAAGCGGTTGGCTTCTTGCGCTTCCGCCCTTCGGATTGGAAGTCGGCGCGAAGTGCATCCAACTCCTCATCAGTAGCAAGTTCAGCTTCAGGAAGTTCAAGAAGCTGACAAAATAAGAAAAATCCGGGTTAGTATCGAAAAAACATCTGAGAAAAAGAAAACAAGGATTCGAGAAATTTCCTTAAGAGAGAACTATACCTTTGGAGCAGGGTTTTTCTGCGTGGTACATTGGCCGGCTCTCCTCGTATTGATCACGAGTCGCAACCAACTGATTCACCCGCTTCTTGAAGTCCTTCTTCGATAGCGCGCTCTTCGTCGCCCTCATCGCATCGTTGGGGACCGTGTATTCACACATTAGCCGGGTTCCGCGATATGCCAGGGCTGGATCCGCCTTCCGAACCAGCAAAGGATTGTATCCATGCCGGTTAGCGGAGGAGTGGCGGAGACGAGCTTGGCAATTCATCTCTTAATCCTCATCAGGTCCGGAGGCAGAACCTGGACCGCGTCCACCGCCCAATTGTCTTGGGGAGTGGCCGCGGAATTGATGAAAGGCGGAATGCCCATTTCCTTTCCAGGGAATGGTACATCCGCATGATAAAAGAACGAGCCCGTCCAAAACTTGACGGACTCGGAAGTCTTGATCTTGGGGAACCAATCCTCCCTAAACCTACGGAGGGTGAAGGAAATGGTCCCGCAAGTCGGAAGGGCGCCCTCAGAAGGGTTGCGTTTAACGCCGAAATAGTACTGCCAGAAATCCAGGCGGGGTTTTATCCATAGATAACCCTCGAAGAGGGCCTGGAAGCCGACTAAGTAGAGAATGGAGTTTGGTGGCAGGTTGTGTGGCTGAATCCTATAGCGATCTAGGACTTGGCAGAAAAAGGCGGGAGGGGGGAATCCCATACCTTGATTGACATGAGAAGCTACGAGAACCCGCTCACCGGATTGCGGAGATGGCTCGGTGACATCCTCGTTCACTCGCCATTTTCCTTTCACGATGAACCCTTCCTATTCCAAAGCCGGGAGAAGAGACGGAACCACATTGCAGTGGCTCTAGTTCCCGGCATTCTCCTCTCCTTTGTCTTCACCTCCGGCGGTGGCGGAAGTGACAATGTCCTCGCCGCTGTGAGTAGTATCCTCCTCCGCAGGCTCGAAGAAGGGAGGAGGAGGAGGAGTTGTGTCCGACGGCGGCGACATGTTTCCGGCCATGGGAGGCAGATCCCCGCGGGCCGGCTCGCTGACAACCCCCTCCGGCGCGTTTGCAGTGGTGCGAGGCGGGGAGTCGAGGAGGGTGTCCAGATCGTTGATTATGTCCTCGATGTCCACGACAGCGCTGGCCAAGTCGTAAGAACGCGGGGAGTCTCCGGTGACCATTTTTCGGCAGCGCGGTCGCGAGTTTGAACCTCTGGTGGTTTCCGGGGAAGGGCTCGTGGGCTGGGTCTCTGCGTTCTCTCGAGCTCGGGTTCTGGTTGCTAAGGGCTGAGGCTCTGTGTGCTCGAGGAAGAAGAAGAAGCGGAAGAGGATTCGGAGCACTCGAGACGGCTATTTATAGCCAGACGCACGGAGATTAGCTCCAACGGCTATTTTAGCCGTTGGATGCGCGACGCGTGTTACGACCGAAATTTCCGGGAAATGAGGGGACGGGGTGATAATTGCTATCTCCTCGTTTCCCGCGAGAGAATCTGTCAGAGGATACATTTCAGGGTTTTGCCTGAACCCAAACGTCCGTGACGTCAGCAGGATTTCATCGCTGATGTCACGAGTTTCCTTCTCTGCGAAGGCTCGTGGAAGAAAAGTCGGACTTTGGTAAAATCTGAGTTTTGAGTTAAGAGATTTTTGGTAAAAGAAGAATCAAGACGAAACGCCAACTGCCGACATTTCTCAGAAAGAATGCTAATAGACGAAGAGCAGCAGAATGAAGTCTTAATCCTTCTTGGGGGCTACTGTCGGATATATAACGATTAGGGGTATGTCCGGCATATGCCTAAGAGCCGGATTACCAGGGTGGCCCGTTGGTAATGGATCATAGTCCATTGGGCGGCCCAGTAAGCTGATGCGCAGGAAGCCGGATTTTAGAAGAACCCGGACCACGACCCAAAGTGGTGCGGCTTTGAGGAGAAGACAGATTCCTTACTTTCCAAGTTAGATACTTTCTGTAGTCTTCTAGGTTTTCTTTCTGTAAGCCCTAATCTGGCTATCTATATAAAGCCATACGGGATCAACGAACAAACAACAATTAGCTAGAAGCCAACTCGCCGAGAAGTTGATCCTCGTCGAGTTAGCGAAACCATACTCACATTGTATTTTGTATACTTCAGGCTTCAGCCCTGATTTAGTGAGATTGCAGGAGTAGGAACGCCGCCTAGTTGTGTCGTACCGAACCTGGGTAAACTTGGTGTTCTCGTTTGTCATACTACCACGTCCCCCCGCGGTTCTACCAGAAGGCTCATGGCACCCCCATCTATGAATTCTACTATAATGTCTCGACATCCCCTTTGTTCCGGAGTTTGCCAAACTCAATCAGTTTGATTATTAGTTAGTATGTCATAATTGTGTAGCTATCCCCATCATACATCATACGCATATATATTGGATGCAAAATTGCTCTGCGTACGATTGTTTTGGTACGATCCTTGTCCGATGTTTCTTTTGGGCCGTGAGATGGACCAGGAAGCTTATGAACGACGAACTGATTTGAAGGTCATAGAAATATCATAGAAAAATGTGTCCTACGTGTAGAGAATGTTCTATTAGATGAGAACTAAGTGGATCTCCGGCTTTGGTTGTGCATTATTTTTGAACAATTATATTGCTTCATGTAGTGCACACTATTTTAGATTTGTAGACTTTGTATTCGGTGAATTTCGTTGTTCGCTAATGTTTCGACCGTTGAGATGATCATTTTTTGTACGCGAATGATGTCACGGAAAAATAATATGGTATTGAGCCGGCTCAGGGAGAACAGAGTCGATTTATGTACGAGTTTAACACGTAAGTTCTCCTCGAACCGGCTCGGTACCGTATACATATGGCACACTATATGTGTTTTCAGTTCCGTATATTGTTTTCCCGTGAGACACTATAGTTGTTTTCCGGAACGGGAATATAGTGGATGGGGTAGAGTTGCTCGTAACTGTAGTTGAAGCTGATCCTGCCGGCCAAGCTTTCCTTTCCCTTCTCTCTCTGTCAGTGCCGTTGAGAGTCGACCCACGTCTTCCCCGGCCACCCCTTCTCCTCCTGCTTTTCGGCGACGCAGCTCGCTGGCGAGAGGATGGATTAGGTGGTAGGCGATCCCTGCCCATACTAGTACTAGGTGTAGAAGTAGGTTTTGCTTGCTATGTTTTTTCCCCTGTGGCGTTTGGCATCATGCCGGCGGGGACGTTGCCGCTGGAGCACTCGAGCTTCTCCTGCCGGCCGGCAGCGGTGGTTCACGCGCCTATGGTGCTCCGGAGGTCAGGGGCCAGAGGTAGGCGCTGTGGATTTTCCTGCCTACCCGAAGAATAAGCCCGTGGTTCATTTTGGAGCTCCAGATCTTGGTCGAGCTAGTCGAGTTGACCGTTGTGGAGGCGGAGCAAGGAGACCTTGGTCGGCATCTGGAGCTCCGAGGAAGCCCTGCGGTCATCCAGATTGGAGTTTTGCTGGTTCTCTCCTTCCTCCCTTAGCCTGGATCGTGGTGGTCTGGGCAGCGGCCGTGGATGGTTGTCAGGAACTCCAAGCTGGTGTTCGTCTGTGCTTTCTACTGCCTCACTTGCTAGGGATGTTGCTGAATCATGTGCTCGTGTGTGTGCTCTTGCTATGCAGGCTCTACATCTGCATCACCACCATGGTCGTGGTTGTGCTGCTGAAGCTGTTGGCGTCGAACCGACTGGTTTTACGAGTGAATGCTCTCTCAGGCAACTGTTTCAGTTTTACTGGCTGCTGTGCTTCATAGGACCACAAAGGACTATCAATCTTTGCTAGTGACTCGTTGCGGACAACTCAAGGATGTTGTGTAGATTGTGCAATGGTGCCTGTGCTTGCTCTATGTGTTGCCGGAATTTATTATGGCCTTCTACGACTCCAGCCAGAAGCTCTCCTGCTGCTTGCAGCTCTGCAATACGCTCAAGATGTTCTTCAGAGCTGCAACTTTTAAGCACCATTCTGGTAAATTTTCAATGGCTACCTTGGTTTGCTACCATGAGCTACCTGCCCGTGCTACTTCATCCAATGTTCTCTACAGTGATATGCCTAGTTGCTATGCATTGTTTCTACCGTCTATTATTGGGCATGTTGATTATGCCTCCCTGCTGCTCGGGACATGCCAGAGACAGGTGAAAGCGTCTCTGCTGTGGTTTCTGAGATTCAACGGCAAGGAATCTCCTGATATGAGCTCGGTGATGCTCCCTCCAGATCTATAGCTCAGGTTTCTACCTCGACAACTCCTACCAATGCGACTGCTGGTTGAGCCGCTGGCTCTACGGTTGGTTAGGATGCAAGACGCCCTTGAAAAGTACAATGACAAATTTGTTGTGTCCGAGTTCTCGACGGACCCCCTGGTAGGCTCCTGTTGTGTTCTTCGGCATAATTACTATGCTTCTCTAGTAGTTCATCTTAGATGTCTCAGGATGATATTTGTAACCACTATGTTTTAAACTGGTTTCATCTAACGAAGTGATTACTGCCCCTCTTTCAGTCTTTCGGGGCACCCTTTGTTTAAAAAAAAAACTGCGGCTGCTTTTTTGTTTTTTGTTTTTTGACAATGAAGCTGCGGCTAGCTAGTTATGCGGGCCGTTGGGCTTTACTTCAGACGTAAACTGGGGCGAAACGGACACGCTGTACTGTTTTTTTTTTTACGTGGACACGCTGTACTGTTGGGCTCCCTAAAAGCTGGAAGTGCTCGAGCTCGCTCGGGGCGATCTACGTTTTCCTGTCGGAAGCGTTTTCCGAAAAAAAATAAAAGCTACATCTCGCCTCGGCCAGTCGGCCTCCTCTTTCCTCTCCGATGCCCGCTCGCATTGGATGTACCCACCCTTCTCCCGCAAATCCAATCCAGTCCCGGGCGGTAACCTAGCCAGAAGAAATCTTCCGCCATGAAAGACGCCGCCACCAAGCCAAAGCCTCCTCCTCCGCCGTCGGCGGCAGCGGCGCAGCCGTCCACCAAGGCGGCATCGTCGTCCTCCTCCTCCGCCGCCGATCCCAACCCTAAGCGCGCCCTCCCCACCGCCGCCGATGCCACGCACTCCACTCCCTCGCATCCCAACCTTAACCCCAACGGTCCGCCCAACCCCTCCCCCCTCCTCCCGTCTCCGCACCCCGCCCACCTCCAGCCGCCGCAGCCCCTTCCGCCGCCGCGCCCGCTGCTCACCGTCGCGGCTGTGGAGGCCGCCATGGCGTCCATCCCGCCCCCACCGCAGTACGGCCTCGAGTGCCTCGATCGCCGCACCGTCGCACTCTCCGACGGTACCGTCCGCACCTACTTCGCGCTGCCCCTGGAGCCCCCACCGCAACTCCGTCAGCCGCCGCTGCCGCCCATATTCCCTGCGCCTCACATAGGCCCGCCTGGCCCGGGCCCGGGCCCAGGCCCTGGGCTTAACAGGTGGATTCCGCCACTGATGCACGCTGCAGCTCCGCCCCCCAAGCGGAAGCGGGAGGGTCAGAGCAATGGTGGCGAGCCCTCGGGCCGTCAACAGCAACAGCAGCAGCAGAAGCCTGCTGCAAAGCAGGTGAAGGTGGACACGGGAGGGCTGGACGCCAAAACACTCAAGACCTCTTTTCTTAAGATGGTGAGGATAATAAACGAAAACACCGAGGTGAAGAACAATTACCGGGCCAGTGGGAAGATTTCCGTGCTCAAGTGCGCCGTCTGTGATAGGTATGTTCTGGAGATGCTTAAATCCTAAATCTTTGCCTGTCGATCTATCTTTTTTGGCTGACATAGCCAACGGAAGTAAAACCTTGGTGTGGATAGTTAGCAGTGTAGCATAAAGAGCAAATTCCTGGAAGCGGTTGCAATGTACACAACTTTCTTTTGGTAGCATGTTGATACTACTAGGATATGCTGACGGAACAAAGCTTTCTGATCGATGTTGCATGCCTCTATAGTCTATTCTGGAACTGCTACTTGCAATTTAGCATGCCTTAGTGGTAGGGTCATTTTCCTGCTCAGTCCCGACTTGGCTTTGGGCGCCACTGCACCTAGCATCTTATAGAAACATTGGTAATCGTCAAATATTCCTTTTAGAGAACTGTTTGTTTTGACTGTTAAGACGAGAAGGCGGCAAGAGTTAGTGTTTAGCCATTTCCGCAGCTCAAAACAGTCCTGCCTACTCATGCTATACATCGTTAAGCTCCACCAGATAGTTCTTGTAGGCATGCTTCTGCTTACATTAGACATTATGGCAAGAGTCTTTTGCTGTTTCGCGATTTTCTTATATGAGGATAAATGACTTGCTATCATAAATTTTCTCCTGGAGTTGACTTTTTATCTAGAAAGTTACTCACGGTTGTGGCATCGAGTCCCTAATCCTCCATTATTTTGTTCAAGTTTGTTAATCAATGTAGTCCCGCCATTTGGTATTTCATATACCGCCTACAATATCTAGTACAGTTGATAGTAGATACCCAGCTCCCTAATCCTCCATTATTTTGTTCAAGTTTGTTAATCAATGTAGTCCCGCCATCTGGTATTTCATATACCGCCTACAATATCTAGTACAGTTGACAGTAGATACCCAGCTAGAAAGAGGAGCATATAGGTATTAAGAAGCAAGGAACAAGGAACATAGGTTACTCTTGGTCTCATGTTCCCTAGAACGCGGGCTGAAACTTTGACCAAGTAATTTATGCAGCCCATGCTTCTTCCATTCTTGATTTTGTGAAAACATTTTTATTAATTTCTATTTGGATGAAGACTTATCCTCACTTTTCTTCTCAAGTGATTTTCTTTGCAAGATAAGTTTATTCGTGAGACCAAAAATATGCTTCACTTTTTTTTGGTTCTTTATTCAAGTCTGTGCTAATTTTCCTATGCTATTTTTTTCCACCTTGTTACGCCTAAATTTTGATGTCCAGTTGCAGTTGCAAGCAAAACTACTTTACCAAACACATTGGATCTCCTTTTCTTGCTTCAAATCACCTTTTGTATTGCTGTTCTTGGAATTTTAGCAACCTTTTCGCCCTTTTGAAAGTGACTAGTTATGTGCTTGTATGCATGTTTTATGAGACAGTTATATGAGACAATTTTATGCTATTTCCTGTGAAGATAGCTTTATGCATAATTTGGTTACAGGGAATCTGTAGATTTGCATGCACTCCTCAATCATTCGTATAATACGAAGAATCCAGAGCTTCGTGCTGATCATGTTGGGTTGCACAAAGCTATATGTGTTCTTATGGGTTGGAACTACTCCGTAGACCCTGTACACAAAAAGGCTTACCAAACATTGTCTAATGCTGAAGCTGAAGCCAATCGAAGAGATCTTATTTTATGGCCACCAACAGTCATAATTGAGAACACATACAAGTCAAGGAACGATGGGGTAAAGGTGGGCATGAGTAATAAAGAGATGGATGACAAGCTCAGAGGTACTTATCGAATGTTTGCTCTGTCACTGTGATCTTGGTAGTTCAAATTGATTAATTTATGAATGAGTAGAGATTTGATGCTTCGCATCTTTTTTGTTTAAGTGAGTGCTGTAAATCAGTTGCTTGGACCAAATCAAAGCTCCATAAAGCCATTTTCCTTGCATACGTCACGGCCCTGCCAGAAAATAGATGCCTTTTAGGGGATACCTATGAAACTGTAAAACCATAGTGGCACTTTTTCTGAAATACCAATCACACTTTCATCTTGGATAGATTAATTCCACAGTATGGTCCTTAGAAATGGAATTTTATATTTTTCTTCCCCCTTAACCTTGAGGAAAGAGTAGGCTTGCTGACATTGTGGTTCAGCTGAAAATGTTATAAGCCTTTTGGTCTGTCTGATTTATTCCAGCTCCTTTGTCCTTGCACCTTTTGTCAGCTTTCATATTGTTTTGAAATCGTCCATGACATGGCTGACAGGATGTTATCTGCTTGGTTACAAAAGTTTATTTGCATTCCAACACTGTAATTATTTGCCTGCGTTACATTGGCCAATGCTGTGTGGTTTCAAATAGTTGGATTGCATCATATGTTCTTAATTAACACTTCATGATCTTTTACCTGTCGCAGGATGAAACTTCTTTTGTTATTTTGATAGGTAGGGAATTAGACATTCAGGCTTGCTTGATTGATCCCTTTTGATGGGCAGTCAAGTTGGAGCAAAATCCATGCTCATTCAAGGGATTGGATGTAATCCCTGCCTGTCCAAAGAAGCCCTAGTGTGGTTTTCCCCATAGTTTAATCTCAAATGTGCCAAAATTGAGAGTGGTTCTAAAATATACTCCCTCCGTGAAATGTAAGATGTTTTAGCTTTTTCTAGACAACATGTATGTAGACACTTTTAGTGTGTAGATTCATGTGTATCTTACAATAAAACACGTCTAAATATGTGTAGTCTAGTAAACGGTAAACAAACCATCTTACATTTTGATACGGAGGGAGTACACACACATATATATGTATATAAGAAACTGTGTTAATATTGAGGGTTTTGCAAGTTATGCTTGTTTTTGTGCGGCAGTTCTTAGGCACTTAGGGCATGTGCATCGCTGAGCGCTTAGACAGGCGTTGGCATTAAATCCTGGCAGTTATGCACAATTCCTGGTTGTTTTTCTGGCACCGACGCATAATTAAGAGTCGTTTAACAAATTCACGCAAAATACGAAGACCAAGCTTCCGGCGCTTATCTGAAGCTAGCAACTGACTACACAAGCGCCCACCTAAGAGGCTACCATTGTGCATGGCCTTACAATCCTGTATAATTTTGGAAAAGGTCCAAAACATTCACTTGGCCGCCTTCTTCTAATATGAGGTGTACTTAGTCCCTTAAACCAGGATTAGTGCTTTCCATACAACGGATCTGTTATCCTGCTGTTACATCTAGGCAGTTGACATGTCATAAGTGCAACGCCATCACCTGTCATTACTCTTCCTCTTCCATTCGGTTGGTTTAATAGGGATTTTCCAAGCGACACGGCGAGGTAAGCATTAGGGTTGCAAAGGTTGCTGGGGCTGCTGGAGCGGGCAACGTGTATGTGGTTATTGAGCAAGTCAGCCGAGCAAACCTGTCATGACCTTGGCCTCAAATGTTAGATGGAAAAGCATGCCTGCTCTGGCGGGACCACCTGGAAGAACCCTCACTCCACGGCCACCCTGTGATTGCCACCACGCTGACTGCTCTCCTCTGTGGCGGTGTGGCCCCGCCTCCGTACTGGACCAGCATGTAGTACTTGTGCGAACCTGCCCACTTGTCTACCAGCAGAGGATGTGCTCTCGGCGAAGGCTGTCCTGCCTAGCCCCGGAGCGAGATTTTCATATTTCCTATGGGGAGCTGTAAATGGTTTGCACAAGCCAGCGAGTTTGTCCCGTGGTTGATAAAAAATGTTAAGTGTCATTTAGCCATGCAAACCCAGCCACGTCAGCACTAATCCTGCTTTGGGATATCTACACCTCTGATTCTTCATCGAGGGCTGAAGTGGGCATAAAAGTTGTTTAAGGGGTTAATGGAGTGCCACCAACAGATTAGGGGAGTGAATTGTACTTTTTCCTACAATTCTCAGTCAGTTCAGCCTTTTTTTGCTGTATGCTAAAGCTGCAAACCTTGTATATCTTAGCAATATACTCATCTCCAGTTAATACTTGATTGGCATTGGTTCAATTTTCTCATACATATTAATTTTATTTGAAAATTTACTTCACTAGCGAAAAAAATGTATTGATAGCTGTTAGTTTTGGAATATTAGTTCCAGGCACTATTGGAAAATATAGCTGAACATGAACTATTAAATGATAGCTGGGTTACTCTGGAGAGATTTGGCTGATCCTTTTTCCTCTTGCCAACGTCACCTTACCTGTGGTGCTGATTGATACATGCACATGAACTCATAATGGATTATGATTGAGTTCAGGCAGAGTTGAGTTAGGGTATCATTGCTAGTTTAAGGTCAGCTCGCTTGGTTCTCTGGGTATTTGTTGGGTTCAGTGGACCAGCCTGTCTCAGAAGAACTTTGTGTATGCATTTGTGCAAACGGCAGAAGCGGAAGCTAGGTCCATTGTGCAAACGGCTTATACTGATATTATATTGAACACTTGGCTCTTGGTCCTTAGTTGTTCAATCTAACTAGCATATGGTTTCCCTGCAGTTGCTTACTTTCCATTGTGGTTTTCTTACACATGTTAGTGGTTTATAATTATCATTGCAAATTTATTTCTGTTTTTCTCCCAAGATTGAGCACCTGTACTTTTGTACCTAAGAGTTTACATACATCTTTCCTTCCTGCTCGCTTGATATAAGTACTGAGTTATATCCATCAATATGTGTTCTCCAGAAATGGGCTTTGCCGGTGTCAGTGTGAAGCCACTCGTTGGAAAGGATGGAGCCATGCTAGTGAGATTCGCAAGCAGCCAGGCTGGTCTCAACGAAGCTGTGCGGCTTGCTGAGCTTTTCGAGGCGGAGGGCCATGGACGCCTGCAATTTGTCCAGCCCCAGGGCATCCCCACCTCTTTTGCTGGGGGAAGTAACCCCATGTTTGTGAAGGTGGATGAAAAGGGGCAACAGACATGGGTCCTCTACGGCTATTTGGCCACGGCGTGCGACTTGGATGCGCTCGACGTGGAGTCGAAGCAAGATGTCGTAATAAAGAGCAGAAAAGAGCTCGATTTGTCTGATTAGGATAGGCCCTGTTTTAGAGGTGTGTATGTTAAGTTATACTCCCTCCGTCCCAGATTAAATGTCACAAAGTTTGACAAAAGCGAATGTATCTAACACTAAATTATGTCTAGATACATCTAACTTTGTCAGACTTTGTGACAGACGGAGGGAGTAAATCGGAACAGTTTGTGGACAACAACAACATTTCGTAGGCTTATCTGACCAGGATGCACTGCTGAACTTTTTCAAATGTGCCATTGAGTCATCCGTTTTAATATGAGATCCCAAGGTTGGATTTGGTGGTGTAACCGTTTTTTTTTTTTGAAGCACTCAACCTAGAACAATTTGTTCTACGGTAATTTTCATTAATAAATATGTACTCCCTCAGTCTCATATTAATTATCTCAAAGTTGGATCCTCAGTCTCACATTAATTATCTCAAAGTTGGATAAGAATGGTTGTATCTAGATATATAATTATCTCAAAGTTGGATAAAAATGGATGTATCTAGATATATAATTATCTCAAAGTTGGATAAAAATGGATGTATCTAACATATTTTAGTGTTAGATACATCCACTTTTGTCTAATTTTGAGACAATTAATTTGGAACGGAGGGAGTACAAAATTAGAAAGGAAACCAAACTCTAACCAACACAGTTTTTTGTAACATGGACTTTTTAAAAAAAAAATCTGACTAGGATGTCCGACTCTTTAGAATCTCCGCATGTTTGGTTTTAATTCGATGCCCCAGAATTAAGAGATCTTTTCTCAGCTGAATCTTGCAGGATAAAGTACCTGGAGTAATGTTATGGAAATATTAGCCATTTCTTTGCTTCTAGATATTCCGGTATCCCATGGTTATTAGGGATAAAAATGGTACGAAAACTTTTTGACTTTTCCGTGAAAAAACAGAAACGAAATGAATATACGGAAACGGAAACGGAACGACCGTGATACGGAATTTTCCTTGTGCTAGCGTAACCTTGTATGCCTAAGAATTCTAACGTGACATTTAGCCTAACCACATATTTCCAGCTCGCCAGTTCGGGTTACAAACGATAGGAATTTTGATGTTGCCAAAGTTGATAAGCTATTGTACATTACATTATATAATCATGATATATTCTTATATTTGATTTCATCTTAAAAAATTGAAAATTTTATTAATTTGCTTGAGATTTCCAACATGATTCAAGGGTCTCTTTGTTCCGACAAACATCCGCTTTCAGTTCTATGTACGTGTCGTATTCGTTTCGTATCTTACCATGTACACGTCGTATTCGTCATGTATCTGCTTCCGTCAGTATCTGTTTTCGTATTTGTTTTCGGGGTTTCTGTATTCGTTTCCGCTTCCGAAAAAAAGTGAAAACAAATGTGGCACCACTTAACCCCGTCCGTATCTGCTCCGTTTTCATCCTTAATGATTATGATATCGAGAGAAATGTTTTTTGGGAGCACCTCAAAAGCAAGATATCATTCATCAAAAACTAAAACCCTCTATCTCTTCTTATTTGCCATAATTAAACTCCAGCAATCCAATGAGAATGTGTAGTCATAGAAAATGTGCATAGTGAATTGCATTGACAAAGAACACAGTTGTAGCTTGGCAACAAAAAAGATTTCTTGGCTTGGTATTGATTCTATTATGAAGTAAAAGTCAGAAGAAAATCTTGTATATGAGAATAGCTGCTGACTCCCAAATTTCTTGACAAAGAGGCTGTTTGGTTTATGCCCCAACCTGCCCGACCAAATCACGGGCTAGCCAAAATTTTGGCTAAGGATTCGCCCGCCCCGGAATCGCCAGCGTGTAGGCACAAAATGAGGCGTGGTGACCAAAATTTTGGTGTGGCTCAGGTAGTTGGGCTTTGATCCAAACAATAACCTATGCCATTAGTCAACTCCAAAATTTTGGCATGGTAATCGTTGGCCACGATCCAAACAGCCCCAAAATTTTGTGAGCCATAGGACCAACTTTCAAAATAGCACAAGCTTTCTGAGTTGAAAAGTACTCAGTATTCCAGGAACAAGACCATTTGTCAGTTAAAGATAACTCTTGCAAGTCAACTTATAGCATTTGAAACTGTTAAAAAGCTTGGGATAAGAAGGGCAGGTGAAAGTTTGTGGTCATATTTGAATGGGAGATAAATTCCTTAATACAAAAGGATCGAAGTTTTGGGTATTTTTCTTGGCATGATTGAGAGTTCCAAATGTCTAACCAGAATTCCATTTTCAACCTCACATGTGTTTATAAATGCTTTTCTACAAAAAGGAACCAACTTAAAACTTAATAATGCCTTTCCACAGAAAGGAATCAACTTAACACTTACAATGATGTTCTGAATCCGATCTTGACCGGGATAGATACTTTACTTTATTTCCATGTAAATATTGTATATTTATTTATATAATACTTCTTATTTGTGATTGTAAGGAAAAAAGGATACGACATTACTACACGCAGACGTAATGATGAGATTCAACCAAACAAGCAGGTGTTCACACCCAATAACGAGTTAGACAACTTTGCTCACTTGATTGAGGATTCTCAATCCCATCGTAACACTATCTCAAGCCTCTTTTGATGAAATGATTAACGTGTAACAAAACTATGAACAATTAGTGGTGATAGTACACAAGAGGAAGGTCACAAGATTGATATACCCATAGATTATGAGTCAAGTTTCTTATAAAATTGTTGTTAAACATGTTAAACTTCGACTCGGAATGGAATAACAAAGGCATTTGGCCGTTTGTGGATCGATATGTGTTTCACATTTTGAGCTGACGGGACAAGAAGAACATCGTTTCTGAGCGCCTTCTACCTTTGTAGATCTTGGTTCCACTCACTCTTTTGTATCCCAATTATTTGTACCAAAAAATAATAGGGTTCGCCGCTCCATGTAATCTTTTAGTGGCTACTCCAATAAAAGATTCCTTTGTCCTTGCTTACAAATCTAGTATTAAAGGATTATGGTATTACTAGAGCAGATCAACATATGAAAAAGTGCGTCTAATAGTTTTTACTTCATATATTTTGATGCTTCTATGGATTAGTTGTCTACATACCATGCTCGTGTGGATTATTTTAGTAAGATAGCGACTCAACACCATGTAAACCATCGTTTGAACTTGTTGGAGTACCCTGAAGCCATCCAACTCATTTTCAATATTGTGAATTTCCTAACTTTTTATGGGCTTGCTTGGTTGTAAGATCCACGGGCGTGCCACATGTTAGAGAAGAGCTATTGCCATCATCAAACAAAGAATCCAAGGAAGAGACAACCTGGCGAACTGAAACATCTTAGTTGCTATAGGAAAAGAAAGCAAAAGCGATTCACGTAGATATTATCTTAGTGATATTCGAATCCTTCATATCTCTCTTAATGGACTCCTCACATATCAAGGTTGGCCTACCACAACTTCTCTTAACATTCTCCACGCTTTATCCACTCACTATGAACTAACGCTTCTAGAGGCCTCCGTTGTATAGCTATTTTCGAATCCACATGCCCAGTCCATTATGCCATCATCGAATCCAACTATAGCAAGACCTAAATCTACTGAATCACTTCTTCGGACTAGACGAGATATGCTAGGAGCAACTCTAAAGTCCTAGGATTTCCATAAGTTTGTAGAAAATCGCACTATGCCGTTGAGAACAAAACGACACAACTAATTGGGAAGCAATCATAAATAATCTGAATATTAGAAAACTTTCTAATATACTTGCACAAACTTATGCAATGCCCGAACTTAACAGTGCTCTAGATCGTACCTGTATCTACACATAGATCACTCTGATACCACTATTGAGTTACATAGAAGAATTAAAAAAAATGTCTTACGCAACACACGAAATCTACTACGAAGGTACGGGCGGGGATAGATCTAATAGTTACCGACACAAAGTGCGGAACGTGTGTTGATGATGATGTCGGTGATGCCTGATGAAGAGTTCGTCGGCTAAGCCGAGTGGTGGAAATGTTGCTGTCTCCATGTATCCAGTCTTCTGGATCCAGCATAGTGAGGGTCTCACGTATTACCTCTCTGAAAGCTCGCACACGTACGTTGTCGATGTACTGCAGCACTTCACCATCCAGGTCTGGGGACTACAGTTGCACAATTGAGGTGGATAGATCCCAACACATGGGAAAGAGAGAGATTAGAGCTAGATCTAATCGGGGGAGGACACCTCAAAAATCTTATTAGAAGAAATTATAAACCAATTACATGAGCTCTAATTAGACCCTCTAATCAACTAGAGAGAGGCACGAGGCCGATGGAAGTGATTTCTCTCAATGCCTTGGGGTCCTTTTTATAGTTGAAGGAGTGGGATACTTGCCTTTGGGGGGGTGGGGGTGGGAGGGGGTGGGGGGGGAGGAATCCCTCTCCCAATCTTCACCCACCAAGGAGGTGGCTACACTAGGGATCCTTCCCAACTTGGATTGGACTCCTAGTCCAACTAGGAGTCCTTCCTTGGGGGGGGGGGAGTCCTTTTGCTCTCCTCCTTTTATTTTCTTTCTCCTTGATCTTTTCCTTTTTCTCTTGGAAACCAAGTAGAAAGGTGTAGGGGGGAGTGGTGCGGCCAGGGGTGAGGCCCTTGGGCCCACCTGCCAGACACCCCATGAAGGGTGTGGCCATGGGGGAAGATGTGCCTCCTTTAGGCACCCCCCTTCTCGTTTTTTGCTTGGAACTCTTCCGGAACCCTTTGACCCCCGTAGATAAAATCGTCGACCTTATCTACTAATGTCAGAAACATATTTCTGACATCTAGGGACATATCATGTCCCCCGTAATCTCTCTGAATATTAATTCTATCACGTCAGAACCATCCGGATGATACCCGCTCTTTTCTCCGGACCATCTAATGTGAACAAATGACTTTGACGCATTAAGTGTGTGACCCCTACATGTTTGATAACAATTATAAATGATCGGGAAACCAATTTCCTAATCAATAATCAACATCGAGACCGTGTACGTCCATATTAATTCCTATGAGTTATACGAAGAAACTCTGCTGAACCTGTTGATTATTAAGTAAGTTTCCATTACTCCACGATACCAATCAATACTTTGAGACGAGATGGATGTTTTGACCGTGATTAAACTCTTTAATCACAATATCATATTATTATTGATATCTGGTATGATTCCTTTTACTCGTTACCGTGTTATAGTATCATCATGACTAGCATCATGCCTTTGTATGCGCAGACTTATTAACTGATAACATCACACTGAGTGGATCTTGGATGTATCCCTCTATTGTCTAGAGGATTAATTCCTAGTCTTGAACTACACCAAAGTGGACTTTCCGGTGGACACCATCTTATATTCTCGTGGTAAAAGGAAGCAAACAAAATAACCACCTTGTGACGATACTATTTATAGCAATGCTAGAATCATATATTGTAGTATCTCAACTACTTGGGTCTACACAACCATAATGTTGAAACAAAAATGTGCTCGTGTTAATATTGAAAAATAATTTGTCCATGACCAAAAAAACGTGGTCAACTAATATTAACAAGTTTGTCTATGAGACATGACAAAGGGTTATAAATGTGTGTTTATGTTTCCACACATGCTTATGGGTTTTCTTCTGAATCTCATATTCAGTGACCACAACAGTTATATTATAAAAACATAATACTTTAATCATGAAACAAATGTATATTATTGTCTCCTGGGCATACATCTAAATGTCTCCTACTTGCAGTAGAAACAATAATCTAATAATTACATGAAGTCTCCTTTTAACCCGATACCTGGTCAGTGAGACTCAGACTTGAGACGTGGTAGAGCCTTTGTGATTGGATCTGAGACATTAATATCAATGTGAATTTTTCAAATGTTTGTGTACCCGTTTGACACATGATCTCCGGTAAGATGATCCTTGCGGTCTATGTGCTTGGCTTTGCTATGAGACCTTGGATCCTTTGCTAGGGCCACTACACTATTGCCACAATAGAGCTCTATTGGGTCCGTCATGCATGGAACCACTCGTAGTTCAGTGATGAACTTCTTTATCCAATAGCCATCCTTTGCAGCTTCTGAGGCTGCCACATATTCCGCCTCCATTGTAGAGTCTGCCATAGTTCCTTGATTGGAGCTCCTCCAGCCAACCACACCGCCATTTAGAATGAACACATAATCCGATTGTGCTTTGGAATCGTCTAGATCAGAATGAAACCCCGATTCAGTGTAATCTTTTATTATGAGCTCTTCATCACCTCTATAGACTGAACATGTTTTAGTTCTCCTGAGATATTTAAGAATATTTTTAACTGTGGTCCAATGGACTTTACCAGGAGTAGATTGATATCTACTTGTAAAACTCAAGGCATAAGTCATATCTGGTCTTGCACAAGTCATATCATACATTATGGGACCTATTGCTGAAGCATAAGGTTTATCCTCCATCTCATTTTGCTCAGTTGTTGTTTGAGGACATTGCTTCTTGCTCAAAACTGTTCCAAGTGACATAGGAATGTGACCTTTTCCAGAATTGTCCATGTTGAACCTCTTCAACACATTCTATATGTATGTCCCTTGACTTAGCCATATTAGACGTCTCGATCTATCACGATAGATCTTGACCCCTAATATATAAGCTGCCTCGCCCAAGCATTGCAAAAGTCTTTTCCAATCATTCTTTGACTTCTTCAAGAAATACTTTATCATTTCCTAATAAAAAAATGTCATCCACATTGAGTACAAGGAATGCTATAGAGCTCCCACTTTGTTTCTTGTATACACAAGTTTCTTCGAAATTCTGAGTGAAGTCAAACCCTTTGACCACCTCATCAAATCGCAAATTCCAACTCCTCGAAGCTTGCTTAAGACCATAGATTGATCTCTCCTGTTTGCATAACTTACTAGACTTCTTTGGAGTAAAAAAACCCTCAGGTTGTTCCATGTACACATTCGCGGTTAAATTTCCATTAAGAAAAATCATTTTTTACATCCATCTGTAATATCTCGTAATCATAGTAGACAACTATTGCTAGTAATATTCTGACAGATATAAGCATTGCTATGAGAAAGTCACCTCATAGTATGCACCTTGAATTTGTCAACAACCCTTTGAGACAAGGCGTGCTTTGTGAATGGTAACATTACCGTCCACTGGGGATGTAAATGTCTAGCATAATTTACGCCCTGAACCCGTTTTAATAGCATCCACATCCGGTTTTTAGGCATCTGGCGGATTCAGATTCGGGTTTGGATTTAGAGTGTCAGATCTGGTGTAGGATGTGGTAGTCAAAATAGGCGCCAATTTCGGACTATCCAAATTAGCGAATAGAGTATCAGATCGAATAGAATCAGATTTTATATGGACTTAACATGTGATGTCTGTGTGTTGACACTCATTGGAAAACCCCAAGAGAAAGGTTGTGAAAAGTGCAGCGGCAAGTTTTCCCTCAGAAAGAAACCAAGGTTGAATCGACCAGTAGGAGAAACAAATCACTTCTGAAGGTTGATGCAGCTGATGTTGGCAGGGCGCACTACCGGTTCAGCAGCAACGTGGAATCTACACAACACAATCAAATTACTTTGCCCCAACGAAGCAGTGAGGTTGTCAATCTCACCGGTTTTGCTGAAACAAAGGATTAGACGTATAGTGTGGAAAATGACATTTGTTTGCAGTAGATGAAAGAGAACAATAATTAAAGTAGGAAAACAGTGGTTGAAGTGGTTGTATACCAGTGTAAAGAAATGAACCGGGATCCACAGTTCACTATAGGCGTCTCTCCAAAACAAATAGATAACATGCTGGGTAAACAAATTATAGCTCGGCAATTGACAGATATAAAGGCTGCACCATAGTGCATATGCATGACATGATGATTACCATGTGATTCATGCGGGCACTACAACAAGATACATAGACCATTATCCAACTGGATCTATGACTAATAATCCACCCTCAGAGTGTCATCCGAGCAAACTTTGGGTATTAAGTTGCTAGCAACAGATAATTTCATTAAGAAAAGTGTGTAATATAAACAATAAAATCATCCTTAGAAAAACTTTGTTGTTTTCTCCCTAATGGCAACAACACATCCCCCACCCGTTACGTTTTTGTCACTCGAGCATGAGTGAAAGGAAGGCATGAACCCACTATCGAGCATAAATACTCCCTCTTGGAGTTGCAAGCATCAACTTGGTTAGAGCATCTACTAGTAACAGAGAGTATGCAAGATCATAAATAACATACACATGAAAAGAACATGATATATTGATAATCAGTGGACATAGCATTCAATATTCATCAGATCCTAGCAAACACAACATGTAGCATTACAATAAGATGATCTTGATCATGTTAGGCAACTCACAAGATCTAAACATGAGGCAGAAAGAGGAGAGAACAACCATCTAGCTACTGTTATGGACCTGTAGTCCAGGGATGAACTACTCACGCATCACTCCGGAGGCAGGCATGGTGATGAAGAGCACTCCGGTGATGATCCCCCTCCCGACAGGGTGCCGGGGAGAGATCCAGATACCTCCCAAACTAGGGTTGACGATGATGGCGGGTGCGGATGTTTTTGGTGGAAAAGGCTCGTATATTTAGGGTTAGCCCTCCGAGAGGTATAAATAGGTGAGAGGGCAACGTCGGTGGGCAGCCAGGGGGCCCACACCAACCCTGGGCGCGGCTAGATGGGGGGGGGGGCGCCGCCTCATGGTGTGGGCCCCTTGAGCCCCCCCTCCGGGTCTCCTCAGGACTCCGTGTACGTGACGACTTTCTAAGACTTATAGGTTTCATTTTGTCCAATTCCGAGAATATTTACAGATTAACTTTTCTGAAACTAAAAACATCAAAAAACAGGAATTGGCTCCGTGGCATCTTCTCAATAGATTAGTCCCAGAAAATCCATAAAAATGACATAAAGTGTATAAGAAACATGTAGCATAAGGCATGAAAACAACATGGAACATCAGAAATTATGGATAAGTTTGAGACGTATCAACATGTCACTTAACCCAACAACCATGGAAGCATCCCAGCATTGGTGTTCTAGCTTAGACCCGGGTAAGCAACGTTTCCCCTTGAATTGGTGTTCTAGCTTGTAAGTAAGGCCGTATTTGATATTTTTTAGCTTGAATCGTTCCAATTTTTCTCGTATGTCCCATGCCTAACTGCAACCGTATGTTTGAACTAAATAGGATTGATCCTGCACTGGCTTTCCGGCTGACGGTTAGAATGGAAACTAATGTGATGTGTGGTACTAAACCGCATTTTCTTCATTCATTTTTCTATCCGACTGTGATAGAAACAAACATTTGCTTCAGAGATTTTCTCACTACCCTTCGTTCAGCCTATCCGTGGAGCGATGTCGATGCTGTTGAATTGAGTTTCTTTAGCAGTACCGAGCAAATATTTATCCCACTAAATTGCGACGAGCATCTCGGGTTATTTTTTACTCTGAATGCTGGGATCCATTTTGGTAAACTTCATATCGACGTGCTTCAGCCACACGTAGAACTAGTCAAGGGGAAGGGTGTTCGAAAATCATCCGTCTCTGCTAATAGAAAGTACCCCGGGACTCCTTGTAGGTCAAGACCAAATAAAGCGAGTGGTTCATGGAGCCACACATGTCAGCTGCTGAATATGCTGCCGATAGTGCTGCTGCTTCTCCTGTACCTGCTATGGTAGTTGTAGAAGAAGATGCATAACCTGACGAGGAAGTGCCTCGAAATGATGATGAAGATGGGATTATGTACCCTGAACTGATAGATAGATCCAGTCAGTAAGAAGTGGATGATGAATATCCGGAGGAGCCCATGAGCCGAGCTAGGTTTGATGACAGTGACGATGAAGAGGATGCGGAGAACAATGACAACTTAATTTTGGATGAATACAATGGTGACGACGTGCCAACAATTGAGTGGAACAGGGAGAATCCCGAGCTTACTGAAGGCACCATATTTCAATCGATGGTGGACTGTCGGAATGCAGTAACTACATATTGCATTCTTATTGAAAATACCTATAAGATTAAAAGGAGTGATCCAAGAAGGTTCACAGTTTATTGTCCATATGATAGTTGTATGTGGAGGTTGCATGCATCCCGTATGCTAAAGAGCAAACTGATTCAGATACTCCAAGTTAATTGATTATTTTATTTCAGATCATTGAGTAATGTTTCTTATCCCTTATTTTTTACCCTTTCTTATTTTTTTTCAGATAAAGAAAAACCCACACAAGCACACATGTCCTCCTGGAGGGGGAGTGGGGAAGGAAAAATCCAAACTAGCAAAAACTCGATGGGTGGCAGATGCAATATTGGATTGGGTGAGGAAAAACCTGGTCTTGGTCCAACAACACTCCAAGGGAATCTTTTTGAGAAGTATAAGATTGTAATTCCTTACATGAGGATTTTCAATGCTAAAGAAATGGCTCTTGACAGGATTAATGGTCCATGGAATGAAAGTTTTCAGTTGGTTTAGACCTTCAAAGCTGAAGTGGAGATGCCTAGTCTAGGTAGTGTTGTAGAAATTGACAAGCATACAGTTCCATTCAACATTAAAAAGAAAGTCATTTGAGAAGGAGTGCTTCATAAGGGCTGTTGTATGTTTCAAGGCTTGCTGGCAGGGGTTTCTTGATGGATGCAGGCCTTATTTGGCCGTAGATGCTACCCATTTGAATGGAAGATGGAGAGGACAACTAGTAACAACTTCTGAAGTTGAATGACACAACTGGCTATTCCCAGTTTCATTTGGTGTTTTGAAGGCAGAGTCCAAGGAAAGTTGGGTATGGTTTCTACAGCAGTTGCGTAACATTATAGGAACACCCCCAGGTTTAGCTATACATACAAATGCTTGCAAAGGTCTAGAGAGTGCAGTAGAAATTGTATTCCCTGGAGTGGAGCATAGGGAATGTATGTGACACCTAGCGCAAAATTTTAAAGGAAGTTCAAAGGAAAAGTTTTTGATGAGAACTTATGGCCAGCATCATACACATGCAGCGAAAGGAAGCATGGGAACCATTTGAGAGTGTTGTATGCTCGGAAGCATCCATAGGTGAAGGAGTATATGGATGCACATCAGGGAAATGTGTGGTCAAGAAGTAAATTCAACACCATATGCAAAGTAGACTATGTGACCAATAATCTTGCAGAATGCTTCAATGCAAAGTTCAAGTTAGTGAAGGGTTATTTGGTTTGGCAAACATTTGACAAGATGAGGCAGATGATCATGATAAAGATGGCTCTTCGCAAAAGAATTGCTGAAACACAATATGTTGGCCATGTTATACTCCTATCACTAATTAAGGCATTGCATCACAAGGCAAGAGGACTGAAGATGAAATGCATTCGATTCTTGACATACGAGGCTGAGGTAGCATACATTGATAATAAAAATAGGTAATGGAGGTATCTAGTGAACCTAGCCACTAGGGAATGCAGTAGTAGGCAATGGAAGATTCGTGGGAAGCCATGCATACATGCTCTACATCTGATGACTCTGATTGGGGGTGAAGATGGTGAAGTTGATCAGTATTGCTCTGAGTATTTCTCTGTTTCTAAATTTAAGGCTGCTTATGCTCACAATGTGCCTGAACTCATGGGAAAAGACCAATGGAACATAGTAGATACAGGGTTTAAACTCCACTCTCCTTTACTGACTAGACCACCAGGAAGACCAAGAAAAAACAGGTACAGAGCAGGTGAAGATGGTCGTGTAACAAAAAACAGGGCGTGAAAAAAAATGAAATTCTGGGGCACATTGCTAGGCTTTGTTCCAATCCAGTGGATGCATCATTTGGAGAAGAGGACCGATGGACAACAGCAAATGCAAAGGAGAATGCATCAGCAATGGAGATTGAACATGGAGAGGACCATGCAGCAGCAATTGAGTCTATAGATGCACTCCTCGTTGAAGCAACACCTTGGTATGTGTGTACATTCCTTTTTATGCATTTTTTCTCTTTTCTTCATATGTTTTATAATTTTATTTCTCAGCACTGGGATAAATGGAGGCAGAGGGAAGAAAAGGTGTAGAGAGGAAGCTATAAGAGAAGAAGAGGACATAACCCAAAAAAATGAAGTTCAATCATCATTGGATGACTTAGAATTTGAATCCATGAATTTTTATGGTTTTGAAGCTATAAGAGAAGAAGAGGACAGAGTAATTGTACCAGTTGTTCCTTTAAGGATTACTGAACACACAAATGACCGTCCACTTGTCGTCGAGTGCTCGCCGAGTGGAATTACTCCGTAACCACCTCCACAGCGACAAACCCAAGGGAAGATCAGAAGTAACAAGATGATTCACAATAGTACTCCAGCTAGGGAAACCCGGAGCAAGATGGTGAAGCCATCTGCTCAAACAAGAAGCAGGTCGAAGATTTGAATTTGAACTATGAACTTCAATTTGATGGATTTGTAGTTAGGTGTTTGTGTTGTCAACTTGAGATCTTGTGATAACTTATAAGTCTTAATAATATTGTTTGTGCTTTGGTATCATATGTGAGGCATAATGCATATTTGAAACAAAGGTTGAATTTGAAGCAATATTTGAATTTGGAACAAAATTATAATTTGAGCCAAAGTTGAAGTTGTACAAAAATTTCAAGTCTGTTGCTCTTTAGTACTTCTTTGAGCTAAAGTTGAACTTTCACCAACATTTGAACCCCAATATGAAGGTGATCAATCCGAAGGAGAAACGTGCTACAAATGAGCTCCGAATATAGGGTAAATAGCCCCATTTGTAATCATGTTTTTTTTCGACCTTCTCTAAATGAGCCAATATTTTTTAGGTGACACCTATTCCATCTAAATAGTGTCCAATCGAAGTCTCACTATTTATTGAATTAATTTTTATATTATTTATTTATTTATTGAAAAAATGTTTTTAATTGAAAATCACCAAAACACACGTTTGAGATATGAAAATGAAAAAGTAAGTTCAGAACCGTCTTATTCACTCCAAAAGGAGTGATTTATTTGATTTTTTCCAAAATCAAAACCCTCCTTCACTCTCCATCGAACTCTGAACATGTCTATACATGATTGCTCATTTATGAAAAGATTTTTTCATGAAAATGTCCTGACACCGAGTTTATATTTTTTCTCATAACCATGTCACATATGACGGCTATGTGAGCTTGTCGTGCATTTTTTTAATTTTTTTTGAATTAGTTATGGTCATTTGAACCTGATTTTGATGGATCGCTTGTGAAAATAATTTTTCTTGAAAATGTCCCTATAGCATGTTTATATTTTTTCTAGTAACTATATCTTATAAGCTGACAAACTACGCTTCATTTCCATTTTTTTTTTTTTGAATTAGTTATGGTCATTTGAAGTTCTGTCATACCCTAATAACCCCAAAACCCCGATAACCTTGTAACTCCAAAACCCTAGCGCCGAACGTCAGCCATCTGATCATACCCTACCGCCAATGCCAGCCGTAAGATATGACCTTCTAGAAGGAATTCTGGAGATTTATCGGTATTTGCACTTTATGACCAGATTGTTATTTATCCATCTATCACGTCTGATCATGCACCTTATGATATCTTGTGACTAGATCGTTTAGTTCTTGAGGATATGAGAGAAATCTAGTTGTTAGTAATCATGTTTCGTTGAGTAATATTTACCGGTTTAATATTTAAGTTATGTTGTTATTTCTCTAGTGGTGTTATGTGAACGTCGACTACATAGCACTTCACCTTTTAAGAGCCTAGAGGAATATATTGTGTGCTGGATTGCTTGTGGTGGGATGCCGGAGTGACAAAAACCTAAATCCCAACTTGCAATACTTCACATAAGGGAGTAGTAGATACCATGAGTTTATTTCTACGATCAGATATATTTCTTAATTACATTCTTGTATTTGTGGATGCTTGCAAGTAGTGTAATCGAGTGTGCATTAGTCTTGGATAGGACGGTGCACTAGCATAGGTCTACACACATAACACTTACCAAAACGATAAATATTAATCAACGGTGCATGGAAAAAATAACTAGACAAAACCTCTCGTGTGTCCTCAGGAACGTTTTAGCTATTATAAGAAGAACCACCAGATTGTCCTTTGTGCTAAAAAGGATTGGGACACTTGCAGAAAACTAATTAACTTTATTTTTATTTACTTGTTATCGCTTTGTTACTACTACAAAAATCGCTAAACAGTTGTTCTCTAGTATTTAAAGTGAAACCTTGCTCGAAACTATTTATCAATAACTTCTGCTCCTCGTTGGGTTCGACACTCTTATTTATCGAAAAATTTACGATCGATCCCCTACACTTGTGGGTCATCAAGACTATTTTCTGGCATCGTTGTCGGGGAGTGTAGCGCTATTGGTAAGTGGAGATGGCAAGGAACCCTTTTATTGTAAGTGATGTTTTTACTACTGTATGTTCATTCTGCCGAATCATGTAATCCTTTACTGCTGGTTATATGTTCGGGAATGACTCCATCACCACTCGTGTGGTAGAGAGAAGTTCCCCATCTACTGAAATTGTCCCTTTTAAAATACCTATTGGAATTATTGATCGTGTTATGGATAACCATTATGTCGGTGATGGAACTGTCCATCCCGGTGAGCACTTGCTTTATATTAAAGAATTGTGTGAGTTGTATAAGATTGCAGGTGTTCCAAGAGATTTAATAATTAGGAAATTATTTTCTATATAACTGAAAGAAAGAGCATGCGAATGTTATAGTGTATGATTCACATTTGCTGGATTTGAAGGAGCTTACATCTCTCTTTTATTTCAAATTTTATCCTCTTCATGAAATACATCAAGATCAAAATTTTATTTATAATTTTTGGCCTCGTGATGGAGAAAGTATTGCCCAACCTAGGGGGAGGCTGAAAATAATAATTCTTAAATGCCCCAATCATAACCTTCCAAGGAGATTATTATTAATATTTTTTTATGCAAGGATTTCACGTCATGACAAGGGACTTCTTGATGCCTCTTCTAATGGTTCCTTCAGGAACAAGAAGATTGATGCCAAATGGGATATTATTGAAAGGATTCAACATAATACTGAAGATCTGGAGATGGACAAAGGTAAAGAGTCAGGTATAAATTATGAATATGATTGCATTAAGTCTTATGATGAAACTGAAATTTTTAATATGCTTAGTGCTAATATGGGCTCGATTCTCAAGTAATTGTTGAGCTTACTAAAACCTCTATCTCTCATGTTATTATTCCTAAAGTGAAGTGGGATAAGTATCATGAAACTTATAAGGATAATATTAAAGAGAAGCAATTCTCTAGTAGTGAAATACTTGTTAACACCGTTTTACCTACTGTTCACTGATACGTCTTAAACATATCCATAATTTTTGATGTTCCATGTTGTTTTCATGCCTTATGCTACAAGTTTCCTTTACACTTTATGTCATTTCTATGGATTTTCTGGGACTAACATGTTGACAAGGCCACAGAGCCAGTTCCTGTTTTCTGCTGTTTTTGGTTTCAGAAAAGTTGTTCCGGAAATATTCTCAGAATTTGACGAAACAATACCCACAAGTCTTAGAAAGTCGTCACGTACACGGAGTCCGGAGGAGACCTGGAGGGGGGCCTCAGGGGCCCCACACCATGAGGCGGCGCGCCCCCCTCTGGCCACGCCCAGGGGTGGTGTGGGCCCCCTGGCTGCCCACCGATGTTGTCCTCTCTCCTATTTATACCTCTCCTCGGGTTAACACTAAATATGCGAGCCTTTTCCACCAAAAACATCCAAAACCGCCGTCATCGTCAACCCTAGTTTGGGAGGGTTCTGGAGCTCTCCCCGGCACCCTGCTAGGAGGTGGAATCATCACCGGAGGGCTCTTCATAACCATGCCTGCCTCCGGAGTGATGCGTGAGTAGTTCATCCCTGGACTACGGGTCCGTAGCAACAGCTAGATGGTTGTTCTCTCCTCTTTATGACTCATGTTTAGATCTTGTGAGCTGCCTAACATGATCAAGATCATCTTATTGTAATGCTACATGTTGTGTTTGCTGGGATCTGATGAATATTGAATGCTATGTCCAATGATTATCAATCTATCATATTCTTTTCATGTGTATTTTATTTATGAACTTGCATGCTCTCCGTTACTAGTAGATGCTCTGGCCAAGTTGAGGCTTGTAACTCCAAGAGGGAGTATTTATGCTTGATAGTGGGTTCATGCCTCCCTTTGAATCACGCTCGAGTGATAGAAACATAACGGGTGGGGGATGTGTTTTTGCCATTAGGGAGAAAACAACAATGCTTTGTCTAAGGATGATTTTATTGTCTACATTACACAATTTGCTTAATCCAATTATCTGTTGCTTGCAACATAATACCCAAGGTTTGCAAGGATGGCACTCTGAGGGTGCATTATTAGTCATAGATGCAGTTGGATAACGGTGTATGTATTTTGTTGTAATTCCCACATGAATCACATAGTAATCATCATGTCATGCATATGCACTACGGTGCAGCCTTTATATCTTTCAATTACCTAGATGTAATTTGTTTACCCAACACGTTATCTATCTGTTTTGGAGAGACACCTCTAGTGAACTGTGGACCCCAGTCCATTTCTTTATACTGATATACAACTACTTCAACCGCTATTTTACTACTGCAATTACTTTTTTCATACTGCCATCATTGTTCTCTTTCATCTACTACAAACAAATACTACTTTCCACACTATACGTCTAATCCTTTGTTTCAGCAAAACCGGTGAGACTGACAACCTCACTTCTTCGTTGGGGAAAAGTAATTTGATTGTGTTGTGTAGATTCCACATTGCTGCTGAACCAGTAGTGCGCCCTGCCAACATCAGCTGCATCAACCATTGGAGGTGATTTTTTCTCCTACTGGTCGATTCAACCATGGTTTCTTTCCGAGGGAAAACTTGCCACTACACTCTTCACAACCTTTCTCTTGGGGTTTACCAACGAGTGTCAACACACAGCCATCAACAAGTTTTCTGGCACCATTGCCGGGGAGGAAGTGGATTTCTCAAGGGGAGCCTCTCACCTCCAATCTCTCTACTTTGTTTTTGTTTTGCTTAGTTTATTTTATTTTGTCTGGTTTGCTTCTCTTCATCAAAAACACAAAAATAGTTCTTATTCTAGTTGTTATTTTTATCCTGTTTTTAATCTTGCTAAAATGAGTACTCCTAAGAACACTAAGTTGTGTGACTTCACTAGCACAAATGACAATGATTTTATTAGCACACCTATTGCTCCACGTGCTCCTACTTCTGATTTTTATGAGATAAACCCCGCCCTGTTAAACCTTGTTATGAGAGAGCAATTTTCTGGTGTAGATGGAGATATTGTTAAACCATGCTGCCCATCTTAATAATTTTGTTGAACTCTGTGAGATGCAAAAATATAAGGATGTAGATGGAGATGTTATTAAACTGAAATTGTTTCATTTCTCTTTGAGAGGAAGAGCTAAAGAATTGTTGCTATCTTTGCCTAGAAATAGTATTGATTCATGGACTAAATGTAAAGATGCTTTCATTGGAAAATCTTATCCTCCTTCTAAGATTATACCCTTGAGAAGTAGTATTATGAATTCTATGCAACTTGATAATGATCATGTTGCTAAAGCTTGGGAAAGAATGAAATCTTTGGTAAAGAATTGTCCCACTCATGGACTGACTACTTGGATGATCATCCAAACCTTTTATGCAGGTCTGAATTTTCTTCAAGAAACCTTCTGGATTCACCTGCTGCAGGAACCTTTATGTCCATCACTCAAAGCTTCTTGATGATAACTTTTTCTAAATGTCACACTGAGAGAGCTCCACCAGGTAAGAAGGTAAATTCTGTTGAAGAAACCTCTTCCTTGAGTGATAGGCTTGATGCTATTAGGTCCATGCTTGTTAATGGTAAAACTTATGTTGATCCAAATAATATTCCTTTAGCCTCTTTGGTTTCTGAAGAAGAGCATGTTGATGTAAACTTCATTATAAACAACAATTTCAACAATAATGCTTATAGGAACAATTTTGGTAGCAACAATTATAGGCCATATCCTGCTAATAGTGGTAATAATTATTCTTATGATAGATTTGGAATGTCTAATGAAATAATTTCAGAAGTTGAAAGGGCCACTAAAGACTTTATGCAAAAACAATATGAGAAAAATAAATTATTTACTAAGACCATGGAGGAACAATCTGTTATGTTGAAAAATATTAGTCATCAACTTGAGAATTTAAATAGGGAAATTTCTGGTTTGCAAGTTAAAATTGCTCGTGCTGAAACTTGTATTTCATCCATGTCTGAAGCACAATCTTCTTTAATCAATAGAATGGCTGCTAAAACTGAAACCATAGATGAAAATACTTTCCTTGCTACTAATGCCATTCAAGTTCGAATTGATGACTATGTTAGGATGTTAGCTGAACTGCATGCTAGTTGGGAAAGAGAAGATGAAATATCTAGAAAGAATAATATAGCTAATGTTTGCACCATTACCACCACTAGTAAAACTGAAGCTTCTCATGCTATTAAACCTTCTACTATTAATGGTAAAGTAATTTGTGTTGGCAATACTTCTACTTCTGCTGTTAAACATTTAAAACTGCCTGAAACCACTAAAACTGTTCCTGATAAAAGTGCTGAATTTTTTAGAAATATGGGAGACAATGATCCCATTACCTTTGATAAAAATGATCTTGATTTTGATGATTACAATATATCTAAAGTAATTATGTTCCTACAAAATCTTGCTAATTGTCCTAATGCTAAGGCTATGAATATGGCTTTCGCAAAACATATTACAAATGCTCTCATTCAAATGAGAGAAGAAGAATTAAGAAGTGAAGCCTATATCCCTAGGAAGTTAGATGGTGGTTGGGAAACCATCATTAAAATGAAGGTGGATGATTTTGATTGTAATTCTTTATGTGATCTTGGTGCTAGTATCTCTTTTATTCCTAAGAAACTTTATGATATGCTTGATTTGCCTCCTTTGGAACACTGTTATTTGGATGTTCGTCTTGCTGATAATGTTAGAAAGAAACCTTTGGGGAGGATTGATGATGTTATTATTATGGTTAACAATAACGTTGTCCCTGTTGATTTCATTGTTATGAATATTGAATGCAATGCTTCTTGTCCTATTGTTTTGGGAAGACCTTTTCTTATAACAGTTGGTGCTGTTATTGATATGAAAGAGGGGAATATTAAATATCAATTCCCACTCAAGAAAGGTATGGAACAATTTCCTAGGAAGAGAACAAAGTTGTCTTTTGATTCTATTATAAGAACAAGTTACAATTTGGATGCTTCTCACTCGAAAATACTTGATTCTAGTTTTTTGGACCTAGCTAAAAGGCGTTAAAGAAAAGCACTTCTTGGAAGATAACCCATGGATTTATTTTTGCTTTGTTTTTCTCTGTTTTATTTGAGTCAAGGTGTTGTCTACTTCTGTATCAACTCCTTTGTATCTTTATTTTCTTGCATTTGTTGTGCCAAGTAAAGTCTCTAGAGAAAGTTGAGGTTAGATTTGGATTTGTGCGCAGGAAACATATTTCTTCTGTCCACCGTTAAATTCATGTAAATTCACAGAAATATCAAAATGACCTGCAAATTTTTGTGCTTATTCCTTAGAGAATTCGGAAACTTTTCCTAGCTTTGCGTTTTTCGATTTAAGAAACGTAAGTTCCCCAAAACAACTCATCTTTACAGACTGTTTTGGTTTTGACAGATTCCGCCTTTTTACTTGCATTCTCTCTTTTACTATGTTGAGTGGATTTCATTGCTCCACAAAACATCAGTGGATGTAACTAATGTTTAAAAATTATTAATAATGCTTGTGTCCATGGAGAAATTGTGAATTTTTGATTGTTCACTAACCCTCTAATGTGAATTACATTGAGTTTGGTGTGAAGAAAGTTTTCAAGGGTTAAGAGAAGAGGGTGATATAATGTGATCAACAAGAGTGCAAAGCCAAAGCTTGGGGATGCCCCCGTGGTTCATCCCAACAAATTATAAGAAGACTCAAGCGTCTAAGCTTGGGGATGCCCAAGGCATCCCCTTCTTCATCAGCAACTTATCAGGTCACTTCTAGTGAAACTATATTCTTATTCGGTCACATCTTATGCACTTTACTTGGAGCATCTGTTTGTTTTTTGTTTTGTTTTCTTTTGTTTTCCTTGCTGCAATAAATATAGTTGGAACCCATCATTCTTGTGTGGGAGAGAGAAACGCTCTGCTTTTTCATATGAATACTCGTTTTCTTCCTTGGTCATATTCTTAGTTTTTCTTCTACCTGCTGCAAATCCTTTTAGCTCATGTTTTTCATGCATCTCTTATTCAGAGCTATTAGTTCTAGTAGATTTATGTTAGTACTCTCTTGTTTCATTGCTATATTAGTTGGAGAGTTTGGGTTGAAATATATATTGCTTGGTGTTTGATGGAAATAGAAAATGCTACATGTGGTAGATGGTATGTTGGAAAAGACTTGCATACTCTTGTAGATCATTAAACTATTTCACTTGATTATTTGCTGTCATTTTGAGATATTAATATGCTTAATGGTAAACCTGCTGGTCTAGTAAAGTAAAAAACAATTAATGGTTGGTCTAAAATCTTGAAAATGTTCCACACTCGAAAAACCAGTTGATAGTATAATGGTATATGACTTCCTCTACTGATAACAATCGTATTGGCTTTTTGTCGGCCGGGGTAGCCAACAGTGAATTGTCACTGCCACAGACCCTCTTGGAGTGATTTTCATTATGCCTTGTATGATCAAATTTCTAGATATAATCTTTTAACCTGTGAGTTCTAAGTTGCGCTTTTCTGGCACTTACACCATTCATATTTACTAGCCTCTTCAGTACTGTGCATTGCGCATTCTCACATTGAGAATTGGTGCAAACTTTGCCAGTGCATTCGAACCCCGTGGGAGGACTTTGTTCTCCTACACATAAGCCCAAAATATCTTCCTCAAAACAGCCACCCTACGTGCCTATCATGGCATTTCCATAGACATTCCGAGATATATTGTCAGACAACATCCATCATCATTATGTTACTTGTTACATGTCCCATTGTTACTTTGCATACTACTAAACTGGCAGGAGCATTTAGTTTTAAACATCAGAGATATTTCAGTTTCAGTTATGAGTACTAAAAGTGTGATGATTCATTGTAAAATAGAGTGTTGCCCCTACCAGTGAGGATATATAAAAAAAAAAGAAAAAAAAAGAGAAAAAGCCCAAAAAGAAAAAAAAAGGGAAAGAGGGCAAAAGAGAGATAATAAAGAGAGAGGGGGCAACACTACTATCATTTATTCCACACTTGTGCTTAGTTAGCACCAACAGTTTGGACAGATTTTTCATTTTATGACTTGCATAATTATGTGGGGAACTTACATTATAGAACTTGGCTTGTATATTCCAATGATGAGCCTCCTCAAAAGTGCTCTAGGTCTTCATGAGCAAGCAAGTTGGATGCACCCCCAGTAGTTCTATTGGTGAGCTTTCATACACTTATAGCTCTATGTGCATCCGTTGTGTGGCAATCACTACTCCTTGCGTAGCTTCGATTATAAGACTTCCTCTTGTCTAATGATCACTTTCAGCAGCGTGAGACTTTCTTCCATTGACCTTCCAAACCCCCCATAATGTTCTTTTAGCCATAACATCTTGGTGCCAGGAACCAATACAGAACGCTTGCTTGTTTTGAGTGACCAAATAGTTTGATGATTTTCCACGCGCATATTGTTGTCACTTGACTTGATCCTAACAGGAGTTGTTGTGAGAGTTGGATGCTTAGGATGATTATATTGTTGTTCTTGAAGCTTAAATCATCTTTAATATACTTTGCACAGTGGATTGTCTTTTAGTATTGATTCGTTGAAAAGTTTTACTTTGTTCTTCCTAATGGTTTATACATTACTCTATTTTGATATCAACTATAAACCACAACCTTTATTCATTTGATCTTAGTTTACACGCTTTACATTATGATGATCAAGTTTATCTTGGTAGCATGTCACCTCAGAAATTATTTGTTTTTATCGTTTACCTACTCGAGGACGAGTAGGAACTAAGTTTATCAAACATATCCATAATTTCTAATGTTCGATGTTGTTTTCATGCTTTATGCTACATGTTTCCTTTACACTTTACACTTTGAGCCAGTTCCTGTTTTCTGCTGTTTTTGGTTTCAGAAAAGTTGTTCTGGAAATATTCTCGGAATTTGACGAAACAAAACCCAGAAGTCTTAGAAAGTTGTCATGTGCAGGGAGTCCGGAGGAGAACTGAAGGGGGGCCTCAGGGGCCCACTCCATGAGGCGGCGCACCCCCCTCTGGCCGTGCCCAGGGGTGGTGTGGGCCCCTGGCTTCCCACCGATATTGCCCTCTCGCCTATTTATACCTTTCCTCGGGTGAACCCTAAATATACGAGCCTTTTCCACCAAAGACATCCGCAACCGCCGTCATCGTCAACCCTAGTTCAGGAGGGTTCTCGAGCTCTCCCCGGAACACTGCTGGGAGGTGGAATCATCACCAGAAGTATCTTCATCACCATGCCTTCCTCTGGAGTGATGCGTGAGTAGTTCATCCCTGGACTACGGGTCCGTAGCAACAGCTAGATGGTTGTTCTCTCTTCTTTATGCCGCATGTTTAGATCTTGTGACCTACCTAACATTATCAAGATCATCTTATTGTAATGCTACATGTTGTGTTTGCTGGGATCTGATGAATATTGAATGCTATGTCCAGTGATTATCAATCTATGATGTTCTTTTCATGTGTATTTTATTTATGAACTTGCATGCTCTCCGTTACTACTAGATTCTATGGCCAAGTTGATGCTTTTAACTCCAAGAGGGAGTATTTATGCTCGATAGTGGGTTCATGCCTCCCTTTCACTCACGCTCGAGTGACAGAAACGCAACGGGTGGGGGATGTGCTATTGCCATTAGGGAGAAAACAACAATGCTTTGTCTAAGGTTGATTTTATTGTTTACATTACACACTTTTCTTACTGCAATTATCTATTTCTTGTAACTTAATACCCAAGGTTTGCTCGGAGGACACTCTGATGGTGGATTATTAGTCATAGATGAAGTTGGATAATGGTCTATGTATTTTGTTGTAATGGCCGCATGAATCACATAGTAATCATCATGTCATCCATATGCACTATGGTGCAGCCTTTATATTTGTCAATTGCCCAGCTGTAATTTGTTTACCCAACATGTTATCTATCTGTTTTCGAGGGACACCTATAGTGAACTGGGGACCCCGGTCCATTTCTTTATACTGATATACAACCACTCGAACCGCTGTTTTACTACTGCAATTACTGTTTTCATACTACCATCATTGTTCTCTTTCATCTACTGCAAACAAGCACTACTTTCCACACTATACGTCTAATCCTTTGTTTCAGCAAAACCGATGAGACTGACAACCTCACTGCTTCGTTGGGGCAAAGTAATTTGATTGTGTTGTGTAGATTCCACGTTGCTGCTAAACCGGTAGTGCGCCCTGCCAACATCAGCTGCATCAACCTTCGGAAGTGATTTCTTTATCCTACTGGTTGATTCAACCTTGGTATCTTTTTGAGGGAAAACTTGCCGCTGCACTCTTCACAACCTTTCTCTTGGGGTTTACCAACGAGTGTCAACACACATCTATTATTCACTTTGAGAGACCGCCTTTTTCTGTTAGAGTAAAAGAACATTCTTTTGCCAAATATATTGTGAAAAAAAGTTGTAAGAAAGTTATTGAACCTGAAGGTCAAATAATTGTGGAGCCTACGGTTGCCATGGTTAAAGATCTAGTTGCTAGAAATATTGATGGTTGTGATATATATTTCTGTGAGGCTGCCTCTAACTAAGTGGCACCTAATAAATATCATGGACCTGTTGTTGGCACACCTATTGTTTCTGTCAAAATAGGTGAACATAATTATTATGGACTTTGCGATTTGGGATCAAGTGCAAGTGCCATACCTTCTTCTCTCTATCAAGAAATAATGAATGAAATTGCTCAGTGTGAAATTGAAGACGTTGATGTTACTATTCAGCTGGCCAACAGAAAGACTATTTCACAAGTGGGTATTTAAGAGATGTTGAAGTTCTTTGTAGTAAGGTAAATTACCCCGCTGAATTTTTAATACTTCTTCCAGTTGAAGATAAAACTTCTCCTATTATATTTGGTAGAAATTTCCTTAATACATATGATGCTGTTATAGATTGTAAGGAAGAGAAAGTGTCTGTCAAATTTGGTGATGAACATTATGAATTTAATTTACGTAAGATTGCTAGACAACGCCATGATAAAGAGTTACCTAATGAATATCTAGATATTTAAAGAATTGCTTCTATTGCTATTCCAGCTAATGATCTTGTCGGCACCCCACCTGATAGGGGTGCCATGAATGCGCGGCGCATGGACCCACACAGAGCCTTGCGAGGAATGGATTTGCCCCTCGCCTGGGCAACGGGATCCCGGGAGTGGCTTTCGGGTCCCTCATCTCAAAGAAGATCCTCTACCCGTGAGCAGCCGGGCAGAAAATTCCCGCGTGTCCCTCACAGCAGGGATCGAGGGACACGCGGTGGTCTCACGGGCCAGCTGTCACCCCCAGCACACCTCGTCCCGCCACCTCGCAGGACAGGTGGCGTGGACTCCGCCAAGAGTCGAGTGTACTGAGGGGACTACGAGCGTGAAAGGGATAAAAAGGGGGGAGGGACACCCCCGTTGTCAAAAGAGGAGAAAAAAGGGGGCAAAGGAATGAACACGGAGCTTGTACACACATCATCAGACATATAATTCCAAATCAGACATGCATGATGTAGGGTTCCATCTCACGATGGCCTGAACCTGGGTAAAACTTATGCCACTAATTTTGGGGACGAGTTGTCCTCTCCTTCTGGCCATCTGAAGCATGCTCGGGTAGACATGAGCCCTTTCGCTCACTCGCCGAACAAATCAGGGAGCTAGACGTCGGTCACTCCTGGTGTCCGCGATTCGACACACGACCGATCCTTTGTAGCAATTCATAGAAGAATACGCGAATGACATGTATATGCAGGAAAAGAATGAATTGGAGGATATTTTCCTCGATCAACATGCTGTTATCAAACACAATTTGCCTGTTGAATCTTCAGGGCCACCTTTACCACCTAACGGAGACCCAGTGTTTGATCTTAAAATTCTTCCTAACACACTTAAATATGATTACTTAGATGAAAAGAAAATATATCATGTTATTGTTAATGCTAACCTTTCAGAGTATGAGGAAGAACAATTATTGAAAACACTCCAGAAACACCGCAAATCTATTGGTTATAATTTGGATGATCTTAAAGGCATTAGTCATGTTCTATGTCAGCATTCAATTAATCTTGAGCCAGATGCCAAACCTGTGGTTGATCATCAACATTGCTTAAATCCAAGAATGAATGAAGTGATGATAAGTGAAATATTGAACCTTCTCGAGGTAGGTATCATTTATCATATTGCTTATAGTAGTTGGGTTAGTCCTTTTCATTGTGTTCCCATGAAAGGAGCTACGCCTATTGTTGCTAATGGTAGAAATGAACTTATTCCTCAAAGAACTGTGGTAGGATATAGAATGTGCATTGATTTTAGAAAATTAAGCAAAGTCACTAGAAGGATCTTTATCCTTTACCTTCTATTGATCAAATGCTAGAGAGGTTGTCTAAAAACACTCACTCTTGCTATTTGGATGGGTATTCTGGTTTCTCTCAAATCCATGTTAAAAAGAAAGACCAAGAGAAAACCATTTTCACTTGTCCTTATGGTACTTATGCTTATAGACGTATGCCTTTTAGTTTATGTAATGCACTGCTACTTTTCAAAGATGTATGTCTGCTATCTTTCATGGTTTTGCGAGGAAATTGTGGAGGTATTCATGGACGACTTATCTGTCTATGGGACTTGTTTCCATAGTTGCCTCCATAATCTTAAAAAAAATTGCAGCGATGTGAGCATACTAATCTTGTTCTGAACTGGGAGAACTGCCACTTTATGGTGAATGAAGGAATTGTTCTTGGACATAAAATTTCTGAAAGAGGCATTGGATTTGACAACGCCAAAGTTGATGCGATTGTCCCAGGGATATCATAGGTATACGTAGTTTTCTTGGTCATGCTGGTTTCTATGTGATTAAAGACTTTTCTATAACTTCAAGACCTCTTACCAATCTTCTTCAAAAATATGTTCCTTTTGTTTTTGATGATGATTGTAAATAAGCCTTTGAAATTCTTAAGAAAGCTTTAATAACTGCTCCTATTGTTCAACCGGATGGTTGGAACCTGCCTTTTGAAATTATGTGTGACGCTAGTGATTATGTTGTAGGAGTTGTTTTAGGACAAAGACTAGATAAGAAGTTGAATGTTATTCATTATTCCAGCAAGACTCTAGATAGTGCTCAAAAGAACTATGCTACCACCGAGAAAGAGTTTTTAGCTGTTGTTTTTTCTTGTTATAAATTTAGGTAGTACATTGTTGATTCTAAACGCACTATTCATACTGATCATGCTGCTATTAAATATCTTATGGAAAGGAAAGATGAAGCCTAGGATTATTAGATGGGTACTCTTGTTACAAGAGTTTGTTTTGCATATTTTGTTGATAGGAAGGAGCTGATAATTCTGTTCTTGATAATTTATCTAGGATGGAAAAAATTCCTGATGATCATATTCCTGTTAATGATAGTTTTCCTGATGAACAACTTGGTGCTATTAAGGTTAACTCACGTGAAAATCCTTGGTATGCTGATTATGCTAACTTTATTGTTTCTAAGTTTTTGCCTCCGAGCTTTCTTATCAATAGAATAAGAAAATCTTTTATGATTTGAGGCATTGATTTTGGGATGACCCACATCTATACTTCTTATAAAGCGAAACCCCACTAACATGCATTAATTATTTTTCTATCTCAACATGCAAGCTATCCACATCATCCATCCTCTTAGCCAATCAAATTTCTATGTGATCTCCTCTAATATTAGGAATTATTATATGCGAGTACATTTTTATTTAACCATCCTTTTTTCAAATTTAATGATTTATGCAAGCTACATATCATACATTCCTTAAACCATCCATTTTTCAAACTAATGATTTATAATACGCATCACATGTCTATAAAATTTAGTATATTGAGTATGATCAACCGAATTTTTCATATTTCTTTAGACTATATAATATATTATGATGTTTCTTTTTCAAAAAGGAGGTTAAGAACCTGGACGTCTACGTCAAAAAACACACGTGGCATTTACTATAAGGGATCCCGCCGCAACGTGCGGGGTATCCTTCTAGTTTATATAAAGAAGGTGTAGATGGAATTTTAGGAAGATGTGTACCTGAGCATGAGCAAGAAGAAATATTGAGGACATTTCATAATAGTCCTTATGGAGGGCATCATGCTGGTGAAAGAACCGCACACAAGGTTTTACAATCAATTTTTTACTGGCCTACTCTCTTTAAAGATGCAAAGAAATTTATTTCTACTTGTGATGAATGTCAAAGGGTTGGTAATATTAGTAAACGCAATGAAATGCCTATGAACTATTCTCTAGTTATTGAACCTTTTGGTTGTTGGGAATTTGACTTTATGGGTCATTTTCCCTCTTCACATGGCTATACTCATATTGTTGTTGCTGTTGATTATGTTACTAAATGGGTAGAAGCTATTCCAACTAAAAGTGCTGATCATAAAACCTCTATGTAAATGCTTAAAGACATAATTTTCCCTAGGTTTGGTGTGCCTAGATATCTTATGACTGATAGAGGTTCTTATTTCATTCATGGTGATTTTAGAAAAAACCTTGCTAAATATGATGTTAATCATAGAATTTCTTCACCTTATCATCCTCAACCTAGTGGTCAAGTAGAACTATCAAATAGGGAGATCAAATTAATTTTGCAAAAGACAGTTAACAAATCTAGAAAGAATTGGTCTAAGAAACCCAATGATGCTTTGTGGGCTTATAGAACTGCTTATAAAAATCCCATGGGCATGTCTCTTTATAAAATGGTTTATGGAAAAGCTTGTCATTTACCCCTTGATCTAGAACAAAAAGCTTATTGGGCTGTTAGAGAACTTAATTGTGATTTCAAATTAGCTGGTGAGAAAAGATTGTTAGATGTGAGTTCTTTAGATTAATGGAGAAGTGAAGCTTATGAAAATGCCAAGTTGTTTAAACAGAAACTTAAAAGATGGCATGATAAAAGGATTCTTAAAAGATAATTTAACATAGGTGATAAAGTATTATTGTATAGGTCTCGTCTTAGATTTTTTGCAGGAAAATCACTCTCTAAATGGGAGGGACCTTTTTTTTGTGGAAGAAGTTTATCGGTTTGGTGCTATCAAGATTAATAACTTCCAAGGAACCAATACACAAGGGGTGAATGGCCAAAGACTCAAGCATTATTTATCCGGTGATCCATACAACATGGAAGCTGATATTGTTTGGGTACTCACTCCAAAAGATCATATTAGAGCAACCCAAGCACCACCGAAGAATCAGGCTTAATCATTATGGTTAACATGTACTCCCTTGGCTTGTTCCAAGATTGGGGGAGTTGCCCTGATATCACTATCTTTATTTTTATTATTAGATTCATGTGTCTTATCATGGTTAGGGAGGTTATCTTATAGTATGGTCGTTGGAAAGTTGGGCTGTCACTCCTTTATAACTAAAGCTTTGTATCCATTGGTGTGAGTTAGCCTATGATGAAATATTGATATGAACTTTTCTTCTTGCTTAGTTGCACTATATGTTCTATTCATGGCAATTCTTCTTGCATGTTTCTTGTGTTTAGTAGTGATCTCATGTTCGGTATAGTAGCAAAAATTTATTGAGTATTGGCAAACATAACATTGGTCATAGCAACAATACTTAGAGACTTAGAACAAAGAAGAGAGGTTTCACATGCAGATATATTACTCCTTAGATCTTTTATGCCGACAAAACCTTCATGTTTATGTTCTTATGATTGATGTGTTATTGCGACAAAGAAGACGATTGCAATACCTCATGTTTTATATCATTGCATGGTTTTATATATCTATTTGCATATCTCAACTCGTATGGTTGCTACAAAGCCTTTGCTAGCCAAAAACCATGTACTGAGTATGATCACCACTCATGCATCCAAATACCTGAGCCAAAAACATTCCACAAGTCTCCACCATACCTTCCTATATGTGGTATTTCACTGCCACTCCAAGTAAATTTCTCGTGTGCTATCTTTAAAACCTTCAAAATATCGAACATGTTTTGTGTCCCTGTTTGAGCTCATGAGGAAGTAGTTTAAAGTTTATCATGTCTTATCTCAATCAAGGTTCTTCTTTCTTATTTCACCCAATGAGTATGGAATCGGTGCTCATCTAAAATTGCAAGAGAGCTGGTGCCAAATAATACAATATAAAAGGCACTTCCCCATGGTTTGATGAAACCTGGTGGGTACCAGTGAACACGGCTAGCCCTGGTTTGTGAAAGTAAGGTGGGGGGGGGGAGTGCCAACTAATAAAGTTAATAGAAACCTCTCTCAGAAGTCTAAACACCTTGCTTGACATGGGTTATGATAAATTTTTGACTACCATTCGTTGACATAGACATACATATCTCTCAAAATTACATTTTCAATGCATCTGTTTTAAAAATAAAAAACTCTAGAACATGAGTAATCTCTGCTTCCCTCTGTGAATGGCCTTTCTTTACTAACAGTATTGAGTCAGTTTACCTATTCCCTCTATTCTGTACTAGAAAACTTATGATGTTGAACTGAAATGCATTCTTTTATATATCCACGATGATGTTTAACCATGTTTTATTGCGGTTGACATTACCATCATGGTAAACAAGTTGAAAGTTGAGCTTTGCTAACTAGTATCTTCTTTTGTGTCAGTTGTTTTCACCTCCTTTATTAAGAACATGATCCCTGAAAGTTTTCTATTCATGAAAAGGCTTTGTGATAATTGAAGTATGTGTTATTTGCTTAATATCTCTGACATAGACTCATCTGGAAAGATAAGATTGATATGATAGTTGTTCTCTGACCATGAACACAGTTTTCCATAGCTCAATGAATATGCACTCACTATACCTCTATATGATTGAATCATTACTTCTCTTCGAGAATCATTATGGGAAAGATTTTTGTATATAATTATTAGTGTTTATTGAGTAATTGTTGATGCTTCATATCCGTATTGTTTATTAGCAACACTTCACATCATAAAACCTGTGGTCATATTCTCTGAGGTCAGTTTTCGTTTGGGGACAAGCGGAGTCTAAGCTTGGGGGAGTTGATACGTCCATTTTGCATCAATATTTTATATGATAATTTTTCCTTATTTATTGATATTTTCCCTATTAGAGCACTTTACTTATATTATTTTATTGTTTTCTCTGTATTTTATAGTTTTATGGAATAATTTATCAGAGTCAGAAAATAGCTAGAAAAAGCACCGGTCACAAGGGATATTTTTAGGACGTCAGAAAAATCGGGAAAAATCCGAAAACAAGGTTTTTTTTTCAGAAATCACCGGGAGAGCCCGAAGGACAGCCAGAGGGGAGCCAGGGTGCGATCAGGCGCCTTCCAGGCATGGCTCCCTCTTGGCCGCGCCTGGTGGCCCCCTGGAGGCCCTAGGCCCCTCTAGCAGCTCCCCTTCGGGGTACTTACCCCCCTTGACCTAAGAATCTCGAGGAGGCACTTCGTAGAATTTTTCCACCGCCTGTTGATACGTCATAAACGTATCCCTAATTTCTGATGCTCCATGATGATATTATGCCAATTTCTACATGTTTTCTCCCTTCTTTATGTCATTTTTAGCGATTTTCCGGACTAACCTATTGACAAGATGCCACAGAGCCAGTTCCCTGTTTTCTGCTGTTTTTAGTTTCAGAAAAGTTGTTCTGGAAATATTCTCAGAATTGGAAAGTTCGAAGCTCGGAAGTCCTATTTTCCCTGGAAGCATCCAGAAGACCGAAGAGGAGCCGAAGAGGGGAAACAGGGGGACACACCATAGGGTGGCGTGGCCCCCCTTGGCCGCGCTAGCTATGGGTGTGAGGCCCCCTGGCCTCCACCGTCATTGCCCTTTCGCCTTTTTAAGCCCCCCCGAATGGGAAACCCTAGGACCTGATCAAAATCGCCGAAAAAGTTCCGTAGCCGCCATCACCGTCAACCCCAGATCAGGGGGGTTCTCAAGTTGTTTCCGGCACCCTTCCGGAGAGGAGATCATCACCGGAGGCTTCTACATCACCATGCCTGCCTCCGGAGTGATGCGTGAGTAGTTCATCCTTGGACTACGGGTTCGTAGCTGTAGCTAGATGGTTTTCTCCTCCTCATATGCATCCATGTTTAGATCTCGTGAGCTGCCTATCATGATCGAGATTGATCTTATGTAATTCTATATGATGTGTTTGCTGGGATCCGATGAATATTGACCTTATGCCAAGTTGATTATAGTCTTCATTGCATATGTTATTTGTGATCTTGCATGCTTTCCGTTGCTAGTGGTTACTATGGCCAAGTAGTTGCTAGTGACTCCAAGAGGGAGTATTTATGCTCGATAGTGGGTTCATGCCTCCTTCTTGCCTTGCTCGAGTGACAGAAACAAGAAGGGGGAGGATGTGCTGTTGCCATTAGGGAGAAAACAATGGTGAGAGTGCCCGCGTGCATAATCATTGCTTACATTACGCACTTTGTTTAATGCAATTATTTGTTGCTTGCAACTTAATACCTAAGGGGGTTCGGATGATAACCTGAGGGTGGATTATTAGTCATAGATGCAGATGAATGTCGGTCTATGTATCTTGTTGTAATGCCAGCACTAAATACCATACTAATCTTCATGTTGTATTGTGCACTACGGTGCAACCTCTATTTGTCAATTGACCAGCTGTAATTTGTTCACCCAGCATGCTATCTTTTATGGAGAGACACCACTAGTGAAACTATGAACCCCGGTCCATTTTTCCACACTGTTAAACAAACCACAACATTTTCCTGCTTTCTTTACTTACTGCAAGCATACAGTTTTTTCCACACTATACGTCTAATCTTTGTTTTCAGCAAGACCGGCGAGATTGACAACCTCACTATACCGTTGGGGAAAAGTATTTTGGTTGTGTTGTGTGCAGGTTCCACGTTGTTGCTGACACCGGTGAAGCGCCAGCACCACCGTCAGTGGCATCAACCTTCCGAAGATTCTCTTTCTCCTACTGGATTGATAACCCTGGTTATTAACTAAGGGGAAAACTCCTACCGCTGTGCTCATCACACCCTCCTCTTGGGGTTCCCACCAACACATAGCACGTCTTCATGACGGAAACGACAGATAGAAGAAAACACCTTCCTGGCAGGGAGATTCCACCGGCGAATTTCCCTCCCCCTGGAGGGGAAAATCGTCACCACTGTCACCGTCATCGCACCGAGCATCATCAAGATCATCATCGTCATAGTCATCACCATCAACACCATCATCCTCACCATCCACCTCCGCCTCTCTATAAAAATTAGGGTTCTATATCATTGTGTTCCACAAGATCTCTCTCTCCCGGTGTGAATTACTCGTTTGTAATTAATGCTTATGAGATTTATCGGTTTTTGCACTTTATGACCAGATTGTTATTTATCCATTTATCACCTCTGATCATGTACCTTATGATGTGTTGTGAGTAGATTGTTTAGTTCTTGAGGGCATGGGAGAAATCTAGTTGTTAGTAATCATGTTTCATTGAGTAATATTTATCTGTTTGATATTTAAGTTATGTTGTTATTTCTCTAGTGGTGTTATGTGAACGTCGACTACATAGCACTTCACCTTTTAAGGGCCTAGAGGAATGCATTGTGTGTTGGATTGCTTGTGGTGGGTTGCCGGAGTGACAGAAACCTAAAACCTAGCTTGCAATACTTCATATAAGGGAGTAGTAGATACCACAAGTTTATTGCTACGGTTAGATTTATTTCTTAATTACTTTCTTATATTTGCGGATGCTTGAAAGTAGTGTAATCACAAGTGTGCATTAGTATTGGATAGGACGGTGCACTAGAATAGATCTACCCACATAACACTTACCAAAACGATAAATATTAATCAACAACATGTGACGAAAATAACTAGACGAAACCTCCCGTGTGTCCTCAGGAACGTTTTAGCTATTATAAGAAGAACCACCGGCTTGTCCTTTGTGCTCAAAAGTATTGGGCCACTTGCAGCAACTATTTACCTTTATTGTTATTTACTTGTTATCACTTTGTTACTGCTACAAAAATCGCTAAACAATTATTCTCTAGTGCTTACAGTGAAACCTTGCTCGAAAGTATTTATCTATACCTTCTGCTCCTCGTTGGGTTCGACACTCTTATTTATCGAAAAAGCTACGATCGATCCCCTACACTTGTGGGTCATCAGCCTCTGCGCCTGGCTTCGCTCGAGGCCTCAGATCGTAGGGCGCATGGGGCTTACGATGTGTGTGTGTGGGGGATGGAGATGGTGGTCTGGTGGGTTCTCGAGGGACGGTTGCGGGGTTTGCAACTCATCACCCGGAGAAAGCCTTGTCTTACTATCTGCATGGACCGACAACGGCGACGTCCACTGACGCTGCGTCCTTCTTGAAGGCGGCGTCGTGGCGGTGCTCTCACTTCTCCGCCAGGGTTTCTCCTGGGGAAACCCTAGATCCCTTGTAGGATCGGGCGAGGGCGGCGTTGTGGTGTCGTTTGCCTCTTGGGGCCTCGCCTTGGATGTTTCACCGACTGGATGGACCTATGGTGTGGGCTGATGGTTGGTGACGTCGAGTTTTCATCTTTGGCTACGTGGTGTGCGGCCCTGGGGCCGGCGTGGATGTCGGACTGACGGCTCCAGGTCTTCGCCTCCGCCATGTTGCGTCAACATTGAGAGTGTCGTCTTTGTCATTCGGACCGCTTGGGCATCGGATCATGTGGTGGCGTATCCTTGGGGCTGGTGTGGATGTCGGAGGGGCGGCTCCGAATGCTTCACCCCGTCGTGTTTTGTTGATGCTGCCTCTGCCGTTTGGAGTTGAGGTTATAGTGTCGGCTTTGGTCGTCAGGGTAACATGGTTGTTGACTCGTGTTGGAGCGTGGCCTTGGGGCCGGCGTGGTGCGTTCTGTTGTATGGTTTTTGGACGGTTTTCCTTATAAACTATCCAACTATTTTCGACTTAATCAATCAAAGGCATTGCCTAGGTTCGAATTTTTTTACTAAAAGATAAGTTGCTGGTGTTTTGGTAAAACGTTGGGAAAGACACAACATTTGTGGCTACAAGTGTAGATCCGAGCCACGGAATGGCACATCGGTGCTCTATCACCATTTGAAAAATAAGCACAATCTGTGATGCCATGCCTAATTAAGTGTTGGTTCATTTCATGTCTTATCTTCTATTTTGTTATCAATACGTATGCACACGGTAAAACTTGTGTCATCAAGTATTTTTGTAAGACAACATGTCGAACTATATATTTCACATTTATCCGCTTATGTTTATTTCCGATCCGAGGCCGCACCGTTTCCGTACCGAAATCTGCTCACATTAATATCCTTAACCGGTCACTATCCGCTCCGGTCCAAATCCGACAAAAAAATGGCTTAGGATATGATAAAATAAAATTCCGATCCGATCCAATCACATCCTTGCTTACAAATCTAGTATTAAAGGATTGTTGTATTACTAGAGCAGATCAGCATATAAAAAAGTGGGTCTAATAGTTTATACTTTATATACTTTGATGTTGATATGGATTGGTTGTCTACCTACCATGCTCGTGTGGATTGTTTTAGCAAGTGAGTCAACACCCTGTAAACCATCGTTTGAACTTGTTGAAGTGCCCTGAAGCCATCCAACTCTTTTTCAATATTATGAATTTCCTAACTTTTTACTAGCTTGCTTGGTTGTAAGATCCAAAGGATAGAGAGGAGCTATTGCCATCATCAAACAAACAAGCCAAGGAAGAGAAAACCTAGCGAACTGAAACATCTTAGTTGCTAGAGGAAAAGAAAGAAAAAGCGATCATGTTGAAATTATCTTGGTGATATTTGAATCCTTCATATCTTTATTAACGGAATCCTCACATGTCAAGGTTGCCCTACCACAACCCCTCTTAGGATTCTCCATGCTTTATCCGTTCGCTATGCACTGGCGCTTCTAGAGGCCCCTGTCGTCATTACTTAACATTTTTTAGGTAGTTGCACTGCGAACATAAAGTTTCTTAACTCTTCTGAGCATTCTTTCCAGATCGAAGATCCAATCCGCAATGTTATCACTATTAGCAGTTAAAAAAATTCATCTCACAAAACAAGTTATTGATGACAACCATTATCTATAATGACAAATTTTTTTCACTTAGACATGTTCATGATTAAATTTCACTAAGTTAAAACAAATCATTTAACCTACCAAGTGCGCTCCCACTGAAATCGATATTCATCATAATCAATATTTAGTTACTCGAGATCCACATCAGAATTACGATAAAAAAATGGATGCATCTCGACTACGAATCATAATTCAAAAGGGTAGGTCAACTGGCCAAGCATATCTCATGTGACTCCCGTTCATCTTTCGATGTTTGCGCTCCGTGCTCATAACTACCATGATAGAATGCCAAGACAACCAACTAGTGATATTGTCTATAAGGTTCTATGAACACGTTGACTCCTGGATACAAGTAATGACTGTGAACCCGAACCAGTTTGATGGTGCACAGTTTGTAAGAGCACAATCTCCTTGATATTTTCAAGTCAGGAATCACACTAATAATCACGACTACTGTGCAGCCAAAAAAGTGCATAAAAGGATTAACCATCACAGACAGTTCAATAATGATGTAGTATAGTCCTATTTGTCTTTAAGGCTTAGAAATCTTTCTTTGGTCAATGGATCGTTGGCGATGTCTCCAACATTTTGATCACCATCTCCATGTACTTATCTTATATCCATGACACTTAATAGAAGCGTGGGGCACGCATGCCAAAAATAGCAATCATATGGTTTTCAACCATCATGCTTTAAGTAGACTCGCATGTCAAAATAATACAGTGGGTAGTATTCAATACAACTCTTTAATGAGAACGGACTATACCACATCACATCACATGCTCTACAAAAACAAGTTAGACAAATCTAAAGCTTGTCTTCGCAACTTTTACGTGGATGCAGGTTTTACAGAGTAAACCGTCACTACCTATGAACAACATCATACATGATTGTTCACGATAATAGATTGAAATTACGGGGTGATTGAAACATCAACATTATGAAAACGAGTAGTCAGTTTAGCCGTTGACGGGTTTCCGAGGTGTAGAAGGTGGTCCTATTGTACCCATTGAGCTCCGCGGCAAGCTCAAACCTCTTTGGGAGGTCTTGATTCACTATGAATAGCCTCCCAAAGGCAACCAGGTCGGCGTACCCCTCGTTGATCACCTTGTTCCCCTCCTCCCGGTCGTAACCACCTGCTGCAATGAAGGTCCCGTCGAATGCCTCCCGGTACGTCCCAAGACGCTCATGCCGCCGTCCACGCGCGCTATCCTCGGCTCCACCATGTGGAGGTAGACTATTTTTTCTCTCCAAAATGGGTATCCCCAGCCTCTGCATCGAGTGATGCACGCCGTTGTTTATTGATTATTAAAAGAGTATCAAGTATGAATCGTTTACATATTCTTAGTCACAAAGACAACTGAGAAACACTCTCAACAAAATACAGTGGCAAAAAGTCCTATAAACTACAAAAGTCTAGGAATAATGTGCCATGTAAGACGGGAGAAAAAATCCTGTTCCACCGAAAGCAGCCTCATGCAACCATCCTCCATAAGCTCGCGCTGGTCCAAAGGGAGCAGGAAAGCCCATAACTGGATCCAGTGAACCGCCATATTAATAACCTGTAATACATGAAATGATTTTTTTCTGTTAAAAACTAGATTATTCCTACAAATCCATAAAGATACAAAGGTAGACTATGCCATGGCTGTTGAGGTTGGTGGACATATGCAGACTGCAACACGAGGTGGTGCGGACTGGAGTCGTGGCAGTCCATGTAGTCAGCGAAGGGAGAGAGGCGGACGCCGACATAGTGGCCGCCGATCTCCTTGGCCATGGCCCCACAACCTCGAGCGCGAAGCGGCACCGGTTCTCGAGGGTGCCGCCGTAGTCTTCATTGCGGTCGTTTGCACCGTCCTTGAGGAATTGCTCGAAGAGGTACCCGTGCGCCTCGTGGATCTCCATGCCGTCGAACCCAGCATATACAAGCCATGAGCAGAGAAATTAAAGTAGAGTATAAACACAATATAGTGAAAGTGTCGACATCGAGGAGAGGAGCTCGTCTGTGCTTGGCGCTTCGACGTTCCGGGCACCTCTTCAGAAGTCGTCGACGATCCCGGGTATCTCCTCCACCTCGAGCCCCGTGGCGCTCCGAACTCCTCCTCGATGCCGGCGTTCATCCGCGCGGTAGCAATCCGCCTGTCGGTGCTGCACACCAGCAGCGCGCCACGGGCGTCCATTCTGGCCGCAGCGCGCTCATGACGCACCCGACGTGCCAGAGCCGGCAGAAGAACACGCCGCCCTTGCGGTGGACGGCGTCCACGATGGGCTTCCAGTCCTCCACCTGCTCCACCGTCCAGACCCCCGGGGTAGGCCGGTGGCCCTGCGCCGTGGCGGACACCTCTATGGCCTCCGTGATTAGCAGCCCGCGGGCAGTGGCCCGCTGCGCGTAGTACATGGTGGCGTGCGGTTGGTGAAGGTTCCCCGGGGAGCGCTGCCGAGTGAGCGACGCCAGCACGATCCGATGGGACAGGTCGAGGTGGAGGCCCAACTTGTACGTCGTCAACAAAGGAGCCTCTCCTCCTCTACGTCGGTGTAGCTGGCAGTGACTGAATGTGAGCTAGTGCATTTAGCTGAGGTCAAAGATGATCTTTGTTAGAGATGATGGTCAAAGGAAGACACACCTAGCTTAGAGTCGAATGTGAGTGCAAGAAAGCGGTTGCTTGGCTTGTCCCCCTGGCTAGTTGAATTGACAAGGACGTAGTGCCCGCGAGAATTAGTACTCCCTCCTTATCAAATTAATTGTCACAAAGTTGGACAAAAATTGATGTATCTAACACTGCTGGCCAAGGAGTTGAGGCGCAGTTCGCGCCACGTGGTGGCGGTGGACAACTCTTCTACGACGGATGAGGATGCTCTCTCCAAGGCGATGCGTAGGAAGGCGACTTTGTATTCGCCTACACCACGAGGTACAGAGCCTGTTTAGAAATCTTTTCTTCAATTTTCCAATACCAAGTTATCCTCTAGTTTAGGTAAAGTTGGTGTTAGGCTAGTAAGAAATGATTCTGAGATCACGTTGTCGGCCAATGCGTTGAGACATATGGAGTTTGACCGTTTAATGGTTAAACCATGTGCTTCGCCGAGGGTAGACATACCCCATATAGATGATGATTCAGCGCATGCCTCTTCGGATGGACAACTTTTATATTATCTTGTAGGGGAAGTGACAGAGGGTGGGGTGGATGACGACGGGCTAGGATCTCTAATCGATCGCTATGCAACCGGTCGGAAATCCAAATCCGCTAAGATTAAGAGAAAGAACTCACCGCGGAGTTCCGTGAGACCGCCTAAAAATCCAATTGTTTCCCGATGAATGGCTTATTCACTAATAGCAGAGGTCTTTCTGACTTGGCTAAACATTTGAATATTGCTCAATACGTCAGGGATTATAGGTTGGATTTTCTGGCTATCTTAGAATCGGGGAGGAGAGACTTTCCAGTGAGTTCTCTGAACCGCCTTTCGGGAGGTCTCGACTTCACTTGGGATTCTATTCCTCCTCGCGGAAGGTCAGGTGGCATACTACTTGGCGTAAAATCAGATTCCATAGATGTGTTAGCACGGTCGGACAGTGATTTTCATATAAAATTGCACCTCCGTAACCGAGCTGATAACTTCGTATGGAGTCTGGTTGCCGTGTATGGTGCTTCCTAGGAAGAGTTTAAGGAGGCTTTACTTCGTGAATTGGTGAATCTGGCTAAGGATAATCCACATCCAATTTTAATTGGTGGTGATTTTAATATGCTAAGGTTTCCACATGAGAAGAGTAGGGGACGGTTTGATGGTCATTGGCCTTTCTTGTTCAATGTTGTCATCGATAGCTTGGATTTGAGAGAGGTTCATATGACAGGACGACAGTTCACTTGGGCGAATAGTCTGCTGGAGCCCACATACGAAAAATTAGACCGCGTACTGATGAGTACTAATTGGGAAGATAAATTCCCTTTGGTAACGGTACGTGCTCTTGAGCGTATTGAGGCTTTATCGGACCATGTCCCCCTCTGCTTTCCACTGGCACAACAGAACCTCATTCTCAACCGCAGTTCAAGTTTGAACTTGGCTGGTTATTACGGGATGGTTTTGATGAGCTAGTTAAGAAAGTGTGGAGTAAACCAGTCATGGGTAACAACCCCATTCGAAGATGGAATAATAAAATGCACAATGTGCGTAAATATCTTCGTGGATGGGCTAGACACACTACTGGAATGCTCAAAAAAGATAATGAGCGTCTTTATGCCATTATAGATGAGTTGGATCGGATGGCTGAGACTAGGTTGCTAACGATGCAAGAGATTGAACTTAAAAGTCAATCAAACGCAAAAGTAGCACAAATATTGCGAGAAGAGGAACTCAAATGGTATCAAATATCTAAGGCCCAATTCATTCGGGAAGGAGACTCGAATACTCGTTATTTCCATAATGTTGCCAATGGACAGGCACAGGAAAAAACAGATTCATTCTCTTCATCGGGATGAAGGTCTGATTGAGGGACAAGATTGTCTCAAGGCCTACATTACAAAGTTTTTATAAAGGTCTGTTTGGGGCTCCTGAAGTAAATACTATTACTATGGACGAAACCCGCACAGATGATATTCCCCAAGTCTCTAGTGAGAAAAACAATTTTCTTAATGCTCCCTTCTCGGAAGAGGAGATAAAAAGGCGGTGTTCCAAATGGAGCATAATAAGGCACCTAGCCCAAATGGATGTCCAACAGAGTTTTACCAACATTTCTGGGAGGTCATTAAAGATGACATAACTGAGATGTTTGGTTGCTTACATAGTGGACACCTAGAGCTCTATCGCCTTAATTTCGGGGAAATCGTTTTGTTACCTAAGGTTCTGGAGGCAGAAAGGATACAACAGTATGGACCAATTTGCCTCCTAAACGTTAGTTGAAAAATCTTTACGAAAGTTGCAACCATTAGGTTGAATTCGGTGGCAGATCATGTGGTAAAACCTACACAGACTGCATTTATGCAAGGTAGGAATATCCTTTATGGGGTCATGATTTTACACGAAACCGTACATGAGATGCATACGAAAAAACTGAATGGTGTAATTCTCAAGATAGACTTTGAAAAGGCCTATGATAAGGTGAACTGGGAGTTTCTACAACAGACTCTGAGAATGAAAGGATTTTCAGAAGAGTGGTGTACTCTAGTTCGCAGTTTTGTGGTTGGTGGTAGTGTGGCTATCAAGGTCAATGACGATGTTGGACGCTACTTTCAAACCAAGAAAGGCTTAAGGAAAGGTGATCCGCTTTCGCCCATATTATTCAATATTGTGGCTGACATGTTAGCGATCATGATTGAAAGAGCCAAAGAGAGCGGCCAAATTGAGGGAGCGATTCCACATCTTGTCGATGGGGGATTGTCTATCCTTCAGTATGCAGGCGATACAATTCTCTTTATGGAACATGATCTGGAGAAAGCGGCGAATCTGAAATTGATACTTTCGGTGTTTGAGCAACTCTCGGATTAAAGATTAATTTTCATAAAAGTGAATTGTTCTGTTTTGGCGAGGCCCAGGATGCTGTTTTCCAGTATGCTGAGTTATTCGGATGCACGCAAGGTCAATTTTCTATTAAGTATTTGGGGATATCAACACATTACAGGAGGTGGACTAATGCAGAATAGGGCCAAGTTGAAGAGCGTTTGCAGAAAAGAATCGCTAGTTGGAAAGGTAAATTGTTGTCACTTGGTGGAAGATTGGTACTTATTAACTCAGTACTATCAAATATGGTATTGTATATGATATCATTCTTTAAGTTGCCAAAAGGAGTCTTGAAAAAACTGAATTATTCCAGATCAAGATTTTTTTGGCAGTGTGACAGCGAAAAAATAAAATATCGACTGGCTAGATGGGATGTAGTTTGTCACCCAAAGGACCAAGGGGGCTAGGTATCCATGACCTTCAAGTCAAGAAAACAATCCTTCAAGTCAAGAAAACTATTAACCGAAGATGGCGTTTGGCAAGCCCTACTTAAACGAAAATACATTGGCTCGAAATCAGTCTCACAGGTTATGTGGAAACCTAGTGATTCACACTTTTGGGCTGGACTTATGGCGAATAAAAATTTGATCTTTCGCTATGTGGTATTTAAGATTAAGGATGGATCGCGGATACGGTTCTGGAAGGACATGTGGTTAGGCAATACCACACTCAGAGAACAGTATCTAGCTCTATACACCATAGCGCGATAGAAGGATGATACGCTGGCTACTGTAATGCAAACATCACCTCCTAATGTGATGTTTAGACGAGATCTCATTGAACCACGACTTGTTTCTTGGCATCCACTGGTTAATAGGTTAACTTTGGTTACTTTGACACCAGGCATTGATGAGTTTCGGTGGAAAATCACTAAGGACGGAAAGTTCTCGGTGGATTCTATGTATACAGCTTTGGTTCAATCATACATGCCAGTCGATATGTTTAAAATATATGGCGTATGAAAGTACCGCTAGAGATTAAGGTCTTTGCGTGGTATCTTAGTAAGGGGGTCATACTTACGAAAGGTAATCTTGTAAAACACAATTGGCATGGAAGTTCAAAGTGTGTTTACTCTCATGATGAGACAATTAAGCAATTATTCTTTGATTGCTCAGTTGCGCGTTCTATATGGTCCGCTATCCATATGACTTCGAACCTTTATCAGCCCACTTCAGTTGCGAACATATTCGGTAACTGGTTAAATGGGGTTGATAAACGATTCAAGACTATTATTAGGGTAGGAGCGCTTGCCGTTATTTGGTCGCTCTGGCTATGTAGAAATGACAATATTTTCAATGATAAAAACTTTTCTCGTATGCATGTTCTATTCCGAGGTTCTATTCTAATCCACAGGTATTCTCCGTTCGTGGTCCACATTACAGCGGGCGGAGTTTCGAGGCCTTTTTACGGAGGCGTCTGCACGGCTGGAGCAGATGGCGAGGGATATGTTTATGCCACATGGATGGCCGCTTGATCTACGGATAGCAGCTCCATAGCGACGACTATCTACGTCTGCATGATTTGTTTAGACTTGTCGTGTTTTATCATTTTTGTATTCTGGATTTCGGCTGTGTGCATCTGTTGATGCAGAGGCCGAGTGTAATGCTTAAACGTTTTAAGTAATAAAGCCCTTTATCAAAAAATCCACTTTTGTCTAACGTTGTGACAGTTCATTTGAGACGGAGGGAGTACAAGCCATGATGTAATAGCTTCCCCCAAAGCATCAGCCGCGTCCTATATATCCACCACCTCCACATATACCACCTCCGTATCAAAACATAACATGTTTTAGTGTTTCCTAAACAACATGTAGATAGACACGTTTTAGTGTAAAATGCATATGACACACTAAAATATACGTTTTGTCTAGAAAACGCTAAAACATCTTATTTTAAAACGGAGGGAGTACAACTTTAGTAGTCCGAGTAAATACTGTAAGAGAATTATTTGATTAAGATGGCTTTTGAGGCCAAGTTCACTACACTACTGTAGGGGACAAATAGACTATTTGACGGAGTTCCACATTTTACTACCCGAGCAGCTTCAAGACCTTAAACCCGTATGCATGAAATGGAGATGGACTCAAACTTGCCCACGACCTTGGGCTGCACGCAGCCGGCGTCGAGCCGGTGCATATCGCCCGTACGCTCCCTGCTGCACCGCCAGAACGGATTGGGCCAGCTGCTAGGATTTTTGTCACCAAACACTCGGGCAAAATTGAAAACACCGATGGTGATTTCAGTGATAATTCTGGTGATCTCAGTGATGCAGGGACGAACGCACATTCCATAACTAGCATCTATGCTGAGAGAGATAGGACAACATATAACAAACTTGGCCCCACCATCCACAACTGCCTTTTTTTTTGAAGCAAGAAGGCAAAAGGCTGGCCTTCATTTATTAGTAGAGAAGGGGTTTAAGAACAAGTTTACAAGTCGTGGAGGGAAGATCCTCCGAAATAGAAGCCTACTCTCCCGAAATTAAAGTACCCAAGTGTTTAGCTCTCGCCCCGGTCCACAACTGCTTATCATTTCTAGTCTTAGTGTAGGTTCTTGGCAGCTAGTGCCATGTTAACTTTGTGCATGTCTAATTTGCAAGCATGCAATCCAATAGTGAGGTTTTTGCACCCCGTTTCAAAAACAAAACAAAAAAGTAACGAGGTTTTTGCAGATATATAGTGGCTCTAAATTTCTCAAATAAGCTCGAGTAATAGCACAACAGCTAAACAAGATCGAAGACCACTGATCGACAAGGAAAAATATGCTAACACATGGAGTTTCTTGATCAGTCCCGACGCTGATCACTTGCAGGTAGGATCAAGGACGTGGCCAGCGAACACGATCACCCCTGACCGTTCCTCCATGATCATGAGCGTGAATGATGATCGGCAATGAACTCGACCATGTCCGGCACCCCACGCATGGACGTCATGACCGCGGCAGCCTCGTTCCCTTCCTCGTTCACCTTGATGACCGTCTTGTGTGCCACCTTGGTCAAGAAGGTGAGCTGCCCGTCGTCATTCTTGTACATGCCTCGCAGGTCGCCCACCTCTGGCTGTTGAACGATAAGCTTCTAGAAGGTTTAATTAGGAAACTTGTAATTCAAGTATGGTAGAGATAACCATATCTTGTAGATTTGTCTTGGCCTCCAAGTTGTAAAGAGTCGGTTGTAATCTTTCGTTGTACATTGTGGGCATTGCTCTATTTAACACGGAACGCGAGCCGAGACATAGGCATCGCTTAAACCCCAATCTACAGAAAGTTAATATGGTATCAGAGCTCGTCCTCCACAACTCATCCATGACGAGTTCCTCATCCACCAAAGCTCCCAGCACCCTATTCGGCACCATGGTGACGGAGAAGCGCACGAAGGGCACACATGTGATGTGGAAGGCTCAAGTCATGTCGGCCATAAGGGGGCGTTCCTCGACACCGAGCGGGCGCCGCACGCCAAGGAGATCACGGTGACCAAGGGCACCGACACGGTCAAAGAACCGAACCCTCTCTACGCCATCTGCATGGCGCAGGATCAGCAACTGTATTGTTTCCTCCTGACAACTCTGTCGAGGGAGGTACAGATTCAGGTGGTTTCCAACACCACCTCAGCGACGCTATGGGCTGCTATCGAGAACATGTTCTCATCGCAGACTCGTGCACGCACAGTAAACATCCGCATTGCCCTCGCTAATATGCAGAAGGGGAGTATGAGCATTGCGGAATACTTCGGCAAGATCCGATCTCTGGCGGATGATATGGCGGCCGCTGGAAAGAAACTTGATGAGGAATACATTGTTTCTTATGTTCTTGGAGGTCTTGATTCCGAGCACAACTCGGTTGTCTCGGCAATGTGTGGTCGCGTGGAGCCCGTGACCGTTGACGAGCTGTATGCCCAGCTTAGTAGCTTCGAGACACTCCTAGATCTCCTTCAAGGCGGCTCACAGTCCTCGGTGAACACCGCGGTGCGCGGTGGACGCGGTGGTGGACAAGGTCGCGGCGGCTATCAAGGCCGTGGCAATGGAGCTCCTGGGCATGGTCGTGGCAATGGAGGCTATGACAACTATGGGGGCGGTGGCGGCTACTACAAAAACTACCACAACAATGGAAACGACAATCATGGGAACTACAACAACAACGGTGGTTACAACTGCAACAATGGCGGCAATGATGGCAATAGCACCAAGCCGCGCTGCCAACTGTGTGGCAAGATAGGCCACATGGTGATCAAGTGTTGGGGGAGGTTCAACCCCGACTATACCCATCCTACAGAAAAGAGTGCTAGATCGGCCACGACTTCGTATGGCACGGATCCGAATTGGCACATAGACTCCGGCGCCACCGACCAAATCACCAGAGATCTTCACAAGCTCACGATTCGTGACAAGTATAATGGCAACGAACAAGTCTTCAATGCCGTGGAATAGGTATGGACATTAAGCATGTTGGTCATTCAATTGTTAGTACCCCTGATAGTAATCTACATCTTAGAAATATTCTTCATGTTCCACAAGCAAATAAAAGTTTGCTTTCAGCTCATCGCCTTGCTTTTGATAATAATGCCTTTTTGGAAATTCACCCACATTTTTTCTCTATAAAGGATCAGGCAACGAAGAGAACCCTTCTTCAAGGCAAGTGTAGGCATGGCCTCTACCCTCTTCCGTCCACTTCAACCAGCTCAAGCAAGCATGCACTCAGTGTCTCCAAACCATCTCCGGAGAGGTGGCATTCTCGTTTAGGTCATCCATCATCAGTCATAGTTAAGAAGGTTATTAGTCAAAATAATTTGCCTTGTGCAATTGAGTACAATAAAGATGACTCTGTTTGTGATGCCGGTCAAAAAGGCAAGAGTCATCAATTGCCGTATCCAAAGTCTTTTAGTGAATCTAGTGATCCTTTAGAGCTTGTGTTTTCGGATGTGTGGGGTCCTGCTATTGAGTCTGTTAGACGGAAGAAATATTATGTTAGCTTTATTGATGATTTTAGAAAGTTCACATGGATCTATTTGCTTAAGTATAAGTCTGAAGTTTTTTAGAAATTCCATGACTTTCAAAATCTTGTTGAAAGATAGTTCAATAGGAAAATTCTTGCTATGCAAACCGATTGGGGAGGTGAATATGAAAAACTCAACTCCTTTTTTTTACCAAAGTTGGTATTTCTCATCATATCTCATGTCCTCGTGCATACCAACAAAATGGTCCCGCTGAAAGAAAACATCGCCATATTGATGAAGTAGGATTGTCAATCCTTGCCCATGCATCCATGCCACTAAAATTCTGGGATGAAGCCTTTATTTCAGCCACCTATCTTATCAATAGAACTCCTAGCCGTGTAATAAATTTTGAGACTCCCTTAGAACGTCTCTATCATGAAAAACCTAATTATCAATCCCTAAGAATTTTTGGATGTGCATGTTGGCCGAACCTTCGTCCTTTTAATTCTCGCAAACTTGATTTTCGATCTAAGCATTGTGCTTTTCTTGGTTATAGCATTCCTCACAAAGGTTTCAAATGCCTAGACATTCCCACAGGTCGCATATATTTCTCGAGATGTCATCTTTGATGAAAATATTTTTCCTTTCTCCACTTTAAATCCTAACGCTGATGCTCGTCTTAGATCAGAAATTCTTTTGCTTCCATCTGATCACGGGGGAATACATACTGATGATCATATGTCTAATGCTCCAATTATTTCTGATTCTGATCATGCAAAAAGTGTGCAAATTGGTGATTTTATGGAACAGATACGGACAGAGGAGACAGGCACAGAACAAGGAGAAGATTCTCCTGCGCATGGAGATCCCGAGAGATCTCCCGCAGAAGAATCGGCGCTGGGATCCGCGCGCCAGCAAAACCGCGCCATGTGGCAGAGTCCACGCGAGTCAACGCGCTCGTCTGCACGCCTGTCCCCGGAAGAAACCACGTCCGCACACACGCATCGAGGCAGCACGGGGCGGACACACACCACGGGCCAGCGGGATGGCGACACATCACCGACAGGGGCAGACAGCCCTCTACTTCCTTTCCACGTGGCAAGCAAAGATTCGCTGATGGGGTCGGATCGGCTGGCTGATGCTGGGGGAGATTTTTCTCCTGGATCTTCTGTGCATCAACCACATCAAGTTGTACAGAGAACACACACAAGATCATAGAGTTGGATTTTCAAGCCCTTTGTTCCAAAACATGGAACAATCAGGTATACTACACATAAATATGTTGGTTTTTTTGTCAACTGGAGAACCTGAGCATTTACATGATGAATTAGGTGATGATAATTGGAAGCATGCTATGGATATTGAGTATGAGGCACTCATGAAAAATAAACATGGCAGTTGGTACCCTAAAACCGAGGGAGGAATATAATAGATTGCAAATGGGTCTATAAGATTAAGAAGAAAGCTGATGGTACTATAGATAGATATAAAGCTATATTAGTAGCCAAAGGATTCAAACAATGTTATGGTATTGACTATGAGGATACTTTTAGTCCTATAGTTAAAGCGGCTACTATTAGATTGGTACTTTCTATTGCTGCTTCTAGGGGATGGAATCTTCGTCAGTTGGATGTTCAGAATGCGTTTCTTCATAGTGCTATGGAGGAAGAAGTTTACATGAGGCAACCTCCAGGTTATGAAAATGAGGCAATGCCAGATCATGTATGTAGATTGGATAAAGCATTGTATGGTTTGAAGCAAGCTCCTCGTGCGTGGTACTCCAGATTAAGTGTGAAACTGCAACAACTTGGGTTTAAACCATCAAAAGGAGATACATCACTCTTCTTTTATAAGAAAGGAAATGTCACTATTTTTGCTTGTATATGTTGATGACATAATTGTTGCGAGTTCTTCACAGGAAGCTACCACAACACTTCTGAATGATCTAAGAGGTGATTTTGCATTAAAAGATCTTGGAGATCTTCACTACTTTCTTGGTATTGAGGTTAAGAGAGTTGGTAATGGTATATTACCAACACAGGAAAAATATGCTACAGAAATATTGTCACGTGTAGGTATGAAGGAGTGCAAACCAGCAAGTACTCCACTTTCAACCACCGAGAAATTGTCAATCCGTGGAGGTGATCTTTTAGGTCCTTATGACTCAACACGGTACAAGAGTATTGTGGGAGCATTGCAGTATTTAACCTTGACCAGACCCAATATATCTTTTTCAGTTAATAAGGTGTGTCAGTTTTTACACTCACCCACTACCTTGCATTGGACGGCTGTTAAAAGGATTTTGAGATATATTAAAGGGAGTATGGCTACTGGTCTTAAACTCAGTAGATCGGTCTCATCACTTGTCAGTGCGTTTTCTGATGCTGATTGGGCAGGATGCCTAGATGACAGGAGGTTTACAGGTGGTTTTGCTGTGTTTTTTGGTTCTAATATTATATCTTGGAGTGCACGAAAACAAGCCACGGTGTCTAGATCAAGTACAGAAGCAGAATATAAATCCTTGGCAAATACAACAGCAAAAGTAATTTGGATTGAGTCTTTGCTTGATGAGCTTGGCATTGATCATCCTCAAACAGCTTGTCTTTGGTGTGATAATTTGGGTGAAACACATCTCTTAGCTAATCCAGTGTTTCATGCTAGAACTAAACATATTGAAATTAACTTTCATTTTTTGAGAGAACGAGTTGCACAGAAATTGTTGGAAGCTCGATTTATTCCAACAGAAGATCAAGTGGCAGATGGGTTCACGAAACCACTGCAAGTTCGACAACTAGAAGCTTTTAAGAACAATCTCAATTTGGAGATGTTGAGATTGAGGGAGGATGTTAAACGATAATCTTCTAGAAGATTTAATTAGGAAACTTGTAATTCAAGTACGGTAGAGATAAACCGTATCTTGTAGATTTGTCTTGGCCTCCAAGTTGTAAAGAGTCGGTTGTAATCTTTCCCTGTACATTGTGGGCATTGCTCTATTTAACACGGAACGCGAGCCGAGACATAGGCATCGCTTAAACCCCAATCTACCAAAAGTTAATACTGGCGAGAAGGGCAGCGTGAGCCCCAGCCGGCGGAGGTCTTTCCCGAGGTTCCAGTCAAAGGAGATGTCTAGCTTGGGTAGCTTAAGGCCGACGAGCTTGGTTTCCGTGGGCAGGATGTTGTAGAGGTACGCAGGTGCCAAGATTGTTGAGTATCATGATTCTATTAGGAAACATAGATAGCGTAAGACTCTATTCTACCTTGCCTTGTACCCTAAGTAGATCATTGTACTCCATATATATGCCCATGAGGCTCAAGCAATACAACAACGATTCCACCAATCCCTCTCCATTCTCCTACATGGTATCAGCCTAAACACGATCTAACCCTAGCCGCCGCCCCTGCTTCCGCCTCGCGCCGCCCCCGGGACGAATCACTATGATCGTCGCCGGGGGGCGCGCTGCCCGTACCTAGGGTTCGTCCGTCGGTCCCGTGGATCGGCTGCCCTAGAGAGTCTTTCTCTCCGCCGGTCGCTTGGCCGGCGTTTTCTTTTTTGGGTTTCTGATCTAATATCGGTTTGAGTCGCCCACAGCCGTCGTTGTTCTCACGTGCCTCTACTCCAACTCCGGTGCGACTACCGGCCTCTTCATCGACACGGCGACCCACGCGCCGCGCGCCGGCCCGCAATGGTCGTTGTCCGCGCGGCCTCTTCGCCGCCTCGGCGCTCGCGCGATGCGGCACCCCTCTGTGCCGCCTTCCGCGCGTTTGCCGCCCGTCGATGTACACCGGTCGTCATTGCCCCGCTTCGATCTGGATCCCTTCTCCACTACGCCTCCAACCAGGACGCCCTCACTCATGGCGCCCGCATAGGCGACGTCCTCGTTCCCGTTGGCCGTCGCCCGTGCTGGCCGCTGGCCGCTCGGCCTCTCCGTCTCTCGTCATCCTCGACACGCCGAGTGGCGCCTCCTCCACCTCGCGGGCAATCGGATTGATCACCCGCCGGCCCGCGATCGGTCCCATCCATGCCGCGCAGTCGTCCGCGTGCGCCTCCACAGGATCCCGTGAAGAGCATCCCCGAGTATGAGCGCATATCCACCGATCGCGCAACGGGCTGCCGCAGCGTCGCCCCGTCGGGACGCCGTCCCGCCATCCCGTGGTTCTCACTGCGGCTGCATCAACTTGCGCGCCGCCGCTGCGTCGCCCCTTCAGGCCGTAGCGCCGCGGCACGCGGTCCCCACCGCTGTCCCGAGGCCGTCCCCGCGGCTGCCCTGACAGCGCGCTGCCGCCGCATCGCCCCTTGGGGCTGTAGCGCCGCGGCACGCGGTCCCCGCCACCGCCCCGAGGCCGTACCCGTGGCTGCCCTAACAGCGTGCTGCCGCTGCGTCGCCCCTTCGGGCCGTAGCGCCGCGGCAGGCGGTCCACGCGGCCTCCCCTAGGTCTTTCCCCGCCGTTGCCCCGACACACGTGTCGTTGCTGCGTTGCTCCTTCGAGCCGTAGCTCAAAGGCACGCGGGTCACGCCTCCGTCCCCGTGCGTTGACTTCTACGTGGTATGCGCGGCGCCACCACCCTAGGCGACGGGAACGCCATCTTCTGCGCCCGGTCTTCGTCGAGCTGTTGGGTTCTTCTTCGCCTACTTCGAGCACCGCCGTCGCCGCGTGCCCTGCGCCGCTGCAGCTCATCCGAGCCGCGCCACCTCTGCCGGCGACCGACGTGTCCCCCCACGGGCTACCTCTGGTTTCGCCGACTACATCGTCGTCCACCTCTTCATCCTCGTCCAGCACCAGCTCATCGCCAGCGTCTCCGTCATCTTCCTCGACCACTTCATCTACTCCGACAACCGCGAGCGACATCGGCGCTAAGATGATCGGCGCCGCAACCGTCGCCGAGTCCTTCTTTGCTAGCCCCCTCGACCTGGCGTACAGCTCGTACTGGCCCTTTTCTACGCATGCCCGGTGCTAGCAACACCGATGCGTGCCTTCATCTACGATGTATCCCCGGGCCTGGCAAGCTCGATGCGACGCTTCGTCAACATCGTCTTCGTCTATCTACGCATGCCCAGTGCTGGCACAACTGACGCGTGCCTTCGTCCACGATGTGTTCCCGGGCTTGGCACACCCGGCGTGACGCCTCGTCAACATCACCTTCTTCTCGACGTCACCACCGTCTTCTTCCTGACGTCTCACGCTTCGACTGACGACCACCCGCCAGTGCCGCTCTATCTGAGCCGTGCTGCGCCCCTTACTACCCGGCGCCCCCCGCGCTCCTTGCCTCCTGCGGCTTCTCGGCTCCACGACACCGGCTACCCCGACTCGACATCGACCACGGCATCTCTCGCACGGCTACATCGATTACGGCTTCACCACCCTACGCTAGGTTGCTAGTTCGGGTGATTACGAAGGGAATTACAATTTTTGGGTTGCTAGGTTTCATATGGCAATTAAGCATTTTTACTGAATTTATCCCGAAATAGACCCCGGAGGGCAGTTCGGGTGATTACGAAGGGAATTACAATTTTAGATGCTCAAATGGGTTTGAAAACATCATAAATGGGTTGCATTTGTAATTTTGAGCATTTTGGTATATAACTTTTAATTTTCTAATTTTATTGAATAAAAACTTATTTTCTCTATTTTGGAGTATCTTCTTTTCATTTTTCTGATGTGTAAAACAAAAGTTATTAAAATATCAATTTTATTCTTTTTCTGGAATTTCCTCGATTTATCAAAAAAAAAGAGTTATGACGTCACTGTGACGTCATCCTTGCATCATCCTGAGAAGAACCTCTCTGTTTCTCTCAAATTCGAAAGATTCGTCGAGTCATTCGTGAAATTGTTTGCGGGACTAGCTAGAGGGGGCTCCGGTGAACGTTATAGTGGCGGCGCCGCCCAGAAACAGTCGTCGGAGAGTCGCCGGCGAGCAATGGCGCGGCGGCGGCTGACGGGGCACGGCGCCGGAGAGAACCAGAGAGGGAGGGAGAGTTTAGAGGGCATGGGGAGTCTCACCACGGTGCCGTGAAGCGGCGTGGTCGGGGAAGCGAGGGGGCACCGGAGTCGCCGGCGGCGAGGGATGAACAGCGGCGGCCGTGGAGGTTGACGACGCCAAAATTCTGGCGAGCTAAAGCTCCCTAACTTGCTCCCGTTGGATCGGAGGTGTAGAAGGAGGTGGCAGGGACGAAGGTGACCAGAGGAGGCGGCGGGGGTGGCCGGAATAGCGACGGCGGGCGGCGGCTGCTCCGGTGAGGGTTATGGGTTAGGGTTTGGTTTTTGCAGGGGCAGAGAGAAGGAGCAGCTCGAGGGGGAGGGCGAGTAGGGAGAGCACGACGTCGTCCTCCTGGAGACCAACTACGAGAGGGTGAAGCAGGAGCTCGCAGCCAGCGGCGGCAGGCCAGCCACGCAACTCTCTGCCTGCCTGTGTCAAGGAAGGAGACAAAGGACATCTCCCCGAAAACCCCCTGGAACTTTTCAGAATTCACCAAGAGGCCCTTTTCCATATTAAAACAGAACATAAACTAAATTTTGGGGGCCTTTTTGGAAGAATAAAATTTGGCAAAAATAGTTTTTGGAAACCTTGTGAAATTTGCAATCTCACCATGTAAAAGTTTTCACAACTTCAAAATGTTTTTATTTCAAATCGCAGGTGACCACTTTAAGTGGTTTTTTGCCATTTCATTTGTTATTTTCAAATGCAAAACTTTAACCAATGTTTTCATGCATGTATGAGATGCCAACAACACACCACCACCCTATTGTAGCAAAACAGGGATGTTACAAATCTACCCCCCTTACAAGAATCTCGTCTTGAGATTCCTGAAGGAGAAAGAAAGAAGGAACACCGGCATTGAACGATCTTCTCGGATCTTGCGGTTTTCTTGTTGTAAAGGTTGATTCGTAGCACTTGCAAAGATATACAACGGCTACACCTTAGGTGAGGGGGAAACTCTTAGAAATTGATCTTCACTAAGATCGAGTATCCCATAGGTAACTCATGATAGGAACGTTCATAAAGAATCTTGAGTTAACAGGCATGAAACACATCAAGATAACGGAGGGAGTAGGAGAAGGTTTAAAGTTTGTGGACGAATGTTCTTGAAAGGATTTAGAATATGAGCTTTGCACAAGACTTTAAATCCTTTTGGAAAAGAAAGGTTGAACAACTTATGACATCGAGGTTTCTTCGAAGTAGAATACAAAGATAGGGAGGATGATCTTGAATATCACAATGTAATATCCGTAGACGAGGGAGAACACGAGGAAACACTATGCGTCAGAGAATTTTTTTGATACACAATCATGCTCACTCTTCGGAGTGGACAAGGGAGATAACGGAACTTTCAACCATTCCATAACAGATTTCTTGAAATCCTTGTTGGGGATCGGGATATTACTTCACGGAAGAGGATGAGTAACCAAAGGATGTTGGAACACCGTAAGGAATAAAGAATTTTCCTATTGTGGTTTGGATGTAGCAACACATTTACCACATGGTTAAGACCCCATGGATGAAGTGACTGACAAATTCACACAATGTGTGAGATGAACAGAACTTCAAGTATAAACAACTTGATAAAGAGAATTGATCAATAGCGGTTACAAAACACCACGAGATGGTCTCATGATATACTTGTTTCCACTAGAACAAAGGTTTTGGAGGTTCAACAGAGAGATATTGGAAATATCAACTTCTAAGTTTTGCTGGATGTTCTAGATACCGACAGTAGGATCATGACAAGCCTTCTATGGGTCATTAAGTGGATGTAGAACTCCGGTTTGGAAGAACGGGGAGGAAAAACTTATTAGAATGAGCAACACAAGAACTCTCACGGGGAGTGGTTGTTCTTACGGATTCAAAGAGATATGACATTAGGCCTTGCGGCTAATTGTGTCAACCACAACATCAACCATGCCGGATTTTTGAATAGACCTAAGTCGTAACCCTTGAGAAAACACCAACCATCGTTGCTGCTTGAGATTCAGCTTTGGTTAGTGGGTTGATAACTTGGACTCGGTATGTTTGACCAAAGGGGTTGCACCGGTTACAATTGAGATATATTTACTAGATTCTCAAGATATGGAATACGATGCCAAGCTCAAGAAGATGAGCAGGATTATGGAACTCATGTATTAGCAACTTGCGAAAGACGGTTGCACCTACATGACTACTTGCAATGAAACACATCGAAGTCCTTGTTGGGGAAACGGCACAAAGATAACGGAGTTCTTAGAATTCTTCTCTTCCAAGAATAGTCAGTCAGTGGCTTGGTGTGGATGCGAACTTTTCCAAGAAATGGAGGTAACAACCTCCCATCTCAAGGTTAGTCCACACATGCATGACCAACTTGGGATTATTCCCGAAGGAACAAGAAAACTTTACTCGGGCCCATGGCAACAACCTTCACCATAAGCACATGAACCGGGGTAAGTTACTTCGAACACCGAGAACACAAACTTTCGTGATGACAAAAAGATGATTCTCAAAAGTTTCCAAAATTAGTGCCAAGTGTTCAACTTGAACCTCTTGCAACTTGGATAAATAGGAATGTCATCGATGGGCTCAACAACACCTTATCATAACACTCCAAGAAGAGGGGTTCATATGATACATGAACGAGGCAAGGTATTGGTCAGACTAGAGGACATGAAGGTGTACTCGGCGAAACACCATGAGTGAAAACACCGTAAAGATAGTCCTTGGATCTGATCTCGATTTGACGATAGCCCAATAAATCAAGGGTGAAAAGATAGCATGTCCACTAAGGAGATACTACCCTGCTTCAACACAAAGGGAACTAGACATCCCTTAACAAAGGATCGAGTTAGGTGGAGCTTTTGCCTTTCAACTCTCCAAGTTGTTGTTTAAGCTCAACCACTAGTCCAGGGTGTCCAGCGGAGTTTCTTGGAGAAAAGAGTAGTTCAAACTACCCCTCGTTTAGACATCTCGGTCAGGTAACCACCTGGTGATACTTCTAGAAAGACAACCAGAATATCACAACTCACCGGTATGTCTCGGAGTTTGGAAGGAATCTTGCTTTTCAAAGCAAATGTATGGTCTTGAGAGCTTTGGTATGAACCTATCTCTCTGACCAAGAATGTGCACCGGATTCAACGGATTTGGTAACACGGTCAACTTCAAATAGAGGCTGGGTGATCAGTAGTGCTAAGGAGGATACAGATGTTTCTTAGATCTTTCAAAGCAATAAGAATTGCTAGGAATATCTGGTACACACCTCAATGCACACCCAACATTCTTGAGCATTCAAGGTTGGAGGAAAGGTGAGTAAGGATGTATAAAAGCATCACTTCATCAATAAGGCCATGAAACTCAGCACGACCTTTTGATACAAAAGAGTGTGATACTCGAAGGTAGAACAGAATAGAAGCTGTTGGAACTACTTTAATCTGCGGATTACAAAACTTTGACCTGGTCCTAGAGATGAACGAGGTACTGGAGTTTGTTTCTCCTGACATTCCAAGGTGAAATGTTCTGACGGAAAACAAGAGCAAATGCATGGAAATATCCAACACACCTAAGCAAGTTGATTTCCAATCAATGGACGAAGTTCGGAAAGCAATTAAAGAGTAGAGACGTGCTCAGAATAATCCTGAGATCACGTTGAATGCACAGGTATTACTCATTTGTAGAACCCATGCCGAAAGATTGGTATAGCTGAATCAAAACAAAGATATGAGAATCATGAAGAAAACTCTTGTTGTGACTTCTTTTGATTCCAAAAGAAAGCCTATGGCTACGAGAGTTGGAATTGCCTAACCATCCTGAGGTAGAACAGATTCCTCAGGATCCAAAAAACAGAACTTGGGTTAAAGTTCAGCATCCTGTACTGATAGCATGAGCATTACATGGTTAAGAAACCACATGACTCAGCTCACCGCAATTCAGCACATTCCGGACCTTCGGTTCAAGTCCCAAGGTTAAAAACCAAGAGAAAGGAGTAACTACTATCTTAGTGTCTTAAAGAACACTATGAATAGCAATCACGAAGTATCTTCCAAAAAGAACAACATAACTCCGGAAGAATTTGAACAGAGGATAACATATACACTCGAGATGAAAAGGAAATCTCGAGGTGCAGGGTTTTGAGACTTTAGAACAGGAGTATGTGGACTCTACACAATTCCGAGAGACTAGGATGGAAAGGAAATCTCCCAATTGAATCAAGAGGAAAACGGAGTATAGAACACACACGACTCAAGAACCCAACACTAGGTCAACTTGGTTAACAACGTCCTTGCCAAAGAAGGCACCTAGGTTTTGAATAACTAGAACCTTTTCAAATCAAAACAGATAAGGTGACCCAGAGTTAGAGCGATACCAGATACGGAGTAAAAAGAATCCTAAGAAGGTTTTTCACAATCATTTGGAGTTTTAAAATAATTTTCACAAACACTAGAATCAACATCGACCAAGCAGTAAGGTTTTCCTGCAGGCAGTCCTACTCTAATACCACTTTCTGTCACGACTCCGGACCCAGAGATATACATACTGTTATGTGCTCCTAGACATGGACCCACAAGGGCTTCAGGGTTACCAGCCCCGACCGCAACAAACAACGGCAGGCAGACCAGATTCATCGGCACGTAGGCCGGATCACCACGGTACTACTACTCCTTGTGTCCATGCTAGTCATAACCAACTATGCATAACCAAGCGTCCACGAGTCGAATCCAACTGAAGGAAACGAGACCAAAGCTATACAGAGCTGCTATGTGTCCAGAAAGTGCAACAACAATCGAGGGTTACTGGGGTTACCTCGCCCCAGGCCGAATCACATCGGCAGGAGGGCTCAGACATGGATCATCGGCTCCACAACCCCTCGACTGCGAAAACTATGCAGGCATAGCCAAAACTGTATAACAATGAGCTCGAAACCAACAACCGATCAAAGCAGTACTCTAAACATAGAAGCTGTATTAAACAGGTGTTACTAAAGTCTAGCTTACAAACAGAGGTCACACGACCCAACGTTACATCAGACAACGGAAGGCAAATTATGTTGCTAATCAACAAGAGCCAAAAAGGCCTAAGAGGCCGCAACATAAGGCGACGTCCCAGCCCATAGATTCCAGGCTGGCTACCTGGGAAGCCCAAACTACTCGTCGATGTACACGTTGAAACACCACCTGACTGAGGAACTCCACCTGAACCAAGCTGAAGCAAACATGAGTACGTGATACGTGCATTTTATATCATCATTTATACCCTCCATATAGGCATTATTGGGATGTTTTATCAATGTTATGTCATTGTTTTGCATGTTTTAGATGATTTTATGGGACTTTCCTACAAAGTCCCTATTTTTGGTATTTAATTTCTGGGTGTCAGAAAACAACTGTTTTCATGTTTTTGATGTTTCAGGAGCTACAGCTATCCAAATTGCGAAAGGAAAGAAACTCTGTCAGTTTTCTTCGGGAGAAAGGCCGTGGGCACAAGACACAAAGGAGGAGGGCCAGGAGGCCCAAAAGGGGGTAGCCCACGTGGCCAGATTCCCTGGCTGCGTGTGGGGCCCCCAAATGGGCCCACAGCACCTCCTCCCCGAGGTCTTTTTGCTGACGACTCTGTCTTCCCCAAAAACGAACACCCTAATTTTCCCGAGACGAGACGGAGCCGCCAGGGCGGCGAAACTCTTGAAACTCTCCGCGGGGGAGACAGATCCTGCTGCTCCGGAGCTCCGGAGAAGGGGGAAATCATCCCCATCTTCATCCCCATCTCCTCCTTGGCGTGGGAGGAGGCATCTCCATCACCATCCTCACCAACACCTACATCTCCACCATCACCATCACCGTGATCCACTCCGTTCCCCTCATAGTTTGATCATTGCTACACCCTAGATACGTGTTATTGTACTCTGTTGCATGTTTGGGATTGAGTACTTGTCATTATTTGGTGGTGGATCCATTGTTTCAGATTGTGTTGTACCACATATGTCACCATACATGATCATGTTTGCACGTTGTGAGTAGTTCCCGCATGTTCCTGAGGGCATAGGATGAATTGGCAATGATTTGTTACATAAGATGAGTTGTTATTTTGTCTAGTATTTATCTTTTATGTGATTCTATGATGGTGTTGTACGAACGTCGACTGTACGACACTTCACCTACATGGGCTCATAGGAGAACACCGTAGTGTAGGGACGTGATGATGTCTTTAGGTGACAGGAACTTGAGACAGAGTCGTTGAATTGCATTATGAGGGTACTTGTATCGGGGACCTTAGAGCATAAGGCTATGGTGGGACATCATGTCTTAATAATTCTCGTGCTGTCATTTAATTGGCCACGTGATCCATCATAAGGGGTGATAGTTTATTTATTTAGCTATTCCTATTTGTGGCTCCGTCCGAAGAAGATTAAAACTAGACAAGATATACAAACATGTTATGCAATGAATCACTATGCCAGCTAAATTCGTGCAGCCCTCGGGGACGTTTTCCACATATAAGACACAAACACACACTTGAGCCTGTCCTCTTGCGCATTAGAGGATTGGGCTTTGTCTCTCATTGAGACCTACTACTTTCTGCAATTTACTTTCCGCATTTTACTTTACTTGCACTACACAATTAAAACACAAAAACACATGTTGCTTTTATTATTCCTTTGCTATTCTACTTACCAGTTCCTTCTGCTCCTCGTGGGTTCAACAACCTTTCTAATTAGAAAAGTACTACAATTGATCTCCTACACTTGGGAGCCATCAATACACTTATCTGGCGCCGTTGCCGGGGAGCGTAGCGCTATTGGTAAGGAAACTTGAAAGCTGAATTTTACTTGCTGTTGCATCCTGTTATTATTATGGCTTTTATGAGAGATGCTTCGCTGAAACTTGCTTTATATGAGAGTGCTTATGCTATTAAACCTAAAGTTGTTAAAAAAGCACCTCATGATGATGGTTATATTATTCCCCTTGAATTTGTTAAAGCTGTTAGGAATGAGTATTTTGCAGAGGATGGAACAAAGGCTGCAAGTGATCACATATGGGCTATTGAGGATATATGTGGGCTAATTAGGCTCAAGGCTATTTCTGAGGAGGAGGTAAAATGCAAGTTATTGTACTAGTCCTTAACTGGTGACGCTCGAAAATGGTATATGTCCCAGGATGAAGAAATTACACATAATTGGGATACTTTTATGAAGGTTTTATTTCTTAAATATTTTACTCCTAAAGAGGCTTATGAGAACCGTTGCTTTATATTTAATTTTTGGCCACACCTTGGAGAGAGTATTACTCAAGCTTGGGGGAGGCTTAAGGACTTCCTTCGTAAGAATCCTTGTCATGATCTCACAAATAAACTTATATTAATAAACTTTTATGTGAGACTACCTGATAGGCTAAAGCAATATTTGGATGGTTCATCTCGTGGAAGCTTTACAAATAATACTGCAGAAGAAGCTTGGAATTTATTGGAAATTATTTCGAAGAACTCTGAATATTGGGACCTAGACAAAGGTAATGAAGCTTATTTTGATTATGGATATTCATGTGTAGAAAGTTTCTCTAGTTCTATTTTGTTCAAGAATGTTATTAAAGATTTTGGTCTTGATCCATATGTTGCAATTGAAATAGCTAAGAAATTTGATGAGCACATTCGAATTCCTAAAAGTGGCTTTGATTATTATGTTGAACCTGTTAAATCTTCTATTGTTGTCCCTAAATTTATTAAAGAAACACCAGTGTCATCTGTAGTAATAGAAGAATATATTGAACCACCTCCCTATCCTGAAAAAGTTAAAGATAATTTGCTTATTGCTGTTGCTGACAAAAGTAGAAAGAGATGTTCTCAACCTAAAGAACAGGTGGAAGTCAAGAACCAAGTCTTTATTATTAAGCAATTAAATGAAGAAGATCCTGTTGATGTTTATTTATGTGAAGATGCTACCAAAGTTATTAAAGGGAATTCATCCAAAGTTGGTAAGCCAATTATATCATGCTCTATTGGGACTTCTTGTTATCATGGTTTATGTGATATTGGAGCAAGCATTAGTGTCATTCCATATTCTCTCTATCAAGAAATTAAGCCTGATATTGATCCTATCACCATGGAAGAAACAGGTATGACCATTCAGCTTGCTAATAAAGATTATATTAGTCCCTTTGGAATTGTTAGAGATGTTGAAGTATTGGTAGGGAAAATAAAATATCCTACTGATTTTATTGTCTTTGGTTGTCCACAAGATTATTTCTGTCCTATTATATTCGGTAGACCTTTCTTACATACTGTTGGTGCTGAAATTGATTTGCCTAGAGAAAGGGTGTTTATTGAATGTGCTGGAGAGAAACTTGAATTTAATTTTTCTAAATTTGCTGATAAACCTGCTAAGAAAGAACCAAAATCTAAAGATATAATTGAAACTCTTGCTCATATAGCTGTAGCTTCATCAGACGTGGTGGAACGTTATATGCTTAATCAGGAAGAGCCATTTAATGATGCAGAAAAAGAAGCTTTAGAACAAATATTATGGCAGCAACCTCCACAATTACAATTGCATATCCCACTTGATAATCTAGGAGTACTCCCACCTCCTAAAGGAGATCCTAGTTTTGAATTAAAGCCTTTGCCTGAAAATCTGAAATATGCATACTTGGATAAGAAAAATATATATCCTGTTATTATTAGTGCTAACCTTTCAGCTGAGGAAGAAGAGAAATTACTTGATGTGCTTAAAGCTCACCGTAAGGCTATTGGTTATTCTCTTGATGATCTTAAGGGCATAAGTCCAGCTCTATGTATGCATAAAATTAATTTGGAAGAAGATGCTAAACCTGTTGTTGATTTCCAACGCCGTCTACATCCAAAAATGAAGGAAGTGGTAAGAAAGGAGGTAATTCGACTCATAGAGGCTGGTATTATTTATCCTATAGCTGATAGTAAATGGGTTAGTCCTGTTCATTGTGTTCCTAAGAAAGGTGGAATTACTGTGGTTCCTAATAAAGATGATGAACTTGTTGCTCAACGTACTGTTGTTGGTTATAGAATGTGCATTGATTATAGAAAATTAAATAAAGCAACTCGTAAGGACCATTATCCATTGCCCTTTATTGATCAAATGCTAGAGAGATTATCTAAACATTCTCACTTTTGTTATTTAGATGGGTATTCAGGCTTCTCTCAAATTCCAGTTCATAGTGATGATCAGGAAAAGACCACTTTTACTTGCCCATATGGTACATTTGCTTATAGGAGAATGCCTTTCGGTTTATGTAATGCGCCTGCTACTTTTCAGAGATGCATGAATGCTATATTTGCTGATTATATTGAAAAGATAGTGGAAGTCTTTATGGATGATTTTTCGGTGTATGGTACTTCTTTCGATAATTGCTTGTTCAACCTTAACAAAGTTTTGCAGCATTGTGAAGACCAACACCTTGTTCTTAATTGGGAGAAGTGTCACTTTACGGTAACAGAGGGAATTGTTCTTGGGCATCGTATTTCTGGAAGAGGAATAGAAGTTGACCCAGCAAAAGTTGAAGCTATTGAGAAATTACCATATCCAAGAGACATCAAAGGTATAAGAAGTTTTCTCGGTCATGCAGGTTTTTATCGTAGGTTCATTAAAGATTTCTCTAAAATATCAAAGCCTCTAACCAATCTTTTGCAAAAAGATGTTCCGTTTTCTTTTAATGATGATTGCATAGAATCCTTTAATGTTTTAAAGAAAGCCTTAATAACTGCACCTATTATTCAACCTCCTGATTGGAACTTGCCCTTTGAAATTATGTGTGATGCTAGTGATTATGCAGTTGGAGCTGTTTTAGGCCAAAGGTTTGATAAGAAATTGAATGTTATTTACTATGCTAGTAAAACACTAGATGGTGCTCAAAGAAATTATGCTACAACTGAAAAAGAATTTTTAGCGGTAATATTTGCATGTGATAAATTTAGATCTTACATAATTGATTCAAAAGTCATTGTGCACTCTGATCATTCTGCTATTAAATATTTGATGAATAAGAAAGATGCTAAGCCTAGGCTAATAAGATAGGTACTTTTGTTGCAAGAATTTGATTTACACATAGTAGATAGGAAAGGAGAAGATAATCCCGTAGCTGATCATCTTTCTAGTATGGAAAATATACCTGATGATCCTATTCCTATTAATGATAGTTTTGCTAATGAACAACTTGCCCTTGTTAGTGTTTCTAGTGCTAAAGTTGCATCTCCTTGGTTTGCTAATTATGCAAATTTTATTGTTGGGAAAGTTATGCCACCACAATTTACTTACCAGCAAAGAAAGAAATTCTTTTATGACCTTAGACATTATTTTTGGGATGATCCATTCTTGTATAAGAAAACTGTTGATGGCATTATTAGACGTTGTGTACCTGAGCATGAACAACAGGCTATTATAAGAGATTGTCATGACAGTCCCTATGGAGGACATCATGCAGGAGATCGTACTGCAGCAAAGGTATTACAATGTGGTTTTTATTGGCCTACTCTATTCAAGGATTGTGCTGAATATATTAAAACTTGTGATAAATGTCAAAGAGTAGGAAACATTGGTAGAAGGAATGAAATGCCTATGAACTATACATTACCACTTGAACCATTTGATGTGTGGGGTTTTGACTTTATGGGACCATTTCCTGCATCTAGTACAAAACATACTCACATTTTGGTTGCTGTTGATTATGTTACAAAATGGGTAGAAGCAATTCCTACTAAGAGTGCAGACCATGCCACAGCCATGAAAATGCTTAAAGAAATTATTTTCCCTAGATTTGGTGTTCCTAGATTTTTAATTACTGATGGTGGATCTCATTTTATGCATGGTGTTCTTAGAAAAACATTGGCAAAATATAATGTTAATCATAGAATTGCATCACCCTATCATCCTCAAACTAGCGGACAAGTTGAATTAAGTAATAGGGAAATTAAACTTATTTTAGAGAAAACAGTAAATAGAACTAGATCTGATTGGCCACTTAAAATTAATGATGCATTGTGGGCTTATAGAACTGCTTATAAAAATCCTATGGGTATGTCTCCTTATAAAATGGTTTATGGAAAAGCATGCCATTTACCCGTTGAATTAGAACATAAAGCTAGATGGGCTATTAAGAAATTAAATTTTGATTTAAAAACAGCGGGGGAGAAGAGATTTCTTGACCTAAATCTATTAGATGAATGGAGGAATGAAGCATATGAAAGTGCAAAATTGTTTAAAGAGAAAGTTAAAATTTGCCATGACAAGAAAATTAAAAGAAAGGAATTTAAAGTAGGTGATCAATTCCTAGTGTACAACTCTCATTTTAAGTTTTCTGCAGGGAAATTAGCTTCAAAATGGCAGGGTCCATTGGTAGTACAGGACGTATACCATTCGGGGGCCATCCGTCTTCACGGTGATATGAAAGGTAAACCTCATGTGGTCAATGGACAACGCCTAAAACATTATATTGCAGGAAAGAGCTTCATAGGAACCATCGAGGAGATAAAGTTAATGACACCGGAGGAGGTAATTGTAAGGGATCCTGCAGTTTCAGAAACCCAAATTCAATAATTTACAATTATTGTGTTTGGAAGTTTCTTGGAATTGCGTGAAAACTTACGGAACTCATTTTTTATGGAAATTAACGTGTGGGACAAGAAAATTGGAAGGAATTGGACCTCGAGGGGGAAAAGAGGACCCCACACGCGGCCAGATTCCTTGGCCGCGTGGAGGTACCCCTTTTCCACCTCGGAGTCCCGTTCCGTCTCGTTTTCGACTCCGACACTTCGTCTTACCCTAAAACCCGTCAATATATACCCCCTTTTGTCGATCTAATCCCGCACCGAGAGTTCTCGCGCGATCTTTGTTTCTGATGTTTCTGTCTGCCAGGGTTTAGCCATGTCAAGCTCCGGATCCAACCTAGGGGGGGGAAGATCCACCCAAGGGAGGCATTGTGAACCATTACCTCAACTCCATGATGACCCCCATGAAAACCCTGACCTTGAAGGATGGTGTGTTGCTCATGGAGGAGGTGAAGGTTCCCAAGACCGAAGGCACGCTGGAGGAGAGGCTGGAGGCTCTGGAACAAACAGTTTTCAGGTATAACTCTATTGTTGAACGCAGCCTTGATGCCCACCACTTCATGAATCTGGAGCTGGAGAAGAAGATAGAGGAGTACGAGGAGAGGATCAAGGACCTGGGGACTAGGTATCTGCATGTCATATCAGAGATGGATAGGTACCAAGCTCTGATGTGGGACATGGAGAACCAGAACTGTGAGTATGAAGAACGTTTCAAGAAGATTGCAGAAGCTGCCACTCTCAGGTACAATGATCCACCCATGTCCTTCCATACTGGAAGGCCTTTTCCATGGAAGCAGGAAGAGTGGAAGGAATATTACGACAAGAAGAAGAAAGAGTGGTGGGTTGAGTACGAGAAGAAGGGAGAATGAAGAAATTACCGCAACCATCTAAGCTTGGGGGAGTTTCACCTATCCCCCGTCTTTTATCAGCGTTATCATGTCTATCTAGTTTTGGTGTGTCTTGCTTTTATTATCTAGTATCGTTTTTGTTTAGGCTTGAGTGAGCTCATTGAGCATTATCGTGCATCCCCGTCTTATGGTTTATCAATGAATAATAAAGTATGGTGTCATCCATGATTCCCTTGTTTTGGAGATTCATGGGTAACACTCATGCAAATGAGCATGCCATATTTAGAGGTTTCAATCACATCTTGCCTTGAAATTAATTAACTTGAGTGTGTTGGACAATTGTAGAATTATCTCAATATGACATAAATCCACTATCTATCTATTAGCTTAATGGATATTCCGAGCATGTTCACCATGTTATAGTTTCATTTATGCTCTAAATTAAGATGCTTATGTTATTAATTGGCATGGGCTGAATTTGGGATAAGACTCTCACGAACTTTTGAATGAACACATTTATTTCTATTGCACTTAACAAACATGACCCATTAATGGGAGCTAAAAGTTTTGTGCTTGACAAGGATTTTGGTTGGGAGTTGGCTAACACGTGCATCACGTGAAAAGCTTTCAACATTGCACAAAGAAATTTTATATTTAGTTGATGTCATGTGCTTTTGTTTTTGGACTCCTGCCATGCCGAAATGAAATAGAGGAATAGTAAGTTTTGATGAATAAGTATATATGACTAGAGAAATTGCATTGGGCCGCTAACCCAAGCCATGCTTGATCATCGTGGAAATTTACTTACAGCTAGAGTGGACTCTACAAACACATCCTACAATAAAATAAGAAGCTATGCATATAGTGAATGAAATAAAAAAGGATGATGAGTCTACTCCGTTTGTTCATCTTGTTATTGTGACATGGGCTGGTTTCTATGTCATGGGGCAAGAGGTACCTCTTTGCAATTCTCTATGATGTCATTAGTACTTATTATGATTGTACAAAGCTTATTAGAATCTTAAGTTGAGTAATCATGGAGTAGGTTTTCACACTCACGGGGCATGAGACATTCAACCAACACCTTGTCAACCACATTACTTCAACATTCATAAATTAAGATGCTAATGATAAAGGGGCAATGAGAGTCTTAGCCCAATGGATGCCACATTACAGTTAGTAATTTAAACTGAATAGTTTGGAAACTAAATGAGACTTGATCATGTTTTACCTCTACTCATATATCTTTCTCCAAATTAAAGAGTATAATTCGATTCTCCAACATACAATGGTTATTTGCTTTCAAAAGTATGGGGTGTTTGCTAGAGCTTCGAATATGTTATCCTTATGTGTATAAGTTCTATTCATTCATCTTGCATTATAACTGAACATGATGATGATACAATGCCCGTATTTATTTATCAACCATAAGTCCATTGATGCATGTAATGATCTATGTCCTTATTTACTCGAGGACGAGCAAAGGTTTAAGCTTGGGGGAGTTGATACGTGCATTTTATATCATCATTTATACCCTCCATATAGGCATTATTGGGATGTTTTATCAATGTTATGTCATTGTTTTGCATGTTTTAGATGATTTTATGGGACTTTCCTACAAAGTCCCTATTTTTGGTATTTAATTTCTGGGTGTCAGAAAACACCTGTTTTCATGTTTTTGATGTTTCAGGAGCTACAGGTATCCAAATTGCGAAAGGAAAGAAACCCTGTCAGTTTTTCTTCGGGAGAAAGGCCGTGGGCACAAGACACAAAGCAGGAGGGCCAGGAGGCCCAAAAGGGGGTAGCCCACGCGGCCAGATTCCCTGGCCCCGTGTGGGGCCCCCAAATGGGCCCACAACACCTCCTCCCCGAGGTCTTTTTGCTGACGACTCCGTCTTCCCCGAAAAGGAACACCCTAATTTTCCCGAGACGAGACGGAGCCGCCAGGGCGGCGAAACTCTCGAAACTCTCCGCGGGGGAGACAGATCCTGCTGCTCCGGAGCTCCGGAGAAGGGGTAAATCATCCCCATCTCCTCCTTGGCGTGGGAGGAGGCATCTCCATCACCATCCTCACCAGCACCTGCATCTCCACCATCACCATCACCGTGATCCACTCCGTTCCCCTCATAGTTTGATCATTGCTACACCCTAGATACGTGTTATTGTACTCTGTTGCATGTTTGGGATTGAGTACTTGTCATTATTTGGTGGTGGATCCATTGTTTCAGATTGTGTTGTACCACATATGTCACCATACATGATCATGTTTGCACGTTGTGAGTAGTTCCCGCATGTTCCTGAGGGCATAGGATGAATTGGCAATGATTTGTTACATAAGATGAGTTGTTATTTGGTCTAGTATTTATCTTTTATGTGATTCTATGATGGTGTTGTACGAACGTCGACTGTACAACACTTCACCTACATGGGCTCATAGGAGAACACCGTAGTGTAGTGACGTGATGATGTCTTTAGGTGACAGGAACTTGAGACAGAGTCGTTGAATTGCATTATGAGGGTACTTGTATCGGGGACCTTAGAGCATAAGGCTATGGTGGGACATCATGTCTTAATAATTCTCGTGCTGTCATTTAATTGGCCACGTGATCCATCATAAGGGGTGGTAGTTTATTTATTTAGCTATTCCTATTTGTGGCTCCGTCCGAAGAAGATTAAAACTAGACAAGATATACAAACATGTTATGCAATGAATCACTATGCCAGCTAAATCCGTGCAGCCCTCGGGAACGTTCTCCACATATAAGACACAAACACACACTTGAGCTTGTCCTCTTGCGCATTAGAGGATTGGGCTTTGTCTCTCATTGAGACCTACTACTTGCTGCAATTTACTTTCCGCATTTTACTTTACTTGCACTACACAATTAAAACACAAAAACACCTGTTGCTTTTATTATTCCTTTGCTATTCTACTTACCAGTTCCTTCTGCTCTTCGTGGGTTCGACAACCTTTCTAATTCGAAAAGTACTACAATTGATCTCCTGCACTTGGGAGCCATCAATGTGCACATAGACTTTCATTCATAACCCTTTGCAATGTTCTATGTGATGCATGTATATCCATTTTTTCTTATTATTCCAAAAGAATTATACATCGAGATAATAGTTGTCAAAATTAACCTTATATATTTTACACCATTGTTGTCCCAATAGAAGATGACAACAAGTAAACGCCCTAGGAAGCACATAACATAAAATTCGCTTTGTATGGTCATGAATTGTTAATGGAACAAAAACCATGTGAGTAATAATATTATCATCATCATTAGTAGGTAACCTAAATGGTTAACATGTGTTTGGAACCAACTGCAATTGTTCAACAACCTCAGAACTAACAAAATCATACTGTGTACCCTTATCAAGGGTAATAGCAACATTGCTACCTTTGATGTCTGCTGTGAAGTGGAACAAATCTGGCGCAGGGATCCCACTAGCATCCTCCTCCCAAAATGTTTCACTACAAGCATCATCACTAGGAAACTCCATTGATTAACTTGTTAGTGAAAACAAAATAACAATGGGTTGTGGTGTTCTCTCATAACTCACTCAAAACCAGCAAAGAAGATGTATCTCACCGTTCCAAAGTGAATAGGATTTACTTACCAACAAGTATCGATGAAGAGTGTACCAAGTGTGAGAAGAAAATAACCAGGATATCAAGTGTCACAAGACAAAACAGGGTATTTGGTGGGGCTTAGTTGGGATTCCTAACAACACCAAAATAGCATCTCCTATTTACTGTCTAATATGGTAAAATTCACTAAAGGAACACACTCACTCTTGGAGACAAATGTGGCTTAGAAATTATATGAAAGATTTATTGCAAGCACTGGAAAGACACTAGCAAATACTCTATGAAAACAGGCACAAGAGTGCTCAAATATGTCCACAAAAATGTCCAAGATATGATGTATCAAGCTCCACTAGTGATATAGTAATGGCTAGGCCTCTTTTTGCTTTTTATTTCTTTCTATTTTTTATACTTTTTCTAAAAAAATGTACTTTTCCAATGGCCTTTGAATCAACTAGGAGCAATAAGTAATGGAAAGCAGAAATTATGGACAAGAATTGACCAAATTGAGCATCCTGTTAGAGTAATGAAAACAGCTAGTGTTTAGGTTGTGGACCTAAAAGTTTGATGTAGATTGGCTGTGGCTAAGGCTTAGCAATGATCAGATTGGAAACCTAAGGAGAAAACATGAACAAATACAAAGGAAAAACTAAGAAAACTGAGAAAAACAAGTGACAGCAGCTCACGGCAGAGAAGTAGTCGAAATCATGCCATACGGCAGCGAAAACGGCTAAAAAACAATGCCCGACAGAGGTTTGTGCGCGTGGTTGTGTGGACATGCTACGGTGTGTGCTTTTTTATGCCCACATGACGAGTCCTACCTGAACTTGGAAGCGTACGGGAGGCGTGTTGATAGGGATATCATAGAGGTTCATGAGATTTATTCATGCTTGAGTTGGAAGGAAATATTAAGCCTCACTATTGTTCATTATAAGGTGAATTCTTTCCTAGTAATAAATATGGTTTGTCTTCATGAGAGCTTTATACTACCTAAATCCATGCACTATCATATTCTCAAGTTTGTTGATAACACAAGCATGAGTGGGAGATGATCATGAAGAGGAGCTGAGCATGGATGAAGATGAACATGAAGAGGAGCTGGAAAACAAGTGCTACAAGGATGAAAACAAAGAATAACAATTGTTATTTGATGCATAACAAGGGGAGGGCGCCTCCAAGATTTTAAATGCGCCATGTAGAAGTCCTATTATTAATAGGCATGGTTTGTATACCATCATAGGCCACACCCCTTAATGGTGGGTCGGTTTGTATCAGTTGGGTCGAGTCCAAAGTCCAGACATAGTCCAAAGTAGGTCCTATTCGGATTGGGGGGAGGTTGCTTGCGCAATACCCTTTGTGGCTGCACCATAACCCTCATATATACCCCTTGGGAGAATTAGAATAGATTAGACTATGTTAAAACTAAAACCCTAGACCTCTAGATTGAAACAGCTTGTAAGCCTTCATCTGGAAGTTCATCTGGAAACTTTACGTGTTACCTGCTGTTCCACTGGGAATAAGACGGTACAGGACCACTTGTAGTCGGTGGATTACTTATGCAAGAGTGTGGAGTTGGGAATATCCTTGGGGTTGCTATCTTTTGCATTGGCATCAGGGATCAGCCGGGAGAGTTCTTAGTGGCGCACTAGTTATCATACTGGAGTTGTCTGTGAGTTCACTGAGAAGATTGGGCCACCCCTTATCATCTTGGTATCAGATTTACAGGTTGCCTCGGTGAGCTATCATAATTTCCCTTTAGATTCGAGTGTTTTTATTCCTATACAAAAAATTGCCCCACAAAAATAGAGTAGATCATTGCCATCGCCTTAGATCATCCCCAATTTGCAATCCCTAGTTGTTGTTCGTGTTGATTTTTGTGTTTCTTTTCTCCTTTTGTGTCTTTTAGATTTTGAGTTAGGGTTAGGGTTCTAGTTTTTCTTCATGTTCTTCATAGAGTCCACCGAAAATTCCACCAAAAACATCCAATCTGAGTTGCTCTTTTCCATCTATTTTCGTGTTAGGGTTTTGGTTCCTGCCGTGGCACCTTATTCTCATCAAATCCCTGTCGTATACCTACCCTAGTTATACTCGGATTCGTGGCTTACCGTACTGCTATTTTTCCTTACCAATTGGTCCACGTACGTGATCAATTTCTAGTCGCAGTCGGTTTCCTACCGTGGCAGGAAAACCTTCCAAATCGCTGCCGCACCCACCCCTACCTGCACTCGGATTCGCTCCATATCAGCCTTACCAAAACCCACCGCGCGCCCATCGCACGCTTAACAGCATCACCCCACCGCGCGCTGCCGCGGTACAAGACTGGCGTGAATCGCTGCCGCGCCCTGTTATTCGCTGCTGTGCACCGTGCTGTCGGCAGAATTTTTGCGCGTTTTCTGCCGCAGTGCGCTGCCGTGGGCACCAAACCGGCACGTTTCTCTGCCGCGGTACAGAATTCCTGCCGTGGGTTCTTGTGAGTTCTTTGCTGTTTTTCTTTGACAATTTCGCATTGATTCCACTCCGTATCTTTGAGAACCATAGCCACGTCCTATCTGTATATCAAATTAGGAGCATACCCATATAAGACTAGCTCATTTTTCTGCTCACATGCTGCTCAATTGATCATTGCATCGTGCTGTTTTTCTGGAAAAAAATTCTCCGCGGTGCGACATATTCTGGTCAAAATAGAAAAAAAAAAAAAAAATATTATGTCCGTACAGAAGGCATAATTTGGCCCAAAAGAGTGGAAAAATAAGAGCGAAAAACAAAAAAAAAAGAGGAAGAGGCCTAAAATTGTTGATCATTGCTACATGTTTCAGAGATGTTTACATGCTGTTTTGCACTAGTTCTTTGAGCAATCTTGTGCCTGTTTATAAGAGTTGTAGGCTATTGTCTTTCGAGTGCATTGCAACACTTCCATCCATATAGTTGCTTGCCACATTATTCTCCACGTGTGTGTTTCCTGTGCTTTTTATATCACATTGGACAGCAAATAGGATTGTTATTTTGGTGTTGTTAGGTATCCATACCAAGCCCCACCATATACCTTGTTTGTCATGTGATTGTTAACACCCTGGGTATTCTCTTCTTCACATCACAGCATATTAGTTGCCACTACTTGTTGGTAAGTATTTCTATTCACTTTGGAACGGTAAGGTACTCCATTGTCTTGCTAGTTTTGAGTGAGTTGTGAGAGAACACCACATCCCATTGTTATTTTGTTACTAACAATTTAATCAATGGAGTTTTGTAGTTCTTCTGTGTGCAGTGATACTTTCTGGGAGGAGGATTCTAGTGGAATACCTGCAGCAAATTTGTTCCACTTCACAGGAGACATCAATGGTAGTATTGTTGCTATTACCCTTGATAAGGGTACACGGTTTAATTTTGTTAGTATTGAGGTTGTTGAAGCATTACAGTTGACATCTTATGCAACTCGCAGGTTCATTTATGTTAAAAACTAATGATGCTACACTTCACATTACTCATGCTACCTGGATTCCGTTAACTATTCATGATCATACAGTACGAATTAGGTGTAATGTGCTTCCTAGAGCATTTACTTGTTGTCACCTTTTGTTGAGTGCATTTTGGTGCAATAGCTATAAGGTTAATTTTGATAGCCATTATCCTGATTTACAATTCTTTTGGAATAATAAGAGAGATTGGATAATACATGCATGTCCTACAAAATTTTAAAGAATTAGACATCAACCGTTGGTTATGAGTTTGGTAGAGGTTGAGAAGACCTATGAGGTTGTTTCTACTAATGTAACTATGTCTACTCCTAGTGGTGTGTCTTGTGATGTGCAGGTTGCTTTTGAAGAAAGGGAGCCTATAGTACAACCTGCACCACCACCATCACTACCACCATCACATCCATTGGAGGAGCATACCATTGTGCCTAGTATTATTTCTTGTGATATGCAGGTTACTCTTGAAGAAAGGGAACCATCAATAGTACAACCTGCATCAACACTTGAGAGAGATGAATCAGTGCCTATTATTTCTGAGGAGCATGTCATTGACATTGGTACTGATTTCGAGCTACCACTTACAAGTACAACCTTTTGTGAGTCTACTAATGTGCTAGTTAATTCTTCTGAGTTGATAGTCACATATAGTCCACCATCATGTGATATTTTGAATATTTCGAATTTTGATCATGTGGTCTTGATTACATATAAAGAAGTGCTTGCTAAAATACCACCTATTAATATTGTATATTCCATCATGTTACATGAACCAATTAATGTGCAATGTACTATGAATAGGATTGCTGAAATTTTATATATCAATTCTAGCACCTATGCTACTTGCTTTATTTTTAATCTGGTTGGTGACTATAACATGAATGAAATTTTTATGGTGGATCACATATGTATTACTTGTGATAAGATTGCTGAATTGAACATTGTGTTACCTCGTTTGGATTGTGTACAATTTGCTAAATCTAAGCATGATTCTCCACATATGTTTGATTTGCAACAAAACGTGATAAGTACATATGCTATTGATTTATACTTCACTTATATTTGCAAAATGAGTTGCAATTTACATGATGATTATACTAAACATGATAAGAAAATTAGGTGTACTACTATTCGGCTATTACTTTGTTATATATATCAGAGTAGCGCAGTTGAAGCATGGTATCCACTATCTAATGAGTTAATTTGTTTGGATTTTTTTCACTTTAATACCACCAATTTTCATCATAGATCTTCTGTGAAAACACTTAGTTTGATACTAAACAATAAGAATTTATACATAGGTGTTTCTCCTTTTGATCATGATTTTATGAGCTTCACTTATATTTGCAATTATGATTGCTATTTTATGAGATGCTATGACATTTATGGGTTGTTTTCATTCCAATTTCGTGGTCACATGTCATGTGAAAAAATTTATGAGCTGTTAACAACCAGTGCACCCCATTATAGATATTTGTATTGTGCATACACGTTGTTCTTTCTGTTTCTTCCACTTTTAGCTTACCAGAAGCCGAGGACGTCTTCTCTTGAAGAAAGGGAGGAGAGTCATAGGATTTTTTTTGAAGAAGGGAGGATGATAGGGATATCATAGAGGTTCATGAGATTTATTCATGCTTGAGTTGGAAGGAAATATTAAGCCTCACTATTGTTCATTATAAGGTGAATTCTTTCCTAGTAATAAATATGGTTTGTCTTCATGAGAGCTTTATACTACCTAAATCCATGCACTATCATATTCTCAGGTTTGTTGATAACACAAGCATGAGTGGGAGATGATCATGAAGAGGAGCTGAGCATGGATGAAGATGAACATGAAGAGGAGCTGGAAAACAAGTGCTACAAGATGAAAACAAAGAATAACAATTGTTATTTGATGCATAACAAGGGGAGGGCGCCTCCAAGAGTTTAAATGCGCCATGTAGAAGTCCTATTATTAATAGGAATGGTTTGTATACCATCATAGGCCGCACCCCTTAATGGTGGGTCGGTTTGTATCAGTTGGGTCGAGTCCAAAGTCTAGACAGAGTCCAAAGTGGGTCCTATTCGGATTGGGGGGAGGTTGCTTGCGCAATACCCTTTGTGGCCGCACCATACCCCTCATATATACCCCTTGGGCGAATTAGAATAGATTAGACTACGTTAAAACTAAAACCCTAGACCTCTAGATTGAAACAGCTTGTAAGCCTTCATCTGGAAGTTCATCTGCAAACTTTACGTGTTACCTGCTGTTCCACTGGGAATAAGACGGTACAGGACCACTTGTAGTCGGTGGATTACTTGTGCAAGAGTGTGGAGTTGAGAATATCCTTGGGGTTCCTATCTTTTGCATTGGCATCAGGGATCAGCCGGGAGAGTTCTTAGTGGCGCACTAGTTATCATACTGGAGTTGTCTGTGAGTTCACTGAGAAGATTGGGCCATCCCTTATCACGTGTAGTAGCGTGTGGATTTTTGCGCGTAGACTTTGGCGCCTGGTAGTGTTCAGACTTCCTCAGGCACGGGAAGGTGTGGCACGGAACGAGTCTGTGCGTGGTACACGTGCACGGAACGAATCCGACAAAGGAGCGCGTGCAGTGCAGGTGGACTGAGACCAGCGCAGAATGAATCCGAGGAGCGCGCGCGCTTCAGGTGGACTGGTGCAGCGACGAATCGGGAAAAAGGGCGCGCGAGAATTGGGACCAGCGTGCGTGCAGTTTCGAGTGTACCGGTTTCGAGTGCAGCACGACGACATGGGATGCGCGCGCGATATCGAAACGGTTTTGGCTGGTAGCATTTTTGAGTGTGACGCGTGCGCGGTGGTAATGTTTGGCAGTTCTGTTTGTCCGAGTTCGACTAGGAAGGAGCGGGCACGTGTGGAGAAAATGCGTTGCAAACACGTGGATGCACGGGCTCGGGAAGGAATCCGATTATGAGTAGGAACCTGAGAGCAACAAGATCAATTTCTACCGCATCAATATGAACTCGATGAACTAAATCAACTTGTAAAAAAACTATAGGTCTAGTTTTCCCGAGAAAATAAGATGCAAGCACAATATTTTTGTGAGGAATTTTTGGATTAGATTGAAACAAAAGATGAACACGATGAACCCTAACCCTAATAGACAAAAACTAAAAACAGAAAAACAGGAACGCAAATCAACAAGAAACAGCAACTAGTAGATGCAAATTGGTGTTGATCTAGGCTCTGGCAATTCTAATCCTAATATTTTTGTATGGCTTTTTCTGGATAGGAAATAAAAACAACTATACTATAGATGGAATTTGCTCACCGAGTAAACCCGAGAATCTGATACCTGGATGATATGGGGTGGCCCGATCTTCTCAATGAGCTCTCTCTATTTGTGTGGATGTTTTGTGGATTTTCTGATAACTAGTGCTACACTGAGATCTCTCACTTGGATAGCCCCTGTTGCCAATGCAAAAGCAATCAATCCTTTTGGATATTCTAAACTACACACTCTTGCACACGTAATCAAAGATCACGAGTGTTCCTGTATCCTTCTATTCCCAATGGAATAACAAGATATCACACAACTTTGCAGGTATACTTCAAGATGAATGCTTAGCAGCAATACAATCTAGAGGCTAGGGTTTCTTTGGTTTAAACTTGTTCTCCCTCTTCCACACGCAGGTGGGGAGTATATATAGGTGGAGGTGCATCCACAAGGGATCCTTGCGCAAGCACCTCTCCTACTAGGACTAGGACTCAACTAGGACTCCTACTTGGACTAGGAGGACTCTACTAGGACTCCTACTTGGACTAGGAAGGGATACAAACCGACCCAACTTTAGGGGGTTTGGCCATTATGGCATACAGGTCATGCCTAATTGAATTAGGACTTCTATATGGCGCATTGATCTTCAATGGGGTGCCCTCCTCTTGTTTTCACCATTCTTTAGTGTGGAAGAACATTCCTGGAGTTGTTTTCCACACTTGCACATTTGTTTTCACCACTTGAATAATTTTTTTCACCATTTGTACTCTTGTTTTCCAGCATCTCCATCTTGTTTTCCAGTATGCCTTGAGGTCCTCCTCCATTCATGTTTGTGTTATCAATAACCTTGCTAATACATATGCATAGGCTTAGGTAGTATAACATTCTTATAAACACAAACAATATTTATTACTCTGAAAGAATTCACCTTATAATGAACATCAGTGAGGCTCAATATTCCCTTCCAACTTAAGCATGTATAATCACCATGGACCCATATTATATCATCATCAAGTTGTCACACTTGATACTACAGCTCTTAGAAAATTCAGGAGTGTACTTGGGATTTGATACTCTTAAGTCCCAGGTAGGCCATCTTGCAGGGCATCAGTGTCTTTCTTCATTGCTAGTTCTTCCATCCCAGATCTGAACACAATATTTTTTTGCTTTCTGTTTCTTATGTGGGAGTCCTTTTTCGGTATCGGTCCCAAAGGATGAAGCAGCGGCAGCTCGGGGAGGAGTTGGTAGAGGACGTATGGGGTGTTTTTGCTTGCAAGAGAAGATGTCTTGTTTCACTGGCTAGTTTTGGGTTTGGGGTGTGCTTCACATTGTGAAGCAAGACCCTTTAGCTACAGGCTTTTGACTCAATAAACAGATAGTAAAAATTGAGCCACTCAAACTGAAGACTGGGCTGACAAAATTGGAGGCCAAATATGTGTCTACTCGCTTGAATGAAAACAGTCATTGTTTGTCCCTCTGTTCGAGTCATTCAGCTGTAAACTTCTGGTTGGTTCAATAATGTGTCTGTTTCTGAATTTTGAAACAGCTATATGTCAAATAGTCAGAGAGCACACAAAACTCAATAGGGCCGTGTAAAAAATCAAGGCAGAACTTATATTAGTACATTATAATGTAACTTATCTGCGTTAGCGAGGCAAGTGTAGCTTTGATCAACTGGAAGGCAGACTGAAATTTTGATAAGAAAAACAGGATGAAGCTAGTAGATCGGAATGAGCAACCAAGCTCCATATCTTGGACTCGTTTCCTAAACCACTCCGTCCATCTCTCGCGTTAGTCAGCTGCCCGTGAGCCTCTTTAATTGTCCATATAATTTCAAGTGGGATGGGATTGGGACGTCCGTCTCCACCAGGACTAGTAATCCCAGTTGTCCCACAAACCACCTCTCCCACTTATCCCATTTTAAGTGGGCTTTTAAGGAATGTCCCACTTATCCCACCAAAGTACCACAAAAAGCATCATCATATATTTACAATCTCACACGCTGGAGTTGAACACGTGCGCTTACACTTTATAGTTACATGCACTTAATGCTCCATCTCACCCCAGCTGCAGTGATAAATTGGTAACTTCATCGTACGGTTACATGCTATCAAAATCCAACGAATAAAAGGAAGAAAAAAATGTTGATCGGGTAAGGTACATGTTGCCAAACTGCCAATCATGCAAGATACATTATAGAGTTGTTTTGGGCACATGCCAATGAATAAAAAGAAAAAAAATGTCGATTAAACTTTAAGTCCATAATGGAGCACCATCTTTTGCTAGAGTCATACGGTCCGATTTGATGTAACCAAACAGCGGGATACACACCAATCTTTGCTAGCCTCTCTTCATCCTGCTCACATCAAGATTGGAAGTAAAGATGTAGTGTGTCGAGGCCTAGTTCTCTGTCTTATCCGAGATATATTTTTTCGCTATGATCGGGGATAGCTCAGAAGATTAATATTATATGTTTATTTATAAATAAGATAAAGAACCTTGTTCGCGCAAAGCTATGGAGATAACAGGAACATCAACCTTTTCTTAAAATTATTAGAAATCAGAGGGAAAAGAATAAAAGCTAAATTTGTAGCATTGCATTCCTCTCACATATGAAAAGCGACAAAGTGGAGTGCATCAAAAGAAAAACATATATATATATATATTTTTGGTAAAATTATGAAACCTGGCTGCGTTGGTAAAAATAGATTAGCATTCTCATAAAACCATCAAGTGTGTACATGTTAAAAATGGATTTAGCCATAACTGTTGGTCAGAAATACTCAATTTCTACAAGAAATTGCATATTGTTGTGAAATATAATGCCGTGCAGTCTATGAATGGTACACAACATCACTGCTTCAACTCAAATAACAAAGTCACTAATGTCTGGTATATGTTCTGAAACTTCAGATAACTACATGCGTCAACCGTTGTCAGCTGAAGGCAAACAAGATGAGTTCCAGGTACAGGATAAAGGTTGATTCTAGATGACCATACTGCAACCAAACGGAGCCAAAAGCACCCTACTAAGAAACACAATCCTACCACATTACCTGGAATCATGGAGTGGCATTGAGCATTTCATCTTCATTGTCCAAATCATCGACTATTGTTGTGAAGCCAATTACACCTGAAAAATAATAATGCAAATTGGAGAATTTCTTGCCAAATAACCATTCATTACTCAAAAGAGAGGTCATTTACTTGATGGACATATCCAATTTTGCAAGCATATTAGGTCATCTACTGTTTGGCTAGTCAACCGACTCTGATAGTCACTTATTACTCTACTTCCAGTGGAGAAAGCCGACTCGGAAGCTACTATAGATGTAGGGAAAACCAATATATCTCGTGCCATGCGAGAAATTTTTGTGTACTTATGGTTATTGTTCATCCACCACTGTAGAATATCAATATTAGCATTCGGGGATACTAAGTCCTCTTTCAAATACATATCAAGCTTGCTTTGATTAGCACGATGTCGTTGTTGTCCACCCACATGTGGACTCCAGCTCGCCCATGGATCATGGATTGAATCTGCTTGAGCCCGATGCTCATTTTGAATGTTTGCATTGCCATCGTCTTCTGAAGAATATGCATTAAACATGTCCTTGAGTGTTCTCTTCGACATGAGTTAAACATTTGTCTCCATTAATCATGGTTTCCTCTTTCAAGTTGAACTCCAAGAATTTATACTTGCATCAAGGGTCAAGTATCACAGGAATGCACATTGTCAAGTATGAAAGTTTCCAATACTTGACAAACTTTTTCTTCATTTCAGCCGACATTGAAATTATTGTGGCATTCTCATTTGACGCTTCTTTTACCAACACTCACTTTATTTTCAAAAGTGAATTGAAATAGAGATTACTTGTAGGATATAGAGAGCCAGAAACTACCATTGTAGCATCATAGAAAACCACTAACAACTTGCAAATTTCCTTTGATATTTTCCATTGAGAAATTGTTGGTGCCCAAAGGAAAAAAAGGGGTCTTGCACAGACAACTGATCAAAGGGTGTTATGTATTTGCTGGTTGTCTTCAACATTAAGTAAGTAGAATTCCATCTTGTGCTGACATCCCATATGGTTGTCTTTGTCAGGAATATGCAGCTTGTATTCCACAGGGGGCAAAGGCCACAATATATAATACATGTAGAGTGAAAATATGCAAGTGAACCCCTATCTGTATACATATCTATCTAACACCCTCCCCCCCTCAAACTCATGGGGGATTTATAATACTGAGTTTGGAGAGAAAGAAAATATGTTGTGCTCTGGTCTATGCCTTCGTAAAGAAGTCCGCCAACTGTAACTCTGAAGGCACATACTGAAGCGTAGTAATCTGATCATGCACACTAGTACAGATAAAAGAAGCATCAACACCAATATGCTTGGTAAGATCATGCTTCACCGGGTCACGTGGAATACTGATAGTACCTGTACTGTCAGACAATAGATCGGTGGGTGCCATAACGGAGACACCAAAATCTGCAAGTAACCACCATAACCAAGTCACCTCAGCAGTCAAAAGAGACATCGCTCGTTACTCGGCCTCTGCACTCGAACGAGAAACTGCGGTCTACTTCTTCGTCTTCCGGGCAATGAGAGAACCACCAAGAAAAACACAGTAAGCAGACAGTGAACGGCGATCCATAGGATCATTAGCCCACGTAGCATCAGAGCAGGACTGGAGCTATAACAAGCTAGAACAAGGAAAGAAGAGAACAAGAGAGATCGTCCCACGAAGATAGTGTAGAACACGAAGACGGTTACTATAGTGGACGGAAGTAGGAGCAGAAACAAACTAACTCAAGATATGAACAGAATAAGGAATATCTAGGCGAGTAACAGCTAGATAGACAAGACTCCCGATAAGATGTCGATAACGAGTCGGATCAGAGAGTGGATCACCATCTAAAGCACGAAGAGAAATATTGAGCTCCATAGGAGTCTCGGCAGTATGCTCATAAGTAAGAACAACACGAGTAAGAAGATCATGAATATATCGTTCTTGGGATATAAAGAAACCATCAGAGGTGGATGAAACCTGAATCCCAAGAAAGTAACAAAGCAGACCAAGATCCTTCATAAGAAACTGCTCACTTAGACGTGCCTTAACAAAGGCAATATACTCAGGGTTGTTACCAGTGATGATCATGTCATCAGCATATAGAAGAAGAAGAGTGCGACCACGAGGAGAGCAGTGAACAAACAGTGCAGGATCATGAGCACTAGGCGAAAATCCAGCAGCCATGACCATAGAAGCAAAGAGCTCAAACGATGCACGAGGGATTTGCTTAAGGCCATAGAGAGAGCGACGAAGACGGTAGACCATTCCATCATCAACAGAATACCCAGGTGGTGGTCGCTTATAGACCTCCTCATGCAACTCATCATTAAGAAACGCATTCTTAACATCAAGCTGAGACACAGACCAATGACAAACAGATGCAACGACAAGAAGAGTCCGAACAGTGGTCATGTGAGCAACAGGAGCAAAATTCTCATCATAATCGCAGCCATGCTCCTGCTGAAAGCCACGAGCAACAAGACGAGCTTTGTAACTCTCAAGGGACCCATCAGAAAGGGTCTTCACCTTATAGACCCACTTACAGGTGATGGGACGAATAGAAGGTGGAAGAGGAACAATCTCCCATGTACCGGTGCGCTCAAGTGCAGCAATCTCCTCGGCCATCGCAAGCTGCCATTCAGGATGAACAATAGCCTCACTATATTTAGCCGGCTCCAGGATAGCAGTAACACTGTAACTAGCGGCATTATAGAAATCAATAGTAGTACAAGGCCGATTGCGAAGAGAATAAGTCGGCTGAGACGGTGCACCAGAAGTAGAGGGTACATCAGATGACTCATCCACAACACGCGGACGACGAGTATAGTAGAAGGGGAAAGTAGGATGAGAGGGAACAATAGGAGAAGACGGAGAGGGAGAAGACACCGGTGAGGAGGGTGAATAAGGCGGTGACAAAGGAGGAGGAGAAGGTGTCGACGAAGGAGGATAAGAAGGCATCGGAGTAGACGTCACCGGATCAAAAGGAAGAGGAGGAGAAATATGACGGACCGTGGGAGGAGAATCAGGAAAAGTAAGAAAAGATAGATCCTCCATAGTAGAGGTCAAGGAGGTCGAGCGCGGATAGAAAGGACGAGACTCGTCAAACATCACATCTCGGGGAATACGCATCCGACGAGCAACGGGATCCCAACAGCGATAGCCCTTATGCTCATCACCGTATCCGAGAAAAACACACTCAACAGAATGGGCGGTTCCTTTGGTGCGTTCACGAGGAGAGAGGAGAACATAGGAAACGCAACCAAATAGACATAACACGGAATAGTCAGCAGAGCGATCACAAAGTCGCTGGAGAGGAATGCCACCCTGAAGGGCGGCAAAAGGCCGAATGTTAATGAGATATGCTAAGGTTGAGACAACCCCATCCCAAAAATGAGGCAGGAGAGAAGAAGCGATCATCATCGCATGAGCAGTCTCAAGAAGATGACAATGATTACGCTCAGCAACGCCATTCTGAGCATGTGCACCGGGACAAGAGAATTGAGCGAGAGCGCCTTGCTCAGCAAGAAAACCACGTAGATGCTTGGAGATATACTCACCAGCAGAATCAGCATGGAACACACGAATAGGTGTAGAGAACTGAGTGTGAACCATGGCAGAAAAACGCTTGTAGATAGAGAGAACCTCGCTACGAGAGGACAAAAAGTAAATCCAAGTGTATCGAGAGTAATCATTTGTAAAAATAATATAGTACCGACGACCCCCTTTCGAAGTGAAGGGAGCCGGACCCCAAACATCTGAATGAATGAGATCAAAAGGACGCTCAGACATAGAGTCACTATGAGGATGGTAGCTGAACCTTCTTACCAAGCTTACAACCCATACAATCAAAAAAAAAAGCATTTCCGTAGACAGGCCCCTAAACACCACGATGAACAAGAGACAAGAGACGAGAACCACATAAGTGACCAAGATGATGATGCCATTGCGGAAAAAAGTTGGTGGCTGAGACAACAGGGCTGAGAGACTGGCGGCGGTGGAAGGAAGACGAAACCAGTCAAGCTCCCATAGGCCATCATGGCGTCGAGGGCCAACACCAAGCAAAGCGTCCGTGCAACGATCCTGAATAGAACAGGAATAAAAATCTAGAGTGGCCCTACAACGAGAATCGACAATCTGACTACCAAAGAAGAGATGCATGGTGAGTAGAGGAATATGAGTAACATAAGGAACATGAAACGCGGAACTGCTAAGAGTGCATCGACTAGCAACGGGGATGGGAGTACCATCATCAGTACGAATAGAGACAGAAGACTCGACAGGTCGAACAGAGCTCAAAGCGTAAGAATTGTAAGTCATGAAAAGATGCTCCGGTATAAAAAATCCAAGAGGATGTACCTGAATGAGGAGAAGGTGGTCTCTCAATGCTAGAAAAGTCAGCCGCAGAACCAGCAGTCCATGTCGATGAAGAGTCCCAAGTAGCAAGCAAACAGCGGAGTTGAGCGATCTCAAGCGCGGTCAAAGATGCAACTGAAGAGGTCAAAGTAGACACGTCAACCGAGGAAGACCAATCACCAGCACGCGTGGTTGCCACGTGAGGAGTCGACGAATAGCGGTCACAAGTGTGTTCACAAGCCGCGCGAGGAGTCGACAAAAAGCGGCCCGAACCGTGTGCAGATACCGCAAGAGTCGACGTAGAGTGGCGAGTCGACACAGACGGAGTCGACGTAGAGCGGCCACAACCGCGGGCAGAAGCCGGGAGATTTGACGTAGAGCGGCGAGTCAACATATACAGAGCCGACGTAGAGCGGCCACAACCGCGGCCAGAAGTCGCTAGAGTCGACATAGAGCGGCGTACGGACGTCGTCTGAGGAGGCGACAAAACAGGCAACAAGAGCCGTAGAGGAGCACCGAGCAGAGATGGAAGCTCGCGACAGCCATGAATGGGATCACAATAGAGCGACATTCTTTTCTTTTGTTTTTACTTTTTTTTGGAGACGTAACTGATCAGGTCAACCTGAAGCTTTTCACGGGCGCGTTCGACCGATCAAGACAACATCGCACTGCGGCCTGGGATACTGAAGGGGGTAGCCTAGATATTTGGGTGACGACAGCGGCCGACGGCGGCCCGAGATGCAGAGGCGGAGACTGACGACGAGAGTCTCGCGGCGGCCGATGGCGGAGCAGCGACCTGAAGACGGGGACGGGGCAGCGGACGGCAACAAAGGAGCAGCCTGGAGACGGGGGTTAGGCGATGGCCAGTGACATAGGAGCGGCCCGGAGACAGGGAGTGGGCGGCGGCCGGCGACGAAAGATCTCCGGCGAGCGCAGAGCCGGCACAGAGGCACAAAGATTGCAACAGCGAGGAGAAACAACGCAAAGCCGGCACAGAGGCACAAAGATTGGAGGGGGCGCTCGATCTGTACGTAACCAGGGAGATTTGAAGAGCATGCACCAATCTGTACGCTAACCAGAAGAGATTTGAGAGGAGGCACCAATCTGCACGAAACCAGAGGAGAGATCGAGATCGATCTGTACGTGAAAAAAAAAGATTACGCTAGTTGCGGTGTGTTTGTGTGCGAAACCCTAACCTATTCTGATACCATGTTATGAATATGCAATTTGTATTCCACGAGGGACAAAGGTCACAATATATAGTACATGTACAGGGAAAATATGCAGGTAAATCTCTATCTGTATACATATCTCTCTAACAGTCTTCAACAATTTGTCCGTCGTGCGCGTCTCGGACGCCGCAACACAATCTCGAGGATCTATGTATATCACCGCCGGAGGTTGCTGTTGCTGGACGACGTATTCTAGAACCCAGCTTGTCATGATATGAAGGGTTGGTTCATCCAGCGCCCCGTGACTGGAAATGGGGTGGTGCCGGAAAAAGTACATGGGGTGTGCTTGGTTCGTGATTTTGTATTAAAACTGGGATCTGATTATGCTACTCTTTGTTTGGTTCAACTCGGCTGTAATTAGGTCCCATGTGATCAGATTACGTCGGTTCACAAATCCGTTTCCACCTACTCATTTGACACTTCTTTTACCCCATTTGATTTTCCAAAGTGCATTAAAATAAAGATTACTTGTAGGATATAGAAAGCCAGAAACTACCAATGTAGCATCATAGAAAACCACTAACAATTTGCAAATTTTATATGATATTTTCCATTGAGAAGTTGTTGGTGTCTAGAGGGAAATAGGGTCTTGCACAGACTACTGATCAAAGGTTGTCTTCAACATTAAGTAAGTTGAATTCATCTTGTGTTGACATCCCATCTGGTTATCTTCAACAATTTTTCTGCCGTGCCCGTCTCAGAAGCCGCATCACAATCTCGAGGATCTATGTATATCACCGCCAGAGGTTGTTGTTGTTGGACGACGTGTTCTAGCACCCAGTCAGTCGTGATATGAAGGGTTGGTTGATCTAGCGCCCCGCGACCAAAAATGGGGTGGTGCCGGAAAAGAACCTATAGGAGTGTTTGGTTCATGATTTTGTATTAACACCGGGATATGATTATGCTACTTTATGTTTAGTTCAACTAGGCTGTAATTACGTCGGTTCACAAATTTGTTTCCACCTACTCATTTGACGCTTCTTTTACCAACACCCATATGATTTTCCAAAGTGCATTGAAATAGATATTACTTGTAGGATATAGAGAGCCAGAAACTATCAATATAGCATCATAGAAAACCACTAACAACTTGCAAATTTCCTCTTATATTTTCCATTGAGAAGTTGTTTGTGCCTAGAGAAAAAAGGGCCTTACACAGACAACTGATCAAAGGCTGTTACGTATTTGCTGGTTGTCTTCAACATTAAGTAAGTTGAATTCCATCTTGTGTTGGCATCCCATCTGGCTGTCTTCAACAATTTGTTTGGCGTGCGTGTCTCAGACGCCGCATCACAATCTCAAGGATCTATGTATATCACCGCCGGAGGTTGCTGTTGTTGGACGACGTGTTCTAGCACCCATCCAGTCGCGATATGAAGGGTTGGTTGATCTAGCGCCCCCGACCGGAAATGGGGTAGTGCCGGAAAAAGTACCTGGGAAGTGTTTGGTTCATAATTTTGTATTAACACGGGGATCTGATTATGCTACTTCCTTGTTTGGTTCAACTCGGTTGTAATTAGGTCCCCTGTAATCAGATTACGTTAGTTCACAACCCCCCCTCCCCCTCCCCAATGTGGTTCCTCTTCTCCGCGTTATCCTTGCCGCGTCTCCTCTTCCTTCTGTCGCCGCCACTAACAAGCAGGATCCCTCCCTTGCTACTTCCTCTGTTCTAAAATGTAATACTTTTTAGTGGGATAAAATAGTTGTATAAAAAAGCTTACATTTTGGAACCGAGGGGGTATTTATCTTGACTTCCTCATGGATGTGAGCTTCAATGGCAGCCCTAGTAGTGATGAGGACATCCCTAGTACATTGCCACTTAAACAAGATGAAGTGAGACTTGGACCTATGACAAGGTCAAGGACCAAGCTACTAGAACAACAGGTGAATTCACTCCCCATAGATTATGATGTTTGTGATAATGAGAATTTTATACTGCCTAAGTCTATGTATTTATGTATGATCAGGTTTATTGATAACACAACCATGGTGGAAGAAAACAACCAAGAGGAGCTGGAAAACAACATGGAGATGCTGGAAAACAAGATTAAAAGTGGTGAAAACAAGATTACAAGATGGTGAAAACAAGACTACCATGGTGAAAACAAATGTACAAGATGGTGAAAACAATCATGCAAGTGTGGAAAACAATTACTAGTTTGTTATTCCACACTTAGGGAGATGTAAAACATGAGGAGGGCGCCCCATTGAATATCAATGTGCCATATTGAAATCCTACTTTGAGTAGGTATGGTTTGTATAAAGTGGGTCGGTTTGTATCCTCTCTTAGAGTCCAATTAGGAGTCCTAGTCCTAGGGGGATTGTTGCTTGCGCAAGGAAACCCTTGTGGCCGCACCCCTCTCCCTTATATACTCCCTTCCTGCGAGTTGAGGAGGTAGATCCAGTTTAAACCAAATACAAAAACCCTAGCCTCTAGTTTGTATTGCTGCCAAGCATACTACTTGAAGTTTACCATTGCAAAGTTGTGTGATATCTTGTTATTCCATTGGGAATAGGGGGATACAGGACCACTTGTGATCTTTGATTACTTGTGCAAGAGTGTGTAGTTGAGAATATCCAAAGGGCTTGATTGTTGTTGCATCTGGCAACAGGGGTCAGTCGAGTGAGAGGTCTCAGTGTAGCACTAGTTATCACAAAATCCAGAAAATCCACAAAAAGAGAGAGAAGCTCATTGAGAAGATTGGGCCACCCCATATCGTCTTGGTATCAGATTCTCAAGTTTACTCGGTGAGCAAATTTATCCCTAGTTTCGTTGTTTTTATTTCCTATCCAGAAAAATCCATACAAAAATATTAGGTTAGATTGTGCCAGAGCCTAGATCAACACCAAATTGCTACTCTGGTTGTTGCTTATTGTTGATTTGCGTTCCAATTTTTCTGTTTTTAGTTTTCATCTATTAGGGTTAGGGTTCATCTAGTTATGTTTTGTTTAGATCTATACCGAAAATTCCAACAAAAATAATTCATGTTGTGTGTTTATTCCCTCGGGAAAGTCTAGACCTACAGCTTGTTTACAGGTTGATCTAGTTTTTCGAGTTGATCTTGTTGCGGACAACATTGGTTCTATTTGTGCTTGGGGTCCTTGTCATAATCGGATTGCAATTTGTGTTCTACCCGCGGCAGAAAAATCACCTATTCGCTGCTGCGCCCACTTCCTACCCGCAGTCGGATTCCCTGCCGTGGTGCAAAAACCGCGTCGAAACGCTGCTGCCGCTGCCGCCACCCGCGCGCACCACCCCTAGCCATACTCGGATTTTCCCCGCGCGCCCATTCGCAACACACACCCGCACCCACCCGCTGTCCACGCGCGCTGCCGCCAACTCTCTGCCAGGCAGAGTTTTCAGCGCCAAACCGCTGCCGTACGGCACAAAAATCGTTGTTTCTCTGCCGTGAGCAGTTCTAGTCCGTTTTCTTTAGTTTTTTCTTTTATTTTTCTTCTAATTTTCTCTAGGTTTCTGTTCTGATATTTGATAAGCCCTAGCTACAGCCATTCTACAGCAATATTTAGGTACCCAACACCCAAAGACTAGTTGTTTTATTGCTCTAACAGGCTACTCAATTTGATCAATTTATGTCCATTTTCTGTTTTCCATTTAATTGTTACTCCTAGTTGATTCAAAGGCCATTAAAATAAAAAAATAGAGAAAAAGAAAAAAGTATAAAAAATAGAAAGAAAGAAAAATCAAAAAGAGGTCGTGTCATACTACTTTTCATATTGGATATTTGTGTGGACAATTGAGAAATCATGTGCCTGTTTTCATAGAGTATTTTCTAGTGTCTTTCTAGTGCTTGCAATATCTCTTCCATATAATTGCTAAGCCACATTTCTCTCCAAGTGTGAGTGTGTTTCCTTTAGTATTTTTCATCACATTAGACAGTGCATTGAAGTTGTTATTTTAGTGTTCTTAGGATTCCCAACCAAGCCCCACCAAATACCCTGTTTGCATTGTGATACTTGATAGCTCGGTTATTCTCTTATCACACTAAGCACATTATTCATTGCTCCTTGTTGGTAAGTTGATCCTATTCTGTAGCATCCCAACTTTTAATAAAGATGGAATACCTGTGTTATTGTGCTAGTCCCTGGATCAATTGCTAGCACCACAGTACAAAATGAAATATCATGCAAATGCATCAAATTCTATTACATCGCATGATCCAGTCTTTACAAAATAGTATTACAACTTGCATAGTCTTAGAAGACTAGCAGAAAACAAAGTATTACAGCGGAAAACATAGAACAACATTGAGCCCATCTTCTTCATGTGCCACAGGCAAAACATGTTGGCGATAGTCTCGAGATCCTAAACGAAATCCTCACTCGTCTTCAGAAATATCTGCAATATGGAATATGCAGCCACAAGGGAGTCAATACAATTTAATGTATTGGCAAGTAACACTATGGTGGATATAAATGGCAAGACTAATACTACATGCTTATTTGGCTGAGTGGAGTTTAGGCTAAGTTTGCATAAAGCCAGTTTTGTCCTATCTCTTTTGTAAAACAAACTTTTCTTTTCAAAGGGGTGGCAACATTGGATTTAGATCCAAGCACCACAATACTCTTCACTTGGTCAAAATTTTACTTATTGAAATTGGTGATGAGATTCTTCCGTCAATCCTTGTCCAGCTGCTCATAGTTGTCCATAACCGGGGACACGGCTAAGATCTTAGTTTGTTGACTCTGCAGAGGTTGTGCACTTTCACCCTTTGTCTTCAATTAGCCCAAACATCCTATACACCCGGAGTGCATCATGGAAAGGAGAGAATTGAGACGAGATCTTTCAGAAGAAGAATTCAAACCCACCGGCAAGACCCGTTCCACCTATAATTTTGCTACATCTGCTTGTCAAGCCTGGGCTGAACCCTCACAACTTAATTGATCAAGACAGAGCCCATATTGTCAAAAGGCTGCACGGGAAGCTACTAGATTTAGAGGGACATAGTAATCTCTTTGTTCCTGGGTGGCCATCCGCAAGTGACAACCTCAAGTGGAATAACCCTTAGACAAGGGCCCTGAGGAAACACTCAACATAACCCAGTCTTACCACTTCCACCCAGGTGGTTCATTCTTTAGTTATACTTAGGATTTTTCCTCAACATCTAGTAAAACAATTTGTAACATTGCATAGCACCTAGTAAATTCTAAGGCTATCAAAATAACAAGGTAAAAGGGATGGCTACACACTACTAGGATAATAGCATAGCATAGTATAACTTAGTAAAATTTCCTATCATGCATACTACTCAAAATCAACTAATGCATATAGAAAATAATGGGTAGTTGATGGTGTGTTACTTGCCTTGTTGAAGTTGGTGAAGATATTCACACTCTCTTCACAAAAGATCGTTGCTCTCCGTACAATCTATTCATTGAAAACACAAAACCAAATAAACAAGCATCCTAACAAACAAACATACAAGTGTATAAAACATACATAGCAACTAACATATCAAAAGGGGCTTGACCAAGTTGGTTAGGACAAGGTATAGGTTTGAGTTGAAAGATTCATTCTCTAGTGGTCTCATTCTTGTTAAGGAAATTCCAATGGTTTACTTGGGAAGGGCTAGGTTGAGTTTTGATGTGATCTAACTTTATTATAACCATACTTGTCGAGGAAGTTCCAAGAGTTCACTAAGAATAAACATATTACTTCTTCAACTAAAGTAATACATGCAAACACTTGGTCATATTCACCTTCAAAAATATTTGAGTGACTATGTTAGTATTTTCCATTGTGGCTAGGGTAGGTCTACTAACTTTATCATCAAAGGGAAAATATTACTAAGTCTTGGGTTTTCCATTTGGGTCAATGGTTGGACAAAATAACTTGTTATTCTTCAACTTGTATGGATTGCTTCTAGACTTCATGTGATTGCCTTCTTGAAGATCATCTTCATGCTTCTATTGTAGTCTTGTTCCTTGGATGGATTCTTCTCTTGGTCTTGATAAATTCTTCATGGCTTTGAATTCACTAATAGGTTTGGGTATGGTATGGGCACAAATACTACTAAGTTAATTTGAAAGAATTTAAGAAGGATAGAAAGAGAGAGGGAGATGCTTTCTTATGAATTTCTTCACACTTGTACTTCCTTGAGTTTCTTCTAGGTGTGGAGTACAAGTCTTTTCTTCAAAAATTTCTTCATTGATCCTCCTTGTATCTCTTCATGTTGCCACCAAGTTGAAAGTGAAGAAACTTCTATTTCTTGAGTCTTGTTTTCCATTTGCTAACTTGATGGATTCTTGAAGCAAGAATAGGGGAATTGGAGAAATAGATATAATACTAAATTTCACTACTTGGTACTATATGTAATTGACACATTCTAAGGACATGGCTTGGCTCCAAATGGACATAACATCAATGATAGAAAGAATAAAAACAAAAACTAAGGCATGATCAACTAGTGGTTCACTAACATGAAGTTTTTGTCCAACTTGCAAGGAAAGGGTTAAAGGTTGTCCAAAAGGTTTAGGTACTAATGTCTCTGGTTAAAGGTTACCAAAAGGAGCAATTTTGCTTAAGGGAACATATTCCAATTATTTAAAGAATTAATTCTATGCCAAAAATACTTAAACAGACAATTTAATTTTAAATTCAATTTTATTTTGATCAATAATTATTTTGGGACAGAGGTTATGGGAGTACACATCCTAAGGTTTCCAAATATATTTTATTTACAATTTTTGGGTTTCTAGAATTTGAATTATGTCAAATTTCATCAAACAAGCATATTTGAATTTGAACAAATTTAAGTTTGTCAACTTTGAATTTGGCCAGTGCCAAAAGTTTCTAGATGTCAAGGGCTTTTCAAAAAGTCCAAGATTGCTAAATTTGGCTAAGTGGTTGAAAAGATATGATGATTTGAAGTTGCAGGGACTTTTCTGCAAATCTGTCAAAAATCTACCGGGAGAAAAATTTGAATAAAAGGGATGGCCACGTGTCTGATCCTGATTGGATGCTACTGCTGACTGGACGCTGACTGGACGCTGACTGGGTTGTGCTGACTGGGTTAAGTGATTGGATCTGGGACGTTAGATCCAGATCCAACGGTGGCATACCCCTTCGTTAAGTGATCTGTTTGGGACCGCGCGATCAAGATCTAACGGCGAAGATTTGAAGAGAGGGAGCTAGGGTTACCTCCCGCCGGATTTCTTCGCCGGAAATGGAGTGGGCGGTGGCGCTGGCCTCGGGCGTCCACGACGGCGACGTTCCAGGGGGTTCCGAGGCCTAGGGAGGCGACGACGGGGTCTAGCACGGCTCGGGGAAGACTGTGGAGGCGATGGCGGGCTCGGGGATTCTCTCCTGCGACGGTGACTCACGGTCGGAGCTGCGCGGTCTCCGGCGAGATGCAGAACCACACGGCTGCGGCGATTCCCTGCACACAAACATACGGGAAAGGCATCAAGTGATGCACAAGCGCAAGGGGAATCGATGAGACCAGGAAACGACAGCGGGGACCTCGTGTACCAGCCGTAACCGGCGAAGATCAACGGCGGGTCAGAGCTTCTCCGGCGAGGAATTTCATCGGATTGGGGGCAGGAAATGGAATGCTTCAACAGAGGAAAAGGGAGAGCGGAGGTGCGACTAAATAAAGGTGGCCTCATTGCAATTAATGGTGGTTTAACACTCCTGCAATCAAGCGCAAAAATTTCGGGAAGAAACGGGCAGGTTCTGTTTTCTGAACGTTGAAGATGACGTGATGTCATCGCTGACATCATCAATTTTTTTTCTCTTTTTCCTGTTTTATCATTTATTTTATATCTTCTGTTTAAATAGTCCAATTAACATGAAACAAAATTCTAAATTCATATTATTTAAAATACTTTCTAACAGTACCATTTTTGTAAACTTTTAAACACATTTTTATTTTTGAAATTGGAATTTTGAAAATTCCCTAATAGTAACTTAATGTGATTTTTAATTTAGAAAATTATAAAATACAATTATTAGTCAAATATAATTTCAGTGGCTTTATAAAGATCAAATACTATTTTCCAAAACCATTTCAATTAGTTTTCATCTCTTTTATGTTTTGAAAATATAATTAATTCACTAATAGTACTTAATACAATTTTTAAAATATAAAAATAATAAAATGAGGTTTTTGATTAAATAAAATTTTAGAGACATTATACATGTCAAATACTATTTTTAGATGTCATTTTGAAACCATTTTCATATTTTATAATTTTAACATATCAGTGATTTACTAATAGTAACTTAATTCCATTTTAAAAATTTAGAAAATTATAAATTGATGTTATTGTCTAAATAAAAATCTCAGAGACATTTTACAAGTCATATATTATTTTTGGAAATCCATTTTTAAACCACTTTCACATTTTATAATTTTAGGAGTTGAAGGATCTACTAATAGTAACTTAATGGTATTTAATTAGTTCATATCAATTAATTAATATTGTTGATCAATAAAATTTAGAATAAAGCCACAAGTCATAATATTGTTTTCAAAACCTTTTGTTATGTTATTATCAAAGCATTGCATTTTATTTTCACACCTTTATGTTTAAAACTTGGAATAACAACTAAAGGTTAATATTAATAATTTTATTCTCCTCAAATACCTTTGAGGCTTAGAACTTTATTAAGGGTTATAAATCTTTGATTTTTGTTACCATAAAATATCTTTAATTTAATATTGGAGTTGTAAACATTTTAGTTAAAGGTTTGTTGATGAAAAGATATTCCCTTTATATAATTAAGAAATTTATTTTTGAATAAGGTTTTAGGGTTTAAGGAACAAGGGCATAATTGGATTTCTAATTCCAATAAACTTGGTATAGGACCTAATATTTCATTTGTGTCTGAGTTTTATTTGTTTTTGGTGATTGATATTGACATGAAAACAAAAGTTTCAATTTTTTGTGATTTTTGCATTTTCCAAAAATCAGGGATGTTACAGACTACCACCCTTAAAAGAAATCTCGTCCCGAGATTTGAGAAGGTTAGATAGAAAGATTTGGGTAACTAGATTCCAAAACAACTGGGTGGATACCACCCTTAAAAGAAGCTTTGGTGGGTAGTCTATTTTCATTAGATTAGAGTGTAGATGGATTCCAGATTGGCTTGAGTATAACTTTCCTTCATGGTAGAGTTGTAGACCAACATAGGTATGTTGAACTACCTTTGTCACTGAGGGGTCACTCTTTGGGTCAATCAAAAACCTTTGGTTCACTCTCAACTTGGTCTTTTGATATCCTTACAATCTTCCATCTTGTTGTTGTCATCCTTGAAGGCAAACATCATGCTATTTCTAAACAAACTCTCATGGTAGGAAAAACTTCCATTGCTTGATAGCTCCAAGGTTAGCTTGATCCTTATTAGGCAGTTGGCATTGATCATGGATGTGATTGTTCCTTCACACAGAAGAAAGAAATTTGATACTAGCATTCCTCAAATGGGATGGCTTGTGTATCAATAGGGTAAAGGTTGTATGATTCCAAATGGTTTTCGCTATGGTTGGTGAATGAGTATGGTGTTGGGTTTGGTCTAGTAGGGATGAGTAGAGATTTAGAAAGATGGCTAAGGAAGGTTCTTATCCAAAATAGCAGATCAAGGAAACTCATCTTACACACAACACATAACAAACAATCTTCACACCAAACAACAGGGTTTTATAAAACAACTAATATTGTCATACCACACTTATTGGTATGATCAATACTCTAACACATTAACGTTGTTCTAACAAAGTAACTATATTGGTGGTCTCATCTATATCTTCTTGAGTTTCTTCAAAAATCTTCTCTCAATATCTTGGGGTGTTCTTGATTGTTGTGAAGTCTAAGTTTTTCTTCAGATTCTTCAAAAATCTTGAGTGTAAGGCTTCATATGGTGAAAATACTTCTTGCACTTCATGGAAGGGTCATCAACAATCTTGCCTTGAGGGTATTCAAAAGGTAGGTCATCTAGAAAATTTTGAAGGTGAATAATAGATGAGAAGATATGAGAAGAATTAAGATGATTGTTTTGTTTCTAGAAAGTTTTGAACATAGAAATTTTCAATCCTAGAGTCTTTTCCAAACTTAGGGTCTCGAATTCTACAGGCAACACAATGCTCTGATACCATTTTGTAGCATCCCAACTTTTAATAAAGATGGAATACCTGTGTTATTGTGCTAGTCCCTGGATCAATTGCTAGCACCACAGTACAAAATGAAATATCATGCAAATGCATCAAATTCTATTACATCGCATGATCCAGTCTTTACAAAATAGTATTACAACTTGCATAGTCTTAGAAGACTAGCAGAAAACAAAGTATTACAGCGGAAAACATAGAACAACATTGAGCCCATCTTCTTCATGTGCCACAGGCAAAACATGTTGGCGATAGTCTCGAGATCCTAAACGAAATCCTCACTCGTCTTCAGAAATATCTGCAATATGGAATATGCAGCCACAAGGGAGTCAATACAATTTAATGTATTGGCAAGTAACACTATGGTGGATATAAATGGCAAGACTAATACTACATGCTTATTTGGCTGAGTGGAGTTTAGGCTAAGTTTGCATAAAGCCAGTTTTGTCCTATCTCTTTTGTAAAACAAACTTTTCTTTTCAAAGGGGTGGCAACATTGGATTTAGATCCAAGCACCACAATACTCTTCACTTGGTCAAAATTTTACTTATTGAAATTGGTGATGAGATTCTTCCGTCAATCCTTGTCCAGCTGCTCATAGTTGTCCATAACCGGGGACACGGCTAAGATCTTAGTTTGTTGACTCTGCAGAGGTTGTGCACTTTCACCCTTTGTCTTCAATTAGCCCAAACATCCTATACACCCGGAGTGCATCATGGAAAGGAGAGAATTGAGACGAGATCTTTCAGAAGAAGAATTCAAACCCACCGGCAAGACCCGTTCCACCTATAATTTTGCTACATCTGCTTGTCAAGCCTGGGCTGAACCCTCACAACTTAATTGATCAAGACAGAGCCCATATTGTCAAAAGGCTGCACGGGAAGCTACTAGATTTAGAGGGACATAGTAATCTCTTTGTTCCTGGGTGGCCATCCGCAAGTGACAACCTCAAGTGGAATAACCCTTAGACAAGGGCCCTGAGGAAACACTCAACATAACCCAGTCTTACCACTTCCACCCAGGTGGTTCATTCTTTAGTTATACTTAGGATTTTTCCTCAACATCTAGTAAAACAATTTGTAACATTGCATAGCACCTAGTAAATTCTAAGGCTATCAAAATAACAAGGTAAAAGGGATGGCTACACACTACTAGGATAATAGCATAGCATAGTATAACTTAGTAAAATTTCCTATCATGCATACTACTCAAAATCAACTAATGCATATAGAAAATAATGGGTAGTTGATGGTGTGTTACTTGCCTTGTTGAAGTTGGTGAAGATATTCACACTCTCTTCACAAAAGATCGTTGCTCTCCGTACAATCTATTCATTGAAAACACAAAACCAAATAAACAAGCATCCTAACAAACAAACATACAAGTGTATAAAACATACATAGCAACTAACATATCAAAAGGGGCTTGACCAAGTTGGTTAGGACAAGGTATAGGTTTGAGTTGAAAGATTCATTCTCTAGTGGTCTCATTCTTGTTAAGGAAATTCCAATGGTTTACTTGGGAAGGGCTAGGTTGAGTTTTGATGTGATCTAACTTTATTATAACCATACTTGTCGAGGAAGTTCCAAGAGTTCACTAAGAATAAACATATTACTTCTTCAACTAAAGTAATACATGCAAACACTTGGTCATATTCACCTTCAAAAATATTTGAGTGACTATGTTAGTATTTTCCATTGTGGCTAGGGTAGGTCTACTAACTTTATCATCAAAGGGAAAATATTACTAAGTCTTGGGTTTTCCATTTGGGTCAATGGTTGGACAAAATAACTTGTTATTCTTCAACTTGTATGGATTGCTTCTAGACTTCATGTGATTGCCTTCTTGAAGATCATCTTCATGCTTCTATTGTAGTCTTGTTCCTTGGATGGATTCTTCTCTTGGTCTTGATAAATTCTTCATGGCTTTGAATTCACTAATAGGTTTGGGTATGGTATGGGCACAAATACTACTAAGTTAATTTGAAAGAATTTAAGAAGGATAGAAAGAGAGAGGGAGATGCTTTCTTATGAATTTCTTCACACTTGTACTTCCTTGAGTTTCTTCTAGGTGTGGAGTACAAGTCTTTTCTTCAAAAATTTCTTCATTGATCCTCCTTGTATCTCTTCATGTTGCCACCAAGTTGAAAGTGAAGAAACTTCTATTTCTTGAGTCTTGTTTTCCATTTGCTAACTTGATGGATTCTTGAAGCAAGAATAGGGGAATTGGAGAAATAGATATAATACTAAATTTCACTACTTGGTACTATATGTAATTGACACATTCTAAGGACATGGCTTGGCTCCAAATGGACATAACATCAATGATAGAAAGAATAAAAACAAAAACTAAGGCATGATCAACTAGTGGTTCACTAACATGAAGTTTTTGTCCAACTTGCAAGGAAAGGGTTAAAGGTTGTCCAAAAGGTTTAGGTACTAATGTCTCTGGTTAAAGGTTACCAAAAGGAGCAATTTTGCTTAAGGGAACATATTCCAATTATTTAAAGAATTAATTCTATGCCAAAAATACTTAAACAGACAATTTAATTTTAAATTCAATTTTATTTTGATCAATAATTATTTTGGGACAGAGGTTATGGGAGTACACATCCTAAGGTTTCCAAATATATTTTATTTACAATTTTTGGGTTTCTAGAATTTGAATTATGTCAAATTTCATCAAACAAGCATATTTGAATTTGAACAAATTTAAGTTTGTCAACTTTGAATTTGGCCAGTGCCAAAAGTTTCTAGATGTCAAGGGCTTTTCAAAAAGTCCAAGATTGCTAAATTTGGCTAAGTGGTTGAAAAGATATGATGATTTGAAGTTGCAGGGACTTTTCTGCAAATCTGTCAAAAATCTACCGGGAGAAAAATTTGAATAAAAGGGATGGCCACGTGTCTGATCCTGATTGGATGCTACTGCTGACTGGACGCTGACTGGACGCTGACTGGGATGTGCTGACTGGGTTAAGTGATTGGATCTGGGACGTTAGATCCAGATCCAACGGTGGCATACCCCTTCGTTAAGTGATCTGTTTGGGACCGCGCGATCAAGATCTAACGGCGAAGATTTGAAGAGAGGGAGCTAGGGTTACCTCCCGCCGGATTTCTTCGCCGGAAATGGAGTGGGCGGTGGCGCTGGCCTCGGGCGTCCACGACGGCGACGTTCCAGGGGGTTCCGAGGCCTAGGGAGGCGACGACGGGGTCTAGCACGGCTCGGGGAAGACTGTGGAGGCGATGGCGGGCTCGGGGATTCTCTCCTGCGACGGTGACTCACGGTCGGAGCTGCGCGGTCTCCGGCGAGATGCAGAACCACACGGCTGCGGCGATTCCCTGCACACAAACATACGGGAAAGGCATCAAGTGATGCACAAGAGCAAGGGGAATCGATGAGACCAGGAAACGACAGCGGGGACCTCGTGTACCAGCCGTAACCGGCGAAGATCAACGGCGGGTCAGAGCTTCTCCGGCGAGGAATTTCATCGGATTGGGGGCAGGAAATGGAATGCTTCAACAGAGGAAAAGGGAGAGCGGAGGTGCGACTAAATAAAGGTGGCCTCATTGCAATTAATGGTGGTTTAACACTCCTGCAATCAAGCGCAAAAATTTCGGGAAGAAACGGGCAGGTTCTGTTTTCTGAACGTTGAAGATGACGTGATGTCATCGCTGACATCATCAATTTTTTTTCTCTTTTTCCTGTTTTATCATTTATTTTATATCTTCTGTTTAAATAGTCCAATTAACATGAAACAAAATTCTAAATTCATATTATTTAAAATACTTTCTAACAGTACCATTTTTGTAAACTTTTAAACACATTTTTATTTTTGAAATTGGAATTTTGAAAATTCCCTAATAGTAACTTAATGTGATTTTTAATTTAGAAAATTATAAAATACAATTATTAGTCAAATATAATTTCAGTGGCTTTATAAAGATCAAATACTATTTTCCAAAACCATTTCAATTAGTTTTCATCTCTTTTATGTTTTGAAAATATAATTAATTCACTAATAGTACTTAATACAATTTTTAAAATATAAAAATAATAAAATGAGGTTTTTGATTAAATAAAATTTTAGAGACATTATACATGTCAAATACTATTTTTAGATGTCATTTTGAAACCATTTTCATATTTTATAATTTTAACATATCAGTGATTTACTAATAGTAACTTAATTCCATTTTAAAAATTTAGAAAATTATAAATTGATGTTATTGTCTAAATAAAAATCTCAGAGACATTTTACAAGTCATATATTATTTTTGGAAATCCATTTTTAAACCACTTTCACATTTTATAATTTTAGGAGTTGAAGGATCTACTAATAGTAACTTAATGGTATTTAATTAGTTCATATCAATTAATTAATATTGTTGATCAATAAAATTTAGAATAAAGCCACAAGTCATAATATTGTTTTCAAAACCTTTTGTTATGTTATTATCAAAGCATTGCATTTTATTTTCACACCTTTATGTTTAAAACTTGGAATAACAACTAAAGGTTAATATTAATAATTTTATTCTCCTCAAATACCTTTGAGGCTTAGAACTTTATTAAGGGTTATAAATCTTTGATTTTTGTTACCATAAAATATCTTTAATTTAATATTGGAGTTGTAAACATTTTAGTTAAAGGTTTGTTGATGAAAAGATATTCCCTTTATATAATTAAGAAATTTATTTTTGAATAAGGTTTTAGGGTTTAAGGAACAAGGGCATAATTGGATTTCTAATTCCAATAAACTTGGTATAGGACCTAATATTTCATTTGTGTCTGAGTTTTATTTGTTTTTGGTGATTGATATTGACATGAAAACAAAAGTTTCAATTTTTTGTGATTTTTGCATTTTCCAAAAATCAGGGATGTTACATATTCACTTTGGAATAGTAAGTGAAGCCATCTTTTCTTGGTTTTGAGTGATTTGTGAGCGGCACCACAACCCATTAATTATTTTTGTTACTAACAAATTAATCATGAGTTCTCCTAGTGATGTTGATGTGCAGGGAAAAAGAAACCCGAGGACTTGGTGCAATGGAATGAATATGAAGCACTAAGGGATACTATGTACAAAAGGATTGCTACTGAAATTGACAAGAATGATGATACATTAAGAAAAGAAATGACTACTCTTGATTTGAAGATAGAGGCTGCTGCAACACAAGAATCTGTGGATGCTATTCAAGAGACTTTGAGAACATTGACACAACAAATGACAAATTTATCAACTCTAGTGGAACAACTACAACAAAGACCTCAAGTTATTGCTCCAATTGATGATGGGAGAGGAAATATCAATGGAGGTCGTGGAGGTTATGCAAGGAGAGTACCATTGGAAAATAATAGAGAGGATGATGGCTTGGGAAAACCAAAATTCTCTATCCCTAGTCTTGCTTGTGATTCTGAGGATGTGGAAGAGTACTTGATGTGGGAGCTAAAAATTGAGAAATTATGGAGACTTCATGAGTATCCCGAGGAGAGAAAGTGAAGCTTGCATCTTCTGGGTTTGATGGCTATGCTCTCTTGTGGTGGGATGGCATTAAACGATTGAGGGAAGAACAAGAACAACCAGAAGTGACTACATGGAGAGAGATGAAACAATTGCTAAGAGAAAGATTTGTTCCAAGGAATTATATTAGAACTCTCTATGACAAGCTACAACAATTGAAACAAGGTACAAAATCTGTGGATACTTATTACAAGGAGATGGAATTGATCCTTCAAAGGTCTCGGGTTAGAGAAGAGCCAGAGCAAACTATGCAAAGATTCTTGTCAGGATTGCAATTCAAAATAAAGAGCATTGTGAGGCATGTCCAATATAGTAATATGAGTGAATTGTTGCATCAAGCAAGGGAAGCTAAGAATAGGCTAAATGAGGAGGTACAAGTGAGTGCAAGGAGGAGTTTCTCATCTCAAAAATCTGTTTTATCACCACCTACACCTCCAATTGCTGTAACCCGTGGGAATTCAAGTACCAAACCTGAGACAAGCACCTCAAGTGCAAAGAAAACAACACCTTCTACTTCGGGTTCTAGTAGTGCTACACCTCCCACAAGAAATAGAGACGTGACATTCCATACATGTGAGGAAAAGGCCACTTTAAGAGGGATTGCCCAAACAAGAAAATCATGATTATTAATGCTGATGATGAGTATGAGACTGGAGATGATGCTGATCCTAATGAGGAGGATACATATGATGAGGATGGTCCTGTTGATTCTTATGCTACAAACTATCCAACCATTGTTTGCGCACAAGCTTTGAGTATTGTTCCTAGTGATGAGAGCCAAAGATGCAATCTGTTTCAAACCAACGCAATTGTTGGTCCTCAAATGGCTTGCAAGGTGATCATTGATGGAGGGAGTTGCAGAAATTTAGCAAGCAAGGATTTATGTGCAAAGCTAAGATTGAGATATATTCCACACCCACATCCATATTATATTCAATGGCTCAATGACAAGGAAGAAATCAGAGTATGCCAAATTGTGAGAGTGGAGTTTCAAATTGGACCATACAAGGATACAATTGAGTGTGATGTGGTTCCCATGTCTGTTTGTCACCTATTACTTGGGAGACCTTGGCAATTCGACAGGAAGGTTACACACAATGGGAGAGCAAACACATACCAATTGAGTTGGAATAATAAGGATATTATCTTGAGGCCTATGACACCACAATAGATTGTGAATGAGTCTAGACAAAAAGTTGAAGTGAATCTTGAGAAAGAAAGTGAGAGAGATGAGAAGAGAGAAAACACAAATTTGGTGGGTGAAAACAAACCTAGGTCGAGTGGTAAAAGTAAGGGAGTGAGCCTTTTTACAATGTTAGCCACCAAAGAAGACTTGAGAGAGTTTGGAGAGGATCCTAGCTTAGTACCTATAGTGCTCATGCACAAGGGGGAAATTTTAGTTTCTAATGACATGACTCCTCTTTCTGTTGGTGTTTCTAATGTTTTGCAGGAGTTTGATGACGTTTTTCCAGAAGAAGTGCCCTCGGGATTGCAAACATTGAGAGAGATTGAACACCAAATTGATTTAATTCCTGGATCATCATTGCCAAACTGAGCTTCCTATAGGACAAATCCCCAAGAAACAAAGGAAATTCAGAAACAAGTACAAGAGCTTCTTGACAAAGGTTATATTCCAATAAGCCTATCTCCTTGTGTTGTTCCTGATATTTTAGTTCCTAAGAAAGATGGTACATGGCGCATGTGTGTAGATTGTAGAGCAATTAACAACATCACTATTCGTTATCGTCATCCTATACCACGTTTGGAAGACATGTTAGATGAATTAAGTGGTGTTGTTGTTTTCTCTAAAATTGATTTGCGTAGTGGTTATCATCAAATTAGGATGAAAGAGGGGGATGAGGGGAAAACAGCCTTTAAAACAAAATTTGGTTTATATGAGTGGTTAGTAATGCCTTTTCGATTAACTAATGCACCTAGTACTTTCATGAGATTAATGAACCATGTTTTGAGAGATTTTATTGGCAAATTTGTGGTTGTTTACTTTGATGATATTCTCATATATAGCCACAATGAACATGAACACATTGATCATATTAGACAAGTCTTGCATGTGCTAAGAGAAAATAAATTGTATGGAAATTTAGAGAAGTGCACTTTTTGCAAAGATAAGGTCATATTTCTTGGATATGTTGTTTCTAAACATGGGATAGAAGTGGATGAATCTAAAATTGAAGCAATTAAAAATTGGCCAATTCCCATGAATGTGAGTCAAGTAAGAAGTTTTAATGGACTAGCTAGATTTTATAGTAGATTTGTGAAAGATTTGTGTACTATTGTTGCCCCTTTAAATGATTTGACTAAGAAAGGTGTGAATTTCGAGTGGGGGGTTGCTCAAGATATTGCTTTTGATACTTTTAAAAATAAGTTGATTTCAGCCCCATTATTAATGCTACCAAATTTTAATAAACAATTTGAGATTGAATGTGATGCTAGTGGCATAGGTATTGGAGGTGTACTAATGCAAGATAAGAAGCCAATTGCTTATTTTTCTGAAAAATTACATGGAGCACAATTGAATTATTCTGTCTATGATAAAGAATGGTATGCACTTGTTAGAGTTCTTGAAGTTTGGAAACATTATTTGTGGCCAAAAGAATTTATTATACATTCTGATCATGAGGCATTGAAATTTTTGAAGAACCAATCCAATCTTAATAAGAGACATGCTAAATGGGTAGAATTTATTGAATCTTTCCCATACATTATTAAACATAAGAAAGGATTAGATAATGTGGTTGTTGATGCTTTGTCTAGAAAAAATATGCTACTCACTAAATTAGATGTTCAAGTTTCGGGTTTGGAAGAATTAAAACCACTATATGTTGAAGATAAAGAATTTTCTACACCTTATGCTAAATGTTCTAATGTAAAGGCTTGGGATAAGTATCATCTACATGATGGATTTTTGTTTAGGGCTAACAAATTATGTATTCCCGAGTGTTCTTTGCGTTTGATTTTATTGCAGGAATCTCATAGTGGTGGATTAATGGGACACTTTGGACGTGAGAAAACATTGCTTATGTTGGCTGAATTTTTTTATTGGGCACATATGAGGAGAGATGTTTATAGATTTGTGCAAAGGTGCATCACTTGCAATAAAGCCAAGTCCAAATTGAAGCCCCATGGATTGTATACTCCATTTCCTACACCAACTACACCATGGGAAGATATAAGTATGGATTTTGTGCTAGGCTTGCCAAGAACAAAAAGGGTACATGACTCAATATTTGTGGTAGTGGACAGATTCTCTAAGATGTCACACTTTATTGCTTGCCACAAGAGTGATGATGCTTCCCACATTGCTAATCTCTTGTTTAGAGAGATAGTAAGATTGCATGGAGTACCAAGGACTATTGTTTCTCATAGATCTGTGAAGCTTATGAGCTACTTTTGGAAGACACTATGGGGGAAGCTAGGAACAAAATTGCTATTTTCAACAACATGTCACCCCCAAACAGATGGACAAACCGAGGTGGTTAATAGGACATTGTCAACATTATTGAGAGCCATGATCAAGAAAAATTTGAAGGAGTGGGAGGATTGTTTGCCACATGTAGAATTTGCATATAATAGAGTTGTGCATTCAACTACTCAGCTTTGCCCATTTGAGGTGGTTTATGGATTCAAACCCACTACACTACTTGATTTGCTACCACTTCCTATTCAAGAGAGAACAAATATGGAGGCATCAAAGAGAGCTGATTTTGTGAACAAAATACATGAGAAGACAATGTATGCTATAGAGAAGAAAGGGAAGTATGTTTCTCAAAGAATAAATAAGAAGATAAAGGAGGTTGTTTTTCAAGAAGGAGATTTGGTATGGGTACACTTTCGGAAGGACAGAATTCCTAAGCTTAGAAAGTCCAAGTTATTGCCTCGAGGTGCTGGTCCTTATAAAGTGATTGCCAAGATAAATGACAATACTTACAAGATAGACCTTCCAATTGATGAGTTTGGAGTGAGTAATTCCTTCAATGTTGCTGATTTGACACCATATCATGGAGAGAACCTTGATGTGGACTTCAAGGCTTTTCAGGAGCGGGAGGATGATGAGGACATCCCTAGTACATTGCCACTTAAACAAGATGAAGTGATACTTGGGCAAGGACCAAGCTACTAGAACAACAGGTGAATTCACTTCTCATAGATTATGATGTTTGTGATAATGAGAATGTTATACTGCCTAAGTCTATGCATTTATGTGTGATCAGGTTTATTGATAACACAAAAATGGTGGAAGAAAACAACCAAGAGGAGCTGGAAAACAACATGGAGATGCTGGAAAACAAGATTACAAGTGGTGAAAACAAATGTACCATGGTGAAAACAAGATTACAAGATGGTGAAAACAAGACTACCATGGTGAAAACAAATGTACAAGATGGTGAAAACAATCATGCAAGTGTGGAAAAAATTACTAGTTTGTTATTCCACACTTAGGGAGATGGAAAACATGAGGAGGGTGCCCCATTGAATATCAATGCGCCATACAGAAATCCTACTTTGAGTAGGTATGGTTTGTATACCATATTTGGCCGCACCCCCTAAAGTGGGTCGGTTTGTATCCTCTCTTAGAGTCCAATTAGGAGTCCTAGTCCTAGGGGGATTGTTGCTTGCGCAAGGAAACCCTTGTGGCCGCACCCCTCTCCCTTATATACTCCCTTCCTGCGAGTTGAGGAGGTAGATCCAGTTTAAACCAAATACAAAAACCGTAGCCTCTAGTTTGTATTGCTGCCAAGCACACTACTTGAAGTTTACCATTGCAAAGTTGCGTGATATCTTGTTATTCCATTGGGAACAGGGGATACAGGACCACTTGTGATCTTTGATTACTTGTGCAAGAGTGTGTAGTTGAGAATATCCAAAGGGCTTGATTGTTGTTGCATCTGGCAACAGGGGTCAGTCGAGTGAGAGGTCTTAGTGTAAAACTTGTTATCAAAAAATCCAGAAAATCCACAAAAAGAGAGAGAAGCTCATTGAGAAGATTGGGCCACCCCATATCAAGTAGTGCTCAACGTTTTGTACAGGAACGACACGAGCATATCTGCCGTCGGTGCCGCCGACCAGGAAACCTGCCGCGAGAGACCCTCGCCGGCGACGCAAACTGAGAATGATGATATGGGTCATATAGAAGATCTGGGAGGAGCAGGCGCCATGGGAATAGGAATGAAATCTCGAAGCGGAGCTCGAGTAGCGCCAAGCTAGCGTCCATGGCAACAATAGAAATCTGTGGCAGCCAAGATCCATTATGGTGGGCTCTGTAATTTTATTTCTAACATGAACCAAACAAGTTTTTGGTTTTACCCCATCCCTTTTGCATTAACGGTGTTTCAATACCATTTACGTTTGCGTTTACAGAATCAAACCATTTCAATACCATTTACGTTTGCGTTTACAGAATCAAACCAGACACGTAGTGATATTAATTGATCGGTTTTGATGATTCTCACATGCTCTCACTGTCGATCTGTCATACTCCATGTGTGGAGAATACGGGTATCAATCGTATCCGGGCTTGGGAATGCGACGCTGGGTCTAAATCAGGTGTCACCGCAGCATTGAGACAGTTTTAGGCTCTGTTTGTTTGGTCTTCTGCTTCTGCTTTTAGAGTCTAAAATTAGAAGTCCAAACAAACTGATACAAGTAGAAAAGCACCGCCAAGAAGTGCGGTTGGAAAAATACACTTGTTTGACGAAGGACCGTGGAAGCAGGTCGGGAGCTGCTTCCCGCAGCTTCTGCTTACGCTATCGAATCGTTTTTCCTCGTTGGGCATTTTCATCCTCAAAATTACTAGCATATTGCCACCGTGAGACGTACGATCCCTTTCCTTTCTTGACTTTTCCTTCACGTGCATGCTCATTCCTTACTTTTCTTCTTTTTTTGGTATTGACCGTACTATCGCTTCTCACTCTTATGTGCATGTACGTCAGTAGGTGGTGTAAAAATGACATGCTCCATCAGATACAAATATATTTTAATTCAAAATAATTTGTGCATGGAATATTACGCGTCGACAAGTAGGATCCATTCCCATGATCGGTTTCGAGTTTGGTGGATTGTATATTCTTAATTCCGGACCGAAGATTGTATCAGTTTTTGACGAATTTTGTCAAATTCGTTGAACTCGATCAGTTGACCATTTGAAATTTTCTTTCACAAATAGATCGATCAGGCTATTTTCACAACTTTCGTGTTGTAAGTTTTTTGTTTCATCATACATATATAAATAAATATGTATGGATGTTAAGTCTTTTGCTGGGACCTTAGTAGCCACACGGCATCGCGTTACTCCGTTGTCCCGCTTACCAGTAATGCAATGTTTGTAAAATCACTAGCTTTAAAAGCGCGGGTTGCCGCGCACCACATGTTGATACTAAATTATTTAGCCCGTAATTCTCATGTACTGTACACATTAATAAGAACATAGCTAATATCTTAAAGCATGACTTATAGATCTATGTACAGATAGGTAGTCGCACAGATAGACAGATGGAGCTACTATTAATAGTATTTATAGCACAGGTTACAATACGAAGTTACTTACAAAAGGGTGAATATAGGAAAAAAATAACACCTAGCACTAACAGAAACAACACCTGATTTACAAAAGGGTAAATAAAGGGAAAAATAACACTTAGCACTAACAGAACAACTCCTGGAAACAAGGCTTTCAAACAAACCGCTTGCCATGAAACGATCAAGCTATCAATGGAAGTATTTCTCAGTTTAGCCAAGTGCTTCAATGCACAATCTGACCCAGATTACATTTTCAGTGTCCATGTGTGACGAGCTAGGCTGTCCTTGAAATTCTCTATAATCTTGAAGATCGGAGATAAAGCATATGATTAGTGGCCTCCCTCGGTACTACTTGACTGAAAAAATATCTGAGATCAATAAATGATGCCATGTAAAATGAAAGGTTGAGAAAACTATATCGAGAAAACTTATCAAGGTTGCAAGCACATTTCTAATAGAAAAGGCAGTAACAACACATGCAATAAATATTCATAAAAACAAATTGAGGACAAAGGCAAGTAAAGGTGTCAACTACCACAGTAAAAAATAGAGGGAGAGTACTCGTAATGATGAGGAACAGTCCTTAGAAAATATTATTTCTGAAATTTGTGTTGCATTTTTGTCCCTTTGTTTATTAGTGACAATAAGGAGTTCACATATACATTAGGTAAAGTTAGTCGCCAAATTTATGTTTCACTTGAGGACCACATCAGTTGCATTGATGATGAAAAGAATATACATCAATTTAACCGAATCGAAGTAGAAAGAAACATAATTTCAAAAGAGGTGAGAAACTACCTTGTCAAGACATGACACCACTCCCACTCACGCTTGTTAATTGAAGAAGCATCATCTCAGTAGCTAGCAAAATAGAAAGAAAGAACTTGATTCGATCAGAGCTAGGCGGCTCGATCGGTCTTTTCATCAAAATAGAAACAAATAACTTAATTCGATCAGAGCTAAATACCGAATAAGACAACCACCTATCTAGTAGAAAATTCCAAAGAAAATTTGCCAGGTTAGTAGTTTATCCTTGCTATAGAAAGTATCAGAGGTCACATGGAACTCATATCATAGCAGATTGGAAGGCATGTATTGACCTTAGGTGAAGGATTCAACTTAATATTTTCATAATTGAATGTTGTGGAACCCTACCAGTTTCCTCCAATCAACATTTATGCTCTAAAAATAGGCAAAGCCTAATGCAATTTGGTCTTTCCTGCAATATAAGAACAATTCACGAGTTAAAACTGATTTTGCCTCGTCGGATGAGCTCATACTCTCAGACACATTATTTTAAGTGGAAATAATTATAAACTAACATAATAAATTCTCACTTTTGTACAGTCCAGAAAAACGATATGGTGCCGCCTTACTAACCTCACAGCAAGAAAAAAATGAACTGATATTTTCACAATAGGCACGTAGAACTGAAAGGCACGTCCATGCGGTCAAGTATTTAAAAATTAGGTGGCAAAATGATGCATGGATTGAACTCTTCCTCAAAATAACATATGGAGTAAACTACAACATGCATTCAAGCCTATGCTTATTTAGGATATTGTTAGTCAAAACATTAACAAATAATTTTGTGGAATATGGCAAAACAGATAAGATGATATATGAATAGATGCACACCAACATGTCTAGCAAAACTGAAAAATAAATCATCTCGATTCATACAGATTAGGTATGAACCATATACATATATCTCCTATATATGTAAATATAAGTATAGATACAAAAATAATCTTAGAGAGTCAGCCAACAATCGCAGATAACCAAAAAGATGATTTTCTGACACAGAAATCCCGTAATATGAGACGAAAAGAAGGTCGGACAGATTATTCAATTTTTTTAATCAAAGTAGCATGGTGCCTGCTGTGAAAACGAAATAACTGAATTCCATACAAACCTAAAAGATTATTTACATGTCCCCTAAAGGCACTGTCCAATTAACACCAGCATTAGAGGTTGCATACATAAATTGGCAAGTACATTGCAACCATGCTATTCTTCCTGCCCCTTCCGCTGACTGTTTGATCCAAATCCCACATAGTGTTAATTATGTGCTCTATGAATGGCATACATGGTTATAGAATTAGGCATGGAACGAAAGCTGGAGGTCATTACCTCGACACCGGACATGTGATCTCTGAGGAATGCGTAGGAGTTTTTGTCATAAGGTTGAGATCTCCTTGTAGTTTTACTAACGCGGAGGAGGAGGAGGAGGAGGAGGAGGAGGAGGAGAGGCGGGAGTGGGAGGGCACGAAGGGACGGATCGCGGGAGAGACGACGCGTTGTGGCGGCTAGGGTTTCTACCCGGGGGCCTTTTCATCTGAGGCTGTGAAAGTAACTTGCGGTTAGGATGCGCTAGGAGGCTCGATCGAACGGACCAAATTTCAACCGCTCTGAGAAGTGCCCCAACAAGGGCAAGGATGCTATCTTTAGATAAGTCATAAGCCATGAGCTATAAGCCATAAGCTAAAAAGGGAAAAGCCATAAGATATAAGCTATGAGCCATAAGCCATAAGCCAAAAGCCTAATAAATAAGTCGTAAATTATTTTGGTAACTAAATTGTTTACATTTATTTTAGAGAAAAGGTAAAATTGAGTTAATTCAAGTCTTAAGCATGGAAATTATGTTAAAAGAGGCCAGAATTAGCTAGTTCGTTTCGAATCAGCATTTATACAACTTCTTCGGCATTCAAGGGTATTTCAGACATTTCATCATTCAAACAAGCAGGCAACACTCATCAACAACACTTCTACCAAACATCAAATCTTGTTCTGACAGCTGCTTTCTAACAGCTCACTAGCTACAGCTGCTTCTCAGCAGCAGTCCAAACAAACAAACCCTTAGGCGGCACCTGGACATCCATGTGCGGACTAGTTCTCGTATGCCGCTAGGAGCGAACAGAGTGGCTGACGCAAGCACACTAGAGGTAAAGAAAACGGTAAGCACGTGTGCAGTGTGATTAAAAAGTGAGGTCTATACGGTGGAGCACATGTGACTAAGAATAAGATTCCTGGTCATAGGACTAGGGCTAGACACGGGTGTCTAAGGAATTAAAAATTCCATCTTTCAATCTGTTTGGGCTAGTACGGAAGGAGAGATAGATGATGATAAAAGTGGAGCAGTCTGGGTCCACTAGGTGGTACTAACCGGTGGAGGAGATATATTTTCTTAGACTCAAATTCACTTTATGTCTTAGACCGACCTCAATGCTGCACACGCTCTTAGACTAGTCACAATGGGGAGTATCATATACTAGTATCATGCATATGATACTAGGCTATGTTACCACTTCCTCAATGCATAGTAACATATTTGTGGTATCATATACTAGTATATTTATTAGCTTATAGACTCATCTTGTCTTGGAAATCGTTATGTTACGGTATCTACCTATGATACCACTAACACCTCTCTCCTCATTAAATGAGTGTCACATCATTTTTTTTGCCTATGTGGCACTTATGATACCACCTATGTTACTCCCATTGTGGCTGGTCTTAAGGACTATGATTTGGTAGTAACATAGACAACACAACTTTTTCATATTCCAACATTCCATTAATTTTCTCCACACATGTCCTCCCGGCCCGGATAAAACAAAATCCACAATTCTCTTCTTCCGACCACCAACAAAACCGCAATTCACTAACCTTGCCTTTAGCAAACTTCAGGACCGATACCTCTTGCAGCTTGAATCATCTCAGGGCATCCGCAATGTATAAGTGAGGTTTCGCCATAAAATGGGTCCCACTTACCTTATGGGATTCATATATAAGGTGAACTTAAGCCATAAGTTGGGACCCACATGTCTTATCATACTACTACATGCAAGAGACAGAGAAGAGAAGATATTATTTTTCTATTACTTATGGATCACAAGCTTGAGGTGCACCTTAAGCTTATGGATGACCTTATTTTTCTCCATAATGTATAAGGTGTACTTTGCAACATGCCACGTAGGACTTAAGGTGTGGTTTTTCTCACATTGCAGATGCCATTATAACACATAATAAACCTTGATGAACTGGGTAGAATAATTACTTGCAATCAAACTTGATGGCGCTGGTGACGTGAGTCCGTCCACAAACATAGTAACAGAGGTCACTGCGGTAGGATGTTGGACTAAAGCTGACTGGCATATATGTACTCTGATAGTGTAATAAGACATAAAATCCTAGTCATAATCTATTTCAAGGGTTTGGCATCAGCACGTCATTTGGCACCCTCCTGCAGGAAAACATCTGGGACAGAGGCCGCATCCAGCTCATAGAAACCATGGAGCTTGCCGCCTCTTTCTTCTGTCAGACGGAACGAGGGTACGCGGTGAGAGAACTTCAGATTCTCCCTTGTAGGTATCTCCACAACACTCTTCCGCTTGCGAGGCTTGAACACCGCAATGTAACCTTTGACTTGAGTCAGAAGAGAAATTTTTGTGCTACCTTCAGTGCGTTCAATGATCTCGCCGATAGCAAATTCACAAGCATCAGGGCTCGAGGGAATCCAGTCAGGTGTCCAGTTCATGTAGATGGCCCAAATATCGCCTACTTGCGGAAGAATTTCAATCTGCAAAGTTGAGTCATGTTGCCCAGTACATACCAAATGAGAGAAAGTGTCATTTGTTTCGTACTTGGTATTCCAGTTCCGAATTTTAAATTTACCACAGCTGACAGGCATATCCTCCTCCAACCACCGTTTCTCCTGCTCCAACTGAGGACAAGCTTCAAGCCAGGTCAAATACACTTTGAAAGGTTCCAGCTCGACTTTGCTTATCCAGCCATAAAACTTAGGCATGTTGTCAACATCACTGTATAAAGCCCATATTTGTCCACGTTCAAACTTCTCACGTGAACGGCATTCTTCGAAATTATGAAATTCAGAATCAGGATATGTACAGATACTTTGGGAGGGGCAATTTTGCTGAGAGGTGTCACCTAAAGCATTAGAACCATGGGGAATTTTCTGCAAGCATGTGTTTTTCTCAAAAGAAATATCTTCATGTTTCCCTCTTCTGACTGGACTATCGGTGCTCAAATCAATGAATGCACGGCCCTCTTTCTTGTCAGGAGACATGCAAGAGCCCCTAGTGCTCAAATCAATGAATGTGCTGTCCTCTTTCTTGTCAGGAGACATGCGAGAGTCAAGAGTAACAGAAGAAAATGCTGCATCCAGGTCCACGGGAAGACATGCAGGGTCAAGTTCCAGAAACCCTCCTGGGACACCAACTTTCTCATTCCCATTTGTCCTATAAAACGGGATACTGTGAGAAAAACGAAGTAGCTCACTTGATGCTACCACAATTTCCGATTTATCCTTGGCTGTTGCAAATAAACTGACAAAGCCTTTAATCCTGACCAATGGGGCAATAGTAACTCCAGCACTAACCGAGAAATTTGACAGGACTTCAACGACTTCATATTCATAGGATCTATGGTTATCTGCATCTGATACCCACTGCATGCTCCATCCCTTATAAAGAGCCCATACTTCACCCTTAATCGGTTGTATTTCATAGTTCCTTCTTTTACCTTTTGTCCATGGAGCAATATGCGAAAACATGAGCCTGTCTTGTGATATCTCTGTTTTTCCTAAGCTAAAGCTTCCACAAGCAATAGGCAGTTCTTCATCGGTCCATTTATCTTCTGATTCATTTGTTGCAACGTGCTCCAGCCAAGTGAGATGGACTTTAAAGTTGGAGGCATCAAGCTTTTTTATTCTAGCATAATATCTTGGCATGCCATCAAGGTTATCATAAAGGGCCCAGATCTGACCAACTGCAAACAGATTAACATCCCTCAATTTCTCAAAATCATAAAAATCTGCATCAGGGAAAGAAAGCTTCTCAGAATAGCAAGGTTGATCCTGACCAACAGTATCTGTAACTTCTGCCTCCATATTGTCCTGATCACCTATATCTGTAGTTTTAGCTTTCTCTTGGATGCCTACTTTGCTGAACACGGCAGATGGAACTGATTTCCTCTCAGCATTCTCATCAAAGATTTGCTTCAAATTCAAGTCGGCGCTAGATGGAAAATCATTCTTCCTTTGCTTCTTTTTACTGTTAGAGTTCAGGCTACTGCTGCCATCAGCATCTTGCTTTCTCCTAGATGATCTCCGGGTACTGGGGGATTCTGCAGCATTTCGACCTGTAGATACATCTTTTTTATTCTTTGTATCAACAGCATTTCGCGCTGGCAGTTCAACATTCCCCCTCTTAATATCTGACTGGTTAGCTTCCTTCTCACCACCAACACTGCCATGCCCTTCCATATCGCATTGTGCCACATTTATCCTTGCTTTCATATATGAGTTTGCCGCTGTAGAAGAAAGCTTAACAGGACCTGGAACATTCGTAGCATTTGGAGCTGCAGATGCATCTTCTGTGCATGACTTCTGCCTCCCAATGATGTCTGGATTAGCAGGATCTGGTATTGACCATCCACCCATACGCTCATTTGCAGTCGGTTTTACAGAAGGTTTGTCTTTATTCATCGCTGAAAATTGACTTTCACCCCTTGCTGTTCTTGACTGATTAGCTTTCTCATCAAAGCTTGGAGTGCTAAACCCTTTCGTGTATTCATTACATCGGGCCACATTCATCCTTGGCTTCACATCTGTGGTCCCCTGTGCAGAAGAAAGCTTCACAGGGCGGCCTTGTTGGCTTGGAAACGTCTTTCCTGGAACTTGAGAACTAGTGGATACATTGGATGAAGTTGACATGTACTGTTCCTCTAACTTGTATGTAAAGAAATCATTTCCACAGTTCAGACATCTGATCAGAGTATTTAGGACACGGATGTGGTACTGATACCGCATCTGACAGTGGGAGCATATGGTCCAAAAAGCCAGTACATATCCAGGAACATTCCATTTACTTGCGTCACTTTTCTTTTGTTGCTGTGTAGCTTGCTTTGGCACTTTTCTGGAAGCATTCTGCCTTCTAATGTCATATTGAGATCGTGTTGTTTGATCACACAATATATTACGAGCATCACCTATCAACTTGAAAGCATCTTCAGCTCCATGAAAACAGTTTTTATCTGGATGGAGTAAAAAGGCAAGCCTGCGGTATTGCTTTATTATGCTAGCATGATCTGCTGTTGGCTCTACTTGAAGGATTGCATACCAGTCCTTCTCTCCATTCATCCTTGCCTCTGCTGCACAATGTACATTGCAGACATTTAGCACCTGGGATATATTCTCGAGCTCGGGAAATAGCATTTGAGCTTTAAGTGCAATCTTTTGGGCACCACCGAAGTCTTTATTTCCCAACTTTCTTACAGCGATTTCCCTAGCCCTCAATGCCTCTTCTCTGTTGCACTCCATGATCTCTGCCAGAAAATACACAGAAGCCCTTGCACGAAGTCGTGAAGTGTTATCCACTATAAATGATTATCCTCTGACTCAAGCTTTACAGCTAGTAACAGATGCACACATCTGGACCAACTTCTCAAACATATGACAATGAACCTTGACAGGATCCGTCCCTGAAAAATTAAAAAGGAAATAATAGTTCTTAGTAACTAAATATTTAGCGCCTGAAAACAAACACAATTGTGCGTTCACAAAGAGTCAAGATTGCTTAATTGCAAAATCTAGTACATGAGATCACATCTGATATATCCCCTCCATTCGTAGATAAATGGATTCCTAGAAAGTGTGCAGCCATTTTATTTTAAATTCGTAGTAGTACTCCCTCCGTCTCATATTAATTGTCTCAAAGTTGGACAAAAGTGGATGTATCTAGCATATTTTAGTGTTAGATACATCTACGTTTGTCATACTTTCAGACAATTAATATGGAACGGAGGGAGTATATAAATTAAAGTTGGATTGGTAAGATGAAAATAGCAACATTAGATTTGTCATGAAAATACCTTCATCGTATAAATCTACACAATTTTATCCTAACATACACAGACAAAATTTGGTGGTCAAAGATACATATTCAAGGCTGGGTCAGTGGTAAAGCATCGTCTATTCTGTGACATGTCAACAACCAACGACATGCCACAGAGACACTACAGATAAAACAAGACACGTGGACAAGATTGATTGGCGGAAAAAAATCAGATGTCTGCACTCATTATTCATAATCCTCTACGAAACTGTTTATGCAGTACGGTCAATACCGTAGTTTGCTATCACCAAACAAATGGCTTGCAGCATTGTAGTGGCAGCTCATCAATGTACAACACCAGTTAGTAAAATTGGTATTGTGTGCGATTTACTGACGGAAAATGACTGGAAAGGGGCATAAGGTACTTGAAACAAATAGAAAAATAAGGGACTGTCTAGTTGACAGCTAGCTGTTTTTCATTTGGGACACAGACATTTTTTTGGCCAATCAGAATGCGTCGTTAGTTTGAGTCGTCATTATTCGCTAACTGGAAGATAGAAACGATTGAGGCCCGGGTGTCTTAATGGGTTGTATTTTTTTTATTCCGGACCCAAACCCAGCATACAGAAAAGCCTGGTGGTTTTGGGTGTAGTCGTTGAGAATTTAGGCTGGAAGACCAGCGGCCTCTTTATCTTTGGGAAACCATATTATTATCGGCTCCCATTCGCGGTGGTTAGTGCTGTGCAGGGGCGGAGACAAGAGGGGGCTAGCAGGGGCTAGACCCCCCCTAATGTTCGGCCCCCCAATAATTATTTAGTATACTGTATTGTACCATACCAAGTAATTAGGATTAGTGCTAGGCCATTACGTACAGAAACATAAATGTATCTCCCTATGATATTCGAGACCAAGCCCAAGAGGCCAATACCAGCCCATTAAGATCAATCAGTAGCGAGACATAACACAACTGAGCTATCGGCTATCTTCTAGGGGCCTTGGATTGACATGATACAACTGAAGCCTCTAACGTCCACTCAAGCTAGGGCATGGCAAGCAGGCGCCGCCTCTCTCCTCCCGAGGGGTCAGACCAGATGCATCCCGACCGTCGGTGATGGACGTGGCCAGCGGCTGTAGCTACCGCCTGCCGCGCGTGACTATTCCATCTCCATCTTCCGAACGGCGAACGCAGCACAGCTCAGGTACATGATTCGTTTAACTACTCCTACTCCATTGCAAATTATTGCATATACTGCCTCGTTCTCCATATGTGAAATTGCATTACGCAAAATTTTAATGGAAGATCAAATTATCTATTTTACAGAAAGAAATTTGGAGACAAATTTTTTGGTAGTACAAAATAATTTACAATGAGAATAAACTGCTGCAAAAATTTCACAATATGTCTAGTGGATCTATGGCTATGCAGGTTCCTTCAGATGCAAAGCCTATATTACCATAACTTGAGCGATGAATTGATGCTATATTTAAAAATCGATATATATTGTGTGACATTGCTTGACTGATTTTTTTTCTTCGCCCCCCCTCGTACTCAAATCCTGGCTCCGCCCATGGTGCTGTGTGAGTGGCGACAAAAAAAGTCTTGTTTGCACCGTTGCTCGTTTGCTTGCAAGAAAGAGGTGACATGCGCAGAGATAATGCCATGGACAAAGAGACAGGAGAAGCACCATATTCAGGAAGAAGTCATAAAACAGGGTGTGAAGAACCACATAGATTGGAGAAATTTGTCAACTATACTCCCAGTCCCAGGTTAGTCACCATTCCCTGGGAGAAAACAGAATCCACATGCTACATTCTGAAGAGTCAAGTAAACTAGGTAGAGAAAATTGTACGGAGTATTCTTCATATCTGTAAAATGGTCTTTTGTTCTAGAAAAAGAGCTTATCAGCTTATACACTGAAACTTAGGCAAAAAAGCAGACATAGTGCTACATTCATCACATGAGTTCAGATAAAAATTACAAAAAACATAAAACCTAAGATGAGGCAACATAGAGACTACCATTTCACTGAAGACCTTATTGCTATTGGTTGTGACATGAAACCCAGGCATGGAAAGCTAGCAGAAAACAACATGACACAGAGTGTAGTGATTGGAGAGCCGTGGATCATCTGACACAACATCTAAAGCGATAGACATAGCGTTGGTTTTCTTTTAAGTAGAATGTGATTAGGACATCCTGTCCAAAGGATAGACAGGCGACATTCAGATCAGCCCTTTAAACAAACTTCTTCAAACCTTCCTTGAAGTAGATTCGCCCATCGGTTTAAGTGTTCTACTCATTTTTTGTGTAATGACGGTCCCCAAGCGTGAGTGCTGCCGATCTGCACTCTGGGGCTTCCATTTTTATACTACTGAGAAAATCTAAGACTAAGAGAGACATGTGTAGGTTTACCAACAGGGCAAAAAAGACGCTGCACGAGAACAAAAGAATAATGCTGGGAAAACACACACAAAATAAAGGAAAAACAGGAGGTTTTCTTCATGAATATCAATCATCTAGAATTTAATAAGCAAAACACACTTTTTATATGAACATTTCTGAGATTATTTACTAGATAAATCCTAAAAGATTTATATTTCAATACTGTACGATAACCTTTGATCCTCAAAAAGCCAAAAACATGCATACACAAGCAGTTTTCAAACTCAGAAAAAAAGAAGATTAGGCCAAAAATGATGGCACACGAACTGATAAAAACACAGTAACTGAGAAAATGAATTCAAATTGAAAATGACAAAGAAAATGACTTCAGACTGAAAATAAGATAAATGACAAACTGAAAATGAGATACAAAGCAAGAGTGACTTCAAGCAAAGAGCAAAATTGAAAATGACAAATAGAATGACTGCAAATGTGACAAAAGTAAGTAAGAAAATGACTTCAAAGATGGCACACAAACTGATAAAAATTGAAAATGACAAAGAAAATAACTTCAAACCTGACAAAAATAAGACAAATGACAAACTAAAGATGAGATACAAAGCAAGAGCAACCTCAAGCAAAGAGCGAATTGAAAATGACAAAGAGAATGGCTTCAAATGTGACAAAAATAACAAAGAAAATGAATTCAAAGATGGCACACGAACTGATAAAAATTGAAAATGACAAAGAAAATGACTTCAAACCTGACAAAATAAGACAAATGACAAACTAAAAATGAGATACAAAAAGAGAAACTGCAAGCAAAAAGCGAAATTGAAAATGACAAAGAGAATGACTTCAAATACTCCCCCCGTCTCAAAATAATTGTGGTTGAAATGGGTTGAAATACTTGAATATATCTAGATACATGCATCTCAATGACAATTATTTTGAGACGGAGGGAGTATGACAAAAATAGCATGGAAATGACTTCAAAATGGCACACGAACTGATAAAAATTGAAAATGACAAATAAAATGACTTTAAACCTAAATGAAAAACTAAAATGGGATACAGAGCAAGAGGGACTTCGAGCAACGAGAAAAATTGAAGATGAAAAAGAGAATGACTTCAATATGACGAAAATAACATAACTGACAAACTTAAAATAAGAAACACAGAAAAAGGAACTTCAGTTTTGACTAAAATAAGAAGAATGACATAATGAAAATGACATGATGAAGAATGCAACACTGAAATAAGTTCAAAGAATGGAAACAGAAAGAAAGGAAGAATTAAAAGACAAAAAGAAAGAGAATGAAGAAACAAAATAGGGACATTCAAGAGAACGAAAATATGAAAAAAAAATGATAAAAGAACAAAATGCAACAGACTACAAATCAAAAGTGCCGTAAGAGACTCAAAACTACTGATACAAAAAAAAACCTGAATACAATAAAATGAACAAGCAAAACTCGGAGACTGGAAGGCATGTACAATGATAATAAAGACTGAGAAAAACAAGAGCTCAATTAGAGTACTTTATTTCGGAGAAAAATAAGGAGAATGACAGATATGAAAGAACAAGACAAAGAATGACCAACCTGAAAGTTTACCAACCTAGACAAAAATAAAACAGCATGTTCCACAAAAAGGGATCATGGATGTGGCAGGTCTAAACTTGCAGGACAAATTCTCCTTTTCACGTGTCCCAAAAAGACCACAAAGGTTATTCTACCTATTCTGCTAAATACAGTTTAGAGCATGCAGCCATTACTGATGACAATAATGCAAAGATTCATGGAATAATGATACACTAGCCTGGCATAATGATATGCTCAAAATAAGGAACAGATATGACATCTCAACAAGTGCAGCCACGAACTAAATTCTCTGTTCAAAATATCGGCCGATATTCCGATAAATCGGACGATTTATCGCTTATCGGTGTCTGGCCGATAAGATAAATGGGCAGATATTTTCGGCCGATTCCGATATTTAGACCGATATTCCGATAAATCGGCCGATTTACCACTTATCGGGGGTCAACCGATAAGTTCCCGATAAGCGATATCTTGAACACCTAAATTATTAACTGACAATTGAACAAACACACTGAAGGAATTTATCTAAACTAGCCTTCTGGAATTAATTAAAATCCAGAAGCACATGAGCCGCACCTCCCCTACATTCCCACCTCATTTGTTGCAAAAAAAAACCTATTTGTCAAAACGTTCATCGACAAGACCTCATGCTAACTGAACATGAATCGGATAGCTCAGAATATCCATCCCCCGCTCACCTAATCACTCGAATGCCCAAAACAGAAGAAATCATCTCGCCTCGCTACATAACACACAGTACACCCTGACCTCGCTACAGAAAAGAAGCACCGGGAAAGCGAGAGCAACAGGAAGGGGGACATGTGAAGACAGATGAACCCACCGCCGTCGACTCACTAGAACCACCCCAGTTCGCCGGCGACTCGCTACCACACACCGGCGACTAGCTAGAGCCATCCGGTGACCACATCGGAATCGAGACGGAAACAAAAAACCGGCATCGCTGCCCCCGTACGGGGAGAACAATAAGAGGACGCATGCGAAAGAGAGCGAAATAGGGCAGCCATCGGCAAAGACGCACTCAAGGAGGCGCCCTTCTCCTCTCTCCGATATACGTTGGACACCACCCTGACACACTGGCTTAAAAAAATCAGAAAATGAACCCAAACATCCATGCTAATGGGCGCACACAACAATAGCATATACGGCCCCGAAACAACCACACACAACCTCGCTCCTGGACATGAACTAACACGAATTGCAACGACGAGACGGACGGCCAGGAAAACAATTGTGCACCAAACAGAAAACAACTAGCTGTGATTTAGCAAACTCCAAAAATAATTGAATATCGTGTCAAGTAAATTCAGTGGCACTCTCGCCAAATCTGAATGAAAACAAGTAAGTTGCCATGTACCAATGTGTGTGAAGGAGTTTGGGTTGCCCAAAGTAAGACATGTAACCATGGGTTGTTGAAGGGATTTTACTAACTTAGGGCATAGTTGTATCTGGTGTAACAAGAGATGAGAGGGACTAGAGCAGTATGTCTGGTTTTGAATATGAGAGAGTATCCAGGGAATTTCTAGATCTGACGGATAGTACATTCTCTGGGTAGAGTACATGCCCTGGATCCAGGTTCATGGTTAAATTCACTTGAATGGTAGAGTAGCTAAAAACACAAAGCACTGGTCGCGCTAGATAGACCTACAGAAGAACTTGAATGAATACTCACTGAGCTAGATAAGAACTAGATAAAGGCGCCATACAGCATAGATATACCTTGTTAGCAACAGTGCATAAAGAATCACAATATTGCAAGAGCATTCAGAAATTCAGGCACATGTGCCGCAAGACAATGTCAATGAAGCACAGCAAGACTCAAACAAGTGGCAACGTCCAATAACAGCCATGTTTCTAGGGGATTGTATATTTACCTGAGAAATGGACACATTAAACTGTGCAATACAATTTTGGTAAAGAAATATACTGATCCACAGCGTCCAAGCCTATGCTCTCTGCAGCTACCTACAAAAAATAACGCATAGATCAATTACAGGATAGGAAATCACCAATCAGATATACGTGATTGTAGGGGCCAAACGTTGAAGGGTTAGGTGAAGTAAACTAGGGTTTGGGGCGGGCAGCGGCCGACCTGAGAGGAGAAAAGGGTTTGTGGGAGGAGCCGAGGAGTGGCTGCTGGAGGGAAAACTTTGGAATTACGCAACAACAAAAAACGGAGCACATTATAGCACTTCTCGTTGCCTTTTCATGATTAGGATTTGGGACCTTCTAGGTGTTCTAGGGTTTAAGGGGGGCGGAGATGCGCTACAGCGAAGACGGAGGGGAGGCCATGGGAAGGAGAGAGGAAGGTGCACCATGGCAGATCGGGAGGGTAGAGGGAGGATGCGCCATCGGAAATCGGGAGGGGAGGTGCCGTGAGAGAACGAGGGGATTCCAGAGGGGAGGGCCGCTGCGGATGGGAAGAATATAGGGAGGAGTAAAGATGCGGAGAAGATACTAGGGTGAAGCATTACCTGTGCCGTCGGCGCCGAGGTTTCTCCGCCGCCCTTGCGCTCCTGCTCGTCCCCGAGCGGAGTTTCTGGATCGATGAAAAATGAAGCGGGGGAAAGAAGGGACGGACCAGAGCGGGGGCGCGTAAAGTGGCCGCTAGAATTGGGAGAGGTCTTTAATAATTCCAGGGTTTTCTTCATATGATATTACAAAAGTACCCTTTATCATGCAATGACCAAATTGCCCACAAAGTGGGTAACAAGTACTTACAAATGGTGTGTATTTTTGCTTAGGGGACAAACATGGGACATAAAAATTGTCTCTACCATAGCATCTAATGCCTTCCGTAATGCTTATATCTTAGCGCAATATCATAATTGTTTATGTGATACCCTAATACTAAATGAAAAAAAATTGTAGTTGTATCTTACATAAGCTATAACAGCTCTTGCACGGGATCATAGGCAAAAAGAATTACTAGCCCAATCATAATCAAGTATTAGGCCAAAATCATTAAATGGTATGTAATACAATCTATAAGCAACAATGCATTAGACTAGTCACAATGGGGAGTATCATATACTAGTATCATGCATATGATACTAGTCTATGTTACTACCCCCACAATGGGTAGTAACATATTTGTAGTATCATATACTACTATATTTATTAGGCTATAGACACATCTTTTCTTGGAATCTGTTATGTTACGGTATCTACCTATGATACCATTAGCACCTCTCTCCTCATTAAATGAGTGCCACATCATCTTTTTTGCCTACGTGGCACTTATGTTACCACCTATGTTACTCCCATTGTGAGTAGTCTTAGGGTAGTTGTTTCTTAGATCGTACTTCCACTAGAATTGTGCGCTAAGATACAATGCATTACGGAACGCCTAAAATCATCTCCACGAGCACCCATTTAATTTGTGTCTGTCACCCCCAATGGTGCCCTCTTTGGGGGCGTCGGACATTTGTCCACGAATTTGATGGGCTTCACTCATAGCGGCACTCTCCAAATAAACCTCACAAAACTCTTGTCAAAACAACAAAGGCGATGTCAGGTCACGCCGAGGATATCTGATTCGACAATCTTCCGCGAATCCTAGGCGACCTCGTACTCGTCCGCCGCGGCCTGGAGTCGGTCCGCTGCACCCGGAGCGCCGGCGTCGAAGGCGATGCCAGGTCACGCCGGGCGTTCGGGTTTCCCGAATTTTTCGGGTCGGGAATTTCGGGAGAAAATTAATTCGGGTGTGAGAAAATGATTCCCGATTTTTGGTGGAAAAAACTGCTACCCAAAAATTCGGGTTCCTGACAATTCGGGTTCGGGTTCGGAAAATCCCGAATAACCCGGTGTTCAAAAAAAAACTGACAGGAGAAATCTGAATTTTCAGCAGCATTTCGGCACAATTTCTGCACTATTTGAGCATTAGCAAGTGAATATGTTACAGCAACAACATTATAGCAAAATATTCACAGCATTTAGACAGCATTTCGGCTGCATTTCAATAGAAAACAAAATAAGATGCAGGCGCGGTCGGCCGGCCGGTGGTGACAGCTCCTCTTCGTTACGCTGGCGGGTAGGCTCTGGAGAAGATGTAGCTCCTCGCATGTCGCCTCCTCGTGGTCGTTGACGGGCGACGATGGTGCGGTGGGGGCTGCGTCCTGCAGGGGTCAGGCAGTGTGGGCAGCTGGATGACGGTGGCGGGCGTGAGCTGCGGCGGCCGATGGCGGTTGTGCTCGCCTGGTCAGGGGAGACGGGTGGGCGAGTGGGCGGTTGGCGAGTGGGAGCCTGGAGGGCTAGGGTTTTCGAGGTGAGTGGGGAAATTTGCTGGGCTTTTGGGCTGGGGAAAGAGGAGAGGCCCTCTCGCGACTCATGGTCTCTCGCCCTCTCCCTGCATATTTTCAGGATATATGGGATAATCGGGTTTCAGAAGTCTATTCCCGAATTACCCATTATTTTTTCGGGTTTCCAAAACTGCTGCCCGAACAGATGATTGGGTTTGTCGGGTTCAGGACATTCAGGTTCGGGAACGGGTAATTCGGATTTCGGGTTCGGGAATCGGGAAATATGCCCGGCGTGAATGCCAGGGATGTAGAGCTCGTCCTCCCGTCCGCTTGAATGCCGCCAGAACGTGCTCGAAGAGGTTGTCCCAGCTGCAAGTGCCGGAGCCCTGACCACTGGGTGACTCTGACATTCCCTGACCCCACCGGCTTCTGATGCGGCAACTCGTTGTCATCGTACTCCTCTGCCGGTGGAACCCTAGATCTGCGCCGGAGACGGCGCTCATGGTTGGTCGCGGCCTCCGCGCGGACCCTGCACAGGTTTTCTTCTGTCATCCCGAGCATCGTTGCGAGTTTTATCTACATCAATGTTGTCTAGGTGTAGAGGCCCCAAACCGGAAGGTTCAGAACCCCTCATATGCATACATTCACGATCCCAGGAAGATCAGTCGTGAACAACATACGAAAGCGGTACACAGATACAATATCCGTTACACGAATAAAAACAGTCTTACAAGCCAATGGTCACATGACCAAGTCTTTATTCACTGCCACGCAGGGCAAGCAAAGTCTTACAACATCTAAACAGCGGAAGATAAACGTAGATAGCCCATGTCAAGCTTTCACCAACAGGCTGCTGACCGGGAGCCGGGCCTAGTTCGCGTAGTCGTCGGAAAAGTACTCCTCCTCGTATTCCTCCTCAGGTGGTACCTCCTCAAAGTCTGGCAAGTATATACCAGGGGCGAAACCAAATGAGTACGTTTGAATGTACTCAACAAGACATCCTTTATACACCTACAAATGCATCATGCTTATATGGTAGATAGGTAGGCCATACATAGGGCTTGCTACCAATGATGTTCATGTAAGATGACATCATAGTTGCAGTCATATTAATCTGTATCTCTGTTGAAGAAGATACTTCAGAAGAAAATAATATAGTTTTTTTTCTCTTGTCGATATCGCATGTACAAGAGGTTTTGTAAACTTGTTTTACAAAAGGAAGTTTTTCTTTGCAAAACTTCTTGGAACAACATGTCCAAACTTCATTGGTACCCTCCGGGTACACCACTTCTGTTTTGAAAACTCAGCACAATACTAGCTACATGGCCTTTCAACTGCCCATATCCGAGGGCTCGGCTATTCTGAATAGTTTTACTCTACAGAGGTGGTACACATTCCACTAGATCCAAAACTCTGCCATGGACCACCCATAGATCGACACAGCGATATGCAGGCACCAGAGAGTTGACCCTAACTGTCCACTTTGACACAAGCTAGTATATGCTTATTCCTTCAGGTGGGTTGTCTCCCCGGCATCAGGTCCCGCCTTGCCTAGTCAGGAGGCCCAGCTGTCGCTTCCGGTGGGTAACTTAATCCCTCACTTTGTATGTCCCGTTACACCCTCCTGGTGACACTTCGGTTCAGAGAATCAGCTTCTCTATAGCACTTTGGAATGAAACATACACTAACAAGATCAAGCATCTAGATAGGCCCCATACCCATATAGGGGTAGAGTGGCAGTACATCTTGGTTGTCCAGCGAAGACTAGGGTATGTGCCTTTTGTAAACATTTGAAAACACCTTCACAGTTTCTCCTTCGGTGAACAAGGTCCCGCCTTTCCACCATCATCTCCGTGTAGAACCATCTCTGTTTTGCAAAAACACATTTTAAAGTGGTCCACTTAGGGACTCAAGATTATTGTTTAAGACGGTATTTATATACCTTATGGTGGCTAAGGGCTTGGTAACACCAAGTTGACTAATGGCAAGTGATATATAATATATATAGAGTAGTAGTAATAGTATTCACTCAATAAAATAGTTTTAGCAAACAAGTTTTGAAAACTTCAGAAGTATTTGAATGCATAAAGGTATTGGGAATATAACAGCAAGCTTTAAGGATGGCTTGCCTTGGAGGTACTGAGGATCCGGGTCTTGCTCGCAACAGGAATGGTAGTAGTACCCGCCTGTCCCGACTATGTCCTCGTCGTTTTCTATTGTCGTAAAGGAAAAGTAAAGCATCCTATCAGAACCTTACCAACCAACAACTTGACTCAAACACCACATACAGCAAGCAAAAACACTCATAAAAGAATATACAAGCTCCTAAAAATATCTCACACCAACATGCATCAATAGTAGTAATATTATGCACTACTACTACCACAACTACGATAGTTGAGCTAGTTTGTTTTTCAACCAAATGGTATGGAACCAGTGGGTGTTCCACTATGTTTTCCATGCCATTTGAGAGGTGTTATACCTCTGGCCCATCTTGTACAAACCAAATAATCCATAGTGCAAAAATGCAACTAGCCATTCTAGTGCAAACCATTAATACTAACAATAATAATCAAACCTATGCATGCATTCCTAAAAGATTCAAAGTAGCTTACAGAGGATGAAACAAGTAAATAACAGTACCAAAATGGTACTAGATCCAAGTAAAAACATTCCTATAACTAGGATAAAAATCTAGCAAAACATTCCAACACAAATATTTCATAAAATGAAACTAGAGATTTCTACTATGCTCATTTTAATACTCAAACAAATACTAAACATGCATGGATTTTTGTCAAGGGCTCTCTGTGAGTAAAGCTATCTAAGAACACTCAACATACCACTTATACATGCTAGAAAATAGATTGGCATAATCAAACAATGATTTACAAAATCAAACTATTCACTTATTTTTAACAGAAACATGCATTTTCTTAGATCTGTCACCAAATTAATTCTAGAGCTCAAAAATTTACACCAATCTAGGGATACATAGATCTATCTAATATCTAACAGATCCAATTGGATTTGCATCAAAAGGTGTTATAAAAAAATCCTAAAATTCATGGAACATGCTACTGGTGTTTTACCAAAATGGATACCATTTAAAAATGGTAGCTCTCCTTGGGGTGAGGTCAAGCCCTACTAGTAGATCTAGTCAAGATCTACTCTAGGAATTTTAGTTTGCTCATTTTAGACATTCCATCAAAAAGTTATGCCCTAAACATTCTCACTGACAGTCCTCAGTTCATGATTTTTCATTTGTTCATCGTTCATCCAAAACCAGATCTGCTTGCTGCCATCGTTCAAGATTTCGTTCAGGTACCTATGTGAATTTTTGCACATTTTATAGTTGAGTTTAACATTTTCATTTTCGATTAAAGTAAACAGCCAGATCCTGAATAGTTTGAAAAAGAATTAAAAACCAGCGCAGTGGGCTGGTCAACGCCAGGGGCGCGGCCCAACTGCGCTTGGCGGCCCGCCTCGCTTCCGCGACGCGCGGGAACGGGCGTACCGCTTCGCGGTTTAAGCGTGGCCGCAGATCCACAGATCTACGGCGCACAGCCACTCTCCTCTCTCTCTCTCCCTATTCTATTTCTTCTCCGGGGAGGTTCACGGAAACCGGCGGCGAGAGACGAGCGAGGCTCACCTAGGGGGGGTGCAGGGCCAAGGGAAACTGTCGAGGAAGTATCGCGTGGTCGATGCAGTGTAGAGGTACAGCAGCGACGGCGCGGATCCACTCCAATCGACGGTGACGTGTTCGGGTGCCGCGACGGCTCCGACGAGGTTCTCGGCTTCTCTGCAAACGAGGGGAGGTGGTGTGGCTTAGGGTGGGGTTACGGAGGTGGGGGAGTTCGTCTAGGGTAGTGGTGGAGGCTGCAGTGGTCTGTGGAGGGTGTATTTCTCCTCGGGCTGCCGCGGTGGCCACGGAAGAAATCCGGCGATTCACGCTATTGCGAGCAGCTCGGGAACATGGCTGGGTCTGGGGAGTGATAGTGAGTCGATGGGGAGATGGTGCACTGGTTTGGAGGCTCGGGGGCGGTTTATATAGGGCTCGCGACGGTGGTGCACGCTCGGGCATGTCCGTGCGCCCGCGGCGAGCTCGTGCACGCTCTGGCACGGCCAGGGGTGCTCTCTCCGGGCCCGTGGGAGGTTCCAACTCGCCCAGGTGTGCTCGACGACCACTTGCATCGTGCCAGGGCGCGGATTGCACGGGAGAACGCCATTGTGGCTCGGGATAGGGCGCAGCCTGTCAGGCGCTCATCCCTTCCCTCCCGTTTCTCTCCTCCCTGAAGTCACCTCCCTCTCTCTCCCATTAGTCAAACTCGATGCAAGTTGATGTGCAGAGCAGGGAGTGGTTGGGGCCAGCTTCTAGAAGCCCCAATCCGTGCTCAAAAAGAATTACTGAGCTAAAAGATATAAGCATTTGAAAAAGGCTCGAGTTCACTGTTTCTGAATCCAAAATTCAGTTAAAAAATTCAATTACTGAAATTTTCTAAGTGTTAAGAAAAACAGAGGGGTTAGCTGAAAGTTGGGTTGTTTTTCAGGCTTTTAAAATTGTTTAAATTTTATTTTCCAAGCATGATTCTGTTAAGCATCTTTAGTACTTTTCAAAACAGCAAAAAGGTTTAAATTTGAGTAACATATGCTTGGTTAAAAACAAGTGGAAAAAGGGCTGGTTGGTTTGTTTGCATTGTTTTCCAAAAGGGCACTTTTGTGCCTTATTTCTTAGCATAAAACCATCAAGCAAAACATTGTTTTTGTGATTCCAATTTCTCAACTAAGTCATCCAAAATGTAGTATACATATTCAAGATCACATTGATGACTTAAAATCTCACAATGTGGACTTTTATATTATGAAAAACAAGGGTGCAAAACCCTTATTAGGCTTGTTTTTCAAGCTTGTTTTTATTTGAGAAATTTTGTGATTTCACTTTGATTATTTTGTTTTATTAGTTCCACTTGACTCAACATTCAAATGTAAGTTGTTTTCAACATTGCCACATGGGTTTTGAGTTAGGGTACCAAGGATTGCAAAAATAGAAAAGAGTTCAAAATGATCAGAACCTCAGAAAACAAGTGGTTTGCTTTTAAATAAAAATGCTTGCTTGCATAGATAGTCATAGCTCAAATACAACATGATGGATTACTCAAGGGTCATAAAAGTTTTTGTTGGCTCCAAAAATTGGATTCCTTGTGTGAAAACAAGTGTGCTAAAATTGGGGTATGACAGACCTCCCCCCTTAAAAGAATCTCGTCCCGAGATTCGCGGGCCTAGTCTTTGAGGAAGCCAGGGAATTCCTTCCTGATAAAATCTTCATGCTCCCAGGTTGCTTCCTCCTCAGAATGATTCGTCCACTAAATCTTAAGGAACTTGAAAGCATTCCTCCTGGCAGCACGAACATGCTCCTCAAGTACCCGCAGGGGTCGATCACGGTAGGTCAAATCATCGTTGAGGTCAATGGTCTTGAAGTCGATGTCTTCGTAAGTGAGGTTCTGCTCAGGTACTTGAAGACACTTCCGGAGCAATGACACGTGAAAAACATCGTGAAAGGCTGACAGCTCTTCGGGTAGCTCCAGTTGATAAGATACCTCTCCTCGACGGGCTAGGATCTTGAATGGGCCAATATATCGGGGTGCGAGCTTTCCTTTGACGTGAAAACGTTGCATCCCTTTGAGTGGCGTGACATGAAGGTACACGAAATCTCCGATGGTGAAAGAGACATCACGACGCTTAGTATCCGCATAACTCTTCTGGCGTGATTGTGCGGCTTTCAGACGGTCACGGATTAAATGCACTTGCTCTTCTGCAGCCTTTAGAGTATCGACTCCAAAGATCTGACTGTCTCCTGTTTCAGTCCAGTTCAGAGAGGTACGGCATTTACGACCGTAAAGTGCTTCAAACGGTGCCATCTGTAGGCTTGACTGATAGCTGTTATTGTAGGAGAACTCCGTGAACGGCAGACAGTCCTCCCATTTAACTCCATAGGACTAAACACAAGCACGGAGCATGTCTTCCAAGATTTGGTTCACACGCTCGGTATGTCCATCAGTCTGTGGATGATAGGCTGTGCTAAAGGCTAGCTTGGTTCCCAAAGCTTCGTGCAACTTTTTCCAGAATCGAGATGTGAACTGTGATCCTCGATCTGACACAATCCTGCTGGGAACTCCATGTAGGCTGACTATCCGAGAAATATAGAGATCAGCAAGCTGGTCTCCCCGATATGTGGTCTTGACAGGAATAAAGTGTGCAACTTTGGTGAGCCTGTCAACGACTACCCATATCGAATCATTTCCCCTACTGGATCGCGGCAATCCAGTAATAAAGTACATCCCAACTTCATCCCATTTCCAAACAGGAACTTGTAGTGGCTGTAACAAGCCAGCGGGACGCTGATGTCCAGCCTTCACTTGCTGACAAATATGGCACTTGGCTATAAACGAGGCAATATCCCGTTTCATTCCGTGCCACCAAAAACTTTCCTTCAAATCTTGATACATTTTGGTTCCTCCGGGGTGAATAGAGTACAAAGTGTCATGAGCCTCAGTCATGATGGTTTGCTTCAACTCTGATTCAGCCGGAACACAAATGCGTCCTTTATACCATAAGACTCCATCAGAATCAATGGTAAAACCGGCAACTTCTTCTTTCTCCATGCGGGTTTTTATTCCTTCAATGCTCTTCTGACCCTTCTGGGCTTCCTTGATTTGATCAACTAGAGTCGGTTGAACATCCATGGCTTCCAACATGCCATAGCTGACCACCTCGATACCAAGCTGGTCAAGTTCTTTCCACACCTCCGGTTGTCTGATCTGGATCATGGAATTCAGAGAGACCGGCTCTCGACTAAGAGCGTCCGCAACAACATTTGCCTTTCCAGGGTGATAGTGGATACTGAGATCGTAATCCTTGATGAGTTCTATCCAACGGCGTTGCCTCATATTGAGTTCACGCTGTGTGAAGATATACTTCAAACTCTTATGATCCGTATAGATTTCACACCTTTTTCCGATAAGGAAATGTCGCCATGATTTGAGAGCATGCACAACAGCAGCAAGCCCTAAGTCATGGGTAGGATAATTCATCTCATGAGGTCTCAACTAGCGTGAGATGAATGAGATGACCTTTCCTTCTTGCATGAGAACGCTCCCAAGTCCGAGCTTAGAAGCATCACAATACACATCGAAACTCTTGGAGACATCCGGCATGATGAGTACCGGGGCTGTCACCAATCGATTCTTCAGCTCTTGAAAACTCTCAGCACATTTGTCCGTCCAAACGAACTTTCTATCTTTCTTGAGAAACTGTGTGAGTGGTCTGGCTATACTGGAAAATCCTTGAACAAACCTGCGATAATATCCGGCTAATCCCAGAAAAGATCTGACTTCAGTCTGATTCGTCAGGGCAGCCCGATTAGCGACAGACTGAACCAGAGCAGGGTCAACATAGATTCCACCTCCGGATACTACATGTCCAAGAAATCCAACTTCCTTCAGCCAGAATTAGCACTTGCTGAACTTAGCATACAGTTGATGCTGTCGAAGTGTTCCGAGGACAATCCTCAGATGTTCTTCGTGTTCGGCTTCGCTCTTGGAGTAAATAAGAATGTCGTCAATGAAGACCACGACAAACTTGTCCAAGCATTCCATGAAAACCTTATTCATAAGATTCATGAAGTAGGCGGGGGCATTGGTTAGACCGAACGACATCACGGTGTACTCATACAACCCGTAACGTGTGATGAAGGCGGTCTTTGGAATATCAGTCTCACGAACCTTCAACTGATGATAACCAGTACGAAGATCGATCTTTGAGAAGATTCTCGTCCCATTTAGCTGGTCAAACAGGTCTTCAATTTTGGGCAGCGGGTACTTGTTCTTGATGGTAACATCATTCAACTTACGGTAATCTACACATAGACGTGAGGAACCGTCCCGCTTGTCCACAAAAATGACAGGTGATCCCCATGGTGATGCACTAGGGCGAATCAGACCTTTCCTTAACATGTCCTCCAACTGCTTCTTCAACTCATCAAGCTCCTTCGGGTTCATCCGGTACGGTTTTTGTGCTATAGGTCCGGTACCGGGTATCAACTCAATCACAAACTCGATATCCCGATCAGGCGGCATACCGGGTAGTTCATCAGGAAACACATCCGGGTATTCACATACTACCGGAACTTCCTCAAGTGCAGGTGTGGCTATACCAGTGTGGCAGTGGGTCTCAGACCTTGACTTGGTTGCGGCGAAGGCAACTTTTTCCCCGTCACTCGCAGTCAATGATATGGACTTTCCGGTGCAATCAATCACACCTTGGTACTTGGTCATCCAATTCATGCCTAGTACCACCTCTATCCCTTGGGATCCCAGCACTATGAGGTTGGCATGAAAAGTTTTCCCTTGTATGTCCATGGGTACCTCATTGCAAATGAAGTGGGCTTGGGTTTTGTTCCCAGGTATTTGTACTGACATAGGGTCACGCATACGGGTAGGCTTCATACCACTCTTCTCAGCAAAAGGCACAGTCACGCATACGGTTAACGGAGACCCGGTCTTGACCCGGGTTGATGGAGAGTCGGCGTCAGTAACCAGCAGGGCAGCGGATGAGGAGTTGCATGCAAACACGTTCGGATTCTTAGAAAACCGGACACCAGGGGCGGGTCCTTCGAACCCGCGCCACCCGGCCCTATTCGATAACAATCTGATTCTAGACCCCATGGTTCTCGCAACGGTTATCACTCCGGAAAACGCAGCGGAACGCGTCAGGGATCTGGATGTAGCTCGCCGTGCGCTGGAACAGCAAAGAAGGCAGGTAGAGGCAGAAAGGCAAGGAATGGCCACGCGGCGGCGTGAGCTAGATGCATTGGAAACCCGGCTCCGAGAGGAAACGCCCAGACTACATCAAAGGCACCACACCAGATTACCAGCAATGGGCGGGGTTATCAACCCGGCTAATTTATTTGTTACACCTCAGGACCAGCCAATACCAGTGGTGAACCAGGGAACCGCACCCCAACAGGTGACAGCAGCGACACATCCGGCGAATGAACGGACCGGGTTACCCCCACCACAAACTAGAGTCACAACCGGCAACGATCTACTGTCGCCGCCACCATCACGATTCCACACACCAGCCGGCCACTACAACAATCCTATGGACAACGTATATGCAGCGACGCTCGCACTGAATCAAATCCCTGTGGGAGAGTCGCCCCATGCAGAGAAGACTCGGCAAGCCATCGAGCTGTTGCACACTGCGGTGGCACAGCAAGCCAATTACCCGGATCACAGAAGCGGTATGCACGGGACGCCATACGTCAGCCAGCAGCAAGGGAATATATAAACAAGTTCAGCGCGGCGGAGGGAAGAGCAGCAGCAAATGCCGCCTCCTCCCCGCGCTCAGGCAGCCTCAGCAGCACAGGCCGTCGTGGACAGTTCTAGGGCTCGGAGGGCCGCGGCCGGGTCTGCAGCGCATGGACCTCCCGCAGCACCGCGCCCAGCCGCGCCCCCCGCGGCATCACACGTTTCTAGAGCAAGGCCGGCTTCAACCGTTCTTGCGGGACCCAAGTGTCTCTCGGACAATATTAGAGCTGAACCTTACCCGGAAAAATTCAAAGAGCCAGGGAAAGTAGTGAATTATGAGCCAACCATGGATCCCGAAACATGGCTAAGCAGTTACGAGATGACAATGTCAATTCGCAACGCGTCCGAGAACCTCCAAGCCAAGTTCATGTATCTGATGATGTCGGAAGGAGCAGCAAAATTGTGGTTCACCAATCTACCAGAGGGATCGATCAAGACTTGGGAGGAATTGAAGACCGCGTTTATCAAACACTTTCACGGGACCTGCAGGAAATTATTCACTATTGATGATCTAGAGAGATGCGTCCAGAAGAAGGGAGAATAGGCGCGCAGTTGGGTGCGCCGGGTTATGGAGATACTTCACTCATCCACGGATATCCAGCCCAAGGATGCACTACAGGCCATGGCAAAAACATGCAAGTATATACCTTTAGTGCAAAAGTTAACTCGCATGAAGTCCAGTCGAAATGCGTCGGAAGTCACAATGGGAGAATTGATGGATGCATGCAACAAACACGCTGCGACAGATACTACAGAAGAAGAAGCTGATGACAAGAAGGCAAAAGCAAACACAAGCGGTAATGGAAGAACCGGCAACGGAACAGCATCAGGTAACAATGGAAATAGCCAGAACAAGCGCCCTTTCGAAGGAGGCTCCGAGTTTGTCGCCAACACAGAAGCCGGGTCTTCGAGGCCAAGAGCAGAAGGAAATTTCAACGGAGGTAACCACAATGGAGGAAACTATCAAGGTCCACCAAGCCCGGGTAACAATTGGGACATATTCAGGATGGCATGTCCGAAGCACAGCAGGAATGGCAGGCCAGCTAACCACTCCCTAGAACAGTGCGCCGATTTACAAAGATGGAAAATGAGGAAGTGCACAGAGCTATGCGAGGTGCAGGGCGGGGAGGAGGACCGGGTCCAGGGGCAAACCCGGGCAACGGACCACCCCCAGCTGGTAACCCGGCGGCTGGAAATCAAAGTAATAACCAAGGGGGGGCAGGAGGCTTCCAGGCTAACCCCAAACAATTGGGTCAATATCATGTGCATACCACAGGAGGCTCTAACAAGGACAAAAAGATACTGAAGCAAGCGGTCAACTCAGTTTCGTTAGCCGTCCCGAGATACTTGAGATGGTCAGAACAGGAGGTAACATGGAGCAGAAGGGATCACCCGGAAAGAGTGGAACACCCAGGAGTCTTGGCACTAGTAGTCGCACCGCAAGTCAATGGGTACGAACTGAAGAAGGTTTTAATGGATGGTGGAAGCAGCATCAATATACTGTATTGGGAAACCTTCCTACGCATGGGTCTCAAGGAATCTCAACTGCAAAAAAGCTCAACAGTTTTTCATGGGATAGTGCCGGGTCATTCAGCATGCCCCGAGGGAAAAATCGCATTGGAGGTAGCTTTCGGAGAGTCAAAGGATAACTATCGAATTGAGTGGCTCACCTTTGAGGTAGTGAAATTGCGCAGCCCCTATCACGCGCTATTTGGAAGGCTGGCTTATGCCAAATTCATGGCTAGGCCGTGTTACGTATATCTACAGCTAAAAATCCCGGGTCCCAAGAAGACCATTACCATACATGGAAATCGAGACATAGCGGCTGAATGCGACGAAGGAGATGCAGCAATGGCCGAGCAGGCCTGTAGAAAAGAAGAACTCAAGCATTACCGGTCTCAAGCAGACCCGGAGGATAGAGCCACATCAAAAAGGCCGAGTACTGAAGGTGAAAGAACAAAATCCAAGGTAACGCAAGATGCTAAAATGGTGGCCTTAATCGAGGATGATTCCCCCAAGCAATCCGCTGTAAAGGAAGAAGCTACACGGCCACCCACAACCAGCCAAGTCATGGGAACACCCCACCCGGGTTGGCTAGCAAACCCGGTACTCATCAGGAAAAGATCGAACATATGGAGAATGTGCATTGGTCAAGCCAGACCCGGACCAGTGCTTATGAAGAACTAAATAATGTAACGGGCAGCAGGTTTCAGACGCGCTCTTTTCCTACCCAGGGTACCTAAGGGGACTGGAAGGTTTTTAATGAGGCGGCCTGCTGATCCAAAATTTCTAGTATCAATAAAGAGATGGTTATCAAGTCCTATATCATTACATCCTGATTACAAGTAAGTAGTATCCATGCGACATCAGTAATTCAGTATCATTAAAAGCATCAAGTGCATGAAGGTCCTGGGGGTTGGTTGCTCAAGTGACCAACCACTAACCCGAAAGACCCGGCCTTGATGCCTATAAGTTATAAGGGCCGATTATTCGCAAACGAGTACGGCTGCAATCTTATAACTGGACAAAGGAGCCAAATTTTCTTGACTTTTCTTACTTAAGCTCGATGTGACTCGCACTAAAGTGGCATGATTCGTTCGCTTACGATTACAATCAGCCATGAAGCCCAATGGGACTTGCCTGACACTGTTCTCGTATGGATGTAACAACATGGTATCCACGCGAAAGCCGGCTTACAGTACAAGATAGTCAAAAGGGTCATCTAAACCACAAGTTTATGCAGAGTACAAGGCCAAAAGCCGGAAACTCAACAATTATCAAGCATAACTTCAGTATTCACACGGAATGGCTTTAGGTTTGCGACTCGGTAAAAAATAGTTTGTTCTCTGAGAAAGGCCACACCCCCATGACTCGGACTTTGGGTCATGGGGACTGGGGGACTTCGAAACAGAAACAAACTACTTGGCTATCGCAGTTCGAAAAACCTCACCATCCGAGTCTTGGGGACTTAAAGAAAAAGTTCACGTATCAAAGCCCCTGGTACTCGGAAAACCGAGTCTTCCGAAGGGAACCAAAATAGAGAATTGGGTATCAAGAAAAAAGTTCAAAGCATAGGCAAGCAATACGGTTATCAAAAGACCAGAAAAGCCGCAAAGTACATCACGGGCTAAAAAGTACGTTACAAGGTACGACATCAGTATCAGGGGTGCACAGGCGCACCATCAAAAGCATAACAGTGTGATTACAAAGCATTACAAGGTATTATGATAATACGGCCCTATTCGGCCTCCTGAGTACGGCCTTCCGGGTCTGAATCCTGGGTTTGCTGCTTAGCCTTCCTGGCACCCTTACCCGGACTCATGGCATCAGGGCGGACTGGTGGAGGGACGGCTGGTGTAGAGGCAGACGGGCCCGATTTTAACTCGGCCTCCCTCTTCGCAGTCGCTTCCCTCTTCCTGGCCGAGCTAGAAACCCATTTCTCCAAGATATCAAAAGGAGGGGGCGCATCCTCCGTAATAACTTTGCCATCAGCGTCGTATGCACTCATAATCGTATTTAGATCCAAGCTATCGGCCAAGGCGGTAGCTGAGGGGCGCACTGCGGCTTGTATGGCTTTGAAATCCTTGGGCGTAAATTTGGAACCGTCAGCCTTGAATTCGGGAAACCCGGATGTTACCTTTGTCGGGTCAAGCTTTGGAAAGAAAGCCTTGGCCAGAGTAAAAGCCCGGGTCATTCCAATTCGGCATGATGAACGTTTCCAGATCTCAATCCACCCAGGCACAGTAGAACAGGCTTGAACGAGATTCTCTTCACCCGGATATACTTCTGTAGGCCACTTCACAGCATCCAATATGAATTTTGTGCCGGCAAAGAAAGTCCGGAGTACAGTCCTTGAGGTTTTAGCCTTGGTGATGGCATTTTCCTCTGGGCGCGCAAGGTTGGCACCTGCAGTCGTAACAAAAGAAAGAGTGTATCAAGTAATCCCGAGTCTGTTATAATAAATTAAAGACATGAAGCCAATCAGGCAGCAGAAAACTTACTGAGCAAGATCTGATAAGTATCGGAAACCTGGTCCGATAGTTTCTTCAGTTCGGTCTGAGCGGCATTGCACTTCTTCTTGTATCTGGACACATCCTTCTTCAAGGTTTCCATGTCATCCTCAAGGATTTCCCTTCGTTTCATCTCGGCAAGAAGAAGTTGTCGGCTCCTCAGTAAAGTTTCATCAGACCGGGTTATCTGTGCCTGTAGTAGCAAGGAATGCAAGTGTTAGTTGGATTGTATGGAAAGCCGAGTGTGGTGTAAAGTACCAAGCATCACTTTTGCAAGTCATACTTGGGACTTGGGACTAGGTATGCAATATGAGATACAAAGTGTCCTTACCTGATGCTCTGCAGCCATGCGCTCCAAGATCTGGCTCTCTGAAGCCTTCATAGTAAGGAGACTATTCATCAACTGATCAAAAGTATCTTTGCTCGTATCAGAAGACCCGGGGCCTTGGAAATTCCGGGAGGGAGCTTTCTTCTTGGTAGGAGGCGGAACCCGGGTCATCCGTGTGTCGGAATCCGACGCTCCTTCTTCTTCACCCAAGACGGTGGTTTTGTTCTTCTTGCTTGCATGGGAAGCGATTGGATACTCGGCTCCTTGCGTGTCCGGGTTTGGCGGCGACGCTTGTTTTTCAGCGCTGGACGCGGCTGTAGTCTTATCAGCCGGGCTCCCCTTACCTGGGTCCTCGGTCTCCGCTTCCTCTTGATCGCTGACAACGACCGTGGCCCTATAAGGTGTTGTCAGTCAGTAGTTAAATACACAGTCAAGAAAGGGTGACGAAATATGGTGGAACATCAGGAAAGGATCTTACCCGGTATTCACCGCAAAGTCACAAGGAAATCCGTCGCTGGACTCGGGAGAAGCTGGAAATTATCAAATTAGATATCATATAGGAATGGTTTAAAGAGAATGTCTTGACCCAGACAAGATAGGGTAATTACCAGCCCGCCGTGGGGGGGTCGATGTAATACCCGGGTTAAGGGCTTCATCACCCGGGTGGTTTCGAGTTGACCTACGCTTAGGCACGGGCGACTCCTTCAAGAGCGGCCAGTGGGATAATGTCAAGTTAGCTCAAGTATATCATTAAAGTAGTGTGAGTTGAATGCGAGAGGAAGATATGAAACCTTGGAGGTGGCCTCTTGGGTCTTTCTTTTGGATCCTACCTTGATTGTCGGCTCCAGTTCTTCCTCGTCGCTGGCAGATTCCACCTTGCCATCGGAGTTTTCTTCCTCGTCATCTTCTTGTTCTGGATATCATCAAAGTTATGGTTAGAAAGGAAGGGGCTATGGTGAGTTCAAGGGAACCAAATAAAATTCGGAGAGTACCTTCTTCCGAGTTAACCGTATCTTGCTCCTCTGGACTTTCGGAGCTGGGGGAGGCATTAGTTTTCCAAAAATCATCATCAGCCTGAAAAGTGTTGACATAAGGGTTATTAACCGCGTTGAGCGGAAAGAGTAAAAGTAAAGGCATCAAAGTCGGATTTTTACCTTGGGGGCTGGATTCTCAAGTGTGAAGGGCTCTAACCCGGATATGTTCCGGATCACCTCGAGCTTTTCTGTCAAAAAACCCTTGATGGTTTTATGAGTGTCGCCAGCTGCGAAGATGTTGTCGGAATATCGGAGCGGATCGGAAGGTTCCCCCGAATACTCGCACATCAACTTCGTGCGGATGGAATTGGGCTGAATCCTGAAATCAACCCAAGTCTTCACCAGGTTGAGCCCGATGAGGCCTTGGGCTGTAAGAGTGGCAATTTTGGCTAGAAGAGGTTGAATTGCCTCCCTGTCCGGGTCAGGGGCGAAGGCACTAAACTTATCGGAAATATCAAGAAGACCCTCCGAGTAACCCGGCAGTTTCTTTTGACCGGGTGGGGAAGTGTCCTGGCAGTAAAAGTACGAGAGCTGCCAATGCTTGACATGGGAATTGAGGGTGAGGGGTGGCATCAGGGAGTTTTTGCGGCGTTGGATCGAAACCCCGCCGCAAGCGAGAAGCGCCCCATCACCGCTTTCGCGGCATGGTTTGCATTGAAAAAGCTCAGTAAAAAGAGCTAGACTTGGCGGAGTGCACAAGTAAGATTCGGAAAGGACAATGAAATGGGAAATATTTAACACAGAATTGGGTCCGATATCAAAGACACGAAGGCCGTAGTGGTTAAGGATGTCACGGAAAAAGGGGTGACCCGGTGGTCGAAAACCCCGGGTCACATGTTCCACGAAACAGATTACCTCATCTTTTGTAGGGGTGGGCCGGGTCTCCTTACCCGGCACCCTCCATTGGATATTTTCCTGAGGAGGAAGAATTCCCAGTTCCACCAGCTCCTCCAGTTTGGCCTTTGTGACCATAGAACGTGCCCAGTTGGCAGAAATGGTGTTGGTGGCCTTAGCCTTGGTTGGAGTTTTCCCCTGTTTCTTGGGAGCCATGTGGTGGACCTGCAAAGTACAAAGCAAGAAGAAAATTAAGGCATGGAAGTTGCGAACCGGCCAAGTATAGGCCGTGTAATATAGAGACATGAAAAATTGCGAGTGATCCGGGTGTTAGCTCGCAGAGCAAAGTTTGAAATTACCCGGGTATCAGGCATTATGGCGAAAATTATGGGATCTAAATGCTGAAGAAGTTTTTTGAAGACAGTAAACGGCTTCCTAGGCACTTAACGTGATTAAAAGAAACTAGAAAGGAAAGGTCCAGCCGGGTGATTAATGCAAAGGCGGAAATTTCGGGTAGCTCGAGCCTAGATTGGAAGCTCTATTTTCAGATTTGTGGTGGGAATAACGATTGCGGGCAGTAGGAGAGTGTATTGGAGTATGCGCTTTATTTCTTGTGCATGCTAGAAGAGAATATGGGCAATCTAATTCGGCATAGCCGAGAAATCCGTGTCGGGCAGATGTGGATCTAGTTTGAGGTAAAATCAAAAGTCGCAGGGGCAAATTGGTAGGTGTAAAAAGGTTACCGGAGGAGGTCCGAGGGAGGCCTTGCGGAGGCAGATGGCGCAGGCCTGGTGTCCCTTCGCGGTTCTTGACGGGCCGGATGAGGATTCGCCGGCGGACCTTGGCGGCGGCGCGGGGCGAGCAGTGGCGGAGCGAAGCCTCCGGCCGATGAGCTCCGGCGATGCGCGTGGAATTCCCGTGGTGGCGTTCAGTAAGAGAGAGAGCGCGGAAGGAGAAAGGAATGGAGTGGGGGAAATGAGCCGTTAGGGTTCGGGTCACCCCCAAGGGGCCTATTTATAGTGCGGATGGATAAACCTAGCACAGTGAGTGGAAGCCGGGAGTTACGGAGGTAAACGGCTATTAACTTGAGTTTTGGCGAGATATGCGCCAAATATCTTGCAAGGCATCTGGATAAAAAGAATAGGGAAATCAAACCCCGCGATATCAGTATTGGTTATCAAGTATGGAATCTTGGCATTTTGGACTGGAAAATTGAAAGTGTTTGGAGGAGAAACCCGGGTTATTGTATGGCCTCTATGGAGTAAGGCCTAGCTGAATATCAAAGCATCTTAACCCGGCCTTCGTGCACACGTGTGTTCGATGTCTTTTGCAGGGAATAGCGAGCGCTTCAAAGAGAATCCTTGAAGCCCAGGCTATTCTGGGGACTACTGACGGGGGGATGATAGCCCGGTAGGTCAAACTCCCAGGAATAACCCGGCCCAAGGGATGATGTGCAGGATCCGGCTAAGGATAAGGAAACTTGTGAAGGCCCAAGCTTGTAGGCCCAATGACCTGGATTGTGGGCTACTGTAAAGGAAAGTTAGGGCTAGTGCGCCGTGTCCGGGCAGGATTTAGGATACGCCTTGTAAAACAAGCCAGGGGGTACGGGTGCTTTATAAACCGACCCCCGGGTCTAGTTTAGGCAGAGATCTAAGAGCCCTAGCAACATCGTGTGATATCGAGCATCGAGTGTAATCCCAGAGTTGAGTTATTGTATCGAGATCGGAGACTCGGCGACTTTGATTGCCGGCTACCAGATCGAATTGCACCATGTTTTCCTCTGAGCTAAACCCTCTCCCAAATGCCTGCGTCGTCTTGCCCCAAGATCAGTTACCCCCGGTAACATCTGCCGTGATTATCCCACGACACATCCCTTCCCTCCCGTTTCTCTCCTCCCTGAAGTCACCTCCCTCTCTCTCCCATTAGTCAAACTCGATGCAAGTTGATGTGCAGAGTAGGGAGTGGTTGGGGCCAGCTTCTAGAAGCCCCAATCCGTGCTCAAAAAGAATTACTGAGCTAAAAGATATAAGCATTTGAAAAAAGGCTTGAGTTCACTGTTTCTGAATCCAAAATTCAGTTAAAAAATTCAGTTACTGAAATTTTCTAAGTGTTAAGAAAAACAGAGGGGTTAGCTGAAAGTTGGGTTGTTTTTCATGCTTTTAAAATTGTTTAAATTTTGTTTTCCAAGCATGGTTCTGTTAAGCATCTTTAGTACTTTTCAAAACAGCAAAAAGGTTTAAATTTGAGTAACATATGCTTGGTGAAAAACAAGTGGAAAAAGTGCTGGTTGGTTTGTTTGCACTGTTTTCCAAAAGGGCACGTTTCTGCCTTATTTCTTAGCATAAAACCATCAAGCAAAACATTGTTTTTGTGATTCCAATTTCTCAACTAAGTCATCCAAAATGTAGTATACATATTCAAGATCACATTGATGACTTAAAATCTCACAATGTGGACTTTTATATTATGAAAAACAAGGGTGCAAAACCCTTATTAGGCTTGTTTTTCAAGCTTGTTTTTATTTGAGAAATTTTGTGATTTTACTTTGATTATTTTGTTTTATTAGTTCCACTTGACTCAACATTCAAATGTAAGTTGTTTTCAACATTGCCACATGGGTTTTGAGTTAGGGTACCAAGGGTTGCAAAAATAGAAAAGAGTTCAAAATGATCAGAACCTCAGAAAACAAGTGGTTTGCTTTTAAATAAAAATGCTTGCTTGCATAGATAGTCATAGCTCAAATACAACATGATGGATTACTCAAGGGTCATAAAAGTTTTTGTTGGCTCCAAAAATTGGATTCCTTGTGTGAAAACAAGTGTGCTAAAATTGGGGTGTGACACTAGGGCAAGAAACTGACTTTTATAGCGGCGGGAGGGCGGAAAAAGGCCGGCACGCGTCCCATCGGAGTAAATGGCAGCGACACGACCCAGTCGCGCTGGCCCTGGCGCTGCTTGGGGAGCCGGGAAGGCTGTAGCCCGCGTAAATGCATGTCGTACGGCATCGGCGAGCACCCGCCCCGTCGCCTGGTGGGCAGTCACGTCCTGTTGTCGCCATTAACGCGGGGGGAACGACCCCCTGCATGGCGCCTTTAACCACCTTGAGCGCGGCTTGGGTCTATGACGAATGGGCCCCTAATATCGGGTGGGCTGACCGTATGATGTCCGGCGCCCCCAGACAGACCCCCAAGTTTGGCGGGTGGGCTGGGGGTGTCGGACAAAGACTTGCTTGGTGGACACGTTTGGGGGTGCCCCTATGGGCAGTTTTTTTATTTGGACCCCCCAATGGGCCATTGGAGGGCCGTTTGGAGGGTGCCGGTGGAGATGCTCTAAATCAACTCTCGATCCCCCTAAAACGCACAAATAAACAACTCCAACAAATCCCCTGAATGACCCTAACTCTAAAAAATATTTTATGAAGTCCAAAAGGCACCACATGTCTCCTTCCAAATCATACTCTCAAAACACACCGTAAATTTTTTCCACACGCATGGAAGGTTGATCGGACGCTGAAAATTCCTTCCACTCGACCTTGTTTTGTTAGTTTCGTCGTGCCTCTCCTTCCAAGCCCTTGTCGCCATGTGATGGGGGTTATGGACATGTTGTACCCTTCAAAGACAAAACTACTAGTGCCAACTAGTGCAGCCAACCCGACGACATCGCTAACACAACCGCCAAGGAGGCGCTATCCACCGAAGCATCAACCTCCCCAGCTGGCAACCGATCCCTAGCCGGCTACCCGGAAATCAAGAGCCTTCTCACTGTATCGACATGCGTGAGCAAACAAGGCACCATGTTGCGAGAGCTTAGTGGCCCACCTATGAGAGGCATGATGACCCCGTCTCTCTAGCTATGTTCCATATAGAGAAATCAGGGCAGGTCTTGGCGTCGACATCTAGAACCCTAAAGTCTTCAGCTGACACCTCCACAGTGGTTCAGCCCATACTGTAGTACGAGTCGTCTAGCCGGGTGTAGGCTATACACAGCTAGAGTAGTCTTCCCTTCATAGCATGTACTCGGGCGTGTAATACCGTCCTACCGCATCTATAAGTCATTGGTGCGCCCCTATATAAGGGTTGATCTCCCCTTCATGGGAGAGACACAATTTTTTATCATTCACACGCATTCACTGATGCGTCCATTTTATATAGCATTTTGATCAATGTTTTTCATGTTATTACATTTGATTGTTGCAATATTCTGAACTTTCTTGCGCCTTTTATATTGACTAGAGGCTGGGGCGCCCCCTGGGGCACCTCCTGTGCGTTCCTTTGCGACCCAATCACAGCCCATTAGCGGCCCTTCCGATATTCTGCTAGCGACGTAACCCAATTAGCGAGACGCTGAGAGATGGGGCGGGTTCTGTCGGCCGCGGCCTTGTTTACATGTTCGTGTACTCCGTGCGAACGCAGTGCGTGTAGCTCGGTAGGAGAGAGATAAAATAGGTCTGGCGAAGCACATCTTTCTCGTGCGGAATGTCCTCTACGGTGTTGAAACGAGCTGTTGGATCAAGGAGATGCAGCGTAGTCGGAGTGTGCGGCAGCTAGGGCTGGAATTAAAACTCAAAGCTCACGAGTTAAACGAGTAGCTTGCAACTCGACTCGGCTCGGCTCGAGCTCGTTGTCCAACGAGCCGAGTCGAGTTTTCGTTTTCGACAGTAAACGAGTTCAAGCTAAACGAGCCGAGTTTACGAGTACTCGTTTAGCTCGTTTAACTCGGTAAAAAGAATTTCTAATGATATTCTTATATATGTGAACATTTTTTACTGATTATTGTAGTCTATTTATGACAAATTATTTTATGGTGACATCTTTTCATCGATTATTGTGATGATTTTATTATACGTGCCCTAAATAATGAAAAATAAGTATATATACAATACATAATGTTGACTTTTTATAGTTTTATAAAATAAAAAAAGTTAAACGAGTAGCTCGCGAGCTACTCGCGAGTTCACCGAGCCGAGCCGAGTTTTGTTTTCGGACTCGTTTGTTGAACGAGTCGAGCCGAGCTCGACTCGTCAGTTGACCGAGCTTGAGCGAGTCGAGCCGAGCTGACTCGGCTCGGCTCGAATTCCAGCCCTAGCGGCAGCCGTCCCTATCTACTTCTAAGATTCGAAGTTCCTACTACCAGCGAGGGGTGAGTTCGTTTTTCGATTGACTATGAGCAGTATTAGGTGCGGGGCTTTGTAGTCTCTTAGGTGATGCAGCAGGGTGTAGAGGCATGTATCGGCGTATGTCGTGTTCGCGTCGTGATGTCGAAGAGGCGCGGAATTTTATCTGGTTTTCACGTTGCATCTTTTGTTTTATTGGTCCTAAATTTGCGTGCATAGAGTTGGCTATGTATAGAACAGATCGACGCGCTTGTTGTTTGTAGGCAATTCTATTTTTGTGGACTCTGTTTTTTTTTTTTTTTGAAAAAGCCTACAGATAAGATTGTGCTGATAGGTCTAGTATTGGTATTTCAGCCTTTTGCGATTTTAGGTGTATCCTTTGATGACCCTTTTGGTAATAATTCTTGTTGATAGGTAGTGTATAGATCGTTGTAGTATTTAAAATAGTAGAGCTACTCTATTTTTCAGTGTTGCCCTATTCGTAACTTGGGCAAATGCGACCAATACTGTCGCACTATTCTGTCTGAACACAAGACGAAAGATGATGACAACGTAGAATACAAGACCAAATCTGAATGCGTTGGGAGCTTCTAACCAAAAATAGAAAAACACATTTATTAGGAGTTGTGATTAGCACGCAAAAAAACTGGAAATCGGCTAGGCATTGTAGAGCGACGAGAACAGTACCATAAAGTCAATAAAACAAGCCAAGATGTGTGTCCAAGTCACAAGCCAAATAGGGAACATATTACAGACTTTTGTCACCATACAAGATGGTAGATTCAAATCCTTAGGCATGACAAACGGATGTATATAAACATCGAACATAATAGTCCAGGCATGTCAATAATAAGTGTCATTTAGGTTCTTAATTAATATATATATTCACCGTCCACAGCGATGCAGGTGATGAAAGAAGTAGACATACGCCAATTGTCTCTTCATCGCATTGAACCGGTGAATCATGTCGACACCTTTCATGAGATGAACCAAATGTTAATGCGATCTCCCAGTTACTGAAGATCGAAAGAGGGAGTGATGCTAATTTAGCTCTACCTTTGCTTACAGACGATAAAGACGCCATAGGCTCATCTACGCAAGGCCAATTATCTGGACCTAAGACGAGTGTCGGTGGACATCGATGAGCATCTTTGAGGTTCTCAGGGTTGCATCGCTTTCTCGATGGAGAAACATCTCTGATGTCATCTCTGCCAAAATGACCTTCGCAGTTAGGCTTCTTGGAATTTTGGCAGGATCATGGCACCATCCTATGCAGCGATATCTGTCACAGCCTTGCAGGTAATCATTCTCTCTGCGATGATGTCCTCTCCTTCCATATAGTAGAACCGGCTAAGAAACAAATCAATCTTTTCGTGCAGAAGTATGGCGCAATGTCATGCAGGGTCAAGCGCAAAGAGATGTTCACTCTCCTCTGTCTCGCAGGTAAGCATTCATTGCTGCATGGTTTATTTGACATTTCCTTTTATTCTGTACTCCATCGTTTCGTGGATCCTGCCCTGGATCCTGGTTTAATATTTTGTATCTTCTTTGGCAGCACATGACGATTTTAGAAACAGAAGTAAATTTTAGGTATTCTCTTACCTCAGGGTGAACTGGAGGAGCAGTCTATATAGTAAGATAGGCAAGAAGGCTGAAATCAATAGCCGGTATCAAATCGCATGTGGCCCCTGACCTTACGTTCATTAGCCTACCCTATGTCGGGGCCGCATCATCCATGTTTTCTACGCGAAATTGGCACTCAATCACCAGACCTCGCATGGAGTCTTTGGATGCATATATTTCTTTGTCTCCTGACTCTATGAGCCTGAAGGAGAGAACTAATGTATGCATGGTCGTGGAAGAAATCAAACTTACCGGAGATTTTCGTAGCTCTTTGTCTCCATGGATCCAGATGCCAGCCGGAACAGCGCAGCCGCGGCAGAATGGTGTGGAGGAACGATGAACTGGTGGCAGGGTGTATAGAGCCGCAGACGCCGGATTTCCCCTGCGGCACTAAGTGCACTCGCTTCGCTTCTCAATGCACGCAAGTGGGTACAGACTAACAATGAGCCTAGGTCTGTGTGAGCGAACGTGATGCAGAGATAACTGCTACGTGGCTCATAGGTATGAAATAGGTTGAATTAATAAATTGTGCAAAGTGAAAGGCGACGTGTACGTGCTTCCTTTGGTCCAAAGTTGTGCAAACTAGAGGCTGGGGGCGCCTCCTAGCCGGTCATCGGCACTCCAATCACCGCCCCTGCAAAATACGTTGCCATTGCACTTTTGAAACAAATCAGGTTCAAATAATGTCCTCTCCTTCCATATAGTAGAACTGGCTAAGAAACAAATCAATATTTTTGTGCAGAATTGTGGCCCAATGTCATGCAGGGTCAAGAGAGAGATGTTCACTGTCTCCTCTGTAGACCGAATGGCAGGCAACCATGGTTGTAGCTGTGGCACGCATTTAAGCCCATCGATTAGGATCTTCTCTTGCATCATCATGCCGCTGGCGCCTGCAGGTAGCATTATGATCTGATGGGTGTGGCTGATTGTGGCGATGTCCACATTGCGTGGATCTATGTCTGGATGAAGGCGGTATAGCTCACTCCTCAGTGCGATTGCCCCTACAGGATTACACGTGGCAATGGATGAATTTGAAAGCTGATGCATCATTTCTGCTCCGACCACTTCCGATGGAAGGTAACACACTGTATTTTGTGTGTTGTAGCTCTACTCATACATGCGCGCACGCCTGGCTGGTATGTAATTCAGACCCACCTCCTCTCCATGCACGTACGAAGTGACCGATGGGCTAATGTGATAGGTCGGGAATTTCATGTAGGACCTTTGCTCTGTGTCATGTGCACCGTCGATAGCTGTTGCTGGAATGTATGGAAGGATGGATGATGGAATTGGCATCCTCGTGTATGCCTAGGCGACACAGCTATAGGTCATCAGGCAGGTGTGGTTGCGTGTGTCTTCTGTTATGTATTCCAAAGCACCATAAGGGGCAATGATGTGTTCAACTGCCAAAGTTGTCCACGCATGTAGTGGCAGCGCAGTGATGGAGATCCTAACCCTTTGTTCAGCTATGTCAAACCCAAAGTCACTGCTCGGGTACCAATGTACAAACATGACGATGATCCCCCATGCCTCCACAGCTAGCCCAGACATGAGGATCTTTTAAGCATAGTGGGCATCATCTCTGTTCGTTAGCGAGAAGATAGTTTCTGTATCCGAAGTCGCATGCACGGTAATTGACCTTTCCTCGCATATGACTCGCTCCATGATCTTCAACAGCTCATGCATATTTAAATCGCTGCCAAGCTCTAGGAAACGAAGGCGACATTATCTTCAACCATAGAACTGCATCTGCGATATTTAACACTCGGGCCGGCAATTTGACCCATGGGTATGTCCGCCCATGGGCACCCGGCCCGAATGGGCAGGGTATGGGTCGCTATTTTCACCCATGGGTCTTGCCCATGGGTGATGAAGGGATGGATCCTAGGCCTGTCGGATGAGCCTACCCGGTCTCAGGCCCACGGCCCAAGCTCCAAAGAAGGCGTCAAGGATTACTCTAGAAGGCCCAATTAAAGTCCACCCGCAAAGCCTTGCGGGTCAAGTTAGGCAACTTGTAACCGACTCTAGGTTAGAGTTCGAGTCCTCTCCGGGTACGGTTTGAGACCTGGCCACCTATATAAAGGCCAGGAGAACCACTGGAGAGGGACCAAGCAATACCGCACCACCAAGCCTTGAGATCGAGATCATACTCTCGACTTGAGCAACCCCCCATTGTAACCGATCTACTCGTTAATACAGATCGACAAAGGCAGGAGTAAGGGTTTTACCTCCACGAGGGCCCCGAACCTGGGTAAATCGTGTCCCCTGTCTAGCCGACGATTGTCACCAGCGCCTACATGTTCTCCTAATCGAAACCCTATGGGTTCACCCGAGGGACTTGTTGAGATGCAGATTCAACAATTGGCGCCGTCTGTGGGAACGGCGGGCGCTGGATGTCCGGCATCTTCGGCTTCATCGACAACCAACTCACGTTGGAAACCTTCGACTTCGACTCCGACCAACCCGATTCGGATCGGATCTGTCATAGTCACCCCTCACTCGCCGGAATCATGCCCGGTATTCAACGATCTGGAGAAGAGCGTCACCTTGACGTTCGGGAGCTTCAAGTTCTACACCAACAAAGAAGGGATCCTTCACTTCCCTGAGGAATCGGGATCTGAGTCAATTTCCAGCCCAGGAGCTGTCGATTCACGACCCTACTTGGCAAAAAGTGGCGAGTCCATCCACCTCAACACCAGCAATTTCCATACCCTCTCTACAGAGGAACCCTCTCGGGTCAGGAAGGCCTTTCAAGTTACGCCTAGGACTCACAAGCCACATCTGGCTCAGGTTTGCATGGCAGGATCGGAACAGCCACCCGCAGAAACTGAACAAAGCGCAAGGGAACGCGCTGAGATCAACGTCTCGCGAGACGCCTGGCTCCGAGCAAAGGAGGCTATCCGCACAAGCAAACCACCTGCGGACGGAGTCCCACACGAAGACATGATCGCGTGCCACTATCATCTAGTGAGAGCGGCCACTGCTATCAAAGAAGCTCGGGAAGATCTAGCCACACGGAGAAGATTGGCAGATGAGTCAAGTCAACGCCGAGCTGAGCTGTCCCTAATGCCTTCTGTCGGGAACCGCCCCCAGAAGAACCGCGACCATGGACGACGAGTCCTTGAGCGGAATCAGCAAATCACTCATGCGCGTGGACGAGGACGGAAACATCCATCCGCAAACTCCCACAGCCGCAGTGCTAGCCGCAGCCACCTACATGCAGATAAATCAACCAGGGGAAAATGACCCCCGCGCGGAACAATACAAGCAGGTGCAGAAAGGATTAGGCATGGCAGCCGCAAAACTCGCCTCCTACGATCGCAGGAAAGCGGCCACACAGAAGGACAAGGAAGCACCCCGTGGACATAGGGGCACATCACCTGCCAAGGAAAAATCACCCCGTCGGGCACGAGGGAAAGAAGCTCGACGACGAGGAGATAGCCCGAGTGGCAGCGATAGCAACCCAAGGGGTCGAGGCCGTAGCCGCAGCCCGCGAAGAGGTCGGGACCGCAACCCGCGAAAAGATCGAGACAGAAGCCACTCGCGACATCGCAGCAAGGAACCGAGAGGAGACGTCAATCGCGACAAACCCGGATACAACGCGCGATCGGACATCTCCCAACGCAAGGTTGATAAAGGTCGGCGGCCAGAAACCGTGCGCGCTCCCCATCTACATCCTCCGACGACGAAGTGTGCGGAGCCCTATGCTTTGCCCGCAGCATCCGCGAGGCGCCGCTACCCAAAAGATTTAAGCTATCCACGGAAGTACAGAAATATGATGGTTCGCAAGAGCCTTCGGCCTGGTTGTCAGATTACCTCACGGCAGTAAAATGCCAACATGGAAACAAAAACACAGCTATGCAGTACCTCAACTTACACCTAGTCGGTGCTGCCCGCAGCTGGCTCGAAGGAAGACCGAGGGCATGTTACAGATCTTGGGATGACCTAAACCTCGATTTCTGCAAAAATTTCCAGGCAACATACAAAAGACCGGCGACCATCGAGGAGCTACGAGCTTGCAAGCAGAAAAGTGGCGAGTCTACTCGCGAATATATTTAGTGATGGACCACACTCAGGAACACAGCGGGAAATATATCAGAAGAAGTCGCGGTTGAAGCATTTGCAAAGGGAGCACAGCGAACCTCTTTCCGGAAAGAACTAGGACGACTCGCACCCAAGACCATGGGAGAGTTGATGGCCATAGCCGACAGATGGACAAACGATGAAGATGCAGTGCGCAACAAGAAAGATTCATCCCCGGCACGCGATGACGATCGCCATAGTCGGAATAAAAGAAGAAAGAATTACGACCACGATGATCGAGAAAATATTGTGGTAGCGGAGTTCACAAAAAATCGCGACAACGGATATCGTGGAAAACGAGAGTGGAAGCCAAAGCAGGAAGACAAAACCCCCAAGGAGGACCTCGACGGTTACTGCATGCTACATATATTTACAGATAAGCGTACCGGTAAAACTAAGGCAACACACCTTCTCAAGGACTGCCGAAAGTTCATTGATATCCATGAGGCCCTCTTGAAGAAAAATAGAGCAGCAATTAATCAGGGTTACCCGCAGCTTCCTGGAGGAGGAGCTCAAGGATTTCAACAGCCGCAAGCCCTGCCCCCAGCAGGAAACCAAAACGCGGTGCTAGCTGCGCTCCCAGCGCCACCCGCCCCAAATCAAGGAGCCAATGGATACCCGAACCCAGCGGGACTCTTAGGCATGATACATAAGGTCTGTCCATCGCGCATGGCTCAGAAGACAAACACACGACAGTTATGCATGACTGTCCAAACCCCACCTACGAAAAACGAGTACCTGAAGACGGCGGAACAACCAATAACTTTCTCCAAGGAAAACCACCCTCCGCGAGTCTATCGACCAGGACAGGCAGCACTAGTCATACAGGCGCAAATTGGCAATTATGAGCTGGCTCGCGTGTTCATGGACGGGGGCAACGGCATCAACATCATCTACGCAGACACGCTCCGTCGTATGAACAAGAATTTGGATGGACTCGTGGAATCAGAGACATCCTTCCACGGGATAGTTCCAGGGAAAGCAGTCCGTCCACTCGGAACAATCAACCTGGAGGTGGTGCTAGGCAACCAAAGTAATTACAGGCGAGAATTTCTTGATTTCGAAGTCGTCGATTGGCCCTCACAGTACCATGCCATTATTGATCGAACGGCGTTCGCCAGATTCATGGCAGTACCGCACTACGCATAGTTGAAGCTCAAGTTGCCTGGAGAATATGGCACAATCACCATCGACGGCGATTTCCAAAAATCCAATAAATGCGACATCGAATTCAACAAGATCGCCCAATCCTTCAGGATGCAGGAAAAACTAGAGGAGATAGCAAAAACCACGGATCACTCCGTGATGCCTCTCACCAAGAAGAACGCTCCAGAGCTCGAGTTCAACACAAATAGCGGTACCCGCAAGCATCAAGTACACCCGACGGATTCTGCGAAGACGGCGATGGTGTCCACCACCCTTTCGCCAGCATAGGCAGACGCGCTCGTCGAGCTCCTCCGTGAGTACTGGAAAATTTTCGCCTGGCAGCCTTCAGATATGCCAGGGATACCCAGCGAGTTCGCCGAGCACTCACTTGAAGTCTTCAAAGACGCCAAGCCTATCAAGCAGACCACCCGAAGGTTCTCAGAGCCCAAACAAAAAGCACTCGGAGAAGAAGTAAACAGACTACTCGCAGCAAAATTTATTCGCGAGATAAAAATTTCCACCTGGTTAGCAAACCCGGTGCTGGTCCTGAAGAAAAATACCAACATCCTTCGCGTGTGCATCGACTACACGTCGTTGAATAAACACTGCCCCAAGGATAACTTTCCCCTGCCACGAATCGATCAGATCGTGGACTCTACAGCAGGTTGCCAACGCCTCTCTTTCTTGGACGCCTACTCAGGCTATAATCAGATCAGGATGAAGAAGTAGGACGAGGAGAAGACGGCGTTTATAACACCCCACGGTGTTTACTGCTACACGACAATGCCCTTCGGCCTGAAGAACACAGGCGCAACATATCAGCGCTGCATGCAAAAATGCCTCGCCAAGCTCATTGGCAAGAACGTACAAGTGTACGTTGACGACATCGTCATCAAGACTCAAGTGGAATATACGCTTCTCGACGATATCGGAGAAACATTCGACGCGTTGAACGCATACCGAATCAAGCTCAACCCGACCAAGTGTGTCTTTGGCGTCCCTTCAGGACAACTTCTCGGTTACCTGGTCTCCGCTCGAGGGATTGAAGCTAACCTGGAGAAAATCCAAGCAATCCTGACAATGAAGGAGCCAACCAATCTCCGTGGTGTGCAGCAGCTCGCGGGACGACTAGCCTCCCTAAGCAGATTCATTGCCAGGCTAGGCGAGCAAGCGTTACCTTTCTACAAGTTACTGAAGAAAACGGATAAATTCGAGTGGACACCCGAATCACAGAAAGCATTCGCAGAACTCAAGCGAGCATTGCAAAGCAGGCGCGTCCTGGCAACACCGCAAGAGCGGAAGCCACTATTCCTATACCTAGCCACGACAAATCAGGTCATCAGCACAGCAATTGTGGTGGAGCGGCCAGAGGACGGCAAGGCGTTTGGCATCCAGAGGCCAATATATTACATCAGCAAGGTGCTTTCGCCCTGCAAACACAGATATCCCCATTACCAGAAACTCGCGTACGGTGTGGTGCTCACAGCCCGAAAGCTCAAACATTACTTCTAGGAACACACCGTCACGGTGGTAAACGACGCATCACTGGGTACTATCATGAATAACCCAATGGCATTTGGAAGAATTGCGAAGTGGAGTATTGAGCTCGGCGCCTAGGACATCATATACGCGGGTCGCAAATCTATCAAATCACAAGTGCTCGTGGATTTCCTAAGCGAATGGACATAACTACAAACGCTAGGCCCTCCAGAGTATACAAGCAACTGGATAATGTATTTCGATGGATCAAAGAGAAATTGTCGTGGTGGTGTCACGGCAGATGCCATGGGATGGCTAAAGATGTGGGGACGATGGACGCTGGAGGTGTCCGGGGAGGGATCACGCGACGAGTAGCCGCGTGAGGTAAGATCCACACAACACAAACAACACGATGTACCCAGGTTCAGGGCCCTCGTGAGGAGGTAAAACCCCTACTCCTGCCTTTCCCTATGTATTACGGTGTCTCACCGAATAGCCACAGTACAAATGGTAACGCTACCGAGTAGCCCCTTGCCCCTCTCCGAGTAGAGCTAGGTCAAGGACTTAGGGTTTCTAGGGTTTCTAGTGAGCCACTATGGGAGCATATGTGCATTCCTCTACCTCTAGGTCAAGATGTGTTCGATCCTCACGCAGGAGGCGGCGGGGCACCTTATATACATGGTGCCCAGCCGGATACGTCCAAATCCTAGACAAGTGTCGACATAGTGTCCACACTGTCCTTTCTCCGAGTACCCGCTGACAGCTTTGGTCGTTGGTCTTGGCTGCTTCTGTAAAGTCGTTGGGCAAAACTAGGGGACAGACTGGTATCACTGTACCTAGTCACAGAGTAGGTCCCCCTTATCCTGCCACCGACTGCTTCCATGCTGTCACTGTCAGACAGACCGTCCCCACGTGAACAGTAGTTCGAATGCTGCCAAGTACGGACCCAGGATACGCGGGATCCTGTGTCAGAACGGCTCCTTTGACTTCCTGCCCGAGTAGTTTCCCGCCAAAGGTTCCCGCCAATTGTACTCGGGCCAAACCTTCTACTCGACATGGTAGAAACTGATTGATATCTCCTTCTGATCATCTTGAGGTGAGACCGGGTAGCAGTCGACCGGGGTAGCGAGTACCCGGTAGTCGGCTACTCGGCCAAACCTCTCTTCTGTAAGCGGCCTTTACCACCTGTCTTTACCCTACTCGGGGGTAACCCCCCGACAGCAGTCCCCGAAGCTGGTTGAGTCTTGCGAACTTGTTCACTAGGCTCTGCCAGCTTAAAACCAGCCTTTGCATCTCAGCCATCGAACCTCAAGATGCCGAGTAGTGCCTCCGAGTAGCTATCCGGAAAGTATCTTGAGTCTCCTCCTTCCGAGTAGCACTTGCTTTCTACTCTGTATCCGAGTAAAAAGACTTAGCGAAATTTCGCAAACTGAGCCTCTGCAGCGCAGAGCAACATCCAGCCCTTCACGCAGGCACTGCCTACGTGTCAAGCATCCACGACCTTGTCGTTTGGTTGCCCAGGACACGGCGCCACGTGTCCAGTTTTCACGCCGTGGGCCCACCGGCCGTCATGTCCCATCAAGTGCATTTACTGGCCACGATCTTGTAGTGGGATCCAATGCGGCCGTTACGCGCGCGGTTCTCGCGTGTGTGCGTTTCTAGCCGGCCACAGACCCACCACACGCCACAATCGATCCCACTCCCGTAGCGGTAACGGTAATCTCGCCGAGGAGGTATAAATACCCCCGCGGTAACTTCCTTTTCCCCTTCCTGCTCATTTCCTCTTCTTCCTCCCGTTCTTCTCCGCCACCGAGCGCTCCGCCGCGCACTAGCCTCTGCGCCGCCGCGGACTCGCTCCACCACCAACCCCGTCTGATTTCCGATTCTTCCACTCGCAACCATGGCCAAGTCCTGCTGGGCCGGTTCTTCCATCACCCAAGCCAACCTCGCCTGGCTCGTGAACGAGAGAAGGGTTCCCCCCGGCGTGGAGTGCCGGGCACCCGACGACGAGGTCGTGCCCAAGCCCAGGGACGGAGAGCGCGTGGTGTTCATGTCCCACTTCGAGCGCGGATTCGGGCTGCCAGCATCGGACTTCATGCGTAAGTTCCTGAATCACTTCGGGCTGCAGATGCACCATCTGCCGCCCAATGCAGTCGTTTTCCTCGCATACCACGCCGTGGTGTGCGAGGCCTTCCTCGGCATCAGGCCCACCGTGGAGACGTGGCTCCACTACTTCCATCTCCGGCAACAATCCGTCGGGAAGAAGGACAGCGCGGGCGTTGCCCGCGCCACCGACGTCGGCTGCGCCATGATGGTGCAGCGCAACGGGACGAACCACCCCCGCATCCAGGGGCTGGATTCCTGCCGAATGTGGCAGCAAACGTTCTTCTACGTGAGGAACGTTGCCGCCGCTGATGGAGCCCCCGTCGACGATCGGATCAACCTGCCCCCTTGGAGCAAGCGTGCTCCACTCGGGTCGAATTGGAAGGAGAAGCCCGTCAACGACGAGAACGCCACCGAGATAGAGACGCAACTCGCCTGGCTGAAGACGCATGGCCTCAGGAATGACGACCCAGTAGCGTGCTGGATCAAACGCCGGGTGCTCCCCTCTGCAGGAGCGATGCCACCTCATGTGTTACATGGGAGGGCCTCGCGATTGCACCAGGACCACCACCGTCGAGATCGACGATGCTGACGTTCCCAGGCTTGCCAGGAACATCCTGAAGACCAGCCTCAACGAGAAGTGGCGGTACGGGTTCCTCCCGTTCAGCCGTCGGACTCCAATCTTGCGGGTACGTCTCCCTTACTCTGTTTTCGTCTCTGCCTTCCGAGTAGATAGCTTCTCCTTTCGCCTCGACTAGCAATCGCCTTGTGCACCGAGTAGGACACTTAGCTAAATCGCCTTAGGCTTAGTGTGCTTTGTGCCTGCACGCCTCGTCGAGTAGGAATTTTTAGAAAAAAGGCCTAGGCTTAGTGTGCTTTGTGGGTGCACGCCTACCCGAGTAGAGTTCTATTCTGGTACTCGGCTAACTTGTGGTCCTTCTCTGCCTTTCAGACTCTTACTCGCCAGCTTACTGAAAGCAGCGAGGTCTTCGAGGACAACTGGTCCAAGGATCGCGAGGAGGATGATGTACCCCCCTCTGATGACGCGGAGCAGAGCAGCCCCGTTCCCGAGAAGCGCGACGTCCTTAACACTTGGGCGGACGATGGCTCCGACGGTAATAGCATCCTCATCTTGCTTGTTTCCGGGAAGCATCAACTCCTTGTATTGCTATTTCTGATTCACTTCTTCTTTCCTTTGAATTTCTCAGATGAGGCCGCTGCGGAGAAGGACGACCAGGATGAGGACGAGAACGATGGTGATGCGCCCCTTGTCGTCAAGCCTCTGTCGGTTGCCCCTCCCGAAACTCGCAAACGGACAGGCGGCGAAGCACAAGCGCCTCCTGCCAAGAAGAAGAAGAAGCCCGCCGAGGAGGGAGAGACCCCCGAGAAGAAACCCACCAAGCTCACCACGAAGAGAAAGAGGAAACAGCTCTCTTCCACTACCGCGTAAGCCTCCTTCCCGGTCGTCTTTCTTCTCGCGCAGTGCCATTTTTCCCCATTTTCTTCCAATTCCTGATTCCCTTCTCCTCTTTCCGCAGAGCTCCCCTGGACGTGAACGCCGCTTGTGCATCGGCCAAGCCAAGGAAACTCAATTCCTCTGATCAACGTCGATGACGACGAGGAGGACAACACTGCCCACGCTGCTGCCGCCAAAGCACCGATCACTTCCGCTCAGGGAGCAGGATCAGAAGCGGCAGCTCAGGACGCTGCCGTCCACCTCGAAAGACCACCTTCTCCTCCGGCTAGCAATGCCGAGGAGGTCCGAGACCAGGATTTGCAAGACACTGCCGCCCCCGAGCGGCCTGAAGTAGAACAAGAGCAAACCAGCACAGAGGCTGGTGCACGAGACAATCTTGCTGCCGAGCAGCAAGTAGGAGACAACACTGCTGCGGACGCCACCGTAGAAGATGTTTACCCACTGCCAGGCGGCGTACCGAGTGGTGTTCTGCCAGGAGCTGCAGCGGCGCCTCCAACTTCGCAGGGCCCTACGCCCGACTGCACAAGGCCCTACACCACCAACCTCCTCCTCGTCTCCTCAGAGCAAGGACACCTCCAGCCCTCCTGGGCGAGTAACCAGGCAACGGGCCCTTGATGCTCTGAGGGATTACTGCTCCGAGAAGGGCCCTTCCGAGAAGAAGGCTGCCGATAAGGTGACTGCCGAGGAGGCCAAGGCCAAGGAGGAAGCCACCGAGAAGGCCAAAGCCGAGAAAGAAACTGCTGAGAGAGCCAAGGCCGAGCAGAAGAAGGCCAGGGCTGAACAGAAGAAAGCCGAGAGGCGAGCTGCCGAGGAAGCAGTCGCCGAGAAGGCAAAAGCCAAGGCCGAGAAGGCAAAAGCCAAGACAGAGGGGAAGAAACCCGAGGATCCCGAGAAGCAGAAGATCGAGAAGGAGCAGACGAAGAAAAGGGCCAGGGAACAAGGCGCATCCGCAGGCGGAGCACTCGTGATCCGCGACTCCGGCCCGATTCCTGCTGCACTCTCTGCGGGCGCTCGCGCTGCTGGCCAGCCTTGCTACCCGGAATATATGATTGAGGTTAGCCACCAACACCGCATCGGCTTCCCTCCCCAAGATAAAGCTGTAGCTATTCAGAAGGGGAGGAAAGCAGTAGCCAGGAATACTCCTCCCTTCGATCCAGCCCAGAATAAACCCGTCAATATTGCTTCTCGGGGACCCCAAGACAAGCCAATAACTTCCAAGGGTCTTGAGCAGGTGCTGGACACTGTCGGCTACATCAGCGCCAAGTGGGACAGCGGGGTTCTCGGAGAGGATAAGTGGCATGGCTTAACCCTTGGCTCCGTCGACCACTACCGCGTGGAGTGGAACAAGATCGACCTGGGACACCAGCCCATGTCCGTCTCCACCGACACCGCCACCCTCGCAGCCAAGATGTTCTTGCACCGCAAGAACGCCGAGGATATCGAACAGAGCTACGCAGTAAGTCTTTTTGCCTTTTCCGAGTTGAATTTTCTTCTCTTCTACTCGCCTTCCTTCTTTCTCACCATCACTCCCAGTCCCCGAGATTTGGGTCGAGTAGGTGGACACTCTCCGAGTAGCCTCCTACTCGGGCCGAATCTCCTCTGCTTTGCCTAACTCATTTTCTTCTCGGTTTTCAGGATAGCGTTCTCAAGCGGACCAACTTGTACCGCATCCTTCTCTGGAACCACTCCATCGCCAGGAGACGCATCACCGCACTGGAGAAAGAGAAGGCAGATGCCGAGGCCGCAAGCAAAAAACGCCAATGAGAGCAGCCAGCAGCTGGCTGAAGTGCAGGGTAGGCCTTTTAGCTACGCGGTTTCTGCGTTTTATTTTTACGCCCGCTCCTGCTTTCTTTGGCACTAACCTTTCCTTCTCTGCAGCTAACCTGAAGGCCCTAGTCGACGAGCACGAGAAGTGCCGTGCTTTTGTGGCAGACTCCGAGGCCACCATAAAGAGACTTGAAGGTGAGCTTGTTGTTTACTCGGTTCTGTCTCGAATTTGTTTCTTCTCTGCATATCTGCTGACCTTATCTTATCTTTTCGCAGAAGATTATAAGTCATTTGCTGAGGCGCACCAAGATTGCGTCCAGCCAGCAGCGGTGGAAAAGCAGCTGTCCGATCAGGCCATTACTCTGATTAAGGACCACACCAGCGAGATGGAGAAGCTGCAGGTCCAGCTTCAGAACGCGCTCCAAGACGCCGTGAAGATTGGCGCCGAGAGGGACGCGGCCATCGCCGAGAAAGCCAAGGCCGAGACTACTTTCAAGGCCAAGGAGAGGGCCCTCGAGGCTGAGTGCGAGACTCTGAAGAAGACCAATACTGATCTTTTCGCTCAGATGGACACCCTGCGCCAGGTTCAATCAAAGCAGATTAACAACGAGGAATCCTGGAGATCCAAGCTGCAGCAGCTGCGCCGCCAACTAATCGGTAAGTTCTTTTCTTCATTGCATCTTTTCTTCTCGGTTCTATTCCTTCTCGGCTTCCTCTTTTCTTTCTCGGTTTTTGATCTTGCCACTTGCTATTTCAGAGATTTGGCCTCGTCTTGAGTCTACCTCTGCGCCCACGATAGCCAAGGCCCGAGCAGTTCGCCTCTCGCTGGGTGAGCCGATTGACACCAGGGCTGACATCGAGGACAGCTTGGTGGTGCTCAAAGGTTACTTCGAACAGCTGGCCGGCTGCGGGACTGACTTGATGCACGCGGGCTTTGAGCTCCACAGGTTGTTCTGGCCTCATGACCCCCAGCCAAGAAAGATGCGGGATCTCGCCCACAAGCTGGAGGAAGCGAAGGCCGAGCTGAAGAAGTGGCGAGCCTCTGCAGCCCGTGCCGGTGCAGATGTGATGCTTCTCTGCATGGCGTCTTGGTATGAGAACCTTGACATGCAGCGCATCCGCGGGAAGCGTAATAACTCCAAGTGGGAGAATGATGCCGCTAGCGTGGCCTTGCGCAAGCAGATCGCCTATGAAGTTGCCGAGTGTGCCGAGACGGAGGTCTACATCGACGGCCCCCCCGAGCCGGACACTGATTATGAAGACGAGGAGGAAGCCGATGTGGAGGACGACGAGGACGACGAGGAGGACATGGATGAATACTTCGCATCTCCCAGGAGCAAGGCCGGGAAGGGGAAGAGCGCCGCCGTCTCGGGTAGCGATGAGGAGGAGCATGCCCACATCGACAGCGAGCCACTCAACTTCGGCACCTCCTCGGGTGCTGCTCTTGACGACACGGTGCCACCTCCTAGCCACACCGCTGGCTCCTCTTCGGCTCCAGGCCCCATCTCGGTGGCCACAGCTACATCCGAGCAGACGGCCACCCAGGATGATGTTGGGATGGAGGAGTCCGCCGCCGTGCAGACGGAAACGGACGCCACCAACAACGAAGAAGCTGCCGAGAAAACCACCGCCGAAGAAACTGCTACCAAGACAGTCGTCGAGGAAACAACTGCCCATGCCAGCGCCGAGAACACTGCCTCCTCAACCTGAGGCCACCTGCAACTTTTTTAACTTGAACATTTATCAGATCCCCGGGATGCCGGGAGCATATGTATCAAACAATATTTGTTTTCGCTTGCTACCCAGTTTTTATGCCCACTCAGTTTACGTTGACATTAATCAATTTGAACGACAGTGGCTCAATGCCGAGCTGTGTTCCCATGCGAGTCCCCGAGTAGCTTTTCTTATTCACCCTGTCTTTTCATCTCTGCTCTACCTGCGACTTGTCGCTTGTTTGGTATTCGAGTCACAAGAATCAAAGAACAAGGCTGCAAATACTTAGCCGCTAGAAAACAATCATGATAACGCAGCCCACCACTTAACCGAGAAGACGAAAACGAGGAACAAAAAGTAACCGACAATCTACTCGGTTCCTGCACTTTTTCTTCCTTAGTGATTTTCGTGTGCTCATTGACCTTTTGCTTGTTCTCTTGCTTGCCATGAAGCCGGGTTTCGGACAGCAGCAAAGTCGAAGAGTTGGCATATAGGTTTAAACACAGTACTCAATGCACTTTTGAGTTCTGAAGTGAAGCAACCGAATAGACAAAGGAACGAGCCGAGTAAAAAACACTTAGAGCAATTTTGGACGAGGGCAGTCCCCGAGAACAATTTTAGATTGCAGAGTAGAATTTCAACTCGGATGAAAGGGTACATACACATCTTTGCTTACGAATGAAAACGACGAAGTAGAGCTACCTTCCAGGGACGCTTGGTTTCCTCTCCAGCTTTATCTGCCCTGTTCGCCTGCGGCGGGCGCACATCTACAAGATAGTACGCGTCATTGTGCAGCGCTTTGCTGACAATGAAAGGCCCTTCCCATGGAGGAGACAGCTTGTGCATCCCGGCTGTGCGCTGCACAAGCCTAAGGACCATGTCTCCTTCTCGGAAAACCCTTGGGTTCACCTTTTGGCTATGATAGCGCCGCAGGTTTTGCTGGTAGATAGCCGAACGTGACAGAGTCAGCTCTCTTGCTTCTTCAAGCAGGTCAACGTCGTCTTCTCGAGCTTCTCTCGCCTCCACCTCAGTGTAGAGGGCTACTCGGGGGGAGTCATGCTCTAAGTCTATTGGCAACACGGCCTCAGCCCCGTATACCAAGAAGAATGGAGTGTAGCCGGTTGACCGGTTAGGGGTAGTCCTTAGACTCCACAACACCGCTGGCAACTCTTCTAGCCAACACCCAGGTGTTTTCAGCAGTGGCTCAATCAGCCTCGGCTTGATGCCTGCCAGTACCATCCCGTTTGCTCTTTCAACTTGCCCATTGGAGGCAGGGTGCGCGACTGACGCAACGTCTAGTCGGATATGCTTATCTCTGCAAAATCGCACCATTGCCCCCTCTGCAAAGTTAGTGCCGTTGTCGGTGATGATACTGTGCGGGTAGCCATATCTCATGATCACATCTTTCACAAACTTCACAGCTGTGACTCCATCGCACTTCCGAATAGGCTTCACCTCGATCCACTTGGTGAACTTGTCCACCATGACCAAGATATGTGTCATATTGCCCTTAGCCGGCTTGAAAGGACCAACCATATCCAAGCACCAAACAGCAAACGGCCATGTGATAGGAATTGTTTTCAACTCGGATGCTGGCACGTGAATCTTACTTGCGAACATCTGGCAGCCGGCGCACTTCCTCACAATGTCCTCAGCTTGCTGTAATGCAGTGAGCCAGTAGAAGCCATGCCGAAAGGCTTTCTTGACTAAAGCCCGAGAAGAGGCGTGATGCCCACATTCTCCTTGATGTATCTCCACCAGGATTTCTTCTCCTTCCTCTGGGCTTACGCAGCGTTGCAGCACACCAGTGGCACTTCTCTTGTGCAGCACATCTCGGACTAAGGCGTAGCCCTTGGATCTTCTCTGAATCTGCCTCGCAGTCACCTCATCTTCAGGTAGAGTGCCGTCCCTTAGAAAGGATAATATGGGCATTGCCCAACTCGGTGTCTCCCGCACGGGAAACACTGGTTCGTCCATTTCCATTGGGACAGGCTCTGGTGGTTGCACAGGAGGAGTAGGAGCGCTTCTCTGCAGCCCAGATCGATTGGCGAGAACTTCTTCAATGAATGCAACAGCTTCAGGGTTGAGGGCGGCAGTCCCCGAGTAAGGAATGGCAGTCCCCGGGTACGGAGTGGCAGTCCCCGAGTAGGGAATGGCAGTCCCCGGGTAGGGAACGGCAGTCCCCGAGTATAGGACGGCGGTCCCCGGGTTCCCTGCAGCACTCTCCCAGTCAATCTCCATTGGGTCAGATTCCTCACTTGGCAGAGAAGGGACAAAGATGGATTCCGAGTTGGGGGAAGGCTTGATGGATGGCTTCCTCAAATGCTCCAAGGCAATCCCTGCCGGGATGGACTGCCGAGAAGATCCCAACTTGGACAGCTCATCTGCTGCTTCGTTTTCTGCTCGGTGAATGTGCTGGAACTCACATCCTTCGAAAAACCCAGTCATTGACTGCACCAGGAAGCGATACGACGCCATGTTGGCATCCAAGGCATCCCAGGTACCCGAGACTTGCTGCACCACCAGATCTGAGTCGCCATAACAGATAATGCGCTGCACGCCAACCTCCTTTGCTACTCGCAAACCATGCACAACTGCCTCGTACTCGGCTACATTGTTGGATGCCTTGAAATGGATCTGCAACACATACTTGAGCTGATCCCGCTTGGGTGATGTAAGCACAACGCCAGCACCAAGGCCTTCTTTCACCTTTGAGCCATCAAAGTGCATCTTCCAATAGTTGGAAACTGGAGCAGGAGGTTCATACTGCATCTCGGCCCAGTCGACAAGAAATTCCGCCAGTACCTGAGACTTGATTGCTTCTCTTCTCGTATACGCGGGAGCGTACGCGGCTAGCTCTATCGCCCACTTGGCTACTCTGCCACTCGCCTCCTTGTTACCCATGATGTCCGAGATGGGAGCTGAGCTCACGACAGTGATGGGATGCTCCTGGAAATAATGCTTCAGCTTCCTGGCGCCCAGGTACACACCATAGGTCATTTTCTGGTAATGCGGGTAGTTCTGCTTGGAGCTCGACAACACCTCACTCAAATAGTACACAGGGCGCTGCACACTCTTGCCTTCTTCTTCTCGCTCCACCACTATCACCACGCTGACTACTCGGTTAGTCGCGGCAATGTATAGCAGCATAGGCTCCTTGGGTAGCGGACTAGCCAAGACAGGAGCGCTAGCCAACATTGCTTTCAGCTCATTGAATGCTACATCCGCTTGCGGAGTCCAGACAAACTTGTCGCTCTTCTTCATCAGCTGGTACAGAGGCAGAGCCTTCTCGCCCATTCGGCCCAAAAAACGGCTCAGTGATGCCAGACAACCCGTGAACTTCTGCACATCCTTCAATGATCTCGGCAAAGACATGCTTTCAATAGCTTTTATCTTAGACGGATTGGCTTCAATGCCCCGACTAGAGACCAGGAAACCGAGTAGCTTTCCAGCTGGTACACCAAAGGTGCACTTACTCGGATTCAGTTTCATTTTGTACCTGCGTAGGTTAGCAAAGGTTTCCTCCAAGTCGGCAAGCAGAGTATGTGTTTTATTCGTTTTGATGACAATGTCATCTACGTACACCTGCACATTCTTGCCGAGTTGGTCGTGCAAGCATTTCTGCATGCATCTCTGATAGGTTGCACCCGCATTCCTCAGGCCAAAACACATGACACGATAGCAATAAGCCCCGTACGGGGTAATGAAAGCAGTCTTTATTTGATCAGCAGGATTGAGTGCAATCTGGTGGAAACCAGAGTAGGCATCTATGAAAGACAACAGTTCACAGCCGGCAGTGGAATCGATCACCTGGTCGATGCGAGGTAGCGGGAAAGGATCCTTGGGGCATGCCTTGTTCAAGTCGGTGTAGTCGACGCACATGCGCCATGCAGTGGCAGCCTTGGGATCTTCCTTTTTCTTCTCGACCATGACCGGGTTGGCCAACCAGTCCGGGTGCAGCACCTCCATGATGAAGTTACTGATCAGCAGCTTGGTGATTTGATCACCGATGGCCTTCCTTCTCTCATCCCCGAAACGGCGCAAGGCCTGCTTCACGGGCTTGGCGTCAGGACGCACATGCAAAGAGTGCTCAACCAACTCCCTCGGGACTCCTGGTAAATCTTCATTGGTCCAGGCGAACACGTCCCGATTCTCACGGAGGAAGTGGATGAGCGCGCTTTCCTATTTCTCGGCCAGCCCGGCGCCAATGATGGCCACGCGCTCCGGGAACTCGGGGTCAACCTGGACTGTCTTGGTCTCCTTGGCCGCTTGGAAAGCAGTACCATGTTGAGTACTCGGCACACCTTGTGCGCCAGCTTGTGCGGACTGAGCCATGGCCACCACCTCGTACATCTTCTTCTTCTCGGCAGCAATCACCATCGATTCCGCCAGCTGAGAGCTAGCAGAGGCACACTCCATGGACTTCTTGTAGTCTCCCGAGATAGTGATGATGCCATTGGGCCCGGGGATCTTCATCTTCAGGTAAGCCACGTGGGTAGAGGCCATGAACTTGCTCAGAGCAGGCCTGCCGAGTAGAGCGTGATATGGACTCTGATGATCCACCACCTCAAACTGCAGGCGCTCTGTGCGGCAGTTCTCCCGAGTACCGAATAGCACATCAATCCACACTCGGCCAATCGGGTTGCATGAGATCCCGGGCACAATGCCATGGAAAGTGGTCTTGCTGGGCAGCATCATGTTCTCGGCCAGGCCAAGCTTCTCGAGTGTGTCTTTGTACACGATGTTGATGCTGCTGCCGTTGTCGATCAGCACCTTGCTGAACCTCACGTTCTTCTCGGGGCCCAAGAAGGTGGGATCCAGCACCAAGGCATAGGTACCCGGATTGGGCATCACCTTGGGGTGATCCGCCCGAGTCCACCTGATCTCCTGGTCGCACCAGTACATGTAGTGAGGGACAGCCGGAATCACTGCATTGACCTCCATGGCCCGCCTATGCTGTGACTGCTTGTCGACTGCCTCGGAAGTGAAGATCATATAGCTCTCATGGTGCTCTTGGTACTGGTTAGGGCCATTGCCCCCATTGTTGCCGTTGTTGCCATTGTTGTTGCCCTGATAGTTGTTGTTGCCTCTGTTGTTGTTGTTGCGGTTGTAGTTGTTGTTGTTGTTGCGGTACCTCTCGTTGTTGAAGTTCTGGTTGGCTCCTAAAGCCACCTGGTTCACATTCTCTCTTCTCGGATAGACTGGCGGCCGAGCTGCGGGTGCCCGAGTAGGCTGAACAGTGGCATTCGCGGCTGGCAGAGGAGGTGGAGGAGGCAAGCCATCACTCTTGATCACATCCCACCATTCGCATTGCCGAGTAGTGTGGTTCGCAGGCCTTGAGGGGTGGTGAGTGTGGAAGCTGCATGGACCATCCTTCATGTCATCGAAGACAAACTTCTTCGGCTGCTCGGAGTTCCCGCTACTCGGCTGCGCAGTGCGGAACGGTTTCTTGTTGCCTTGGCCCTGGTTCTGGTTCTGCCCGTAGGCTCCAGCAGGTTTCTGCCTTTGGCCACCACTGCCTCCAACATTCACTGCATTCACCTCCTCGGGATCATACCGAGTATCTACTCGGCGCTTGCTGCGGAACTCGTTGCGCTTGTTGCTGTTGAAGTTTCTTCTCGGCTCAGAGGAATCCATCAGTGGCTGAGTAGGATCACCGAGTGCGTACTGATCCGCAATCTTGATGGTCTCGGCCAGGGTGTTGGGCATTTCCCTCTGCAATCTCTGCCACAGCATGCTGCCATGTCGGCAACCCTGCGCAAACCAAGTGATGGCCTGTGCTTCATTCACACCCTCACAGGTGTTCCTCAAGGTGCTCCACCGAGTAAGGTACTCGCGGTCCGTCTCGTCTTCTCGCTGCCGGCAAGCCGACAACTGCTGTGGCCTATTCGGCCTCTTGTAGGTGCTGGTGAAGTTGCTGATGAAGGCATCCGAGAAGTCCAGCCAGCAGTTAATGCTGTTCTTGGGCAGGTTGTTGAGCCAAGTGCGAGCTGGACCCTCTAGCATCTGCGGCACATAGCGCACCGCCCATCTCCTGTTGCCGTTCGCGATATGGACCGCGGTGACGTAGTCGTTGAGCCAATCTTCAGGCTTGGTGCTACCATTGTAGCTCTTGGTGCCTCTCGCGAGCTGGAAACCCTTCACGGACGGCTCGTTCATGATGCGCGGGCCAAAGCACTCGGGGCCAGGAGGACCCGTGCTCTCAAGCCGCGCCGACAAGCTGATACGGTCCAGCTGGTGCCTTGCATCTCCAGGCGCCAACACGCGCTCACCCACGCGGTCATGGATGTCATAACCAGCCATCTCCATAGCCGAGTAGCCATCATCATACCTATCCACCTGCATAGCAGCAGGCTGCTCCACCGGGTTGGCGACTGGTGCCACCGGGCGCGGCTGCTGCCTCTGCCGAGTAGGCGGAGCTGCGGGTTGCCGAGAAGTACCCGGGCGTGCGGCTTCTCGGACACGGCTTTGAGCTTGATGGGCTTGAGAGCCTGCTCTTGCAGCGTTGTGTTCCTGCCCGGGCTGCTGCGGCACAGCAACCTGTTTCGCGGCAGCAGCCGGGTCATACACCTGCATTTGCCTGTCTCTTCCCGTACGCCTGCTGCGGCTCTTCTCGCGGCTAGGATGCGGAGATGAGGCTTGATCGTTAGATCTTGCCGCGTGCGAGTGAACCACCTGCGAAGCTCCAGCTCCCGGGTTGGCCTTCCGGAACTCCTCGTTCTGCCTGGCGGCCTCCAGCACCAGCTCGCCTAGCCTCTCCTGCTGCCTGCGACGCGCCTCTCCCTCTAGGCGCGGCAACTCGGCAGCTACAGCCTCCGCAGCTCGCAGCGTCTTGGCGGGTGTGCTGTACCTTGGCCTTGTGAAGGTGTTCGCGGTAGCCGACTGCGCGGGCTCCTCCGCCACAGTCGCCATCTCGGCGCCTAGGTTGCGCCGCGTAGCGCCTACCCTGCTGGGCCTCCTGGCCACCGGCGTGAAGCCGTGAGCCTTGTTGTACTCGAGCTGGTCCAGGCTCAGCTCCAACCTGATCTTCTCCAACTCCGCCTGCTCGGCGAGCAGCTCCTGGCGTTGCCGCTCGAGCTGCTCCCTCTCGGCTAGGAGCTCGAGGTCAGTGGGAGTGGGCATCCCGGTTCGCGCAGCCGAGGCGGGGATGACCGTAGACGTGGAAGGCGGCAGGTTGCACTCCTTCTCGTAGGGCCGGCGTGTCCTGCCACCCGCGGGCGGGTCGTCGACCTCCTCGACGACGGCCGCAGCGCCAGTGGCAGCTGCGCCAGCGTTTGCCGCCAAGCCAGTCACCATCACCTCAGCGCAGCATGCAGAGCTGCGCACGGGCCTTCCACGAGCAGCAACAACCGCGGGGGGATCCTCCGCGTCGTGCACCAGCTCGGGGTAGGTGTCGTTGGTGACGGTGGCGACGTAGACGAGGTGAGAGCCGAAGGAGATCACCGAGCCGCCTTCCGGCATGGCCTTGCCGCCGAAACAGCCAGCGTTGTCGGTGACGAAGTCGAAGGAGCCGAATCTGTGGACAAGGCCACAAACTACGCGCTCCACTGATGAAGATCCCGTCCGAACAGAAACCCCAGCCAGCGCCGCTGGTTGCCCCACGGTGGGCGCCAACTGTCGTGGTGGTGTCACGGCAGATGCCATGGGATGGCTAAAGATGTGGGGACGATGGACGCTGGAGGTGTCCGGGGAGGGATCACGCGACGAGTAGCCGCGTGAGGTAAGATCCACACAACACAAACAACACGATGTACCCAGGTTCAGGGCCCTCGTGAGGAGGTAAAACCCCTACTCCTGCCTTTCCCTATGTATTACGGTGTCTCACCGAATAGCCACAGTACAAATGGTAACGCTACCGAGTAGCCCCTTGCCCCTCTCCGAGTAGAGCTAGGTCAAGGACTTAGGGTTTCTAGGGTTTCTAGTGAGCCACTATGGGAGCATATGTGCATTCCTCTACCTCTAGGTCAAGATGTGTTCGATCCTCACGCAGGAGGCGGCGGGGCACCTTATATACATGGTGCCCAGCCGGATACGTCCAAATCCTAGACAAGTGTCGACATAGTGTCCACACTGTCCTTTCTCCGAGTACCCGCTGACAGCTTTGGTCGTTGGTCTTGGCTGCTTCTGTAAAGTCGTTGGGCAAAACTAGGGGACAGACTGGTATCACTGTACCTAGTCACAGAGTAGGTCCCCCCTTATCCTGCCACCGACTGCTTCCATGCTGTCACTGTCAGACAGACCGTCCCCACGTGAACAGTAGTTCGAATGCTGCCAAGTACGGACCCAGGATACGCGGGATCCTGTGTCAGAACGGCTCCTTTGACTTCCTGCCCGAGTAGTTTCCCGCCAAAGGTTCCCGCCAATTGTACTCGGGCCAAACCTTCTACTCGACATGGTAGAAACTGATTGATATCTCCTTCTGATCATCTTGAGGTGAGACCGGGTAGCAGTCGACCGGGTAGCGAGTACCCGGTAGTCGGCTACTCGGCCAAACCTCTCTTCTGTAAGCGGCCTTTACCACCTGTCTTTACCCTACTCGGGGGTAACCCCCCGACAGAAATGAAGGAGCCAGAGCTGGGGTAGTCATGATATCCCCGAGAGGTGACAAGTTACAATACGTCCTGCGATTGGACTTTCCACCCGACGACCCGACGTCAAATAATGACGTAGAGTATGAGGGCCTCCTACATGGCATGAAGATGGCGATTGCCTGTGGAGCAACCCGACTAATGATCTATGGAGATTCAAACCTCATAGTGCAGCAAACAATGAAAGAGTGCGACGCCATTGCAGAAAACATGGTTGCATATCGAGACATGTACAATCTACTCGAAAGAAGTTTCCAAGGGTGCGAACTAGAGCACATTGCACGATCCAGCAACGAATAAGCGGATACATTGGCGAACATGGGTTCTACAAACACACCCATACCGCCTCGAATATACTTCGAAAGGATGATCAAGCGCTCGGTCAAAGTCAAAAAATCAGCAGAAGCACCCACAACATTGGAGACAGAGGTCAGCCCGCAAACTGCTATGATTTAGCTCACCCACAACATCTCAAGACAAGTTTTATGGTCGAACCAGTCTGGACGCAGAAATACCTCGACTACTTGTCCAACAAACAGCTCCCAGCAGATATTCACGAGGCTAGACAGATAGTGCGACGTAGCAAAGCTTTTCGAGTACTCAACGGAGAACTATACAAGCAGAGCATATCAAAAATATTACAACGATGCATAGCGCCCGAGGACGGCAAGGAACTACTACGAGATATACACCAAGGAGATTGCGGACACCATGCTAGCTGGAAGGCAATCGTGGGTAAAGCTTTTCGCGCAGGGTTCTACTGGCTCACAGCAGCCAGGGATGCAAAGGACCTAGTCGACAAATGCAACGCATGTCAAAGATTCGCGCCTAAGCCGCACGCCCCTGCCACTGAGCTTCACATCATCCCAATCGCCTGTCCCTTTGCACAATGGGGGCTAGACATGGTAGGACCACTCAAAAAATCAACACCAGGAGGTTACACGCACTTGCTAGTTGCAGTCGACAAATTTACAAAGTAGATTGAGGCCATGCCAGTCACCTTGGCTAGCGCTCAATGTGCCGTCAAATTTCTCGACTCCATTGTGTGCAGATTTGGGATACCACACAACATCATCACCGACAATGGAAGCAATTTTACAGCAAAGGAAACAGAGCAGTTCTGCGAGGAAAAGGGCATCACCCTCAGTTTCGCCTTTGTGGCTCACCCGCAAACCAATGGCCAAGTCGAGCGATCCAACGGATTAGTCTCGGCTGGAATAAAGAAACGGCTACTAGATCGACTGCACCCAGCGGCAGGACACTGGGCAAAGGAGTTACCCTCCGTACTATGGAGCCTCTGCACGACCCCAAATCGATCAACAAAATACACACCATTTTTCATGGTATACGGAGCTGAAGCAGTCCTTCCCAAAGATGTCAAGTTCAGCGCCCCACGAGTCGTCGCTTACAGCGAAGAAACCTCTAACAGGGCACTCGCGGAAGACGTGGATGCACTCGATGAGATACACGACATTGCACTCGCAAGATCCGCGGTATATCAACAGTCGCTATGCAACTACCACAGCCGCCGAATACGCCACAGAGCCTTCGTGGCAGGAGATTTGGTGCTGCGACTCAAGCAGAAGGAAGGACACAAGCTCGAGCCACCGTGGGAAGGACCCTTCATAATACACGAAGTTATCCCTGGTGGCGCATATCGACTGAAGAACCCCGAGACCGGTGGCATCTACTCCAATCCATGGAATGTTGCTCACCTCCGCAAATTCTATCCTTAGATTATTCGACTCGACAAAATAAGGCTATACTAGCCATGCTGTAGCTCGAAGACAATACATGACTTCTCAGTCATATTAATAATATACATGGTTTCTCAACCATAGTTTCTCGAGTCATTGATTTTTACACGCTAAAAACAGGTATACACCCCAAACACACGGGGACTACGCCTAACTTAGCATCATTTACAAATACAAGAGTACAAACAAGGTTGGCACCTTATAAAATTTGAAGACAACTATACAAAATTAACAGGATACATACATCCTACAATTACATATGGCGACGAGCAGTTTCTTCGGCCAAGACCCGATTAACCTCATCAGAGGTCAGTCGAATAATCTCTTCCAGCAATTACATATGGCGACGAGCAGTTTCTTCGGCCAAGACCCGATTAACCTCATCAGAGGTCAGTCGGAATAATCTCTCCTGCATCAGGTCGAATGACTGTATAATGAGATGTCATATCGACTGGAGCATTTGGGAGCTTGGCAACGGAGTTGAAATTAACCTCGGGATGCCATAATCGAACAAACGAGAGTGCTACTAACGACCCGCAGATCAACTATTGACGGACGCACTCCCGAATCTCGCCTACTTGACCAAAAGTTATGAGTAGCTGACTCAAATCTTCTGGACCCCTTTCCAAGGGATAAAAAGCGCCATTCAAAGCTATCAAGGCCTCGTGACAGCGATCAACGAGTATCTTCGCCTGGCTCACACGATACTTCAAAGTAGCCAGCACAAAGCCTCGATTGCGGTCGGACCAAAAGTTATTTGCATGGGGTTTTGAACTACCGGCTTCGTGAAGACTATGGTTCTCCACCCAATGCTTTTCAAACCTATCGTCAGGCTGAACAACTGCAAAGAAAGCTACAGAGTCAAAGGAAGAAAGAAGACACAGAAAGCTAGGGGCTGAGATACTTACATAGCAAATCCTTGGCGACGGCCGCCAATTTGTCCATCACAGACTGCTCACGTTCAACCGCAAGTTTCTGTTAGGACTTGGCTACATCAGCCACCCCACGCAGAACTTTTAGCTTGCGCTCACCATCCGCAACACGGTCACGGAGGCCAGCAAAAGTACCAACAGCAGCAACAAGAGGATCTACTTGGGCAGCAGATCCACTCGAAGACTCCGCGACAACTCCGGTTACCTGGAAGAAGATAAGAAGAGTTAAGGAATAAGACGCTCCATTCGAGAAATAAAACCACCTATTCGACAGGTGCTCGGGGGCTACTCCCATTGGGAGGAACTCATGACAATCAATCACAGGAAGCATCTCAGATATCAAAAGATCATTTCGATTAAAGGTAGAATACGGGAATACATCCCAAGGTTCATTACATCGGAAGCACAAACTATGAAAAAACTATCCTAAGGAACTGCAGAAGTGCTGCCACTCGCGGCAGATTGCCCCCTGCAACTAGCACGGGCGATCAAATCAGATAACTTCCGGGCAAGGACTCCAGCAGGATCGCCAAAAGGACGAAGCGCTACCTTTCTGCCCGTAGTAGCATCGACGGGAAGATTCGAATACGCCTCCTCCAAGCCTGCGATTCCGTGCGCCAGTGCAAACTGGATAGCAGTCTTCGCCCCGGACTCTGACTGAGCAACCGAGTAGGCCTGAAGGAGATCACCCTCCAGGAGACCATCCAGCATGGGCGGAACCACAGCGTCGACCAGAAGACGCCCGTGAAGCTGCATCAACACTCGAGTGGCATCGCCAATCAGGGAGCAAATCCCGCTAGCATGCCTTCGAAGCTGAGCGCAGGAATCTGTCAAGGCGTCCACCCGTTGAACCTCGGGAAGCTCCAGCGCAACGCCAAGAAGATCTGCAGAAAGAAACGTTAAAATCCAAAGAACTTACCAGCCAGTCGAAAAATAACAAAGGATAAGTGCAACTTACCTGCAAAACGCTGGGCCAGAGGGCGAAGGAAGTCAAAAAGATCGTTATCCTGCTTGCTGCCAGCTTCCTCCAATTTCTTCAGGGCGTCCTGGGCATCCGCAAGCTTTCCCTCAAGGTCAGTCGACTGCTTGCGAGAGGATTCAAGTTCCTTTTGAGCAGCTTCCAACTGAGCCTCCAGGGCGCTTACCCGAGTGACAGTGTCCATCTTCTCGGCCTTCAGCACTTTAGCTTGAGCTACACAGCAATGATTTTAAAACACAAAGGAATTCGCATGAGCGGAAAGATTGGATAGAAGGAGTAGATAAATTTACCTCGAAGAAGCTCGCTTTCCGAGACGAGTCGATCGCGATCTGCCCGAAGGGTCACGCACTCTGTCTCGGCCGAAATAACGCGACGGCCAATGGCTGCAAGGGAGTCAAGAAGAGACTGCAAGAACATGAAGATGAAAAAGTCAGAGAGGAGAAGATTGAGCCTATACACGACTGCAAATAGTCGAGTATAGCCTCGGGGGCTACTCCCATCGGGAGCACTGCCGTGCACCCGATAAAATGAAGAGAAAAAAAGAGCTTAAGTTCTTGAGCCTGTAGCCAATCGCAAGCGATTAACTACAGGCTCGGGGCTACTCCCATCGGGAGCACTGCCGTGCACCCGATAAAAATCACTAATTAAGCGAGGTACAGAATTCAAGGATTAAGGAAAAGCTTACCTGGCCCTGGGCGATGCACAGAGGATCAGCTGAGCTACCCGACACTTCTTTCGAAGTCGAGGCTCCAACCGCGAAGCTTGGCAGCCTATAGTCCGTAGCTGCGGCTGTGGGGGCTGGGCTCGGTGAATTCTGGACAGCCCCAGCAGTCGGAGTTTCACCCGCAGCAGCAACATCTTTCCTCCTCTCGGGAGGAAGAGAAGAGGCGAATCGGCCGGGGCTGATGGGCTGAAGCCTGTTGAAGAAGAAAACAACAACATCAGGAGGAGCGAAAAGGAAACTTTCGACTAGAACGAAGAAGGAAAGAAAAACCTACTCGTCATCATCGTCGTCCAACATGTCCGCGTTCCAGGCGGTCTGGATCTTCGGCTGGAGAGCAGGAGGAGCGCGCACACTTAGTGGGGTCACGATGAGGGGCTCTTTGTCAGATCCCCCACCCAAGGAATTATCCTTGGAGGTGGCCTCATCGTCTCCCACCCTGCGCCGCTTGCAGTGGTGGAGATCGCTACTCGATTCCTCCACTTCATCCGAGGAGGCATGCTCGGAATTCGAGTCAGCATCGGCAACGCTGGTGTCAATAGGAACTTCCAGGTTGCTTGCCAACAAGTCCGAGGCCTCTTCCCCAGAAATTGGCGGGTAGCAGGTTGCTACCCTTAAACTCTACAGAAGGGAAAGAAGAAAACGAGAAGGAGAAACTCAGTCGACAAACTCTCGGACACGGAGAAAAAGTTAAAACGAGGAAAAATTTGAACTTACTTCGGATGGAGGAGGTCTCGAAGCCTCAAAAGCTGCGACAGGGCAGTCAGGGAAGGTCTCGCCCACTTTCAACCTGGTGATGGCCGCGATCTTCTTCTCGAATTCAACATTCGAAAGTTCTTCTCGGCTCGCGCGGCTGGGGTCTTCAACACCCTGGTACTCCCACATCGTGGAGGGCCTCTCCTGCAGAGGCTGGATCCTGCGCTTGAGGAACACGCTCGCTAGGTGCAAGCCGTTCAGCACAACTCCTGCGGTTTGATCATGAAGGGCGACCACCTTGGCGAGTAGCGGGGCGACGATTCGGCTTTCTTCGACTGAAAGCTTGTGCGCCCAGGACTTCTGCCGCTTCAGGACAGCGAACGGGTGGAACTCATGAGCTCCACCCGCGCTGTTGCCGACGACGTAGAACCACTTCTTTCTCCATCCTTGCGCGGAGTCGATGAAGTGCATCTCGAAGTAGAAGTTGTCCGATTTCGCCTGGATTCCAAAGCCGCCGGTGCGCAGCGGCTCTCCGAGCTCAGTCTCTACCCGCGATTTCTCAGCGGAAGACCCGCACCTTGAAGAGGGCCTTCCAAAGGCCCCAGTGTGGGCGGATGCCCAGGAAGCATTCGCAAAAAACGATGAAGCACGAGATGTGCTGCACCACATTTGGAGGAAGATCGTGGAGTTGTATGCCGTAGACATACAACAATGCCACAAGGAAATGATGGAGGGGGAAGGAGAGCCCGCGCGAAACGTGTCCGCGAAGATCACGCGTTCGTTTGCGCGGGGATTTGGTACCTCTTCTTTTTTACCGAGGCGCACCCGCTTCTCGTTCTTTGGGGGCAGCAGTCCCTCCCTCTCCATCTCCTTGATGCTTTTGTTCGTCGTGTTGGGGGAGCGCCAGTCGCCTGAGCGCGGAGCAGGTGGCGCGGGAACATCTTCCGTCGCCCTCGAGGAGGAAGCAGCTGCACTGCGTTTCTTGCCTCCCGCCATGGGTGCTGGTGCGAGCTCACAGAGAAAGAGTTGAGCGCGAGGAAGACGAAGGCTGGAAGCGAATGACGGGATATTTTTACCGTTTACCTAAGGGACACATTTATACACGGAGCCGCCCAATCCTGGCCGCTCATCGAGCAACGTGGCGCCCATCGCAGCTGCCACACGTGAAGCTGAAATGAAAGGGCGGCGGAGGCTGTTTCGTGCCACGATCCCAACAGTAGATCGTGCGCAATTACTGCGCGCAGTTCGCGTAAAAACCGGAAACGACGTCTCGTTTGCGGTCAAAAAGCTGACAAGGTGGGCCAGCGCCTCTGCTCTCGCTCTGTCACATCCCATCGGGAGGGTAAAGTGCGCTGTGACGTCATAGCGCACATCATCAAGCTCAGAATTTCTTCGGATGGGCAAATCAAGACGCGAAAATTCCTTCGCATAAGGCTCCAAACACGAAATAACTTCGTATGGGCAAACTATGACGCGAAAATTCTCTCGCATAAAAACCCCAGATACGAAATTTCCTTTCAAATGGGCACGACAAGATTTCCAAACACGAAAACTCTTTCATATGGGAAGAAGACTACAAAGCACAAAAAACTTTGTGCACAAAATCAAGGGAGAAATCTCCATTCGAAACATCCCTGGATAAAACTTGCGAGTGCGTAGCTCCTACGACTCTATTATACGATGTACGCACATCAATCTCCTGGATTGTTCGGCCGACTAGGCACATCTGGATGCCGTATTTCTTTCGAATACGAAGGTAAGACCCAAAAGATCTCTCTTGAGGGCCTGGAATCGCACTCAAGCTGCGTCCTCCGGTAAATTCCGTGTCAACAACACGAAGAAAAATCCTAGCGGACGCGCCGGGTACTCTATTAGTTTAAGGTCCACTCGGTAAGACCTCTACGGCCCAGTCGCAATGATCACCTCACCGGATTCGAGTCGAAGGTCTTGAATCTGTGTAGGCCAGAACTGTTTTTGCCCTAGATGCAATTAATTGGCCCTGAGCTTTCGGGAGAGCCAAGCAACTGAGCCACATCCTTCTACGAAAACAGCCAAAACACACAGGCACTTTATTCTTTAGATTCTCGAGTACAAAAAAAATGCATCGCATACAGGATACACATTCTCTTCAAACGATTGAAGCCACCAATCAAAAAGAAACCAAGATAAGTTCTGAGCGTCCACTCGACGGATTCTCAGTCAAGTGAACGCTCGGGGGCTACTGACGAAGGGATGGATCCTAGGTCTGTCGGATGAGCCTACCCGGTCTCAGGCCCACGGCCCAAGCTCCAAAGAAGGTGTCAAGGATTACTCTAGAAGGCCCAATTAAAGTCCACCCGCAAAGCCTTGCGGGTCAAGTTAGGAAACTTGTAACCGACTCTAGGTTAGAGTTCGAGTCCTCTCCAGGTACGGTTTGAGACCTGACCACCTATATAAAGGCCAGGAGAACCACTGGAGAGGGACCAAGCAATACCGCACCACCAAGCCTTGAGATCGAGATCATACTCTCAACTTGAGAAACCCCCCATTGTAACCGATCTACTCGTTAATACAGATCGACAGAGGCAGGAGTAAGGGTTTTACCTCCACGAGGACCCCGAACCTGGGTAAATCGTGTCCCCTGTCTAGCCGACGATTGTCACCAGCGCCTACACGTTGTCCTAATCGAAACCCTATGGGTTCACCCAAGGGACATGTTGAGATGCAGATTCGACAATGGGCGACCCGATTAGTTGTGGGTAGGGTATGGGCATACACTCGTACCCATGGGCGACCCGATGGGTCGCCCGATTAGCTGACACGTTGGTCCTCATGTAATATAGCAGTACCACAATAACACGCTTGCATGGCTGTGCCCTAACCAGCTTGCTTTCCATTAAAAAGTTACTGTAATACATACTGCTTTGTTAATGTTGGAAAGAACTCCAGCCCATAAGCAAATAAGAATTGCCCTCGGTGGCATTGCTAGGCCTCAAAGGCTGATGGTTCTGACACATGCATCCATGTGTGCTGCCTCACAAAGCGTACACCTTGAACTCCTTTAGTCCCATATCGCTTACTCAAGCACATGGGAGGAGCGCCTCTGCCTATATAATGAACCGAGGCTCTTTAATTTAGGGAAAAAATGATGCATCTCATGACTCGTGTCGTACAAGATGGAAAATAAAGTATTATAAATGGGTAGACCCGATGGGCACCCGATTGGGTCTGCTTACCCACCGGGTTTGGGCATGGGTATCAAATGACGCCCATGGGTAGGGTCGTGGGTCACTGAAGAACCCGATAAGGTATTCGGGCATGGGTCTGATCAAGGTCGACCCGATGAAACCCGACCCGATTGCCAGGCTTATTTAACACTCTCTATTGGCAACGGTTGCATCGTTGAGTTGCCTGCAGTATTTGTAAGAACAAATGAACCAAACGTATCATGGATGCAGTAAATTGAAACAATGGTGAATACAGGTAAGCTTGATGTGTCAACGCTCTCTGATATATGTGTATTACTCTTAGTACAAGGCAACACAAGGTACAGGTATAAATAACAAATAAAGTAATTAGCGGCTGCAACATAGGTGAATATATTTAGGTGTTGAATGTACTATTCATTGTTGCATGGTTTATTTGATATTTCCCTTTATTTTGTACTCCATCGTTTCGTGGAACCTGCCCTGGATCCTGATTTAATATTTTTTATCTTCTTTGGCAGCACAAGACGATTTTAGAAACAGAAGTAAATTTTAGGTCTTATCCTACCTCAGGGTGAACTGGAGGAGCAGTCTATATGGTAAGATAGACAAGAAGGCTGAAATCAATAGCCGGTTTCCAGTCACATGTGACCCCTGACCTTACGTTCATTGGCCTACCCTATGTCGGGGCCGCATCATCCATGTTTTCTACGCGAAATCGGCACTCAATCACCAGATCTCGCATGGAGTCTTTGGATGCATATATTTCTTTGTCTCCTGGCTCTATGAGCCTGAAGGAGGGAACTAATGTATGCATGGTCGTGGAAGAAATCAAACTTACCGGAGATTTTCGTAGCTCTTTGTCTCCATGGATCCAGATGCCGGCCAGAACAGCGCAGCCGCGGCAGAATGGTGTGCAGGAACGATGAACTGGTGGCAGGGTGTATAGAGCCGCAGACGCTGGATTCCCCTGCGACACTAAGCGCACTCGCTTCGCTTCTCAATGCACGCAAGTGGATACCGACTAACAGTGAGCCTAGGCCTGTGTGAGCGAACGTGATGCAGAGATAAATGCTACGTGGCTCATAGGAATGAAACAGGTTGAATCAATAAATTGTGCAAAATGAAAGGCGACGTGTACGTGCTTCCTTTGGTCCAAGGTTGTGCAAACTGGAGGCTGGGGGCGCCTCCTAGCCGGTCATTGGCACTCCAATCACCGCCCTTGCAAAAGACGTTGTCATTGCACTTTTGAAACAAATCAGGTTCAAATGATGTCCTCTCCTTCCATATAGTAGGACTAGCTAAGAAACAAATCAATATTTTTGTGCAGAAGTATGGCGCAATGTCATGCAGGGTCAAGCGCAAAGAGATGTTCACTGTCTCCTCTGTAGACCCAATGGCAGGCAACCATGGCTGTCGTTGTGGCACACATTTAAGCCCATCGATTAGGATCTTCTCTTGCATCATCATGCCGCTGGCGCCTGCAGGTAGCATTATGATCTGATGGGTGTTGCTGATTGTGGCGATGTCCACATTGCGTGGATCTATGTCTGGATGAAGGCGGTATAGCTCAGTCCTCAGTGCGATTGCCCCTACAGGATTACACGTGGCAATGATGGAATTTGAAAGTTGATGCATCATTTCTGCTTCGACCACTTCCGATGGAAGGTAACACACTGTATTTTGTGTGTTGTAGCTCTCCCAATACATGTGCGCACACGTGGCTGGTATGTAATTCAGACCCACCTCCTCTTCATGCACGTACAGAGTGACCAGATGGGCTAATGCGATAGGTTGGGAATTTCATGTAGGACCTTTGCTCTGTGTCACGTGCACCGTCGGTAGCTGCTCCTGGAAAGTATAGAAGGATGGATGATGGAATTGGGATCCTCGTCTATGCCTGGGCGACACAGCTATAGGTCATCAGGCAGGTGTGGTTGCGTGTGTCTTCTGTTATGTATTTCAAAGCAGCATAAGGGGCAAGGATGTGTTCAACTGCCGAAGTTGTCCACGCATGTAGTGGCAACGCAGTGATGGAGATCCTAACCCCCTATTCAGCTATGTCAAACCCAAAGTCACTTCTCGGGTACCAACGTACAAACATGACGCTGATCCCCCTTGCCTCCACAGCTAGCCCAGACATGAGGATCTTGTAAGCATAGTGGGCATCATCTCTGTTCGTTAGCGAGAAGATAGCTTTTGTATCCGAAGTCGCATGCACGGTAATTGACCCTTCGTCGCATATGACTCGCTCCATGATCTTCAACAACTCATGCATATTTAAGTCGCTGCCAAGCTCTGGGAAACGAAGGCAACAACATCTTCAACCATAGAACTGCATCTGCGATATTTAACACTCTCTATTGGCAACGGTTGCATCGTTGAGTTGCCTGCAGTATTTGTAAGAACAAATGAACCAAACGTATCATGGATGCAGTAAATTGAAACAATGGTGAATACAGGTAAGCTTGATGTGTCAACGCCCTCTGATATATGTGTATTACTCTTAGTACAAGGCAACACATGGGACATGTATAAATAACAAATAAAGTAATTAGCGGCTGCAACATAGGTGAATATATTTAGGTGTTGAATGTAATATTCATTGTTGCATGGTTTATTTGATATTTCCTTTTATTCTGTACTCCATCGTTTCGTGGATCCTGCCCTGGATCCTTCCCTGGATCCTGATTTAATATTTTTTATCTTCTTTGGCAGCACATGACGATTTTAGAAACAGAAGTAAATTTTAGGTCTTCTCCTACCTCAGGGTGAACAGGAGGAGCAGTCTATATGGTAAGATAGGCAAGAAGTCTGAAATCAATAGCCGGTTTCCAGTCACATGTGGCCCCTGACCTTACGTTCATTAGCCTACCCTATGTCGAGGCCGCATCATCCATATTTTCTACGTGAAATTGGAACTCAATCAGCAGACCTCGCATGGAGTCTTTGGATGCATATATTTCTTTGTCTCCTGACTCTATGAGCCCGAAGGAGGGAACTAATGTATGCATGGTCGTGGAAGAAATCAAACTTACCGGTGATTTTCGTAGCTCTTTGTCTCCATGGATCCAGATGTCGGCCGGAACAGCGCAGCCGCGGCAGAATGGTGTGGAGGAACGATGAACTGGTGCCAGGGTGTATAGAGCCGCAGACGTCGGATTTCCCCTGCGGCACTAAGCACACTCGGTTCACTTCTCAATGCATGCAAGTGGGTACCGACTAACAGTGAGCCTAGGCCTGTGTGAGAGAACGTGATGCAGAGATAAATGCTACGTGGCTCCTAGGTATGAAACAGGTTGAATTAATAAATTGTGCAAAATGAAAGGCGACGTGTACGTGCTTCCTTTGGTCCAAAGTTGTGCAAACTAGAGGCTAGGGGGCGCCTCCTAGCCGGTCATCGGCACTCCAATCACCGCCCCTGCAAAAGACGTTGCCATTGCACTTTTGAAACAAATCAGGTTCAAATGATGTCCTCTCCTTCCATATAGTAGAACTGGCTAAGAAACAAATCAATCCTTTTGTGCAGAAGTATGGCGCAATGTCATGCAAGGTCAAGCGCAAAGAGATGTTCACTGTCTCCTCTGTAGACCCAATGGCAGGCAACCATGGCTGTAGCTCTCGCACGCATTTAAGCCCATCGATTAGGATCTTCTCTTGTATCATCATGCCGCTGGCGCCTGCAGGTAGCATTATGATCTGATGGGTGTGGCTGACTGTGGCGATGTCCACATTGCGTGGATCTATGTCTGGATGAAGGCGGTATAGCTCAGTCCTCAGTGCGATTGCCCTACAGGATTACACGTGGCAATGATTGAATTTGAAAGCTGATGCATCATTTCTGCTTCGACCACTTCCGATGGAAGGTAACACACTGTATTTTGTGTGTTGTAGCTCTCCCCATACATGTGCGCATGCATGGCTGGTATGTAATTCAGACACACCTCCTCTCCATGCACGTACAGAGTGACCGATGGGCTAATGCGATAGGTCGGGAATTTCATGTAGGACCTTTGCTCTATGTCATGTGCACCGTCGGTAGCTGCTGCTGGAATGTATAGAAGGATGGATTATGGAATTCGGATCCTCGTCTATGCCTAGGCGACACAGCTATAGGTCATCAGGAAGCTGTGGTTGCGTGTGTCTTCTGTTATGTATTCCAATGTGCCGCAAGGATGTGTTCAACTGCCGAAGTTGTCCATGCATGTAGTGGCAGCGCAGTGATGGAGATCCTAACCCTCTGTTCAGCTATGTTAAACCCAAAGTCACTGCTCGGGTACCAACGTACAAACATTACGCTGACCCCCTTGCCTCCACAGCTAGCCCAGACATGAGGATCTTGTAAGCATAGTGGGCATCATCTCTGTTCGTTAGCGAGAAGATAGCTTTTGTATCCGAAGTCGCATGCACGGTAATTGACCCTTGCTCGCATATGACTCACTCCATGATCTTCAACAACTCATGCATATTTAAGTCGCTGCCAAGCTCTGGGAAACGAAGGCGACAGTATTTCAACCATAGAACTGCATCTGCGATATTTAACACTCTCTATTGGCAACGGTTGCATCGTTGAGTTGCCTGTAGTATTTGTAAGAACAAATGAACCAAACGTATCATGGATGCAGTAAATTGAAACAATGGTGAATACAGGTAAACTTGATGTGTAAACGCCCTGTGATATATGTGTATTACTCTTAGTACAAGGCAACACAAGGTACAGGTATAAATAACAAATAAAGTAATTAGAGGCTGCAACATAGGTGAATATATTTAGGTGTTGAATGTACTATTCATTGTTGCATGGTTTATTTGATATTTCCTTTTATTCTGTACTCCATAGTTTCGTGGATCCTGCCCTGGATCCTGATTTAATATTTTTTGTATTCTTTGGCAGCACAGGACGATTTTAGAAACAAAAGTAAATTTTAGGTCTTCTCCTACCTTAGGGTGAACTTGAGGAGCAGTCTATATGGTAAGATAGGCAAGAATGCTGAAATCAATAGCCGGTTTCCAGTCACATGTGGCTCCTGACCTTACGTTCATTAGCCTACCCTATGTCGGGGACGCATCATCCATGTTTTCTACGTGAAATTGGACTCAATGACCAGACCTCGCTGTCGCACCCTGGGTTTCTAGAGGATACTCTCCGCACGAACTGGAAGTCAGGTGCTTGGATTATGGGGCAAACATGCTCCCACGTCCCAGCTTCCTGGTAGGCCTGCGCTTATGCGCGACAACACAAGCCCTGCTTCCACCGTCGAAGTAAACTATCCGCTAGGAACCTAAAGGCACTACTGTCGACGTACTTCATAATCAAACACGCACGGTACGTCAACAGTTTGGTACGAATGATAACACAGAATGTCTCTAAGACACAAAAGAATGAAATAAGTGCAACTGGCCTTCACTAAGGCAGAAAATATCGAATACAGTCATCCAGAGGACACATGTCCCAACATATCATCCATTACAACAGCGGAAGCAATCAAAGGGTCTGAGTACAGACAAATCCATGGCTTAAGAAGCCTGAGAACATAAAGGAAAACGAAGCCCATCCACGAAGGTCTGGATCCTGCCCTGGTCCAGCTAACTACTCGTCTGCAGCGTCATCGAACTCCACAAAGTAGCCATCCTGGGAAGCATCGTAGTCGTAGTAGTACTCTGCGTAAACCACAGCCCCAACGGGGTCAGTACATCCAAGTACTGGCAAGCAAGACTCACAGTTCATCAAGGAGTTACCCGTCAACACAAGCTTTGATGCTTGGGATCAACGGAAGAAAGGGGTGATATAAAAGTTGCTGCTGGCTGCTCTAAACAAATACAGAATATAACTACAAGTTCCGGCTAACAGAAAAGATAAGATCGAGGATTGTAACCAACTGAAAGATAACTTCAACCAAACCCATCCTGGATCTCGCCCCTTATCCAAAGAAGCAATCCGAGGATAACTCACACAGTTGTAAATGAGGTGAATCAAGTTATTGTGTGAATAACCTATTACTAGTCATGTTATTAATCATTGGGTGAAACATGATTGATCATTATGTTGAAGTTGTCCTGAGTACTTGTTAGCCAGTACTTTCACCAAGTAATCCATAACCGCGGAAAACACGGCTTCTCGAGAAGATTATCCCTGCAGGGTTGCACCAATTTGGCCGTACACTCAAGAATAACCCGCCAGATGGGAAGCTAACCCACCAAGCGGGGTACTCTACACAACCAACCATTCTCCGCATCAAGCCCAAAGCACCTTGGGCGCACGGCTAATCGAGCCCAGAAGAAAATGGACCCTCATAGCACTCTAAGAACGTGTCCCCCTATATGCCGACTACAAAAGTTCCACCCTGCGCTGGGCTCGCAAAAACATGCATGCGGCAAATGGAAAAACACGAACTAAATGAGGCGATTTGGACGAGATGCGAATCAGGTCAAGTTGAGGGGGGCGCCCATACTCGCTTCCCAAATGCGGGTAGTGCGCTCATCATGGATCAGTAGACAAGACCCTTTTCCTATTAGGGTCGACACTAGCAGGCTTCAAAACCTCTCATGGGCCTCCTGCCGGTGCCTTATCATCAAATTATTATTATTACCATTAGCAATTAACAGGATTGATTGATTAACATCGAGCCCCGGTACAAGATACTAAGATAGTAAAAGTAATAACCGACAACAGACTCGAGTAGAAGCAACCCTAAGCATGCTAGATAATACTAAGGCACAAGCAAAGGCTGTAGGTATGGAGATGCTGGCAATATCATGGCTCAAGGTATCATGTGATGGGTTCGGAGAACAAGCAACGATACATAGGGCTAGCAATAGTAGGCAAAAGATAGTATCAACAGCAAGTGTGGAAAGGAACTCGATGATTCATGTGAGTGATAACTTGCCTGGCAGCTCAGCCTCGTACTGGGCTAGGTCCTGAGTAGTGGTGTCGTAAGGATCGTCGGTCTCAACGTAGTCGTCGTCTAACCGAGAAGAAGCAAACAAACAAAACAGGTATGTAAACAAACATTGACATGGCATTGTGCACAATCAACTATGATGCATGACAATTTAATAGATGCAACAAAATAACCTATTTGATAGGATAACACAATTTAAATGGACTGATATGCAACTGTGGGTTGCATATGACAAGCCCATGGAATTTGGTTAGTTTATTTGTTTTCCAACTAATCAACAGATGATAATGGATTAGCATGATGCATGCAAAAGGAAAACAGCAAAATAACAACATTAGAACCAAATTACAATAGGTTGTAGCAATTTAAAAGTTTGTTATTAATTTTGGAAAATTTTGGGTGCATTAGAGGTACCACACATGTAGTTGTTGTTTTCAACCATTTAAAATGTTCAAAACAAATAACAAAGTTGATATTTGAAAAGAACATCAAATTCTGGTTGGATTACATGTTTCACAACTTGAAATTGGACTTTGGATTATTTAATTATGAATTAAACAAAATTAAACAATTTTTAATTGAATTAAACATGATTTAAATTGTTTAGGCAATTTAAATTGTTCAAACCAGAAAACAAAATTCATATTTGAATAGAGCATTCAAAAAGGTGTGAAAAACATATTTTAGTTGAATTATTTGAAAACAGTATGAATTAGTTATGAATTATTTCAAATTACATTTGAATTATTTGGATTTGAATTTAAATTGCATTTTGAAAATTCAAAACAGAACACAAATTGCATATTTGGATAGATTATAAAATTTAGATCAAGTTTCATATAAAGTTTGAATTTATTGGACTTATAAAATAAAAGATATGGAATTTTGAAGTTTCTATTCAAATCTGCTATTTAAAAGAATTTAGAAAATTAAAACAGATTCGTTTTAAACTTTTGGTACCGCACTGGAGCGTACCCACACGCTGCCAGTGGGCCCTGGAGCTTGCGTGGCGTGTGCGTGCTGGCGTGGCAAGGAGGGCCACTGCCAGGTGGGGCCGCACGCTGGACGAAATCACGCAAAAGAATTGCGGCCGCGGGGCTCGAACCCGCGAGCTCGCGGTGTGCGCAAAAGGCTCGAACCGCTGCGCTGCTGCTGTGTGTTTGACAGTAGAGGGGGGGGTTTCAGGTTAAGGTTTAGTTTGTTAACTGAACTTTCTGACGAACGAGCGCAACACTGCATCTCCTTCAGACAGTGAGCACAACGGCGGCGAGGTGACAGTGCACGGAGGCGCTGCTGGACGTGGGTGTGTGCACAGATGTGCTGCGGATGTGTGCGAGAAGCAGTGGCACGCACGGAAGGCAACAGAGGGGGAGGAGAAGGGCACGGTGGCTCACCGTGAGGTTGCCGTGCTGCTTTGACGGCGGGGCCTTCAGCGGAGGGGATGAGGACGGCGGCGAGCTCCCGGTGCCCCTCTGGCTTGGCTCGGGTGTCGGTCACGTAGAGTACGAAGAGGCGAGGAGGTTCCCGTGCTCGTCGACGGCGTTAGGTCCTGCAAACGGCGACGAGATCCTTGGGTTCAGCAAACAGGGCACGGCGGCCGGAGAGAGAGAAGAACGCGGCGGCGATCTGGGGCTTACCAGTGGGATCGCTGGTGTCCAAGAGGAAGGAGGAAGGGTGGCGACGCGATTGCAAGCGATTGGTGGCTAGGTGGGAGCGAGGTGCGGTGGCGCCATGGCGTTCTTCAGAAGATCGACGGCAGCGTCGAGTTGCAGAGAGGGGGAAACGACAGCGAGGAGGTGATTGGCGGCGATCGCGAGGGGGAGGCGGAAACCTAGGCACCTAGGGTTTCTCCCAGGGGCTAGAGGGGTCTTTTATAGGCCCGGAGGCGCGGTGCGGCCGCCGGAGTCGCGCGCGGGCCGCCGTGGCACCGCTCGGATGGCGCCGTACAGGTTGAAGACGCGCTCGGATGCGTTGCACGGATCTTGAAGCAGGAGCGAAACGGTAAGTGAGGGGGGTGCGCGGGCTGGGCTGTTGCTTGCGCGTAGGGCTTAGGTTGGGCTGGGCCAAAGCTTATCTGCCGCGCGCGTTTGCTTTTATTCTTTTCTGGTTTTTATTTTTTTTTTTGTATTTTGCTTTTGGAACAAAATTGGTAAGGTTTTGTTTGAGGAAAATTCTAGAAAAATTAGGTTAAGCTTTTTAGTTAAATAAAAACCACATTATCAACTTGGATTTCAAAAATGAAATTTTAAAATCATAGTTAGTGTTTGAAATCAAATTTGGGGTATTTTCATATTAAATTTAGTTATTGAAAATAACCATTTGAATAGGGTTACCCCTAGGTTGTTTAAACATGATTTTACAATTTCAAAGTGTGGTGAAATTGATGGATTCAAAACAAGTACTGATTTGAAACTTGGTTGAAATTTAAAAGGTGATTTGAGAATTATTGTTTGAAATATTGGTTGGATTTAAAGCAACAATTTTAATAATTGAGAAACAAGGAATAACATGGTTGTTTTTAGTTGTTATTTTTATTCCAAAATTGTAACAGAGCAAGTATGAAACCAATGTTTGAAAAAGATTTGAATTTGAGTTGTGAAAACAAGATAAAACAGATAGAAACAAATGCAAACAATAAATAAACATGATGCCATGATGCATTGCTTGAAATAAAACAAGGAATCAAACATTCTAAGGATTGTTTTCATACTTGGATGTTACAAAACGCCCCCCCTTGAAGGAATCGCGCCCCGAGATTCCCTACTGAGAAATGAACAGGTCCGGATACTTCTTGCGAAGATCCTCTTCGGTCTCCCACGTTGCCTCTTTATCAGAATGATGCGACCATTGGACTTTCAAGAACTTGGTGCTCTTGTTGCGAGTCTTACGCTCGGTCTCATCGAGAATACGAATAGGGTGCTCCTCATAAGATAGATCATCTTGCAGCTCAATGGAATCATGATCAACTGCACGATCTGGATCTTTGAAACACTTCTTGAGTTGTGACACGTGGAACACATCGTGCACTTTGGAAAGTTTTTCTGGAAGTTCAAGACGATAAGCATTCTCTGCACGTCTTGAGAGGATGTTGAAAGGGCCAATGTATCTTGGTGCAAGCTTTCCTTTCACACCAAAACGATGAGTGCCTCTGAGGGGAGTTACACGGAGATATGCCTTATCACCAGGTGCATAGACCATATCCCTGTGCTTGCTATCATAATAGCTCTTCTGACGAGACTGAGCAATCCTGAGATTGTCACGAATGATACGAACTTTCTCCTCGGCTTCCTTAACAATGTCAGGGCCTAAAAGTGAACGTTCACCAGCTCCAGACCAATTGATTGGACTCCTGCATCTGCGACCATACAGTGCCTCAAATGGTGCCATGCCTAGGCTTGCCTGGTAGCTGTTGTTGTAGGAGAATTCAGCATATGGAAGGCAATCCTCCCATTTCATGCCAAAGGAGAGACCACATGCTCTGAGCATATCCTCGAGAATCTGATTGACTCTTTCGACTTGCCCCTGAGACTGAGGGTGGTAAGCTGTGCTGAACAGAAGTTTAGTGCCCAATGCTTCTTGAAAGCTTTTCCAGAAATGAGAAGTGAAAATACTTCCACGGTCTGAGCTTATTTCCAATGGAACACCATGAAGGGGAACAACCTTTGCTGTGTAGAGCTCTGCTAACTGGCTAGCTGAGATAGTTTCCTTTACAGCATAGAAGTGAGCAACCTTAGTGAGACGATCAATAACAACGAAGATTGCATCGTTGCCCTTTTTGGACTTTGGAAACCCAGTAACGAAGTCCATTTCAATCATGTCCCACTTCCACTCAGGAATTTTTAGAGGTTGGAGTAGACCTGCTGTCTTCTGATGGACTGCCTTAACACGTTGACAAACGTCGCATTCAGAAACGTATTGAGCAATTTCACGTTTCATGCCAGACCACCAATACAGAGTCTTGAGATCCTGGTACATCTTTGTACTTCCAGGGTGAATGGATAGAGGAGTTTCATGAGCCTCCTTGAGAATGATATCCTTGAGACTTTGAATCTGAGGGACTGCAATGCGTCCTTCGAAGAACACAGTTCCCTTGTCATCAATTGAGAAGGACTTGAATTTATCATTGCCCTCCTTGATGTGATCCACAATCTTCTTGATTTCATTATCACGAAGTTGTTCAGAACGAATCTTGTCCTCGAGAGTTGGACTGGCTGTCAAGCTAGCAAGGTATCCTTCAGGAACAAGACCAAGGTTCAGCTTCTGGAATTCTTCATGAAGTGGAGGTTGGCTCTCCCTGATCATGAGATTATTGCAATAGGATTTGCGACTGAGAGCATCGGCCATAACATTAGCCTTGCCTGGAGTGTAAGAAATGGTGAGATCAAAGTCTTTAATCTTCTCAATCCATCTCCTTTGCCTGAGGTTCAGATCTGGCTGAGTGAAGATGTATTTCAGACTCTTATGATCGGAAAAGATTTCAGTTTTGTTACCCAACAAGTATTGTCTCCATTTCTTGAGGGCAAACACAACTGCTGCAAGTTCAAGATCATGAGTGGGATAGTTTTGCTCATGTGGGTTCAACTGACGTGAAGCATAAGCCACAACTTGACGTTCTTGCATAAGAACTGCTCCTAGGCCTTGGAGAGATGCATCACAGAATATCTGGAAAGGTTTGGTGGTGTCGGGGCCAACTAGAACAGGTGTGGAAGTGAGTTTAGTCTTCAGGAGGTTGAAACTCTCATCACATTGTGGAGTCCAAACGAACTTTTTGTCCTTCTTTGTGAGATCAGTGAGAGGTTTAGCAATCTTAGAAAAGTTTTGGACGAAACGACGGCAATAGCTAGCCAAGCCAAGAAAGCTTCTAACTTGTTTCACCGTCTTAGGGGGTTTCCAATCAACAATTGCCTTAACCTTTTCAGGATCAATGGCTATGCCTTTGGCAGAGATGATATGACCAAGATATGCAACTTCTGGAATCCAGAACTCACATTTGGAAAACTTGGCATACAGACGATGCTCGCGAAGTTTCATGAGAGTGAGACGAAGGTGTTCTCCATGCTCTTCCTCGGATTTTGAGTAGACTAGAATGTCATCAAGATATACCACAACGAACTTGTCGAGGTATTCATGGAAGACAGAATTCATGAGTCTTGAGAATGTCGCCGGTGCATTGGTGAGACCAAAGGACATGACGGTGTATTCATATAGACCGTACCTTGTGGTGAAAGCTGTCTTAGGAATATCTTCCTTTCTGATCTTTATCTGATGGTAACCCATCCTCAAGTCCAACTTTGAGAATATTGAGGCTCCAGCAAGTTGATCAAAAAGATCATCGATACGAGGAAGTGGATACTTGTTCTTGATGGTTTTCTCGTTGAGAGGACGATAGTCAACCACGAGTCTCTTAGTTTGATCCTTCTTGGCAACAAACAGAGTTGGGCAACCCCAAGCGGAGGAACTAGGCTGAATGAAACCTTTGTCCATATACATATCGATTTGCTCCTTCAACAATTTCAGTTCAGGAGGAGCTATCTTGTATGGATGCTTAGAGATTGGAGCAGTACCTGGCTCAAGCTCGATCACGAACTCAACTGCTCTGTCCGGAGGCATCCCTGGCAACTCTTCTGGAAAGACGTCAGGGAATTCACAAACCACCGGAACATTTTCAATTGCCGGAAGGGGTTTGGCATCAAGGCTGAACAGCTGAGCAGAAGTTGTTCCATATGGAGAATAGACTATCTGGCCTGAAGTGTGGAAGAGAGTTATTGACTTTTGAGCACAGTCAATTTTAGCTTTGTGGGTCTTCAACCAATCCATACCCAGAATGACATCAATGTCAGAATTTCCCAGCAACATGAGTGAAGCAAGGAATATGCGACCTCCAATTAGGATCTCATTGTCCATGCTTATCTTGGAAGTCAACATTTGCGGTCCCGGAGAGTGAACAGTCATTTGATTGCTTAGCGGAACCAGAACTAGGTTGTATGCTTTTGCAAAAATCTTTGACACAAATGAATGCGATGCTCCAGTATCAAACAACACTTTAGCTGGAATAGAGTTTACGGGTAATATACCGAGAACGACGTCAGCAGCCTCTTCGGCTTTGTCGGCCTTGATATGGTTCACCCTCGCGTTCCTCCCGACAGGCCTATTGTTGGAGTTGAAGGCTTTAGCCGGAGGAGCACGAACCATAGCCTGGTTGGTGTTGGGGCGAGGTGGTAGGGGTAGCTGCTTCTGAGTGCACTTATCAGCATAATGTCCAGTCTCCTTGCACTTGTAGCAAGTGACGACACGAGAAGGACCTGGCCTTGGCTGCCCCATCGGGAACCTCTGACCCTGCATCTGAGATGGGTTGGGTGGGCGGGGACCAAAGCCTGGAGAAGCTTGGGCATTTGGAGCCCGAGTGACAGCACCATTTGGCACCCAGATGCGGCGCTTCTGCGGAGGGGTGGTCATGTTGGAGGAGGAACCACCCTCACGCGAGTGCTTGCGCGACTCCTCGAACGCCTTGCGCCCATTCTCCTCATTGAGCGCGGTGTTCACAAGCTCCACGAAGTCCTTGCACTTGATGTTGGTGAGAGCGTACTTCAGTTCCGGGTTAAAACCTCGGCGGAACCTCGCCATCTTCTTGGCTTCGGTGGACACTTCGTCACCAGCGTACCGAGCGAGACGATTGAACTCGTTCTGGTAGCCGAGAACGTCCAGCTTGCCCTGTCTGAGAGAGCAGAATTCCTCACGCATCTTTTCCATGAGACCATCCGGGATGTGGTGCTTCAGGAAGGCATCTCTGAAACATCCCCAGTTGATAGGAAAGCCAGCCCTCATGGCCTGGTAGTTCTCCCACCAAGTAGCTGCCTGACCCTTCAGTAGGTAGGTGGCGTACTTGACCTTATCCTCTTCAGCAACATGAGCTATCTCCAGAGCTCTTGCCACGTCACGGATCCAGTCATCAGCATCCAGGGGCTCACGTGTTGCCACGAAAGCTTTTGGGCCCAAGCTGAGGAAGTCCTTGATGGTGACCCTTGGAGCATTCTGGCTGTGTTGCTGGTTAGCCTGGATCTGGGCCATCTGTGTCACCACTTGGGTCATCTGAGCCAACAGCTCCCCCATTGGTGGTGGCGGTGGCGGGTTGTTCCTGGTTGGAGGCATCCTGAACAGAAATTCATTTTAGCACAACAACAGAAAAGGATAGACTTGGTAACCGAAAGACAGATTATTCCGACGCATGAATAGATAACCAACAGGTACATCAACACATGTTCAAATACATCAGAATATCCAACAGACCAATACATGGTTCGAAAACGAAAGGATAAACTAGACACAGCTAGTAATGGATACAACGGTACTCCCATGCTCATCACGCAGGACGGCGGTGAGTAGTACGACGAGAGATACGGTGAGGAGGAATCCCACGGAAGTAGGTATCACGACGATCCCTGTAGATAGGAACTGCTCTGAGAGCAACTCTCGGTGTGGTGAAGTGGAAAGCGTCGTATCCCTGTGCTCCATAGCGGGGAATCCCTGTGTAACCAGCTCCTAGGTCGAGAAGTGGGCCTCTGATCGGCTCGTAACCTCCAGCATCTGGCAACGGAAGACCAGCTGGCTGAACGACACGTGCGAAGCGCTCGTCTCCAACAAAGTCTGTGGTGTACGTCGCCAGACGAGTGAGAGCAAGGCGGAGCTGCTCCCTGACTGAGGCTAACTCCTGAGAAAGTGCGGAAGCAACGGCATCACTGTGACTAGCAAACTGGGCAGTGACCTGGAGCCTGGAGCTATCAGTCTCGTAGGTATCCATGTCGCGGTGGATAGTGAAGTGAGCTCCCGCTGCCGTGATGTAACCACGGGGAATGTGACGAAAACTGGACTTATCAAACCCCCAGTAGTCAGCACGGAGAACGGTGACACTCACGTACGCTGCCTGCTGCACTGCCATATCCACTGTGGACCCTACTGCCTCGTACTGGCGTGCAATGCTCCTGCCATCATCCGACAGAATGTAGACGATAGCCCGGTAGCAAGTCTGGTCACACTCTCGCTGGTGCTCGTAGACCCGGTACTCTGGTGCCCAATGGAACCCCAGAAAGGTAACCATGTCTCTCAGCAACTCCGGAAAACCGGCGGTGCTCTCACAGCGAGTCATACGAACCACCTGCGGGTAGTAGTTGAGACCCATCTGCAGATTATTTGGAAGGTTTTGGTTAGACTCCGGTAGAAGGAAAAGGATGTGGAAAACAACAACAAGGTTCAACGGACGAAAAGGATGTTGAAAAGAACATGATATTGAAGCAACATCGGGAAAACGAGACCAAAAGTCCTGAGGTACTACAGAGAACCCAAAACACGTGAAATCCTAACTTGAAAGTTTAGGTGAGAACAGAAAACAACGTTGCACTTCCTTACCAGAAAAGGGGTGGGTGGGTGGGGAAAGAAGAAAAATGGCAGAATTCCTACTCTCACGTTTCATTTTTCCTATATAGCTACAAAATAGTTTCTAGACTCAACTGCGACCAGTAAAAAGGGATCCTACAGGCAGACAGGCTCTGATACCATTTGTCGCACCCTGGGTTTCTAGAGGATACTCTCCGCACGAACTGGAAGTCAGGTGCTTGGATTATGGGGCAAACATGCTCCCACGTCCCAGCTTCCTGGTAGGCCTGCGCTTATGCGCGACAACACAAGCCCTGCTTCCACCGTCGAAGTAAACTATCCGCTAGGAACCTAAAGGCACTACTGTCGACGTACTTCATAATCAAACACGCACGGTACGTCAACAGTTTGGTACGAATGATAACACAGAATGTCTCTAAGACACAAAAGAATGAAACAAGGGCAACTGGCCTCCACTAAGGCAGAAAATATCGAATACAGTCATCCAGAGGACACATGTCCCAACATATCATTCATTACAACAGCGGAAGCAAACAAGGGGTCTGAGTACAGACAAATCCATGGCTTAAGAAGCCTGAGAACATAAAGGAAAACGAAGCCCATCCACGAAGGTCTGGATCCTGCCCTGGTCCAGCTAACTACTCGTCTGCAGCGTCATCGAACTCCACAAAGTAGCCATCCTGGGAAGCATCGTAGTCGTAGTAGTACTCTGCGTAAACCACAGCCCCAACGGGGTCAGTACATCCAAGTACTGGCAAGCAAGACTCACAGTTCATCAAGGAGTTACCCGTCAACACAAGCTTTGATGCTTGGGATCAACGGAAGAAAAGGGGTGATATAAAAGTTGCTGCTGGCTGCTCTAAACAACTACAGAAAGATCTACAAGTTCCGGCTAACAGAAAAGATAAGATCGAGGATTGTAACCAACTGAAATATAACTTCAACCAAACCCATCCTGGATCTCGCCCCTTATCCAAAGAAGCAATCCGAGGATAACTCACACAGTTGTAAATGAGGTGAATCAAGTTATTGTGTGAATAACCTATTACTAGTCATGTTATTAATCATTGGGTGAAACATGATTGATCATTATGTTGAAGTTGTCCTGAGTACTTGTTAGCCAGTACTTTCACCAAGTAATCCATAACCGCGGAAAACACGGCTTCTCGAGAAGATTATCCCTGCAGGGTTGCACCAATTTGGCCGTACACTCAAGAATAACCCGCCAGATGGGAAGCTAACCCACCAAGCGGGGTACTCTACACAACCAACCATTCTCCGCATCAAGCCCAAAGCACCTTGGGCGCACGGCTAATCGAGCCCAGAAGAAAATGGACCCTCATAGCACTCTAAGAACGTGTCCCCCTATATGCCGACTACAAAAGTTCCACCCTGCGCTGGGCTCGCAAAAACATGCATGCGGCAAATGGAAAAACACGAACTAAATGAGGCGATTTGGACGAGATGCGAATCAGGTCAAGTTGAGGGGGGCGCCCATACTCGCTTCCCAAATGCGGGTAGTGCGCTCATCATGGATCAGTAGACAAGACCCTTTTCCTATTAGGGTCGACACTAGCAGGCTCCAAAACCACTCATGGGCCTCCTGCCGGTGCCTTATCATCAAATTGTTATTACCATTAGCAATTAACAGGATTGATTGATTAATAACGAGCCCCGGTACAAGATACTAAGATAGTAAAAGTAGTAACCGTCAACAGACTCGAGTAAAAGCAACCCTAAGCATGCTAGATAATACTAAGGCACAAGCAAAGGCTGTAGGTATGGAGATGCTGGCAATATCATGGCTCAAGGTATCATGTGATGGGTTCGGAGAACAAGCAACGATACATAGGGCTAGCAATAGTAGGCAAAAGATAGTATCAACAGCAAGTGTGGAAAGGAACTCGATGATTCATGTGAGTGATAACTTGCCTGGCAGCTCAGCCTCGTACTGGGCTAGGTCCTGAGTAGTGGTGTCGTAAGGATCGTCGGTCTCAACGTAGTCGTCGTCTAACCGAGAAGAAGCAAACAAACAAAACAGGTATGTAAACAAACATTGACATGGCATTGTGCACAATCAACTATGATGCATGACAATTTAATAGATGCAACAAAATAACCTATTTGATAGGATAACACAATTTAAATGGACTGATATGCAACTGTGGGTTGCATATGACAAGCCCATGGAATTTGGTTAGTTTATTTGTTTTCCAACTAATCAACAGATGATAATGGATTAGCATGATGCATGCAAAAGGAAAACAGCAAAATAACAACATTAGAACCAAATTACAATAGGTTGTAGCAATTTAAAAGTTTGTTATTAATTTTGGAAAATTTTGGGTGCATTAGAGGTACCACACATGTAGTTGTTGTTTTCAACCATTTAAAATGTTCAAAACAAATAACAAAGTTGATATTTGAAAAGAACATCAAATTCTGGTTGGATTACATGTTTCACAACTTGAAATTGGACTTTGGATTATTTAATTATGAATTAAACAAAATTAAACAATTTTTAATTGAATTAAACATGATTTAAATTGTTTAGGCAATTTAAATTGTTCAAACCAGAAAACAAAATTCATATTTGAATAGAGCATTCAAAAAGGTGTGAAAAACATATTTTAGTTGAATTATTTGAAAACAGTATGAATTAGTTATGAATTATTTCAAATTACATTTGAATTATTTGGATTTGAATTTAAATTGCATTTTGAAAATTCAAAACAGAACACAAATTGCATATTTGGATAGATTATAAAATTTAGATCAAGTTTCATATAAAGTTTGAATTTATTGGACTTATAAAATAAAAGATATGGAATTTTGAAGTTTCTATTCAAATCTGCTATTTAAAAGAATTTAGAAAATTAAAACAGATTCGTTTTAAACTTTTGGTACCGCACTGGAGCGTACCCACACGCTGCCAGTGGGCCCTGGAGCTTGCGTGGCGTGTGCGTGCTGGCGTGGCAAGGAGGGCCACTGCCAGGTGGGGCCGCACGCTGGACGAAATCACGCAAAAGAATTGCGGCCGCGGGGCTCGAACCCGCGAGCTCGCGGTGTGCGCAAAAGGCTCGAACCGCTGCGCTGCTGCTGTGTGTTTGACAGTAGAGGGGGGGGTTTCAGGTTAAGGTTTAGTTTGTTAACTGAACTTTCTGACGAACGAGCGCAACACTGCATCTCCTTCAGACAGTGAGCACAACGGCGGCGAGGTGACAGTGCACGGAGGCGCTGCTGGACGTGGGTGTGTGCACAGATGTGCTGCGGATGTGTGCGAGAAGCAGTGGCACGCACGGAAGGCAACAGAGGGGGAGGAGAAGGGCACGGTGGCTCACCGTGAGGTTGCCGTGCTGCTCTGACGGCGGGGCCTTCAGCGGAGGGGATGAGGACGGCGGCGAGCTCCCGGTGCCCCTCTGGCTTGGCTCGGGTGTCGGTCACGTAGAGTACGAAGAGGCGAGGAGGTTCCCGTGCTCGTCGACGGCGTTAGGTCCTGCAAACGGCGACGAGATCCTTGGGTTCAGCAAACAGGGCACGGCGGCCGGAGAGAGAGAAGAACGCGGCGGCGATCTGGGGCTTACCAGTGGGATCGCTGGTGTCCAAGAGGAAGGAGGAAGGGTGGCGACGCGATTGCAAGCGATTGGTGGCTAGGTGGGAGCGAGGTGCGGTGGCGCCATGGCGTTCTTCAGAAGATCGACGGCAGCGTCGAGCTGCAGAGAGGGGGAAACGACAGCGAGGAGGTGATTGGCGGCGATCGCGAGGGGGAGGCGGAAACCTAGGCACCTAGGGTTTCTCCCAGGGGCTAGAGGGGTCTTTTATAGGCCCGGAGGCGCGGTGCGGCCGCCGGAGTCGCGCGCGGGCCGCCGTGGCACCGCTCGGATGGCGCCGTACAGGTTGAAGACGCGCTCGGATGCGTTGCACGGATCTTGAAGCAGGAGCGAAACGGTAAGTGAGGGGGGTGCGCGGGCTGGGCTGTTGCTTGCGCGTAGGGCTTAGGTTGGGCTGGGCCAAAGCTTATCTGCCGCGCGCGTTTGCTTTTATTCTTTTCTGGTTTTTTTTTTTTTTTTTGTATTTTGCTTTTGGAACAAAATTGGTAAGGTTTTGTTTGAGGAAAATTCTAGAAAAATTAGGTTAAGCTTTTTAGTTAAATAAAAACCACATTATCAACTTGGATTTCAAAAATGAAATTTTAAAATCATAGTTAGTGTTTGAAATCAAATTTGGGGTATTTTCATATTAAATTTAGTTATTGAAAATAACCATTTGAATAGGGTTACCCCTAGGTTGTTTAAACATGATTTTACAATTTCAAAGTGTGGTGAAATTGATGGATTCAAAACAAGTACTGATTTGAAACTTGGTTGAAATTTAAAAGGTGATTTGAGAATTATTGTTTGAAATATTGGTTGGATTTAAAGCAACAATTTTAATAATTGAGAAACAAGGAATAACATGGTTGTTTTTAGTTGTTATTTTTATTCCAAAATTGTAACAGAGCAAGTATGAAACCAATGTTTGAAAAAGATTTGAATTTGAGTTGTGAAAACAAGATAAAACAGATAGAAACAAATGCAAACAATAAATAAACATGATGCCATGATGCATTGCTTGAAATAAAACAAGGAATCAAACATTCTAAGGATTGTTTTCATACTTGGATGTTACACTCGCATGGAGTCTTTGGATGCATATATTTCTTTGTCTCTTGACTCTATGAGCCTGAAGGAGGGAACTAATGTATGCATGGTCGTGGAAGAAATCAAACTTAGCGGAGCTTTTCGTAGCTCTTTGTCTCCATGGATCTAGATGTCGGTCGGAACAGCGCAACGGTGACAAAATGGTGTGGAGGAACGATAAACTGGTGGCAGGGTGTATAGAGCCGCAGACGCCGGATTTCCCCTGCGGCACTAAGCGCACTCGCTTCGCTTCTCAATGCGCGCAAGTGGGTACTGACTAACAGTGAGCCTAGTCATGTATGAGTGAATGTGATGCAGAGATAAATGCTACGTGGCTCATAGGTATGGAATAGGTTGAATTAATAAATTGTGCAAAATGAAAGGCGACGTGTACGTGCTTCCTTTGGTCCAAAGTTGTGCAAACTAGAGGCTGGGAGGCGCCTCCTAGCCGGTCATCGGCACTCCAATCACCGCCCCTGCAAAAGATGTTGCCATTGCACTTTTGAAACAAATCAGGTTCAAATGATGTTTGCCCTTAGAACACAAGGTTCAGTAGGACGTCCATCAAATCTAGTTTCGAGTAGAAATATATCGGCAACAATATATCTTGCCCCGTATCAAATATCTATGATCAAAGATCACCTACTATGAGGTTGACGATATAGATTATTTAGAGCAGAACGGTTTAAAGCAAAATTCAAAAAATCGGAGTTGCACACTGCACATGTGCAAGTTTACAAGTTGTGACCCATATATTGCATAAAAAATAGTTGGTACGGAGCATATTAATACTTGATACACTAAATCGTTGATATACGTGTCAAAATAAGGGTAATTAGCAGTCTTGTGTATCTGCCTCCCTCTCTCATCCTATCTCCGCTTAGATAAAACATATTTACCCGCAGCGACCTCCGCCAACTGTCAAGGTTTGCCTCTTTATCTTCCTCTCGTGGTGTTGTTGCCTTTGCATGCAAGGATGTAGTGCCAGCAATAAAACGGAATTTTGTACTCTATAACTAAAAAAAAATGGAGAGCACTCACAGTATGTTCAATGTCAGATTAGTTAGTGGTAACCTGATGAATCGTCGATTCCTCCTTTTAAGGTTGTAGCTCGAAATTATTGAATAGCTAGCTAGCTTAAATAGGAAAATATGATGATTCTGTTCTAATTTTCAGATCCTCTATAAACAATTCAACAAACTGATCTATCTTCGGAGAAGTAGCTGCATTGGCTATCTCATGCGGAAACAATGCAAGATTTCATTCCGAAAATCATGGTAGTATATTTGACAGGTAAGTAATGGCAATTCTTTTCTCTTTATGTTTACCACGGAAGAATATGCCATAGAATTTTATCAATAAGCTCACCCACGAGTTACAGTGACAACTAAAAATCTATGTATCCCAGCTGGAAATCAAACAAGCACAAGTGTACAATAGGTTTGTTTTTGGAGAACAAAAGTCCCAGTGATGAAAAATGCATTGCTCGTGTCTTCTATTCCTAAATAGTTGCACCCCACTACCTAATTTTCCTAGCCATGCAGCTATGTCAACTCAGCTTTGTTGCCAACTCAGCAAAAAAAGTATCTCAGAGCCGACTCATTCCATTTTTAAGTAGAGCTATTCAACTCCAGCAAATTATGGCGTATTTCTGAATGATGCATTAATTTTCTCTCCTCCACTTCCAAGAAACAATGAAACAACACAGTTTCATTCGTTTCCAATTCACTTTGCCCACGATAAATTGCCATTGTTTCATCTTCCGCTGTTCCCCCACTTCTCTACATGTACGTCCCCATACCAGTGAGGCATGAGCGCCACCCTGGCGGCGCAGCATCCGTCGATGACCGGTGATTATTGTATCTCCTTCTCTCCATGTTTCGTTCTATACATGGTTCATCTGTTTTCTTTTTCATACTTGATCTTGAGTTTGTTGCTTAGTTTTGAATCCATATGCTTTGCTTTACAAATTGAAGTTTGCCCATGTTTACAGGTGCTACTCCTTATCTCATCGTTGAGATTCTCATGTGGTAAAAATCCGCATATGTCTTTTTACGACTAAGAATCATGTTATATTACTCATATGGTATGGGTCCTAAACTAATCTTGGTGTCCTTACTTCACTGAACCACGAATTCCGTGCCCATATTCTTAGCTATTTTGCATCACTGAAAGTATATCACTCTAGCACAGGGATGTCTTACCAACAACAATGGGGCAAACAGGATAAGGAAAAGAACAGAAGAAAATTAGCATATTTTTTCTTTCTTCTTCTTGGAAGTCTGGTGTATTATGTTACTATGATACTCTATTTATTCTTAAGATTTTAAATGCCCACTGTCATATTAGGTTCGCTAATTTATTTGACATTTTTTAATGTGTTATGTTGTTTAATGGCTAGATGTTTTGCTCTCAAGTCGCTTTTGCCAATTCACTCTACCAGGTAAGTACGTGATCCAGATTATTCTTCTTTTTTGTTCGAGCGTATGAATAGATAACTTTCCTACGAAAGAATGATTTGGTGTTAAAATAGAATTAAAAATTCTCCCTTCTAAACTAACCGTCATATAGCTCCTGCAGATGTGCTATTTAATATTTGTTATTGATTTTTCTCAGGTCATTGTGAAGGAAATTAACAATTATGTCTTATTTGTATGTAGGTAGAATCACCGTCTTAATTCATGTCTACTACCTTTTCTGTTTTCATTTTAGAATTGCAGTCTAATATCAGCAGGTCTATTGCCTGTTGCATATGCACCGTACTCCCTCCGTCCCATACAACTCGAGGCTAAAATGGATGTATCTAGCATTAAATAAAGTCTAGATGCATATATTTTAGCGTCAAGTAATATGGTACATATGGGGTAGAATATATCTACATTTTCTCCCTTTTGCATATGCATTTTACTTATTTTATCAACTCCATATATTTAGCAAACCTATCGTTTTAAAACTGAATGTAGAAAACTAAACTATAGGTTTGTCATTTGTTTCTAACTCATTGTTGATGAAATTTAATGGACAATATAGATTTTCCGCAGCAACGCGCGGGGTATCATCTAGTATCTCCAAATCTTGAGTCAAGTTCACTAACTCAAGATTGATTTAACATTCGGTAGAAAATAAGGGAGTTGTTAGACAAATGGATGGAAAAGGATTAAAGTAGCAACAAAAGGTGCTTTGTTTTCTCGACAAAAAGCAAAATTTAGCAATGGTGCCAAAACAAAAACTAATTGCAGATCACAACGATGTGCCTAAAATCCTGATTATTCTCATCTAAACTCTCATACGCCTGACCTAGTAGGCTACATATTTTGTTATTTACAGAAGCACGTCCATTAAAGACACTCTAGACAATTTTAACAATAGCATCACTACCACTTCTAATGCTTACACTTCTATAACCAAGAACAAATAATACATGACTATCAAGCTACATTTGTTTTTCATCCTAAAGATTTTAATACGAAATTGTTCTGAAAAGTATGTTCTTCTAATTATAGCTGAACACTTAGTCCAACAACAAGCCGAAACTCTAATTTCGAACATTCCTGGCTAACGATAATCTCAATAAGAATTAAAAATAAAAGATAGTTATTAATCATAGAGAGCCAAACAAAAAATGCATGATACTGATAAACCTAATCAAGTACAAGAGGACCATATGATCCATGAAACCAAAATCATTTAGTAAACATTTGAATAAAAATATTGTCTAAGTAAATAGATTAAAGATATTTGGCACAAGATCTTCAATATCCAAAGTACCAAACCCGTTGTATTAGGCACAATTGGGTGCCTTATAGCACAAAAAAAAACAAGAATGGTGGTCGATCATGAATGCAATAACATTTATATATAGCTATCGGTAAAATAAAGCATAGAATGAAGTCACATACTTGCGAGCTTGTTAAAATACTTCCCAGGATGCTTCTGCATTTGGGTATGCGAATATCCTCTAGGGTAAAACTACATCACCAAGCATGAGAATTTATCCGACTCGTTGACAGTGTACAAAGTTAGAAGTAAAAAAATATGGTCAAAGAATTGCAGTATCTCCCTTTCAGTCCGGGCTCTGAGAAATTATTTGCTCTGCATTACCTAGGGAATAGTAAGCATGCATTCATCATCAGTAAAGTACCAACGGTACAACATGAAAATTGTTTTTTTTGTTTAATTAAGAACAAACTACAAAACTCAATAATCGGTGCTAACAAGCTAACAAAACATCAAGCTATTTGTTTTTATACAGATGCTGTAAAGCAGCTTAGTTATAGAACAACTTGAACAACTATTGGGTTCTTTGCTAGAAGAATGGAGTAGCAGAACAATAATGCATTGTTATGCATCTTCATACTGTTAACATAGAACATACCTTCTGAAGTAACCCCCACAGAAATTTATGCAATATAGTTCTGTCCAGGATGTTCCCTCCAATTTTATCTATATCTAGACATGATTGGCATAGAAAATATATAATGTACAGTGAAGGCATTGACGGAAGGGCTATTTGCATCTCCGTGGGTCCATCGTTGGGTTCCTCTTGTTTGATGAATGTGAATTCCCATCCCTGACAAGGCAACCATAATAATAATCAAAACAATCAGCATATACATATCTATGTAATATACATAACCAAAGATAAAGTGTTTCCTTTACACTGAAATATCTAGATGGAAAATTCGAATGATGCTGAAATATTTAAATAGAACTCAATGACTGAATATAGACAACCCCATTTCAGAAGTACAACTACAGGAAAACAAATATTTAGTGTCTCGAAAAGGTACACCTTAAGGCACAACTCCATTGATCATCATAGGAGATATTATTCCCAAATTGCGATTCTGCGCAGACAAAATCAAACTCTTAAAGTACAACGATCTACATTGTTTCAGAATGTTTTAAATACTACGGTGCACTTAATCACAGAGAATATGTCCCCCTTTTCAGTCATGTCCAACAGGCTGCATGATTATGAAAATTTACAAGTTGCATGTGGCACTGATGTTACTCTAGATATATATCTTCATGAGAAAAATGAGATAAAATTTTCCCTAATAAAATGAATAGCATGGTACAACATAGCTTGATACGCCAGTGTGATATATACTACTGTAAGAATGATCGAATGATCCCGAACCAATTTTGTTTATGAGGCCAATGAATCATCTATGTTAAAAGCATATAAGAAGGTTTGTCAATTCAATGGTGACCCATGTAATCCACAAAGTGTGAGCTTCAATTCATAGTGCCTTTAAGGTCTTGTTGAGTTCGTCAAGTCTGAGATTGGAGCTATCATCAGCACTAAACAAGGAAGGAGCAACAACAAGAGGTTATCGTCTGGGGCTGTCAAAATGTTGACTTCCAGAGCTCATAGGGCTGAAAAATGTGTGCCTCCTTGGCGTAAAAGGTACCGCCGAATCAAAAGATGCCCTTGAATGCCTTGGTGTGGGTGATGATAACCTCGCAAATGCTGCACCACCGAATCCTTTACCCACTAATTATCCTCAACGCAAACAAGAGGCGGCTAATGAAGAGAGACCTCTCCACAATAACGGATGCAGCAGGCTCGCTGACACCACCACTTTTGGTTCCCAATGAAACAAAGAGCTTACCAAGTTTGACTTCTAAATTGTTCATTATTCCCAAGATGGTCCGATAGCATTTCTCCTGAAGGTATGCCACCAATTCCTTCAACCTCGGAACAGAAGTGTGTGACTCGACAAAGATCAACATGTCCTCAAGACTGATCCTTCTCGTTGTTCATCTGTTTCAGACTCAGCAAAGGAGCCTTGTCTTCCAAAAATGCATAGTCCAACCTGAGCAAGGACTCAAGTTAACGCAAAGAAAATTCACAGGAAGCAACAGAGTGAAAAATTCATCAGTCCAATATGAAACAAACAAAAACTCACTGAATCAACTCCCCGGCTCTACCGACGGCCATCGGAGATGAGAACCCCCAACGTTATCCTTGACTATTTCCTAAATCCATTGTTGAGCCAACATGTCTTCTTTGATGAAAAAGATGGTCCATGTCTTCCTCCTCGTCACTACCGTCACATCCAACATGTTCAATTTTTACACCAATCAAACACATCCATCCATTCGGCAGCAACCAATTCCAGGCCAATCATAATGATGGCGTCCGCCACCAAGCGGGGAGAGAAAGACAAGAGCAAGGAAGCTTACCTGATGATGTTCCGGTTCTGCATCTCACTGATAACAGGGAGGGGACGAGTTTGTCCTGCAGCTCGAGACAGACCCTTTTTTAGCACTATTATCTCCGTGGTTAGGTGATCCTTGGCCTTGCACGCCACCTTGTACATGTCAGCTGACCAAATCTGGTCCATGGCGAGGCCATCCAGCGCTGAGCATCGCAAAGGGGTGAGTCCCATGAAAAGGAACGAGCTAAGGATGCAAGGAAGGGGCTACCTCGAGCCATGGGTGTCATCTAGGGTTTGGCATCGGCTTTGTGCTCGCCGCCAAAGAAGACCGGTAGGCGAAGGATGGAGATGACATCTGTGGCGGCTTGAACGCATATGACCTGCGATTCCTCGTTCCGTCGTGCGACGAGGGGTGTAGAGGATGATGCAGAGCTTGGCCGGCGTCGGTGTTCCGCCTCCCCGCATTCGTATCACGACCCGATGCGTGGGAAGGATGTGGGGGCCAGTCAGGCGGCGACATCGGAGAGGAAGAGGCAAAGGAGCGGGAGGGCTGCAAGGTCGCGCGGGGAATGGCGGCTAGGGTTCTCTAGGAGGATGAGCGAGACGACGAGAAAGTCATGTGTTGATTCACTTTTTATCGACCATGTGGCCAATCAACGAAGCGGATGAGCCCAACGCAACGATAAAAAAAATAGCCACCCTGAGAGCGCCACGTGGATAGCGCGGGATGCTCACAAATCACTCGCACTTACTTGTTTTTAATGAGGCTGCACTCGTTTTCACTTTGAATTTTTGTGTGGTTATTTAAATAGCAAAAATCCGAAACTATTTTGTTCTGGTGTTTTTGTATCCTCGATAGTATCCAACATAAATGTGTTGTGCACGGAAAAAACGGGAAATACACATATTAGTATATCATAACTACACACCCAGATAAGTAGATCACAGATCCTTACATAGGAATGTACAACCAGACGCACCAAAAACAAATAGGGCCTAAATAATTAGCCAAAAGCGACGCTACACAAATCATTGTGGTGCCTCAGAGGTCTACACGACCGAGCTAGCATCTTCGATCATCTGAACAAATGAGGCTGAGAGCTTCTCTTGGGCTGTTTGAGGGAGAATCGACCCTGCATAATGCACTGTTGCTTCGTCCATCTGATCCATCGATGGAGCAGCTGGAGAAATCTGGACGCAGAGGAGGTCTTGGTGCCTAACACCGAGCCAAATCAGGTCGCGCCTCACCTTCGCACGAGTCGCTCGATCGTCCTCAAGGGATTTGCGAGAAGCCTCGCAAGATGCTTGAAACACCTCACTCCAGAACCCTGCCGTCTTGAGTTGCATGCGCGTGCGAACGAGCTCGTCATAGTTGTCGTCCTCAAGCACAAGTCCCTCATGCTGCTTGAAGTACTTGATAGCCGCGTCGTACACGGAATCGATCGCGTCGTGGCACGTGCGCAGCCAGTCTCCATGGAAATACTTCTTCTCTAGTGCCGGCCCGGTGGTCGAAGAGACAAAAGGCACAACAGTGATCGTCGTGGCGTACTCGCCCGGTGCCATCTCTCTAACCTCAATGCCTCGCCACAACAGTCCTAACACAGCAATGACGTGATCAAAGAGCACCTTCTTGGGCACAACAACGGTGCATTCATGCTGAATAAAAGGAGTGGAAAGCACACTTTTAGAAACGTGGCAAGAACATTTGCAGGGAAAGTCAATCGAGGGATAGCTCTCACCTTTGGGAAGAAGGAGGCATGGACGATGAGCGCGTCCTCACCACTGCTGCCGGCGCAATCCATTGGTGAGTAGATCTTCTATCTCCCTTCTATAGATCAGCTCTATTCTTAGAGCTAGAAGAGAAGAAGTCGGAGCCAAGATTGAGAGTGAGACGAAATGTGACAGCCTTTGGTGGCTGCGACTGCACGTACTCCTAAATATGGAGCTACGGAGCAGGAGACGCTGGGCAGTGCGCCTGTTCTCGATAGCAACGCCAACAAAAAAAAAACTATCTATTCATCACTGCGGAGCGCCTGCTGCGTTTTCCTGAGCTGCCAAAAAGGTGAATCATTTATTTTTTAAACCTTGCTTCTGCAGCAAGGGAAGTAAACGAAGTCTTATAGGGGGTTTCACCGTGGATTAATAAGCGAGGATTATACGAGTCGAACATCGATGCTAGGCAATGCGAGCCGGGTGCAGAACTATCTCTTTGTAGTCGAAGTAAGTTCAGTTAATCTCTTTGTGAAGACAAACATCTCCTGGTGAACAATCAACAAAAATAATAGGAACTCAGGCAACATGCCGACGTAACAAAGCGGGGCTACACGCAAAAGACGAGTATAAATAGGTAGGGCAGAGCTAAAAATTGAGCACCATAGATCTTATTTATCACAATACAATACCATAGAAGCAAATTTGTTTTGATAGGTACCTTACTTACAATACCACACCGCTATAGATACCTGAAGCACATGGTAGGCTCTCGAAACCTGCTAAATACTAAGGACGGTTCCAGAGCATATATTACACATCACAGTTGATTTCGTCGACACCGATATCTTACAAATGCAAGGAAACCAAGGGCATCAGATAGGAGCAACCACCAACATCAGCTTCGGTCTTAGGGTCTACGAACTACATTACCATAGGTACTGTAATTACATAGCAGGCTTTGGAAGTCTGTCAAATACCGAGGTTAGTGTCGAGAGCATATATTACATACGACCATTGGTTTCATGCATACCAATCTAGGAATCATGCATGGCACAAGATAAAGGATGAAATGAGACATCTGATAAAGAGCCTAGAATGACCTTTCCCGATCTTTCGAAGGGTAAGAATCAGGTCAGAGTTTCCGTTTCTTAAAAAGCCACTTCTCTAAGCATGCATGCCGACATAGGTGTCGCGGTAATCATAGAAGTTTGATTGCTGTGTGGTAAGGGGTCCTTCCTCGGTGCCCCATTCCTATCTTCTTTTCCAGATCCATTTTTTACATTGAGCAGGCAGGGCCTTTATCTCCCTAGGTAAGGTTGGTACAATCCCTCTATAAGTATTTGTTAGTGGCTTCGCCCTTTGTAAGAGCGTGGCACTCCTTGCTTGCGGAGCGGCATATCGGAAAAATAAGAATTTACTTTCTATACGGGCCCGTCCCCTCTTACCCCTAACTAACAATTATGCTGCTCTCGCCTTTTTTCATCTCATCTTTCAAAAATGCGCTACTAATTTTTACAACCTCAGTGGGGTTGATTCCCTGTAATCATACACAGTTGGACTTGTGCGTGCCTTGCTTGTACAATCAGAAGCTACAGGAGGAACCTTCCATGGAGGCCGATACCAGAAGAGGTGTTTATCCAGCGGAGGTTCGTATCTCTTCCATGTGAGACTAGCGACCTCAGATCATCCCGGACTTATGTGCTGGATTGTATCGAGTAGTTGGATCATAGTCTCTTACCATAAAAATTTCTGCATGTGCAGCAGCACCGACTATTAGAAATCTGCCAATCCACCTAAGATTTCGATTCCTAGTAAAAAAATATAGATATAGAAAAATATGGGACAAAAAATAAATCCACTCGGTTTCAGACTTGGTACAACCCAAAAAGCAAACATCCCTTTTCCCCTTCCTGCCTCCCCATGATGAATCCTTTGTCTACCTGATCTTCAAAGAGCCTCATAGACAAAAATTAGCAAGCAGAGAAGCCATTTATTTCTCTCGTCCCGGGGTTTCCACAATGGAAGAAAAAAGTACAGGTCGTATCGATCAAATTATTGGACCCGTGTTGGATGGTAAATCATTTGCAGTCTAGGTCGGCAGGACCTAGACAGGAGGTTCGGGAAGTAGGTAGCCCATTCGCAAGGAAGGCCCTGGATGTGACATTCAATTGGGTTAGTAGGAACGAACCTTTGCTTTGGATAGTGGTTGGTGTGCCTGGACCGACAAACTAATGTTTGTGGATCACTCGGATAAACGCAGCAACACGGATATATAAAGTATTCGATAGTTATAGTGAATTAATACACAACCTGTACACGAAAAAATTGATTCTTAATCGTAAAATGCTTGCACAGGAGTGGAACCCGTGACATTTTGTACCCAAAACAAACGCGCTACCAAGCTGCGCTACATCCCTTTTCCAAATTGTTGTACAGTATCATTGTACAAAACCCCTGCCTTGTTTTCCACAGCAGCGTGCGTTGCGTGATTCCACTGTGTTTTTTGCACTTGACTGGGTGGACAGTTGACCGGAAGATAACTTTGATTTGCCCGGCCAGCAGGCGGGCAGCGTGCTTATCTTGTGTGACAACACTACAGAGCGAGTAGCCATCTCCGTTTGAAATGGGAAATACGCCAGCCACAAGCAACGCGTTCGAGACGGGTCCTCGCCCTTTTCAAGACTCAGACCATCTATCACGTAAACGTACCAGACTCAGTCTTTTCCACGTCAACAAGAAAACCAGTTTTTCCGTGTATACGGGGCAACGTAATCCAACCGAGGCAACATAGTCCGTAATCCGACCGAGGCAACATAATCCGACCCGACATTAGCATAGGTCCAAAATAAGAACCTATGCAAAAAGGAGAAAAACAGACATCCGGGTAAGATGTAAGCATGGATGAAAACAAACTATATGGATACAAAATCAAGAAATCGCCTTTTACAGAGGATGCAAAGTCACCGATAACATGGAGCTACTTTTTCTTCGAACCTCCTATCTTTTTGATTGGCACTATCGTACTGCAAATAAGATAAGCGCACATTAGCCATCGCAATGGCAATACATCGACCTAAACACATCTGATACAAAGCTTCTATACCTCTTTTTAGGATCAGGAGCATTCACCTTGTCAACATCACCGGTCGCAGCCTGTAGTAGCAAGACAACGTGTATTAGGCAGTAGGTATCATTGACTATAGAAATTGTGACAAGAGCAGTGATCTAGCATTTATTCGAAAAGAATGGCGGCAGCAACATGTAGCTAATTTATAAACAATGAAGACGTTTCTGCGATTACATACATCTTAACTAATCTTTTGCATCATACACCAGTTTTGAGCAGAAAGTAGCATCGATTTTGGAAGATGGATGATGAGCAGTAACACATGTACAAAAGAAACCAATCAATAGAAGCATGTACAACACAAAAGACCAAGGAAACAACTACTTTTCAATATAGAGAAGGCAAGTAAAGCTCTAGGAAATTTAACTGGACGACAGAAGGCAGCTATCGTATAAACCAATAATTGATGTCCACTCTACATACAAAGCAGACCTGAGTGGCAAGGGCTGAAACTTCATTCTCAGAAGCAGTATTCCTATGAATCAGAAGGAACACATAAGGCAAGCGAATAGGCAGTGAAGTGAGGCTTCATGAGCTGTGACAGCTAACTTAATATAAAAATTCAGTATCCTAATTAAATGCCCTACCCTTAGCCTAGTAGTTCCACAGGACCAACCGGAGAGGAAGCCGCATCATCGATATCAATAGGAATAGGAACGTCCAGAGCGCTAGGATTCAGATCTGCCTGAACACTGCTCTCATTGAGAAAGAAATGATAGATCAGCAGTGTGTAGCACAAAAAACAAGGGCCCACATAAATGCACGAAAAGGCTAAAGAGACTAACCTGGAGGTGTTCTCATGTGCCTTTCTCTTGCTCTGACTAAGTGGCTGTGAAGACGAGGTTACATAAGAGAGACGCAAGTTAGGTAAGCAGAATCGAGCATGGCACGAAAGCACTGTCGCGCGGAACATCCGTACCTTGCGAACCATGATCCTTTTTTGGGGCCTTTCTTCAGCAGACACTGGAAGCTCGTGAATATGACCATCAAGAGCATTATCAAGGCCAGATACCGCGGTCATAGATATGGGCAACACAGGTTGAGCATGGGTGTCATGTGGGACAGAATTCTGTCGCCCAAAGAAAGTTTCAATCGCATTCACTTGGAATGAAATGGTTCTCTGTGACAGGCTCTTTTGAATGACAAATACATCCAGAGTATATTTATGAGAAACCACGGCAGCAATCTCACGTGGTAAGCCCGAGGACCGTAGAAGCGACATCACGGTTTTCCCAACTAACTGCTGAGCAACGCGGTTGAAGAAAACGAACTCTGCACTTCCAGTGCCATCAGTGCCGATAAGGCATAGACGATACCTACAATGCAAAAATTAAAAGCACTTAGTCGTTGAAACAAGGCACCAAGAGAGTCGTCGTACGGAAAAGGAGTCATAGAGGGGGTTTGAAAAACAAGCATACTTTGGACAAGCCTTTGTGGAAACACAACCTCCTGAGCACGTGTACTCTGAACCGTAGGATGTAGCGGACCTGTGACACTTGGAGCATGACTGGAACCACCAGGGCTGTTCAGGCGCCACACTCGATATCGTTACGATGCAAAGGAAATCCGTGGCCTGCACGCCATCGAATCAGGATAGTTATATATATATGCAAATTGTGTGTAAAATACACAAATAATCTGAGACATAATAGCACGCCAACTAAAGAATATAAGAAACCATGCTTCTATATAGATACAGAGAAGTTTAAGAAACAGCAGCAACCGGCACTATGTAAGCACCATACAGTTTGGCTAAGATCGGCAACTATATCTATGTAAATTCTGTGTAATATAAACAAATAATCTAAGGCGGAATAGCACACCAACCGAAGAAAATTAAGAAATCAAGCTTCTATATGCAGACAAAGGAGTCTAAGAAGCAGCAACAACTGCCACTACATAAGCACCAGCCAGTATGCCTAAGATCAGCAAATGTAGTGCATGAACGCGACAACACTATAGCAAGCATGGATTGCAAAATAAAACTAAAATCGAAGAAATGAGGAAGAGGTCTTCTTGGCACACAGACGTTAAACGCACCTCAGTCTCCTATGGATCAAGCTCTCTAAGCTCAGCCACTGTCTTGTGGGAAAGGGCATCTCTGTTACGTGCTGCAGCGAATTTCTCGGTGCCAGTGGTTATCCATTGAACCTTAGTGAAGTCGTCGCCTGGCCTGAATACAAGGCATAGCCACATCTGTAAGCTAAAGCATGGAACAGACAAGCACCGGTGCTCTAAAATATATTGATAGCCTCTAACAAACCTCTCAAAGTAGCTATCAATTTTAGGTATCTCTTCATTTAAGTACCACCTACACGTAGATCCTCCGTTCAGAGTCTCATCATCTGCACCATACAGGATTAATGAAAGTAAATATAAGCACATCACCAGAGAGCAAACTAGAAAATACCGAAAAGGAAAACCTACTGTTGTAAGATTTCATAAGCACAATGACGAAGACACCCACGATCGCAGTGCTCTGTCCATTCTAAAAAATAAGGTCTGCATCAAATTCAATAGCCCTCTGTCCCCACACAAGCTTGACCTATGTGTTTCTGGATTTTTTTACAAATCAGTGTCAGCACGAATGCACATGAAGTGTGTAACACGGAAACCCACAGCTCTAACCTGGCGTCTCTCGGAGCTATAACCCTCTTTGGAGTGTCAGAAGTGTTGGTCGACATGCGCACATGCCCTAACTTCGAGACACCAGAGCTTGTCCCAGGACATCTACACAACAAAGAAAATGGACCAGAGAGCACCCAAAGTACTAAATTCGCATCATATGCAGGAGCAGCCGCTCTAACCCGGGACAACATACCATTGAAGCAGTCCTGTGCACCAACACGTGACGGCATATCACATAATTGGGTAAGGATGTAAACATGCATTGGGAATGTTTCCGACACGTCCTCAACCTCGGTAATAGTTGTCCAAGGCGTGAACTTGATCATATATTTTGCAGGAAATGGCTTGTATGAACTCTTGCTTTGATCCACCAAGAACTTCTTCAGGGAATAAACTCCATGCTCCTGAATGATATTTTTAAATCTGCTAGCCTCGTTGCCAGGTATCTCAGCATACATGGCATTATCCTGCAAGGCATAAGGTGTTTGCCAAGATCAGTAGTCGTAGTGTGTTTTGCAAGAAAATAGTATCCATTTTAAGATATACAAGAATAAGTTGTGACAGCACCAGCACCATGTTATTCCAGGGAACTACAACTCAGGCGCACAAAATGTACCTCAGCGTCCACCATCACAAGATCAACGTGGGTTGGCGGCTGACCATCACACGTTCCACAGTAGTCCCATAGGCGAGCAACTTGTGCACAGATGAACCAATGCGTGCTTGCCGACGAAAGATCAGAGAGGGGGTCAAAACCCATCTGCAACCAAATCAACATTTGTAAGGCACAATAACAACCAATTCTCTGAAGATGTAGAAACGCTGTAACACCGAGGCATACCAAAACAAGTTGAAAAGACAAACTCACAATATATATAGAAGATAAACACCCGAAAATATAAAAACAACCACAACATAACTAATACTAGAAGGATACCCCACACGTTGCGGCGGGAATCCCTTATAGTAAATGGCATGTGTGGTTTTTGATGCAGAGGCCAAGGGTGTTAACCTTCTTCTCGAAAAAATAGCTTGATACATTACATAGTCTAAAAAATATGAAAAATTCGGTTGATCATACTCGAGATACTAAATTTTATAGACATGCAATGAGCATTATAAACCATTAGTTGAAAAACGGATGGTTTCAGGAATGTATGATATGTAGTTTACATGAATCAGTAAATTGATAAATGGATGGTTAAAAAATGTATGATATGTAGCTTGCATGTAATAATTAATAATATTAGCGTAGATGACGTGGACAATTGAATGGCTAAGAGAATGGATGATGTGGATAGCTTGCATGTTGAGATAGAAAAATACATAATGCAAGTTAGTGGGGTTTTGCTTTATAAGAAGTATAGATTACACTAATAAACCCGTTCATCCAACATGACAAACAAAGCATAAAACAACCTAAAACAATATCATAGAGGCACATATACAACAGCACAATAATATGTACACATATATACAAACATATAAAGTGACATACGATGAAAGTCAGCCCAATGCATTGAAAATCTCGCAGTAGACAATATTCCGGGTCCATCACGAGTAATAATGAGACTCATTCTCAATTAGAACCTTCAGACCTTGCTTTGAAGTAACACGCAAGAGAGCCACATATAGTTGGCCATGAGAAAAAACAAGATTTCTGAGATAAAGACTAACGACCAAAAGAGTTTGACCTTGACTCTTATTTATGGTCATGGCATAGCATACATGAATCGGGAACTGTCCCTCTCTCACGTATAGGGCCACTTCTTGTGTTTGTGTGACAGCATAATCTTAGGAATGTAAACAATGTCACCAACATGAGAGCCGATTATAATACATGCCTCGATTACCCTATCGCCTAGCTCAGTGATTATCATACGCGTACCATTGCGGAGACCTGCCATTTGGTTTAGATTACGCAACAGCATGATTGGCATACCAACTTTTAGGACCAGCCTGTGATCAGGGAAATTATTAACCGTTATAGTATTTAGCACCTCAACCTGATAGATTGCATCCATGTCACTGAACTTCTCAGAAACTTTGGACACATAGTCATAACTAAAATATTCTCTCTGGTCACCAGGAACCATGGACAACATCACCTCATTAATTTCGTTACACACCTTGTTGGTGGGGGAAAGTATAGCATGACCACATAGATAAGAAGCACTCTTATACATGGAAACAAAGTCTATGTACACAACATCTATAATAGCGCGGATCTTATTGTCACCAAACATGACAAGCACATCCAGCGGTAGCTCTATCCAACTCGGTTCAGCCGCACCAGACCTGCATGAAGCAGCCACAGTGCCATTGCCGACATCTAGAACCCAATCAGTAAATTCGGCCAATTCACACTGCGCTTTGGGATCCAGTGAGGGGGCTTTCAGACGCATGTTTTTTCGTAATTCCAGAACTTCTGCAAAAGACCACAGAAATGAGCTTGTTATGGAAGCGTTCACGGTTTGAGTCCTCACACCACCTTCCACTACAGGTAATATTTGCCTGAGATCACCACCAAGCACAACCACTTTACCACCAAACAGAACAACAACAAGGGACTCATCCTCCTCAGAAAGGACGTCCCGTAAAGAACGATCCAAAGCCTCAAAACAACAACGATGAGTCATAAGAGCCTTGTCCCAAATAATAAGCATAGCGACCTTAAGCAACCTAGCAAGCATAGTGCCCCGCTTCATATCAAATATACTTTTAAAACGTGAATGTGTTGTCCTACCACCTGGCAGAAGCAAGGATGCAACACCAGAAGACGCAACAGTGAGTACAATCCTACGTTCAAACCTTAAGCGAGTATCAATTGCAGTCCATAAGAAGGTATTTCCTGTCCCATCAAAACCTGACACGAAGTAGAAAGCAGGGGAAGTATAATCAACACTATCAACTATAGCTCGAAATGCATGCTATTGATCGCAATTCAGTTTGTTAAATAAAATAGGAGTCTGGGCAATGAGTTCAGTCACATCATAAGACATCTCATTGTCTATCAGGCTATTTGAAAACCTAGTAGAGCTACCGCTCAGAAGTGGAGGCAAGTTATAACTAGCAGGAGAAGAACCATTCGTAGCAAACAGCTGGTGCAACTCCTCAAGAACCATGTTTTTTATCGAATCATCAGGAACGATGTAGCCATCATCATTTAAACTTCTACGAAGATTATACAGTATGTCATCAGATATTGGCTTCCAATATTTTTCAAAGAAGGCAAGCTCATCACCTATTCCATAGTACATAAACATCATCACAAAGAGTGCATGAAGCTGCCCACCCATACCCCAATGAACAGCCTCATCAAATGCCGTGAACCACTCCTAGTCATCTCCAACTAACCCCCTTGCAGCCCATGCTTTTTTAAAAGTGTAATACACAACACCTTCAAAGGTCCTCACATCCTCGTACGACTCAGCTCCTTTTACATACATAAGGAGCATACGAAGGAAATAACACTCACCGCCATTCGGAGGAACGTAGTACATTCAACCTATCATATTTCCCCGCTCCCGTTTGGTCCACCGCCTATTCTCACTCGACCAGCAAAATCTAGAGGGGTAGTAAACATATGTAAGGCTCCCACCGGAGGGGAATTTTTTGCTAGCTTCAAACCAAGAAGTAAGGCTCGTTTGTTGCAAACGTGGGGAGGCCAGCAAGGACGGAAAATGGTCGGTGGCCTTAAACATCACAATGTTCATGTTAGGAAAATGACATGCAAGCCGCTCTACGGAAGGGAAATGCGTATGAATGTCATATCCTTTGAGCCGCCATATACACTCCTTGTCACAGAGGTAACAACACTGCAAGAAATCCTGCATTTCATCCTTTTCAAAAACACCGGCCAGAGCGCTTAGCAATTTTCTTTTTTACGTCTGCCCTGCACACCAGCCTGCTCGCCTTCATCAGTCTCAATAGAGGCAGCATGGGACCTTTTTTATACTTTGTAAAAACAACCTTTTGCACGGTTAGTGACGAAGGGATGGATCCTAGGCCTGTCGGATGAGCCTACCCGGTCTTAGGCCCACGACCCAAGCTCCAAAGGAGGCGTCAAGGATTAATCTAGAAGGCCCACTTGGAGCCCACCCACAAAGCCTTGCGGGTCAAGTTAGGAAACTTGTAACCGACTCTAGGTTAGAGTTCGAGTCCTCTCCGGGTACGGTTTGAGACCTGGCCACCTATATAAGGCTAGGAGAACCACAGGAGAGGGACCAAGCAATACCGCACCACCAAGCCTTGAGATCGAGATCATACTCTCGACTTGAGCAACCCCCCATTGTAACCGATCTACTCGTTAATACAGATCGACAGAGGCAGGAGTAAGGGTTTTACCTCTACGAGGGCCCCGAACCTGGGTAAATCGTGCCCCCTGTCTAGCCGACGATTGTCACCAGCGCCTACATGCTCTCCTAATCGAAACCCTATGGGTTCACCCGAGGGACTTGTTGAGATACAGATTTGACAATTGGCGCCGACCGTGGGGACGGCAGGCGCTGGATCTCCGGCATCTTCGGCTTCATCGACAACCAACTCACGTTGAAACCTTCGACTTCGACTCCGACCAACCCGATTCGGATCGGATCCGTCGTAGTCACCCCTCACTCGCCGAAATCACGCCCGGTATTCAGCGATCTGGAGAAGAGCGTCACCTTGACGTTCGGGAGCTTCAAGTTCTACACCAACAAAGAAGTGATCCTTCACTTCCCTGAGGAATCGGGATCTGAGTCAATTTCCAGCTCAGGAGCTGTCGATTCACGACCCTACTTGGAGAAAAGTGGCGAGTCCATCCGCCACAACACCAGCAGTTTCCATACCCTCTCTACAGAGGAGCCTTTTCGGGTCAGGAAGGCCTTTCAAGTTACGCCTAGGACTCACAAGCCACATCTGGCTCAGGTCTGCATGGCAGGATCGGAACAACCACCCGAAGAAACTGAACACAGCGCAAGGGAATGCGCTGAGATCAACGTCTCGCGAGACGCCTAGCTCCGAGCAAAGGAGGCCATCCGCATGAGCAAACCACATGCCGCCGGAGCCCCACACGAAGACATGATCGCCTACCACTATCATCTAGTGAGAGCAGGCCACTGCAATCAAAGAAGCTCGGGCAGATCTAGCCAAGCGGAAAAGATTGGCAGATGAGTAAAGTCAACGCCGAGCTGAGCTGTCCCTAACACCTTCTGTAGGGAACCGCCCCCCGAAGAAGGGACACGCCTCAAGAACCGCGACCATGGACGACGAGTCCTTGAGCGAAATCGGCAAATCACTTATGCGCGTCGACGAGGATGGAAACATCCATCCGCAAACTCCCGCAGCCGCGGAGCCGCATCCACCTACATGCAAATAAATCAACCAGGGGAAACCACCCCCGCGCGGAACAATACAAGCAAGCGCAGAAAGGATTAGGCATGGCAGCCGCAAAACTCGCCTCCTACGATCGCAGGAAAGCGGCCGCACAGAAGGACAAAGAAGCACCCCGTGGACATAGGGGCACATCACCTGGCAAGGAAAAATCACCCCGTCGGGCACGAGGGAAAGAAGCTCGACGACGAGGAGATAGCCCGAGTGGCAGCGATAGCGGCCCGAGGGGTCGAAACCGTAGCCGCAGCCCGCGAAGAGGTCGAGATCAGAGCCCGCGGAGGGATCGAGATTGCAGCCCGCGGGGGGATCGAGATCACAGCCCACGAAAAGATAGAGACAGCAGCCGCTCGCGACATCGCAGTAAGGAACCGAGAGGAGACGTTAATCGCGACGAACCCGGATACAACGCGCGATCGGACATCGCCCAGCGCAAGGTTGATAAAGGTCGGGCGGCCAGAAACCGTGCGCGCTCCCCATCTACATCCTCCGACGACGAAGTCTGCGGAGCCCTATGCTTTGCCCGCAGCATCCGCGAGGCGCCGCTACCCAAAAGATTTAAGCTATCCACGGAAGTATAGAAATACGATGGTTCGCCTGACAGCCTTCAGATATGCCAGGGATACCCAGGGAGTTCGCCGAGCACTCACTCGAAGTCTTCAAAGACGCCAAGCCTATCAAGTAGACCACCCGAAGGTTCTCAGAGCCCAAATAAAAAGCACTCGGAGAAGAAGTAAACAGACTACTCGCAGCAAAATTTATTCGCGAGATAAAAATTTCCACCTTGTTAGCAAACCCGGTGCTGGTCCCGAAGAAAAATACCAACGTCCTTCGCGCGTGCATCGACTACACGTCGTTGAATAAACACTGCCCCAAGGATAACTTTCCCCTGCCATGAATCGACCAGATCGTGGACTCTACAGCAGGTTGTCAACGCCTCTCCTTCTTGGACGCCTATTCAGGCTATAATCAGATCAGGATGAAAAAGGAGGATGAGGAGAAGACGGCGTTCATAACACCCCATGGTGTTTACTGCTACACGACAATGCCCTTCGGGCTAAAGAACGCAGGCGCAACATATCAGCGCTGCATGCAAAAATGCCTCGCCAAGCTCATTGGAAAGAACGTACAAGTATATGTTTCTCGATGTACTACGGCTCGAGTGGAAGATACGCTTCTCGATGATATAAGGGAAACATTCGACGCGTTGAACGCATACCGAATCAAGCTCAACTCAACCAAGTGTGTCTTTGGCGCACCTGCAGGACAACTTCTCGGGTACTTGGTCTCCGCTCGAGGGATTGAGGCTAACCCGGAGAAAATCCAAGCAATCATGACAATAAAGGAGCCAACCAATCTCCGTGGTGTGCAGCAGCTCGCGGGACGACTAGCCGCTCTAAGCAGATTCATTGCGAGGCTAGGCGAGCAAGCATTACCTTTCTACAAGTTACTGAAGAAAACGGATACGTTCGAGTGGACATCCGAAGCACAGAAAGCATTCACAGACCTCAAGCGAGCATTGCAGAGCAGGCGCGTCCTGGCAACACCGCAGGAACGGGAGCCGCTGTATCTGTATCTGGCCGCAACAAATCAAGTCATCAGCACAGCAATTGTGGTCGAGCGGCCAGAGTACGGCAAGGAGTTCGTCATCCAAAGGACAATATATTATATCAGCGAGGTGCTTTCGCCTTGAAAACAGCGATATCCCCATTACCAGAAGCTCGCGTACGGTGTGGTGCTCATAGCCCGAAAGCTCAAACATTATTTCCAGGAACACACCGTCACGGTGGTAAACGACGCATCACTGGGTACTATCATGAATAACCCGATGACATCTGGAAGAATTGCGAAGTGGAGTATCGAGCTCGGCGCCTGGGACATCATATACGCAGGTCGCAAATCTATCAAATCACAAGTGCTCGTGGAGTTCCTAAGCGAGTGGACAGAACTACAAACACCAGGCCCTCCAGAGTATACAAGCAACTGGATAATGTATTTCGACGGATCAAAGAGAAACGAAGGAGCCGGAGCTAGGGTAGTCCTGATATCCCCAAGAGGTGACAAGTTATAATACGTCCTGCGATTAGACTTTCCACCCGACGACCCGACGTCAAATAATGACGCAGAGTACAAGGGCCTTCTCCATGGCATGAGATGGAGATTGCCTGTGGAGCAACCCGACTAATGATCTATGGATATTCAAACATCATAGTACAACAAACAATGAAAGAGTGCGAAGCCATTGCAGAAAACATGGTTGCCTATCGAGATATGTACAATCTACTCGAAGGAAGTTTCCAAGGGTGCGAACTAAAGCATATTGCGCGATCCAGCAACGAAGAAGCAGATAAATTGACAAACATGGGTTCTACAAACACACCCATACCGCCTGGAATATACTTCGAAAGGATGATCAAGCGCTCAGTCAAAGTCAAAAAATCAGCAGAAGCACCCGCGACATTGGAGACGGAGGTCAGCCCGCAAACTGCTATGATTGAGCTCACCCACAACATCTCAAGACAAGTTTTTCTGGTCGAGCCAGTCTGGACGCAGAAATACCTCGACTACTTGTCCAACAAACAGCTCCCAACAGATATTCGCGAGGCTAGACAGATAGTGCGACGCAGCAAAGCTTTTCGAGTACTCAACGGAGAACTATACAAGCAGAGCATATCAGGAACATTACAAAGATGCATAGCGCCCGAGGACGGCAAGGAACTACTACGAGATATACACCAAGGAGATTGCGGACACCATGCTAGCTGGAAGGCAATCGTGGGTAAAGCTTTTCGCGCAGGGTTCTACTGGCTCACAGCAGCCAGGGACGCAAAGGACCTAGTCGAAAAATGCAACGCATACCAAAGATTTGCGCCCAAGCCGCATGACCCTGCCACTGAGCTTCACATGATCCCAATCGACTGGCCCTTTGCACAATGGGGGCTAGACATGGTAGGACCGCTGAAAAAATCTACACCAGGAGGTTACACGCACTTGCTAGTTGCAGTCGACAAATTTACAAAGTGGATTGAGTCCATGCCAGTCACCTCGGCTAGCGCTCAATGCGCCGTCAAATTCCTCGACTCCATCGTGTGCAGATTTGGGATACCACACAACATCATCACCGACAATGGAAGCAATTTTACAGCAAAGGAAATAGAGCAGTTCTGCGAGGAAAAGGGCATCACCCTCAATTTCGCCTCTGTGGCTCACCCGCAAACCAATGGTCAAGTCGAGCGATCCAACGGATTGGTCTCGGCTGGAATAAAGAAACGATTACTAGATCGACTGCACCCAGCGGCAGGACACTGGGCAGAGGAGTTACCCTCCGTACTATGGAGCCTCCACACGACCCCGAATCGATCAACAAAATATACACCATTTTTATGGTATACGGAGCTGAAGCAGTCCTTCCCGAAGATGTCAAGTTCAGCGCCCCACGAGTCGTCGCTTACAGCAAAGAAATCTCTAACAAGGCACTCGCGGAAGACGTGGATGCACTCGACGAGATACGCGACGTTGCACTCGCAAGATCCGTGGTATATCAACAGTCGCTGCGCAACTACCACAGCCGCCGTATACGCCACAGAGCCTTCGTGGTAGGAGATTTGGTGCTGCGAGTCAAGCAGAAGGAAGGACACAAGCTCGAGCCACCGTGGGAAGGACCCTTCATAATACACGAAGTTATCCCTGGTGGCGCCTATCGACTGAAGAACCCCGAGACTGGTGGCATCTACTCCAATCCATGGAATGTTGCGCACCTCCGCAAATTCTATCCTTAGATTATTCTACTCGACAAAATAAGGCTATACTAGACATGCTGTAGCTCGAAGACAATACATGGCTTCTCAGTCATATTAATAAAATACATGGTTTCTCAACCATAGTTTCTCAAGTCATTGATCTTTACACGCTAAATAACAGGTATACACCCCAAACACACGTGGGCTACGCCTAACTTAGCATCATTTATAAATACAAGAGTACAAACAAGGTTGACACCTTATAAAGTTTCAAGACGACTATACAAAAACAACAGGATACATACATCCTATAATTACATATGGCGACGAGCAGTTTCCTCAGCTAACACTCGATTAACCTCTTCAGAAGTCAGTCGAATAATCTCTTCTGCTGCAGGACGAACGACTGTATAGTGAGAGGTCATATCGACTGAAGCGTTTGGGAGTCTGGACACAGATTTGAAATTAACCTCAGGATGCCATAATCGGACAAAAGCGAGCGCTACTAAGGCCCCGCAGATGAGCTATTGGCGGACGCACTCGCGAATCTCACCCACTCGGCCGAAAGTTCTGAGTAGCTGGCTCAAATCTTCTGGACCTCTCTCCAGTGGATAGAAGACGCGATTTAAAGCTATCAGGGCCTCGTGACAACGATCAACGAGTATCTTCGCCTGGCCCACATGATACTTCAGAGTGGCCAAAATAAATCCTCGACTACGGTCAGACCAGAAGTTATTTGCGTGTGGCTTAGAACTGCTGGCTTCGTGAAGAATATGGTTTTCCACCCAATGCTTTTCACACCGTTGGTCAGGCTGAACAACTGCAAAGAAAGCTACAGAAAGTCAAACAAAGAAAGAAGACACATAGTGCTAGGGGGCTAAAGCACTTACAAAGCATATCCTTGGCGACAACTGCCAGTTCTTCCATCACAAACTGCTCACGTTCAACCGTAAGTTTCTGTTTGGACTTAGCTACATCGGCCACCCCACGCAAAGCTTCAGCTTGCGCTCACCATCCGCGACACGATCACGAAGGCCGGCAAAAGTACCAACAGCAGCAACAAGAGGATTTTCTTGTGCAGCAGATCCAATCGAAGACTCCACGACAGCGCATGTTACCTGGAGGAAGATAAGAAAAGTTAAGGAATAATTCAAGGCGCTCCATTCGAGAAATAAACCACCTATTTGACAGGTGCTCGGGGGCTACTCCCATCGGGAGGAACTCATGACAATCAATCGCAGGAAGCATCTCAGACATCAAAAGAACATTTCGATTAAAGGTAGAATACGGGAATACATCCCAAGGTTAATTACATCGGAAGCACAAACTACGTAAAGACTATCCTAAGGAACTACAGAAGTGCTGCCACTCGCAGCAGATTGCCCCCTGCGACTAGCACGGGCAATCAAATCAGATAACTTCCGGGCAAGGACTCCAGCCGGATCGCCGAAAGGACGAAGCGCTACCTTTTTTCCCGTAGTAGCATCGACGGGGAGGTTCGAGTACGCCTCGTCCCAGCCTGTGACTCCGTGCGCCAGTGCAAACTGGATGGCAGTCTTCGCCCCGGACTCCGACTGAGCGACCGAGTAGGCCTGAAGTAGATTGCCCTCCAGGAAAACCTTCAGGCGACCATCCAACGTGGGCGGAACCGCATCATCGACCAGAAGACGCCCGTGAAGTTGCGTCAACACTCGAGTGGCATTGCTAATGAGGGAGCAAATCCCACTCGCATGCCTTCGAAGTTGAGCGCAAGAATCTGTCAAGGCGTCCACCCGCTGAACCACGGGCAGCTCGAGCGCAACGCCAAGAAGATCTGCAGAGAGAAACGTTAATTCCAAAGAACATACCATCCAGTCGAGAAGCAACAAAGGATAAGTGCAACTTACCTGCGAAACTCTGGGCCAGAGGGCGAGGGAAGTCAACGAGATCGTTGTCTTTCTTGGTGCCAGCCTCCTCCAATTTCTTCAGGGCATCCTGGGCATCAGCGATCTTTCCCTCGAGGTCAGTCGACTGCTTGCGAGAGGACTCAAGTTCCTTTCGAGCAGCTTCCAACTGAGCCTCCAGGGTTCTTACCCGAGTGACAGCATCCATCTTCTCGGCCTTCAGCACTTCGGCTTGAGCTACACAGCGATAAATTTAAAACACAAAGGAATTCGCATGAGCAAAAAGATTGGATAGAAGGAGTAGGTAAACTTACCTCGAAGAAGCTCGCCTTTCGAGACGAGTCGATCGCGATCTGCCCGAAGGGTCACGCAATCTGTCTCAGCCGAAATAACGCGACGACCAATGGCTGTGAGGGAGTCAAGAAGAGACTGCAAAAACATGAAGATGAAAAAGTCAGAGAGGAGAAGATTGAGCCTATACACGACTGCAAACAGTCGAGTATAGCCTCGGGGGCTACTCCCATCGGGAGCACTGTCGTGCACCCGATAAAATGAAGAGAAGAAAAGAGCTTAAGTTCTTGATCCTGTAGCCAATCGCAAGCGATTAACTACACCCTCGGGGGCTACTCCCATCGGGAGCACTGCCGTGCACCCGATAAAAATCCCAAACAAACGAAGTACAAGATGTAAAGGAAAATGGCAAAATTTACCTGGCCTTGAGCAATGCAGAGAGGATCAGCCGAGCTACCCAACACTTCTTTCGAAGTCGAAGCCCCAACTGCAAAGCTAGGGAGACTATATTCCGTAGCCGAGGCTGTGGGAGTTGGACTCGGTGAATTCTGGACGGTTTCGGCAGTCGGGGTCCCACCCGCAGCAGCGGTATCTTTCCTCTTCTCGAGAGGAAGGGAAGAGGCACACCGGCCAGGGCTGATGGACTGGAGCCTATCATGAAGGAAAACAACAATGTCAGAAGAAACAAGAAGGAAACATTCGACTAGAACGAAGAAAGAGAAACTTACTTGTCGTCATCCTCATCGTCCAACATGCCCGCGTTCCAGGCGGTCTGGATCTTCGGCTGAGAAGCGGGAGGAGCGCGCACACTTAGTGGGGTCACGATGAGGGGCTCTTTATCAGATCCCCCACCCAAGGAGTTATCCTTGGAGGTGTCTTCATCTTCTCCCGTTCGACGGTGTTTGCGGTGGTGGAGATCGCTACCCGATTCTTCCACGTCATCCGAAGAATCGTTCTCGGAACTCAAGTCGGCATCGGCAACGCTCGTGTCGACAGGAACATCCAGGTTGCTCGCCAACAGGCCCGAGGCTTCCTCATCAGAGACTGGCGAGTAGCAGGTGACCACCGCTAGACTCTACAAGAAGAAAACAAAAGAAGAAAAGGAAGAAGAAATTCAGTCGACAAACTTTCGAACAAGAAAAAGGACTAAGACAAGGAAAGATTGGAACTTACTTCAGATGGAGGAGGCTTCGAGGCTTCAAAAGCTGCGATTGGACAATCAGCGAAAGACTCGCCTACCTTCAGTTTCGTGATGGCCGCGATCTTCTTCTCGAACTCGGCATTCGAGAGTTCTTCTCGGCTCACTCGGCTTGGGTCTTCAGCTCCTTGATACTCCCACATGGTGGAGGTCCTCGCTTGCAGGGGCTGGATCATGCGCTTAAGGAACAGGCTCGCAAGATGCAAGCCGTTCAGCGCAACTCCTGCAGTTTGGTCGTGTCGCACCCGGACTTCTAGAGGATACTTGCAGTTCCGTTGAACAGTAGTTGATTGGATTACGGGGCTTACCGGCACCCGCATCTCTTACGAGTAGGCCAACACACGTATGTGTGACAACCAACCCCTACTGTTCATCGTCAACGTAAACCATCCATAGAAACCAGGATACTACCATTGACGTACTTCATACCATACACACATGGTACGTCAACGGCGTTTAACAGAATGATAGCACAACATATCTCTAAGACACAAATAAATAGAAATAAGTTGCAAATAGCTCTCACTAGAGCAGAGATAACAAATACAATCATCCAGAGGACACATGTCCCAACATATCATCATTACATCTCAGCGGAAGCATTCAAAGGGTCTGAGTACAGACCAAATCCAAATAGGCTTAAGAAGCCGGGAATGAAAAGAAAACGGAGCCCATCCACGATGTCTCGGATCCTGCCCAGGTCCGCTATCTACTCGTCAGCAGCCTCATCAAACTCCACGTAGTAGCCGTCACGGGGATCCTCGTAAGCGTAGTCTGCGAAAACCACAGCCCCAAAGGGGTCAGTACATAAACGTACTGGCAAGCAAGACTCACCGTTCACCAAAATGTAACCCGTCAACACCAAGCACAGATGCTTTGGGTTCAACGGAAGAAAGGGGTGATATAAAAGATGCTGCAACTGACTGCACTAACCAACTACAGAACATGATACAACTTCCGGCTAACAGAAAGGGGATAAGATAGCGTACCGTAACCAACTATAACTAACCACCAAACAAACCCATCCTGGATCTCGCCCCTTATCCAAAGAAGCAATCCGAGGATAAACTCACACAGTTGGATTAATGATGGATCAAGTTATTGTGTCAATAAGACTATTACTAGTCAAGTTATCATTAATTAGGTGTAAGTTGTTCTGAGTACTTGTTAGCCAGTACTTTCACCAAGTCAACCATAACCGCGGAAAATACGGCTTCTCGAGAAGATTTATCCCTGCAGGGGTGCACCAATTTGGCCGTACACGTAAGAATATCCCGCCAGACGGGAATCAAACCCACCAAGCGAGGCACTCTACACAACTCAACTCTTCTTCGCATCAAGCCCAAAGCACCACGTGCTGTGCGTGCGCGGATAATCGAGCCCCACGAAGAAAAGGGGACCCTCATAGCACTGGAAGACCACGCCGCCCTAAATGCCGACTACAAAAGTTCCACCCTGGCCTCGGGTTCGTACCTGCATATGCGTGCATCAAATGGAAAGCCCGAACTAAGTGTGGCGATTTGGACGAGATGCGAATCGAATCAAATTGAGGGGGGCGCCCCTACACGCTTCCCACATGTGGATAGTGCGCTCATCATGGATCAGTAGACAAGACCCTTTTCCTAATTAGGGTCGACACTAGCAGGCCTCAAAACCACGCCGGGCCTCCTGCCGGTGCCTTATCAGTAAATTATTATTACCTCAAAATTAACAGGTTATTGTTTAACACCGAGCCCCAGAACATAATGAAAAATATAGTAACAGAAAGTAACGGGTAACAGACTCGAGCAGAACAACCCTAAGCATGCTAGTAAGACACGGGCAACAAGCATAGGGGTATAGGTAGGGAGGTGAGGCTGTATCAGGGTTTAAGGTAACATGTGATAGGTTCGTAACAGAAGCAACGATACATATGGCTAGCAGAAATAGACAACGGAAAGTATCAGTAACCAATGTTGAAAGGAACACAGTGGTTCATGTGAGTGATAACTTGCCTGCAAACTCAGTAGCCTGGTACTGGGCTAGATCCTCAGAAGGGGTGTCGTAAAGCTCGTCTGTCTCAACGTCGTCGTCTATTCGAGAAGAAGCAAACAAACAACGCAAAGATAAACAATCAATAACATGGCATAGTGCACAATCATGGGATGATGCATGTCAATTTAATGGATGCATCAAAATAAACTAGTTGACATGGTAATACAATTTAAATGGACCCATATGCAATTTGGGTTGCATATGAAAAGGTCCATGAATTATGGTTGGAAAATTTGTTTTTCAACTAATCAACAGGTGAAAGTGGATTAGTATGATGCATGGATGAGGAAAACAGAAAAATAACAACAATAGAAACAATTTAAGATAAGGTTTACCAAGTTTGGAATTTTATTGATTAAGTTAAGAAATTTTTGGTTACTTAGAGGTGTTACACAAGTATTTGTTGTTTTCAGCAATTTAAATTGTTCAAAACAAATAACAAAATTCATATTTGAAAAGAACACAAAATCTTAAGTGGATTACATGTTGCAATTATTGAAAAAGGAATTACAATGATTTAATTATGCATTAAACAAGTTTAAATAAGATTTAAATGAATTTAAAACAAGTATGAATATTATTTGAATTTTATTTGTTCAAAACATAAATTCAAATTCATATTTGAAAAGGTTATGTTTTTCTGGTTTGAAAACATATTTTACATGTTCAAAAATATTTTAATTTGAGCAAGTTATGATTTTAGCAAATTTAAATGATTTAAACAAGGTTTAAATTATTTAAGCAATTTTAATTATTCAAATGATGAAACAAAAGTTATATTTGAAAAGGTGGTTTGAAATAGCATGGAAAACATACTTTATTTGCATTATTTGGATTAAGTATGAATTAGTTATGCAATTTATTAAATTTCAAATGAATTGTTTGAATTTGAAATTTGGATGCATTTGAATTATTCAAAACAGATTACAAATGGTTTAAATAGATAGATAATTAAATTTGGTGCAGTGCGCATATTTTATTTTTATTATTTGGGTTTATAAAATAAAAGTTATTAGCAATTTAAACCTAGGGACTAATCTGTGATTAAAAGGACCTGTTTTGAAAAAGAAAAGGGTTGAAAAACTATTTGTACTCTGCAGTGGCCAGCCACTGCCACTGACAGAGGGGTCCAGGGCCAGCGTGGATGCACGCGTGGCATCACTGCCACAGACAGGTGGCCCCTGCCTGTCAGTGGCCCAGCGCAAAAATTTGTTTTAATCGCGCGGGGCAGGACTCGATCCTACGCCCTGGGCGCGCGCGCAGCAGCGTGCAACCACTGTGGTGTGCGTTCGTTTCTGTCAGTATACGCGATGCAGCAAGGATAACATTCAGTTTCGCATTTCTGAATTTTTGCGCGCGCGCGTTTGTCTGAACTTCCGACAGGGAAACGACGGTGGCCGGCGACGATCTCTGCGTGATGCTCGTGGTCGTTGTGCTGGTGTGGGTGGCGTGCGTGCTCGCGCAAAGCAGAGAGGAGGGAGGATAGGGTGTGCAGCTCACTGACGATGGAGGGGAAGCAGAGGGTCGATGGAGCTCGCTGTCGCCGGCGGCAAGGGAGAGGATGGCGGCGGCGTTGTGGATCTTCGTGGGGGCTGTTGGGGTGTCGACGATCTCGAGGAAGGTGCGGCGATTCGATCCCCGCAGCTAAGTTGGGAGGTGGCGCATCGTGGTGGCGGTGGTCATCGGAGGTTCAGAGAGGTGGCGACGGTGGCGGTGAGCTTCAGAGGGAGAGGGGAAGGCAGAGAGAGAGGGAACGGCGGCGGAGCTCGAGGGAGAAGGGAATGTAGGGGCTAGGGCAGCTCGGGGGCTCGAGGGTAGGTCTTATAGGGGTGTGTAGGCGCTGCTGGCCGTCTGCTCCTGCTGCCGGCGACGTGGCGCCGCTCAGATGCGCGCCGTACATGTTGAAGAAGGAGAGGGGAGCGAGCGAAACGGTACCGGGCCGTGCGGGGAAGGAAATGGGCTGGGCCGCTTGCTCCCCTCCGCTGCGAGCGTTTTCCTTTTTTTTTTATTAATTGATTTGTTACTTTTTTTTGCAGCAATAGAAATAGGAAGAAATTAGGGTTTTTGAGTTAGTAAAAATTAGGGAAAAATTTGTGACAACTCCTTAATGTAATAGCAACAGAATGCAAGTTTTGAATTCCAAAAATAATTGAATTATGTTGCTGTTTTGTAATTGAGTGAAATTGTATGAATTTTGAATATTGGTGATTTATTTAAAAGAAACATTTCCAAATGTTTGAACCCTCCATTTTATTTGAAACAAAAATGCTTAGAATTGTTTTGTAAATTTCAATAATTCCAAAGGGTTGCTGTTTGTGATTTGATTTGAATTTTGAATAACATTTGAATTAATTGATTGATTAAAAGCCACCATTTTTAATAGTTGAACCTTATGGAATAAATGGAAACAATTGGTTGTTTTTATTTGAACTTTTTATTTGAAAAAGTTGTAACATAACAAGTATGGAACAAAGGTTTGAATATTGTTTGAATTTCCATTGTGAAAACAAATAAAAACAGATGCAAACAAGAAATGAGTATGATGACATGATGCAAAACTTTAATATAACAAGAAACAAGCATGCTAGGGGTGGTTTTTCATACTTGGGATGTTACAAAACGCCCCCCCTTGAAGGAATCGCGCCCCGAGATTCCTACTGAGAAGAGAAAAGGTCCGGATACTTCTTGCGAAGATCCTCTTCGGTCTCCCATGTTGCCTCTTTATCGGAATGATGCGACCACTGCACTTTCAAGAACTTGGTGCTCTTGTTGCGAGTCTTACGCTCGGTCTCATCGAGAATACGAACAGGGTGCTCCTCATAAGAGAGATCATCTTGCAGTTCAATGGAATCATGATCAACTGCACGATCTGGATCTTTGAAACACTTCTTGAGCTGTGACACGTGAAACACATCGTGCACCTTGGATAGTTTTTCTGGAAGTTCAAGACGATAGGCATTTTCCGCACGCCTTGATAGAATGTTTAAAGGACCAATGTATCTTGGTGCAAGCTTTCCTTTCACACCAAAACGATGAGTGCCTCTGAGGGGAGTTACACGGAGATATGCCTTGTCACCAGGTGCATAGATCATATCCCTGTGCTTGCTGTCATAGTAGCTTTTCTGACGAGACTGAGCAATCTTGAGATTGTCACGAATGATACAAACTTTCTCTTCGGCTTCCTTAACAATGTCAGGGCCTAAGAGTGAACGTTCACCAGCTCCAGACCAATTGATTGGACTCCTGCATCTGCGGCCATAGAGTGCTTCAAATGGTGCCATGCCTAGGCTTGCCTGGAAGCTGTTGTTGTAGGAGAATTCAGCATATGGAAGGCAATCCTCCCATTTCATGCCAAAGGAGAGACCACATGCTCTGAGCATATCCTCGAGAATCTGGTTGACTCTTTCAACTTGCCCTTGAGACTGAGGGTGATAAGCTGTGCTGAACAGAAGTTTGGTGCCCAATGCTTCTTGAAAGCTTTTCCAGAAATGAGAAGTGAATATGCTTCCACGGTCTGAGCTTATTTCCAATGGAACACCATGAAGAGGAACAATCTTTGCTGTGTAGAGTTCTGCTAACTGGCTAGCTGAGATTGTTTCTTTGACAGCAAAGAAGTGAGCTACTTTAGTGAGACGATCAATAACAACGAAGATTGCAACGTTGCCCTTCTTGGACTTTGGAAAACCAGTGACGAAGTCCATTTCAATCATGTCCCACTGCCACTCAGGAATTTTCAGAGGTTGGAGTAGACCGGCTGTTTTCTGATGAACTGCCTTAACACGTTGACAAACGTCGCATTCAGAAACGTATTGAGCAATTTCACGTTTCATGCCAGGCCACCAATACAGTGTCTTAAGATCCTGGTACATCTTTGTACTTCCAGGGTGGATGGATAGAGGAGTTTCATGAGCCTCCTTGAGAATGACATCTTTGAGACTTTGAACTTGAGGAATTGCAATGCGTCCTTCGAAGAACACAGTTCCCTTGTCATCAATTGAGAAGGACTTAAATTTCTCCTTGCCTTCTTTGATGTGTTCTACCATCTTCTTGATTTCAGCATCACGAAGTTGTTCAGAACGAATCTTATCCTCGAGAGTTGGACTGGCTGTCAAGTTTGCAAGATAGCCTTGAGGAACAAGACCAAGGTTCAGCTTCTGGAATTCTTCGTGAAGTGGAGGTTGGCTTTCCATGATCATGAGATTATTGCAATACGACTTGCGACTGAGAGCATCGGCCATAACATTAGCCTTGCCTGGAGTGTAAGAAATGGTGAGATCAAAGTCTTTAATCTTTTCAATCCATCTCCTTTGCCTGAGGTTTAGATCTGGTTGAGTGAAGATGTATTTCAGACTCTTATGATCGGAAAAGATTTCAGTGCGATTACCCAACAAGTATTGTCTCCATTTCTTGAGGGCAAACACAACTGCTGCAAGTTCAAGGTCATGAGTGGGATAATTTTGCTCATGTGCATTCAACTGACGCGAAGCATAAGCCACAACTTGACGTTCTTGCATAAGAACTGCACCTAGACCTTGGAGAGATGCATCGCAGAATATCTGGAAAGGTTTGGTAGTATCTGGGCCAACCAGAATTGGTGTAGAAGTGAGTTTAGTCTTCAGGAGATTGAAACTTTCATCACATTGTGGAGACCAAACGAACTTCTTGTCCTTCTTTGTGAGATCAGTGAGAGGTTTGGCAATCTTGGAAAAGTTTTGGATGAAACGACGGCAATAGCTAGCCAAGCCAAGAAAACTTCTGACTTGCTTCACCGTCTTAGGAGGTTTCCAATCAACAATTGCTTTAACCTTTTCTGGATCAATGGCTATGCCCTTGGCAGAGATGACATGACCAAGGTAAGCAACTTCTGGAATCCAGAACTCACATTTGGAGAATTTGGCATATAGACGATGCTCGCGAAGTTTCATGAGAGTGAGACGAAGGTGTTCTCCATGCTCTTCCTCGGATTTTGAGTAGACCAGAATGTCATCAAGATATACCACAACGAACTTGTCGAGGTATTCATGGAAGACAGAATTCATGAGTCTAGAGAACGTCGCTGGTGCATTGGTGATACCAAAGGACATGACGGTGTATTCATATAGACCGTACCGAGTGGTGAAAGCTGTTTTTGGAATATCTTCCTTTCTGATCTTTATTTGATGGTAACCCATTCTCAAGTCCAACTTGGAGAATATTGAGGCTCCAGCAAGTTGATCAAAAAGATCATCGATACGAGGAATTGGATACTTGTTTTTGATGGTTTTCTCGTTAAGAGGACGATAGTCAACAACGAGTCTCTTTGTTTGATCCTTCTTCGCAACGAACAGAGTTGGGCAACCCCAAGCGGAAGAACTAGGTTGAATGTAACCTTTTTCCATGTACATATCGATTTGCTCCTTCAACAATTTCAGTTCAGGAGGAGCTATCTTGTATGGATGCTTAGAGATTGTAGCAGTACCTGGTTCAAGCTCGATCACGAACTCAACTGCTCTGTCCGGAGGCATCCCTGGCAACTCTTCTGGAAAGACGTCAGGGAATTCACAAACCACCGGAACATTTTCAAGTAGAGGTAGAGGTTTAGCATCGAGGGTGTAAAGCTGAACAGAACTTGATTCATTTGGAGAATAGACTATCTGGCCAGAAGGGTGGAACAGAGTTATTGACTTCCGAGCACAATCAATCGTAGCTTTATTGGCCTTCAACCAATCCATGCCAAGAATGACATCAATGTTAGAATTGCCAAGCAGTATGAGAGAAGCAAGGAATATGTGACCTCCAATTAGGATCTGATTTTCATGACTGATCTTGGAAGTTTGCATAGTTGCTCCAGGGGAGTTTACTACTAGCGGGGAACCCAAACCAACAAAAGGGAGCTTAATTGCTGTCGCAAAGATCTTTGACACGAAAGAATGCGATGCCCCGGTATCAAACAACACTTTAGCTGGAAAAGAGTTTACGGGGAATGTACCGAGAACAACGTCAGGAGCTTCCTCAGCTTTGTCGGCCTTGATATGATTCACCCTCGCGGTCCTCCCGACAGGCCTGTTGTTGGAGTTGAAGGCTTTAGGCGGGGGAGCACGCACCATTGCCTGGTTAGTGTTGGGACGAGGTGGTGGTGGAGGTAGCTGCCTCTGAGTGCACTTGTCAACGTAGTGCCCCGTCTGCTTGCACTTGTAGCAAGTGACGACACGAGGAGTATCTGGCCTTGGCTGCCCCATTGAGAACCTCTGACCATGCATGTGAGATGGGTTGGGTGGGCGGGGAGCAAAGCCTGGAGAAGCTTGGGCATATGGAGCCCGAGTGACAGCACCATTTGGCACCCAGATGCGGCGCTTCTGCGGAGGGGTGGTCATGTTGGAGGAGGAACCACCCTCACGCGAGTGCTTCCGAGACTCCTCGAACGCCTTGCGCCCATTTTCTTCATTGAGCGCAATGTTAACGAGCTCCTTGAAGTCTTTGGCCTTGATGTTGGTGAGGGCGTACTTGAGTTCCGGGTTAAAACCTCGGCGGAACCTTGCCATCTTCTTAGCCTCAGTGGACACCTCATCACCAGCGTAACGAGCGAGGCGATTGAACTCACTCTGATAGCCAATGGCGTCCAGCTTGCCCTGCTTGAGAGAGCAAAACTCTTCACACATCCTTTCCATGAGACCATCTGGAATGTGGTGCTTCAGGAAAGCTTCCTTGAAACAACCCCAGGTGATTGGGTAGCCAGCTCTCATGGTCTGGTAGTTCTCCCACCAAGTAGCTGCCTGACCCTTCAGTAGGTAGGAGGCATACTTGACCTTGTCTTCCTCAGCAACGTGAGCAATGTCCAGAGCCTTGGCCATCTCACGGATCCAGTCATCAGCATCCAGAGGCTCGCGTGTTGCCACGAAAGCTCTCGGCCCCAGACTCAGAAACTCCTTGATACTGACTCGTGGAGTGTTCTGGTTGTTGTGCTGATTAGCCTGGAACTGGGCCATCTGCGTCACGACCTGAGTCATCTAAGTCAACAGCTCCGTGATTGGCGGTGGCTCAGGCGGGTTGTTCCTTGTTGGCGGCATCCTGAATGGAAATGCATTTTAGCACAACAACAGAAAAGGATAGACTTGGTAACCGAAGCGATTATTCCGACGCATGAATAGATAACCAACAGGTACATCACCACATGTTCAAATACATAAGAATATCCAACACACCATAAATGGTTCGAAAGCCAAAGGATAACTAAACATAGCTAAGAATGGATACATCGGTACTCCCATGCTCATCACGCAGGACGGCGGTGAGTAGTACGACGAGAGGTACGGTGAGGAGCACGCCCACGAAAGTAGGTAGAACGACGATCCACATAGATCTGACGTGGTCTGAGAGCGACTCTAGGTGTGGTGAAGTACATAGCGTCGACTCCCTGTGCTCCAAAGCGTGGAATCCCAGTGTAACCAGCACCGAGGTTGAGGAGTGGACCTCTGATCGGCTCGTAACCTCCAGCATCTGGCAGACGACTACCCACTGGCTGATCGAAACGTGCAAAGCGCTCGTCTCCAACAAAGTCTGTGGTGTACATCGCCAGACGAGTCAAAGCAAGGTAGAGCTGCTCTCTGACTGAAACCAACTCCTGAGATAGTGTGCTGGCAACTGCGTCACTGTGCCTCACAAACTGAGCGGTGGTGTGCAGCCTGGAGTTATCATGCTCGTAGACATCCAGGTTGTCGTAGAGAGTGAAATGAGCTCCCTCCGAAGTGATGTAACCACGGGGGATGTGGCGATAGATAGAATCGTCAAATCCCCAGTAGTCAGCACGAAGGACGGTGAGACTCACATAAGCTGCCTGCTGCACAGCCATATCCACTGTGGAACCTACTGCCTCGTAGCGGTGGAAAACGCTCATGCCATCATCTGACAGAATGTAGACGATAGCCTGGTAGTAGGTCTGGTCAAACTCTCGCTGCTGCTCGTAGACCTGGTACTCTGGTGCCCAACGGAACCCCAGATAAGTGACCATGTCTCTCAGCATCTCCGGATAACCGGCAGTGCTCTCGCAACGAGTCATCCGAACCACCTGCGGGTAGAACCTGAGATCCATCTGCAGATGATCGGGGAAGTTTTGATTAGACGCCGGTAGAAGAACTGAAGTGGAAAGCAACAACAAGGTTTCAACGGACGATAAGGATGTTGAGAAGAACAAGATATCGAAGCAACATCGGGAAACACGAGACCAAAACTCCTGAGGTACTACGGAAAACCCTTCCGGGCTTCTAAAGGATCAATATCTACTGCTTAAGGAATAGAGGATTTGCTTCCGTGGCTTACACGCCTCCGTTCTCAATCATGAGTAGGCAACATGATAAATCATGTCACAACCACCTCCATTCCTATGGTCTAGTAGATATAACTATCCTAGAGAAACCAGGATACGTGAAAACCTAACTTGAAAGTTTAGGTGAGAAGGGAAAACAACGTTGCACTTCCTTACCAGAAAAGGGTGGGTGGGTGGGGAAAGAAATAAAATGGCAGAATTCCTAATCTCACGTTTCATTTTTCCTATATAGCTACAAAATAGTTTCTAGACTCAAACTGCGACCAGTAAAAGGGATCCTACAGGCAGACAGGCTCTGATACCATTTGTCGCACCCGGATTTCTAGAGGATACTCGCAGTTCCATTGAACAGTAGTTGATTGGATTACGGGGCTTACCGGCACCCGCATCTCTTACGAGTAGGCCAACACACGTATGTGTGACAACCAACCCCTACTGTTCATCGTCTACGTAAACCATCCCATAGAAATCAGGATACTACCATTGACGTACTTCATACCATACACACATGGTACGTCAACGGCGTTTAACAGAATGATAGCACAACATATCTCTAAGACACAAATAAATAGAAATAAGTTGCAAATAGCTCTCACTAGAGCAGATATAGCAAATACAATCATCCAGAGGACACATGTCCCAACATATCATCATTACATCTTTGCGGAAGCATTCAAAGGGTCTGAGTACAGACAAAATCCAAATAGGCTTAAGAAGCCGGGAAATGAAAAGAAAACGGAGCCCATCCACGATGTCTCGGATCCTGCCCAGGTCCGCTATCTACTCGTCAGCAGCCTCGTCAAACTCCACGTAGTAGCCATCACGGGGATCCTCGTAAGCGTAGTCTACGGAAACCACAGCCCCAAAGGGGTCAGTACATAATCGTACTGGCAAGCAAGACTCACCGTTCACCAAAATGTAACCCGTCAACACCAAGCACAGATGCTTTGGGTTCAACGGAAGAAAGGGGTGATATAAAAGATGCTGCAACTGGCTGCACTAACCAACTACAGAACGTGATACAACTTCCGGCTAACAGAAAGGGGATAAGATAGCGTACCGTAACCAACTATAACTAACCACCAAACAAACCCATCCTGGATCTCGCCCCTTATCCAAAGAAGCAATCCGAGGATAAACTCACACAGTTGGATTAATGATGGATCAAGTTATTGTGTCAATAAGACTATTACTAGTCAAGTTATCATTAATTAGGTGTAAGTTGTTCTGAGTACTTGTTAGCCAGTACTTTCACCAAGTCAACCATAACCGCGGAAAATACGGCTTCTCGAGAAGATTTATCCCTGCAGGGGTGCACCAATTTGGCCGTACACGTAAGAATATCCCGCCAGACGGGAATCAAACCCACCAAGCGAGGCACTCTACACAACTCAACTCTTCTTCGCATCAAGCCCAAAGCACCACGTGTTGTGCGTGCGCGGCTAATCGAGCCCCACGAAGAAAAGGGGACCCTAATAGCACTGGAAGACCACGCCGCCCTAAATGCCGACTACAAAAGTTCCACCCTGGCCTCGGGTTCGTACCTGCATATGCGTGCATCAAATGGAAAGCCCGAACTAAGTGTGGCGATTTGGACGAGATGCGAATCGAATCAAATTGAGGGGTGCGCCCATACACGCTTCCCACATGTGGATAGTGCGCTCATCATGGATCAGTAGACAAGACCCTTTTCCTAATTAGGGTCGACACTAGCAGGCCTCAAAACCACGCCGGGCCTCCTGCCGGTGCCTTATCAGCAAATTATTATTACCTCAAAATTAACAGGTTATTGTTTAACATCGAGCCCCAGAACATAATGAAAAATATAGTAACAGAAAGTAACGGGTAACAGACTCGAGCAGAACAACCCTAAGCATGCTAGTAAGACACGGGCAACAAGCATAGGGGTATAGGTTGGGAGGTGAGGCTGTATCAGGGTTTAAGGTAACATGTGATAGGTTCGTAACAGAAGCAACGATACACATGGCTAGCAGAAATAGACAACGGAAAGTATCGGTAACCAATGTTGAAAGGAACACAGTGGTTCATGTGAGTGATAACTTGCCTGCAAACTCAGTAGCCTGGTACTGGGCTAGATCCTCAGAAGGGGTGTCGTAAAGCTCGTCTGTCTCAACGTCGTCGTCTATTCGAGAAGAAGCAAACAAACAACGCAAAGATAAACAATCAATAACATGGCATAGTGCACAATCATGGGATGATGCATGTCAATTTAATGGATGCATCAAAATAAACTAGTTGACATGGTAATACAATTAAAATGGACCCATATGCAATTTGGGTTGCATATGAAAAGGTCCATGAATTATGGTTGGAAAATTTGTTTTTCAACTAATCAACAGGTGAAAGTGGATTATTATGATGCATGGATGAGGAAAACATAAAAATAACAACAATAGAAACAATTTAAGATAAGGTTTACCAAGTTTGGAATTTTATTGATTAAGTTAAGAAATTTTTGGTTACTTAGAGGTGTTACACAAGTATTTGTTGTTTTCAGCAATTTAAATTGTTCAAAACAAATAACAAAATTCATATTTGAAAAGAACACAAAATTTTAAGTGGATTACATGTTGCAATTATTGAAAAAGGAATTACAATGATTTAATTATGCATTAAACAAGTTTAAATAAGATTTAAATGAATTTAAAACAAGTATGAATATTATTTGAATTTTATTTGTTCAAAACATAAATTCAAATTTATATTTGAAAAGGTTATGTTTTTCTGGTTTGAAAACATATTTTACATGTTCAAAAATATTTTAATTTGAGCAAGTTATGATTTTAGCAAATTTAAATGATTTAAACAAGGTTTAAATTATTTAAGCAATTTTAATTATTCAAATGATGAAACAAAAGTTATATTTGAAAAGGTGGTTTGAAATAGCATGGAAAACATACTTTATTTGCATTATTTGGATTAAGTATGAATTAGTTATGCAATTTATTAAATTTCAAATGAATTGTTTGAATTTGAAATTTTGATGCATTTGAATTATTCAAAACAGATTACAAATGGTTTAAATAGATAGATAATTAAATTTGGTGCAGTGCACATATTTTATTTTTATTATTTGGGTTTATAAAATAAAAGTTATTAGCAATTTAAACCTAGGGACTAATATGTGATTAAAAGGACCTGTTTTGAAAAAGAAAAGGGTTGAAAAACTATTTGTACTCTGCAGTGGCCAGCCACTGCCACTGACAGAGGGGTCCAGGGCCAGCGTGGATGCACGCGTGGCATCACTGCCACAGACAGGTGGCCCCTGCCTGTCAGTGGCCCAGCGCAAAAATTGGTTTTAATCGCGCGGGGCAGGACTCGATCCTGCGCCCTGGGCGCGCGCGCAGCAGCGTGCAACCACTGTGGTGTGCGTTCGTTTCTGTCAGTATACGCGATGCAGCAAGGATAACATTCAGTTTCGCGTTTCTGAATTTTTGCGCGCGCGCGTTTGTCTGAACTTCCGACAGGGAAACGATGGTGGCCGGCGACGATCTCTGCGTGATGCTCGTGGTCGTTGTTCTTGCTGCGGTGCGTGCTGGTGTGGGTGGCGTGCGTGCTCGCGCAAAGCAGAGAGGAGGGAGGATAGGGTGTGCAGCTCACTGACGATGGAGGGGAAGCAGAGGGTCGATGGAGCTTGCTGTCGCCGGCGGCAAGGGAGAGGATGGCGGCGGCGTTGTGGATCTTCGTCGGGGCTGCTGGGGTGTCGACGATCTCGAGGAAGGTGCGGCGATTCGATCCCCGCAGCTAAGTTGGGAGGTGGCGCATCATGGTGGCGGTGGTCATCGGAGGTTCAGAGAGGTGGCGACGGTGGCGGTGAGCTTCAGAGGGAGAGGGGAAGGCAGAGAGAGAGGGAACGGCGGCGGAGTTCGAGGGAGAAGGGAAGGTAGGGGCTAGGGCAGCTCGGGGGCTCGAGGGTAGGTCTTATAGGGGTGTGTAGGCGCTGCTGGCCGTCTGCTCCTGCTGCCGGCGACGTGGCGCCGCTCAGATGCGCGCCGTACATGTTGAAGAAGGAGAGGGGAGCGAGCGAAACGGTACCGGGCCGTGCGGGGAAGGAAATGGGCTGGGCCGCTTGCTCCCCTCCGCTGCGAGCGTTTTCCTTTTTTTTATTAATTGATTTGTTACTTTTTTTTGCAGCAATAGAAATAGGAAGAAATTAGGGTTTTTGAGTTAGTAAAAATTAGGGAAAAATTTGTGACAACTCCTTAATGTAATAGCAACAGACTGCAAGTTTTGAATTCCAAAAATAATTGAATTATGTTGCTGTTTTGTAATTGAGTGAAATTGTATGAATTTTGAATATTGGTGATTTATTTAAAAGAAACATTTCCAAATGTTTGAACCCTCCATTTTATTTGAAACAAAAATGCTTAGAATTGTTTTGTAAATTTCAATAATTCCAAAGGGTTGCTGTTTGTGATTTGATTTGAATTTTGAATAACATTTGAATTAATTGATTGACTAAAAGCCACCATTTTTAATAGTTGAATCTTATGGAATAATTGGAAACAATTGGTTGTTTTTATTTGAACTTTTTATTTGAAAAAGTTGTAACATAACAAGTATGGAACAAAGGTTTGAATATTGTTTGAATTTCCATTGTGAAAACAAATAAAAACTGATGCAAACAAGAAATGAGTATGATGACATGATGCAAAACTTTAATAAAACAAGAAACAAGCATGCTAGGGGTGGTTTTTCATACTTGGGATGTTACAGGTCGCGGAGCGCTGCAACCTTGGCGAGTAGAGGGGCGACGACTCGGCTCTCTTCGACTGAGAGCCTGTGCGCCCAAGACTTCCGCCGCTTCAAGACGACGAATAGATGGAACTCATTGACTCCACCCGCGCTGTCATCAGCGACATAGAACCACTTCTTCCTCCACCCTTGCGCAGAGTCGAGGAGTTGCATGTCGAAGTAGAGGGTGTCCAATTTCGCCTGGATCCCGAAGCCGCTGGTGCGCAGCGTCTCCCCAAGCTCCGTTTCCACCCGCGATTTCTCGCGGAAAGCCCACACCTTAAACAGGGCCTTCCAGAGGCCCCAGTGCGGGCGAATGCCAAGAAAGCACTCGCAAAGCACGATGAAGCACGAGATGTGCTGCACCGCGTTCGGAGGCAAGTCGTGGAGGTGTATGCCATATACATACAGCAATGCCATGAAGAAAGGATGGAGGGGGAGAGAAAGCCCACGCGAAACGTGATCCGCGAAGATCACGCGCTCGTTCGCGTGGGGATTGGGTACCTCTTCTTTCTTGCCGAGGCGAACCCGCTTCTCGGCTTCGAGAGACAGCAATCCCTCCCTCTGCATCTCCTTGATGCTCTTCTGCGTGGTGTTGGTGGAGCGCCAGTCGCCGGAGCGCGGAGCGGGCGCAGCACGAGCATCTTCGGACGCCCGAGAGGAGGAAACCACGGCGCTGCGTTTCTTGCCTCCCGCCATGAGCGCTGGTGCAATCTTGAGGACAGAGAGCGCGAGGAAGACGAAGGCTAGGAAGGTGAAAGCTGGGAAGCGAATGACGGGAAGTTTTCACTTTTCACCCAAGGGCCGTATTTATACACGGTATCATCTAATCATGGACGCTCATCAAGCGACGTGGCGCTCATCGCGGAAGCCACACGTGAAGCCGGAACAAAACGGCGGTGAACGCTGTTTCGTGCCACGATCTTAACAGAAGATCGTGCGCAATTACTGCGCGTAGTTCGCATAAAAACCGGAAACGACGTCTCGTTTCCGGTCAAAAAGCTGACAAGGTGGGCCAGCGCCTCTGCTCTCGCTCTGTCACGTCCCATCGGGAGGATAAAGTGCGCTATGACGTCATGGTGAACATCATCAGGCTCAAAATTCCTTCGAATAAAAGCCCCAAAACACGAAAATATTTCGTATGGGCAAATCAAGACGCAAAAACTCCTTCGCATAAAGCTCCAAACACGAAATAACTTCGTATGGGCAAACTGTGACGCGAAAATTCTCTCGCATGAAAGCCCCAGATACGAAATTTCCTTTCAAATGGGCATGACAAGATTTCCAAACACGAAAACTCTTTCGTATGGAAGGAAGACTACAAAGCACAAAAAACTTTGTGCACAAAATCAAGGGAGAAATTTTCACTCGAAATATCCTTGGATAAAAACTTGCGAGTGCGTAGCTCCTACCACTCGATTATACGGTGTACACACATCAATCTCCTGGATCGTTCGGCCGACTAGGCACATCCAGATGCCGTATTTCTTTTGAATACGAAGGTAAGACCCGACAGATCTCTCTTGAGGGCGTGGAATCGCACTCAAACTGCGTCCTCCGGTAAAATTCCGTGTCAACAACACGAAGAAAAATCCTAGCGGACGCGCCGGGTACCCAATTAGGTTAAATTCGACTCGGTAAGACCTCTACGACCCAGTCGCAATGATCACCTCACCGGATTCGAGTCGGAGGTCTTGAATCTGTGTACTCCAGAACTGTTTTTGCCCTAGATGCAATTAATTGGCCCTGAGCTTTCGGGAGAGCCAAAAAACTGATCCACATCCTTCTGCGAAAACAGCCAAACACACAGGCACTTTTTATTTTTCTCGATTCTCGAGTACAAGAAATGAATCGCATATACAGGATACACACCCTCTTCAAACGATTGAAGCCACCAATCGAAAAGAAACCAAGATAAAGTTCTGAGCGTCCACTCGACGGATTCTCAGTCAAGTAAACGCTCGGGGGCTACTGACGAAGGGATGGATCCTAGGCCTGTCGGATGAGCCTACCCGGTCTCAGGCCCACGGCCCAAGCTCCAAAGGAGGCATCAAGGATTACTCTAGAAGGCCCACTTGGAGCCCACCCACAAAGCCTTGCGGGTCAAGTTAGGAAACTTGTAACCGACTCTAGGTTAGAGTTCGAGTCCTCTCCGGGTACGGTTTGAGACCTGGCCACCTATATAAGGCCAGGAGAACCACAGGAGAGGGACCAAGCAATACCACACCACCAAGCCTTGAGATCGAGATCATATTCTCGACTTGAGCAACCCCCATTGTAACTGTTCTACTCGTTAATACAGATCGACAGAGGCAGGAGTAAGGGTTTTACCTCTACGAGGGCCCCGAACCTGGGTAAATCGTGCCCCCTGTCTAGCCGACGATTGTCACCAGCGCCTACACGTTCTCCTAATCGAAACCCTATGGGTTCACCCGAGGGACTTGTTGAGATGCAGATTCGACAGTCAGTACCTTTTGTCACGTACTTGAACAAATATTTCAACATCTCACTATTGTTGCACCACTCTACATTGATATGGGCCTGCTACTTCTTAAGCAACGTCATGTTATAAGGAGTAACATGGCGGTTGTCAGGCAATGTACCATTTTTGTTAACACTCACACCTTTGCCATGACGCCTACAGATAACAAAAACTTTTTTGTCAACAGTTGTTTCATCATGGAAATCCCTAGGAAATTTTTTGGAGCACACATTCTCTTTCATGCAAGGGCAGTGTTTGTGAGTAGCATCACATGGACCGTGAAGCATAAAATCCTCGACCAGTGAATAGCCCAAGGGATCTTCAGCATGGTCAGGGATCTCAGCTGAAATGAACTTGTCAACCAGCTGGGTCACGCCCTCCATCGATGTGTAGTCGAGCCACACAAGAATGCGGGCGTGTGGGAGACCTCTCTTCTGGAACTCTATACTGACCAACAATACGCAAGCAAACAAAGTGAATGACAATGGAAAAATGAGTGGTCTCTACGAGAGTGTACAGGAGCCAAGCAGTCGAACCTACTTGCACAAACGGGGCAAAAAATGCAGCCACCAGAAATTTCTGTAACGAACTCGGTAAGCTTCATCTTGAAAACCCTACAGACAAGGTCAGATATATTGGTGTACCTGTGCCGAGGCTCTAAAAAAAGAGCCTCCTTTATTTCAGGCCACTTTGGACAGCACATGAATGTTATGAACATGTGCGGGGAACCAAACACTCTACAGATAGCAACAACATCCTGGAAATTCTGCTGCTAGCAACGATCACCGCCGGTGAAACTGGAAGGAACAACTCTTTTTTTACCTATGGTGCTACCATCCACAGTCCCTGTGCCAACAACATCAGCCACTCCCTGGAAGTGCTCACACCTGAAATCATCCTGGTGGGCCGCTATGTAAGTCAACTTGCCCTCCTCAACGCATGCATAGGAATCAACCTGCGACTGTGAGGATAGCCTACCACAACACAAGAATGGGTTGTACTATCCTGGCCTATAATGGCAGAAAACAATAATACTCACCCATACTAACAGTGGTTCTTCCTTCGGTGCACCCAGCCTCTATATCTCTAATGGGGATACCTAACTAGAAGCCTCTATCGCCATGAGGAAACAAGAGTGGGTACTGGAGGACATAAAAGCAGTGTGCAGGCTTGGAACATGGTGAAGGCCTTTGAACTTGCTATCAACTATACTGTCATGCCGATAATTTTCAAGAGAAAAATCCCCCACGATCAAACCAGCAAGCTCACTGACAGAGAGCAAGTTGAATTGCACCGGATCACCCTTTTCGGCACCTATGATCCTAATAGAAACACATTCATCACCATGTTCAGCAAGTCGATCTCTAGCGTGTCTAATTTTTTTAAGAAGAGGGTTACAGATATCAAGCATAGATGCCAACCCATCCACAATATCAACATGGGCATCAACCTCATCCGGATCTACCTCGGGCATCACGACATTAATTCTATTTTTAGCCCTGTTTTGAGTATCATGGATGTACAACTCAACAAACTTTGGTGAATCACCATCAGTGAGCAAAAGGGAACCTATACGGTGATACGCCTGGCCACTCATTTTAAAAACATATGAACCAGCAAAATCATTAATGTGTCTATCAATATTAGCACCCATCAAGGTAAAAGCAAACATGGAGTTATACTGCCGTAACTTCTGTAAGAAACGCGTGCTACGTGAATCGCCGTCAAACTAAGAAGATCAGCAAGAAAGGGGGCGGGGTCTTGAACGGCGGGATATACACTTTCCCACCCTTACAACATAAGCTGTACATCACATGACCCTGCTTGATAGAAGTACCCTCCTTGCAGGACTCAGCAAACCAGAACACAGCGCCACAGAACTGGCAGCAATAATCATGCGCGTAATGATACGACACTCCTGCATAGGTAGCTACACGACGAGGGTATCAGACAGGGAAGCGGGAACAGAAGAAACACCACTACACATAGAAACCCGTGAAGCAGCGACAGAACTACATTTCCAAAACTCCATGTACTGATTGCTGAAAAGACTCCTCGAAGCAGATCTGCTTGGAAAAGGGTACCATCCTTTTAAACGTGAGGCAAGCAAAGTGAGTAATGCTTTAACGCATGGCAGTGACAAGCGACAGAAGGAAGACATTTGTGAAGGCACACCTAATTTAGCCCATCTAAACATCTTTAGCCTGTAAGCTCGCACGCGACGGCGTACGCGCGCATAATCACGCGTGACAACATGGAAGTACCCAGGGCCTGAACCGACGCTAAGGTGAGACCAAATACGACACGCGTGAACGAAAAAAAAATCAGCACCGACAGACAGACGCATAAACACTCACCCCTAAGCCGTGAGGTGTCCACCACGATGGAAGAGGTCGCTCTGTACCGCGGATCAAAAGCAGCTAGAGCATGGAAAACAGAGCACACAAGCAAACATCGGGAAGGCCGAGGCCACGGCGAAAGAAATCAGACGCACACGACAACACAAAAATACAGACCGCGGAACAACGCGAGACGCACATGAACTCGAGCGCGCCGAAGCGCCGCCGAGCGAGACGACCCAGACGACGACGCGTCCGTCCAAGCCTGTGGGGGCGGTAGAGGCCCCAAATCGGATGGTCCAAAACCCCTCATATGTATACATTCACGATCCCAGGAGTTCAGTCGTGAACAACATACGTAGTTGGTATACAGATACATTATCCATTACACAAATAAAAAGAGTCTTACAAGCAATAGTCACATGACCAAGTCTTAACATCTGTCACGTAGGACAGGCAAATGTCTCACAAACACACAACGGAACTTAACATAACATAGATAGCCCATGTCACGCCTTCACCAACAGGCTGCTGACCGGGAGCCGGGCCTAATTCGCATAGTCGTCGGAAAAGTACTCCTCCTCATACTCCTCCTCAGATGGCATCTCCTCAAAGTCTGGCCAAGTAAATAGATAGGGGCGAAACCAATATGAGTACATTTGAATATACTCTGCAAGACATCCTTTATAAACTTACAAATGCAAGTACGCTTATATGGTGGATGGGTAGGCTATAAATAGGGCTCACTACCCATGGTGTATGTAAGATAACATCATGGTTGCTTTAACATCTCTATATCTTTGTTGAATAAGATACTTCAAAACAAAATATTATACTTTTCTTTCTCTTGTAGATGTCGCATGTACAAGAGGTTTTATAAAACTTGTTTTATAAAAGAGTTTTTCTTTGCAAAACTTCTTGGAAATCAACTCCAACTTTCTTCATCGGTACCTCTTAGGTACAAGTCTTTTGTTCAAAAACATCCTTTTTGAAAACTGACACAATGCTAGCTACATGGTCATTCAACTGACCATATCCGAGGGCTCGGCTATTCAGAATAGTTTTACTCTGCAGAGGTGTACACATTCCACAAGATCCAATCTTCTGCCATGAAGTACCCATGGATTGACACAACGATATGCAAGCATCAGAAGAATGATCCTAACTGTCCACTCTGATCAAGCTAGTATATGCTTGTCCCTTCAGTTGGGTGTAATCTCCCCTGGCACCAGGTCCCACCCCGCCACGGCAGGAGACTCAACTGTCGCTTCCGGAGGGTAACTTAATCCCTCACTTTGTATGTCCCGTTACTTCCTCCTGGCGACACTTTGGTTCAGAGAATCATCCTCTATATAGCATATTGGGATAAACACACACTAACTAGAACAAGTATATAGATAGGCCCCGTACCCATATTGAGGTAGAGTGGCAGTACTTCTTGGTTGTCCAGCGAAGACTAGGTTATGTGTCTTTTGTAAACATTTTTGAAAAACAACACTCTTTACCTCTCCCGGTGAACAAGGTCCCGCCTTTCCACCGTGGACTTTCCTTAAGTAATTTGTTTGCAAAAGCACATTTTTAAAGTGTCCACTTAGGGACTCAAGATTATTATCTTAGGCTGTATTTATATACCTTATGGTGGCTAAAGGCTTGGTAACACCAACTTAACTAACGGCAATGTGATAAATACCTATATAATATTAATAGTATTAGTAGCCACTCAAAAATAGTTTTGGTAATCAAGATTTTGTAAAACTTCACAAGTAGAGAATGCATGATAGATAATGATAAGTAGTATAACAACAAGCTTTAGGATGGCTTGCCTTGATGGAGGTGAGGGTCTTGCTCGTGGTAGCAACAGGAGTGATAGTAATATCCTCCCACACCTACTATCTCTTCCTCGTTTTCTATCGTCGCAAAAAATAAAATAACGACACACAATCAGAACTAAACTAAGCAAGCAATGATACTAAATCAAACAATACAACAAGCAATGCACAAAACAAAATAACACTCAAGTTTGCAAAACAACAATCTACAAGCATACAAGCATACTATTGCTACTATTGTTGAGAAATGTCATTTCTCACCAAAATGAGATGGAAGGTTATAGGATGTGCATTGATTTTAGGAAGGTTAACAAATTCACTAAGAAAGATCATTAGCCTTTGTCTTTTATTGATCAAATTTTAGAAAGGTTGTCTAAGAAAAATCATTTCTTCTTTCTTGATGGTTATTCTGGGTTTTCTCAAATTGCTGTTAAAAAGCTTGATCAAGAGAAGGCAACTTTCACTTGTCCTTATGGAACCTATGCTTATAGACATATGCCTTTTGGTTTATTTAATGCTCCTGCTACTTTTCAAAGATGCATGTCTTCTATCTTTCATGGTTTTTGTGAAGAAATCGTGAGTTTTCATGGATGATTTCTCGTCTATGAAACTTCTTTTGATAATTGTTTGCAGAATCTTGATAAAGTTTTGCAGAGATGTGAGGAGAATAATCTTGTTCTTAACTGGGAGAAATGCCATTTTATGGTTAATGAAGGAATTGTTCTTGGACATAAAATTTCTGAAAGAGGTATTGAAGTTGATAGAGCTAAAGTTGAAGCTATTGAGAAAATGCCCTGTCCTAGGGATGTTAAAGGTATTCGTAGTATTCTTGGTCATGCTGGTTTCTATAGAAGGTTTATTAAAGATTTCTCTAAAATATCAAAAACTCTTACTGATCTTCTTCAAAAAGATGTACCATTTGTTTTTGATGAAGATTGTAAAGAAGCTTTTGAAATTTTAAAGAAGGCTTTAATATCTGCCTCTACTATTCAACCACCTGATTGGAATTTACCGTTTGAAATTATGTGTGATGCTAGTGATTATGCTGTAGGTGCTGTTCTTGGACAGCAGGTAGATAAGAAGTCAAATGTTATTCATTATGCTAGTAAAACTCTTGATGCTGCTCAAAATAATTATGCTACCACTGAGAAAGAATTCCTAGCTGTAGTTTTTGCTTATGATAAATTTAGGCAGTATATTGTTGATTCTAAAGTCACTATTCAACTGATCATGCTGCTATTAAGTACCTTATGGAAAAGAAAGATGTTAAGCCTAGGCTTATTATATGGGTGCTTGTTTTACAAGAGTTTGATTTACATATTGTGGATAGGAAGGGTGCTAAAAATTCTGTTGCTGATAATTTGTCTAGATTAGAAAATATCTCTGATGATCCTATTCCTGTTAATGATAATTTTCCTAATGAACAGTTAGCTGCAATAAAAGTGTGCTCTCAAGAGAGTCCATGGTATGCTGATTGTGCTAACTTTATTGTTTCCAAGTATTTGCCTCCTACCTTTACAACTCAGCAAAGAAGAAAAATTTCTATGATTTGAGGCATTATTTTTTGGGATGACCCACACTTATATAAAGAAGGTGTTGATGGTATTATGAGAAGATGTGTTCTTGAAAATGAACAACAAGAGATATTGAGAAAATGTCATAGTAGTGCTTATGGAGGACATCACGCTAGAGATAGAACTGCACATAAAGTTCTACAATCAGGTTTTTATTGGCCTACTCTCTTCAAAGATTCTAGAAAATTTGTTCTATCTTGTGATCAATGTCAAAGGGTTGGAAATATTTCTAGACATAATGAAATGCCTATGAATTATTCTCTTGTTATTGAACCGTTTGATTGTTGGGGTTTTGACTTTATGGGTCCTTTCCCTCCTTCACAAGGCTACTCATATTCTTGTTGCTGTTGATTATGTTACTAAATGGGTAGAAGCCATACCTACTAAAAGTTCTGATGGTGAAACCTCTTTAAAAATGCTTAAAGACATCATTTTCCCTAGGTTTGGTGTGCCTAGATATCTTATGACTGATGGGGGTTCTCATTTTATTCATGGTGGTTTTAGAAAATCTCTTGCTAAATCTGATGTTAACCATATAATTGCCTCACCCTATCATCCTCAAACTAGTAGGCAAGTAGAATTATCAAATAGAGAGATCAAATCTATCTTGCAAAAGACTGTTAACAAATCTAGAAAACATTGGGCTAAGAAATTAAATGATGCTCTGTGGGCTTACAGAACTGCTTACAAAAATCCCATGGGCATTTCTCCTTATAAAACGGTTTATGGAAAATCTTGTCACTTGCCCCTAGAATTAGAACACAAAGCTTATTGGGCAGTGAAAGACCTAAATAGAGATTTTAAACTTGCTGGTGAGAAAAGGCTGCTTGACTTAAGTTCTTTAGATGAATGGAGGAGTGAATCATATGAAAATTCTAAGCTCTTTAAAGAGGAAGTTAAAAGGTGGCATGATAAGAGAATTATTAAAAGAGAATTTCATGTTGGTGAGAAAGTGCTATTGTATAGGTCTCATCTCAGATTTTTTGCAGGAAAATTACTCTCGAGATGGGAAGGACCTTTTGTTATTGAAGAGGTATATCGTTCGGGGGCAATTAAAATTGTTTCCCTTGAAGAAAACTCTTCACAAGTGGTGAATGGCCAAAGACTCAAGCATTATATTTCTGGAGATCCTTATAATGAAAATGTTGATTGTATTCAAGCCATGATCCCGGAGGAGTTTATTAAGAAGCACATTTCAAAAACTGTAGAGTCAGTTTTCAAATAGGTGACAGTTTTGGTAAGAAAATGTTCGCGAAACATCTTTCAACTTATATTTTTACAGTTTTTTAGAAAATATGAAAAATTATGAGCCGGAAACGAGAGGGAGACGGAGCCCGGAGGATCCACATCATAGGGTGGCGCGGGCCCACCCCTGGCCGCGCCAGCCCATGGTGTAGGCGGCCCGGAGCCCCTCTCCGACTCGTTTTCGACCTGGACTTTGCTTTCGTTATGAACTTTTTTCTATATAATCCCCCGAATCCCCCGAGATCCGTATATCGTTTTCTCGTAGTGTTTTTGTTTCGAGCTATTTTCCTGGCAGGAGTTCGGAGTTTCTATGTCAAGATGTCCTCCTTCAGCTCTAGTGTTGAGGATTACGCCGCACGTCGTCTTCGACAAATCCAGCAAGACATCCATGAGAGTGCTTTCGCGGGATGTGCGACGGAGGAAGAGATAGATGCAAGGAGGGAAGACATGGTCAACAGTTTGAGGGAAGAGATCCGGAGGGATGCACCAGCACCAACGAGGAACCCCTACCTTTGTGGGATCCATTAACCCTCAACGTCGCTACTCTCATAATGTGCAGGAGACTGTGCCTCAGGATCAAGACCCCAATGTGTTCCCTGTGATAGCTGAAGCACACCGGGTTGCCGATCAATTCTGCGAACAATATCGTATTCTCAAGGCCGAGGTAGCAATTCTGGAAGCGGAAAACATTGAGCTTCATCATATCATCAAAGTCTTTCTGACTCCTCTCCGAGTGATTCCACCTTCACCACCACCGAACAATTGATTCGTCATTGGTTTTGGCATCCCCTCGGCTTGTTCCAAGCTTGGGGGGGGGGGGGTGCCGCGGTATCACATCACTATCTTTCATCTTTTACTTTTTCAGTAGAGTCATATCATGAGTAGAGAAGTTATCATATAAGATGGTTTGCAGTATGTAAGTGTGTCTCCCTAGTTGGTTATCGTTGTATCCGTTGGTGTGAGTTGCCGGTTTGAAATACTAATGAGAAGTTTCATCATTTACTTTCTATGCATATTATTTCAGTTTTCAACTCCTGTCATATGGTTGAGCTTGTTATTAGTATTTGGTATCACTCTAGAGATCATGAAGTTAATCTAGATGGTTTTGGCAAACTTAGCTTGGGTCAGCAGAAATAATAATTTGAGTTGCTAGTATAAGAAAGAGGAATTTGCCTATTAGCTCATAAACTTAGTATTCAAAAGTTAAGACAGCTTGTGCTTTCAATGAAGATTGCATGATTGGTTTCATCATATGTATATTTGTTTGTTTTCCTTCAACTCTTATGCTTGCTACCCAGCCTTGCTAGCCAAAAACCCTGTACCGAGAGGGAATGCTTCTCGTGCATCCAAACCTTAAACCTAAAACCTTGCCATTCGTGTCCACCATACCTACCTACATGTGGTATTTCACCGCCACTCCAAGTAAATTGCTCATGTGCTACCTTTAAAACTTTCAAATTACTCCTGTTTTGTGTTCCTCTTTTAGCTCATGAGGACGCAAATAGAGAATCTTTATCTCACTCGGTTATTGGACTCACACACCTGGACTAGTGGCTTCATCCGCTTATCCAAATGCTAGAAGAGCTGGCAGCGGGGTTCTCAGCCCCAAATATTAATACAAATTCTCTTCACTCTTTTTACCCCTGATTTATCAGTCAAAGCATAATTGTGTAAACAAAAGAGAAAGAGGGATGACCTTCTATACCAGTTGCGTCCTTCTATGGGAGCCGCTCTTGTGAGTCTAGTTGGCTTGTGACGTACTGTATTTTCTGTTTTCTATTCGTTGACATAAATATACACCTCTCAAAATTTAGACACTCCACGGTTTGTGATTGTTGGCAGGCACCCGAGTATTCGGTTAGCCATGCTTTGTGTAAGATGGATGGGAGGAGTGTCAAACTTTTATAACTCTGTTTTATTAAATAAAATCTCTAGCACATGAGTGGTCAATGCTTCCCTCTGCGAAGGGCCTATCTTTTACTTTTATGTTGAGTCAGTAAACCCATTTCTTTCTATCTCCAAAAAGCATTTGAGTTGTTGTGTTCTCATCATCTATATGTTGATTTATTCAATCATGTTTTCTATCCTTCATTGTTTAGCACATGCTTTATTGTCTGAATGAATATTACTTTGAAAGTTATGAATCACTGTAAAAGAGTTGTTACAATTAAACATGTTAAGCCCTACACTATAAACCTTGTTATAAAGACTTCACCTAAGATAAGTATAATTTCATTAAATGTTCTCTGACCAAGAACGAAGTTTGCCATTACCAATTTTGATTCTCTCTTTAGTATCTTTTTTTGTGACTCCCTTTACTTGTTTCAAGTTAAGTTATATGAGAGGAAGTTGCTGTCTGTAATGATTGGTGCATAGGTAAATGTGATGCTTCTTTTCCGTATTTTATTTATGGACTCTTCACTCCATAAACCTGTGGTCGTGTTTTTTGAGTCCAGTTTCGCTTGGGGACAAGCGAGGTCTAAGATTGGGGGGAGTTGATACGTCCATTTTGCATCACTATTTTATATCATAATTTTCTATTATTCATCGATATATTTAATGTTATGATGCATCTCTTATGTTATTTTATCTTATTTTGCATGTTTTATAATTTTTGGAGAATAAACACCGGGACCAGAAGATGGAAAAAGCACCGTCGAGATACCATATTTCAGAAGATCAGAAGAAGGGGGACATTCGAGGGTTCCTAAAAGTTCAGAGGAGGAACTCAGCCAGAAGGAGCGCTGGAGGGGGTCCACTAGGGGCCCACACCTAGGGGTGGCGCGCCCCCTGGCCGCGCCACCTAGGGGTGTGGCCACCCTGGCCCACCTCCGGGGGTCATCTTTGGCGTGCCTGGCCCCGAGGGAACCCTAAGCCTCATTCCATCCTCGAAGAATTATTCCGCCGCCACCTCGGAGTGGAAAACACCCGAGAGAGAAAAGCTCTCTGGAAGGGAGAAATCTTGCGGGGAAATTCCTCTCTGGAGAGGGGAAATCACCGCCATCGTCACCGTCATCACGCCGAGCATGATCAAGATCGTCATCATCATCATCACCACCACCAGCACCATCACCCTCATCATCCACCTTCATCCCGATGTAACAATTAGGGGCCTCTATCGTTGTTTTGCATTAGATCTCTCTCCCGCTGTGGATTACTTGTTAGTAGTTGATGCTTGTGAGATTTATCGGTGTTTGCACTTTATGACCAGATTGTTATCATCCATTATACCACCTATGATTATGATCCATATGATGTCTTGTGAGTAGTTCGTGTTGTTCTTGAGGACATGGGAGAAGTCAAGTTGTTAGTAGTGAAGTAATGTTGAGTAATATTTAATGTTTGATATTTAAGTTGTGGTGTTATTCTTCTAGTGGTGTCATGTGAACCTCGACTACATGACAATTCACCATTTTATGGGCCTAGGGGAATGCATCGTGTATTTGGCTACTAATTGTGGGGTTGCCGGAGTGACAGAAACCTAAACCCCCTGTAGGAAACCATTACACGAGGGAGCGTAGGATTCCGGAGTTTAAAGCCTGTGGTTAGATTTATTTCTTAATTACTTTCTTGTAGTTGCGGATGCTTGCAAGGGGTGTAATCACAAGTATGTATTAGTCTTGTATGGGACGGTACATTAGCATACATTCACCCACACAACACTTATCAAAACACCAAAGTTATTCAGCTGCATGGAACAAAAGCACTTGACAGAAACCTCCCGTGTGTCCTTGAGAACATTTGTTAATCATAAGTAAACTCACCGGCTTGTCCTTTGCTGAAGAAAGGATTGGGCCACTTGCTGCAATTATTATTACTGCATTTTATTTACTCGCACTTTATTTATCTGCAATATAAAAAACCACTACAAATCTATTTTCCAGTATTTACAGTTATTCCTTCATCGAAACTGCTTGTCAACACCTTCTGCTCCTCGTTGGGTTCGACACTCTTATTTATCGAAAGTACTACGATACACCCACTATACTTGTGGGTCATCAGCTGACTATCCGAGAAATGTAGAGATCAACAAGCTGGTCTCCATGATATGTGGTATTGAGAGGTATAGTGTGCAAATTTGGTGAGCTTGTCAACGACTACCCATATCGAATCATTTCCTCGACTGAACCTAGGTAGTCCAGTAATGAAGTCCATTCCAACTTCATCCCATTTCCAAACAGGCACTTGCAATGGCTGTAACAAACAAGCGGGACGCTGATGTCCAACCTTCACTTGCTGACAAATATGGCACTTCGCTATAAACGAGGCAATATCTTGCTTCATTCCGTGCCACCAAAACTTCTCCTTCAAATCTTGATACATTTTAGTTCCTCCAGGGTGAATAGAGTATAGAGTGTCATGAGGCTCAGTCATGATAGTTTGCTTCATCTCAGATTCCGTCGGAACACAAATGCGTCCTTCATACCATAAGACTCCATCAGAATCAATGGTAAAACCAGCAACTTCTTCTTTCTCCATGCGGGTCTTAATTCCCTCAATACTCTTCTGGCCCTTCTGAGCATCTTTGATTTGATCCAATAGAGTTGGCTTAACTTCCATGGCGTCCAACATGCCATAGCTGACCACCTCAATACCAAGTTGGTCAAGTTCCATCCATAACTCCGGTTGTCTGATCTGAATCATAGCATTCAGAGAGGCCGACTCTCGACTAAGAGCATCCGCAACAACATTTGCTTTTCCAGGGTGATAGTGGATACTAAGATCATAGTCCTGGATGAGCTCTATCCAACGGTGTTGCCTCATATTGAGTTCACTGCTGTGTAAAGATATACTTCAAACTCTTATGATCCGTGTATATTTCACACCTCTTCCCAATAAGAAAATGTCGCCATGCTTTGAGAGCATGCACAACGGCAGCAAGCTCTAAGTCATGAGTAGGGTAATTAAACTCATGTGTTCTTAACTGGCGTGAGATAAACGAGATGACTTTTCCCTCTTGCATGAGAACACTTCCAAGACCAAGCTTAGAAGCATCACAATACACATCGAAACTCTTGGTGACATCCCGCATAATGAGCACCGGGGCTGACACCAGTCGATTCTTCAACTCTTGAAAACTCTCAGCACATTTGTCCATCCAAACGAACTTACTATCCTTCTTGAGAAATTGAGTGAGTGGTCTGGCGATGATCGAGAATCCTTGAACAAACTTGCGGTAATATCCGGTTAATCCCAGAAATGACCTGACTTCAGTCTGATTAGTCGGGGCAGCCCAATTGGCAACAGACTGAACCAGAGCAGGGTCAACAGAGATTCCACCTCCAGATACTACGTGTCCAAGAAATCCGACTTCTTTCAACCAGAATTGGCACTTACTGAACTTAGCATACAGTTGATGCTGTCGAAGTGTTCCTAGGACAGTTCTCAGATGTTCTTCATGTTCTTCTTCACTCTTGGAATAAATAAGAAAGTCGTCAATGAAAACCACAACAAACTTGTCCATACATTCCATGAAAACCTTATTCATAAGATTCAGGAAGTAGGCGGGGGCATTGGTTAGACCAAAAGACATCACGATGTACTCATACAATCCGTAACGTGTGGTGAATGCGGTCTTTGGAATATCGGTCTCACGAACCTTCAACTGATGATAACCAGTACGAAGATCGATCTTTGAGAAAATTCTTGCCCCATTTAGCTGGTCAAACGGGTCTTCAATTTTGGGTAACGAGTATTTGTTCTTGATGGTCACATCATTCAACTTGCGGTAATCCACACATATGACAGGTGATCCCCATGGTGATGCACTAGGGCGAATCAAACCTTTCCTTAACATGTCATCCAGCTGCTTCTTCAACTCATCTAACTCCTTCAGATTCATCCGGTAAGGCTTCTGTGCTATTGGTCCAGTGTCGGGTATTAAATCAATGACAAACTCGATATCCCGATCAGGCGGCATACCGGGTAACTCCTTAGGAAACACATCCGGGTATTCATATACAACTGGAACTTGCCCAAGTGCAGGTGTGGCTATACCAGTGTGGTAGCGTGTCTCTGATGTAGACTTGGTTGTGGTGTAAGAAACTTTCTCTCCATCACTGGCGGTCAATGATATGGACTTCTTGGTGCAATCAATAACACCTTTATACTTGGTCATCCAATTCATGCCCAGTACTACTTCTATCCCTTGGGATCCCAGTACTATCAGATTGGCATGAAAAGTTTTTCCTTGTATGTCCATGGGTACTTCATTATAAACAAAGTGTGATTGGGTTTTATTTCTAGGTATTTGCACTGACATAGGGTCACGCATACGTGTAGACTTCATACCACTTTTTTCAGCAAACGACATTGTAACAAAACAATGCGATGCACCTGACTCAAACAATACTTCAGCATGTACATAGTTGACAGGAAACGTACCCATGACCATATCCGGTGTGTTCTGAACCTCCTCAGCGGTGACATGATTCAGATACCTCTTTGTCATAGTCTGCTTCTTGGCTACTGGTTCTTGTGTCATCTTGGTTGCATTGTTCTGAGATGGGGCTGGATTCTTGGTCGGGCAGTCACGAGCAAAATGTCATTCCTTGCCACAGGCAAAGTAATCTCCATTGGGTTTGGAGTTCTGGTTGGGCTTGGCAGCATGGTTGGACTTGTTCTATTTCCATTACCATTTCCACTTCCTCCTGGCTTGGGTGCATAAGGTGCACGATTTTTGTTGTTGTGGTTGTTGTTGTGGTTGTGGCTATGGTGGTGGTTGTGGTTGGGTCTTGGCGCATAAGAAGGCTCCCTGTGTGGCGGTGGTGGCCTTGCATAGGGTGTGGGGCGGTTTCTGGGTGCACTAGGTACACCTTGGTACTGCATCTTCCTCTTTCTGTTGTCAAAGGCATTCTGCCTCTTGTGCCCCATCATCATCGTGCATCCCATTCAAGAATCTCTCCTTCTTCTTAGCTTCTGTGTTAACCTCATGTAGTGCATACCGGGATAACAGAGTGAACTCCTCCCAGTATTTTGATACATACATTCCTCCCTGACGTAGTTTCAAGAACTTGTCCCTCATGATGTTCATCACACCCTGAGGGATGTGATACTTGCGAAACCTTGCAGTAAAGTCCTCCCAAGTGAAAATGTGTCCAACGGCGACAGTGGCGCGGGTAGTCTCCCACCAAGTCCTTGCTGGTCCAGCAAGAAAGTGGGCGGCGAACAACACCTTGTCATTGTCTTCCATTGATGCCACTTCCAGATTATTGGCGATAGTGCGAAGCCAGTCATCTGCATCAAGTGGATCCACAATCCTCGAGAAGACTAGAGGATTAGTCTGCTGAAACACCTTCAGCTTCGAGAGCCCACCATTACCGTTACCATCGCCATTGTTGTTATTGTTGTTGTTATTGGCGCTGGCAGCGGCCAACTGCTGCAGGGCAGCAACTATGGCAGCACTCTCGGCTCGGGTGGCCTGGCGATCCTCCATCATAAGTGCCAACAATGCCTCCATTGACGGCGGGGGTGGTGGTGGTGGTTCCCGGCGAGGCGGCATGCTGTTTAGTGAAATATGTGTAAGACTATGCAGCAAGACTTCTTTGTTTTTGAAAACAAAAACTAGGCAACTAAAAGAGTGTCTAAGAACCAAAAAGAATGACAAGTGATAAATCACAGGTAAAGATTTACGGGTCGAGACAAATTTCCAAACATAGATATCACTCAAACAAGCATCACATTCATAGCATAGAGTCATACATAGCACCAACACAAACAATAGGCACCTAACACAACTATGCTCCTCAGAGCTACATAGGGGGATTCGCCTCATAGGGTCGGCGTACATCTCACTGGCCCAACTCCAAAAGCTAAGAGGTACTACGACTAGTCCTGCTCGCTGTCTCCGTCGAAAAGGTTCTCCTCGGAATCCTCCTCCTCAGCTAAGTCGCCATCCTCCTGCTTGCTCTGCTCGCTCATATCCATTCCATCAACATCTGATAGAATGTCATCGTCGACTAGGAGATCCTCGTTCTCCCTGCGGAGCTCGGTGTTCTCCTCCTCTAGATCCTCGAGTGTGGAGTCCCAAGTAGCTAGGTCCTCTCGCGCGGTCTTCAGTCGCCCACTCATAATCGTGTTGGCATCCTGAAGTGCCTCCACCTTGTGGGTGAGATGGGTATGGGCCAGAAGAGTGGTCCACAGCTGTACCGCCAAGGCTCTGGTCCGGACGGTCTCTGTCTCGAGGTTAGTCATCAACTTACCCAGATGGGCAATGAGAAGACGCCACTCCGCAACTGTAGTGTGCTACAGAATGCTCATGTCATCCAGTCGACGCTGGGTTCGGTGCAGTAAGATCTCCATGTCCTCCAGGTGAGGACCCATACCATCGAGATCCTATGGCACAATAACAGGTGTGCCAGTCTCGTCTCTCCTCCCGAGAAACTCAAAGCAAGTACCCAGGTACTGGAAGTCCCTCAGATGAGCCAGGAGTGCAATAGCCTCCTGGATCACCCTAACTGCGCCCTCCTGCCAGGAGCGCTCAACAACGGTGATGACGAAAGTCTCTGCTGAAGGAGTGCTCAGAGGAGGACGAATAGTACACTCCACGAACCAGTCTCCCTCAATAGGAGAACTGAAGATCATCCCTCTCCACAGCTCGGGAACCGGACGATCGATAAGCTCCGTCATCTCTACAAGCCTCTGCTCGAACAGAAAAGCCACGTCTCTCGCCAACCCCAACTGGCAAGCCTCGGTGAACACAACTTCGATCTACACAAATTTTTAAGTAAGCTTAAGTTAGACCCAAGTGTGCAAAATTTTAGATTGGAGCATGACATAACTTAATGTAAGTAGCATTTTGTAAAATATGGAAGATAGATATAAGAATATTTTGAAACTTAGTCACTTAAGTATATTATAGATTTTCAGAGTACTAGCTAACGTTCATGCTAACTAAGGGCTCCTAAGGTCAGGATAGCTCTGATACCAACTTTGTAGAGACCCCGAACCGGATGGTCCAGAACCCTCATATGCATACATTCACAATCCCAGGAATTCAGTCGTGAACAACATACGTAGTTGGTACACATATACTTTATCCATTACGCAAATAAATAGAGTCTTACAAGCTATGGTCACATGACCAAGTCTTAACAACTATCACGCAGGACATGCAAATGTTTCACAAACACACAGCGGAAACTTAACATAACGTAGATAGCACATGTCACGTCTTCACAACCATGCTGCTGACCGGGAGCCGGGCCTAATTCGCATAGTCGTCGGAAAAGTACTCCTCCTCAGGTGGCATCTCCTCAAAGTATGGCCAAGTAAATAGCCAGGGGCGAAACCAATATGAGTACATTTAAATGTAGTCTGCAAGACATCCTTTATAAACTTGCAAATGCAAGTATGCTTATATGGTGGATGGGTAGGCTATAAATAGGGCTCACTACCCATGGTGTATGTAAGATAAAATCATGGTTGCTTTAACATCTCTATATCTTTGTTGAAGAAGATACTTCAAAAGAAAATAGTATACTTTTCTTTCTCTTGTAGATGTCGCATGTACAAGAGGTTTTATAAAACTTGTTTTTATAAAAGAGAGTTTTTCTTTGCAAAACTTTTTGGAAATCAACTCTAGCTTTCTTCGCCGGTACCTCTTAGGTACAAGTCTTTTGTTCAAAAACATCCTTTTTGAAAACTGACACAATGTAGCTACATGGCCATTCAACTGCCCATATCCGAGGGCTCGGCTATTCATAATTTTTTTACTCTGCAGAGGTGTACACATTACACAAGATCCAATCTTCTGCCATGAACTACCCATGGATCGACACAGCGATATGCAAGCATCAGAAGAATGATCGCAACTGTCCACTCTGATCAAGCTAGTATATGCTTATCCCGTCAATTGGGTGTAATCTCCCCGGCACCAGGTCCCACCCCGCCACGGATGGAGACCCAACTGTCGCTTCCGGGGGGTAGCTTAATCCCTCACTTTGTATGTAACATCCATCTTTTTTGTAAAAGACTTTGTGTGTTTGTGTTTGTGTTTGTGTTTGTGTTTGTGTTTGTGCTCATGTCATGTCATGTATGCATTTTGAACCCATGATTGTATTTAAAACAAGTGCATTAAAATTTAATAAGGTAGTTATTAAAATCACTTAAAGTGCCAATTTAAAATTATGGTTTAAAATGGTGCAATTTTTGTCAAACAAAAACATGTTGAAGTTGCCAATGTAATAAGGAGCTCAAAAATAATTTTTGTTCTTTACAGAAAAGTCCTCAACACTTTTTTTAAGTTGTTGTTTTAAAAAGAACAGGGACCTTTCTGCAGTTTCTGGAAATCCCAGGGGGGTTTCATAATTGCGCCTTTGTCTTCTTACTCGCGCCAGTAGACAACAAGTCGAGGACGTCGTTGCGGTCGCCACCTCCTGCCTGCTTCCCGCGCCGAGTGGAGTCGAGGGAGACGTCCGATCCCTCCTTCTCCTCGCAAACCCCCTCCTCACCTCAGCCTCCTCTCTCTCTGCCTCTCGCCCACGGAAAACCCAAACCCTAACCGCCGGCCATCCGCCGCTCGTCGCCGGTGATACGGCCGCCCCCGAGCTTCTCCGAGCACTCCATCCTCACCGCCATCTCCTCCTTGTCTTCCTCGAGTACGCACAGCACCAGGGAGCATTGGGAGGCCTCCAATTGCGACGTCGACGAGCTCTCTGGCCGCCGCCATTTCTTCCTTGCCGGCATCGATTCCGGCCTCCCCTCGCGCTGCCGTCCGCGCCATCGAGCTCCGAGTGAGCTCCTGCACCCGCCGGTTCTTCCCTCTTCCTCCCTCCCCCTCCGCATCTCTCTGTCCCCGCCGGCCGCGGTCCGCCGCCGCGCCGCAGCTCACCGACGAGCGCTCCGGCGACCAATTGGTCCGACGCGACCACCCCCACACTCCCCGCGACCCCCTCCACCCCGTGGTGGGGTTTAATTTCCGAATCGAGCGTGATTTCCGTCGAATTTCATCGGAGTTGAGAAGATTGGCCTTGGGATGACGTCATAGCGACGTCATGCCCACGTCACAGGCATTTTTTCTGTTATTTCTTTTAAACTGAAATGTAACTGACACGTGGGCCCCACCTCTGTTTCAAATTACAGAAAAAAAATTAATATTGTAAATGCAATAACTTTTAATTGGCTAATCAGAAAAATGTGTCCAATATACCAAAATGTTCAGAAAAATGTAATCTACATGTTTATGTCATTTGCACACATTTTTTTGGCAAAGTAGAATTTTGACCATTATTTAAATCATTTAAAATAAAGAAAATAAGTTTTTATTCAAGAAAATTAGAAAATTACAAGTTATATGTCAAAATTCTTAGAAAGAGAAATGCAAGCTAGTTATGGTGTTTTCAACCCTATTTGAGCACTTTAATTTGTAGCACCTCTAGAATTTTCCCGAATCGGCCTCCGAGGTCCACTTCGGGACTAATTTCAGTAAAGTTGCATAGTTAACATATGAATCCTAGCAACCTATGAAACATGTTTAGGGCTTATCTTTAATGCATTCAAATGTTCATGCATACATATTGAGCATTGCATCGATGCATGTGTTGAGTGTTCTCTTTCTTTCCGGTGTTTGCTCTTACCGGAAGAACGCGAATCCGGAGTGAAGTTCGACACCCCTCTTGACGAATACTTGGTCTAAACAACCAAGTCAAGCACTTATTCCTGAAGCTTTCTTATGGTTTTCTTGAAGCAAGGCAAGCATAACCTCTTATCTTCCCATATATATTTTCGAAGTGTTTTCCTTCTCGTACGATGCATACTTTTACAAAGTATCTTGATTCAATAGATAGAGTTGTCCTATTTATTTGCACAACCTAGATATCATGATTCAATGCTCCTAGCAGACATAGGTTTTGTTTGTGTGTATCGCGAGAGCCTCAAATATGCCATGCTTAGTCATACATGTCTGTTGATCTCTGCTCCATCCGGTTGATGAATCAGAGTTACGAAATGAATCTAGTATGACAGGATGACGTGGTAAGGTTTGAGATATGTGTTTAATATGATTAAAGGCTTGGATGAGTTGTCACATGGGATGTGGTGATTTGCCTCGTTCGTGCCCCTAGGAGCGAGTTCTCGCCTTTGAAGCCAAGAATGATCGTGCAACCACACGGGGATTGGATTCCCCTCGGTTTAAACTTGTCTAGTTTGTTCCATAAGTTGCCTAGTTCGGGCGTTCCATTTGGATTTGCGGGGGATATTAAAAACATTTTCAAAACTAGGACATAGTGGTGTATCGTCGCTCTGTGGGTAGATAACCGTCGAGCACTGCGCACAACGATAGAGACCTGGCAGGAGATGGCCACTCCCTATTGGCGATCCATCTCTACTCGGAGCGACTCATGGAATAGGCGAAGCAAGGGAAAGATCATGGTCAGCCTCCCTCTGCTGGCACATCGTCAGAATTGTGCCAATAGCTTGGCATTAAGAGTCCGTTGGCACGTGTGGGTAAAGTTGTACACCCCTGCAGGGTTTAATATTTTCGAAAAGCCGTGTCCGCGGTTAAGGACGACTTGGTGACGGATCATGAGATCATAGATAACTTGAACCGAACGTAAAAGATATTGTCAATGAATGTTTAGTTTTAAGAGGTGGTTCCAGTTGTCATGTGCTGGAGATGATGCTTCGAAGGTTTTGAAGACAATACCCGAAGAAATGGCGTTCTTTTAAAAGATTTGTGAAAAGCTTCTCAGTCTCTCTCTATTCGAAACAAAGTTGGATTTACGCAAAACAACCATCATAAACCCTTTTTGAACAAGCAGATATATAATAGGTTAACTAAGTCTTGTTGAGTACCTCCAGTACTCATGTTTGCTTCAACTTGGTTCAGGTGGAGTTCCGCACTTTGGTGGTGTATCAACGTGGACATCGACGAATAGTTTGGGGTTTCCCATGTAGTAGCCTGGAATCTCTGGGTTGGTACGTTGCCTTATGTTGCGGCCTCTTAGGCCTTTTTGGTTCTTGTTGGCTAGAAACACAATTTGCTTTCCGTCGTCTGATGTAATGTTGGGTCGTGTGACCTCTGTTTGTAAGCTTTACTCTGTTATTACTTGCTTAATAAAGCTTCATGTCTGGAGTGTTGCTTTGATCGGTTGATGGTTTTGAGCTCATCGTTATAAAGTTTTGGCTATGCCTGCATAGTTGTCGTAGTCGAGGGGTTGTGGAGCCGATGATCCATGTCCGAGCCCGCCTGCCGATGTGATTGGCCTGGGGCTAGGTAACCCCAGTAACTCTCGATTGTTGTTGCACTTTCTGGACACATAGCAGCTCTGTATAGCTTTGGTCCCGTTCCTTCAGTTTCATTCGACTCGTGGATGCTTGGTTATGCATAGTTGGTTATGAATAGCATGGACACAAGGAGTAGTAGTACCGTGGTGATACGGCCTGTGTGCCGATGAATCCGGTCTGCCTGCCGTTGTTTGTTGCGGCCGGGGCTGGTAACCCTGAAGCCCTTGTGGGTCCATGGCTAGGAGCACATAACAGTATGTATATCTCTGGGTCCGGGGTCATGACAAGTCATGGTATCAGAGCAGGACTGCCTGTAGGAAAACCCTTGCTATTGGTCGGTGTTGAGTCTAGAGTTTGTGAAAACTATTTTCGAAATGACAAATGAGTTGTGAAAACCTTCTTAGGATTCTTTTTACTCCTTACCTGGTATCGCTCTAACTCCGAGTCACCTCATCTCATTTGATTTCAAATGTTTTACCTCTCACCCGTTAACTTCAAAGTTAGGAGCAAAATCGTTGGGTGTTTTTTCCTAGTAATCCGTGTCAGGTTGCCAATGTTCTCAGAGTTTCCAAGTTACCTCCATCGATCTAAATTATTGATTACTCTTGATCTCAATTAATCCCTATCAATTCATGAATCTTTTGGTTGTATTCTTTCCATGGGATTGTTTGTCATGGTTCCATTTCTTTGTACTCAGGATGTCAGGAAGTACTCGAGATTCCGCTGAAAGTGGTCATGTTGAGGGAGAGTCGTCATCTTCCTTAATGACGCAAATTCTTCAGGATATCGAGACCAACCGCCTGAGAAATGAGCATCTCCTTGAGCGTGTGGCGCAAAACACTGAAAGTCGTCATGACGAATGCGTTACATTCATGGATTTAGTTCATGCTAAGCTTCCATCTTTCAGCAATCTCAAGGAACCCATTGATGATGATGATTGATTTCGTACTGTCGAGCCCAAATTTAACGCTCTCCATGTTCCAGGAAGTGACCGTGTGAACTTCGCCGCCTACCAGCTAGAGGGGGAAGCTGGTTCATGGTGGGAAGGTTTCTTGGCGTTGCAATCACCGGGACATAAGGTTACTTTGGAGGAGTTCCGTGCTGCCCATGTTCCTGAGGCAGTTATGGACTCCAAAAGAAAAGAGTTCCCGGATCTAACCTAGGCACAGATGGATGTTGAAACTTACGAGCGTGAATTCAACCGTTTGGCTCCGTATGCACCCCGAGATGTTGCAGATGATGCGGATAAACAAGAGTTGTTCCGCAAGGGTCTGTATTCCGGAGTTCGCTATGAGCTACCGTATTTCCAGTTTCCAACCTTCCAGGACCTTTATAATCATGCTCTTACCTTGGAGCGTGGCAAAAAGGAAATGGAAATTTCTTTGAAGCAGATTCCTGGAGAGTCACTCGCGTCTTCTTCTGGTTCCAAGAAGCGTCGTGTGTTCGTTCCGTACAGTGCTATTCCATATCCATCAGTTCCTCAACAAGGTCACCTTGGTGGGCAATCCAGAGTTGTTGGTGGTAAGAAACGGCTGGTGACATGTCATGTATGTGATGAACATGGCCATTACTCCAACAAATGTCCTTAGAGGATATCTCATGCACCTCAGCTTGTTCTTACACGTGTTGTTAATAGTGGTCGTTTGAACCATGTTCTGATTGAATAAGCTCAGAAAGCACCTGATGTTGTGTTGGGAATGCTTCGTGTTAACCTAGCTCCAGCCTATGTTCTGTTTGTTTCCGGAGCGTCACACTCATGTGTATCACAAGATTTTGTGCTGTTGCATGACATACCTCTTGCGAGTATGGTTTCTCTGTTGATAATTTCCACCCCAGGGTCCTTCTGCTGGACTAATCAGTGTTGCCCTGGTGTCCCAATTGAAATAGGAGGTTTGGTGTTTCTTTCTACACTTGTCATCATGGACTCAGATGACATCAACGTCATACTGGGCATGGACTGGTTGTCAACACATCATGCTACGATTGACTGTGCAACCAAGTCTGTTACCCTGATTCATCCTTATGGCCAGACAACTCGGTTGTTGTTTCCTTGTGGGACAGTTCAACCACAACCACGTCCTCAGCTTAATGCAACGAAGTCCGGCCATCTCTCGAGATTTTATGAGGTACCAGTGGTGTGTAAGTTTCCAGATGTCTTCCTGGAAGAGCTTCCCGGTATGCATCATGATTATTCAGTAGATTTTGTTGTTGAACTAATTCCTGGAGTGGCTCCTACTTCTAAAAGAACATAACGAATGTCTCTAGAAGAGCTAGTTGAGTTGAAGAAGCAAATAGAGGAGTCAGAAGGGAAAGGCTTCCCCCATGCCGACACATCTTCCTGTGGATGTCCTACACTCTTTGTCATGAAGAAGGATACCACAGTTCCCCAGCTGGTTAGCGAATATTGTCCGTTCAATGATGTGGCAATAAAGCACAAGTGTTCTCTTCCTGAGACAAAAGATTTGTTTGACCGTCTGTTTGGTGCCACTGTCTTCTCCAAGTTACACTTAAGTATGGGTTATCATCAACTTCAGACTAGGTCCGGGAATGTTTCTAAAACGGTTGTCAAAACTCGTTATGGTCTTTACGAGTACACTGTTATCTTCCCCGAACTCTCCAACGCTCAAACCATGTTGATGGGGCTTATGAAATCCATTTTCATGGAGTATCTTGACAAGTTCATTGTGGTTTACCTCGACGATGTTATAAGCTACTCCAAGTCCAAAGAAGAACATGCTGAACATCTTCGGCTAGCTTTGACAAAGCTTCGTGAGCATCATCTCTATGCCAAGTTCTCCAGATGTGAGTTCTGGTTGAAAGAGCTCCTATTCCTAGGCTATGTCCTATCTGCTGAAGGAGTTGCAGTTTTCCCTAATAAAGTTCAAGCTATATTGGACTAGGAGTCACCTAAGTCCATCAAAGAGGTTCGAAACTTCCTCAAAATTATCGGTTGTTATCACCGCTCTATTGAAGGTTTCTCCAAAACTGCCAAGCCAATGACTGATCTTCTTAAGAAAGATAAACAGTTTGTATGGTCAAGAATGGCAGAAGAGAATTTCTGGCTGTTGAAAACCAAGCTGATTAATGCTCCTATGCTTGTCCTTCCGTACATGTGCAAGGACTTCGTCATCTTCTGTGATGCCTCTCGTCAAGGTATCGACTGCGGTCTATTGCAAGATGGTCGTGTGGTTTCTTATGCTTCTCGACAACTGAAACCACATGAACTCAAATATCCAACTCATGCTCTTGAGTTAGAAGCTGTTGTGTATGCCTTGAAATAATGGCGTCATCATCTGCTAGGAAATCTATGTGAGTTCTACTTCCACCAGCAGAGCTTCAAATATCTTTTTACCCAACCAGATCTAAGTCTCAGACAAAAGAGATGGTTGGAACTAGTCAAAGAACCCAATGTGGAGGTCAATTGTCAAACCGAGAAAGGTAAAGTCGTGGCTGACACGGCAATCCAGAAGTCTTACCGTAACAGCTTGATGATACAGCAAGATCAGCCTTCTCTCCACAAAGAGTTCTTCAAGCTTAATCTTGAGGTTGTTCCCTCTGGTTATCTGGCTAATTGAGAAGTGAAACCATCCTTTGAACATCAAATTAAAGATGCCCAAAAGCAGGATCTAAGCATTACCTTGGTCAAGAGAAAGATTTCTCGTGGAATTCCTACATGTTTCTATGTTGATGATCAAGGTACCGTTTATTTTGGTGAACGTATTGTTGTGCCGAAGAAACGGAGTCTGAAATAACTTATCCTCCGTGAAGCTCATGAGTCATTTCTCTATGTTCATCCTGGTAGCACCAAAATGTACCGTAATCTACGTCAAAGGTTCTGGTGGACCAAGATGAAGCGAGACATCGCTCAATTTGTGGCTGAATGCGACGTTTGTCGTCGTCCTAAAGCTGAACATCAAAGACCATCTGCTACTCTCTACCCCACCCCTATCCCTGTTTGGAAGTGGGATGAAGTTGAGATGACTTTCATTGTTGGTCTTCCCAGAAATGATTAGGGACATACCATCATCTGGGTAGTGATTGATAGTCTGTCGAAGGTTGCTCATTTCGTTCCTATCCATCAGGGCATCAATGCTAAACAACTGGTAGATTTATATGTCTCTCAGATAATACCTCTTCATGGTGTTCCTAAGAAAATCCTTTTTGATCATGGAAATCTGTTTACTTCTAAGGGCTGGGCAAGTTTTAAGCAAGCTATGGGAAGTCGTCTACATTCCACCATCATCTATCAATCATCCCGTAGTGATCACCTCGGGAGTCTGAATCAAACTCTTGAAGACATGCTTCGAGCTTGTGTTGTATCCTTCGATAATGATTGGGATAAGTGTCTTCCATCTGTCGAGTTCGTTTATAACAACTGCTTCCAAGTTATCTTGGACAAAGATCCATTTGAAGTTCTCTACAGTAGAAGTTGTTCAATTCCGTTAAATTGGTCAGAAACCGGTGAAAGACAGTTCTTTGGACCGAGGAATTAGATCAATGAAACTGAAGAAACAGTTCGTATCATCCATGAACATCTGAAAGCTGCTCAGTCTCGCCAGAAGAGTTATTGTGACTGTCAACAAGATATTCGTTATGATGTTGGCGGACAAGCATATATTCGAGTCACACCTTTGAAGGGTGTTCATCGTAATGTCATGAAGGGAAAATTACCGCCTCTCTATGTTGGTCCTTTCCCTGTTCTTGCAAAAAGTGGGAATTTTGCTTATCGTCTCCACCTACCTTCAACGTTCCCACGGGTTCATGCTATATTCGATGTCTCACAACTCCATCATTGCTTCAAAGATTCCAACCGTGGTGTTGATCATGAAACCTGTGATCTTAAGGACGATATAACCTACCTTGAATATCCTGTCCGTATCTTCGAGGCACCTGAACGTAAGATTCGATGCCGAACCATCAAGTGCCTCAAGGTTCAGTGGTCTCATCATTCTGAAGCTGAAGCAACCTGGGAACGAGAAGATCGTTTACGATCGGAGTACCCGTCCTTCTTTTCTAAAACCTAGGAATCTCGAGACGAGATTCTTGTAAGGGGGGTAGACTTGTAACATCCACATTTTTGTAAAAGAGTTTGTGTGTTTGTGTTTGTGCTCATGTCATGTCATGCATGCATTTTGAACCCATGATTGTATTTAAAATGAGTGCATTAAAATTTAATAAGGGAGTTATTAAAATCACTTAAAGTGCCAATTTAAAATTATGGTTAAAATGGTGCAATTTTTGTCAAACAAAAACATGTTGAGGTTGCCAATGTAATAAGGAGCTCAAAAATAATTTTTGTTCTTTACAGAAAAGTCCTCAACACTGTTTATAAGTTGCTGTTTTAAAAACAAAAGTGACCTTTCCACAGTTTCTGGAAATCCCAGGGGGGTTTCATAATTGCGCCTTTGTCTTCTTCCTCGCGCCAGTAGACATCAAGTCGAGGACATCGCCGCGGTCTCCACCTCCTGCCTGCTTCCTGCGCCGAGTGGAGTGGAGGGAGACGTTCACATCCCTCCTTCTCCTCGCAAACCCCCTCCTCACCTCGGCCTCCTCTCTCTCTGCCTCTCGCCTACGGAAAACCCAAACCCTAACTGCCGGCCATCCGCCGCTCGTCGCCGGTGATACGGCCGCCCCCGAGCTTCTCCGAGCACTCCATCCTCACCGCCCTCTCCTCCTGGAGTTCCTCGAGTACACGCAGCACCAGGGAGCATAGGGAAGCCTCCAATTGCAATGTCGACGAGCTCTCCGGCCGCCGCTGTTTCTTCCTCGCCGGCGTCGATTCCGGCCTCCCCTCACGCTGCAGTCCATGCCATCGAGCTCCGGGTGAGCTCCCGCACCCGCTGGTGCTTCCCTCTTCCTTCCTCCCCCTGTGCATCTCTCTGTTGCTGCCGGCCGCGGTATGCCGCCGCGCCGCAGCTCATCGGCGAGCGCTCCGGCGACCAATTTGTCCACCGCGACCACCCCCACACTCCCCGCGACCCCCTCCAGCCAGTGGTGGGGTTTAATTTCCGAATCGAGCGCGATTTCCGTCGAATTTCATCGGAGTTGAGAAGATTGGCCTCGGGATGACGTCATAGCGATGTCATGCCCATGTCACATGCGTTTTTTCTTTTATTTCTTTTAAACCGAAATGTATCTGACACGTGGGCCCCACCTATGTTTCAAATTACAGAAAAATAATTAATATTGTAAATGCAATAACTTTTAATTGGCTAATAAGAAAAATGTGTCCAATATACCAAAATGTTCAGAAAAATTTAATCTACATGTTTATGTCATTTGCACACATTTTTTGACAAAGTTGAATTTTAACCATTATTTAAATCATTCAAAATAAAGAAAATAAGTTTTTATTCAAGAAAATTAAAAAATTACAAGTTATATGTCAAAATGCTTAGAAAGACAAATGCAACCTAGTTATGGTGTTTTCAACCCTATTTGAGCACTTTAATTTGTCGCACCTCTAGAATTTGCCCAAATCGGCCTCCGAGGTCCACTTCGGGACTAATATCAGTAAAGCTGCATAGTTAACATATGAACCCTAGCAACCTATGAAACATGTTTAGGGCTTATCTTTAATGCATTCAAATGTTGATGCATACATATTGAGCATTGCATCGATGCCTGTGTTGAGTTTTCTCTTTCTTTCCCGTGTTTGCTCTTACCGATAGAACGCGAATTCGGAGTGAAGTTAGACACCACTCTTGATGAATACTTGGTCTAAACAACCAAGTCAAGCACTTATTCCTGAAGCTTTCTTCTGGTTTTATTGAAGCAAGGAAAGCATAACCTCTTATCTGCCCATATATGTTTTTGAAGTGTTTTCCTTCTCGTACGATGCATGCTTTTACAAAGTATATTGAGTCAATAGATACAAAGTGTATATTGAGTTTACCCAGATAGCATGATTCAATGCTCCTAGCAGACATAGGTCTAGTTTGTTCCATAAGTTGCCTAGTTCGGGCGTTCCATTTGGATTTGCGGGGGATATTAAAAACGTTTTCAAAAAAAGGACGTGGTGGTGTATCGGCGCTCTGTGGGTAGATAACCGTCAAGCACTGCGCACAACGATAGAGACCCGGCAGGAGATGGCCACTCCCTATTGGCGGTCCATCTCTACTTGGAGCGACTCATGGAATAGGCGAAGCAAGGGAAAGATCGTGGTCAGCCTCCCTCTGCCAGCACATCGTCGGAATTGTGCCAATAGCTTGGCATTAAGAGTCGGTTGGCACGTGTGGGTAAAGTTGCACACCCCTGCAGGGTTTAATCTTTTCGAAAAGCCGTGTCCGCGGTTAAGGACGACTTGGTGACGGATCCTGAGATCATAGATAACTTGAACCGAACGTAAAAGATGTTGTCAATGAATGTTTAGTTTTAAGACGTGGTTCCAGTTGTCATGTGCTGGAGATGATGCTTCGAAGATTCTGAAGACAATACCCGAAAAAAGGGTGTTCTTTTAATAGATTTGTGAAAAGCTTCTCAGTCTCCCTCTATTCGAAACAAAGTTGGCTTTACGCAAAACAACCATCATAAACCCTTTTTGAGCAAGCAGATATATAATAGGTTAACTAAGTCTTGTTGAGTACCTCCAGTACTCATGTTTGCTTCAACTTGGTTCAGGTGGAGTTCTGCACTTTGGTGGTGTATCAACATGGACATCGACGGATAGTTTGGGGTTTCCCAGGTAGCATACTGGAATCTCTGGGCTGGGACGTTGCCTTATGTTGCAGCCTCTTAGGCCTTTTTGGTTCTTGTTGGCTAGCAACACAATTTGCTTTCCGTTGTCTGATGTAATGTTGGGTCGTGTGACCTCTGTTTGTAAGCGTTACTCTGTTATTACTTGCTTAATAAAGCTTCATGTCTAGAGTGCTGCTTTGATCGGTTGATGGTTTCGAGCTCATTGCTATACAGTTTTGGCTATGCCTGCATAGTTGTCGCAGTCGAGGGGTTGTGGAGCCGATGATCCATGTCCGAGCCCGCCTGCCGATGTGATTCGGCCTGGGGCTAGGTAACCCTAGTAACCCTCGATTGTTGTAGCACTTTCTGGACACATAGCAACTATGTATAGCTTTGGTCCCGTTCCTTCAGTTTTATTCGACTCGTGGACGCTTGGTTATGCATAGTTGGTTATGACTAGCATGTACACAAGGAGTAGTAGTATCGTGGTGATTCGGCATGCGTGCCGATGAATCCGGTCTGCCTGCCGTTGTTTGTTGCGGCCGGGGTTGGTAACCCTGAAGCCCTTGTGGGTCCATGGCTAGGAGCACATAATAGTATGTATATCTCTGGGTCCGGGGTCGTGACATTGTATGTCCCGTTACTCCCTCCTGGCGACACTTCGGTTCAGAGAATCATCCTCTCTATAGCATATTGGGATAAAACACACACTAACTAGAACAAGTATCTAGATAGGCCCCGTAACCATATTGAGGTAGAGTGGCAGTACTTCTTGGTTGTCCAGCAAAGGCTAGGTTATGTGTCTTTTGTAAACATTTTTGAAAAACAACACTCTTTACCTCTCCCGGTGAACAAGGTCCCTGTAGAGGCCCCAAACCGGAAGGTTCAGAACCCCTCATATGCATACATTCACGATCCCAGGAAGATCAGTCGTGAACAACATACGAAAGTGGTACACAGATACAATATCCATTACACGAATAAAAGCAGTCTTACAAGCCAATGGTCACATGACCAAGTCTTTAATTACTGCCACGCAGGGCAGGCAAAGTCTTACAACATCTAAACAGCGGAAGATAAACATAGATAGCCCATGTCAAGCTTTCACCAACAGGCTGCTGACCGGGATCCGGGCCTAGTTCGCGTAGTCGTCGGAATAGTACTCCTCCTCGTGATCCTCCTCAGATGGTACCTCCTCAAAGTCTGGCAAGTATATACCAGGGGCGAAACCAAATGAGTACGTTTGAATGTACTCAACAAGACATCCTTTATACACTTACAAATGCATCATGCTTATGTGACGCCCCGAGATCGGGCACTATGCAGATTTCAGCATTTCCGCCAAATCCGCATAATAACCGATTCCAGGTTGCCATTTATGATAACATTACAATAGTTCACGAATATTCCACAATAACAACAGCACAGATATATACAAGAAGACTCAAACGAGCCAAGGATACAACTGATACAATACAAAGATCCAAATAACAGCGGAAGAAACAACATATCGTCCGTCTACGGACAAGATACAAATTGGACTAAGAGTCCTGAAGATAACTGAGAGCGTCCAATCCCTGCCCAGGCCAAGCCGGAGGGATTCCCAAGCTAACGTCGTCAGACTTCAAACCTGTTGACTGCAAGTTGGAATTTGCAGCCACGAAAGAAATTCGTGGGTCAGTACGGTTAAGTACTGGCAAGTGGATAAACCATACTCACAAGATACCGGCGTAGCCAGTCATCACAAGATACAAATACTTTGGGATCAACGGAAAGGAAGGGACTATTGCAAATAAGCGACAGCGGGCTGCACTAACCAACTACAGAGAGATACTACAACTTCCGGCTAACAGAAAGAAGATAAGATCGAGTATCGTAACCAACTGAAAGTAACTCCAAACAAACCCATCCTGGATCTCGCCCCTTATCCCAAGAAGCAATCAGAGGATAACTCACACAGTTGGATTAATGAATAATGGATCAGGTTGTTGTGTCAATAAGACTATTACTAGTCAAGTTATCATTAGTTAGGTGTAAGTTGTTCTGAGTACTTGTTAGCCAGTACTTTCACCAAGTCGTCACATAACCGCGGACAACACGGCTTCTCGAGAAGATTTATCCCTGCAGGGTGTGCTCCAGTACCCGTACACACTCAAGCCACCAACTAAAACTCAGGTTGGCTTGACACGACCCAAACCATCCCTACAACCCATCCTAGGAGCCACGGAGCTATAAGGTCCCAGCCACGCAGCCGAATACTCAGCGCAGGTGTGCAAAACTCCCGCAGGACACAACACCCCAGCACTACAGGCCTCGCCCTATATGCATCATCATCATAAGTAACCATGGGGGATCCACCCATTATGCAAGGAGCAAATGGAACACCCGAACTAAGTGTGGCTCTTCGGACAAGCTGCAGATCAGGTCTAAGTCGAGGGGGGTCCCATACTACCACCCGGATGCGGTGAGCACGCTCATCATGGATCAGTAGACAAGACCCTTTTCCTATTAGGGTCGACACTAGCAGGCCTCAAAACCACTTAGGGCCTCCTGCCGGTGCCTTATCAACATATTATTAATAACAGGTTGATTGATTAACATCGAGCCCCCAGAACATAATAGAAGTAACAACAGAAAGTAACGGGTAACAGACTTGAGCAAAACAACCCTAAGCATGCTAGTAAGACACGGGCAACAAGCAATGGTTATAGGTATGGAGGTGAGGCAATATCAAGGTTAAGGGATTCATGTGATGGGTTCGTAACAGAAACAACTACTACTAAGGCTAGAAGAAAAGAACAACGGAAAGAATCGGTAACAAGTGATGAAAGGCAGCCATATGGCAGCAAGTGAGTATACTTGCCTGAGATCCTGCAAGGTAGCAGAACTTGTCGTTGCTCACATCATCTCAACGTCCTATCCGGGAGGAAGCAATGAACCTCGAACAAACACCGGATGCAACAATTACTACTACGGCAAAAGATCCAGCATGATCTAGATATGGATGCATGACAATTTAATGGATGCATAGAAATAAACTAGTTGACATGATAAACAGATTTAAATGGACCCATATGCAATGTGAGTTGCATATGGATGCACATGTTAAGGTTGAAGCAATGATCTACAATTAGTTAACATGTGTAAGTGGTTTATCATGATGCATGCATGATGAAAGCAATAATGAAACAACAATAGATGCAAAGGAAAAGGAAATTACCAAGTGTGGGATTTTATTTGTCATGTTAAGAATTTTTGGTTCCTTATTGATGTCACACAAGTAACTGATGTTTTCATCAAGTTAAAGTGTTCAAAACAAATAACAAAATTTATATTTGAAAAGAACATCAAATTTTAGTTGGATTACATGTTTCAAATATTGAAATTGGAATTAGGATAATTTAATTATGAATTAAACAATATTGAACAAGTTTTAAATGAATTTACAACAAGTGTGAACTTTATTTGAATTTTATTTGTTGAAAACATAAATTCAAACTCATATTTGAAAAGTTCACACTTTGATGGTTTGAAAACATATTTTGCATGTTCAAAATTATTTTATTTTGAGCAAGTTAGGATTTTATCAAATTTAAATGAATTAAACAAGTATTAAATTATTTAGGCAATTTAAATTATTCAAACCATGAAACAAAATTTATATTTGAAAAGGTTATTCAAAATGGTATGGAAAACATATTTTATTTTCCTTATTTGGAATTAGTATGAATTATTTATGAATTGTTGCAAATTACAATTGAATTATTTGAATTCCAATTTGAATTGCATTTTGAAAATTCAAAACAGAAAACAAATGGCATAGTTGGGTAGACAATTTAATTTAGAACAATAAACATATTTAGAGTTTTTTATTTGGAGTCATATTTTAAAAGTTATTAACAGATTAAAACAGGGGACCAATCTGTCATTTTTAAGGGACCTTGATTAAATAAAAACGTGCAGGAAACGTTTGTTACTGCGCTGCAGGCCAGCCCGTGCCACTGACCTGCGGGCCAAGCCCAGCGTGGCATCCACGCGGGCGTGTGCGCTGTGAGGTGGCCACAGGTGTCACCGAACGGTGGGCCGCCCGCGCGGAAGGAAAACCAAAAAAAAAGGGGGGGGTGTGTGTGTGCGCCCGCGGGGTCTCGAACCCGGGACGCTAGCGCTGCGCGGAACGGAACGAACCACTGCGGCTGGTCGTGTGGTTGTGATAGAACGCAGGACTAACGGAGGAAGTAGTTACCCGCCAGAGTTAACTGAAACTCGATCGCAATCTCTGAAACGGACAGGAACGTACAGCCACCACCGGCGAACTCGAGCTGCTGGTGCTCGAATCGCGTCGCGCGCGTGGGGGCGCGGCAGTGAGTGCGCCGTGCGTGCAGTTCGCGTGTGTGCCAAGGACAGAGGGGAGGAGGGCAGAGGGTTCACCGCGGTTGCGTCGAGGCGGGGAGGGAGCTGTCGACGGGCGGAGATGGCGGGGGGATTCCGGCGACGGCGCGGCTGCTGCGGTCGCTCCCAGCACATGCCGAGGAAGCGGGGGGGGGGGGGTAGCTGGAGGCACCCCGATCCCATTCCCGCCGTCAGCGGCCCGTGGCAGTGCTCGGCCCCCCGGCGACGAGCGCCCTCTTCTCCGGCCATGGAAGGCTCGGCTAAACTTCAGTAGGTTCAAGGAAAGGACTAACAGAGAGGAGGGGGGATAGAGAGGACGGCGGCGCTAGGAGGGGGAAGGAGTAGGACTATGGGGTCTAGGGTAGAGGAGTGGCTGTTTTATGGGGGGAGAGACCTTGTACGGCAGGCCATCGTAGGAGTTGCAGAAAGATCACACGGAGGAGATGGAGTCGTACAGGTGGGGGAGGAAGACGACAACTGATCGACAGGTACCGGGCCAACCAGAGGGGATGTGGGCTGAGGGAAAGGAAGAGAATAGATGGGCTGCCTCTCTCACCTCTCTCTTTCATTTTTTTTGCTGTTTGTTTTTCCTTATGAACAATTTTTGGAAAGGATGGAAAAGGAAATAGAATTTTGGGGGGGGGGGTTTATTTTAATTTTCATAACTGTTTTTATCTGGTTTGCAAAACAGCAACAACAAGGTGGTGTAAAATATTTTCAACAATTTGAAATTATTAATTGGATATTAAATTGTTATGTGATTTTTTTGTTTTAAATAGGGTTTAGTTTTTGGAAGTTTGGAAATAAACAATTTGTATTTAATAAGTTCAATCAATTATACAAACATTATTGAATTTAATTGGTTTGCAAAATTTTAATATTTAAACCCATATTGATTTTATTGGAATTTTGGAATTTGCCATTAGGGTTTTAATAACAGGGAAAATTTTATTAACAAGCAAGTTGATTAAAACAAATGCAACCAGTGAAAAACAATTGAGTGGTTTAGTTTGAAATTTTGAAATTGGAAATTTTGAGCAGGGGGTGAAAGTTTAAATTGTTTTGAATTTTGATTTGTTTTGAAAAACAGAATGCAATGCTCATGGGATGCATATGATGCAAGCAAAAAGAAAACAAACACTCTCTAATAGGGTAACACCCCAGGTGTTACAGCTTATATGGTAGATAGGTAGGCCATACATAGGGCTTGCTACCAATGATGTTCATGTAAGATGACATCATAGTTGCAGTCATATTAATCTGTATCTCTGTTGAAGAAGATACTTCAGAAGAAAATAATATAGTTTTCTTTCTCTTGTCGATATCGCATGTACAAGAGGTTTTGTAAACTTGTTTTACAAAAAGAAAGTTTTTCTTTGCAAAACTTCTTGGAACAACATGTCCAACTTCATTGGTACCTTCCGGGTACAACACTTCTGTTTTGAAAACACCTTTTGAAAACTCAGCACAATACTAGCTACATGGCCTTTCAACTGCCCATATCCGAGGGCTCGACTATTCTGAATAGTTTTACTCTGCAGAGGTGGTACACATTCCACTAGATCCAAAACTCTGCCATGGACCACCCATGGATCGACACAGCGATATGCAAGCACCAGAGAGTTGATCCTAACTGTCCGCTCTGACACAAGCTAGTATACGCTTATTCCTTCAGGTGGGTTGTCTCCCCGGCATCAGGTCCCGCCTTGCCTAGTCAGGAGGCCCAGCTATCGCATCCGGAGGGAAAATTAATCCCACACTGTGTATGTCCCGTTTCTCCCTCCTGGCGACACTTCGGTTCAGAGAATCAGCTCCTCTATAGCATTTTGGAATAAAACATACACTAACAAGTTCAAGCATCTAGATAGGCCCCATACCCATATAGGGGTAGAGTGGCAGTACATCTTGGTTGTCCAGCGAAGACTAGGGTATGTGCCTTTTGTAAACATTTGAAAACACCTTCACAGTTTTTCCTTCGGTGAACAAGGTCCCGCCTTTCCACCATCATCTCCTTGTAGAACCATCTCTGTTTTGCAAAAGCACATTTTAAAGTGGTCCACTTAGGGACTCAAGATTATGGTTTAAGACGGTATTTATATACCTTATAGTGGCTAAGGGCTTGGTAACACCAAGTTGACTAATGGTGAGTGATATATAATATATATAATAGTAGTAATAGTATTCACTCAATAAAATAGTTTTAGCAAACAAATTTTGAAAATTTCAGAAGTATTAGAATGCATAAAAGTATTGGGAATATAACAGCAAGCTTTAAGGATGGCTTGCCTTGGAGGTACTGAGGATCCGGGTCTTGCTCGCAACAGGAATGGTAGTAGTACCCGCCTGTCCCGACTATGTCCTCGTCGTTTTCTATCGTCGTAAAGGAAAAGTAAAACATCCTATCAGAACCTTACCAACCAACAACTTGACTCAAACACAACATACAGCAAGCAAAAACACTCATAAGAGTAATATACAAGCTCCTAAAATATCCCACGCCAAACGTGCATCAAAAGAAGTAATATTATGTACTACTACTACCACAACTACGATAGTTGAGCTAGTTTGTTTTTCAACCAAATGGTATGGAACCAGTGGGTGTCCGACTATGTTTTCCATGCCATTTGAGAGGTGGTATGCCTCTGGTCCATCTGGTATAAACCAAATAATCCATAGTGCAAAAATACAACTAGCCATTCTAGTGCAAACCATGAATACTAACAATAATTAATCAAACCTATGCATGCATTCCTAAAAGATTCAAAGTAGCTTACAGTGGATGAAACAAGTAAATAACAGTACCAAAATGGTACTGGATCCAAGTAAAAACATCCCTATAACTAGGATAAAAATCTAGCAAAACATTACCACACAAGTATTTCAAGAAATGAAACTAGAGATTCCTACTATGCTTATTTTAATACTCAAACAAATACTAAACAAACATGGATTTTTGTCAAGGGCTCTCTGTGAGTAAAACCATCTAAGAACACTCAACATACCACTTATACATGCTAGAAAACAGATTGGCATAATCAAAAACAATGATTTACAAACTCAAAATATTCACTTTATTTTTAACAGAAACATGCACTTTCTTAGATCTGTCACCAATTTAATTCTAGAGCTCAAAAATTTACACCAATCTAGGGATACATAGATCTATCTAATATCTAACATATCCAATTGGATTTGCATCAAAAAGTGTTATAAAAAAAATCCTAAAATTCATGGAACATGCTACTGGTGTTTTACCAAAATGGATACCATTTTATAGTTGAGTTTAACATTTTCATTTTCGATTAAAGTAAACAGCCAAAATCTGTATCGTTTGAAAAAGAATAAAAATCCAGCGCAGTGGGCCGGTCAACACCAGGGGCGCGGCCCAACTGCGCTCGGTGGCCCGCCTCGCTTCCGCGACGCGCGGGAACGGGCGTACCGCTTCGCGGTTTAAGTGTGGCCGCAGATCCAGAGATCTACGGCGCACAGCCACCCTCCTCTCTCTCTCCCTATTCTATTTCTTCTCCGGCGAGGTTCACGGAAACCGGCGGCGAGAGACGAACGAGGCTCACCTAGGGGGGGTGCAGGGCCAAGGGAAGTGGTCGGGGAAGTCGCGCGTGGTCGATGCAGTGTAGAGGTACAACAGCAACGGCGCGGATCAACTCCAATCGACGGTGACGTGTTCGGGTGCCGCGGCGGTTCCGACGAGGTTCTCGGCTTCTCTGCAAACGAGGGGAGGTGGTGTGGCTTAGGGTGGGGTTACAGAGGTGGGGGAGATCGTCTAGGGTAGTGGTGGAGGCTGCGGTGGTCTGTGGAGGGTGTATTTCTCCTCGGGCTGCCGCGGTGGCCGCGGAAGAAATCCGGCGATTCACTCTATTGCGAGCAGCTCGGGAGCATGGCTGGGTCTGGGGAGTGACAGTGAGTCGAGGGGAAGATGGTGCACTGGTTTGGAGGCTCGGGGGCGGTTTATATAGGGCTGACGATGGTGGTGCACGCTCTGGCGTGTCCGTGCGCCCACGGCGAGCTCGTGCACGCTCTGGCACGGCCAGGGGTGCTATTTCCGGGCCCGTGGGAGGTTCCAACTCGCCTAGGTGTGCTCGACGGCCACTTGCATCGTGCCAGGGCGCGGATGTGCACGGGAGAACGCCACTGTGGCTCGGGATAGGGCGCAGCCTGTCAGGCGCCCATCCCTTCCCTCCCGTTTCTCTCCCTCCTGAAGTTACCTCCCTCTCTCTCTCCCATTAGTCAAACTCGAAGCAAGTTGATGAGCAGAGCAGGGAGTGGTTGGGGCCAGCTTCTAGAAGCCCCAAACCGTGTTCAAAAATAATTATTGAGCTAAAAGGTATAATCATGTGAAAAAGGCTCGAGTTCACTGTTTCTGAATCCAAAATTCAGTTAAAAATTCAGTTACTGAAATTCTACTAAGTGTTAAGAAAAACAGAGGGGTTAGCTGAAAGTTGGGTTGTTTTTCAGGCCTTTAAAATTAGTTAACTTTTGTTTTCCAAGCATGGTTCTATTAAGAATCTTTAGTACTTTCCAAAACAACGAAAAGATTTAAATTTGAGTAACATTTGCTTGGTGAAAAATAAGTGGAAAGATGGCTGGTTGGTCTGTTTGCACTGTTTTCCAAAAGGGCACTTTTCTGCCTTATTTCTTAGCATAAAACCATCAAGAAAAACATTGTTTTTGTGATTCCTAAATCTCCACTAAGTCATCCAATTTACAGTATATATATTCAAGATCACATTGATGACTTAAAATCCCACAATGTGAAATTTTATATTATGAAAAACAAGGGTGAAAAACCCTTTCTAGGCTTGTTTTTCAAGATTGTTTTTATTTGGGAAAAAATTGTGGTTTCACTTTAATTAATTTGTTTTATTTGCTCCACTTGACTCAATAATCAAATGTAAGTTGTTTTTAACATTGCCACCTGGGTTTTGAGTTAGGGTATCAAGGTTTACATAAATAGCAAAGAATTGAAGATGATCAGAACCTCAGAAAACAAGTGGTTTGTTTTAAAAAAAATGCTTGCTTGCATAGATAGTCATAGCTCAAGTACAACATGATGGATTACACAAGGACCATAAAAGTTTTTGTTGGCTCCAAAAATTGGATTCCTTGTGTGAAAACAAGTGTGCTAAAAATGGGGTGTGACAGACCTCCCCCCTTAAAAGAATCTCGTCCCGAGATTCGCGGGTTTAGTCTTTGAGGAAACCAGGGAATTCTTTTCTGATAAAATCTTCACGCTCCCAGGTTGCTTCCTCCTCAAAATGATTCGTCCACTTAATCTTAAGGAACTTGAAAGCATTCCTCCTGGTAGCACGAATATTCTCCTCAAGTATCCGCAGGGGTCGATCACGGTAGGTCAAATCATCGTTGAGGTCAATGGTCTTGAAGTCAATGTCTTCGTAAGTGAGGTTCTGCTCAGGTACTTGAAGACACTTCCGGAGCAATGACACGTGAAAAACATCATGAAAGGCTGAAAGCTCTTCGGGTAGCTCCAGTTGATAGGATACCTCTCCTCGACGGGCTAGGATCTTAAACGGGCCAATATATCGGGGTGCGAGCTTTCCTTTGACGTGAAAATGCTGCATTCCTTTGAGTGGCGTGACACGAAGGTACACGAAATCTCCGATGGTGAAAGAGACATCGCGACGCTTTGTGTCCGCATAACTCTTCTGGCGTGATTGTGCGGCTTTAAGACGGTCACGGATTAAATGCACTTGCTCTTCTGCAGCCTTTAGAGTATCAACTCCAAAGATCTGACTGTCTCCTGTTTCAGTCCAGTTCAGAGGGGTACGACATTTATGACCGTAAAGTGCTTCAAACGGTGCCATCTGTAGGCTTGACTGATAGCTGTTATTGTAGGAGAACTCCGCGAACGGCAGACAATCCTCCCATTTAACTCCATAGGATAAAACACAAGCACGGAGCATGTCTTCCAAGATTTGGTTCACACGCTCTGTCTGTCCATCAGTCTGTGGATGATAGGCTGTGCTAAAAGCTAGCTTGGTTCCCAAAGCTTCGTGCAACTTTTTCCAGAATCGAGATGTGAATTGTGATCCTCGATCTGACACAATCCTGCTGGGAACTCCATGTAGGCTGACTATCCGAGAAATATAGAGATCAGCAAGCTGGTCTCCCCGATATGTGGTCTTGACAGGAATAAAGTGTGCAACTTTGGTGAGCCTGTCAACGACTACCCATATCGAATCATTTCCCCTACTGGATCGCGGTAATCCAGTAATAAAGTCCATCCCAACTTCATCCCACTTCCAAACAGGAACTTGTAGTGGCTGTAACAAGCCCGCGGGACGCTGATGTCCAGCCTTCACTTGCTGACAAATATGGCACTTGGCTATAAACGAGGCAATATCCCGTTTCATTCCGTGCCACCAAAACCTTTCCTTCAAATCTTGATACATTTTGGTTCCTCCAGGGTGAATAGAGTACAAAGTGTCATGAGCCTCAGTCATGATGGTCTGTTTTAACTCTGATTCAGCCGGAACACAAATGCGTTCTTTATACCATAAGACTCCTTCAGAATCAATGGTAAAACCGGCAACTTCTTCCTTCTCCATGCGGGTTTTTATTCCTTCAATGCTCTTCTGGCCCTTCTGGGCTTCCTTGATTTTATCAACTAGAGTCGGTTGATCATCCATAGCTTCCAACATGCCATAGCTGACCACCTCGATACCAAGCTGGTCAAGTTCTTTCCACAGCTCCGGTTGTCTGATCTGGATCATGGAATTCAGAGAGACCGGCTCTCGACTAAGAGCGTCTGCAACAACATTGGCCTTTCCAGGGTGATAGTGGATACTGAGATCATAATCCTTGATGAGTTCTATCCAACGGCGTTGCCTCATATTGAGTTCACGCTGTGTGAAGATATACTTCAAACTCTTATGATCCGTATATATTTCACACATTTTTCCGATAAGGAAATGTCGCCATGATTTGAGAGCATGCACAACAGCAGCAAGCTCTAAGTCATGGGTAGGATAATTCATCTCATGAGGTCTCAACTGGCGTGAGATGAATGAGATGACCTCCCCTTCTTGCATGAGAACGCTCCCAAGTACAAGCTTAGAAGCATCACAATACACATCGAAACTCTTGGAGACATCCGGCATGATGAGTACCGGGGCTGTCACCAGTCGATTCTTTAGCTCTTGAAAACTCTCAGCGCATTTGTCCGTCCAAACGAACTTGCTATCTTTCTTGAGCAACTGTGTGAGTGGTCTGGCTATACTGGAAAATCCTTGGACAAACTTGCGATAATATCCGGCTAATCCCAGAAAAGATCTGACTTCAGTCTGATTGGTCGGGGCAGCCCGATTAGCGACAGACTGAACCAGAGCAGGGTCAACAGAGATTCCACCTCCGGATACTAGATGTCCAAGAAATCCAACTTCCTTCAGCCAGAATTGGCACTTGCTGAACTTAGCATACAGTTGATGCTGTCGAAGTGTTCCGAGGACAATCCGCAGATGTTCTTCGTGTTCGGCTTCGCTCTTGGAGTAAATACGAATGTCGTCAATGAAGACCACGACAAACTTGTCCAAGCATTCCATGAAAACCTTATTCATAAGATTCATGAAGTAGGCGGGGGCATTGGTTAGACCGAACGACATCACGGTGTACTCATACAACCCGTAACGTGTGGTGAAGGCGGTCTTTGGAATATCAGTCTCACGAACCTTCAACTGATGATAACCAGTACGAAGATCGATCTTTGAGAAGATTCTTGCCCCATTTAGCTGGTCAAACAGGTCTTCAATTTTGGGCAGCGGGTACTTGTTCTTGATGGTAACATCATTCAACTTACGGTAATCCACACATAGACGTGAGGAACCGTCCCGCTTGTCCACAAAAATGACAGGTGATCCCCACGGTGATGCACTAGGGCGAATCAGACCTTTCCTTAACATGTCCTCCAGCTGCTTCTTCAACTCATCAAGCTCCTTCGGGTTCATCCGGTACGGTTTCTGTGCTATAGGTCCGGTACCGGGTATCAACTCAATCACAAACTCGATATCCCGATCAGGCGGCATACCGGGTAGTTCATCAGGAAACACATCCGGGTATTCACATACTACCGGAACTTCCTCAAGTGCAGGTGTGGCTATACCAGTGTGGCAGTGGGTCTCGGACCTTGACTTGGTTGCGGCGAAGGCAACTCTTTCCCCATCACTGGCAGTCAATGATATAGACTTTCCGGTGCAATCAATCACACCTTGGTACTTGGTCATCCAATTCATGCCTAGTACCACCTCTATCCCTTGGGATCCCAGCACTATGAGGTTGGCATGAAATTTTTTCCCTTGTATGTCCAGGGGTACCTCATTGCAAACAAGGTTGGCTTGGGTACTAGTTCCAGGTATTTGGACTAACATGGGTTGGTGCATACTGGTATGCTTCATACCACTTCTCTCAGCAAAAGGCTTGGTAACAAAGGAATGTGATGCACCCGAATCAAACAATACTGCAGCAGGTACAGAGTTGACAGGAAACGTACCCATCACCATGTCTGGCGCATCCTGCACTTCCTCAGCAGTGACGTGATTCAGATACCCCTTGGTCCTAGTCTGCTTCCTCGGCGCTGAGGCATGAGTCATCTTGGTAGCATTGTTCTGGGTTGATGCAGCCATCTTGGTTGGGCACTCCCGCGCAAAATGTCCTTCCTTTGCCATAATGTCCTTCTGAAGCAGGTTAAGCTAGGTTTGGTGCCTTGGGTTGGCTTGGCAGCATGGTTGGGTTTGTTTCCATTTCCATTCCCATTTCCACTGCCTCCAGGCTTGGGTGTGTAGGTCACACGGTTGTTGTTGTTGTTGTGGTGGTTGTTGTGGCTGTTGTGGGGGTTGTGGTTGTGGCTATGGTTGTTATGGTGGTTCATTGGCGCAAAGGTACGCGCCCTGTGGGGTGGTGGCCTGGTATATGGGGTTGGGCGGTTTCTGGGTGCACTTGGTCCTCCTTGGAACTGCATCTTCCTCTTACGGTTCTCAAAGACATTCTGCCTCTTGTGTTCCATCATCATCGCGGCATCCGCTAGTGATTCCAGGTCCTCAAAGGGGATGACCACAAGGGTACACTGCAACTCATCGTGCAGCCCATTTAGAAATCTTTCCTTCTTCTTGGCTTCAGTATTGACCTCATCTGGTGCATACCGGGCTAGCAGAGTAAACTCTTCCCAGTATTTGGACACAGACATGCCTCCCTGTTTCAGCTTCAGGAACTTGTCCTTCATGATGCTCATCACTCCCTGTGGGATGTGATACTTGCGGAAACGGACGCAGAAGTCCTCCCAGGTGAACACATAGTTAGGAGCGACGGTGTCGCAGGTGGTCTCCCACCAAGTCCTTGCTGGCCCATCAAGAAAGTGGGTAGCAAAGAGCACCTTGTCACCTTCGTCGACTCCTGCCACCTTCAGATCGTTGGCGATAGTGCGAAGCCAGTCGTCAGCGTCCAGGGGTTCCACAATCTTGGTGAACACCGAAGGGTTCGTCTGCTGAAACACCTTCAGCTTTGATCGCCCGCCATTTCCGTTGTCATCGCCATGGTTGTTGTTGTTGGCGCTGGCAGCGGCCAACTGCTGCAGGGCAACGACTGTGGCAGCACTCTCGGCTGTAGTGGCCTGACGGTCCTCCATCAAAAGTGCCAGCAGTGCCTCCACGGTCGGTGGGGGTGGTGGCGGTGGTTCCCGACGTGGCGCCATGCTGTTTATTGAGACATGTGTAAGTCTATGCAGCAGGACTTAAGGTTTTGTTTTTAGGCAGGGTAAGACTTGTTAGCAACAAAAAGGAGTGTGGGTTATGATGGGTGATTTTAATTTGCTTTGGTGATTTGTTCATTGGGGGTTGAAACGATTCATCAAGTTCATAGCACATAAGGACTACATCATACTAAAGGCATAAGGTTCATACATAGCACAACACTCAAACAGACATCTACCACAACTACGCTCCTCAGAGCTACATCGGGGGATTCGCCTTATGGGGTCGGCGTACATCTAGCTAGCACTACCCTATAGCTAAGAGGTGCTACCACTAGCTAAAAGCTGTCGATGTCGAAGAGGAGCTCCTCTGGGTCCTCCTCCTCAACGGCGTCGTCGTCCTCCTGCAGGCTCTGCGCGCTCATATCCATGCCCTCTGCGTCGGACTGGATGTCGTCGTCAACGAGGAGGTCCTCGTTCTCCCTACGGAGCTCGGAGTTCTCCTCCTCTAATCCCTCGAGTGTGGAGTCTCGAGTGGCCAGCTCCTCTCTGGCGGTCCTCAGGCGGTCACGCAGGGTTGCGTTGCCCTCCTGAAGTGACCCTACCTTGGCATGGAGACGGTCACGGGCCCGGCGGGTGGTCCGTAACTGCCTCTCCAAGGCACGGGATCGCGCAGTCGCGGTCTCTAAGTCGAGCATCGTCTGCCCCAGATGGGTACAGAGGAGACGGCACTCGGAGGCGGTGGTACGCTGCAAAATACCCATGTCGTCAAGACGACGCTGGGTGCAGTGGACTAGGATCTCCATATCGTCCTGGTGTGCTCCAAGACCTGTCACGTCCTGAGACACGGCCATAGGTGTGCCGGTCTCGTCCCTCCTCCCGAGGAACTCAGAGGCAGTCCCTACGAAACGGTAGTCTCGAAGGTGAGCCAGGCGCGCTATGGCCTCCTGGATCACGCGTACTGCTCCCTCCTGCCAGGAGCGCTCTACGGTGACGATGAAGAACGCCTCCGCCGTAGGAGTAGTCAGTGGAGGGTGTATCACGCACTCCACCAACCATTCCCCCTCTATGGGGGACCCAGTGATCACCCCTCCCCGAAGCTCGGGAACTGGGCGGTCGAGTAGCTCGGTCATCGCTACGAGTCGCCGCTCTAAGCGGAAAGGGAAGTCCCTGGCCAGTCCTAACTGGCAAGCCTCCGTGTACACGACATCCATCTACACAAAGTTTTAAGTAAGGTTGAGTTAGTGTCCAATCGTGCAAAGTTTTAAGGTCGAACATGATGTAATCTTAATGTAAGTATAGTTTGAGAAAGTAGGGAAGATGGGTGTAAGAATCTTTTAAATTGTTTTATCACTTGGGTATATTATATATATATAGTACTAGTTGACGTCCATGCTAACTAAGGGCTCCTAGGGTCAGGATAGCTCTGATACCAACTTTGTAGAGGCCCCAAACCGGAAGGTTCAGAACCCCTCATAAGCATACATTCACGATCCCAGGAAGATCAGTCGTGAACAACATACGAAAGTGGTACACAGATACAATATCCATTACACGAATAAAAGCAGTCTTACAAGCCAATGGTCACATGACCAAGACTTTAATTACTGCCACGCAGGACGGGCAAAGTCTTACAACATCTAAACATCGGAAGATAAACGTAGATAGCCCATGTCAAGCTTTCACCAACAGGCTGCTGACCGGGAGCCGGGCCTAGTTCGCGTAGTCGTCGGAATAGTACTCCTCCTCGTGATCCTCCTCAGATGGTACCTCCTCAAAGTCTGGCAAGTATATACCAGGGGCGAAACCAAATGAGTACGTTTGAATGTACTCAACAAGACATCCTTTATACACTTACAAATGCATCATGCTTATATGGTAGATATGTAGGCCATACATAGGGCTTGCTACCAATGATGTTCATGTAAGATGACAACATAGTTGCAGTGATATTAATCTGTATCTCTGTTGAAGAAGATACTTCAGAAGAAAATAATATAGTTTTCTTTCTCTTGTCGATATCGCATGTACAAGAGGTTTTGTAAACTTGTTTTACAAAAAGAAAGTTTTTCTTTGCAAAACTTCTTGGAACAACATGTCCAACTTCATTGGTACCTTCCGGGTACAACACTTCTGTTTTGAAAACACCTTTTGAAAACTCAGCACAATACTAGCTACATGGCCTTTCAACTGCCCATATCCGAGGGCTCGGCTATTCTGAATAGTTTTACTCTGCAGAGGTGGTACACATTCCACTAGATCCAAAACTCTGCCATGGACCACCCATGGATCGACACAACGATATGCAAGCACCAGAGAGTTGATCCTAACTGTCCACTCTGACACAAGCTAGTATACGCTTATTCCTTCAGGTGGGTTGTCTCCCCGGCATCAGGTCCCGCCTTGCCTAGTCAGGAGGCCCAGCTGTCGCATCCGGAGGGAAAATTAATCCCACACTGTGTATGTCCCGTTTCTCCCTCCTGGCGACACTTCGGTTCAGAGAATAAGCTCCTCTATAGCATTTTGGAATAAAACATACACTAACAAGTTCAAGCATCTAGATAGGCCCCATACCCATATAGGGGTAGAGTGGCAGTACATCTTGGTTGTCCAGCGAAGACTAGGGTATGTGCCTTTTGTAAACATTTGAAAACACCTTCACATTTTTTCCTTCGGTGAACAAGGTCCCGCCTTTCCACCATCATCTCCTTGTAGAACCATCTCTGTTTTGCAAAAGCACATTTTAAAGCGGTCCACTTAGGGACTCAAGATTATGGTTTAAGACAGTATTTATATACCTTATAGTGGCTAAGGGCTTGGTAACACCAAGTTGACTAATGGTGAGTGATATATAATATATATATAATAGTAGTAATAGTATTCACTCAATAAAATAGTTTTAGCAAACAAAATTTGAAAATTTCAGAAGTATTAGAATGCATAAAAGTATTGGGAATATAACAGCAAGCTTTAAGGATGGCTTGCCTTGGAGGTACTGAGGATCCGGGTCTTGCTCGCAACAGGAATGGTAGTAGTACCCGCCTGTCCCCACTATGTCCTCGTCGTTTTCTATCGTCGTAAAGGAAAAGTAAAACATCCTATCAGAACCTTACCAACCAACAACTTGACTCAAACTCAACATACAACAAGCAAAAACACTCATAAGAGTAATATACAAGCTCCTAAAATATCCCACGCCAAACGTGCATCAAAAGAAGTAATATTATGTACTACTACTACCACAACTACGATAGTTGAGCTAGTTTGTTTTTCAACCAAATGGTATGGAACCAGTGGGTGTCCCACTATGTTTTCCATGCCATTTGAGAGGTGGTATGCCTCTGGTCCATCTGGTATAAACCAAATAATCCATAGTGCAAAAATACAACTAGCCATTCTAGTGCAAACCATGAATACTAACAATAATTAATCAAACCTATGCATGCATTCCTAAAAGATTCAAAGTAGCTTACAGTGGATGAAACAAGTAAATAACAGTACCAAAATGTTACTGGATCCAAGTAAAAACATCCCTATAACTAGGATAAAAATCTAGCAAAACATTACCACACAAGTATTTCAAGAAATGAAACTAGAGATTCCTACTATGCTCATTTTAATACTCAAACAAATACTAAACAAACATGGATTTTTTCAAGGGCTCTCTGTGAGTAAAACCATCTAAGAACACTCAACATACCACTTATACATGCTAGAAAACAGATAGGCATAATCAAACAATGATTTAGAAACTCAAAATATTCACTTTATTTTTAACAGAAACATGCACTTTCTTAGATCTGTCACCAATTTAATTCTAGAGCTCAAACATTTACACCAATCTAAGGATCCATAGATCTATCTAATATCTAACAGATCCCATTGGATTCGCATCAAAAAGTGTTATAAAAAACATCCTAAAATTCATGGAACATGCTACTGGTGTTTTACCAAAATGGATACCATTTCAAAATGGTAGCTCTCCTTGGGGTGAGGTCAAGCCCTACTGGTAGATCTAGTCACATATACTCTAGGAATTTTAGTTTGCTCATTTTAGACATTCCATCAAAAAGTTATGCCCTAAACATTCTCACTGACAGTCCTCAGTTCAAGATTTTTCATTTGTTCATAGTTCATCCAAAACCAGATCTGCTTGCTGCCATCGTTCAAGATTTCGTTCAGGTACCTCTGTGAATTTTTGCACATTTTATAGTTGAGTTTAACATTTTCATTTTCGATTAAAGTAAACAGCCAAAATCTGTATCGTTTGAAAAAGAATAAAAATCCAGCGCAGTGGGCTGGTCAACACCAGGGGCGCGGCCCAAATGCGGTCGGTGGCCCGCCTCGCTTCCGCGACGCGCGGGAACGGGCGTACCGCTTCGCGGTTTAAGTGTGGCTGCAGATCCAGAGATCTACGGCGCACAGCCACCCTCCTCTCTCTCTCCCTATTCTATTTCTTCTCCGGCGAGGTTCACGGAAACCGGCGGCGAGAGACGAACGAGGCTCACCTAGGGGGGGTGCAGGGCCAAGGGAAGTGGTCGGGGAAGTCGCGCGTGGTCGATGCAGTGTAGAGGTACAGCAGCAACGGCGCGGATCAACTCCAATCGACGGTGACGTATTCGGGTGCCGTGGCGGCTCCGACGAGGTTCTCGGCTTCTCTGCAAACGAGGGGAGGTGGTGTGGCTTAGGGTGGGGTTACGGAGGTGGGGGAGTTCGTCTGGGGTAGTGGTGGAGGCTGCGGTGGTCTGTGGAGGGTGTATTTCTCCTCGGGCTGCCGCGGTGGCCGCGGGAGAAATCCGGCGATTCACTCTATTGCGAGAAGCTCGGGAGCACGGCTGGGTCTGGGGAGTGACAGTGAGTCGAGGGGAAGATGGTGCACTGGTTTGGAGGCTTGGGGGCGGTTTATATAGGGCTGGCGACGGTGGTGCACGCTCTGGCGTGTCCGTGCGCCCGCGGCGAGCTCGTGCACGCTCTGGCACGGCCAGGGGTGCTATTTCCGGGCCAGTGGGAGGTTCCAACTCGCCTAGGTGTGCTCGACGGCCACTTGCATCGTGCCAGGGCGCGGATGTGCACGGGAGAACGCCACTGTGGCTCGGGATAGGGCGCAGCCTGTCAGGCGCCCATCCCTTCCCTCCCGTTTCTCTCCCTCCTGAAGTTACCTCCCTCTCTCTCCCATTAGTCAAACTCGAAGCAAGTTGATGTGCAGAGCAGGGAGTGGTTGGGGCCAGCTTCTAGAAGCCCCAAACCGTGTTAAAAAAGAATTACTGAGCTAAAAGGTATAAGCATGTGAAAAAGGCTCGAGTTCACTGTTTCTGAATCCAAAATTCAGTTAAAAATTCAGTTACTGAAATTCTACTAAGTGTTAAGAAAAACAGAGGGGTTAGCTGAAAGTTGGGTTGTTTTTCAGGCCTTTAAAATTAGTTAACTTTTGTTTTCCAAGCATGGTTCTGTTAAGCATATTTAGTACTTTCCAAAACAACAAAAAGATTTAAATTTGAGTAACATTTGCTTGGTGAAAAATAAGTGGAAAGATGGCTGGTTGGTCTGTTTGCACTGTTTTCCAAAAGGGCACTTTTCTGCCTTATTTATTAGCATAAAACCATCAAGCAAAACATTGTTTTTGTGATTCCTAAATATCCACTAAGTCATCCAATTTATAGTATATATATTCAAGATCACATTGATGACTTAAAATCCCACAATGTGAAGTTTTATATTATGAAAAACAAGGGTGAAAACCCCTTACTAGGCTTGTTTTTCAAGCTTGTTTTTATTTGGGAAAAAATTGTGGTTTCACTTTGATTAATTTGTTTTATTTTCTCCACTTGACTCAATAATCAAATGTAAGTTGTTTTTAACATTGCCACCTGGGTTTTGAGTTAGGGTATCAAGGTTTACATAAATAGCAAAGAATTGAAGATGATCAGAACCTCAGAAAACAAGTGGTTTGTTTTTTTAAAAAAAATGCTTGCTTGCATAGATAGTCATAGCTCAAGTACAACATGATGGATTACACAAGGACCATAAAAGTTTTTGTTGGCTCCAAAAATTGGATTCCTTGTGTGAAAACAAGTGTGCTAAAAATGGGGTGTGACAGTCCCGCCTTTCCACCGTGGACTTTCCTTAAATCATTTGTTTGCAAAAGCACATTTTTAAAGTGTCCACTTAGGGACTCAAGATTATTATCTTAGGCGGTATTTATATACTGTATGGTGGCTAAAGGCTTGGTAACACCAAGTTAACTAATGGCAATGTGATAAATACCTATATAATATTAATAGTAATAATGGCCACTCAAAAATAGTTTTGGTAATCAAGTTTTTGTAAAATTTCAGAAGTAGAGCATGCATGATAGATAATGATAAGTAGCATAACAACAAGCTTTAGGATGGCTTGTCTTGGTGGAGGTGAGGGTCTTGCTTGTGGTAGCAACATGAGTGATAGTAATATCCTCCCGCACCAACTATCTCTTCCTCGTTTTCTATCGTCGCAAAAATAAAATAACGACACACAATCAGAACCAAAATAAGCAAGCAATGCTACTAAATCAAACAGTACATCAAGCAATGCACAAAACAAAATAACACTCAAGTTTGCAAAACAACAATCCACAAGCATACACCAAAATAACAATATTTACTACTACTACTATGGTTGAGAAATGTCATTTCTCACCAAAATGAGATGGAACCAGTGGGTGTTACACTAGGTTTTCCATGACATTAAAGAGGTCCTAAGCCTCTGGTCCTACTTTTGGAAAAGAAGTATTCCACCAAACAAAATTACAACTATTGATACTAGTGAAAATAACATACTATGAACAATTAAACACTCAAAGCTATACATGCTTCTCTAAGAAATTATGTGCAACCTAAAAGAGGTGAAAACAACTCCTAATCCGTACCAAAATGGTACTGGATCCGAAAAAAAACCACTAAAAACTTAGTTAATAAAACTAGCTACACTTGCTCACAAGATCTATTAAAAAAATAAAGACTAGAAAACAACACTATGCATATACTATTTCCATATCTTTTCCAAACATGCACACACTTTCTAACATGCTAGATCTGTAAGTGAACAACATTTTAACATCAAGCAAAACATCTAAACATGCTAGAAAACAAAATAACAACTAGCAAGCAATTATTCCAAACTATTTCTACACATTTTATTTCTAACAGAAAAGTGCAAAAACTTAGATCTGTTGCCAAAAATAATATAGAGCTCTAAAAATCACACAAAGCTAGGATATCATAGATCTATGCATACACTAACAGATCCAGTTGGATTCACCTCAAAAAGTATTTTTAAACAACTTCTAAAAATCCTAGAATATGCTACTGGACATATACCAAAATGGATGGAATTTCCGAATGGTACCTCACCTTAATGTGAGGTAAAGCCCTACTGATAGATCTAGTCATAAGCTACCTAGAGAAATTTAGTTTGCATGTTTTGAACACACATACATAAAGTTATCTCACTTTTACTCTAACAGACAGTGTGTAGTACAAGATTTATCACAAACAAAATAATGCTCCAAAAGTAGATCTACAAGTTGCATGCGTTAAGGAAAAAGTAGATCAACCACTAGGAATTTTTGTAGATTTTATTTCTTATGTTTTCTATTTTAACAAGATTAAAGCAAAGGTGCATGTTTCTGTCATTTTCAAAAATGAAAAAGAGCAACACACGGGCTGGGGTTTCTTCTACGCGCGCGGCCCGCTAAGCTATTCTGGCCCAGCTCGCTTGAGCTAGCGCGCGTGGCGCGCGTACCGTTTCGTCTTTTAAACGTGGCCGTTGATCGCGAGATCAACGACGCACGGTCGTCTCCTTCCTCTCCCCTCACTTCTCTCTCTCTCGCTCGCGATCGGAAGCACGAGACGGCAGAGATCTCGCGATTAGCTCACCTCGGGGCTGCGTAGGGCGGTGACGCGGGGTCGGTGGAGTCTCACGGGGTTGGTGCGGTGCAGGGGCGGCATCGTTGCGACTCGAGAAGGCTCTAGTCGACGGCGCACGTCTGCAAACGAGGGTACAAATGACGGGGTCCGAGCGTGTCTATGGACAGAGGCGAGCACGATGGGGGAAAAGAAGAGGGGTGGGAGTGCACGGGATGTGGTCCACCTTTCCTTTCCCTCCGCGGTGACCGGCGGCGTCTACGAGCTCGCTGGGCTCACAGAGAGCCCCGAGCATGTGCGGTCTGTGAGAGGGTGAGAGTTAGGTGGTGAGAGCGTGCTGGCGCGGTGTGAGCGTGCCCGTGGCTTTATAGCCACGGTGCCACGAGTGTGCACTCGGGACGACTGTGGTGAGATCGGGGACGTGCTCCCGGTGCCCATGACGTGTCCCTTGCCCTTTGGGCGTGTCTAGGGGGTGGTCTAGGGTGTGGTCAAGGCCAAGAAACGGATGGGGAGTGGAAAATGGCGCGGACATGGCGACAGTGCACCCGCACAGTGGCACTCAGTCAGTCCACCCATGCCATCCCCCCTCTTTTCCCTATCTGAACTCTCTCCTCTCCTCTCCTCTCTGGTCAACCACTCGAGCATTCAATGCTAGGAAAATGTTAAGGGTAGATAGGGCTTCTAGAAGGTCCAAGTGGCACTGGTTAACTCAACTCCAAACAAAAGTTATGATCATCCAAACTTTGGTCCATTTCACTGATTTCAGCAAAATTCAGTTTCAGTTAAAATGACTTGGTCATTTTGGCTAAGTGTTGAAAACATATGGAATACCCCAAAAGTTGGATCTGTTTTCAAGAACCAAACCATTTCCAAAATTTGTTTTAAAAGTATGGTTTTGTTAAGAATGATGTGTACTTTCATAATCATCAAAACAACTACTTGGCTAATTTTTCAGAAACAAGTTTCTATAGAAAACTTAAAAGAAAACATCCAATTATTATTTTGCCAAATTGTTTTCTTGATTCAAACAAAGCCAAATATTATCATTAATTTGAAAACAACATTGTTACAAAAATTTGGATGAAAAGTATTCAAATCATCACAGAAACAATAAGGAAACATGAGGAAAAATTGATAAATGATTTTAAGCAAAGGCTTGCTTGCATTTCATAGATACTCATGGTTCATTACATAATGTTGGATTACACAAGTGCATTAAAAAGTTTTTGTTGGATCACAAAAATGGCTTCTCTCACCGTGTTACATGTGACCCAAAAACTGGGGTGTGACAGGGACCGAATGGACTCACGTCAGCACATTACCAAGTTTTCTCAACATGTTAAAACCAGACAAGAAAATCACTTAAGCTGGGTAAATTAAAGATGCCTGCAATCATCACAACGCTTGATCTAGGATGGGAAGAAAGAAAGTAATGCTTAACATACACCAGTGTGTTAATCGAATACAGATAATAAGGCAACATGTCTTAAACACGACGGATAGTAGGAAGAAGGGGCGAGTACAATAATGGCCAATCAAACGGGTAATAAGTTAAAACACACATAGAAAACATGCACTCAACACCGGGAACAATCCACAAGAAGATCAATTCGCATCAATATAGAGTAACTGGCTATGAAACCGGGAAAGAGAAAGTAGAATAAGCAGGCCTTGAGAAGACTGAATCATATGAGTAGGCCAGGAGAGCAGGAGCAGAGAAGAAGAGGCGACACCGCGAGAATACGACAACCTGCAAAAGGGCAAAGAAGGCGTGATGAGAACTCTATGAAGGCAGAAAAGGAGGCACACAAAATCGTAACACAGAAAGATATGCGAGACTAAATCTGCTCACATATATGGACACCATAAACATCATAAATAGGACACACTAAGACCAGAGGCTCTTCATCATCTAAACAAGCCCACAAAACACACTCAATGTTCTAGCCTCAGGAGCAGTAATATCTGTAAATCCTCATTCTTCTCCACTTTAACCTAACATTAATTGCAAGAGGAATTATCTGTAGTCCATCCCGAATTATGTACCGATGAATAACTAGAAGAAGAATTTCTCGGTTACATCCGGTCCATCCAGTCTATAATTTGTTCTGTTTTAGTAAACTAATCTATGTAGGAAATAAATAGGTAAATAGAAACAAGTAGCCTTTGTTTTTGTAAGCCTATAAGATAGAAAGGCTGGGAGGGGCATGTTGCCTTCAAAACAAAGGAGAAAGTGTTATTCTTCCAATTGATTGTTCCGATACTAATCATTTATCAAATCCGTAGCAGGTAATGACAAAGAAAAAATGCACTAATCTGAGAGAAAAAAGGTGAAAGAGCAGCATAATACTAAACACGCCATGAGTCTTTTGTACTGAATCTAAATAAGCGTATAGGCTCCCCTCATCTATTATCAAAATAAATAGGTAAACAGCAACAAGAAGCTTGTGTTTTTGTAAGCCTATAAGATAGCTTCAAAACAAACAAGAAAACGTTATTCTTCCAATCCAATGTTCCAAGACTAATCATTTATCAAATCTGTAGCACGTAATGACAAAGGGAAAATGCACTAATCTGAAAGAAAAAAAGGCTAAAGAGCAACATAATCCTAAACACAGCATCAATCTTCTGTTCTGAATCTAAATGAGTGTATTGGTTCCCTACATCAGTTATCAAACAACTCTGATGCGAGGATGCAATCAAGGTCTTTTTCCTGCTGGTCTAGAATACATATGTTTCAGTAGAAGGGGATGAATGCAAGACTAGAAAATGTACAGACATATTCAAGCAAACCTACCAATCTGCAAGTAAGAAAAATCCTCAAACAAAAGATCAACACAAATCTAGGAGGTATACCGGACTTCATTTTGCAGTCGCAATGACCACTCATGTGTAAAGATTATCACATATAGGATTACTTTGTTTATTATCAAACCAAGATTTTTAGTTAAGACCATATTAATTTTGGTGAAGATAGAAGGCATCTCCATATGCCCGTGTGAGAAGCACCTCAAGGCTAGGTCTGGACTCGGCACAAAAGCAGAACACAAAGCCAAATCAAACCACACGCATTTCATCAAACACATGCAGCGCAGGAGAGAAAGGAACAAATAGGAAACGCAAACGGGAAGAAACACCTATAAGAGCAGGCGCGCGGGGCGGCATACCTTCGCAGAGGAAAGAATCGCACCCCAGATCACAGGAATCGACAGGACAACAAATAGAGACCCACGCGAGGGCTGGCAACATGACAAGAAAGAAGCCAAATCATTAGCACACGGGTCGCATCCACACTCCGGCAGTGCGAAAGAGCAGGAAAAAAGAGGGGGAAAAAGAAGGGCACCTTGTGGACGACAAATGGAGGACTCCAGCGGGCAGCATCCAGATCAGGAGCGACGAACAGGGTGCTGCAGAAAAAATCCGGAGATCAGAATAAGAAACGGACCAACCACGCTGAAAACAGCAAGGGCACACCTCAACCAAGGCCTCCATTGCAGGGCGAGCAACGCATGAACAAAGATGCGAGCAACACACGAAGAAAGATGGAGAGATGGCAGTAGTAGGAAGCCAAGTGTGCAGATGAAACGAAGAGCAAGAGCTCTCTTCGGGGAAGAGACTTTAGGAGAGACAAGCACGTGCACGCAAGCCTCTTTTCTTGATGTACCTCCCCTGCGGCACCGTCAACACTCACTGACACTTGGGGCAGCACAGCGCCGCGGCCCACAAACAACCGCACAGGAGCGCTCACACAGACGAGACGAGAAACACTCGTAGAAATGAGGCGCGCCCACCAGCGGATCTCCTAGCGAACACACACACGGGACCAATCCAACCAGATCGCCCACAAACAGAAACACGTGATCTACCAATCAAAAACCAGCGCGGACCACCAGAAATCGGCACGCACGGCGGGGACCACGGGCCTGAACCACCCTCCGCCACGTGGGCATCGACAAAAGGCTGAGAGGTCCTTCGGGATTAGCTTGTTTAGATGTTCAGCTCAATATATTTTTGATGGATTTTCACAACCATAGGTTTTTATTAGCATTCTTCATGTTTCCTTTGTCTTTGGTGTGTTTTTATATGTAAGTGGAGTTTATGAACAAATCGCGATGAAAGGAGACGAAGGGAGAAGATTAGGCAAATTTTCGCAATTCTTCACTGATTTCGACGTCATTTGAACTGTACATTCATAAAGTCACTAGGTCGGTTTGGGGGTTGAGAGATACTTGTCTAGAGCCCTTGGATCAAGAGTAGGCCTTGTCGTGGGAAAGTCACGGCAGATGTTACCGGAGGTAACTTAGGTTGGGGTAAATCGACTCTGGTGTTTGGGAGAGGGTTTAGCTCAGATCGGACACAAGATTTATCCTGGTTCAGCCTCTCCATTGGAGATAATTGCTTACTTCCAGCTAGGATCATATTGATTGGCGATCTGGAGGCTCGGGCTGCAATGTCGCCGAGACTCCAATCTAGGGTTACAAGTACTTGCTTTCGTATAACTAGAATAACTCGAAATCCCCTTTCTACGCCATAGGGGCCGGTTTATATAACACCCGGTTTCCTGACTTTCCTTACAAGATACATCTAGAGCCCTACTCGGGATCTACACGTAACCCTAAATTACTCTCCGTGACCTCCAAGTCTTGGACTCCATGGTTTGCACCGCCTTTCGGGCCTTCTAGAGCCTCCCTTTCCCTGAGCCGGATTACCAGCGCAACCTCTAGCTCATCAGTGATATCCGGCCCATCATCTCATTGCGAGGTCTTCACCCAAACTTCCTCCAGCCGAGTCTTTATCCCTCTGTATGGGCCTGCCGGATTATTATCCCCCAACAGTAGTCCCCAGAATAGCCTGGGAATCTTGGTTGGCACGCCCTTCTTGTAGCTTCAAACTTTGAGCCAACCATGAAGCGCATGCTATTCCCTGCAAAACGACAAACATGTACATATAATAATGCTACCGGTTAGATTGCTTTAACTATAGCCAGGCCGGCTCTTTCAGCGGTCCATATAGTAACCCCATCATCATACTAATCCGAATATCAATTCTCGAATCAGCTCTTCATAGCGACCATTTCATAACCCGGCTTTAACATTCCTCATAAGCTAGTCCGAGTAATAACTCCGAGACCGGCTCTTTTGGCGGTCATTTATAACTCGGCTGCATGAAAATAACTCCCAAGATCTTGTTTCCGTAATCAACGGGCCAGATATCCTATCCCGTGATTTTCTCCATTTTACCGTTGCAGTCTAGGGTTTTCACCGCGCCTATAAATACAGGGCGCAACGAAAACCCTAATCACAAACGCCACCCCTTCCACTTCGTCTTCAACCTCCAGGCGCACCATTGGATCTCAAGACCAAAGCTCGGAGCTCCAACACCGGACTTCACGCGCACGACGCCGTTGCTCACAAGAACCGGCCCGCCAATCCGCGCCACGTTCAATGAGCTCCACTTCCACCGCCAATTCCTGGTATGCATTCCTAGATCTAAGTTTCCATTTTCAGATCTTGAACTCGCGTTCTTCGTGTTCATCGCATTCGTCTTCTTCTTATTTTATTTCTTCTTTTCGTTCTCCACTAGATCTTTGTCCATGGCTCCCAAAGATCCTCCCAAGTCTAAGGCCAAGGCCACAGCCGTGAAGCAAAAAACGACTCAGGTCATCACGGCAAACTGGGCCAGGTCGACTGTCACACACGAGAAGCTAGAAGAGCTGGCCGAGTCTGGAGTTCTCCCTCCTCAGTCGGAAATCGCGTGGAGGGCTCCCGAAGAAGAAAGTCGGCCTTCGCCTAAAGAAGGTGAAGTTATCGTCTTTCTTGAACATGTGACCCGGGGTTTCCGTCCCCCGGTTCATTCTTTCTTTCGCGAAGTTCTCCACCACTACAAGCTCCGGGTCTTTGACATAGGCCCTAACTCCATTCTCAATATTTTCCATTTTATCGTCCTTTGCGAATCTTACCTCTGTATCGCCCCCAACCTCGCGTTTTTTCTCGAACTTTTCCAATGCAAACCCTGTCGCGAAATCCAGGATGGTCCCCTCCTTATCTGTGGAGGCGTGGCCATCCAGAGACGCAAAAAATCGCTAATGCCGACTCTTAATCTTCACACCCATGTGAAGCATTGGCAAAAATCTTTCTTCTACTTCAAAGACACCTCATCACCCGGCGAAAAGCCTCTGCCGGGTTTTTCTGTTGAAACCCTTTCTCTCAGTGAAAACTTGAGCGCCTTCGCTCCAGAGGCCGATAGACAGGCCATCCAGCCCCTCCTCCTCAAGCTTTCCGTCCTAATAGCCCACGGACTTTGTGGGTTGAACCTGATCAAAACCTGGATTAGCTGTAGGATCCAGCCTAATGGTATTCGCAAGAAACTCCTTTGCGAATACTCGGGCCACCTGACCGACTCTCTTCAATACTCAGAGAAATCATATCCGGCTATTGACGTCAACAAAGCCATGACGAACTTTCTCGCTGAAAAGGTGGAGGTAATCAAGAGCATCTCAGGGCTCTCCCCCTTCACCCGCACAAACCCGGCTCCACAAGTAAGAACCTACTAATCTCCTTCGTACATGCTGCTTTTTCAAACGTGCACACTAACATCTGTTGTTACTCAAGAATCTGATGACTGGTGGAAGATCGAAACCCCTCCTCCTTCAGGAAACTCGGAAGACGAAGAGCCGAGTGACAACAAAGAAGGTGATTCCGAGTTACTAAACAACTTTTTTGTTGGCTTGTTAGACAAAGACTCTCCTCCTGTCTTCATTCCTGACATTACACTAGCATCGCTAGCGCCGGCTGAAAAAGCCGGCTCTCAATCCGAAAAGAGCGAGCCCGAGCCTGAGGCCGAGTTAGGCAAGAAGAGGAAAGCCAGGGGAGTTACATTCAAGGTACCAAACTCCTTCAAGACCACAGATCCGTACTCATATACCGGTGTATGGAAACTTTAATGTGTATCGAACTATTACATCATCGCAGAAGGCCGTTCCTCCTCCAACCAAGCGACGGGTGACTCGTTCTTCGCCGGGTGACGAGGGCCTTAACCCCGGAATTCCCCTTCGATCACCCTCTCGCCGAGCTGGTACTATTTAATCTTACCACAATTACGTTCCTCGAAAATATCCAACTCCGAGTCACCCTTTAGCCGGAAAACTCCTAGTCTCAATTTCCAATTCTCTGTCAGTGTCTTCCGGGTCAAGCAACGATCTCCCGAACGATTTCGTCGTGAACACCGGGTAAATCTTATAACTTATCTGACTACGTCCCATACACTTTGCAAGTTTATCAACCACTAAACATATTTCTTTTCTTCCCTCAGAGCCAAGGTCACACTCATTGACCTGGTCGAAACCCCCGCCAAAGACCCGATGGCGGTTGACCCGGAAAATGACGCTAATCCCCAGCCCGCCAAAGAGCCGGCTAATGATGCAAACCCGGCAGCCGAGTCTCCTCCTCCCGCGCCCCAACCGATTGATCCCGAGGTTGAATACCTTGGGACCAAAAGGGGGCTGCTACTGCAAAGACCGCCACCGCCAGATTTGACGCGGGGGAACAGAAGACGACACCACCGCCGACTGATCGGGATGCCGGCTCTTCAAGGCCGACTCTTAGCGGTCAAGATTTTGACAAGCTGCTGAAGGAGTATCACACCTTGAAAGCGACTGAGGACGAGATCGTCGAGTCTCTGGCAGCAGAGCACCAGGTTTGTTTAACTGATGTTATGTATATATTTATCCTAGTCCCCAAGTTCCGAGTAAACTGTCCTCAGTCACTCGGTACTTGCAAATATATTTGAAACCCGTTAAAACTTGTTTTCTGTACATTAAACCGACTAATATTGCTTTGCCATTTTCAGGCTTATGTAGCTCGTACTGATGAAGTACTTGCGAAAACGAATGAACTCCTGCAAGCTGAGGTAAAACTCCGTGAAGAACTGGAGGCCAACCTCAAGGATCTCTCCAAGAAATACAACAAGCAGAAGAAGAAACTCCGAACACTGAGGAGTTCGTCAAGAAACTCACAACTTTCATAACCAAGACCTATGACTCCATCATAGGTAAGGCACAGCTATTTTCCCACTATCGCTTTGTGTTAATCGGATTTCTCTATTTTACGAGGTTTTGACCCGGATCACACTATCTTACTCCCCTTTTTGTATTGCAAGTCCGAATGAAGTTGTTGGGGAACACGACGACCTCCAAAAGCTCAAGATACTGAAGAACGTCATCCGACAATTTGAGGCAGGGACAAAGTGGACTCTCGAAGCTGTGAAGCTAGCCGGTGACTACACTGGTGTGACACACATGCTCGAAGTATACTCGACAGTCCCTGCTTGGATTGATGCTTGGAAGCGCTCAGCATGCCGGGTTGGCGTGATACACGGTCTTGCCTTGGCTAAGGCCTACTATCCCAAAATTGAGCCGGCAAAACTTGTTGACGGGTTTCCTGAGTTCAAGACCGATGGCACCAAGTTCTCGGGAAAAGACCTCAAGGCCATCAACACCCAGATCCGACACTCGGCTAGCTTGATCGCCGAGAACCTTGACGTAAAAAAGCTTACCGCGCCGTTCAATGATGAGGATAAGCCGGCTCCCTTCCATGCTCCTGCGCCCTTTGACCTGCTATCTCGCTTCAAGGCGGAGCTTGCCAAGGAAAAGGCCGAGGCCGGTACTGCACCAACTTCGTCAACTCCGGTAGTTCCTCCTCGAGCTCGTGCTCCCTCCACGGGTGAGCCGGACATTGACACGGAGAAAGCGCCAGAGGGGACTACTGAAGACCCGGCTGCTGCGACCGAGTAATGCTACTCCTTCTTACCAGCACACAATCATTCGGCCAATGGGCATTATAATATGCCTTTTAAACACTGCTATTTGATAGTGCGTTTATGCACTTTTTGATATTCTTCCTAAGGCTTATAACACTGTAAACTTCTGTGGTTTCGATGACCTTCTGGTTGTCGCTTTGGTATGCAAACCTATTTTTGCACAATTTTGTTGTTATATGCTTTGTGATAAAGATGCCGAGTCTTGGTATTATGATTGTGAAATTTTTTTACTCACAAGTCCCCAAGACCCGGACTCTGGGTCTGAGGATTCTTGGCTCGAGAAAATTTATTTTCTCAAGTCCCCAAGTCCCAAACTTTCATTGACATGAAGGTGAAAACTTAATCTGTGCAGCATCACACCCTATAAATTCTTGATATCTATGTACACTTATATGTTTTGAAATTATGCGCAATGTGTAGTGAGTTTCCAGCTGTCGCCTTTGCTCTTCATAACTTATGGTTTAGATGACCCTTTTGACCCCTTTGAAGCTATGAGCCGGTTTTCGCATGGATTTTCAATGTTGCTATATCTCTAATAAAAACAGGGTCAGGCAAGTCCAAATGGGCATCATGACTGATTGGATTTATAGGTTAGCAAACACGCTATTTTGTTGCGAGTCACATCAAGCTCGAACCAAAAAGGTCAAGAATTTTTTTGGCTCTATTGTCCGGGTTACGAGATTGCAACTGTACCTATTGCAAGTAATCAGTCCTCACAACCGAGTGGCATCGTGGCCGGGTCTGAGTATGCAACTGTGCTATTCAAGCAATCAGCCCCCAAGACCTACATATGTGTACTACGCAACAGTAGGCTTTCTGCTCTACCGGCTTACAGATAGCTTGAACACTAAAAAAGGAAAAGATGCGCAAATTTAGACCCACTAAATCATACGCCTTACTGTTGGAAAACATATTTGACTGAAACAACACACTAGTAAATACAAAGCATGATCAATTATAGAAAAATATGCAAGAAACTGACAAAATTTAAGGAACATAATAACTGTCATGATTTAACCATTTCTTTATTGATATGAAAAGGTTAGGTCAGCAGGCCGCCTCACTAAAAACCCTCCAGTCCCCGTAGGTACCCTGGATAGGAAAAGAGCACGTCTGAAACCTGCTGTCTGTTACATCGTGTAATACAATTTGCAAACCGAGTCTATGCTAAGTGTAGTAAGGGCGTAGTTGGGCCACGTTCCATGGTCGTTCGCGCTCTTGCATGGAGAAGGTGGAATGAGCAGTGTCATTCACATGGTCCGACTCTTTCCTTGCATCCACTAGGTAATACGACCCGTTGTGCAGATTCCGGTTTATAATGAACGAACCCTCCCATGGGGGAGATAACTTGTGTTTTCCCTCTTTGGATTGCGCCAAACGCAACACCAGGTCTCCTTCTTGAAAAACACGCGTCTTGACCCGGTGGCTATAATATCATTGTAAATCCTGCTGATATATTGCGGACCGTTCCAATGCTTGCTCCCTGTGTTCTTCTAACATGTCCACAACGTCCTGCCGGGTCTTCTCGTTTTCCACCTCAACATAGGCCGCCACTCATGACGAGTCATGGATAATATCACTTGGGTGGACCTCCTCTGCACCATAAGCCATAAAAAACGGGGTCATTTGAGTAGACCTGTTAGGTGTATTGATTCCCCAAACCACAGAGGGTAACTCCTCAACCCATGCTCCAGCAGCTCGGAGACATGGGACTCGTAATCGTGGTTTTAGCCCACGAGGTAGCTCTTGGTTTGCTCTCTCCATCTGACCATTGGCTTATGGATGGGCCACCGAGGCTACATCAGGTAGAATGCCATTATTTCCACAGAACTTCTCTATCTCTCCTAAGGACATATTGGTTCCATTGTCTGTGATTATGCTGTGGGGGTATCCAAACCGATATATGATCTTCTTCAAGAATTGCACATTTGTGGCCGCTTCACAGTTCGTAACTGGCATGACCTCAACCCACTTTGTGAACTTATCAACTGCCACCAGTAAATGAGTCTTTTTGCACGGAGACATGTCGAAAGGGCCTACCATATATATACCCCAAACAGCGAACGACCAAGTCAATGGAATTGTCCGCAGCTCCATAGCCGGCACATGGGTTTGCCGAGCATGCCTCTGACATCCATCACATCTTGCCACCAAGCGTTCTGCGTCTGCTAAATTCGTAAGCCAAAAGAAACCGTGCCGATACGCCTTGGCCACAAGGGATCTTGTGGAGGCATGGTGTCCACAATCACCTTCATGAATTTCTTTCAATATTTGTCGGCCTTATTCTGGAGCTACGCAGCGTAAAAAGACACCTGTAGCACTTCTCTTGTAAAGCTCACTGCCAATGATAGAGTAACCTTTTGCCCGTCTCTGGATTTGCCGGGCTACAACTTCCTGCTGTGGTAACTCGCCCCGTAGTAGAAATGCCAGGAACGGCTCAGTCCATTCTGGAATAGCGCGCACCGCGGCTACAAATTCCGAGTCTAGGTCCCGGTGAGCTATCTCTTCTTCTGACTCGGTTTTAACGGAAGGCTGCCACAATTCATCCAAGAAAACATTAGGTGGGACCGGCTCTCGACGAGAGCCGAGTCTCGACAGTGCGTCTGCAGCCTCGTTCTTACGCCGGTCAATGTGCTCCACCTGATACCCTGAGAAAGACCCGACTACTTTGTCCACCTCTCTGCGGTATGCTGCCATCGTTGCATCCTTCCTGTCCCACGTTCCTGAGACCTGCTGTACCACAAGATCCGAGTCTCCGTAGCACTTTATACGCTTAATGCTCATCTCCTTTGCTACACGCAATCCATGCAACAAGGCCTCGTACTCGGCTACATTGTTAGAGCAATCAAAATGAATTTGCAAAACGTAACGCAACTTCTCTCCTTTTGGCGATGTGAGCACAACGCCGGCTCCCGATCCTTCATACTGCTTGGAACCATCGAAATGCATAACCCAAGATTCTGAACTTAGCACTAACGAGGGCACGCTTTTCTGAGTCCAATCATTGACAAAATCAACCAGCGACTGAGACTTGATCGCAGATCGGGGCTCATAATTGATGTTATAATCACCCATCTCGATGGCCCACTTGGCTACACTAACTGTAGCATCTGAATTTCTTATGATATCTGCCATGGGTATGGAACTTACCACCGTTATGGGGTGTTCTTGAAAATACGGCTTCAATTTCCGACTAGCCATGAATACCCCAAACACTAGCTTCTGCCAATGTGGATACCGCTGCTTCACCTCTGATAAGACCTCGCTCACGTAATAAACCGGCTGTTGCACCGGGTAATCCTTTCCATCCTCTTTACGCTCAACCATGACTACTGCACTAACTGCTCGAGGCCCGGCCTGCAACATACAGCAACCTGGGCTCTTTGGGACCCGGCGCTGCCAAAACCGGGGCTTCAGATAGCAGCTTCTTCAGAGCTTCAAACGCCTCATCCGCCTCTTGATCCCATACGAAATTGTCTGTTTTCTTCAATAGTCGGTATAGGGGTATTGCCTTTTCTCCGAGCCGAGATATGAACTGGCTCAGCGCTGCTACGCATCCTGTAAGTTTCTGAACATGTTTCAATTCCTCTGGCTTTTTTAGGCTCTGAATAGCTTTGATCTTCTCCAGGTTAGCCTTGATCCCTCGCCCAGAAATGATGAAACCAAGTAGTTTCCCCGCAGGAACTCCGAACACACATTTTGTTGGGTTGAGCATTATTTTGTATCTCCTCGGGTTCTTGAAGGTCTCTTTTAGGTCATCAATGAACGTTTCTGTGTTCCTTGTTTTGATCACCACTTCATCGACATAAGCATGGACATTGCGCCCAATCTGATCCTCAAAGCACTTCTGAATGCACCGTTGGTATGGTGCGCCGGCATTTTTTTAATCCAAAGGTCATGGTTTTGTAACAAAAAGCTCCAAAGGGGGTTATGAACGACGTCTTCTTCCAATCCTCCTCTTTGAGCTTTATCTGATGATACCCGGAATAGGCATCCAGAAAGCATAACAAGTCACTTCCCGCCACCGCATCTATGATCTGGTCTATCCTTGGAAGGGCAAACGGATCTTTTGGACAATGCTGGTTGAGACTCGTGTAATCTATGCACATTCTCCACTCGTTATTCTTTTTCAACACTAAGACCGGGTTAGCCAACCACTTGGGGTGGAAAACCTCCATGATAAAGTCGGCTGCTAAGAGCCGAGCTACCTCTGCTCCTATAGCTTTTCTTCTTTCTTCATTCATTTTCCTCAGGCCCTGCTTCACTGGCCGGGACTTGGGGTCAACATGTAAGCTGTGCTCAGCGAGTTCAGTCGGGATACCCGGCATGTCGCTAGGCGTCCATGCAAAAACATCCCGATTCTCACGGATAAACTCGATGAGCGCGCCTTCCTCCTTGTTATCCAGGTTGGACCCTATGGCGAACTGCTTGGAAGAGTCACCCTCAATGAAAGCCACCATCTTTGTGTCTTGGGATGCTTTAAACTTAGCTCTATCATCATCAGTATTTGGTTTTTTCAAAGCTGTTCGATCTTCCGGGTCTACCTGAGACCTCTAATACCTGAGCTCTTCCTTTGCATAGGCTTGTTCTGCGAGGGCCGCATCTCCCTCATCGCACTCTTCTGCCACAGCCCTACTCCCATGAATAGTGATAGTCCGTTTAGGGCCCAGAATTTTCAACTGTAGGTAAACGTAACACGGTCTTGCCATGAACTTGGCGTAAGCCGGCCTTCCAAACAGTGCGTGATACGGACTGCACAATTTCACCACCTCGAATGTGAGCCACTCTACTCTGTAATTATCCTTGGATTCTCCAAAAGCAACCTCCAGTGATATCTTTCCCTCAGGGCAGGCTGAATGTCCTGGTACAATTCCGTGAAAAACTGTAGAGCTTTTCTACAGCTGAGACTCTTTGAGCCCCATACGTAAAAAGGTCTCCTAATATAGGATATTGATACTGCTCCCACCATCCATCAGAACCTTCTTTAACTCATAGACATTGATCTGCGGCACTACTACCAAAGCTAGCAAACCCGGATGTTCTATTGCTTCCGGGTGATCCCTTCTACTCCATGTTACTTCCTGATCTGACCATCTCAGGTATCTTGGAACACCCGAAGAAACCGAGTTTACAGCTCTTTTGAGTATCTTCCTTTCCCTCTTGGTGGTCCCAGTGGTTTGAACATGATACTGTCCTAGCTGCTTTGGGTTACTCTGAAAACCCCCTGCACCACCCTAGTTATTACCCGCGCTACCAGCTCATGCATTGCGTGCGGGGGGGGGGGGGGAGGGGGGCCGTTGCCTGGTTTCCACCCAGACCCGGCCCTCCTCCCGGCCTACACCTTGCTGCGCCTTCTGTATTTCCTCATTTTTCACCTTTGTAGATCCACGCATTGCTCCAATGAATGGTTAGCCGGCCTGCCATTCCTACCATGGCACGCGCAAGGCATCTTGAAGGCTTCTATGTGGTTAGACGGCCGCGGTGGCACTTGATAATTACTTCCTCCGTTGAAGTTTCCTCCATTGAAGTTTCCGTCCGCTCTGGGCCTTGCAAACCCGGCCTCAGTATTGACGACTAACTCGGAGCCCCCCTCATACGGACGTTTGTGCTGGTTGTTTCCATTGCCACCATTGTTACCTCCATTGTTATTCGGTTCAGCCCCGTTACCGGTTCTTCCATTGCTGCTCACATTAGCTTTTCCCTTCTTATCCTCAATATCTTCTTCTGTGGTGTCGATGGAGGCATGCTTGTTGCACGCGTCTATCAACTCCCCCATAGTAATTTCTGAAACATGCCTGCTGGATTTCATGCGTACCAATTTTTGCACCAAGGGCGTATATCTGCATGTTTTCGCCATAGCTTGTATCGCATCCTTTGGCTGGATATCGGTGGAAGAGTGGAGTATCTCCATGACTCGGCGCACCCAGCTGCGTGCCGACTCTCCCTTTCTCTGCACACACCGATCCAAGTCGTCAATCGTGTATAATTTCCTGCAAGTTCCAGGAAAATGCTTGACGAAAGCCGACTTAAGCTCACTCCACGAATTGATAGACCTCTCAGGCAGGTTATTGAACCATAGTTTAGCTGCTCCTTCAGACATCATGAGATACATAAATTTGGCTTGGAGCTTTTCTGAAGCGTTGCGAATAGACATGGCCATCTCATAGCTGCTTAACCAAGTCTCAGGATCTATGGTCGGCTCATAGTTGACAACTTTACCAGGCTCTTTGAACTTGTATGGGTAAGGCTCGGCCCTGATAGCGTCTGATAAGCATTTGGGTCCAGGCTAAGTTTGTCGACACCGGCCTTATTCTTGAAAGTGTGAAGCCTCGGCTGCTGCGGCGGGAGGCGCGCCAACTCCTGGACCTCGCGCTACAGACCCGGCCACACGCCTTGCCCGAGAACTATCCACGATAGCCTGTGCCGCTGAGACCGCAGGAGTTGCTGGTCTAAGTGGAGGAGGCGGCATTTGCTGCTGCTCTACCCTTCGTCGTGCTGAATTCGACTGAATGTTCCTCGTATTACCTTCCTGCCGACTGATATACGACGTCCCGTGCATGCCGCTCCTGTTGTCCGGGTAATTTGCTTGCTGAGCCACCACGGTGCGTAACATCTCTATAGCCCGCCGGGTTTCTATTGCTTGAGGCGACTCTCCCAGTGGAATACGGTCGAGTGGTAAAGTTGCGGCGTACACGTTGTCCATAGGGTTATTGAAGTGACCCGACGGGGTGTGAAATCGTGATGGTGGTGGTTGCACAACATTGCCCCCGGCCGCCCCAGCGGGTAGCGCAGGTGACCCGACTGGCATGTTAATCGGTTGTCCCCCGAGCGCTGCTCCTGCGTACCCAGTTCCTTGATTCACGATCGGGATTTGCTGGTCTTGAGGCGTAATGAATAACGCGGCCGGTTGTAGGGCTCCGCCTGTCGCAGGCAGTGTCGTCTGATGCCTCTGATTATATGCTCTAGTCGTTTGTGCCTGTACGCGATCCTCTAACTCATCCAACTGACGTTGACGCACGGTCATCCGTAGTTTCTCGGCTTCTACATCTCTCCTCTGTTGTTCCAATGCTCGACGGGCCACATCCAAGTCTCTGGCCCGGGCCGCCGCGTTCTCCGGGGTTATCACCGTTGCTAACACTGTGGGATCCAAGATCAAGTTGTTGCTGAACAGAGCCGGATTTGGTGGGTGTGACGTTCCCGCACCAGCTGTTCTGTTCGTCCTAAATCCAAACATGTTCCTGTTATGAGCAGTTTCCCCTGTTTCGCTGGTGACGGACGTCTGCTCACCATCGACCCGGGCTCCAGCCGGGTTTCCATTGATCGGAGTCTGTTGTTGCTGATTCCTCTCAATGAAATTTTCCATGTTGCACTAAGTTACTTACGGATGTATTTGGGCCAGCGCTTGCGCCGCACCAGCCGCGGCTACTGACACATCACCCTGATTCAGATTTATCGCAGGGGCTGTGTAGACCGCAACTCGGCGCGCAATGCCTGGTGAAGATTCATATTCTTCTTCCTCGCAGCTATCTTCTTCATACCGATCTTCGAGCCGGTGCAGGATAGATTCGGTGTCATCATCTCCAGTAACCCGGCCACGCGGGGTCCATGCCGGCTCCTCCGGTTGTTTCCTCTTCGTGGTGGGTGCTCTCTCCAGTTCTGCCGTGCCTACCGACTCTTTCCCATGCGATTGAACACAGGTGGCGGCCCCTGACACAGAATCATATTCATTATTGTCAAAAATTGAACCAGATGTACGTACCATACCCACGAAGACGTTAACCCGGCCGATCATGACGACAGATCCGGTTTCCAGCTGGTCCGACTCTGGCCCCCAGCCAAAATCGTCGACGATCTTCTCTCCTTCGGGGTTGGTGATGATCTCGCCGATAACGAGGTTCTTCATGCTTTCCAGAGCTTCTCCCGTAATATAAACACCTTTGTACGTAGGCCCCACGGTGGGCGCCAACTGTCGTGGGAAAGTCACGGCAGATGTTACCGGAGGTAACTTAGGTTGGGGTAAATCGACTCTGGTGTTTGGGAGAGGGTTTAGCTCAGATCGGACACAAGATTTATCCTGATTCAGCCTCTCCATTGGAGATGATTGCTTACTTCCAGCTAGGATCATATTGATTGGCGATCTAGAGGCTCGGGCTGCAATGTCGCCGAGACTCCAATCTAGGATTACAAGTACTTGCTGTCGTATAACTAGAATAACTCGAAATCCCCTTTCTACGCCATAAGGGCCGGTTTATATAACACCCGGTTTCCTGGTTTTCCTTACAAGATACATCTAGAGCCCTACTCGGGATCTACACGTAACCGTAAATTACTCTCCGTGACCTCCAAGTCTTGGACTCCATGGTTTGCACCGCCTTTCGGGCCTTCTAGAGCCTCCCTTTCCCTGAGCCGGATTACCAGCGCAACCTCTAGCTCATCAGTGATATCCGGCCCATCATCTCATTGCGAGGTCTTCACCCAAACTTCCTCCAGCCGAGTCTTTATCCCTCTGTATGGGCCTGCCGGGTTATTATCCCCCCAACAGGCCTCCTAATAAGGAGGGGAGGCCCTAGCCTCCAGATGACACCACACATCCTCCCTGATTGTCGCAAGGCTACTAGATGAGGCACATCCACCTCTATTTAAATTTGTCTTAAATAGATATTTATGAAGTTTCTTAACCCAATTATGTTAGAAATAAATGAATCAATTGTTTGCTTATAGTGGAATTTGAAAAATAAAATTGATATTGAAAAGTTTCAAGATTTTTTATGTCAAAATATTGTCTTGTGATCAAAGTGGGATTGCTTTACGCATGTATTGCACTATTGTTGCACTCTATGGGAGGCTGGCAACTCCGCTAGTCTAAGAATGATCTACTTGAGAGAAATCTCATATTTCAGCCATGAGTTGGTTAAACATCTGTAACAACAATTTTATGATGGGTCAAATTTCAGCTTTTTAATAGTTATGTTTCTAAACAAAGTTGGACACTCCTCTAACTATTGAACGATCAAAACTAGAGGGAGACCTTGAATATCAGTCATGAGTGGGAACTCAATTGTAGCATCGACCTTGCTGCATTGGGTACTCCGACCTAGCTATACAATTCTGACTTACATATACCACTCTATTTGGCATAATCTCGTTTACACTTGATAGTCATGAGTCCAACAACTCTATGTTTTCACTTGATAGTCTTGATTGATAGCATAAGTGGGTAGCATTGAAAATCTTTATTTATTTGTGGTTGACAACTATATGTGTTCAACTTCAGCTCTCTACACACAAAAAGAATTAACAATAAAGTGCAAATAGGAGGATCACAAGTTTGTTCTCTTGAACAAATAGCAGGTTAAGAGGCTTGGACAATAATTATTTTTTCACCATGCAAAAATCTAGATGGCCATTTGAGTGTGGACCTCGTCCATAGGAGTTCAACGAGTCAAAGATCACCCAAAACAAAGTTCGTATGAGAAAATGATGTCTAGAATACTGAATCGACGGGGATTTTAACGACCACAGGTACGGTGGCACACGGCGTACCAGCGGCCAGCGGCCATACCTTACCCGGAGGGTGACGGAAATTAGGCAAACTTCCGTCACAGGTTTCGACCCCGTTTGATCCCCAATCTTCGTAAAGTCATAGTAGAAATAATAGCTAGCATAGTAAAAAATCTCCCCATTTGGAACTTTCCTCTTATTAGTAACAATATCTTTCATATACTTGGAACAAGGAGCTAACTTGATAGCATCTATCAGAGTGATTTGCAAAAAGAGTGGCTTCATCAACTCATAAAACTAGATAATACCCCGCACGTTGCTGCGGCAATTTCTGAAAATAATATCATTAGAATTAAATAAATACATATGAAAGTTCACCTAAGGAAACAATAAGTATCATAATTGGGTGGACAGGAAGTTTGTCCCTGAGGTAAGCCTGACAAAACTATGAAAATAATATTTTTACCATGACAAATAAGAAAAAAAAATGAATTCAACTTGGCCGCTAAGCGCCACGTGCATGCAAAACTTGATCATTTGAAGTTCGAGTTCATTTACTACATGCACTATATATGCTCTAACAGCTGGACATCTAGTATGCTTCCATGCAGACCAACACTGGCAATCTAAAAACGATAATCAAAACTTATTTAGAAATTATCCATGCAAAAAAAGAAAAGGATTTTTTATATTTGAATAAAAATTACAGAAATGATCCAAATATTACAAAAAGTTACTACCGTAATACCAATCACAGAATAATTATGTTCCTTTTCGAAAGCCTGGCAGAAGAGCAAACCACTCGCTTGAAATCATTATACCAAGAAGTAACCATTATCTACCTGGTGTCACTGTCGAGGTCCAAAAGGTGCATTTAAGCTCCCATAGATTTCAGGAATCTTTAGAAGAAAATTCTATCTGAAATCATTTTCCTGGAAAGATCATGATCTTATTTTATTTTAACTGTCCTGTAAAAGAGTTCAACTTTCTCTTAATCTAGACTGATAAGAAATTTAAGCCGGACAATGCAAAAGTGTAGGTTTGACATACCAAGAAAAAGTAAGTTGTGCCTGGATTTTAAGTGTAGAAAAAATTATCACCAAAAAGAACAAACATATCACACTACCAACATTTACAGAACTATTCACAACCATTGTCTTGACAATAGAATATTAAACAAAAATACCTGCTAGTTGCATTGGTCTGTTTCTGTCTCACACTCACCCTTTATTTATTCCCCGTGGAGCTTTGTGCTTTTTTCCTTACTACAACAAAGGATCCATAGAAGACCGGAAGAGAAGAATGCCACACTAAAACTCAAATTGTGATCTTGTCTTCACATGGATCTGATTACGTGAAGGCTGATTTCAGACTATTTTCATTGGCTTCCGATATTATCAAACTGGTATTATGTTGAGGAAAAGCATGCTTGCTTACATTGCTTGTCAAATAAGTTCATCGAACGATGGTATACAGAAGCTTCGTGTAGAAAGCGTGACTTGCAAAAAAGCAAACCAATCGAATTTGCATAGCCGGTTGATGGCGATCTAACCTGCAGGCAACGAAACCAAAGTTAGTCAAACGCACGGAAAATTCCGCATGTATGAAGAAAAACGAAGAAGCCCAATCCTTTTTGATAGTCCTGTACATAGTCGAATCAAGATTAGAAGGTCTATTTTGTATGTGAAAGATCAGGGATTAAGGCTTTAAGCTGGCCACCGACGTGCTTGCCCTTGCAAACTGGTCGGACCTCATAGGTACAGAGCTTATTGACTCCGGAGTGGGTGTTTGGACGGAGGTAGAAGGTCAACGTTGCGTGCTGGTGTAGGAGTTTAGGGTAGTGGTAAAATAACAAATAAGATGGTTGAAGAAGGATGTGTTTCTGATTCTCGTGGAGATTATGGGGAGAGGAAGCGGCTGAATCTTCACGGGATTTAGGGCTCTTTGATTCATAGGAATGACATAGGAATTTTGTAGGATTAAATCATATAGGAATTTTTCCTATATTGCTTGTTTGATTCAAAGGATCATATCCTATAGGAAATATTCCCATAGGAATGTTGTAGTACAAATCCTATAGGAAAGAACATGAGGTCCAACCTCATGGAAAAATTCCTTCACACAATCAAAGGAAAATGCTCTTCTCATAGGAATCATTTGGCCATACCATACCAATCCTACAAGTTTCCTATTCCTACACTTTTCCTATCCTATGAATCAAAGGAGCCCTTATTGGGAAGAAGAAACGGAAGCATTCAATGGATGCAGTGAAGGGCAATTTTATTTTCCTACAGAGGTCCACAGGAGACGAAAAGTGACCATGGCGAGATCTCGTGGTGTCGCTGGAGGAGACGAAAAGTGACCAGGTTTCCGTGAGAATGAAGGAAGATGGAGGAGTTGGCTACGTGTGGACTTGTGGGCAATCGGACCAAACAGATGAAGAAATGGGATGCATGGTGCGGAACCAAACAGAATAAAGCGTATTACTTCTGCTAAAAAAAATAAAAATAAAGCGGATGACGTGGACCAATAAATCTTATACTCCGTATTTACTAATTGGAGGCACCGTAAAAGACTCCACATCAATCAATCCCTAGAAAATTTCTAGCGAACCATAACGTCAACCGTCAAATATTTGTTGCGCGAGATTTTACACCTTCGATTTGTTAGGATTAGTTCTAACCATCCATTAGTTGTATGATTAGCAACTAAACCTAGGTTAGGTGTGTCCACCGCCTCTTTGTCTGTACGGACGTCTGTGTCCGTACAGGCGCCTATTCCCTATGTCGGTTCCTCAAAAAGGCACCTATTCATCTTGTATATATACTCAATCCATCAATAAAGAGAACAGAGGTTTTAGATCTTTTCGTTGCATATCGTTTTACTCTAACACGTTATCAGCACGCTCGCCGTTGAGCGAGTTGATCGATTCTGGCGGTCGCCAGAACGAGGGAATCGATAGATAAAGGTAAGAAAAAAAGTATCCCCTGCATTAGGACGCCTTTGTCATGGCCGTTTCGGTCGCCACGGCGTCTCAGAAAAAGGGAACGACGAAGAAGACAGGTGCGCGCCGCTGCAGCATCCGACCCAAGCGGTTGTAGAGGCCGATGGCGGCGCGCCGCTCCCGACGCTGCCGACGGTGGCGGGCGTCCTGGCCGCACATCAAGTGCAAAACCGCGACGACGACGTGCTCGTCTTCGTGTCTGCGCCGACCGCTGTCGAGCAACTGCTCCGGCCGCGCTGGCTCATGGAGTCCAGCGGCGCGCGGGCTCGCGGACGACGTCGCGCCGGGAGCCCTGTACCCTGGAGAATCCTCAGACGAGGACGGACGAGCGCGGCGACAACGCCTCCCTACCGGTGAACGCCGCTGCGGCTGTGCGCTTCCTATGGCAGCGGCAGGCCATTGTTTCTAGATCGGAAAAGTAGCGATGGGGAATTTCTTTTCCTCTCTCGCTCTCTCTCATCCGTTCGGGGGTGTACCAGACAAAAAGTAAGGCACCGGTCTAGAAACGTCCCCGCGTGCGCGGTGCGCCCATGTGCATGCATCAAGGAAACAAGCTCCAGCAGGACGTGTGCATGCGATAAAAACAATGCTCACCAGTACTAGTAGTACTCCGTACTAGTTTGGTTTATCAGCCACTAACGTGATAACAGTGGTTCTATCAGTTTTAAGTCAGTTCTTAGACCTGTTAATTTAGTACATCTATTTTAGTACTGATTTCTGTTGAATACCGATGTATTCTAGATTCGATCCTAAGTTGGTGTAATATATTTCCACGTTTGTCACGTGTCGAGATTAATTACGTCTAATATTTGCAATGAGATTTTTAAATTACTTACAAACATTAGTGCAAAATTCAAAGTGACTTTTTCAAATTGATGTTTTGGGATCATGAGGTGGTGTGTAGATTTATCTACACCTACTGTTTAAGCCTACATGTTGTCGTTTATGACATTATGATTGCCAATGTGCTCTTCCGAACATTTAATTAAGTTATGACATAAGGCATTCGAAACGTGAGTATTACTCCGCTAATGCTGCTAGATCTACTCCAAAAATTATTTTGGTGATTATCTACAATGTGTCATGCTTAACAATTTGAGGTCCACGCTAGTGAGTTCAAGCACATTTCTTGAAATTTCATTTATTTTGCATAGTTCATTACGACATAACCATGATGGATTTTAATTTACCAAACGTAAATTATTATTCTCTGGTTTACCCGTTTAGTTAGCTGGTGGCTGGAAAAAAAGTTTGATGTACTCGACCTCAATGGCCACAACTACCCTACTTGGGCCATGGACATCAAGATCGCCCGTGCGTCCAGTGGTATAGTGCGCTAAATCCAGAATCCGGAAGACCCCCTTACCGCTGGAGTTGCACCGCTGAGAGATGATCATAAATATACTGCCTTGTACATCATAAGGCATCATATTCACGCAGATCTTAAGTCCGAGCACTTGGAGGAGGAATCCACATCTACTTTGTTTTAAGCCCTCAAGACGAGGTATGAACAACAGAAGGCAGTTGTCCTGCCAGAAGCACTCCATGATTGGACACACCTTCGACTCCAGGATTTTAAATCTGTCGGGAAGTACAATCACGAGGTTCATAAAATCAGTTCTAAACTGCGCTTTTGTGGGAAGGAACCTACTGATGCGGAGAAAATAGAGAAAACTATGTCTACTATGCCCCCATCTGACAGGATTCTCCAGCAGCAGTACCGTGCTCACGACTACCAAATCTATTCCGATCTTATCCATATTTTACTTCAGGCGGAAAACATGATGAGCTACTCACTAAGAATGGCTCTCAGCGTCTTGTTGGTTCCCAACCTGTCGTGGTGGCGTCACGGCAGATGCCATGGGATGGCTAAAGATGTGGGGACGATGGACGCTGGAGGTGTCCGGGGAGGGATCACGCGACGAGTAGCCGCGTGAGGTAAGATCCACACAACACAAACAACACGATGTACCCAGGTTCAGGGCCCTCGTGAGGAGGTAAAACCCCTACTCCTGCCTTTCTCTCTGTATTACGGTGTCTCTCCGAGTAGATACAGTACAAATAGTAACGCTACCGAGTAGCCCCTTGCCCCTCTCCGAGTAGAGCTAGGTCAAGGACTTAGGGTTTCTAGGGTTTCCAGTGAGAGCGTTCGTGAGTATCTGAGCCTCTGTGAGTATGCCTCGCGCAGGAGGCGGCGGGGCACCTTATATACATGGTGCCCTAGCCGGATACGTCCAAATCCTAGACAAGTGTCGACATAGTGTCCACACTGTCCTTCCTCCGAGTACCCGCTGACAGCTTTGGTCGTTGGTCTTGGCTGCTTCTGTAAAGTCGTTGGGCAAAACTAGGGGACAGACTGGTATCACTGTACCTAGTCACAGAGTAGGTCCCCCTTATCCTGCCACCGACTGCTTCCATGCTGTCACTGTCAGACAGACCGTCCCCACGTGAACAGTAGTTCGAATGCTGCCAAGTACGGACCCAGGATACGCGGGATCCTGTGTCAGAACGGCTCCTTTGACTTCCTGCCCGAGTAGTTTCCCGCCAAATGTTCCCGCCAGTTGTACTCGGGCCAAACCTTCTACTCGACATGGTAGAAACTGATTGATATCTCCTTCTGGCCATCTTGAGGTGAGACCGGGTAGCAGTCGACCGGGTAGCGAGTACCCGGTAGTCGGCTACTCGGCCAAACCTCTCTTCCGTACGCGGCCTTTACCACCTGTCTTTACCCTACTCGGGGGTAACCCCCCGACAGCAGTCCCCGAAGCTGGTTGAGTCTTGCGAACTTGTTCACTAGGCTCTGCCAGCTTAAAACCAGCCTTTGCATCTCAGCCATCGAACCTCAAGATGCCGAGTAGGTCTTCCGAGTAGCTATCCGGAAAGTATCTTGAGTCTCCTCTTTCCGAGTATCACTTGCTTTCTACTCTGTATCCGAGTAAAAAGACTTAGCGAAATTTTGCAAACTGAGCCTCTGCAGCGCAGAGCAACATCCAGCCCTTCACGCAGGCACTGCCTACGTGTCAAGCATCCACGACCTAGTCGTTTGGTTGCCCAGGACACGACGCCACGTGTCCAGTTTTCACGCCGTGGGCCCACCGGCCGTCATGTCCCATCACGCGCAATTACTGGCCACGATCTGAAGGTGGGATCAAATGCGGCCGTTACGCGCGCAGCCCGCGCTTGTGTGCGTTTCTATCCGGCCACAGGACCCACCACACGCCACAGCCGATCCCACTACCGTGGTGGTAACGGTAATCTCGCCGAGGAGGTATAAATACCCCCGCGGTAACTTTCTTTTCCCCTTCCCTGCTCATTTCCTCTTCTTCCTCCCGTTCTTCTCCGCCACCGAGCGCTCCGCCGCCGCGCTAGCCTCTGCGCCGCCGCGGACTCGCTCCACCACCAACCCCGTTTGATTTCCGATTCTTCCACTCGCAACCATGGCCAAGTCCTGCTGGGCCGGTTCCTCCATCACCCAAGCCAACCTCGCCTGGCTCGTGAACGAGAGAAGGGTTCCCCCCGGCGTGGAGTGCCGGGCACCCGACGACGAGGTCGTGCCCAAGCCCAGGGACGGAGAGCGCGTGGTGTTCATGTCCCACTTCGAGCGCGGGTTCGGGCTGCCAGCATCGGACTTCATGCGTAAGTTCCTGAATCACTTCGGGCTGCAGATGCACCATCTGCCGCCCAATGCAGTCGTTTTCCTCGCATACCACGCCGTGGTGTGCGAGGCTTTTCTCGGCATCAGGCCCACCGTGGAGACGTGGCTCCACTACTTCCATCTTCGCCAACAATCCGTCGGGAAGAAGGACAGCGCGGGCGTTCCTCGCGCCACCGACGTCGGCTGCGCCATGATGGTGCAGCGGAACGGGACGAACCACCCCCGCATCCAGGGGCTGGATTCCTGCCGAATGTGGCAGCAAACGTTCTTCTACGTGAGGAACGTTGCCGCCGCTGATGGAGCCCCCGTCGACGATCGGATCAACCTGCCCCCTTGGAGCAAGCGTGCTCCACTCGGGTCGAATTGGAAGGAGAAGCCCGTCAACGACGAGAACGCCACCGAGATAGAGACGCAACTCGCCTGGCTGAAGACGCATGGCCTCAGGAATGACGATCCAGTAGCGTGCTGGATCAAACGCCGGGTGCTCCCTCTGCAGGAGCGATGCCACCTCATGTGTTACATGGGAGGGCCTCGCGATTGCACCAGGACCACCACCGTCGAGATCGACGACGCTGACGTTCCCCGGCTTGCCAGGAACATCCTGAAGACCAGCCTCAACGAGAAGTGGCGGTACGGGTTCCTCCCGTTCAGCCGTAGGACTCCAATCTTACGGGTACGTCTCCCTTACTCTGTTTTCGTCTCTGCCTTCCGAGTAGATAGCTTCTCTTTTCGCCTTGACTAGCAATCGCCTCGTGCCCCGAGTAGGACACTTAGCGAAATCGCCTTAGGCTTAGTGTGCTTTGTGCCTGCACGCCTCGTCGAGTAGGAAATTTAGAAAAAAGCCTAGGCTTAGTGTGCTTCGTGGGTGCACGCCTACCCGAGTAGAGTTCTTTTCTGGTACTCGGCTAACTTGTGATCCTTCTCTGCCTTTCAGACTCTTACTCGCCAGCTCACTGAAAGCAGCGAGGTCTTCGAGGACAACTGGTCCAAGGATCGCGAGGAGGATGATGTACCCCCCTCTGATGACGCTGAGCAGAGCAGCCCCGTTCCCGAGAAGCGCGACGTCCTTAACACTTGGGCGGACGACGGCTCTGACGGTAATAGCATCCTCATCTTGCTTGTTTCCGGGAAGCATCAACTCCTTGTATTGCTATTTCTGATTCACTTCTTCTTTCCTTTGAATTTCTCAGATGAGGCCGCTGCGGAGAAGGACGACGAGGATGAGGACGAGAACGAGGGCGATGCGCCCCTTGTCGTCAGGCCTCTGTCGGTTGCCCCTCCCGAAACTCGCAAACGGACAGGCGGCGAAGCACGAGCGCCCCCTGCCAAGAAGAAGAAGAAGCCCGCCGAGGAGGGAGAGACCCCCGAGAAGAAGAAACCCACCAAGCTCACCACGAAGAGAAAGAGGAAACAGCTCTCTTCCACTACCGCGTAAGCTTCCTTCCCGGTCGTCTTTCTTCTCGCGCAGTACCACTTTCCCCATTTTCTTCCAATCCTTAATTCCTTTCTTCTCTGCAGTCCTGCCATGGATGCGAACGCAGCCCTCGCATCCGACCCAGCCCGGAAGAAACCAGTACCTCTGGTCAACCTGGACGATGACGATGAGGACCGCGACGCCAATGTTGCTGCTGCCAACCCAGCACAAGGAGCAGCGTCTGAACCAGCATCACATGACGCCGCCGTCCACGACGAGAGACCCCCTTCTCCTCCGGCTAGCAACGCCGAGGAGAATCAAGAACAAGAAAAGCAAGACGCCGCCGCCCTTGAGCGGCCAGAGGCAGAGCAGCCCACCACCGAGGCTGCCGCACAAGAGAATGTTGCTGCCGAGCAGCTGGTGACAGATGACCCCGCCGCGGACGCTACCGTAGCAGATGTCTACCCACTGCCAGGCGGTGGATCTGCGGCGCCACCAACTGCGCAAGGCCCTACGCCACCAACTGCGCAAGGCCCTACACCACCAACCTCTTCCTCGTCTCCACAGAGCAAGGACACATTCAGCTCTCCTGGGCGGGCAGCCAAGCAACAGGCCCTTGATGCTCTGAGGGATTACTGCTCCAAGAAGGGTCTATCCGAGAAGGAGACTGCCGATAAGGTGGCTGTCGAGGAGGCCAAGGCCAAGGAGGAAGCCGCCGAGAAGGCCAAAGCCGAGAAAGAAACTGCTGAGAGAGCCAAGGCCGAGCAGAAGAAGGCCAGGGCTGAACAGAAGAAAGCCGAGAAGCGAGCTGCCGAGGAAGCAGTCGCCGAGAAGGCAAAGGCCAAGACTGAGGGGAAGAAACCCGAGGATCCCGAGAAGAAGAAGATCGAGAAGGAGCAGACGAAGAAAAGGGCCAGAGAGCAAGGCGCATCCGCAGGCGGAGCACTCGCGATCCGCGACTCCGGCCCGATTCCTGCTGCACTCTCTGCGGGCGCTCGCGCTGCTGGCCAGCCTTGCTACCCGGAATATATGATTGAGGTTAGCCACCAACATAGCATCGGCTTCCCTCCCCAAGATAAAGCTGTAGCTATTCAGAAGGGGAGGAAAGCAGTAGCCAGGAATACTCCTCCCTTCGATCCAGCCCAGAATAAACCCGTCAACATTGCTTCTCGGGGACCCCAAGACAAGCCAATAACCTCCAAGGGTCTTGAGCAGGTACTGGACACTGTCGGCTACATCAGCGCCAAGTGGGACAGCGGGGTTCTCGGAGAGGATAAGTGGCATGGCTTGACCCTTGGCTCCGTCGACCACTACCGCGTGGAGTGGAACAAGATCGACCTGGGACACCAGCCCATGTCCGTCTCCACCGACACCGCCACCCTCGCAGCCAAGATGTTCTTGCACCGCAAGAACGCCGAGGATATCGAACAGAGCTACGCAGTAAGTCTTTTTGCCTTTTCCGAGTTGAATTTTCTTCTCTTCTACTCGCCTTCCTTCTTTCTCACCATCACTCCCAGTCCCCGAGATTTGGGTCGAGTAGGTGGACACTCTCCGAGTAGCCTCCTACTCGGGCCGAATCTTCTCTGCTTTGCCTAACTCATTTTCTTCTCGGTTTTCAGGATAGCGTTCTCAAGCGGACCAACTTGTACCGCATCCTTCTCTGGAACCACTCCATCGCCAGGAGACGCATCACCGCACTGGAGAAAGAGAAGGCAGATGCCGAGGCCGCAAGCAAAAACGCCAATGAGAGCAGCCAGCAGCTAGCTGAAGTGCAGGGTAGGCCTTTTAGCTACGCGGTTTCTGCGTTTTATTTTTACGCCCGCTCCTGCTTTCTTTGGCACTAACCTTCCCTTCTCTGCAGCTAACCTGAAGGCCCTAGTCGACGAGCACGAGAAGTGCCGTGCTTTTGTGGCAGACTCCGAGGCCACCATAAAGAGACTTGAAGGTGAGCTTGTTGTTTACTTGGTTCTGTCTCGAATTTGTTTCTTCTCTGCATATCTGCTGACCTTATCTTATCTTTTCGCAGAAGATTATAAGTCATTTGCTGAGGCGCACCAAGATTGCGTCCAGCCAGCAGAGGTGGAGAAACAGCTGTCCGATCAGGCTATTACTCTGATTAAGGACCACACCACCGAGATGGAGAAGCTGCAGGTCCAGCTTCAGAACGCGCTCCAAGACGCCGTGAAGATTGGCGCCGAGAGGGACGCGGCCATCGCCGAGAAAGCCAAGGCCGAGACTACCTTTAAGGCCAAGGAGAGGGCCCTCGAGGCTGAGTGCGAGACTCTGAAGAAGACCAATGCTGATCTTTTCGCTCAGATGGACACCCTGCGCCAGGTTCAATCAAAGCAGATTAACAACGAGGAATCCTGGAGATCCAAGCTGCAGCAGCTGCGCCGCCAACTAATCGGTAAGTTCTTTTCTTCATTGCATCTTTTCTTCTCGGTTCTATTCCTTCTCGGCTTCCTCTTTTCTTTCTCGGTTTTTGATCTTGCCACTTGCTATTTCAGAGATTTGGCCTCGTCTTGAGTCTACCTCTGCGCCCTCGATAGCCAAGGCCCGAGCAGTTCGCCTCTCGCTGGGTGAGCCGATTGACACCAGGGCTGATATCGAGGACAGCTTGGTGGTGCTCAAAGGTTACTTCGAACAGCTGGCCGGCTGCGGGACTGATTTGATGCATGCGGGCATTGAGCTCCACCGGCTGTTCTGGCCCCATGATCCTGAGCCAAAAAGCATGCGGGCGCTCGCCCTCAAGCTGGAAGGCGTGAAGGCCGAGTTGAAGAAGTGGCGAGCCTCCGGAGCCCGTGCTGGTGCGGATGTGATGCTTCTCTGCATTGCGTCCTGGTATGAGAACCTGGACATGCAGCTCATCCGCGGGAAGCGCAATAACTCCAAGTGGGAGACTGATGCCGACAGCGTGGCCTTGCGCAAGCAGACTGCATATGATGTCGCAGAGTGCGCCGAGACGGAGGTCTACATCGATGGCGTCCCCGAACCCGACACCGAGTACGAGGACGACGAAGATGACGATGAGGAGGAACTTGGGGAGTACTTCGAATCTCCCAAGGGCAAAGCCGGGAAGGGCAAGGCCACCGTCGTCGCGAGTAGCGATGAAGACGAAGAGGCGCACATCGACAGCGAGCCACTCGACTTTGGCACCTCCTCAGGTGCTGCTCTCGACGACACGGTGCCTCCTCCTGGCCACGCTTCAGGCTCCTCCTCGGCTCCAGGACCCGTCTCGGTAGCCACGGCCACTTCCGAGCAGACGGCCACCCAGGAGGATGCCGAGATGGAGGAATCCACCGTCGTGCAGACGGGAGCGGATGCCACTCAAGCCGGCACCGAAGAAGCAGCTACCGCCACTGCTACTGAAGAAACTGCTGCCAAGGCCGCCGCCGAGGAAACAGCCGCCAAGGCCAGCGCCGAGAACATCTCCTCTGCAACTTGAAGCAACCTGCAATCTTTTCTTTCACTTGAACATTTTATCAGATCCCCGGGATGCCGGGAGCAGATGTAACAGACTACCTTTATCTTGCTTGCTACTCAGTTTTTATGCCCACTCGGTTTACGTTGACATTAATCAATTTGCACGACAATGGCTTAATGCCGAGTTGTGTTTCCATGCGAGTCCCCGAGTAGCTTTTCTTATTCACCCTGTCTTGTCATCTCTGCTCTACCTGCGACTTGTCGCTTGTTTGGTATTCGAGTCACAAGAATCAAAGAACAAGACTGCAAATACTTAGCCGCTAGAAAACAATCATGATAACGCAGCCCACCACCTAGCCGAGAAGACGAAAACAGGGAACAAAAAGTAACCGACAATCTACTCGGTTCCTGCACTCTTTCTTCCTTAGTGATTTTCGTGTGCTCATTGACCTTTTGCTTGTTCTCTTGCTTGCCATGAAGCCGGGTTTCGGACAGCAGCGGAGTCGAAGAGTTGGCATATAGGTTTAAACACAGTACTCAATGCACTTTTGAGTTCTGAAGTGAAGCAACCGAATAGACAAAAGAACAAGCCGAGTAAAAACACTTAGAGCAATTTTGGATGAGGGCAGTCCCCGAGAACAATTTTAGATTGCAGAGTAGAATTTCAACTCGGATGAAAGGGTACATACACATCTTTGCTTACGAATGAAAACGACGGAGTAGAGCTACATTCCAGGGACGCTTGGTTTCCTCTCCAGCTTTATCTGCCCTGTTCGCCTGTGATGGGCGCACATCTACAAGATAGTACGCGTCATTGTGCAGCGCTTTGCTGACAATGAAAGGCCCTTCCCATGGAGGAGACAACTTGTGCATCCCGGCTGTGCGCTGCACAAGCCTAAGGACCATGTCTCCTTCTCGGAAAACCCTTGGGTTCACCTTTCGGCTATGATAACGCCGCAGGTTTTGCTGGTAGATAGCCGAACGTGACAGAGTCAGCTCTCTTGCTTCTTCAAGCAGGTCAACGTCGTCTTCTCGAGCTTCTCTCGCCTCCACCTCAGTGTAGAGGGCTACTCGGGGGGAGTCATGCTCTAAGTCTATTGGCAACACAGCCTCAGCCCCGTATACCAAGAAGAATGGCGTGTAGCCGGTTGACCGGTTAGGGGTAGTCCTTAGACTCCACAACACCGCTGGCAACTCTTCTAGCCAACACCCGGGTGTTTTCAGCAATGGCTCAATCAGCCTTGGCTTGATGCCTGCCAGTACCATCCCATTTGCTCTCTCAACTTGCCCATTGGAGGCAGGGTGCGCGACTGACGCAACGTCTAGTCGGATATGCTTATCTCTGCAGAATCGCACCATTGCCCCCTCTGCAAAGTTGGTGCCGTTGTCGGTGATGATACTGTGCGGGTAGCCATATCTCATGATCACATCTTTCACAAACTTCACAGCTGTGACTCCATCGCACTTCCGAATAGGCTTCACCTCGATCCACTTGGTGAACTTGTCCACCATGACCAAGATATGTGTCATATTGCCCTTAGCCGGCTTGAAAGGGCCAACCATATCCAGGCACCAAACAGCAAAAGGCCATGTGATAGGAATTGTTTTCAACTCGGATGCTGGCATGTGAATCTTACTTGCGAACATCTGGCAGCCGGTGCACTTCCTCACAATGTCCTCAGCTTGCTGCAATGCAGTGAGCCAGTAGAAGCCATGCCGAAAAGCTTTCTTGACTAAAGCCCGAGAAGAGGCGTGATGCCCACATTCCCCTTGATGTATCTCCGCCAGGATTTCTTCTCCTTCCTCTGGGCTCACACAGCGTTGCAGCACCCCAGTGGCACTTCTCTTGTGCAGCACGTCTCGGACTAAGGCGTAGCCCTTGGATCTTCTCTGAATCTGCCTCGCAGTCACCTCATCTTTGGGTAACGTACCGTCCCTTAGAAAGGATAATATGGGCATTGCCCAATTCGGTGTCTCCCGCACGGGAAACACTGGTTCGTCCATTTCCATCGGGACAGGCTCTGGTGGTTGCACAGGAGGAGTAGGAGCGCTTCTCTGCAGCCCAGATCGATTGGCGAGAACTTCTTCAATGAATGCAACAGCTTCTGGGTTGAGGGCGGCAGTCCCCGAGTAAGGAATGGCAGTCCCCGGGTAAGGAATGGCAGTCCCCGGGTAAGGAATGGCAGTCCCCGGGTAGGGAGTGGCAGTCCCCGGGTACGGAGTGGCAGTCCCCGAGTAGGGAACGCCAGTCCCCGAGTAGGGAACGGCAGTCCCCGAGTATAGGACGGCAGTCCCCGGGTTCCCTGCAGCACTCTCCCAGTCAATCTCCATTGGGTCTGATTCTTCACTTGGCAGAGAGGGAACAAAGATAGATTCCGAGTTGGGGGAAGGCTTGATGGATGGCTTCCTCAAATGCTCCAAGGCAATCCCTGCCGGGATGGACTGCCGAGAAGATCCCAACTTGGACAGCTCATCTGCTGCTTCGTTTTCTGCTCGGTGAATGTGCTGGAACTCACAGCCTTCGAAAAACCCAGTCATTGACTGCACCAGGAAGCGATACGACGCCATGTTGGCATCCAAGGCATCCCAGGTACCTGAGACTTGCTGCACCACCAGATCGGAGTCGCCATAGCAGATAATGCGCTGCACACCAACCTCCTTTGCTACTCGCAAACCATGCACAACTGCTTCGTACTCGGCGACATTGTTGGATGCCTTGAAATGAATCTGCAACACATACTTGAGCTGATCCCGCTTGGGCGATGTAAGCACAACGCCAGCACCAAGGCCTTCTTTCACCTTTGAGCCATCAAAGTGCATCTTCCAGTAGTTTGAGACTGGAGCAGGAGGTTCATATTGCATCTCGGCCCAGTCGACAAGAAATTCTGCCAGCACCTGAGACTTGATTGCTTCTCTTCTCGTATACGCGGGAGCGTACGCGGCTAGCTCAATCGCCCACTTGGCTACTCTGCCACTCGCCTCCTTGTTACCCATGATGTCCGAGATGGGAGCTGAGCTCACAACAGTGATGGGATGCTCCTGGAAGTAATGTTTCAGCTTCCTGGCGCCCAGGTACACACCATATGTCATCTTCTGGTAATGCGGATAGTTTTGCTTGGAACTGGATAGCACTTCACTGAGATAGTAGACTGGGCGCTGCACACTCTTGCCTTCTTCTTCTCGCTCCACCACTATCACCACGCTGACTACTCGGTTAGTCGCGGCAATGTACAGCAGCATAGGCTCCTTGGGTAGCGGACTAGCCAAGACGGGAGCACTAGCCAGCATTGCTTTCAGCTCATTGAATGCCACATCCGCCTGCGGAGTCCAGATAAACTTGTCGCTTTTCTTCATCAGCTGGTACAGAGGTAGAGCCTTCTCGCCCATTCGGCCCAGGAAACGGCTCAGAGATGCCAAACAACCAGTGAACTTCTGCACATCTTTCAATGATCTCGGCAAAGACATGCTTTCAATAGCTTTTATCTTAGACGGATTGGCTTCAATGCCCCGACTAGAAACGAGAAAGCCGAGCAGCTTTCCAGCTGGTACACCAAAGGTGCACTTACTCGGATTCAGTTTCATTTTGTACCTGCGTAGGTTAGCAAAGGTTTCCTCCAAGTCGGCAAGCAGAGTATGTGTTTTATTCGTTTTGATGACAATGTCATCTACGTACACCTGCACATTCTTGCCGAGTTGGTCATGCAAGCATTTCTGCATGCATCTCTGATAGGTTGCACCCGCATTCCTCAGGCCAAAACACATGACACGATAGCAATAAGCCCCGTACGGGGTAATGAAAGCAGTCTTTATTTGATCAGCGGGGTTGAGTGCAATCTGGTGGAAACCAGAGTAGGCATCTATGAAAGACAACAGCTCACAGCCGGCAGTGGAATCGATCACCTGATCGATGCGAGGTAGCGGGAAAGGATCCTTGGGGCATGCCTTGTTCAAGTCGGTGTAGTCGACACACATGCGCCATGCGGTGGCAGCCTTGGGATCTTCCTTTTTCTTCTCGACCATGACCGGGTTGGCCAACCAGTCCGGGTGCAGCACCTCCATGATGAAGTTACTGATCAGCAGCTTGGTGATTTGATCACCGATGGCCTTCCTTCTCTCATCCCCGAAACGGCGTAAGGCCTGCTTCACGGGCTTGGCGTCAGGACGCACATGCAAAGAGTGCTCAACCAACTCCCTCGGGACCCCTGGTAGATCTTCATTGGTCCAGGCGAACACGTCCCGATTCTCACGGAGGAAGTGGATGAGCGCGCTTTCCTATTTCTCGGCCAACCCAGCACCAATGATGGCCACACGCTCCGGGAACTCGGGGTCAACCTGGACAGTCTTGGTCTCCTTGGCAGCTTGGAAAGCAGTACCATGCTGAGTACTCGGCACACCTTGTGAGCCAGCTTGTGCGGACTGAGCCATGGCCACCACCTCGTACATCTTCTTCTTCTCGGCAGCAATCACCATTGATTCCGCCAGCTGAGAGCTAGCAGAGGCACACTCCATGGACTTCTTGTAATCTCCCGAGATGGTGATGATGCCATTGGGCCCGGGAATCTTCATCTTCAGGTAAGCCACATGAGTGGAGGCCATGAACTTGCTCAGAGCAGGCCTGCCGAGTAGAGCATGATAGGGGCTCTGATGATCCACCACTTCAAACTGCAGGCGCTCAGTGCGGCAGTTCTCCCGAGTACCGAATAGCACATCAATCCACACTCGGCCAATCGGGTTGCAGGAGATCCCGGGCACGATGCCATGGAAAGTGGTCTTGCTAGGCAGCATCATGTTCTCGGCCAGGCCAAGCTTCTCAAGTGTGTCCTTGTACACAATGTTGATGCTGCTGCCGTTGTCGATCAGCACCTTGCTGAACCTCACGTTCTTCTCGGGGCCCAGGAAAGTGGGATCTAGTACCAAGGCATAGGTACCCGGATTGGGCATCACCTTGGGGTGATCTGCCCGAGTCCACCTGATCTCCTGGTCGCACCAGTACATGTAGTGGGGGACAGCAGGAATCACTGCATTGACCTCCATGGCCCGCCTGTGCTGAGACTGCTTGTCGACTGCCTCGGAAGTGAAGATCATATAGCTCTCATGGTGCTCTTGGTACTGGTTAGGGCCATTGCCCCCATTGTTGCCATTGTTGCCATTGTTGTTGCCCTGATAGTTGTTGTTGCCTCTGTTGTTGTTGTTGCGGTTGTAGTTGTTGTTGTTGTTATTGCGGTATCTCTCGTTGTTGAAGTTCTGGTTGGCTCCTAAAGCCACCTGGTTGACATTTTCTCTTCTCGGGTACACTGGCGGCCGAGCAGCAGGAGCGCGAGTAGGCTGAACAGTGGCATTCGCGGCTGGCAGAGGAGGTGGAGGAGGCAAGCCATCACTCTTGATCACATCCCACCATTCGCATTGCCGAGTAGTGTGGTTCGCAGGCCTTGAGGGGTGATGAGTGTGAAAGCTGCATGGGCCATCCTTCATGTCATCGAAGACAAACTTCTTCGGCTGCTCGGAGTTCCCGCTACTCGGCTGCGCAGTGCGGAACGGTTTCTTGTTGCCTTGGCCCTGGTTCTGGTTCTGCCCGTAGGCTCCAGCAGGTTTTTGCCTTTGGCCACCACCGCCTCCGACGTTCACTGCATTCACCTCCTCGGGATCATACCGAGTATCTACTCGGCGCTTGTTGCGGAACTCGTTGCGCTTGCTGCTGTTGAAGTTTCTTCTCGGCTCAGAGGAATCCATCAGTGGCTGAGTAGGATCACCGAGTGCGTACTGATCCGCAATCTTGATGGTCTCGGCCAGGGTGTTGGGCATCTCCCTCTGCAATCTCTGCCACAGCATGCTGCCATGTCGGCAACCCTGCGCAAACCAAGTGATGGCCTGCGCTTCATTCACACCCTCACAGGTGTTCCTCAAGGTGCTCCACCGAGTAAGGTACTCGCGGTCCGTCTCGTCTTCTCGCTGCCGGCAAGCCGACAACTGCTGTGGCCTATTCGGCCTCTTGTATGTGCTGGTGAAGTTGCTGATGAAGGCATCCGAGAAGTCCAGCCAGCAGTTAATGCTGTTCTTGGGCAAGTTGTTGAGCCAAGTGCGAGCTGGACCTTCTAGCATCTGCGGCACATAGCGTACCGCCCATCTCCTGTTGCCATTCGCGATATGGACCGCGGTGACGTAGTCGTTGAGCCAATCTTCAGGCTTGGTGCTACCATTGTAGCTCTTGGTGCCTCTCGCGAGCTGAAAGCCCTTCACGGACGGCTCGTTCATGATGCGCGGGCCAAAGCACTCGGGGCCAGGAGGACCCGTGTTCTCAAGCCGCGCCGACAAGCTGATGCGGTCCAGCTGGTGCCTTGCATCTCCAGGCGCCAACACGCGCTCACCCACACGGTCATGGATGTCATAACCAGCCATCTCCATAGCCGAGTAACCATCATCATACCTATCCACCTGCATAGCAGCAGGCTGCTCCACCGGGTTGACGACTGGTGCCGCTGGGCGTGGCTGCTGCCTCTGCCGAGTAGGCGGAGCTGCGGGTTGCCGAGAAGTACCCGGACGTGCGGCTTCTCGGACACGGCTTTGAGCTTGGTGGGCTTGAGAGCCTGCTCTAGCAGCGTTGTGTTCCTGCCCGGGCTGCTGCGGCACAGCGACCTGTTTCGCGGCAGCAGCCGGGTCATACACCTGCATTTGCCTGTCTCTACCCGTACGCCCGCTGCGGCTCTTCTCGCGGCTAGGATGCGGAGATGAGGCTTGATCATTAGATCTAGCCGCATGCGAGTGAACCACTTGCGAAGCTCCAGCTCTGTCGCACCCTGATTTCTAGGGGATACTCACCGTACGAACTGGATAGCAGATGCTTGGATTATGGGGCATAACTGCTCCCACGTCCCAGCTTCCTGGTAGGCCTGCGCTTATGCGCGACAACACAAGCCCTGCTATTCCATCGTCGATGTAAACTATCCACTAGAGATCAAAGGCACTTCCGTCGACGTACTTCAAACCATACACACATGGTACGTCAACGGCGTTTAACAAGTGATATCACAACAGATCTCTACGACACAAAAGATTGAAATAAGTTGCAAATGGCTCTCATTAGAGCAGAGATAGCAAATACAATCATTCAGGGGGGCACCTGCCCCAACAATACATCATTACAAAACAGCGGAAGCATTCAACATGTCTGAGTACAGACAAATCCAAATAGGCTTAAGAAGCCGGCAATGAAAGGAAAACGGAGCCCATCCACGAAGTCTCGGATCCTGCCCGGGTCCGCTATCTACTCGTCAACAGCGTCGTCGTACTCCACGTAGTAGCCTCCATGGGGATCGTCGGAATCGTCGTCTGCGTAAACCACAGCCCCAAAGGGGTCAGTACAACAACGTACTGGCAAGCAAGACTCACAGTTCACCAAAGTGTAACCCGTCAACACCAAGCACAGATGCTTTGGGTTCAACGGAAGGAAGGGTGGTATAAAGATGCGGCAGCGGGCTGCACTAACCAATTACAGAAACATACTATGACTTCCGACTAACAGAAAGGAGATAAGATAGCGTATCGTAACCAACTATAACTAACCACCAAACAAAACCCATCCTGGATCTCGCCCCTTATCCAAAGAAGCAATCCGAGGATAACTCACACAGTTGGATTAATGATGGTTCAGGTTATTGTGTCAATAAACCTATTACTAGTTAAGTTATTATAGTTAGGTGTAAGTTGTCTGAGTACTTGTTAGCCAGTACTTTCACCAAGTCGTCACATAACCGCGGACAACACGGCTTCTCGAGAAGATTCATCCCTGCAGGGTGTGCTCCAGTACCCGTACACACTCAAGCCACCAACTAAAACTCAGGCGGACTCGACACGACTCGAACCATCACTACAGCCTGTCCTAGGAGCCACGGAGCTATAAGGTCCCAGCCACGCAGCCGAATACTCAGCGCAGGTGTGCAAAACTCCCGCAGGACACAACACCCCGGCACTACAGGCCTCGCCCTATATGTGTGCGTCATCATCATCATCAGTAACCATGGGAGCGACCCATTTATGCGTATGAGCCAAATGGAACACCCGAACTAAGTGTGGCTCTTCGGACAAACTGCGGATCAGATCAAAGCCGAGGGGGGTTCCATACCACCACCCGGATGCGGTGAGCACGCTCATCATGGATCAGTAGACAAGACCCTTTTCCTAATTAGGGTCGACACTAGCAGGCCTCAAAACCACGACGGGCCTCCTGCCGGTGCCTTATCATCATATTATTATTACCCAAGCCTTAACAGGTTGTTGTTTAAACATCGAGCCCATAGAACATAATAGAAATATGATAACGGAAAGTAACGGGTAACAGACTCGAGCAGAAACAACCCTAAGCATGCTAGTAAGACACGGGCTCAAACAACGGGGTTATAGGAGTGGAGGTGAGGCAATATCAAGGTTAAGGGGTTCATGTGATAGGTTCGTAACAGAAACAACTACTACTAAGGCTAGCAGAAAAGAACAACGGAAAGTATCGGTAACCAATGTTGAAAGGAACACAGTGGTTCATGTGAGTGATAACTTGCCTGCAAACCCAGTAGCCTGGTACTGAGCTAAAACCTCTGAAGGGGTGTCGTAAGGATCGTCGGTATCAACGTCGTCGTCTATCCGAGAAGAAGCAAACAAACAATGCAGAAAGAGTAGACAATCAATATCATGGCATAGTGCACAATCATGGGGATGATGCATGTCATGTTAATAGTTGCATCAAAATAAACTAGTTGACATGGTAACACAAATTAAATGGACACATATGCAATTTTGAGTTGCATATGAAAAGCCCATGAATTTTGGGTTAGATTATTTGTTTTCCAACTAATCAACAGATGAAAGTGAATTAGTATGATGCATGGAGGAGGAAAACAACAAAATAACAACAATAGAACCAATTTAAAATAGGGTTTACCAATTTAGAAATTTATTTAGTAACTTATGGAATTTTTGGTTCCTTAAGGTTGTCACACAAGTATTTGTTGTTTTCACCAAGTTAAATTGTTCAAAACAGATAACAAAATTTATATTTGAAAAGAACACAAAATTTTAATTGGATTACATGTTTCAAATATTGAAATAGGAGTTAGGATTATTTAATTATGAATTAAACAATATTAAACAAGTTTTAATTGAATTAAACAAGATTTAAATTGTTTAGGCAATTTTAATTATTCAAAACAGAAAACAAAAATTATATTTGAATAGGTTATTTAAAATGGTATGGAAAACATATTTGATTTGCATTTATTGGATTAATAAAGAATTAGTTATGGATTTTAGCAAATTGCAATTGAATTATTTGAATTCAAATTTGAATTGCATTTTGAAATTTCAAAACAGAAAACAAATGCTATAGATAGATAGACAATTTAATTTGGTGCAGCGTACATATTTTATTTGTATTGTTTGGGTTTGTGAAATAAAAGTTATGTGAGTTTTTAGTTTAGGGACTATTCTGAAAATTAATTGGGCTGATAACTAAAATAGAAAAAGGTAGAAAAGAAAAGGGGACCGAGCAGTGTCCAGCCCCAGCCACTGACAGTGGGCCCATCGCCACTGTGGCGCTGAGGTGGCCTCCAGGGGGCATGACATGCGGGTCCCAGCCACGAGCGGTCAAAGGAAAAAAAATGGGGAGGCAAATGCCTCCCCTAGGATTCGAACCCGCGACCTATTGCTTGGGCGCACGGTGGCTCTACCAATCGGGCTGGTTTCAGTTCCTTGACAGGTATAGAGCAGGTTGGTGTTTATAGTTCAGTTACGAGTTTTACTGAAACTAACTGAATTGGTTCAGTCCGTGCAGGTACCGAAACCGACTCACGAGCGTACAGGCCGGCCGGCGAGCGGTCGCTCGCCGCGGCGCGCGGCGCTGGGGCGGACGCGGCTTGCGGCCGGTGCGGCCCGGGCGGTGGTGCGGTGCGGTGGCCGGCCGGTGCGGCTGTGGGCCCGTGCGAGAGGAAGGAGGCGAGGAAGGGAGCGGAGGCGGACGGCTTACAGAGAGAAACGAACAGCGCTCGGTGGCGGAAGAACTCGATGGCGGCGGAGCTCCGATGACCTTCGGGGAAGGCCGAGGTCACTGCGTGGAAGAGGGCAACTGCCCTTTTCCATTCCCGGCCCTAGCTTGGGCGCTAGGGCACCATGGCGGCGGCGCCTCGCCGGAGAATGGAGGCGGTGAAGGTGCTTCGGTGGTGGAACAGAGAGAGAAGAGGGGTTCGATTGGGGGAGATGGGAGGAGAACGGCGGCGCTAGGGTTAGGAGGAGGATGGAGGAGACTAGGGCACGGGGAGAGGCTTGAGCAGCTTATAGAGGAGGAGGGGGCATCGATCAACCGTTCTTCTCTGAACCTGCAAACGTGGATGCAATGGATGGGTTTCGTACAGTGTACGGAGGAAGAAGGAGGTCGTGAGGGGGGGTATGGGCCTGTGGCCAAAAATTGGGCTGGCCCCCAACGTGGGCTGCCTCCTTTTGCCCCCTCTCCCTCTTTTGTTTATTCTTTTGTTTATTACCCTTTTTTTTTGCAGCTTTGGGAAAAGAGAGAGAAAACCATGGTCCTAGGGGTTAGACAAATTTGGAATAAATTTGGTATTGCTTCGTTTTGCAACAGCACTTGAAAACAAACTTTTGTTTTTCCAAATAAATTCAATTGATAAAGTTGTTTGGAAAATTAAATGAATTGAGCAATTATAGTATCAAAAGAAATAATTGAAAGTTAAGCCAAAATTAAGTCTTTGATTCCAATTTTTGGTATAACAACTTATTGTTTGTTTGGTAGCTTTTATTTGACACAAAGTAACATAACAAGTATGACAATGATTTGAATGTTTTGTTTCGAATTTCAAAAAGAAAACAGATGGAAACAAAGAGATCAAATGCAACACAATGCAAACAAAAATCAACTGAATATGATGACATGATGCAAAACAAAAATAAAACACGAAACAAACATCTAGGGGGGAGATTTCATACTTGGGATGTTACAAAACGCCCCCCCTTGAAGGAATCGCGCCCCGAGATTCCTACTGAGTAGTGAAAAGGTCCGGATACTTCTTGCGAAGATCCTCTTCGGTCTCCCATGTTGCCTCTTTATCGGAATGATGCGACCACTGCACTTTCAAGAACTTGGTGCTCTTGTTGCGAGTCTTACGAACGGTCTCATCGAGAATACGAACAGGGTGCTCCTCATAAGATAGATCATCTTGCAGTTCAATGGAATCATGATCAACTGCACGATCTGGATCTTTGAAACACCTCTTGAGCTGTGACACGTGAAACACATCGTGCACCTTGGATAGTTTTTCTGGAAGTTCAAGACGATAGGCATTTTCCGCACGCCTTGAGAGAATGTTGAACGGACCAATGTATCTCGGTGCTAGCTTTCCTTTGACACCAAAACGATGAGTGCCTCTGAGGGGAGTTACACGGAGATATGCTTTGTCACCAGGTGCATAAATCATATCCCTGTGCTTGCTGTCATAGTAGCTTTTCTGACGAGACTGAGCAATCTTGAGATTGTCACGAATGATTCGAACTTTCTCTTCGGCTTCCTTAACAATGTCAGGGCCTAAGAGTGAACGTTCACCAGCTCCAGACCAATTGATTGGACTCCTGCATCTGCGGCCATAGAGTGCTTCAAACGGTGCCATGCCTAGGCTTGCCTGGAAGCTGTTGTTGTAGGAGAATTCAGCATATGGAAGGCATTCCTCCCATTTCATGCCAAAGGAGAGACCACATGCTCTGAGCATATCCTCGAGAATCTGATTGACTCTTTCGACTTGCCCTTGAGACTGAGGATGATAAGCCGTGCTGAACAGAAGTTTGGTGCCCAATGCTTCTTGAAAACTCTTCCAGAAATGCGAAGTGAATATACTTCCACGGTCTGAGCTTATTTCCAATGGAACACCATGAAGGGGAACAACCTTTGCTGTGTAGAGCTCTGCTAACTGGCTAGCTGAGATAGTTTCCTTTACAGCAAAGAAGTGAGCTACCTTAGTGAGACGATCAATAACAACGAAGATTGCATCGTTGCCCTTCTTGGACTTTGGAAAACCAGTGACGAAGTCCATTTCAATCATGTCCCACTTCCACTCAGGAATTTTCAGCGGTTGGAGAAGACCGGCTGTTTTCTGATGAACTGCCTTAACACGTTGACAAACGTCGCATTCAGAAACGTATTTAGCAATTTCACGTTTCATGCCAGACCACCAATACAGAGTCTTGAGATCCTGGTACATCTTTGTACTTCCAGGGTGTATGGAGAGAGGAGTTTCATGAGCCTCCTTGAGAATCACATCTTTGAGACTTTGAATTTGAGGAACTGCAATGCGTCGTTCGAAGAACACCGTTCCCTTGTCATCAATTGAGAAGCACTCATACTTCACATTGCCTGCTTTGATGTTATTTGCAATCTTCTTGATCTCAGCATCACGAAGTTGTTCAGAACGAATCTTGTCCTCGAGAGTTGGACTGGCTGTCAAGTTTGCAAGATAACCTTGAGGGACAAGACCAAGGTTCAGCTTCTGGAATTCTTCATGAAGTGGAGGTTGGCTTTGCATGATCATGAGATTATTGCAATACGACTTGCGACTGAGAGCATCGGCCATAACATTAGCCTTGCCTGGAGTGTAAGAAATGGTAAGATCGAAGTCTTTGATCTTTTGAATCCATCTCCTTTGCCTGAGGTTTAGATCTGGTTGAGTGAAGATGTATTTCAGACTCTTATGATCGGAAAAGATTTCAGTTTTGTTACCCAACAAGTATTGCCTCCATTTCTTGAGGGCAAACACAACTGCTGCGAGTTCAAGATCATGAGTGGGATAATTGAGCTCATGTGCGTTCAACTGACGTGAAGCATAAGCCACCACTTGACGTTCTTGCATAAGAACTGCTCCTAGACCTTGGAGAGAAGCATCACAGAATATCTGGAAAGGTTTGGTAGTATCTGGGCCAACCAGAACTGGTGTAGAAGTTAGTTTAGTCTTCAGGAGATTGAAACTTTCCTCACATTGTGGAGACCAAACGAACTTCTTGTCCTTCTTTGTGAGATCAGTGAGAGGTTTGGCAATTTTTGAGAAGTTTTGGACGAAACGACGGCAATAGCTAGCCAAGCCGAGAAAACTTCTGACTTGCTTCACCGTCTTAGGAGGTTTCCAATCAACAATTGCCTTAACCTTTTCTGGATCAATGGCTATGCCCTTGGCAGAGATGACATGACCAAGATAAGCAACTTCTGGAATCCAGAACTCACATTTGGAGAACTTGGCATATAGACGATGGTCGCGAAGTTTCATGAGAGTGAGACGAAGATGTTCTCCATGCTCTTCCTCGGATTTTGAGTAGACAAGAATATCATCGAGATATACCACAACGAACTTGTCGAGGTATTCATGGAAGACAGAATTCATTAGTCGAGAGAATGTCGCCGGTGCATTGGTGAGACAAAGGACATGACGGTGGTATTCATATAAACCGTAGCGAGTGGTGAAAGCTGTCTTTGGAATATCTTCCTTTCTGATCTTTATTTGATGGTAACCCATTCTCAAGTCCCGCTTGGAGAATATTGAAGCTCCAGCAAGTTGATCAAAAAGATCATCGATACGAGGAATTGGATACTTGTTTTTGATGGTTTTTTCGTTGAGAGGACGATAGTCAACCACGAGTCTCTTTGTTTGATCCTTCTTGGCAACAAACAGAGTTGGGCATCCCCAAGCCGAGGAGCTAGGTTGAATGTAACCTTTGTCCATGTACATATCGATTTGCTCCTTCAACAACTTCAGTTCAGGAGGAGCTATCTTGTATGGATGCTTAGAGATTGGAGCAGTGCCTGGTTCAAGTTCGATCACGAACTCAACTGCTCTGTCAGGAGGCATTCCTGGCAATTCTTCTGGAAAGACATCGGGGAAATCACAAACCACCGGAATAGTTTCAATAGATGGTAGAGGATTTGCATTGAGAGTGTAGAGTTGAGCAACTGGATTTTCAGCATGGAAGTAGACTATCTGGCCAGAAGGGTGTGTGATTTTGACAGCCTTAGCAGGACAATCAATGACTGCTTTGTTGGCTACCAACCAATCCATCCCCAGAATGACATCAATATCTGAAGAGTGGAGAGCTATCAGAGATGCCTGGAATGGAAGGTTTCCAATTGTGATCTCGATGTTCTGGCTAACTTTATTGCTTTGCCAGCTAGATCCCGGTGATTTCACTAGGAAAGGGATAGACAACTGTTGAAAGTTGATTCCACTGTTGTTTGCAAAGCATTGAGAGATGAAAGAGTGTGAAGCACCAGAATCGAACAAGACTTTAGCACGAAACGAGTTCACAAGAAGTGTGCCCATTACAACCTCTGGAGATTCTTCTGCTCCCTGGGCCTTGACATGGTTCACCTTCACAGTTCTCAAGACAGACTTGTTCTTGTTGCGGGGCCTAGGCGAAGGAGTGTGTACCACCACATGATTGACCTTAGAGATAGGTAGTGATGGTAGCTTGTTCTGCGGGCACTTGTAGGAGTAGTGTCCTGGTAGACCGCACTTGAAGCATGTACTAGCAGAACGAGGAGCTGTTGGACTTGGCTGAGATGGAGCACCTCTTAAAGATACCACTGGGGTGGGAGGGCGGGGTAGAATTCCTGCCGGGCTTGGCAAGCAGATGGGCGGTGTTGTAGTGGTATATGGAACCCAAACTCTTCGTTTTTGTGGAGGCATGATAGCTTTCGAGAGATTAGCCTGTTCACGAGAGTGCTTACGAGATTCCTCAACCAACTTGCGCCCATGCTCTTCATTTAGAGCGATGTTGACGAGGTCCTCTAAATTCTTGGCCTTGACGTTGGTGAGAGCATACTTGAGTTCCGGGTTGAGACCCCTGCGGAACTTTGCCATCTTTCTCGCTTCCGTGGAGATCTCATCTCCGGCGTAGCGAGCCAGACGATTGAACTCTCTTTGGTATTCGAGAACGTCCAGATTGCCTTGTGTGAAAGAATAGAATTCCTCACGCATTTTCTCCATGAGCCCATCGGGAATGTGATGGCGCACGAAGGCTTGCTTGAAATCCTCCCATGTGATTGCCAGACTAGGACCTCTCATTTCTTGGAAATTCTCCCACCAAGACATGGATTGTCCACGGAGAAGGTAGGTCACGTAAGGAACAAGGTCCTCGTCAGCCACATGAGCTACCATAAGAGTACGGTCCATTTCACGGAGCCAGTCATCAGCATCCAATGGCTCGGAGGAGGTATCAAACGTGCGCGGATTGAGCTCAAGGAACTCCCTAATAGACACACGGGTGTTGCCATTACTCCCAAGGTCTTGGTTCTGCTGCATCTGCTTTATAACTTGTGTCATCTGAGACAGCACTTTCCCCATCTCAGGTGGCAGTGTGGGTTCTTCGTCACCACTTTCCATCCTGAAGAGGATACCAAGATTAACACAGTAACCGGATAACAAAATCCAATATGAGTGCTTAAAAGGATTACTTCAGACGGTAAGAAGGTAGCATGGATCAAACATATACTACCCTCAACGTTCACCATAATTGGTTCGAGTGCGAAAGGATAACTAAACATAGCTAGAAATGGATACATCAATGGACGAAAGGTTCTTGAGAGAAACATGATATTGAAGCAACATCGGGAAACTCGCGACCAAAACTCCTAAGGTACTACGGAAGAACCCAGAACACGTGAAATCCTAACTTGAAAGTTTAGATGAGAAGGGAAAAACAACGTTGCACTTCCTTACCAGAAAAGGGAGGGTGGGTGGGGAAAGAAATAAAATGGCAGAATTCCTACTCTCACGTTTCATTTTTCCTATATAGCTACAAAATAGTTTCTAGACTCAACTGCGACCAGTAAAAGGGATCCTACAGGCAGACAGGCTCTGATACCATTTGTCGCACCCTGATTTCTAGGGGATACTCACCGTACGAACTGGATAGCAGATGCTTGGATTATGGGGCATAACTGCTCCCACGTCCCAGCTTCCTGGTAGGCCTGCGCTTATGCGCGACAACACAAGCCCTGCTATTCCATCGTCGATGTAAACTATCCACTAGAGATCAAAGGCACTTCCGTCGACGTACTTCAAACCATACACACATGGTACGTCAACGGCGTTTAACAAGTGATATCACAACAGATCTCTACGACACAAAAGATTGAAATAAGTTGCAAATGGCTCTCATTAGAGCAGAGATAGCAAATACAATCATTCAGGGGGGCACCTGCCCCAACAATACATCATTACAAAACAGCGGAAGCATTCAACATGTCTGAGTACAGACAAATCCAAATAGGCTTAAGAAGCCGGCAATGAAAGGAAAACGGAGCCCATCCACGAAGTCTCGGATCCTGCCCGGGTCCGCTATCTACTCGTCAACAGCGTCGTCGTACTCCACGTAGTAGCCTCCATGGGGATCGTCGGAATCGTCGTCTGCGTAAACCACAGCCCCAAAGGGGTCAGTACAACAACGTACTGGCAAGCAAGACTCACAGTTCACCAAAGTGTAACCCGTCAACACCAAGCACAGATGCTTTGGGTTCAACGGAAGGAAGGGTGGTATAAAGATGCGGCAGCGGGCTGCACTAACCAATTACAGAAACATACTATGACTTCCGACTAACAGAAAGGAGATAAGATAGCGTATCGTAACCAACTATAACTAACCACCAAACAAAACCCATCCTGGATCTCGCCCCTTATCCAAAGAAGCAATCCGAGGATAACTCACACAGTTGGATTAATGATGGTTCAGGTTATTGTGTCAATAAACCTATTACTAGTTAAGTTATTATAGTTAGGTGTAAGTTGTCTGAGTACTTGTTAGTCAGTACTTTCACCAAGTCGTCACATAACCGCGGACAACACGGCTTCTCGAGAAGATTCATCCCTGCAGGGTGTGCTCCAGTACCCGTACACACTCAAGCCACCAACTAAAACTCAGGCGGACTCGACACGACTCGAACCATCACTACAGCCTGTCCTAGGAGCCACGGAGCTATAAGGTCCCAGCCACGCAGCCGAATACTCAGCGCAGGTGTGCAAAACTCCCGCAGGACACAACACCCCGGCACTACAGGCCTCGCCCTATATGTGTGCGTCATCATCATCATCAGTAACCATGGGAGCGACCCATTTATGCGTATGAGCCAAATGGAACACCCGAACTAAGTGTGGCTCTTCGGACAAACTGCGGATCAGATCAAAGCCGAGGGGGGTTCCATACCACCACCCGGATGCGGTGAGCACGCTCATCATGGATCAGTAGACAAGACCCTTTTCCTAATTAGGGTCGACACTAGCAGGCCTCAAAACCACGACGGGCCTCCTGCCGGTGCCTTATCATCATATTATTATTACCCAAGCCTTAACAGGTTGTTGTTTAAACATCGAGCCCATAGAACATAATAGAAATATGATAACGGAAAGTAACGGGTAACAGACTCGAGCAGAAACAACCCTAAGCATGCTAGTAAGACACGGGCTCAAACAACGGGGTTATAGGAGTGGAGGTGAGGCAATATCAAGGTTAAGGGGTTCATGTGATAGGTTCGTAACAGAAACAACTACTACTAAGGCTAGCAGAAAAGAACAACGGAAAGTATCGGTAACCAATGTTGAAAGGAACACAGTGGTTCATGTGAGTGATAACTTGCCTGCAAACCCAGTAGCCTGGTACTGAGCTAAAACCTCTGAAGGGGTGTCGTAAGGATCGTCGGTATCAACGTCGTCGTCTATCCGAGAAGAAGCAAACAAACAATGCAGAAAGAGTAGACAATCAATATCATGGCATAGTGCACAATCATGGGGATGATGCATGTCATGTTAATAGTTGCATCAAAATAAACTAGTTGACATGGTAACACAAATTAAATGGACACATATGCAATTTTGAGTTGCATATGAAAAGCCCATGAATTTTGGGTTAGATTATTTGTTTTCCAACTAATCAACAGATGAAAGTGAATTAGTATGATGCATGGAGGAGGAAAACAACAAAATAACAACAATAGAACCAATTTAAAATAGGGTTTACCAATTTAGAAATTTATTTAGTAACTTATGGAATTTTTGGTTCCTTAAGGTTGTCACACAAGTATTTGTTGTTTTCACCAAGTTAAATTGTTCAAAACAGATAACAAAATTTATATTTGAAAAGAACACAAAATTTTAATTGGATTACATGTTTCAAATATTGAAATAGGAGTTAGGATTATTTAATTATGAATTAAACAATATTAAACAAGTTTTAATTGAATTAAACAAGATTTAAATTGTTTAGGCAATTTTAATTATTCAAAACAGAAAACAAAAATTATATTTGAATAGGTTATTTAAAATGGTATGGAAAACATATTTGATTTGCATTTATTGGATTAATAAAGAATTAGTTATGGATTTTAGCAAATTGCAATTGAATTATTTGAATTCAAATTTGAATTGCATTTTGAAATTTCAAAACAGAAAACAAATGCTATAGATAGATAGACAATTTAATTTGGTGCAGCGTACATATTTTATTTGTATTGTTTGGGTTTGTGAAATAAAAGTTATGTGAGTTTTTAGTTTAGGGACTATTCTGAAAATTAATTGGGCTGATAACTAAAATAGAAAAAGGTAGAAAAGAAAAGGGGACCGAGCAGTGTCCAGCCCCAGCCACTGACAGTGGGCCCATCGCCACTGTGGCGCTGAGGTGGCCTCCAGGGGGCATGACATGCGGGTCCCAGCCACGAGCGGTCAAAGGAAAAAAAATGGGGAGGCAAATGCCTCCCCTAGGATTCGAACCCGCGACCTATTGCTTGGGCGCACGGTGGCTCTACCAATCGGGCTGGTTTCAGTTCCTTGACAGGTATAGAGCAGGTTGGTGTTTATAGTTCAGTTACGAGTTTTACTGAAACTAACTGAATTGGTTCAGTCCGTGCAGGTACCGAAACCGACTCACGAGCGTACAGGCCGGCCGGCGAGCGGTCGCTCGCCGCGGCGCGCGGCGCTGGGGCGGACGCGGCTTGCGGCCGGTGCGGCCCGGGCGGTGGTGCGGTGCGGTGGCCGGCCGGTGCGGCTGTGGGCCCGTGCGAGAGGAAGGAGGCGAGGAAGGGAGCGGAGGCGGACGGCTTACAGAGAGAAACGAACAGCGCTCGGTGGCGGAAGAACTCGATGGCGGCGGAGCTCCGATGACCTTCGGGGAAGGCCGAGGTCACTGCGTGGAAGAGGGCAACTGCCCTTTTCCATTCCCGGCCCTAGCTTGGGCGCTAGGGCACCATGGCGGCGGCGCCTCGCCGGAGAATGGAGGCGGTGAAGGTGCTTCGGTGGTGGAACAGAGAGAGAAGAGGGGTTCGATTGGGGGAGATGGGAGGAGAACGGCGGCGCTAGGGTTAGGAGGAGGATGGAGGAGACTAGGGCACGGGGAGAGGCTTGAGCAGCTTATAGAGGAGGAGGGGGCATCGATCAACCGTTCTTCTCTGAACCTGCAAACGTGGATGCAATGGATGGGTTTCGTACAGTGTACGGAGGAAGAAGGAGGTCGTGAGGGGGGGTATGGGCCTGTGGCCAAAAATTGGGCTGGCCCCCAACGTGGGCTGCCTCCTTTTGCCCCCTCTCCCTCTTTTGTTTATTCTTTTGTTTATTACCCTTTTTTTTTGCAGCTTTGGGAAAAGAGAGAGAAAACCATGGTCCTAGGGGTTAGACAAATTTGGAATAAATTTGGTATTGCTTCGTTTTGCAACAGCACTTGAAAACAAACTTTTGTTTTTCCAAATAAATTCAATTGATAAAGTTGTTTGGAAAATTAAATGAATTGAGCAATTATAGTATCAAAAGAAATAATTGAAAGTTAAGCCAAAATTAAGTCTTTGATTCCAATTTTTGGTATAACAACTTATTGTTTGTTTGGTAGCTTTTATTTGACACAAAGTAACATAACAAGTATGACAATGATTTGAATGTTTTGTTTCGAATTTCAAAAAGAAAACAGATGGAAACAAAGAGATCAAATGCAACACAATGCAAACAAAAATCAACTGAATATGATGACATGATGCAAAACAAAAATAAAACACGAAACAAACATCTAGGGGGGAGATTTCATACTTGGGATGTTACAAGCTCCCGGGTTGGCCTTCCGGAACTCTTCGTTCTGCCTGGCGGCCTCCAGCACCAGCTCGCCTAGCCTCTCCTGCTGCCTGCGACGCGCCTCTCCCTCTAGGCGCGGCAACTCGGCAGCCACAGCCTCCGCAGCTCGCAGCGTCTTGGCGGGTGTGCTATACCTTGGCCTTGTGAAGGTGTTCGCGGTGGCGGACTGCGCGGGCTCCTCCGCAACAGTCGCCATCTCGGCGCCTAGGTTGCGCCGCGTTGCGCCTACCCTGCTGGGCCTCCTGGCCACCGGCGTGAAGCCGTGAGCCTTGTTGTACTCGAGCTGGTCCAGGCTCAGCTCCAACCTGATCTTCTCCAACTCCGCCTGCTCGGCGAGCAGCTCCTGGCGTTGCCGCTCGAGCTGCTCCCTCTCGGCTAGGAGCTCGAGGTCGGTGGGAGTGGGCATCCCGGTTCGCGCAGCTGACGCGGGGATGACCGTAGATGTGGAAGGCGGCAGGTTGCACTCCTTCTCGTAGGGCCGGCGTGTCCTGCCACCCGCGGACGGGTCGTCAACCTCCTCGACGACGGCCGCAGCGCCAGTAGCAGCTGCGCCAACGTTTGCCGCCACGCCCGTCACCATCACCTCAGCGCAGCATGCAGAGCTGCATGCAGGCCTTCCGCGAGCAGCAACAACCGCGGGAGGATCCTCCGCGTCTTGCACCAGCTCGGGGTAGGCGTCGTTGGCGACGGTGGCGACGTAGACGAGATGCGAGCCGAAGGAGATCACCGAGCCGCCCTCCGGCATGGCCTTGCCGCCGAAACAGCCGGCGTTGTCGGTGACGAAGTCGAAGGAGCCGAATCTGTGGACAAGGCCACAAACTACGCGCTCCGCTGAAGAAGATCCCGTCCGAACAAAAACCCCAGCCAGCGCCGCTGGATGCCCCACGGTGGGCGCCAACTGTCGTGGTGGCGTCACGGCAGATGCCATGGGATGGCTAAAGATGTGGGGACGATGGACGCTGGAGGTGTCCGGGGAGGGATCACGCGACGAGTAGCCGCGTGAGGTAAGATCCACACAACACAAACAACACGATGTACCCAGGTTCAGGGCCCTCGTGAGGAGGTAAAACCCCTACTCCTGCCTTTCTCTCTGTATTACGGTGTCTCTCCGAGTAGATACAGTACAAATAGTAACGCTACCGAGTAGCCCCTTGCCCCTCTCCGAGTAGAGCTAGGTCAAGGACTTAGGGTTTCTAGGGTTTCCAGTGAGAGCGTTCGTGAGTATCTGAGCCTCTGTGAGTATGCCTCGCGCAGGAGGCGGCGGGGCACCTTATATACATGGTGCCCTAGCCGGATACGTCCAAATCCTAGACAAGTGTCGACATAGTGTCCACACTGTCCTTCCTCCGAGTACCCGCTGACAGCTTTGGTCGTTGGTCTTGGCTGCTTCTGTAAAGTCGTTGGGCAAAACTAGGGGACAGACTGGTATCACTGTACCTAGTCACAGAGTAGGTCCCCCTTATCCTGCCACCGACTGCTTCCATGCTGTCACTGTCAGACAGACCGTCCCCACGTGAACAGTAGTTCGAATGCTGCCAAGTACGGACCCAGGATACGCGGGATCCTGTGTCAGAACGGCTCCTTTGACTTCCTGCCCGAGTAGTTTCCCGCCAAATGTTCCCGCCAGTTGTACTCGGGCCAAACCTTCTACTCGACATGGTAGAAACTGATTGATATCTCCTTCTGGCCATCTTGAGGTGAGACCGGGTAGCAGTCGACCGGGTAGCGAGTACCCGGTAGTCGGCTACTCGGCCAAACCTCTCTTCCGTACGCGGCCTTTACCACCTGTCTTTACCCTACTCGGGGGTAACCCCCCGACACAACCTCTCCCTGAAGTTCATATGAATGTCGTGAATGGACGAAAGTTTGATGGTGGCTTCAGTGGCAAGCCCTCAAACTTCAATGGTAAGCGAATGCGCAACAGGAACAGAAAGCCTAGAGACTCAGACCATGGGAAAGGCACTGCAAAGCCCAAATTAGACAAAACTAAGCTTTCTGACAAGTGTGGATGCTACACGCACCCCACTAACAAGTGCAATACCCCAAAGCATCTGGTCACTCTGTACCAGCAATCCCAGGGACACAATGCACCTCGAGGGAAAAGGTTAGAAGAAAATTTCAACCTTCATCCAAATGGCACCGATGGAGCTGGTTGTTCGCAAGACGTTCCCTCGGGACCTTGCAACTCCGTTACTCTCCGTTGGTCAGATGACCCTACAAGCACGGAGAACATGATGGTTGAGTACGCCTCAATCGACATGTTTGGGACTTCGACTAGTCCCACTATCTCCTTAGTGATCGTTCTATTAATGTCCATTAGTAATGTCGTAATAGAACATAAGTATTGTATTTCACAATATATTGTATCAGCACTCTGCTATACATAAGATTGTATATATTCTATATATATATGATTACCATACTGGAAAATCTCTATATATGGATATCTACGGGAGTCAATCCAATGGATGAGGAACAAGTATTTAAAAGCAATACTCTCTCTATTGTTTGGATTGTACTACACGTACAAACATCCAACCCGTAGAACATGTTGCATATAATGAAATTTCATTGGTCACAATTTTCTCGAGTTGAAATTTCCTCTGTCATAAGACTTTGTGTGCACATCATGCACCACAGGGAAGCTAATTTTGAGGCTCTGGATCCTCAGAATAAAAGCTGAACCACTTCAGTTCCTTGAACACATCAAGGATTTCTGGTCTCATCCAACCACTATCTGGACTATTTAGGTATTTCATGGTGTTTGTTGACGCATCTATATGATGGTCACATATGTGTAGTATATCCACACAAAACCATGCATTTACCAAGATAACGAGGGAAGTAATAAGTTACATGCCCATTACCTAGAATGTTGAATTAAATCAATTCGCATGAATAATGCTGCATAATTTTCTTCAAGTGCCTTCACTAACTATTTCATGGCACTAGAATTGAAGCTCAGCACTCTGTCCCATATGTTGGTTTGGATGAATCCCTAAATAAGAGGATCAAACTCATCGCAAGACCTTTGTTGATGAAATGCATTTTACCAACTTCACGTTGGAGTCATACAGTTTGACACGTTGTTGACTGATTAACTGCATATCGCAGTACTTCCCCTCTGCAAATGATACGTGGAAATCCTCCAAGCATTTCCTATCTGCGTAGGTTCGGAAGCGTTTCACGCGTACCAATCTCACCACCGCAACATACATAATTGGTCCCACATACTAGGGATCTATGTGGGGTACTGATCTCCGTCGATCACCAAGTACCTTAAACCCCTTATAGGGTATCTATTCATAGCCCAGTACGTTGATTGCTACATCGAAGGATGGATTATTTCCAGGCATTAGGGGGAGACTTCAAGTACCACATAGAATGCCAGGAAATCAACTGGAACTCCACGTTCCACCTTATATCCACGTACTCAAGAATTTGGACTATACGTTCGGAATTCACACATTTGCAACATATTGCAAATATCCTGCCATATTCATTTACTGATCTGAAAGGTGTTACAAAATTCTTTAATCCGGCTAGAAATGCGCCCGAAAGAGTGGAGGTACCAATAAAAACCACTCAACTCCTCTTTCTTAAATAGAGGGGGAGTAGTATGGCCTCTAACCAGGATCTAGCTTCCTACAAGCAACAAAAGGCAATGGAAGAGGTATCCTCTAAGTCGGTAAATGCAAGTTAACCTAGCGTTGACATACACCTTATGGGTAGTATACACCCAGTGGAAGGGAAACCTCCACAACCCAGCTTTATCTTGCACATACTAGCTGGGACATCGGAACACCTAGACTCATGCGTATTGGGAAATCACGAAGAGTCATCAAGGGTGCTTGAGATTTCCTCTAACAGTCGATACTGGAGAACATATAACCAAAGCCTACAACCGTCGACAAACATTTCTCTTGTATGATTGCCAACAACCTTCTTGATGAATTCAGATCGAAAGACTATGGCCATAGCAGAGTGTAAACCACTCACTCGGACTGAAACAATCGAAGGAGACAATCCAAGCAGAATTAGCCTCGCTCTTGCAAATGAATTCTCTATGCAATTCATTGCATTTTCTTCCAGACACGGAACGAAAACAACAAGGTGGTGAGAAAGCAAGGCTTGTAGCATAAGGTCGGGTTTTCCGCAGAGATCCGAGACCTACTCTACAGACACGAGTGAAATCCTTCTTTCCGATACTTTATACAAATGGTAGTACAAAATCATCTATCTATGTAGTTGATAGATGTAGTGACTACACATCCATGTGGATCACTAGATTTGGACATTTATGGTTCCTAAAGGAATCTCAATCCGAATCGAAATGCAAACGCAACATATATTGTATAAAGTCAATAAGTCACAACATGACTTATTGTTGTCGGTAAATTTTGGTACAACTGACATAGTGAGTTCCTTATACACAAGGACTACTCCTACAATGATGATTACCAATGTGTATTCGTCATACACAAGGATTATTTCTAATATGACGAAGCACGTCATCATATACAAGACGGAATTTGAGATGAAGATATTTTGGATAAAACCAAATAGTTCTTGAGACTAGATCTCGAGCTCCTTCACTCAAATATTATTGTACACCAAGTTGGCTATGTCATAAAATATTGGATAAACTTAATATGAACAATTCATATCCATTCCCCATGTCGGTTGTTCGATCTCTAGACGTAGAGAAAGATTTACTCAAACCACGGGAAGATGTAGAAGTGATGTTGGGACATATAGTTCCATATCCTAATGCCATTGGACCCACTAACAAACCTGGTTGGGATCAAGAATATCTTTCGATATCTCCAAGGCACTAAAAATATTGACTTATTGTTCATATTTCGGAGAAATCTGAACTCCAATATCATCAGACACTGACATTGGCTACTACTCCAATCCCTACAATGCGTACCTACATGGTAAAATTGTCAATCCATTGACGTCTTCCAAATAGGCTCTGGTGTCTATACCTACCAATCATTCTGAGTTACGATTATATGTGTTAACACATATGACTTTATAGAATGATAAACCACATACATTAGTCATGTGGCATTGGTTCTCTTGAATCATAACCATTATCTAAACAGATAATGTTGCTTGTGTTGCATAGATGCAAACATGATACATCAATAGAAATATCACTAAGCATATTTCCACTCAATTGATTTATCCTTATGAACTCTCGAAGAGTCGGGGAATAAACATCTTGCAAATCCAAATCATGCAAAACCTTGCCGGTTTGTTCATGAAGTCTCTACCAATTTTAATATTCCTAAAATTGGTATTCGACGGCTCCAAGATATGCAAGAGTCAGGGGAAGTATCTTCCCGAACTATTCATGTTCAAAGCATCATATTACACTCTTTTTCCCTTTATGAGTTTACTATCCAGGTTCTCATCAATGTTTTTAATGAGGTAATATCAACATTAGTTAATATGTCATACTATCCATTTTCCCCACCGGGGTTTTTAGGAAAGTATACACGACATATTTATTGACCTCTATATTCTATGGATTTACTTCATATCGAGTTAACAGAGGCAATAATCACTATATGATGTGCCATTTTCTCCTTATTCTCCCATTGGGTTTGAAGGAGTTTTAACAGCACATCCAATCATTATATGTTGCACCATTTTCTCCTTATTTTCCCACTGGGTTTTAAAGGAGTTTTAGCAACATATCATACACCCCACTCTCCTCATATTTTTCCCACAGGATTTTTTTAGAGGAGATATTCAAGATGGATTATACTTGTGAACAAGAAGTTTGCAAGATCAATAATGCTATTATACAAGACACGGCGTTGTACAAGGGGGAGTGTTAGGATTAGTTCTAACCATCCATTAGTTGTATGATTAGCAACTAAACCTAGGTTAGGTGTGTCCACCGCCTCTTTGTCTGTACGGACGTCTGTGTCCGTACAGGCGCCTATTCCCTATGTCGGTTCCTCCAAGAGGCACCTATTCATCTTGTATATATACTCAATCCATCAATAAAGAGAACAGAGGTTTCAGATCTTTTCGTTGCATATCGTTTTACTCTAACACGATTGAATCGTACCCATAGGAAGAGTCCTAACCTGGCACGTCGCATTCCCTTCCTTTAAACCCAGTCTCCAACAGATTAAAAAAAGAAATCACGCAGTTGGCCGCCCTAAACTGTTGACGATGCGACATGTAAGATAAGCCAATTAAAACGGCGCGGTGAGAGCTCAGATATAGTTCCGAATCAGCTGATGAATTGGAGGCGTAGAATTGTTAAAAAGGTGTCTAGCTGCATAGAGCGCTTGGCGCTAATGCTAGCGATAATTTCTTGATCTATTCTGTATGATGATATGTGCTAATTAGTTTTTTGATTACCGTCCGGTTATTAGCCGATCTGTTTTTGTACTCTTTGGCTCAAATTCCTAGATGGCGAGGAATATGAAGTGCGCGCGCGTATGAAGGCAATCCGTAGGCTGGAACCTGCTGGAGCAAGGACACGGTACTGTTCATCATTCAGCTTGATTCCTTTTTTTTTTGTGCTGAGTGAATTATTCGACTCTACAATTTGTAAGCCTAACCTTAATATAGACAGTGTTACGGTGAGTTTTGTCCTTTCAGATCTTGCAGTGAGTGTTGTACATGGCTAGATGACTATGGTTCACTTCTAGGGTCTGCATGCCTTATATCTTTAGATAAGTGTAAGGGTATAACTCCTCTAGGAGTACATGGGAAAGATATCGATGCCTCAGAAAAGTGCAAAAGGAAAACTACTTTTATTTGCATACTCAATTCCAAGCCTATGATGTCTACAATTTAAGAGGCATAAGCTAAAAAATTCTAGTCGATGCTTATTGTCTATCACCATTTCTCCTCTCGGTTATTCTTTAATATTGTACTCAATGTTGAAGTAGCATTATCTTACTTAATCTTGCACTGAAAGATGTTCAGATGGGTAATCAAACTAAAGGGTTACAACAACTAATCCAGAATAATGGTTACTACTTTGAGCTTCTAAAATAGAAAGGAAAACCATAGTGTGAGCTCTATGATATTATCTTACGGTGTGCTGGTACTCACGCGTAAACTAAAGACCAAAACAAACTCAACGGCGGTGTGTTACAATGATTATATCGATTTTAGATTGAGTTATCCAGATACTACATTATTCAAATTACTTGATTTGTGTATCGTCCATCGTTTATACCGCAGTGAAATTCTTAGCTGAAGCTGTAACAGAACATGCATATCCAATAAGATTTTTTTTTCTGTTTTTAAAATAAGTGAACAGTTCCTCCTCGACATCCAAGATACACAAAACCACACAAAGAGGAGTTTGGTTTCTTATATATCCCTGTGATATCATCGTTGCTAAGGGGATACAATTACGTGATTGCTAGAAGCAAGTCATTGCAAAAATTCTCATAGTCGGAACGTCCTTTGTAGGTCAAATAAGGGGTCCAGAACACGGTAAATATATCTGAATGTCGAAACGGGGTTGCTACTGTCAACACTACTAGGTATGGTATATAATAGAATTAGCAGGATTTCAAATTTATATTTGATTTTTGTGGGTGTAACTTATAATATACATTTGCAAAATCCCAGGATTTTTTCATTTCTTTACATATCAGTTTATCTAATTTTGGATTTTGCTGTTAGCATGCCATGTCATAATATTTATAGGAGTATTTCTACTTGGGCCTCAAGGAGTTAAGGAAGAACGTGAGGTGCAACATTTCACATGGTATTACTTTGGAGTGTGTGTGTTGTTACGTGTGATTAGCTATATATCATGCATGTTGAAACCATAGTTTCAAGTCCATTCTTTCTATACTGAAATGTACTATGAAATATCCGGGACATATAAAGAAAATGATAGCATCTTTTTATAATTTTGAATTTACACATGGTTGTAATAGAAATCAAATAAATATATCAAAACTAGCCGGAATTGAATGCTCCTTATTCTTACCGGATTTTCTTTGTTTATTCATATTGCCATCCACAACATATGAGAAATTCCTCACGTGATTAACCAATTATCAATTATCAAGTTGTCTGTAAGTTATACTTTCTTTATAGTTTGTAATAAAAAACGGTGATCGAAGTATCCTCATTATTGAATTCAATATCGTAAATTTGGAAACCCATCACTTTCCATTGTGATGCGACAAGATTTTTGAAATGTATTGCTCACTAATGTATTAAACTAATAGTAAGTACATAATTTCTTACTTTACTTAATATTTGAAGTTCTCATTTCTCAGTAGCCCTGAATAAGTGGAAAATTCAATAAACATGAGTTAGAAATTTGGGCAAGAATTTTCGGAGAAATCTCGAATATTTTAGTTAGTCAATTTGGGAAGCACTCGCCTATTATTAAATGATCCATTCAAATGGGAAGCACTCATCTATGACAAAAATGGGACGCACTCATCTATCATTAAAATGTTCAAACCAGTGACATGTAATATTTTCATATGCATAATCATAATTTTCTATTAAAATGCTCAAACCAATGGCATATAATATTTCATACGCATAATCATAATTTTGCTATACATATCGGAACTTCCTATATTACAGGATAAACTAATTCTAGAATATTGAAAATTTAAAAGTGACACAATCTAGAAAAACGAGCCCGTGCAGACGCACGGATTGACGACTAGTTGTTGCTAATGTGGATAGGCTGCATGATGAGAGAATTAACCTTAGTGGGTTGCTCCTATTTAGATATTATAGATTTATTATAATGGTCCTCCTCTTTAATTTTGCAGATCTTCTTAGGAAAATGCATGATTTTTTTGCACCCATGGTTCTCTTTCTTTACCATCCTTCCTAGCGACAAATTATTTTTTTGTCATACTTTTTATTTTATTTTTATTAAGTTTTCAGGTTCTTTTTCACTATCCTCTTAATAGGAGTGCCCTCTTTATCATTTTCATTAGCATGATTATTACCATTTTCAGTTTTAGCATCGGAAATAGATATATTAATAGGATTCTTAGTAGGTTCTTTATCAATATCAATATTAAGGTTGAAAGTGCATTTTGTTTTCCCTAAGGTTTTGTGTATTAGTTAACAATACTAATGACATTATTTATCAAGGTGTTAAGTGTGCAGGTGTTTATTTATTCATCCACATCGAACACTGAAAAATAAGGTGAAGTTAGATCATCCATATTTATCACAGGGACCAACCGAATATTTTAGGGTCAACCGGAAATTCCGGTTGAGGAGATTTTCTATGAAATTGGCCCCTGGAGTCAACCGGAAATTTCCGGATCAACCGGATATTCCGGTTTGCGAAGAACAAGAGCAAAAACGGCTAAGGACTTAGAGTTTGTGCTCGTAGAGATCAACCTGAACTTTTTTGCCCAACCGAAATTTCCGGTCGGAACTTATTTTTGGCGCAGAAGCGAGCCGGAAATTATGACCAGATTATTTGGAGTAAAACGGAATTTCCGGTTTTGGTCAACGGCTGTCGAATTCTAGATCTAAAGAAGAAGCCAACCGAATTTTCGGTTCAAGTTTGAACCAGAATTTCCGGGTCAAGATTTCCGCTCCAACGGCCACATTTTGGGAGGGGATATCCCCTCCTTCTTCCCCAAATGAGCTAATTCGTCCAAGAAATTAATGTGCATTTATTGATCTCACCAAATCATAGATTTCTCCTAATCCCTCGATACAAACTCGTTGATCTTTGGAGGATTGAAGGAGAAGGCCCCGATCCACATCTTCACCAACCGATTTTCATTTCCCCTCTTATTTGTTACAGGGATTCGAGTCTAGGGTTTATTTGTGGAAAACCTAGGCTCCATTTCTACTATCTTGGTGATTTTTGGGAGCCCCCAATTCGGTTGTGGGTGTGTGCCTCAAGCTTGTTGTAAAGGACTCGATTCCCGCCTCAAAGGGGATCAATAGTGGAAGATGAACTAGGCCTTTGTGGCGGGGTTCATCGGAAAATAGGGTGAGGCCTTTGTGATGTTGAGTAGGCCTTTATGGCGAAACTCACACCCCTCCAACGAGACATACTCCCCTCAAAGGGAGGAACTCAGGATTACATCCTTGTCTCTGCGTGCTTCCGTTATCGGTTATCTCGTTCCCTCTCCTTTACTTTGTGTTTGTATATTTTATCTTGTTGTTGTCATATAGGTAAACTAGCAAATGTGCCCGTGCGTTGCAACGGGAGAGAGAAAATATTATATAGACACAGAAAGTAAATTCTGGTTGATAGTGTCTCTCAAATCAGCAGTTTCAGCATTTTCGGTCATTTAGGGCGTAGAGGAGGCAGAGATGTCGTCGTGAGAGTGTGTGGTGCCCTTGTTAGCAGTGTTGCAAACGAACATGTAAAATCGACGGAGTTTCATGCAAGCCTTTCTTGTAACAAATCAAAAGCAATGACTTGATTCCAAGAGAGATATTCATGTTAATAATTATGTACAGTTGTGCATCCAACTTGTCTTGTTCTGTTTTATAGGTCTATATGAAAACACAGCGAAAAAATGTCAGGCAGTTTCTGAATTTCATGAGCAATTAGCGATGTGTTGGTTACAACTCATCACCTCTCTAAATCATTTGAATGACATGTATGGCCGAGAACTTTAGGCACATTCAGTTGTTTCAGACAACCACGTACGTGACGTACACCCATCGTGCCTCTGATTTCCTTCCATTGATTAATTATAGCAAAAATACCCGTGTGTTGCTACGGGGTGATTTTTATATGTTGAGTGTCCGAAAATCCCCCAATGACAAGAGAGTACTTGGATTCATTTCCAATCACAAGAACAAGTCCAAGGTCGACAAGAAGAAGGGCCATGGACAAGTCAAGAATTCGGCCAAGATTGTTTGCTTCAAGTGCAAGGTTGAAGGGCATCATGTTAGTTCATGCCCTTTGAAGAAAAAACAACTTGGTGAGAAGCAACAAGGGAAGCGGCCACAAGTCCAACCTCAATCTCAACTTCAAGTTGAGAAATCAACTAAGAAGAATGGAAAGAGTCGTTATTGCTATTTATGCCGTGAAAAGGGCCATATTTGTTCGTCATGCACTAATGGTACATTATCCAACCCTATCATAATTGATGATGTGTATTCCATTCGGAAGTATAAGTTGGGCAATGTGTTTGCCAAATATGTTGGTACTCAAAGTGGTGTCAAGAAAAGAACCATTTGGGTTTCTAAGCCTATTGTAACTAACCTCTTAGGACCCAACTTAGTTGGGGACCAACAAGCTCAAACTTGATCAATAGGTGTTATTGGAGGGCATTGGAGACTTGGCTATATCATGAAGAATTAAGGGATCTTCATCACGTATATTTTCCTTAAGCCAAGTCATTTGAATTATCATTTCTCTATCTCATATTCCATGTTCCTTCTTGCGGTAACTTGTATTTACATTATATATATTGAAAGTTGCTTGCCCCTTTGCATGTATTGGTTTTGTACCTTGCTTGTATTTTGTATATGTTGTGCTTACCACTTACTTATCCTTGAGAAATCTAGTATGTGTTTGTCGGTTCGCAAAATATGTATGTATGAGTATTCTTTGAGCCTAATTGCATCTTGTTAGTATCTTATTTGGCTCTTTTTGAGTGATTAATGGACTATCCCATTTAGGGAGAGTAATATGCCTTTGGCACTTCGCAGTCCTAAAATGTGTATACATGAGGAATACCACTTAGTGTTGATATTTCAATATTATCTAGTCTCTATATGGTATGTCATACTCATAAGAAATTCAAATTCTAATGTCTATTAATTCTCTCTAGTTGATATTTGTTTGCCTCTTGCTAAGAAGATACCGATTATCACATTATGGGGGAGTAATATGCTTTGTGAATATTACAAGCCTAAAGAATGTTAACATTTGAGGTTTTGCCACCTAGAATTGGTATTGTTAATTATCTTGTTCCTATGTGGCATGTGTGCTCAAATAAGTTTCAATTTGCTTAAATGATTTTATTTTCTCATTTTTTGGTATCTTGTTTGTGAGAGAGTTTCTTGGTGCGGTTTTCCTCAAATATGCACTAGTATTTACCTTCTCGGAAACCGGTTGCTTCATGCTATATTAATCATCGCTTTGCATGATCATTCGACTTTTGAAGCCACCAAGAATCTCTATTTAAGCATGGTGTTTTCATTCCTATCCTTTTTGTAAGCTTTGTTTTGTGAATATGATCATGAATATGTATGCAACATACCACCGAGTAATAACTCATCTCCTTGTCCTTGACAAGTGATAATCTTGTTTGTGGTATAATGTATTGATCATATTTACTTGGGCTATTTCTTATTTTTTTCCATATTTATTCCCAAGTAATTTCTTTGTGCTCACTCCCATTGACATGGGGCTGACTCCCGGACCTATCAGGTGAGCCTACCCGGTCCAGGAGCCAAGACCTAGGCCCAAATAGAGGTGCTACCCAGCGGTTCTAGAATGCCCAACAGAAGCCCACCCGCAAAGACTTGCGGGTCAAGAAGGAAAGCTTCTACCAACCTAGAGATAGGGTTTGTAACCCCCCCCCCTCGGACACGGTTTGGGACCTAATCCATCTATAAAAGGCGAGGAGAACCACCGGGGGGATCCAATCTACTTTTCACCACCATAGCCATAAGCTCGAGATCAATCTCTCGGCTTGCGCACCCACCTTGTAATCGATCTACTGCTAATATAGATCTCAAGAGCAGGAGTAAGGGTTTTACCTCTACGAGGGCCCCGAACCTGGGTAAAATTGTGCCCCCCTCCTAGCCGACGATTGTCGCCAGCGCCTACTCGTTCTCTTAATCAAAAACCTATCGGATCATCTGAGGGACTTGTTGATATGAGTAATCGACAATTGGCGTTGTCTGTGGGAACGGCGGGCGCTGGATCCACGGTTTCTTCGGCCTCATCTTCGCCCAACTTCAGCTGGAGCCCTGGATCATCGACTCCATCGGAGCTGATCCTCTTCGGGTCGCTCATCTACATGCCCGACTCGCCGGAATCACGCCCGGTATTCAGCGAACTCGATAAGAGCGTCAGCTTGAAGTTCGGCAGCTTCCAGTTCCGCGCCAGCAAGACGGGAATCCTGCACTTCCCCGACCATATCGGGATCAGTGAGTCGGACTCTGAATCCGTCTCCAGCCCGGCGAACTTCGAGTCACCACCTGATGACGTTGGTCGCGACCTAGCGCCTAGCAGCGGCTCCATCTGTCGCAACACACGCGATTTCCACACAATCGCAATGGAGGAGCCCTCCAAATTCGGTGAAAGTTGTCGACCCACGCCTAGGACTCACGAGACATATCTGGCCCAAGTGTGCATGGCAGGATCAACTGAACAACCCGAAGAAACGGAGACAATCCAAAAGGAGTGAGAGTGCATCAAAGTCTCGCAAGCCGCTTGGCTCAAAGCAAAGGCGGCGGTACGATCTGGCTAGCTGATAGAAGACGGAGCTTCTCGAGACGATATGACCGCATACCATTACCACTTGGTGCGAATAGGTCGACTGATCGCAGAAGCCCGCAGAGATCTGGACACACGGAAGGAAGCGGCGTATGCTTCGAGTGCACGTCGCGCAGCACTCTCAAGGACCCAATAGACGGGTAACCAACCCCCCAAGAAGAAGTACGTCTTGAAGACTGCTCGCATGGACCATGAGTCCCTCGGCGGGATCAGCAACTCACTCGACACATCCCTCATGCACGTCGACGAGGAGGGCAACGTGCACCCGACGACCCCCGCCGTAGCTCTCCTGGCAGCTGATGGCTCCCAAGTGCAGGAGATCAATTGTAGTCTTCGATGGGAAGTATTACCCAAATTTGTAGTTCGACTCAGTGGGAACACAAGAATACCGGTGAGACTTTAGCAATTGGGACGTCACTCCCAACCACACATGTGTATCAACAAACTTGCAGCGAGAGTGGCGAGTGTAATAATGCAGTGAAAGTAAACAAACAGAAAGTAAATGGAGAGCAAGTGTTCCCAGTTTTCACCGGAAAAGAGTGAAAGTAAACCAGATACTAAAACGCAGGCATGAGGTGACAGCGGGGTGTTGCACGGATAAGATTGATCATGTAATAATGTTTTGCTAGCAGCGGGGCCTTTCTCTATCTCAATTTTATGTAGGTGTGTGTTCCGTAAATTATTGTGCGTACTCACCAAGAGAATTTGCACAAAGCCTATTGTCCTACCTGCCCATTTTACCGGGGCCAATTTGGAACTACATGTAATTAAGGTCTACCCTTTCGAATAGCCCGTACCAACGCATTAACACTCCATGAACACACATAATCCTCAAACTAGAACATATCCCCCTTGTTTTCCCTAGCTGTCACTTTAGGGTTCGCAGGTTCAACATAATAGCAGGTAATACACATTGCAGATAGATACCAAACTCAAATATATGATGTAGCAATGTAAGTTCAGTACTGAAATCATGCCACTTGGGCCCTAGTAACAAGCATTAAGCCTAGCAATAGTGCATCAACATAAGACATAAGAATTCTCAAGACAAACCCCTAGATCCCGCATACCGGGTAGCAATTACATGATCAATATCATCCAAAACCCCTCACACCTCACATGCCTACAGCAACTACTCACACATGGAGGGGGTGATGGAGCTCATGGTTGATGGAGATGATGGTGGTGATGATGATGGTGACGAAGCCCCTCGAATTCCACCTCCGGGGGTGAAATCCCGGATCAATCTGACTCCGAAATCGAAGATCGTGGTGGCGGCGGCGCTCCGTTTCACGAACAGCCCTCCCCTCGAAACCCGTCAGTTTCTCGTATATATGGAGGGGTACATCGAAGACCTAGCCGGAGTGGTCCATCTGGGCCCAAAAGGGGTGACCCCACGCGGCCAAGGAATCTGGCCGTGTGTGGGACCCCCTTTTGGCCCTCGGGTGGCCCCCCGGCCCCATCTGGTGCTCATTCCCCTTCTATTCCATAAAGTTACGTGGTTTTTGTCCCCTGTGAAAAGTCCTGCGAAAATAGACGGAAAGAAGACTTTTGCTAAAAACAGCGTCAGATTCTGCAGATTTATTCAATTATGGGGGGACTCCGGCGAGAAATACGATGCAAAGTGCTTGGAACAGTAGATGCATTTTGGGTGCATCAACTCCCCCAAGCTTAGCTCGTTGTTTGTCCTCGAACAACTCAAATGCAGTGCAGAAGCGATAAAAACTTTGGCAAGAACTTTGCATTGCATATGCATCATCAATTAATACTAGCAAATACTCAAGACATGATTCCTGTAACAAGTAGCAAAATACTAGAAAGTGTGCATCTACTCAGTGTTGAAGCATATATACTTGTTGCAATAGAAATAACATGAAGTGTTAATACTTGAATGAGTTTGCTCAATTGTAGACATAAACAAAGGCTTGTGCATCACTGATGATTGAATCATATCAAGATTTTTGAGATCTCTGATTCTTTCATATGTTGACAAGTAAAATCATTGTGCTTACTACCTTGCTCTCAGTTTTGCTAAAGCATTAATTTTTTCATTTTGATTCTTATGCTTGACAAACTACAAGTTGAAAGCCTCATGCCCCTTAAAAGCGAAGTCCCGCACCATGATTACTCAACTCTAGATTCCTAATAAGCCTTGTACAATCATTGTAAGTATTAATGACAGCATAGAGAGCAGCAATTGGGGTACCTCTTGCCCCATGACATGGAAACCAGCCCATGTCAAAATGGCAAGACAAACAAATGGAATGGACTCATTATCCTTTTTTATTTCATTCACTATATGCATAGCTTCTTATTTTATTATAGGATATGTTGTGGAGTCCATTCTAGATATAAGTAAATTTCCACCATGATATCGCATGGCTTGGGTTAGCGGCCCAATGTGTCTCTCTAATCATATATACTTACTCATCAAGACTTACTATTCCTCTACCTCATTTCGGCATGACAGGCATCCACAGTTAAAAGAACATGATATCAACTTGAATATAGAATTCTTAGTGCAGCGTTGAAAGTTTTCCATGTGATACACATTTAGACTAACCCCCAACCATAAGTTCGTCAAGCATAAGACTCCACTTTTATCATTCATGAAATTTTCTCTTTTAATTCTTTCCTTGGTTGGCAAGTTCAGTAAGCACAATGGGATGCGTAAACCTTTTCTTAAGGCTACAATTATTCAATCCATCAGCCAAGTAATGACACTAAACAATATTTCAGTTGCATCAGAATATATTCTACTAAACCACGGAGAAGATAAACAATGGCTATTATGTCACTAAGTGTTAAGGGAATCATAAGGTGTGCACTTGCTGTTATTAAAAAGCATACATAAGCACGGAAAAGGTGGCATACCTTTCATCCCTTTAAGCACATTATCATATCATTGTTGTTCTCCTCTCCCCACTTGAACTGCTCAATAAAAACTCAAATCTTGCTATAAAAAGTTACTGCATTCAGCAATTTTTTTACCTACCTAAACACCTAAAAAGTTTCTCATGTTTTACAGAGGTGAAGGCCATAAAAAGTTGCAGTAGTGATTAAATTTTCAGCTCAAACGGAGTCACAAGTAAAGATTAAGCATATAACAGTGAACATATTTCAGCAATTCCTGCAGCTCCGTATTTATACTAAACTCAAGAAAACAAAAATCTTTTTGTGGTTTTTGATTTTTAGAAACATAATGTAAATAACCAGAAGTAAACTAGCTAACAAATAACAAAAATATTTTTGTGTTTTTCAGATTTAAAGAACATAAAACAACAAATAACATGCAAGTGATATAACACAACGAATGAGGAGGGAGAGAAATACTCCCCCAAGCTTGTGATCAAGCTAGTATCCTGGGTGATAATCATGTCCACCACTCGACGAACCTCCCTGGAAGAAGGATGGATCCTGCCATGCCTGTGCTCCAAGGTGTGGTTCAGGGAAGCCCCAGGGATATGCCATAGGCGCCTGGTATTGGGGCTCCTCCTGTTGTTGCTCTTCTTGTTGTGGCTCTTCTTGCACAGTCCACTTTGTCTCCCTGTCAAACAAGTCAGCACAAGGGAGCCTAACAGACACAATGTGCCCATTAGAATCCTTATAGCAATATGAAAAATATTCTTTCTCAGCCCTGCTCATATCCATGCAAAAAAGTAAACCAAAATCCAGCAGTCGAGACTCATTTACCATGGTACCCAAGTTATCATTAAAACCTCGTTCTGCCATAATGTATTCATGGATTAAAGTGGCAATGACACCAACATATAAAGGAGTTTTATCCGTGCCATTCCTACTCACAGCTAAATGCAAAGTTCTAGCAAGTATGGTTCCCAGGTTATATATAGGTGTTGTATTTTCCATTGCACATTTTAATAAATAGATCATAGGACCAGTGCAAGCAGAAGTGTTATCCCTAGCAAGGAATCCTCTAGCAAGAAACAATGCAAAATATCTAAGGCCCGGGTGTTGGATGCATGTGAGCTTGCCTCTATTCATTCTTTCAGGAATATTTTTAGCAATGCTACGCCAGAATGTGACAAGTTCTTCTCTAGAATCAGCATATGTTTCATCCCATAACCCCGTAGTTGGTACATTTATAGCCTTACAGAATTCCTCTAATGACATGACTAAACGCTGCCCCCTCATTGTAAATTTAATGACAAAGGTAGCTGGAGGAGGGTTCTTAGACTTACTTTTCTGGTGCACCACCGGTCCCTCAAACCTGAATGTAGAGAGGAATTCCCTCGAGAGTTCCACATATGTGTTGCGTGGATGGCGTGAGAACTCAAGCAGCCCCGTAGTTGCAGCAAAGGCTTGGAAATCTTCAGCAATCCCCCAATGTTCAAGAACTTCGGGGTCTTGCCATCTTTTGGTATGGACACGCAGATTTTCACCTGCAAAAACTAATTCATCCTCCCATAACTGGTTATCATCATGATTGTTGGACACCCTTGATTCTCTTCTCCTTGTCCTTGAGGACATCCCAAGCAATGACTTTCCCTTGTTCAGCATGTTACCTTGTTTTACCAAAATAAAATTCAACAAAAATTAAATTGTATCACTCTAAAACATTGCTAAGGCATCCATAACTAGTCCTCTAATCAATATCATGCATATATATCAACTAGAAAACTTAAATTCATGGAGTTCTTAGACATAATAGGTGACACCTAGTGCAGCAAAAATACTTCATACACAAAGCATGGGAGCAAAAAGTAATTGGATGAGTGAAGGAGTTACATACCAAGGAGTGATTCCATCAAACAGATTTGAAAAATCTGCCTCAAATGTGGAGATCGAGGATTGACGGAGAAACAGAGCACGGAAAAAATGGAGGAGATGAACTGGGGTTGGTTTTCGGTAGAAAGGGAGCAGATGAGCATTGGATGGGCCCCAGCATCCACTTGTGGCAAAAAATGGGGTATCCCACGCGGCCAAGGAATCTGGCCGCGTGGAGGTACCTATTTTGGCCCCTGGTGGCCTGCTGGTGCTCCCCCACTGGCTGCTGGTCCCTTCGGGCAAAAAACTGACCCCCTAATTTTTCTGGAATTTTACGTGAAACTTTTCTACAGAGAATTTCTAAAACTTCATATTCTGTGATTTCTGATTCTAAAATTTTTAATACTATGTCTATGTCTCACAATTTTAAAGCAAATAACATAAAAAAATGCAATTTAAATGTTTGTGAATCATGCCTTTATCATTTCCACATTAGTAATGAGGTTGATCAGGTCTCATTAGCAACATGTAAAGAATATAGCTCATGATTCTTATTGTTACTTACTATAAAACAATAAATCAAGTTACCTCATATTTGATTGGAATGGTCCCAATCATCAATATTTCATACCTTGGTGCTGGAGGTGGTATAGGTATTTCAATGCTACCAATCTTAATGGAATTTATTTGTATAGCATTCACACTTGTGCTCATATTTGTAACATGTTTCTTCTTGGGAAAATAAATAGTGTGCTCTTTGCCTTTAACATTGAATGTCACTTTGCTCTCAGTGCAATTTATCACAGCTCCTGCAGTATTCAAAAAAGGTCTACCAAGAATAATAGATAGATTATCATCTTCAGGCATTTCTAATATAACAAAATCAGTAGGTATCAACTCATTAGCAATAGAGATGGGAACATCCTCACATATTCCTATAGGTACAGCAGTTGTTTTATCAGCCATTTGTAAAGATATTTCTGTTGGAACTAGTTTGTTCAAATTAAGCTTCTTATATAGTGAGAAAGGCATAACACTAACACCAGCTCCTAAATCACATAATGCATATTTCACATAGGCTTCTTTAATTTTGCAAGGAATAGTAGGAATACCAGGATCTCCATGTTTTTCAGGCAATTTTCCTTTAAATGAATAATCAACAAGCATAGCAGTAATAGCATCAATAGGTATCTTTCTTTTATTAGTGACAATATCTTTCATGTATTTTGAATATGGAGGATTCTTAATAGCATCAATAAGTGGAATCTCTAATTTCATATTCTTAATCATATCATAAAATTGCCCATACTTCTCTTCATCTTTTGTTTTTGATACCTCTTGGGGATATGGAATGGGTCTTTGTACCCATGGATCCCTTTCTTTACCTTTATCTTTATCTTTATTTGGTTTCTTCTTCTTCTTGGTCTTCTCAATAGGAGGCTGAGGATCCTCCTTACCAGCAGCTTCTTCATTATTATCATCATGTTGTTCAATATCAGGTGGAGATGATTCTTCTTCTTCATTATTATCATCCTCAGTTTCAGCATCAGAAATAGGAATATCCTTGTCTTGCTCATTGGAGTCATCATGATGCTCATTTTCATTGGGAGATTTTCCTGCAAAAGATTTATCTTTAAGAGCAACTTGCTCTTTTCTTTTAGAATGATCATCAGGATAATCAGGATCCTGGGTGCTTGCACCTCCCCTTGTATTAACTCCACATAATTGTTTTTGTTTATTCACATTTTCATACAATTGATTTTGTAAAGAAATCATTTGCTCAACTTGATTGTTCATCATTTCACAATGTTTAACAATTCTTTTAACTTCCCCTACACTAGCATTTAAATTTTCACGGAGGAAATTAATTTTATGATGGTTTTCCATGATAGTCATTCTAATTTTACGCTCCTCAGGATTATCATGATAAGAAAAATTGTTAACATAAGAGACATCAACAGGAGGTGTTACCTCCTCATTACCTTCCATAGGGAGTATAGAGTTCACTTGAATTGGAAAGCATGGTTCATCAGTAGGAAGTTTAATACCCATTTCAGATAATTCCTTGAGATGAGAGGTTTTAATTCCCTTCTCTTTAATATCCTTGGAAGCTTCAGCCATTGTTTCTTGGTTCAATTCGAGTATACCTCCTTTCTTCTCTGGGAGTGTCTCATTTTTATGTATCTCCTCAATGTTCCAATCAGCTTCATTCTCGAGAATAGACTCTAGTAATTCAATTGCTTCATCAACACTTATGTCCCTAAAGATATTCCCTGCAATACTATCAAGGTAGTCTCTTGTTTCCCCCATTAGTCCATTATAGAATATATCAAGCAATTCATGAGGTTTAAAACCATGACCAGGACATTTCTTACACATTTTACCAAATCTCCCCCAAGCTTGGGGTAGACTCTCTTTCTTATCTTGTTTAAAATTGCCAATTTCAACAGTTAATGCACGTATCCTTTCAGCAGGAAAATATTTATTGAAAAACAATTGCAAGCATTCTTCCTTACTAGTAATACATGCAGGTCCTAAACGATTATTCTAAACTCTAGCATCTTCACCCAAAGAAAAAAGGAAACAATTTTAAGAATAAATAATGTTGACGGATTTCATCATTTCCAAATGTAGTAGATAAAGCATGCAATTCAGCAATATGATCAAGAGGAGACTCCTCATCCTTTCCACAGAATCTAGACTTCTCAACTATCTCAATTATCGCAGGATTAACATTGAATTCATAATCTTTATCTCTAATTCTAATAGCTGGGCCACACAAATTCCTAGTAGCAGCAAAACAGTTTCCAAGAGATGCATCATCATAAATAGAGAGTTTATCAAGTTTTGTATAATCAGGTGATATAAAGGCCTCAATAAATGCTTCTTCTTCTTCAGAAGAGGCCCCATATTCATACTCTCTACGAGTCTCATTTCTTTCTAGCTCAATTTCTACAATTTCATCTACAGAAGATTCAGGAATTTCAGTTGTTTTAGGTGTTTCATTTGCCTCAGGTGTTTCAATAGTTTCAGGAATTTCAGAAGCTAGTTCTTTGTCTACATTATCAAGTGTTTGATCATTAGATGTACTAGTAGACATTTTTGACAATGGTGATTTACCAGCTATTCCTTTCTTTTTCTTAGCAGCCACAGTAGAAACAATATTAGGTAAAAATTTTGGTCTACTAGGCAAATCATTACCAGAACGAGTACTCGAAGGCATTACCTCCTTCGAAGTGTCCTTTCCCTTTCCCACTGTAGGGAACAAGAAAGTGCAGCAAGTAGACAATAACAAGTGGTCTTACCAATAAAGCTAGGCTCCCCGGCAAAGACGCCAGAAAACAGTCTTGATGGCTCCCAGGTGCAGGAGATCAATCGTAGTCTTTGATGGGAAGTATTACCCAAATTTGTAGTTCGACTCAGTGGGAACACAAGAATACCGGTGAGACTTTAGCAATTGGGACGTCACTCCCAACCACACTTGTGTATCAACAAACTTGAAGCGAGAGTGGTGAGTGTAATAATGCAGTGAAAGTAAACAAACAGAAAGTAAATGGAGAGCAAGTGTTTTCCCAGTTTTCACCGGAAAAGAGTGAAAGTAAACCAGAGACTAAAACGCAGGCATGAGGTGACAGCGGGGTGTTGCACGGATAAGATTGATCATGTAATAATGTTTTGCTAGCAGCGGGGCATTTCTCTATCTCAGTTTTATGTAGGTGTGTGTTAACCGTAAATTATTGTGCGTACTAACGAAGAGAATTTGCACAAAGCCTATTGTCCTACCTGCCCATTTCACCGGGGCCAATTTGGAACTACATGTAATTAAGGTCTACCCTTTCGAATAGCCCGGACCAACGCATTAACACTCCATGAACAAACATAATCCTCAAACTAGAACATATCCCCATTGTTTTCCCTAGCTGTCACTTTAGGGTTCGTAGGTTCAACATAATAGCAGGTAATACACATTGCAGATAGATACCAAACTCAAATATATGATGTAGCAATGTAAGTTCAGTACTGAAATCATGCCACTTGGGCCCTAGTAACAAGCATTAAGCCTAGCAATAGTGCATCAACATAAGACATAAGAATTCTCAAGACAAACCCCTAGATCCCGCATACCGGGTAGCAATTACATGATCAATCTCATCCAAAACCCCTCACACCTCACATGCCTACAGCAACTACTCACACATGGAGGGGGTGATTGAGCTCATGGTTGATGGAGATGATGGTGGTGATGATGATGGTGACGAAGCCCCTCGAATTCCACCTCCGGGGGTGAAATCCCGGATCAATCTGACTCCGAAATCGAAGATCGTGGTGGCGGCGGCGCTCCATTTCGCGAACATCCCTCCCCCTCGAAACCCGTTAGTTTCTCGTATATATGGAGGGGTACGTCGAAGACCTAGCCGGAGTGGGCCATCTGGGCCCAAAAGGGGTGACCCCACGCGGCCAAGGAATCTGGCCGCGTGTGGGGCCCCCTTTTGGCCCTCGGGTGGCCCCCCGGCCCCATCTGGTGCTCATTCCCCTTCTTTTCCATAAAAAGTTACGTGGTTTTCGTCCCCCGTGAAAAGTCCTGCGAAAATAGACGGAAAGAAGACTTTTGCTAAAAACAGCGTCAGATTCTGCAGATTTATTCAATTATGGGGGGACTCCAGAGAGAAATACGATGCAAAGTGCTTGGAAAAGTAGATGCATTTTGGGTGCATCAGCAGCCGCCACGTACTTACAGGCGAACAAGCCGCCCGGAAACGACCTCCGCACGGAACAACATCAGCAGGTTCAGAAAGGTCTAGTCATGGCAGCCGCAAGACTCGCCGCCCAGAACCACAGGAACGCGACTACTCCAGAAGCCGACAAAAACCCTCGGGCAGGCAAAACACCTCGTAGACGCGGGAGCACGTCGCCTAGAAGGGGAGACAGGGAATCACCTCGCCGCCCCCGAGGAAAGGAAGCCCGCCGCCGCGGCGACAGCCCGCGTAGCGATGACGATAGCCCACGAGATCGCGACCGTAGCCCATGACACCATGGAAGCCGATCGCGACATTGCAGCCGGGAACCACGGGAGGAGGACAACCGCGACCGGCCTAAATACGACACGCGTGGAGATATCGTGCAAAGCAAAGTCGACAGGGCCCGAGCTATCAAGAATCGCGCACGATCGCTATCCACTGCCTCCGACGAGGAAGCCTGCGACGCATTATGCTTCACCCGCGGCATCCGTGAGGCGCCAATGCCCAAGAGATTTAAGCTTACAACGGAGGTCCTGAAGTACGAAGGCTCGCAAGAGCCCAAATCATGGCTGTCAGATTATCTCACCGCAGTAAAATGCCAATGTGGGAATAAGACAACGGCCATGCAGTACCTAAACCTACACCTCGTGGGCGCTACCCACAGCTGGCTCGCAAGAAGACCGCGTGCGCACTACGGATCTTAGGAAGATCTCAGCCGCGACTTCCGGAAGAACTTCCAGGCGACATACAAGCGGCCAGCATCTATCGAGGAACTGCAGGCTTGCAAGCAGAAAAGCGGCGAGTCTACCCGTGAGTATATCCAGAGGTGGACCACACTCAAGAACACAGCGGGAAATATGTCAGAAGAGGTCGCAGTCAAAGCTTTCACCAAAGGCGCACGACGCACCGCCTTCCGAGAAGAACAGGGACAAGCTGGGCCGAAAACTATCGGAGAGCTAATGGCGATAGCCGACAGATGGGCTAATGGCGAAGAATCCCTGCGCAATGAAAAAGCATCTTCACCCACGCCTGAGGAGGATCGCAACGGCGACCGCCGAAAGAAGAAGAGGAAATACTACGATCACGACGATCGAGATGAACTGGTAGCAGCGAAGTTCACAAGAAACCGCGACGGCAGGTCACGCGGAAATCGCGACTGGAAACCAAAGACAGACGATAAAACTACAGAGGAAGATCTTGACGGATACTGCTCGCTACATCTATTTACAAATAAGCGCACGGGCAAAACCAAGGCAACGCATCTCCTCAAAGACTGTCGAAAATTCCAGGACATCCATGAGGCTTACACGAAGAAGCACAGGGCCGTCGTTAACCAGGGATACCCGCAACTCCCAGGAGGAGCCATCGGATACCAGCTGGCACCCCTGCCTCCACCAGAACACCAGAACGTGGCGCTAGCCGCGCTACCGGCGCCACCCGCTGCAAACCAGGGAGTTAAAGGATACCCAAACCCAGTGGGGCTCCTAGGCATGATACAAAAGGTCAGCCCGCCCCGAAGAGTCCAGAAGACAAACACACGCCAAGTTAATATGGCAGTACAAGCTCCACCGTCCGCAACCGAATACCTTAAGATGTCAGAGCAACCGATAACTTTATCCCGAGAGGATCACCCTCCATGAGTATATTGACCAGGGCACGCCGTGCTCGTTATTCAGGCGCAAATAGGCAACTACGACCTTGCTCGGGTGTTCATGGACAGCGGCAGCGGAATCAACATCATATACGCGGACACACTCCGCAAGATGAACAAGAACCTGGACGGACTCGTAGAATCAGAAACATCCTTCCACGGGATAGTACCAGGGAAAGCCGTTCGGCCACTCGGAACAATCAACCTGGAAGTAATACTAGGAGACCCGAGAAATTACAGGAGAGAATTTCTCGACTTCGAGGTAGTCAACTGGCCATCACAGTACCACGCCATTCTCGACCGAACAGCGTTCGCGAGATTCATGGCAGTACCCCACTACGCCTAACTGAAGCTCAAACTTCCCGAAAAATACAGCATGATCACCATAAGCGGCGACTTCCAGAAGTTAGACAAATGCGAAAGTGAATTCAACGAAATCGTGAAATCTTTCGGGATGCAGAAGGAGCTGGAAGAGCTGGCAAAAACCACGGACCACTCCGTGATGCCACTCACCAAAAACAACACCCCGGAACTCGAGTTCAGCCCAAACAGTGATACTCAAAAACATCAAGTGCACCCGACAGAATCCGCGAAGACGGCGATGGTGTCCACCACCTTATCACCTGCATAGGAAAGCGCGCTCGTCAAACTCCTCCGTGAGTACTGGAAGATTTTCGCCTGGCAGCCCTCAGATATGCCAGGAATACCCATGGAGTTTGCCGAGCACTCACTTGAAGTGTTTAAAGACGCAAAGCCAGTCAAGCAAACCACCCGACATTTTTCTGAGCCAAAACAAAGAGCACTCAGAGAAGAGGTGAACAGATTGTTAGCTGCCAAGTTCATAAGGGAAATCAAAATTTCCACCTAGTTAGCAAACCCGGTGTTAGTCCCGAAGAAAAATACTGATATCCTTCACGTGTGCATCGACTACACATCGTTGAACAAACACTGCCCCAAGGATAACTTCCCATTACCACGAATCGACCAGATCGTGGATTCTACACCAGGCTGTCAGCGCCTCTCCTTCTTGGACGCCTACTCGGGCTATAATCAAATTAGGATGAAGAAAGAGGACAGGGAGAAGACATCATTCATCATGCCACACGGCGTATACTGCTACACGGCAATGCCCTTCGGACTAAAAAACGCAGGCGCAGCATATCAACGCTGCATGCAAAAATGCCTCGCCAAGATCATTGGCAAGAACGTGCAAGTTTACGTTGACTAAATTGTCATCAAGACTCGAGTGGAGGACACACTCCTCGAGGATATCAGGGAGACATTCGATGCCCTCAACGCGTACAGTATCAAACTCAACCTGACAAAATGCGTCTTCAGAGTCCCTGCGGGACAACTCCTCGGCTACCTAGTCTCTGCCCAAGGAATTGAGGCTAACCCGGAGAAAATCCAAGCGATTCTGATGATGAACGAACCAACGTATCTTCGTGGCGTGGAGCAGCTCACAGAGTGATTGGCCACCCTAAGAAGGTTCATCGCGAGATTAGGCGAGCAAGCGCTTCCTTTCTATAAGTTTCTCAAGAAAACAGATAAGTTCGAGTGGACACCAGAAGCAAAAAAGGCGTTCATCGACCTAAAAAGAGTGCTGCAGAGCAGACACATGTTGGCAACGCCACAGGAAAGGGAACTTCTCTACCTTTACCTAGCCGCAACAAACCAAGTCGTCAGCACGCTAATTGTCGTCGAGCGGCCAGAGGACGGAAAAACATACGGCGTTCAGAGGCCAATATACTACATCAGCGAGGTGCTTTCGCCGTGCAAACAGCAATACCCCCACTACCAGAAGCTCACGTATGGAGTGGTCCTTACAGCCTGCAAGCTCAAACACTACTTCCAGGAGCATACCGTCACGATGCTAATCGACGCATCACTCGATACTATCATGAACAACCCCATGGCATCCGGAAGAATCACAAAATGGAGCATCGAGCTAGGCGCCTGGGACATAATATACATAGGGCGCAACGATATAAAATCCCAAGCGAGTGGACAGAGCTGCAAACCCCAGGACCTCCAGAATACACAAGCAACTAGATCATGTAGTTCGACGGGTCGAAAAGAAACGAGGGAGCCGGAGCCAGAGTAATCCTCATATCGCCAAGAGGTGATAAGCTACAGTACGTCCTGCGACTCGACTTCCCCCTGACGATCCGGCGTCCAATAACGATGCAAAATATGGGGCCCTCCTACACGACATGAAGATGGTGACTGCCTGTGGAGCCACTCGATTGATGATATACAGGGATTCAAACCTTATTGTGCAGCAGACGATGAAGGAGTGCGACGCTGTTGCAGATAACATGGTCGCCTACCGCGACATGTACAACCTACTCGAAGGAAGTTTTAAAGGGTGCGAGCTGAAGCACATCGCGCGATCAAGCAACAAGGAAGCAGACAAACTGGCGAACATAGGGTCCACAAACGCCCCTGTTCCACCATGAATCTTCTTCGTGAGAATTAGCAAGCAATCAGTCAACATCAAGAAGCAAGCATTGACACCCACAGCAACAGAAACGGTGGCCAATCAGCTAATCGCCCTCATAGAGCTCACACGTAACATCTCAAGGCAAATCTTTTTGGTCGAGCTAGCCTGGACGCAGAATTATCTCGATTACCTGACAAACAGGCAGCTCCCAACAGACGTTTGCGAAGCCAGACAGATAGTACGATGCAGCAAATCCTTTCAGGTGATCAAAGGAGAGCTATACAAGCAAAGCATATCAGGGATACTCCAGCGGTGCATCGCACCCGAGGACGGCAAAGAACTGCTCCACGACATACACCAAGGTGACTGCGGGCACCACGCAAGCTGGAGAGCAATCTTGGGAAAAGCTTTTCGAGCAGGAATCTACTGGCTTGCGGCAGCCAGGGATGCCAAAGATCTTATCGAGAAGTGCAACGCCCGCCAAAGATTCGCGCCCAAGCCACACGCACCAGCCACAGAACTCCACATGATCCCCATCTGTTGGCCCTTCGCTCAATGGGGACTCGACATGGTGGGACCATTGCGGAAATCAACACCCGGAGGATACACCCATTTGTTGGTCGCAGTCGATAAATTCACCAAATGGATAGAGGCCACGCCAGTCACGTCGCGGCACGCCGAGTGCGCCGTGAGATTCCTCAACTCTATTGTGTGCAGGTTTGGTGTCCCACACAACATCATCACGGACAACGGGACAAACTTCACAGCCAAAGAGACCCAGGAGTTCTGCAAGGAAAAGGGGATAACTCTCAGTTTCGCCTCGGTATCTCACCCGCAAACCAACGGCCAAGTCGAACAATCCAACGGATTAGTTTCGACTGGCCTAAAGAAGCGGCTACTCACTCGGCTACACCCAACAGCAGGGCATTGGGCTGAAGAATTACCGTCGGAATTATGGATGTGGGGACCCCAGACTAGCAGTCCGAGACCTCCAGTATGCATACATTCACGATCCCATGATCAGTTAGTCGTGAACAACATACTCGAGTTGGTATTGCAGATAACAACATCCACTACACGAATACACGGCTTACACAACTGGTCACTTGACTCAGTTGAAAACAACTGCCACGCAGGGCAGGAACACACACTAAAAACAGCGGAAGACTGCAAAACAAACTCGTGGTAAACCCAAGTCACGCCTTGACTACCTACAAGCTACTGACTCAGAGACGTTCCTAGTTCGCATAGCCGTCAGCGACACCATCTTCTGCAGGTTCTCCGGGTTTCTGCTCAAAGTCTGGCTAAGACAATAGCCACGGACGAAACCAATGTGAGTACGTTTGAATGTACTCCACAAGACACCCCAAATGAAAGCTAATAATGCAAGTATGCATATATATAGGTGGTAGGAAGGCTGTAATTAAGGTTCAACTAGCCATGATGAATTTAAGACCCATCATAGTTGCACAAGTTTTATTTTTGCTTTGTTGAAGAAGATACTTCAAAAGATATTTCAGTTCTCTTGTAGATAAATCATGTCCACAAGGTTTTGATAAAGCATTTCTAAAGAAAGAAAACATTTCTCTTTGCAAAACTTCTTGGAAAAACACATCTTTAAGATCATCATTTATCCGGTACCTCAAAGGTACAATCATTCCCTTTCAACGTACCTCCCAGGTACAATTCCAAAACACTTTCCAGCTTTTTGAAAACATTGACACAATGCTAGCTACATGGCCATTTGTCGCACCCGGACTTCTAGGGGATACTCACAGTCCGTTAAACAGTGGATAAATGGCTTACGGGGCATACCGGCACCCGCATCTCAATATGAGCAGGCCAACACGTAAACGTGTGACAACCATTCTCTACTATTCATCGTCTGCGCAAACCATCCCATAGAAATCCAGATACTTCCACTGACGTACTTCATAACATACACACATGGTACGTCAACGGCATTGGAACAAGTGATATCACAACAGATCTCTAAGACACAAAAGATTGAAATAAGTTGCAAATAGCTCTCACTAGAGCAGAGATAGCAAATACAATCATCCAGAGGACACATGTCCCAACAATTCATCATTACAACACAACGGAAGCATCCAAAGTGTCTGAGTACAGACAAGATTCAAATAGGCCTAAGAGGCAAAAAACGAAAAGACGGAGCCCATCCACGAAGTCTCGGATCCTGCCCGGGTCCGCTATCTACTCGTCACCAGTCTCGTCATACTCCACGTAGTAGCCACCATGGGGATCCTCGGAAACGTAGTCTGCGGAAACCACAGCCCCAAAGGGGTCAGTACATAAACGTACTGGCAAGCAAGACTCACAATTCACCAAAATGTACCCAACAACATCAAGCACATATGCTTTGGGTTCAAAGGAAGAAAGGGTGATACAAAAGATGCGGCAGCGGGCTGCACTAACCAACTACAGATACATGCTATAACTTCCGGCTAACAGAAAGGAGATAAGATAGCGTATCGTAACCAACTACCAACTAACTCCAAACAAACCCATCCTGGATCTCACCCCTTATCCAAAGAAGCAATCCGAGGATAACTCACACAGTTGGATTAATGATGGTTCCAGTTATTGTGTCAATAAGACTATTACTAGTCAGGTTATCATTAGTTAGGTGTAAGTTGTTCTGAGTACTTGTTAGCCAGTACTTTCACCAAGTCATCCATAACCGCGGAAAACACGGCTTCTCGAGAAGATTTAACCCTGCAGGGGTGCACCAATTTGGCCGTACACGTAAGAATAACCTGCCAGATGGAATGGCCTTTCCACCAAGCGGGGCACTCAAAACAACTCAACTCTTCTTCGCATCAAGCCCAAAGGACCACATGCTGTGCGTGCGCGGCTAATCGAGCCCCCATGAAGAAAAGGTGGACCCTCATAGCACTCTAAGACCACGCCGCCTAAATGTCGACTACAAAAGTTCCACCCTGGCGCCAAGGGTTCGCACCTGCACATGCATGCATCAAATGGAAAGCCCGAACTAAGTGTGGCGATTTGGACGAGATGCGAATCGAATCAAATTGAGGGGGGCACCCATACACGCTTCCCACATGCGGTTAGTGCGCTCATCATGGATCAGTAGACAAGACCCTTTTCCTAATTAGGGTCGACACTAGCAGGCCTCAAAACCACGCCGGGCCTCCTGCCGGTGCCTTATCATCAAATTATTATTACCTCAAACATTAACAGGTTGTTGTTTAACATTGAGCCCCAGAACATAATAAAATATGATAACAGAAAGTAACGGACAACAGACTCGAGCAAAAACAACCCTAAGCATGCTAGTAAGACACGGGCAACAAACAAAAGGTTATAGGTGTGGAGGTGAGGCTATATCAGGGTTAGAGGATAACATGTGATAGGTTCGGAACAGAAGCAACGATTCATAGGGCTAGCAGAATAGACAACGGAAAGTATCGGTATCCAATGTGGAAAGGAACACAATGGTTCATGTGAGTGAATACTTGCCTACAAGCTCAGCAGCCTGGTACTGAGCTAGATCCTCAGAAGGGGTGTCGTAAGTATCGTCTGTCTCAACGTCGTCGTCTATTCGAGAAGAAGCAAACAAACAACGCAGAGAGACAAACAATCAATAACATGGCATAGTGCACAATCATGGGATGATGCATGACCATTTAATTGATGCACCAAAAAATAAACTAGTTGACATGGTAACATAACATGATTAAATGGACCCACATGCAATTTAGATTGCATATGGAAAGCCCATGAATTAAGGTTGAAATAATTGTTTTACAACTAAACAACAGGTGAAAGTGGATTAGCATGATGCATGGATGAGGAAAACAGAAAGAAAACAACCTTAGGTTCAATTTGAAATAAGGTTTACCAAGTTTGGAATTTTATTTATTAAGTTATGGAATTTTGGTTTCTTAAATGTGTTACACAAGCATTGGTTGCTTTCACCAATTTTAATTGTTCAAAATAGCTAACAAAGTTCTTAATTGGGAAGAACACACAATTTTAGATGGAATACATGTTTCACTTGTTGAAAAAGGATTTAGAATAAATTACTTATGAATTAAACAAGTTTAAACAAGATTTAAATGAATTTAATTCAAGTATGAATTTAATTGAATTTTTATTTGTTCAAAACATTTAAGCAAATTTATATTTGAAAAGTTTATACTTTTATGGTTTGAAAACAAATTTTATAAGTTCAAAAATAATTTAATTTGATCAAGTTATGAATTTAACAATATTAAATGATTTAAACGAGGTTTAAATTATTTACCCAATTTCAATTATCCAAAACATGAAACAAAGTTTATATTTGGAAAGAGGGTTTAATTTAGCATGGAAAACATATTTTATTTGTTGAAAATGGATTTAAAATGAGCAAGTTATTAATTTGGCAATTTTAAATGCATTAAATAAGAAACAGTTGTTTTCAGCAATTTAAGTTATTCAAAACAGAACACAAAGTTGATATTTGCAAAGTTCATGAAAAATGGGATGGAAAACATATTTAGTTTGTTGAATTTGGAATTTTTATGCCCAAGTTATGAATTTTGCAAAATTAAATGAATTAAACAAGGATTCAAATATTTCACCAATTTAAATTATTCAAAACAGTAAACAAATTTTATATTTGGGTAGAGAATTTAATTTGGTACAGAATACATATTTAAAATGTTGAATTTGGAGTTGAAATGAATTATTTATGCATTTTAGAGTTTAAGTATTATTCTGCCATTTTAAACAATATCCAGGGACTTAGAAATTATTTACAGGGACCTAGAAGAAAGCTGGCAGGGACTGTTCTGTGAATAGGTAATTGTTCTGGGCCTGGAAAAATAAAATGGAAAAGATTGGGTTTTTGCGAGGGGTGGGATTCGATCCCACACCCTACGGACGCGAGCGTGGCTGCGCTAGCCACTGCGGTAGCTGCTGTTTGCTGACAGGTAAGGGGAGCGAGGGTGGTTAAGGTTCAGATAGCGGGATTTTTAACTGAACTGCAAAAAGTTCAGTTGTCTGAACTCGCTGTCAGTTGCGCGGTGGCCGCCGTCGAGGCTCTCGCAGCTGCTGAGTGCTCGTGGTGATGCGCGGCTCGTGTGCGTGTGCTAGCCGCGATGAAACAGAGGGAAAAGGAGGAGGGTGACGTGTGCTCACCGTGGGGTAAACGGCGGGAGGAGGAGGTGCTCGAAGGGAGGCAGTGGACGGCGGCGACAGCGCGGGGACGGCGGCGTCGATCCATCAGCTCCCCGCCCTCGCTGAGTGGACGATGAGGAAGAGGGTGGTGCGGGGGATCCGTTCCCGCGCCTAACCTGCGAGGAGGTGGCCTAACAGTGCGGCGATCGCCGGAGAGGGAGGAGGTGGTGGTCGGGTGGTGAGGGTTCAGAGGTACAGAGAGCCAGAGGGAGGAAAGAAAGGGGAAAATGGAGGCGGGGGGAGAGGGAGAGAGGGAGGTGGAGGCTAGGGCTAGGGAGGAGCTCGAGGGTAGGGTTTATAGGGGAGGAGGGAGGCGCTCGGCCGTTCCCTGGCCGCTGCTGCAACGTGGACAGGTTCAGATTGCTGCCGTACGAGGGAGGAAGAAGGAGTGGGGGGGTACCGGGCCGAGGGGGAGAGGCGGGCTGGCCCAACTGGGCTGGCCTGCCCCCTCTCTCTCTCTGGTTTGTTTTTTATTTTTTCTTTCTATTTTTTTTTGCAGATTTGAATAGGACGGAAAATGAATGAGTTTTAGGGTTAGAAAATTTAGTAGAATTTTGTATTTGATTAAGTTTTGTAACAGCACCAAAATGCAACTTTTGTTTTCTCAAACATTTCAAATTTGTTGATGTTTGTAAATTTAATTGAAATTGAGTAATTTTGATATTAGATGAATAATGGTGACTTAAGCAATTTAAAAGTTTTTGATTTCAAGTTAATTTGAAACAAAGGAGAGTTTTGCAATTTTCATAACTTTCAAAAGGGTTGCTGTTTGGAGAATGAATTTGAAATGTTTTGGTATTAAATGAATTATTGATAGAAACAAAACAATAGTTTTGAAATCACAACTTTAATGGAAACAAATAATTGCTTTGCTTTGAATATTCATTTGGAAAATTGTAACATCACAAGTATGAAACAAAAGGTTTGAATTTTGGTTTGAAATTCAAATAGAAAACAAAGGAAAACAAAGGAAAACAGAGGAAAACAATTGGAAAACAAAGCAAAACAAATGCAATGAACATGATGTCATGATGCAAAACATAAAATAACAGAGAGCAAACATTCTAATGGATGTTTTTCATACTTGGGATGTTACAAAATGCCCCCCTTGAAGGAATCGCGTCCCGAGATTCCTACTGAGAAGAGAAAAGGTCCGTATACTTCTTGCGAAGATCCTCTTGAGATGTGACACGTGAAGCACGTCGTGCACCTTGGACAGTTTTTCTGGAAGTTCAAGATGATAGGCATTCCTGGCAACTCTTCTGGAAAGACGTCAGGGAATTCGCAAACCACCGAACATTGTCGAGTAGAGGTAGAGGTTTTGCATCGAGGGTGTATAGTTGAATAGAACTTGATTCATTTGGAGAATAGACTATCTGGCCAGAAGGGTGGAACAGAGTTATTGATTAGACGCCGGTAGAAGAACTGAAGTGGAAAGCAACAACAAGGTTTCAATGGACGAAAAGGATGTTGAGAAGAACAGGATATCGAAGCAACATTCGGGAAACACTAGACCAAAACACTCCTGAGGTACTACGGTAGAACCCATCCGGGCTTCTAAAGGATCAATATCTACTGCTTAAGGAATAGAGGATCTGCTTCCGGGGCTTACACGCCTCCGTTCTCAATCGTGAGTAGGCAACATGATAAATCATGTCACAACCACCTCCATTCCTATGGACTAGTAGATATAACTATCCTAGAGAAACCAGGATACGTGAAATCCTAACTTGAAAGTTTAGATGAGAAGAGAAAACAACGTTGCACTTCCTTGCCAGAAAAGGGAGGGTGGGTGGGGAAAGAAATAAAAGAACAGAATTCCTACTCTCACGTTTCATTTTTCCTATATAGCTACAAAATAGTTTCTAGGCTCAACTGCGACCAGTAAAAAGGGATCCTACAGGCAGACAGGCTCTGATACCATTTGTCGCACCCGGACTTCTAGGGGATACTCACAGTCCGTTAAACAGTAGATAAATGGCTTACGGGGCATACCGGCACCCGCATCTCAATATGAGCAGGCCAACACGTAAGCGTGTGACAACCATTCTCTACTATTCATCGTCTGCGCAAACCATCCCATAGAAATCCAGATACTTCCACTGACGTACTTCATAACATACACACATGGTACGTCAACGGCATTGGAACAAGTGATATCACAACAGATCTCTAAGACACAAAAGATTGAAATAAGTTGCAAATAGCTCTCACTAGAGCAGAGATAGCAAATACAATCATCCAGAGGACACATGTCCCAACAATTCATCATTACAACACAGCGGAAGCATCCAAAGTGTCTGAGTACAGACAAGATTCAAATAGGCCTAAGAGGCCAGAAACGAAAAGACGGAGCCCATCCACGAAGTCTCGGATCCTGCCCGGGTCCGCTATCTACTCGTCAGCAGTCTCGTCATACTCCACGTTGTAGCCACCATGGGGATCCTCGGAAATGTAGTCTGCGGAAACCACAGCCCCAAAGGGGTCAGTACATAAACGTACTGGCAAGCAAGACTCACAATTCACCAAAATGTACCCAACAACATCAAGCACAGATGCTTTGGGTTCAAAGGAAGAAAGGGTGGTACAAAAGATGCGGCAGCGGGCTGCACTAACCAACTACAGATACATGCTATAACTTCCGGCTAACAGAAAGGAGATAAGATAGCGTATCGTAACCAACTACCAACTAACTCCAAACAAACCCATCCTAGATCTCGCCCCTTATCCAAAGAAGCAATCCGAGGATAACTCACACAGTTGGATTAATGATGGTTCCAGTTATTGTGTCAATAAGACTATTACTAGTCAGGTTATCATTAGTTAGGTGTAAGTTATTCTGAGTACTTGTTAGCCAGTACTTTCACCAAGTCATCCATAACCGCGGAAAACACGGCTTCTCGAGAAGATTTAACCCTGCAGGGGTGCACCAATTTGGCCGTACACGTAAGAATAACCCGCCAGATCGAATGGCCTTTCCAACAAGCGGGGCACTCAACACAACTCAACTCTTCTTCGCATCAAGCCCAAAGAACCACATGCTGTGCGTGCGCGGCTAATCGAGCCCCCACGAAGAAAAGGGGGACCCTCATAGCACTCTAAGACCACGCCGCCCTAAATGCCGACTACAAAAGTTCCACCCTGGCGCCAAGGGTTCGCACCTGCACATGCATGCATCAAATGGAAAGCCCGAACTAAGTGTGGCGATTTGGACGAGATGCGAATCGAATCAAATTGAGGGGGGCGCCTATACACGCTTCCCACATGCGGTTAGTGCGCTCATCATGGATCAGTAGACAAGACCCTTTTCCTAATTAGGGTCGACACTAGCAGGCCTCAAAACCACGCCGGGCCTCCTGCCGGTGCCTTATCATCAAATTATTATTACCTCAAACATTAACAGGTTGTTGTTTAACATCGAGCCCCAGAACATAATAAAATATGATAACAGAAAGTAACGGACAACAGACTCGAGCAAAAACAACCCTAAGCATGCTAGTAAGACACGGGCAACAAACAAAAGGTTATAGGTGTGGAGGTGAGGCTATATCAGGGTTAGAGGATAACATGTGATAGGTTCGGAACAGAAGCAACGATTCATAGGGCTAGCAGAATAGACAACGGAAAGTATCGGTATCCAATGTGGAAAGGAACACAATGGTTCATGTGAGTGAATACTTGCCTGCAAGCTCAGCAGCCTGGTACTGAGCTAGATCCTCAGAAGGGGTGTCGTAAGTATCGTCTGTCTCAACGTCGTCGTCTATTCGAGAAGAAGCAAACAAACAACGCAGAGAGACAAACAATCAATAACATGGCATAGTGCACAATCATGGGATGATGCATGACCATTTAATTGATGCACCAAAAAATAAACTAGTTGACATGGTAACATAACATGATTAAATGGACCCACATGCAATTTGGATTGCATATGGAAAGCCCATGAATTAAGGTTGAAATAATTGTTTTACAACTAAACAACAGGTGAAAGTGGATTAGCATGATGCATGGATGAGGAAAACAGAAAGAAAACAACCTTAGGTTCAATTTGTAATAAGGTTTACCAAGTTTGGAATTTTATTTATTAAGTTATGGAATTTTGGTTTCTTAAAGGTGTTACACAAGCATTGGTTGCTTTCACCAATTTTAATTGTTCAAAATAGCTAACAAATTTCTTAATTGGGAAGAACACACAATTTTAGATGGAATACATGTTTCACTTGTTGAAAAAGGATTTAGAATAAATTACTTATGAATTAAACAAGTTTAAACAAGATTTAAATGAATTTAATTCAAGTATGAATTTAATTGAATTTTTATTTGTTCAAAACATTTAAGCAAATTTATATTTGAACATTTTATACTTTTATGGTTTGAAAACATATTTTATAAGTTCAAAACTAATTTAATTTGATCAAGTTACGAATTTAACAATATTAAATGATTTAAACAAGGTTTAAATTATTTACCCAATTTTAATTATCCAAAACATGAAAGAAAGTTTATATTTGGAAAGAGGGTTTAATTTAGCATGGAAAACATATTTTATTTGTTGAAAATGGATTTAAAATGAGCAAGTTATTAATTTGGCAATTTTAAATGCATTGAATAAGAAACAGTTGTTTTCAGCAATTTAAGTTATTCAAAACAGAACACAAAGTTGATATTTGCAAAGTTCATGAAAAATGGGATGGAAAACATATTTAGTTTGTTGAATTTGGAATTTTTATGCCCAAGTTATGAATTTTGCAAAATTAAATGAATTAAACAAGGATTCAAATATTTCACCAATTTAAATTATTCAAAACAGTAAACAAATTTTATATTTGGGTAGAGAATTTAATTTGGTACAGAATACATATTTAAAATGTTGAATTTGGAGTTGAAATGAATTATTTATGCATTTTTAGAGTTTAAGTATTATTCTGCCATTTTAAACAATATCCAGGGACTTGGAAATTATTTACAGGGACCTAGAAGAAAGCTGGCAGGGACTGTTCTGTGAATAGGTAATTGTTCTGGGCCTGGAAAAATAAAATGGAAAAGATTGGGTTTTTGCGAGGGGTGGGATTCGATCCCACACCCTACGGACGCGAGCGTGGCTGCGCTAGCCACTGCGGTAGCTGCTGTTTGGTGACAGGTAAGGGGAGCGAGGGTGGTTAAGGTTCAGATAGCGGGATTTTTAACTGAACTGCAAAAAGTTCAGTTGTCTGAACTCGCTGTCAGTTGCGCGGTGGCCGCCGTCGAGGCTCTCGCAGCTGCTGAGTGCTCGTGGTGATGCGCGGCTCGTGTGCGTGTGCTAGCCGCGATGAAACAGAGGGAAAAGGAGGAGGGTGCCGTGTGCTCACCGTGGGGTAAATGGCGGGAGGAGGAGGTGCTCGAATGGAGGCAGTGGACGGCGGTGACAGCGCGGGGACGGCGGCGTCGATCCATCAGCTCCCCGCCCTCGCTGAGTGGACGATGAGGAAGAGGGTGGTGCGGGGGATCTGTTCCCGCGCCTAACCTGCGAGGAGGTGGGCTAACGGTGCGGCGATCGCCGGAGAGGGAGGAGGTGATGGTCGGGTGGTGAGGGTTCAGAGGTACAGAGAGCCAGAGGGAGGAAAGAAAGGGGAAAATGGAGGCGGGGGAGAGGGAGAGAGGGAGGTGGAGGCTAGGGCTAGGGAGGAGCTCGAGGGTAGGGTTTATAGGGGAGGAGGGAGGCGCTCGGCCGTTCCCTGGCCGCTGCTGCAACGTGGACAGGTTCAGATTGCTGCCGTACAAGGGAGGAAGAAGGAGTGGGGGGTACCGGGCCGAGGGGGAGAGGTGGGCTGGCCCAACTGGGCTGGCCTGCCCCCTCTCTCTCTCTGGTTTGTTTTTTATTTTTTCTTTCTATTTTTTTTTTTTTTTGCAGATTTGAATAGGAAGGAAAATGAATGAGTTTTAGGGTTAGAAAATTTAGTAGAATTTTGTATTTGATTAAGTTTTGTAACAGCACCAAAATGCAACTTTTGTTTTCTCAAACATTTCAAATTTGTTGATGTTTGTAAATTTAATTGAAATTGAGTAATTTTGATATTAGATGAATAATGGTGACTTAAGCAATTTAAAAGTTTTTGATTTCAAGTTAATTTGAAACAAAGGAGAGTTTTGCAATTTTCATAACTTTCAAAAGGGTTGCTGTTTGGAGAATTAATTGAATTTGAAATGTTTTGGTATTAAATGAATTATTGATAGAAACAAAACAATAGTTTTGAAATCACAACTTTAATGGAAACAAATAATTGCTTTGCTTTGAATATTCATTTGGAAAATTGTAACATCACAAGTATGAAACAAAAGGTTTGAATTTTGGTTTGAAATTCAAATAGAAAACAAAGGAAAACAGAGGAAAACAATTGGAAAACAAAGCAAAACAAATGCAATGAACATGATGTCATGATGCAAAACATAAAATAACAGAGAGCGAACATTCTAATGGATGTTTTTCATACTTGGGATGTTACAAAACGCCCCCCTTGAAGGAATCGCGTCCCGAGATTCCTACTGAGAAGAGAAAAGGTCCGTATACTTCTTGCGAAGATCCTCTTGAGCTGTGACACGTGAAGCACGTCGTGTACCTTGGATAGTTTTTCTGGAAGTTCAAGATGATAGGCATTCCTGGCAACTCTTCTGGAAAGACGTCAGGGAATTCGCAAACCACCGGAACATTGTCGAGTAGAGGTAGAGGTTTTGCATCGAGGGTGTATAGTTGAATAGAACTTGATTCATTCGGAGAATAGACTATCTGGCCAGAAGGGTGGAACAGAGTTATTGATTAGACGCCGGTAGAAGAACTGAAGTGGAAAGCAACAACAAGGTTTCAATGGACGAAAAGGATGTTGAGAAGAACAGGATATCGAAGCAACATTCGGTAAACACTAGACCAAAACACTCCTGAGGTACTACGGGAGAACCCATCCGGGCTTCTAAAGGATCAATATCTACTGCTTAAGGAATAGAGGATCTGCTTCCGGGGCTTACACGCCTCCGTTCTCAATCGTGAGTAGGCAACATGATAAATCATGTCACAACCACCTCCATTCCTATGGACTAGTAGATATAACTATCCTAGAGAAACCAGGATACGTGAAATCCTAACTTGAAAGTTTAGATGAGAAGAGAAAACAACGTTGCACTTCCTTACCAGAAAAGTGAGGGTGGGTGGGGAAACAAATAAAAGAACAGAATTCCTACTCTCACGTTTCATTTTTCCTATATAGCTACAAAATAGTTTCTAGACTCAACTGCGACCAGTAAAAAGGGATCCTACAGGCAGACAGGCTCTGATACCATTTGTCGCACCCGGACTTCTAGGGGATACTCACAGTCCGTTAAACAGTAGATAAATGGCTTACGGGGCATACCGGCACCCGCATCTCAATATGAGGAGGCCAACACGTAAACGTGTGACAACCATTCTCTACTATTCATCGTCTGCGCAAACCATCCCATAGAAATCCAGATACTTCCACTGACGTACTTCATAACATACACACATGGTACGTCAACGGCATTGGAACAAGTGATATCACAACAGATCTCTAAGACACAAAAGATTGAAATAAGTTGCAAATAGCTCTCACTAGAGCAGAGATAGCAAATACAATCATCCAGAGGACACATGTCCCAACAATTCATCATTACAACACAGCGGAAGCATCCAAAGTGTCTGAGTACAGACAAGATTCAAATAGGCCTAAGAGGCCGGAATCGAAAAGACGGAGCCCATCCACGAAGTCTCGGATCCTGCCCAGGTCCGCTATCTACTCGTTAGCAGTCTCGTCATACTCCACGTAGTAGCCACCATGGGGATCCTCGGAAATGTAGTCTGCGGAAACCACAGCCCCAAAGGGGTCAGTACATAAACGTACTGGCAAGCAAGACTCACAATTCACCAAAATGTACCCAACAACATCAAGCACAGATGCTTTGGGTTCAAAGGAAGAAAGGGTGATACAAAAGATGCGGCAGCGGGCTGCACTAACCAACTACAGATACATGCTATAACTTCCGGCTAACAGAAAGGAGATAAGATAGCGTATCGTAACCAACTACCAACTAACTCCAAACAAACCCATCCTGGATCTCGCCCCTTATCCAAAGAAGCAATCCGAGGATAACTCACACAGTTGGATTAATGATGGCTCCAGTTATTGTGTCAATAAGACTATTACTAGTCAGGTTATCATTAGTTAGGTGTAATTTGTTCTGAGTACTTGTTAGCCAGTACTTTCACCAAGTCATCCATAACCGCGGAAAACACGGCTTCTCGAGAAGATTTAACCCTGCAGGGGTGCACCAATTTGGACGTACACGTAAGAATAACCCGCCAGATGGAATGGCCTTTCCACCAAGCGGGGCACTCAACACAACTCAACTCTTCTTCGCATCAAGCCCAAAGAACCACATGTTGTGCGTGCGCGGCTAATCGAGCCCCCACGAAGAAAAGGGGGACCCTCATAGCACTCTAAGACCACGCCGCCCTAAATGCCGACTACAAAAGTTCCACCCTGGCGCCAAGGGTTCGCACCTGCACATGCATGCATCAAATGGAAAGCCCGAACTAAGTGTGGCGATTTGGACGAGATGCGAATCGAATCAAATTGAGGGGGGGCCCCCATACACGCTTCCCACATGCGGTTAGTGCGCTCATCATGGATCAGTAGACAAGACCCTTTTCCTAATTAGGGTCGACACTAGCAGGCCTCAAAACCACGACGGGCCTCCTGCCGGTGCCTTATCATCAAATTATTATTACCTCAAACATTAACAGGTTGTTGTTTAACATCGAGCCCCAGAACATAATAAAATATGATAACATAAAGTAACGGACAACAGACTCGAGCAAAAACAACCCTAAGCATGCTAGTAAGACACGGGCAACAAACAAAAGGTTATAGGTGTGGAGGTGAGGCTATATCAGGGTTAGAGGATAACATGTGATAGGTTCGGAACAGAAGCAACAATTCATAGGGCTAGCAGAATAGACAACGGAAAGTATCGATATCCAATGTGGAAAGGATCACAATGGTTCATGTGAGTGAATACTTGCCTGCAAGCTCAGCAGCCTGGTACTGAGCTAGATCCTCAGAAGGGGTGTCGTAAGTATCGTCTGTCTCAACGTCGTCGTCTATTCGAGAAGAAGCAAACAAACAACGCAGAGAGACAAACAATCAATAACATGGCATAGTGCACAATCATGGGATGATGCATGACCATTTAATTGATGCACCAAAAAATAAACTAGTTGACATGGTAACATAACATGATTAAATGGACCCACATGCAATTTGGATTGCATATGGAAAGCCCATGAATTAAGGTTGAAATAATTGTTTTACAACTAAACAACAGGTGAAAGTGGATTAGCATGATGCATGGATGAGGAAAACAGAAAGAAAACAACCTTAGGTTCAATTTGAAATAAGGTTTACCAAGTTTGGAATTTTATTTATTAAGTTATGGAATTTTGGTTTCTTAAAGGTGTTACACAAGCATTGGTTGCTTTCACCAATTTTAATTGTTCAAAATAGCTAACAAATTTCTTAATTGGGAAGAACACACAATTTTAGATGGAATACATGTTTCACTTGTTGAAAAAGGATTTAGAATAAATTACTTATGAATTAAACAAGTTTAAACAAGATTTAAATGAATTTAATTCAAGTATGAATTTAATTGAATTTTTATTTGTTCAAAACATTTAAGCAAATTTATATTTGAAAAGTTTATACTTTTATGGTTTGAAAACATATTTTATAAGTTCAAAAATAATTTAATTTGATCAAGTTATGAATTTAACAATATTAAATGATTTAAACAAGGTTTAAATTATTTACCCAATTTTAATTATCCAAAACATGAAACAAAGTTTATATTTGGAAAGAGGGTTTAATTTAGCATGGAACATATTTTATTTGTTGAAAATGGATTTAAAATGAGCAAGTTATTAATTTGGCAATTTTAAATGCATTAAATAAGAAACAGTTGTTTTCAGCAATTTAAATTATTCAAAACAGAACACAAAGTTGATATTTGCAAAGTTCATGAAAAATGGGATGGAAAACATATTTACTTTGTTGAATTTGGAATTTTTATGCCCAAGTTATGAATTTTGCAAAATTAAATGAATTAAACAAGGATTCAAATATTTCACCAATTTAAATTATTCAAAACAGTAAACAAATTTTATATTTGGGTAGAGAATTTAATTTGGTACAGAATACATATTTAAAATGTTGAATTTGGAGTTGAAATGAATTATTTATGCATTTTTAGAGTTTAAGTATTATTCTGCCATTTTAAACAATATCCAGGGACTTGGAAATTATTTACAGGGACCTAGAAGAAAGCTGGCAGGGACTGTTCTGTGAATAGGTAATTGTTCTGGGCCTGGAAAAATAAAATGGAAAAGATTGGGTTTTTGCGAGGGGTGGGATTCGATCCCACACCCTACGGACGCGAGCGTGGCTGCGCTAGCCACTGCGGTAGCTGCTGTTTGGTGACAGGTAAGGGGAGCGAGGGTGGTTAAGGTTCAGATAGCGGGATTTTTAACTGAACTGCAAAAAGTTCAGTTGTCTGAACTCGCTGTCAGTTGCGCGGTGGCCGCCGTCGAGGCTCTCGCAGCTGCTGAGTGCTCGTGGTGATGCGCGGCTCGTGTGCGTGTGCTAGCCGCGATGAAACAGAGGGAAAAGGAGGAGGGTGCCGTGTGCTCACCGTGGGCTAAACAGCGGGAGGAGGAGGTGCTCGAAGGGAGGCAGTGGACGGCGGCGACAGCGCGGGGACGGCGGCGTCGATCCATCAGCTCCCCGCCCTCGCTAAGTGGACGATGAGGAAGAGGGTGGTGCGGGGGATCCGTTCCCGCGCCTAACCTGCGAGGAGGTGGCCTAACGGTGCGGCGATCGCCGGAGAGGGAGGAGGTGGTGGTCGGGTGGTGAGGGTTCAGAGGTACAGAGAGGCAGAGGGAGGAAAGAAAGGGGAAAATGGAGGCGGGGGAGAGGGAGAGAGGGAGGTGGAGGCTAGGGCTAGGGAGGAGCTCGAGGGTAGGGTTTATAGGGGAGGAGGGAGGCGCTCGGCCGTTCCCTGGCCGCTGCTGCAACGTGGAAAGGTTCAGATTGCTGCCGTACGAGGGAGGAAGAAGGAGTGGGGGGTACCGGGCCGAGGGGGAGAGGTGGGCTGGCCCAACTGGGCTGGCCTGCCCCCTCTCTCTCTCTGGTTTGTTTTTTATTTTTTCTTTCTATTTTTTTTTTTTTTTTTGCAGATTTGAATAGGAAGGAAAATGAATGAGTTTTAGGGTTATAAAATTTAGTAGAATTTTGTATTTGATTAAGTTTTGTAACAGCACCAAAATGCAACTTTTGTTTTCTCAAACATTTCAAATTTGTTGATGTTTGTAAATTTAATTGAAATTGAGTAATTTTGATATTAGATGAATAATGGTGACTTAAGCAATTTAAAAGTTTTTGATTTCAAGTTAATTTGAAACAAAGGAGAGTTTTGCAATTTTCATAACTTTCAAAAGGGTTGCTGTTTGGATAATTAATTGAATTTGAAATGTTTTGGTATTAAATGAATTATTGATAGAAACAAAACAATAGTTTTGAAATCACAACTTTAATGGAAACAAATAATTGCTTTGCTTTGAATATTCATTTGGAAAATTGTAACATCACAAGTATGAAACAAAAGGTTTGAATTTTGGTTTGAAGTTCAAATAGAAAACAAAGGAAAACAGAGGAAAACAATTGGAAAACAAAGCAAAACAAATGCAATGAACATGATGTCATGATGCAAAACATAAAATAACAGAGAGCAAACATTCTAATGGATGTTTTTCATACATGGGATGTTACACCATTCAACTGTCCATATCCGAGGATGCGGCTATTCTGAATAGTTTTACTCTGCAGAGGTGTACACAATCCACAAGATCCAGTACATCCGCCGTGAACAACCACGGACTGTCCGAGACAGTATGCAAACATCGGATAACTGGTCCTAACCATCCACTATGTCAGCGCTAGTAAATGACTACCTCTTCAACTGGGTTTGTTCTCCCCGGCACCGAGTGAGTCAGCCGTATCGATCCGGTTTCCCCTGACAACACACCACCATGGCAGGAGACCCAACTGTTGCAACCGGTGGCGAACTTAATCCCCACACTCTGAATGTCCCATTTCTCCCTCCTGGCGACAATTCGGTTCGGGGGACTCTAACCCCTACAGCACATTGAGGTAGACACGGACTAACACCGACAAGCAATTAGCTAGACCCCGTTCCCATATTGGGGTAATGTGGCAGCACGGCTTGGTTGTCCGCCGAAGACTAGGTTATGTGTCATTTTTGGAAAACAAGTCGAAAACATTTCCTTCTTCACAAACCTCCCTTGGACAAGGTCCCACCTTTCCTCGGGGTTTTTCCAAGCTTTTGATTTCCAACAACATCAAGTTAAAATGTCCACTAGGGGACTTAAGTTGGTTAAGTTATGATACTAACATGTCTAAAGGGCTTGGTAGCACCAAGATTATATAGTGGATATAGCATATTAGATACATAAAATAGATAGTGGTATATTCCACTTAAAAGAATAGTTTTTGAATCAAACTTTTGTAAAACTTCAAAAGTAAAACATGCATGATAGATAATGATAAGTAAAAAACAGAAATCATTTAGAATGGCTTGCCTTGGCACTGGTCTTGGTCTTGCTCTTGAAATAAACAAGAGTTGCAATAAAAACCTCTCCGGGAAATAATACCGTCTTCGTTATCTAACGTCGTAAACACAACAAGGAAAACACCCAATCAGAACCAAACAAAGGAAAGAACTTGTCAAAAAGTAAACATACAGCAAGCATTTCATCAAACAAGTACACTCATAAACAATGGTACTAGGGTGCACACCATCAAGCAAAACAGGCACAGACAATACACACGAATAACACTAGAATAGGTGCTGTGGATCCTCAACCAAAATGGCATGAGTTCAGTGGGTGTGCCACTCTCATATCATGCTCAAATAAGGTTAAATGACTCTCTGATCATTCATGAGGATGAGCAAAATAACAAGAAAATAACCTAGGAACACATATACATGCATAGGAAAATAATAACAAGCAATACTACAAGCTCATAGTAACACATGCTTTTCTAAACATGGATAAATAATATAACCAGTATCTAAGCAACCTACTAACAGAGATAAATCAATACCAAACATATCATGGCATCACTCAATACATGAAAATAATCATGGGACAAAAGACTACTAAAACTAGAGATGCAAAAAGGGCCATCTAGACATGCATACATGCATAGCAATACTAGATCATCAAACATGATTTATTCTAAACATGATGGATCTGTAACATAGCATCCAAATAACAGATAAAACAACACCTAGATATGCTAGTAATATCAAAATAACAATCTAATCAATGCCTCAAAAATTAAGCATGCAAGCAACAACTTTATGGCGGAAAAACATCTAATACTAACATAGCATGACAATTCGATCTAGAGCTCACTTAAAAATGCAATCAAGTATAATATGCTAGAATAACAGTAGCTATGCTATGGAAAACAATACTAAAGCATTTATTCAATTCATCAAACCAAGATGAAGAATAACATAATTTTAACCTATTTTTACTAGGGAAAACACCCTAAGAGAATAAAACTATAACAATCATGGTTTTCACACACAAACCATATCATACTAGTGAAATACTCAAAACACATTTCAAACATGTCTAAATAACCTACACATGCTAGGAATCAATTGTATAACAAGAACAATATAACACACAATTTAATAAAGGCATAGCAATCATATGCAGAAAATGGTTAAACACTAAATATTGCACCAATCCTATTCTGTAACTCCTAAAATCATGAAAATCTAGTATAAGGTGATCCTAGTCATTAGCAAAGCAAAACAATTGGATTCACTTCAAAACTCATCACCAATAAAATTAAATAATTCACAGAAGTGCTCTCTGTCCTCAAAACTAACATGCATGCCATTTTCAATCAACAACTCAAGTCAACACAAGGTTAATATCAACAGATAGATATTATCGAGGGCTACTCATAACAGTTTAGTTTGCAAGATTTGGATACTTAAAACTCAAGTTATTAAAGAAATGGTGTTCAGGAGTGTCTATGTCATTTATTTTATTTCTCCTAAGATATTGCACAAAATGCAGATCTACAAGATGGAGGTGGTTAAGATTTTGTAGATTTACTACTGTGATTTTTGGTTTGGCAAGATTTGATTATTAACATTTTTATTTGGATTTAAACCAAACATCCAGAAACAGGCATGCAGGAAAAAGAAAAACAACCTTCAGAAAAACACACGGGCCATATCTGAGGAGGTTGGGCCGCACGGAGGCAAGCCGGCCCGGTGGCGAGCGCGCGCGCTGCGAAACGGTAAGTTACCGTCCGTGCGATGATCAACGGCCGCGATTAAACCTCCCAAGGTTCAAACGCATCCGTCAGATGTCGATCTGGCGGTCGAGATCCACCCGTGGCGCTTCGCGCCGGCGGCGACCAAGTCCTGGCGGCGGAAACAGGGGCAGAGGCGGAGCAGTCGCCGGAGACTCACCGTACGTGGCTACGGGCCATCCCTGGAAACGTGGCTAGCACCAGAAGGACCAGGGCGACGCCGTGAAGCAGATGCCCCTAGTGGCGCACGCGAGGGAAGCCTCTGCGCCAGGGCTCCACGGCTCCAGCGGCGACCGAGCGGCGTCGGAGATGGTGCCGTCTCTGCGATGAACAAGGAACAAAATTAAGGAGGGGGAAATGCGATTGGGGCCTAACCAAATGCAAAGAAAGAAAGGAGAGAGGCGGAGGTCCTCTGCATCAATCTGGAGACGAGCTCGGTGAGCTGCGGCCATGGCGGCTACGGGCATGCTCATTCGAGCAAAAGAATTCGAGCTCGGGCATGTCCAGGGGTGTTATTACGATGAGTAGATCCGAGAGGAAGAGGAGATCAAGGGAGAGAAGGTCCATGGAGGAGGCGAGGTGAGTGTTCTTGGTGCTCACCCGTAGGTGTTCGACAGGACGATGAAGGAGCATGACAGAGAGATGGAGGAAATGGAGTTCACGGATGCGCTTTAGGGAACCTTGTGAAGCTTGTAGACAAGGTCGCGATGCTCGGCATGCTACACAAGTGTCGGAACACGAGCGACGTGGCGTGGGCGTCCTAGGCGTCATGGACACCTCATGGAGATGGAGGAAAGGGACAAGCAGAGGGGGAGGGTTTCTTCCAGGGTGGTTCACGGGGTGAGAGGGGTGTGCTGGCGCAAGGGCTGCCCCTGGTTTGGTCTGTGGTGGTTGATAGAGAAAAAAAAAGGGGTGACCACCATCTTTGTCCACATGCTAATGGCTTAGAGAAAAGGAGAGGGAGAGAGCTAGGGGTTGGTAGACCATGTCCAGGAGTGCAATATGGATGTTTACAATGCCAGGGATGGAGAGAGAGGTGGAGAGAATGCAATGATTGATCAACACATGGATGAACTCATCAATGTCCAAAATGACCAGGAGTTGTTTTTGATAGTTTTCACCAATAACTTGAATAGAACATATGTGAGAAATTGTGTCCAATGGATAGAGAATCAAAAATGGAGTCTAGGTGTGGTGGTCTCAAGGTTTTCTAAAAACATTTCTTTCACAAAATTTTTGGGAATTCAAAAATGGCAGAAACTGTTTTTAAATGTTTTCTCCACAATTTTCGAAACAACTTGCAAATGTTTTTCTATAAATAAGTCCCACATGACCATAGGCATGTTGGGTAATTTTTCCAAGATTTTAGGAAATACTTTTGTTCACAAAATATTTTAAAGTCCATTTCTGGCCTTTTGGAAAATGGAAAATAATAAATATTAAAATGATTTTAAAACAAATATTTTTGAGTTGGGATGAGATAGTACACAATATAGGTCTCAAAATTGATTTTTAATAATCAACTCTTTTGAAAATATTAGAGACCACAAGTGGAAAAAGGGTGAAAACAGGAGTTTATTTAATAGGTTAAAAACCATGAGAGATAAATAATTAAATGGTCCTTGGAAAATAAATGGACCATATGGAGGTGATGTATAGGTCATGGAGATGACAAGGGTAGGTTCATTGGCCCTGAAAACAATAAGGAGGGATTTGGAGTAACATGGACAAAATGCTTCATGATAAAGGTGATATGGTCATTATTTTGGGAATGCCTTCAATAGGAATTTGATATGTGATACAAAAGAGATTCAATATCCAAGATAACAACTTGGATAAATAGCATAGGTATATAAAATGAGATGGATGATGATGCATTGATGATTAGCTCAAGATTTGTCATAGAAGCATGTCTCCAAAGTTGGAGATTTTTAAGAAAACAGAAGATGATATGGGCATGAGATGGAATATGGTATTGATGTTTGATCTTACTATTACTAGGTTTTATTATCTTTAAAACAGCACACACTTATAAACAAACAGAAATAAATACTTGAAAGTAATCACAAGATAAAATCACACAACAAGCAGATAAAATAACAAGTCACACAAGATCACTCAAGCAACCGAGTTCTTCAAATTAATTTCCAGGTGTGTTTCTCAAGTGTTCATTTTAGGTAGTGATCAAGTCACACAATGACAAGAGGATTTTGTTAAGAGGTTCAGCTCAAATCTTGTTATTTCCAAAAGAATATAATGAAGGAAAACCCAGGGGTAATATAGTTCCCTCTTATAGTTTTTGCAAAAGAAGGAAGTGAGAAGGAGTTTTTGAAATACTTGCAAAAACATCTTGGTTGAAAACAGGTTGGAGATGATTAGCTCCAAAATACTTTTCATACAGTTTTGGAAATTTCTTTTGTTTCCTCAAAACTTGGCCTTTGGGGTTTCTTCTAAAATCAAAACATTTTCAAAAAGGTTTTTGCCAAAAGAGTATGATGGATGAAGATGATAAGCTTTCTTGTCATGACTTGATCACAAGGGTTGTGTTTTTAAGAAAGTTATGATCATTGGTTTTTTTAATGTCAGGTGTTAACAAACACAAACAAAAAAACACAATCAACAAGCAAACAGAAAATAAACACAAGCATTAGTCAAACATGTTAAAAAAAATTGTTGGCCCTGATTTTTGGGTTATTGAAAACATGGTTTTCCTGTCTTCCAAAAATTGGGCTGTTACAATGGAGCTTGCGAATGACACCAAATAGATCGACCAACTACACACCATTCTTCATGGTATACGGAGCTGAGGCCGTGCTACCCGAGGATGTTAAGTTTAGCGCCCCACGAGTCGTCACATACAGCGAAGAAACCTCCAACAAGCCACTCGCAGAAGACGTGGACGCGCTGGATGAGATCTGGGATATCGCACTCGCCAGATCAGCAGTGTATCAGCAATCACTGTGTAATCACCACAATCGCTGCATACGCCAGAGATATTTCATGGTAGGCGACCTGGTGTTGCGACTCAAGCAGAAAGAAGGACACAAGTTGCAGCCACTATGGGAAGGGCCCTTCATCATACACGAAGTCATCCTAGGAGGCGCCTACCGCTTGAAGAATCCGAAGACAGGAGGCATCTACTCCAACCCTTGAACGTGGTGCATCTCCGCAAGTTCTACCCCTAGGATTTCATCACCTACTCGCAAGAAATAAGGCTATACCAGCGACATTTGTAGCTCGAGCAAATACATGGCTTTTCAGCCATCGCAATAAAAACATGGTTCCTCAACTATAGCTGCAATGACTACATTCGCACTTTCCATTTTTTCTATTTTTTCCTTTACATGCTAAAAGGTCAAACCCCAACACACGGGGCAACCCCAAATTGGCATCAACAAAATCTTCGAGTACTTACACCCGATGAAAATCTTTACAAGGTAACAAGGTACACACCTTATAAACACCTTAATCGATTAAAACATACAAGGTCACAAGGTATACACCTTAACACACCTTAAGAACTACAACACGCAAGGTACATACACCTTAAGGATCTACAGCTATTGCCGAGCAGCCGCTTCTTGAAGCAATCGCTCGATCTTCGACGCAGTCAGTCAAATAATCCGCTCCACAGAAGGACGCACAACCTCATAACGAGGGATAAAATCTACATGTGGCCCTGGGGTGTCAGGGAGTCGTGCCATAGAGTTGAAGTTAAATTCAGGATGCCACAAACGCACGAAGGCGAGCGCCACCTGAGCTCCACAGATGAGTTGTTGATGCACACACTCGCGAACATCCCCCACCCGGCGGAATAGCCTCTGCAATCCACTCAAGCCATCCGGAACAACGCCGAAGGGGTAGAACGCCCGATGGACTGAAGCAAGCGCCTCCCGGCAGGATTCTACCAAAAGTTGCGCCTGACTCGCCCGGTACTGAAGAGTGGCCAAAATAAAACCACGGCTGCGATCAGACCAGAAATTACTCGCGTGAGAGTTCGAACTGCTTGATTCCTGAACAACACGATTGTCTAACAAGTGGCCCTCGCACGCCCCATCAGGTTCAACAACTGCATAAATAGTGAAAGCGTCAGAACACAAGTAACAACATGCAAAAACACACTTGGGGGCTCGCAAGACTTACAGAGCATGCCCTTTGAAACGCTTGCCACCTCCTCCATCACAAATGGCTCGTGATCTGCAGGAAGTTTTTGCTTCGACTTCGCAACATCTGCTACGCCCCGCAGAGCCTTGAGTTTACGATCGCCATCCGCGACACATTCACAGAGTGAAGCGACCATACTGGCAGCCGCAACCACCGACCAAGTCGAAGGAGAAGCTCCACTCAATGAACCTTCTCCGGAGCCCACAACCTGGAAAGAACAACGAAATTTTAGAAGACATGATCACACCCCACTTGATTATACACCACCAAATATCTTCGAATGCTCGGAGGCTTCTCCCATCGGGAGAATACAAAGTAAGGCACAATAATATAACGATGACACTTTAAAAAAAACATCTCGATTGAACAAAACAAAGTACGGGAATACATCCCAAGGTTCATTACACTTGAAAGCATACAGAAACAAGAATTAATCTAAGGAACTGCAGAGGTAGTTCCACTCGCAGCAGGCTGTCCTTTTCGCCCAGCGCGGGAGACTACCCCGGAAAGCATCTTCGCAAGTTCCCCTGCACGGTCGCCAAAAGGACGGATCGCTACCTTTTTGCCCAGCGAGTCTCGTGGAAGCTCCGATAACACCTTCTCCAAGTCACCCGAGACACCATGCGCCAGGGCGAACTGGATAGCCGTCTTGGCCCCGCACTCGGTCTGCGCAAGGAAGTATTCCTGGAGGGGATCATCCTCGCCTAAGAAAACTCGCAGGAGGCCACTCAGAGTAGGCGGAACCGGCGCATCCACAAGCAGGCGTTCATGCAGCCGTGTTAGCACCTGGGTAGCATTGCGGATAAGGATGTAGGCCTTGATCGCATGCTCCTGCAACTGGGTGCACGAGTTAGTGAGGGCGTCACGTCGCATCTCCCCGGGCAGCTCCAACTCAACTCCAATGGCGTCTAAGACAGAGACAGAACAAACATCGGGAAAAAGACAGGCCGCAGTCGAAGGAAGTTAGAACACGACTCACCAGCAAGTTTCTGGGCCAAGGGACGGAGGACGCCGACCAGATCATTGTCGTGCTTCACGCTCGCCTCCTCCAGCTGCTTCAGAGCTCCCTGGGCTTCCGCAAGACCTTCGGTCGACTGCTTGCGCGTGGACTCCAACTCCTTTCGGGTGGACTCCAGCTCCATCTCAAGGGCTCTCACCCAAGAGGAAGCCTCTGCCTTCTCAGACTTTAGGCGGCTGATCTCATCTGTAGCATAAAAGATGCGATTAAAACAATAATCGCAACCAGCAAAAAGACGGTGAAGGCGTAAGGCACATGCCAGCTTACTTTGAAGGGAGAGGCCATCCTGCACGAGCTGGTTGCTCTCCCCCGAAGAGAAGCGCAATCCTCCTCGGCCGAAAGAACTCGGCGCCCGAAAGCTGCGAGGGAATCAAGAAGGGCCTGCAAAAATCCCGATCAAAGGTTAGAGAGATATCGCTTGAGTCTATACACGACTGTACACAGTCGAGTATAGCCTCGGGGGCTAGTCCCATCGGGAGCACTGTCGTGCACCTGATGAAAAACAAAACCAAGAAGCAGACCAGAAAAGAAAAACTTCGACTTGGGTCCATGGCCAAGCAATTGACCATAGACTCGGGGACTACTCCCATCGGGAGCACTGTCATGCACCTGATAAAGGAAAAACAAACAAGGCAAACCGCAAGAAAGAAAAACAGGCTTTACCTTGCCCTGAGCGGTAGACAAAGGATCCGTTGAGCTACCCGAGACCTCCCGGCTCGCTGACGCTCCAGCATCTGCAGGCCGTCCACCCGCAAAGCTGAGCATCTCATACTTCGGAACTTCAGTCGCCTTTGTTGGGCTCGGAGGTCTTCGAGTGAGGTCTGCAGCTGGGATGGGATCCGTGGTGGCCTCCTTCCTCTTCACGGATGGAATCGAGGAAGTAAACTGGCCCGCGCTGATGGTCACAAGACTGCTGCAGAAGATAAAATCAGAAAAGAAAAGACGGAAGGAAAGGAAGAAAGTTCACGACAAGAGATAGAATCTGTGGCACTTACTCATCCTCATCATCATCATCGTCAAGGTTATCGGGATTCCAAGCAATGGAGATCCTCAATTGACGAGTCACGGGGGGAAGCACGTTGAGAGGGGCCACCCGGAGAGGCTTAATTTCCTCAACGGGATCATCACCCAAGGAATTGTTCTTAGAGGTGACTTCCTCCTCCTCCTTCCTGTGACGCTTGCGGTGACAAAGCTGCCCGTTGTCCAATTTCTCCTCCTCCTCCACATCGTCCTGCTCGGAGCCCGAATCAGCATCCGCGACGCTGGTCTCGGGAGGGGCTTCAACGTTACTCGCCAAAAGATCTGAGACATCGTCTACAGAAACTGGCGGGTAGCACGTTGCCATGCTCTGACTCTACAAAAGAAAAGAGAAAAAGAAGAGGAGTTTTCAATTGGCAAAAACCCAAACTAGAAGGAACAAGAGGCGAAAGAAAGGAACAAGGAACTCACCTCAGTCGGGGGAGGATTCCCCACTTCGAATGGGTCGAGAGGACACGCTGAGTAGACCTCTCCCTTCTTCAGATTGGTGATGGTCGCGATCTTCTTATCGAATTCAGCATTCGAAAGAATGTAATCGCATATGCGGCTCTGGTCGTTGACGCCCGTGTATTCCCACATGGTGGTCGACCTATCCTGAAGAGGTTGGATCCTCCAGCGCAGGAACACACCCGCCAGGTGTATTCCGTTCAGCGGGGTCCCCTGCTCCTTCTCGTGGAAGCGCTCCACCTTTGCGAGTAGAGGGGCGACAATCTTGCCTTTTTCGGCTGAGAGCGTGTGCAGCCAAGACTTCCGCCGCTTCAAAACGGCGAATGGGCTGGAACTTGGGGACGTCACCCACGCTGTCATCGACGACGTAGAACCATTTACGGCGCCATCCCTGGGCCGAGTCGACGAAGTACATCTCCATGTAGGGGATGCCCTTGTTCGCCTGGATCCCGAAGCCTCCGGTCCGCAGCGGCTCGCCCACCTTCTCGCCTGGCTGCGCCCTCTCCCGGAAGATCCGCACTTTGAAGATGTCTTTCCAAAGACCCCAGTGCGGACGGATCCCGAGAAAACACTTGCAAAGCACGATAAAGCACGAAATATGTTGAATCGCGTTCGGAGGAAGGTCGTGCAGCTGTATGCCATAGACATATAGCAGCCCGACAAAAAATGGGTGGAGGGGGAAGGACAGACTTCGGGAGACATGCTCCGAGAAGACGACGCGCTCGATGGAGAGGGGGTTGGGCATCTCCTCCTTCTTCCCGAACATGCGCACGCGCTTGTAGGCTTCTGGAGGGAGCAACCCCTCCCTCTGCATCTCGGTGATGCTTTTCTTGGTGGTGTTCACCGCGCGCCAGTCGCCCGTCCTCTTCGCGGGGCTGCCGCGGAAGCACTCGCCACGTCCTTGGAAGACACCACATCAGCGTCGCGTTTCTTCGCTCCCACCATTGGAGAAGGCTCAGTGCTCACGGAGAAGAAGGTGTGCGCGAGGAAGGAGAAGCTGAATAAGAGCCGGGAAATTTACATCTCCCCTAAGGCACGGTACTTATACTCGAGCCAGAACAATCTGGGCCGTAGATCCACAAACGTGGCATTCATCATGGCCGCCACGCGTGAGGCGGAAACGAGGCGGCGGGGGACAGTTACCCCTGCACGATCTTTACGAAAAGATCGTGCGTATTTACAGCGCGCAACCAGCGAAAAAAACGGAGCACGACCGATCGTTTCTGGTCAAAAAGCCAACACGATGGTCCCGCGCGCTCTGCCCCACTTCGTCACGTCCCATCGGGAGCAGTCAGAGCAATCGAGTGCGCGGTGACGTCACTACGCACCTCACGACACGCGAAATTTCTTTCGTATAAGCATCAAGACGCGAAATTTCTTTCGCATGGACACCCTGACACGAAATCTCTTTCGTATGGGCATTTCAACACGAAATTTCTTTCGTATAAACACATTTGACACGAAACTTCTTTCGTATAAGCTTCATAACGCGAAATCTCTTTCGCACAAGATCAAGAAAAAGGAAGATTTCTTCATCCGAAGGATCACAGAAATATGATTAAGGTAAAATCGCGAGTGTGCGGCTCCCGCAACTCTACCTCACGTTGTACTTACACATCTTTATCCTGGATTGTTCGGCCGACTAGGCACATCCGGATGTCGTAGTCTTTCGAGTACGAAGGTAAGACCCAAGGATCTCTCCTGTGGTCCCGGAATCGCACTCAAGCTGCGTCCTCCAGTAAATTTTCCGTGTCAACAACACGAAGAAAAATCCTAGCGGACGCGCCGGACACCCTTTTAAAGGTTAAGTTCGACTCGATAAGACCTCCACGGCTCAGTCGCAATGATCACCTCGCCGGATTCGAGTCGGAGGTCTCGAATTCGTGTAGGCCAGAACTGTTTTTGCCCTAGATGCAATGAATTGGCCCTGATCTTTCGGGAGAGCCAAGCGACTGATCCACACCCTTCTGCGAAAACAGCCAACACAAGGCACATTTACCACTCGATGCTCGAGTATGCGAGCGGGTCGCGCATAGGGTATACGCCCTTGAAATCAAGCGATTGAATGACCAGTTGAAGAATCCAAGAACTCACTTTGAGTGCTTACCCGACTGGTCATCAGTCGACTAAACACTCGGGGGCTACTGACGTGGGGATGACTCCCGGACCTATCAGGTGAGCCTACCCGGTCCAGGGCCCAAGACCTAGGCCCAAAGAGATGTGCTACCCCGCGGTTCTAGAAGGCCCAACAGAAGCCCACTTGCAAAGACTTGCGGGTCAAGAAGGAAAGCTTCTACCGACCTAGAGCTAGGGTTTGTAACCCCCCTCCCCCGGACACGGTTTGGGACCTAAGACATCTATAAAAGGCGAGGAGAACCACCGGGGGGATCCAATCTACTTTTCACCACCATATCCATAAGCTCGAGATCAATCTCTCGGCTTGCGCACCCACCTTGTAATCGATCTACTTCTAATACAAATCTCAAGAGCAGGAGTAAGGGTTTTACCTCTACGAGGGCCCTGAACCTGGGTATAACTGTGCCCCCTGCTAGCCGACGATTGTCGCCATCGCCTACTCGTTCTCTTAATCGAAACCCTATCAGATCATCCGAGGGACTTGTTGATATGAGTAATCAACACCCATTGTCTTCCTTTCCTTTTGAGAATCCTTTTGGTTTACTCGTATTTCGTTGGTGTTCTAATTGGTAAAGCTAAAGCAAGGATCCCACTTTTGTTCATATTGTATTCAAATACAAAATTATAAGTAATGCGCAAATCATGGGGAAGCTTTCCTATATTATTTAGAACACTATTTTTCTTTATTTGTCTTTAGATATTTCTCAATTGGTATTTAATCCCGATACCGTGTCTATTTGGAAGACAGACCTTTTTCATCTTGGTACTTTGTGCCATCATGAAAAGTGTTGAGTGTTTGGTTTAGTTGTTGGAACCTTGCTCTTTTGGGGAGTTGGTTATCTTCTCATTGATTTATTTCAAATTTATCTATTTTGGATATTGGACTTCTTTTCATTAATGAATCTCTCTTTTGGTATCTCTTTTGGGAGTTCAATATCTCATTTATTGATTTAACTCTTATTTGGTTTCTTTCAAGTTTTAAATGGTTCTTTGTGTATCTCATTTTCACTTGATTTCTTTTCAAATTGGTTTCTTATCAACCATGTGTTTGTTTGGATCTTTGGTATGATTTGGACAACCTTTTGTCATGTCACAATCTTGTGCACCCTCTTTGGTTTTCTTGGTGTTTTTGTCCACATCATATCTCTTTTGGTTCTTGAAAGTATTTGCATGCATATTTACTAATGCATTTGTTATGGCATACTTTACTTTATTTGAACCGATATGTATGGTAAATTCCACCAAATCCAAAATCGACGGAAATCTCAAAAGTAGGAAGCTGGCCAGTTTTTTTTAGGTGGCCGTAGTACCGGTGAAACCACCGGTAGTACTACCCCCTCATATTCTCCAGCATATCTCTAGGGAGGCAGCCTCCGGTAGCGATACCGGTGATACTACCACCAATTTGATGCTCTGTTGGTACATCGCGAAGGCCACAACGGAGGCCACCGGTAGTACCGGTGGGCGGTAGTACCGCTGGTGCCACCGATACCTTAGGCGTTTCTTCAGGATTCCAGGGGTTGTCCACCAGCGGTGCTGGTACCGCCAAACCAACGTTGTGTTGGTACATCGCGGAGGCAATGACGGAGGCCATCGGTAGTACCTATTGGCGGTAGTACCGCTGATTCCACCGGTACCTCCGGTGTTGAGGATTTTAGTGAGCAGGGAGAGATCCCTTTGTACTCTAGGACACTAACCACACCCGCTGGTGCGGGAAAGTGGGCAACGGCTAATTTGGGGGAGGAATATCTATTGCACATATTTATGTGGATATTATCCTATGTATTGTAGTTTTTCTAACTAGTTTGGACCTAATAAGTATGCGACCATTTTGTACTTAAATGTGTTTTAGGTACATTTGAGATGCATTGGATGCTTGTCACATTCTCAAGGAAGGTGTCATCACCATGTGCATATCGGAGTCAAACTAGGATGATGAATTAAATATTATCTACTACAACATCATCATTGCCATCTCGGTAACAAGTATCTACCTCATGCCTACCTTATCTTGTTTTCAACCTTGTGTAGGTTGCTTCTTGGCATGAAAATATTTTATTTGCACTTTTTATTATTTTACACCGGTCTCATTATGCTAGTTGGGAGACCGGATTATAGGATAGATAATTGTACTATCAAGAGGGGCTCTTGAATGCATATCTTGATCGTATCTATCGTAGAGAGCTCAAACCTTTGCATACTTGGCATCATCCTTCTTGGTTCTTATTTGGTTTTTATCCATGTGTGGTTCTAGAGCTTGTCATGTTCTTAATTTCAAGCTCAAGTTCATTAAAAATGGATTTCGTATGAAAAACTTATCGCATTTTTATGTTGGAGGTTTCTACCGGTTGTTCTTTATAGATAGGTAAAACATTTCATCATTTGGTTTTATCTTTCCATTTTGTACTATTATGTTTCTCTTAATATTTTTTTAGTGCTCGTCGTTGCAATTTCAACGAGCCCAAGAACATCGAAAACGGAGTCCGGATGCAAAAGTTACGACCGTTTTCGTACCAGGTGTTCTACAGTTTTTCCCAGCACCGGTACTACCGGTGCCGGTACCGCCGGAAACCCCTTCGGGATGACCGTGATGGTACTACCGGTGAAACCACCGGTAGTACCACTTCCTAGAACATTTTTCCAACCCTTTTGGTGTTTTAACTCATCCGGGGGCGGTAGTACCGGTGGTTTCACCGGTAGTACCGCCGGAAACTTCTCTTTCACGAATCCCGTGGGGAACTCAAACCCTGCGTGATTTTGCCCCCAACGGTTGGATATTTGGGTGACCTATTTAAAGGGCCTTCTTCCCCAATGGTTCCCTAACTCTTTGGCCAAGTTTGACCTCCATTGTTAACCTCAAAAAGTTTGCTATCTCTCAACCCCTCCAATGATTCTTGCTTCCACTTGAGGGAAAAGAGAGAGGAGATCTAGATCTACAACTCCACCAATCAATCCCTCCTCTTTGTGAGGGGAACCGATTGGATCTAGATCTAGGGATTCATTTGTTATTTTCCTTGTTCTTCATCCTTCCTCCCTTCATAGAATTAGTTTCTTTGGTGGGATTTGGGAGAGAAGTTCTTGACCACTTGGTGTGTTCTTTCTATTGCATTAGGTGCATCGGTTTGAGTTCCCCACGGGATTCGTGAAAGAGAAGTTTGTGAGCTTGTTACTCTTGGGTGCTTGGTCACTGAAGAGATTGTTCCTCTTGGGTGTATTGAGCACCTTAGACGGTTAGTGCTTGGGGCTTACACCTTGTTGCAAGAATCTTCCTTGAGAGCCTCCAATTGAGTTGTGGAGAGAGCCTCAACCCCGTGTAAGGTTTTGTCAACGCCTTCAAGTCGACCTCATAGTGGAAACGAGCATCTCCCTCACCGAAGAAGCTCAAGGAGAATAAGGTGTGCAGATCCGTGCTATTGAGGAGCGCCTAGGTGACTCTCCACCTCTCCAACGAAGACGTACTTCTCTTGGGAAGAAACTTCGGTAATCACATCGGTATCTCCTTGTGCTTCGGTTATTTCTACACTCTAGATCGTTACTTATGCATTTACCTTTGTGATAGCCATCATGCTTGAAGTTATCTATCTTGCTATCACATAGTTGTATGTCTCCTTAGCATAAGTTGTTGGTGCACATAGGTAAACCTAGCTTTTATAGGTTGTGTGCTTGATAAATTAAACGCTAGTTTTATTCCACATTTACTCAAGCCAAAACCGTAATTATTTTAAAGCGCCTATTCAACCCTCCCCCCCTCCCCCTAGGCGGCATCCTTGTACTTTCACCTGGTTCCACAATTGGGTGAAATTTCCGCTAGACTACATCATACCTTCCTCTTGGGGTAATCCAACGAGTGTGTCATCACGTCTGAGAGCATCAAGCTAGCACATGTATCTTCACTCTTTCTTTATAATGATGATGTCTTGAAAGTAAACATGTATAATCACACAAAATCCTTCTTCAAGACATACTTGCAATATGCCCAACAATATCATAACTATTCTTCTTCTTGATCATATGAAATATGTGATGGCATCCAGTCTTGAATCCAACTGATGAGGACATCCCTGGCACATTTGTTATTCCTCCTATTGATGATGATGTTGCTGTTCAAGAGAAGCATGATGAAGTTAGAATTGGTCCAATGACAAGATCAAGAACTAAACTATTAGAACAGCAGGTGAACTCACTCCTTTTAAATTATGATGTTTGTTCTTATGAGAATTTTATACTACCTAAATCCCTACACTTATGTATGATTCAGGTTATTGATAACACAAACATTATGGGAGGCAAGGAGCATGGAATCATGGAGCAAAACATTGGAGCACTCATGGAGGAAGATGATCATGCAAGCCCAAGGGAGGAGGAGGAGGAAGAATGAAGAGTTTGGTCTGTTTGTGTTCTCTCCAAACATAAGAGACTGTCTATGGTTAGGAGAGAAGGCCCCTGCGCATGAGGATAATTCCCTCCAAACATAAGAGGCTGTCTATGGTTGGGAGAGAGTCCCCCCACGAGTCCAATAAGGCCCTGCGTGGCTAGGGTTGGCCGCACCCCCTTGTGGGTCGGTTTGTACCCCTTAGTTTGAGTCCAAACTATTCTGGTTCGAGTCCTAGTGGGTCTAGGTTTGTGTTTGCGCATCCACAGGTGTGGCCGCACCCCCTAGCCCCTCTTATATACCTCTTCACCTGCGTGTGAAAGGTTAGACTACCTTTATTCATAAACCCTAGAAACTCCATTGTTGATTGCTTGTAGCATTCATCAGGAATTCATATTGCAAGTTTTGCGTGTTATCCACTATTCCACTGGGAATTAGTTGATACAGGACCACTAGTAGTCAGTGGCTGCTCGTGCAAGTGTGTGGATCTACGAATATCCAAGGGATTGGTTGCTGCTGCAATTGGCATCAGGAATTAGCCGGAGAGTTCGCGGAGAGACACAAGTTATCAGATCCTTGTTATCGTGTGAGTTCATCGAGAAGATCGGGCAACCCCTTATCATCTTGGTATCAGATTTACAGGTTAACTCGGTGAGCTATCGTGATCTTGTAGATTAGTTTGTTTTCATTACCTATCCACCGAAAAACAGCCACAAAAAACAGGAGTAGTTGTTTCCTAGCCATAGATCATCACCAATTTCATCCACTAGTTGATGTTTGTGTTTGATTTTGGCGTTTCTTTTCCTTTTTGTTTCGGTCTAGGTTTAGGGTTCTAGGTGTTCTTCAAGTTCTTCCACGGTTGTCCACCAATTTCCATCCAAAAACCCCTATCCGATCCACCCCTACATCCAATTCGAGTCGGTTTTGGTTTTGTACCGCGGCAGAAAAAGTACCAATTCCCTGCCGCCGCCGGAGTCCTACCCGCACTCGATTTCGGCCCGCAGCGCGCTTACAAATCCAGCCGCTAGCCCCGTAACGCGCTTACCACGCGAGGCTGCGCGCGCTGCCGCGGCACGCGTTTGGCGCGTTTTGCTGCCGCGGCCACTCTGCGGCCCGCCTCCTGCCGTACGGCAGCGTTTTGCCCCGTTTTGCTGCCGCGGCAGGCTGCCGTGGGCACCAAACTGCCCCAATCTCTGCCGTGAGTGCTGTTTTCGCCCTAGCTCCTTTTTCTTTGTAGTTTTTCTTTACAATTTCGTTAGGTTCTCGTTTCCAAATTTTGTGAACTATAGCTACGGCCTATCTACAGCAATTATTAGGTACCTTTCCCACAAAGAATAGCTACTTATTTGCTCATTCCAGGCTGCTCATCATCACATATTGTGTGTCACATTGTTAATTGTGTGCTTATTTTTGCTCATAGTTATTTTTGGCCAGTTATAAAAGTATCAAAAAAAAAATAGAAAAACAGAAAAGAGAAAAAGAGAAAAACAGAATTGTGAAAAGAGAAAAAGGCCTATTGATCTATTGCTATATTGTTCTTGGAGCTGTTTTCACACTACTATATTGACATTTTCCATTGAGCAATCTTGTGCCTGTGATAAATTGGAGCATAGCTATTGTCTTTCCAGAGCATTGCAATATTTCCATCCATATAATTGCATTGCCACAACTGTCTCCACTTTGGTGTGTGTTTCCTAGGTGCTATTTTTCAGTCATCACAAACAGCAAATAGGACTTGTTATTGGTGTTGTTAGGTATCCATACCAAGCCCCACTATATATCCTGCTTTGCCTTGTGTTAGCTAAAATCCCTGGGTATTCTTTTATTCACACCAAGCCATAGTACTACTGTTTGCTTGTGGTAAGTATTGCTATTCACTTTGGAACAGTAAGTTAACCTCATTGCTTTGCTGTTTTGAGTGAGTTGTGAGAGAACACCACATCCTATATTTTTGTTTTCACTAACACATTAATCCATGGACAATTCCTCTTTGGCTAGTAATGTGCAGGTGGACAAGAATGCTGGGAAACCTACTGAGGCTGCTGCTAAGAATACTTTGGATGATCCTCTTACTTGGGGAGATCTCTCCAAATTTAGAGATATGATCAGCTCAAGAATTGATACAAAACTTGATGAGTATGATGAAGTGGTAGCCACCCGAATGGATAAAAAGCTTGATGCCTATGATGAGAATTTGAGGAGGGATTTACAGCAGATGGATATTAAAATTGAGAAAGCTGCTTCTCAAGAATCTGTTGATATTATGCAAGAATCTCTCACCAATTTGACTAGGCAAATCACACAATTGACTACTCAATTAGAGCACAGAGATCATGATGATTGGGAACCAGGCCGAGTGCAAGCTTATCATGGCCGTGGTGATTTTCATGCTAGAAGAGTACAAGCTCCAAATAATACTAGAGAAGATGATGGTTTGGGCAAGCCAAAATTTTCTATCCCTCCTTTCTCTTTTGATCATGATGATGTTGAGGAATATTTGATGTGGGAGCTGAAAATTGAGAAGCTATGGAGATTGCATGAGTACACTGAGGATAGGAAGATTAAATTGGCTTCTTCTAGTTTTGATGGTTATGCTCTATTGTGGTGGGATAATATTACCAAACTGAGGGCAGAAAATGGTGATCCTGAAGTGATTACTTGGGCTACTATGAAGCAACTCATGAGGAACAGATTTGTGCCCAAGAATTATGTGAGAACATTATATGATAAATTGCAGCAATTGAAGCAAGGTACATTATCTGTTGATGCTTATTATAGAGAGATGGAGTTGATTCTCCAAAGGGCTAAAGTGAGAGAAGAACCAGAACATACTATGCAACGTTTTCTCTCAGGTTTGCAATTTAAAATCAGAAGCATTGTGAGGCACCTCCAATATAATGATATGAATGAATTGCTTGATCATGCTAAGGAGGCAGAGTCACAGCTAGCTGAAGAGGCAAAATTGAGTGCTAGAAGGCTGTTTTCACCTCGAAATAGTAATTTTTCTTCTCCATCATCACAGCCAGCACCTAGCCGTGGGGTTTCTACACCCAAGGCCGAGAGCACACCCTCCACATCTAGGAGGCAAGTGCAACCAGCAGCAAGTGCTAGTGGATCCACTTCTTCCACAGCTCGAAATAGAGATATGTCTTGTCATACTTGTGGTGGAAAAGGCCACTTTAAGAGGGAATGCCCAAATAAAAAGATCATGGTTATTAATGCAGAAAATGAGTATGAAACTGGAGATGATGCTGATCCTGATGAGGAGGATGATTGTGATGAGCAAGGAGGTCCATTGGATGCTTATGCTACACATTACCCAACTATTGTTTGCTCCCAAAAAGCTGCTGCTTTGAGTGTTATTCCTTCTCCAGAAAATCAGAGGTGCAATCTTTTCCAAACCAAGGCAATTGTAGGTCCTAAAATGGCTTGCAAGGTTATTATTGATGGAGGGAGTTGCAGAAATCTTGCTAGTAAAGACCTATGTGCAAAGCTGAAATTGAAATATATTCCACACCCTCGTCCTTATTATATACAGTGGTTGAGTGATAAAGGAGAGATGAAGGTGAGCTACATGGTGAGAGTTGAGTTTCAGATTGGGCCCTATACTGACACCATTGAATGTGATGTTGTGCCTATGTCTGTTTGTCACATGTTGCTTGGAAGACCATGGCAGTTTGATAGAAATGTTACACATAATGGGAGAGCAAACACCTACCAGTTGAATTGGCATGGGAAGGATATTATTTTGAGACCTATGACACCACAGCAAATTGTAAATGAGTCTCGTCAAAAAACTGAAGTGAATTTAGAAACTGAGAGTGAGAGAGACAAACAAGAGAGTACTCCTTCTATGAGTGGAAAAAATAAGCTGAGTGGTAACAATAAAAGTGAGGGAGTGAACCTATTATGTATGCTAGCCACCAAAGAGGATTTGAGAGAGTTTGGAGAGGACCCTACTATGCTTCCTATAGTGCTCATGCACAAGGGAGAAATTTTGGTTTCTTCTGACATGACCCCTATTCCTCTTGGTGTTTCTCATGTGTTGCAGGATTTTGATGATGTTTTTCCAGAGGAGGTACCAGCAGGGCTGCCACCATTGCGTGGCATTGAGCATCAGATTGATTTAATCCCTGGAGCAACATTGCCAAACCGAGCCCCTTACAGGACTAATCCCCAAGAAACCAAGGAAATTCAGAAACAAGTGCAGGAGCTACTCGACAAAGGTTATATTCGTATTAGCTTATCTCCATGTGCTGTTCCTGTTATTTTAGTGCCTAAGAAAGATGGTACTTGGCGCATGTGTGTTGATTGTAGATCCATTAACAACATCACTATTCGTTATCGTCACCCTATACCTCGTTTGGAGGACATGTTAGATGAATTAAGTGGTGCTGTTGTGTTCTCTAAAATTGATTTGCGTAGTGGTTACCATCAAATTAGAATGAAAGAAGGGGATGAATGGAAAACTGCTTTCAAAACTAAATTTGGTTTATATGAATGGTTAGTGATGCCTTTTGGTTTAACTAATGCACCTAGTACTTTCATGAGACTTATGAACCATGTTTTGAGAGAATTCATTGGCAAATTTGTGGTAGTTTATTTTGATGATATTCTCATATATAGCCACAATGAAACTGAGCATGTTGATCACATTAGACAAGTCTTGCATGTTTTAAGAGCAAATCAATTATATGGTAATCTTGCTAAATGTTCTTTTTGCAAAGACAAGGTCATTTTTCTGGGATATGTTGTATCTAAACATGGCATTGAAGTTGATGAATCTAAAATTGAAGCTATTAAGAATTGGCCTATTCCAACTAATGTTAGTCAAGTGAGAAGTTTTAATGGATTGGCTGGTTTCTATAGAAGATTTGTCAAGGATTTTAGTACTCTTGCTGCACCTTTGAATGATTTAACTAAGAAGGGTGTTGATTTTACATGGGGGGTTGAACAAGATATTGCTTTTGATGAGATTAAGAACAAATTGATTTCGGCCCCATTGTTAATATTGCCTAATTTCAACAAACAATTCGAAATTGAGTGTGATGCAAGTGGTATTGGTATTGGTGGTGTGCTTATGCAAGAAAATAAACCTGTTGCTTATTTTTCTGAGAAATTGCATGGTGCCCAATTGAACTATTCTGTTTATGATAAAGAATTGTATGCACTTGTTAGAGTTCTTGAGGTTTGGAAACATTATTTGTGGCCAAAAGAATTTATCATACATTCTGATCATGAAGCTTTGAGATTTTTAAAGAGCCAATCTAGCCTCAATAAAAGACATGCTAAGTGGGTTGAATTCATTGAGTCATTCCCATATATAATTAAATATAAGAAAGGCAAAGATAATGTTGTTGCTGATGCTCTCTCTAGGAAAAGTATGCTATTAACTCAATTGGATGTGAAAGTTCCTGGTTTGGAGAGTGTTAAAGATTTGTATGCTCAAGATAATGATTTTAAACATGCATATGCACATTGTACTACTGTGAAAGCATGGGATAAATTTCATTTGCATGATGGATATTTGTTTAGAGCTAACAAATTATGTGTGCCCGAGTCGTCCTTGCGTTTGTTATTGTTGCAGGAATCACACAGTGGTGGTTTAATGGGACACTTTGGGAGGGAGAAAACATTGATGATGTTGGCTGATCACTTCTATTGGCCACGTATGAGAAGAGATGTTGAGAGGTTTGTGAGACGTTGCATCACTTGCAACAAGGCTAAGTCAAAACTGAAACCTCATGGTTTATATACTCCTCTTCCTGCACCTACTACACCTTGGCAAGACATTAGTATGGATTTTGTGTTAGGATTGCCTAGGACTAAAAGAGGACATGATTCAATATTTGTGGTAGTTGATAGATTCTCTAAAATGTCACATTTTATTGCATGCCACAAGAGCGACGATGCGTCGCATGTTGCTAATCTGTTTTTCAGGGACATAGTGAGATTACATGGAGTACCCAAGACTATTGTTTCTGATCGTGATGTCAAGTTCATGAGCTATTTCTGGAAGACACTTTGGGGGAAGCTGGGAACAAAACTGCTGTTGCGCAAGTCCAAGTTGATGCCCCGTGGTGCTGGTCCTTATAAAGTGCTTCACAAGATTAATGATAATGCATACACAATTGATCTTCCTGGTGATGAGTTTGGTGTGAGTCATTCGTTCAATGTTGCTGATCTTTCACCATACCATGGAGATGACCTTGATGCGTCGAGGTCGACGCCTTTTCAAGGGGGGGAGGATGATGAGGACATCCCTGACACATTTGTTATTCCTCCTATTGATGATGATGTTGCTGTTCAAGAGAAGCATGATGAAGTTAGAATTGGTCCAATGACAAGATCAAGAACTAAACTATTAGAACAGCAGGTGAACTCACTCCTTTTAAATTATGATGTTTGGTCTTATGAGAATTTTATACTACCTAAATCCCTACACTTATGTATGATTCAGGTTATTGATAACACAAACATTATGGGAGGCAAGGAGCATGGAATCATGGAGCAAAACATTGGAGCACTCATGGAGGAAGATGATCATGCAAGCCCAAGGGAGGAGGAGGAGGAAGAATGAAGAGTTTGGTCTGTTTGTGTTCTCTCCAAACATAAGAGACTGTCTATGGTTAGGAGAGAAGGCCCCTGCGCATGAGGATAATTCCCTCCAAACATAAGAGGCTGTCTATGGTTGGGAGAGAGTCCCCCCACGAGTCCAATAAGGCCCTGCGTGGCTAGGGTTGGCCGCACCCCCTTGTGGGTCGGTTTGTACCCCTTAGTTTGAGTCCAAACTATTCTGGTTCGAGTCCTAGTGGGTCTAGGTTTGTGTTTGCGCATCCACAGGTGTGGCCGCACCCCCTAGCCCCTCTTATATACCTCTTCACCTGCGTGTGAAAGGTTAGACTACCTTTATTCATAAAACCCTAGAAACTCCATTGTTGATTGCTTGTAGCATTCATCAGGAATTCATATTGCAAGTTTTGCGTGTTATCCACTATTCCACTTGGAATTAGTTGATACAGGACCACTAGTAGTCAGTGGCTGCTCGTGCAAGTGTGTGGATCTACGAATATCCAAGGGATTGGTTGCTGCTGCAATTGGCATCAGGAATTAGCCGGAGAGTTCGCGGAGAGACACAAGTTATCAGATCCTTGTTATCGTGTGAGTTCATCGAGAAGATCGGGCAACCCCTTATCACCAACACATGGAGTTCAAGTGATTTCTATGGACAGACCTATAAGAATATCTCAATGCAAATATCACTCTGTAAGAATTGTCATTAATTGCCAAACCACACATGAGGGCACCATGCTATTTCGCACGAGGATGAATTTTAATACTTTTAATCATCATATTACATCCTATACTTGGTTTACTTGACTTATATGAGATTTTTCCTTTAATTTTATATTTTCTGCGTACACGGACATAAATGGTACATGATGGCACGGTAAAATGCTGAAAACTCTTCCTCTACGTAAGAATTCGTTAAGAAAAAACACTATATGAAATGAATGCATCAACATGTTATGTACATCACTAGTGAAGGTGTTTGGACCGGCCTATTTGAGAGCACCAAATGCAGTAGACATAGCTCGACTCATGGGACAAGGTGCAAAGAGATGATTCTCATTGCATGCGCTGTGAATGAAATAATTGTCTTTTTGATTGGCAAGAATTTTATAAAAATCATGTTGGGCCGTGCAATGTCATACTTGAAAGCGTGGCAGATTATGACGTGTGGATTTGACATTTTTTTTGTTTGTCACACCAGGATCTCACAATAACAACAACATGTTGTAACGCCCTCCACAGTTTGCGACACTTGTTGAAGACCAAACTCCATAATGCAAAAGTGAGATAAATGGTCACAAATACACTAAGGGATACTTAGTCGATGTCATCTATCCCCGCTCGTTGACATTTGGGAAGACAATCTCCAACCCTCTAGATGACAAAAAAAAACTTGACTACACAACAAAAGAGTTGTAGGAAGGACATGGCGTGTACATTTCATGTGCTCAGACATAATCACTAGATCAGATGCGGTACATTGGTCACGAATGTTTGTCTTATCATGCATAACATGATTGTGAAGAGTAAGTGTGATGCTGGTCAGCGGTGGAACTATGAGGGCACTCTTGCCGAGCCACATGAGGCCATACGAGCAATGCATTAGAAATTTTGTAAGGCGAGTGTTGATTGAAAATTGTAAGACGGTCTAGTTGAGCACTTATAGATGCTCAAAGGAAACAAATAGTTTGAGTGTTATATTGAAAATGGTTATATGAGCTATCTATTTTCTAGAACTGGCCGAATTTAAATAATTGATATATTAACTTTATTATTTCTATGTTTAGTTATTATTGAAATAATGTATACTATGCAATATTTGTATCATGTTGAATAGGGCTAGCCGGTTGGGAAGCGTTATTGGGGTAGCTCGTAAATCTAGACATGTGGTCAAACACTTTAGAACAGACAACATTTAAAACATTTAAAGGGTGCCACGTGTCATATACGTTAATGGTCTCTTTGGATTGAACGAATTTTACAAGAATTTGGAGGATTCCAATCCATAGAAATTTTTCCTATAATCCCTTTGAATCATAGGGTTGAACCCACAAAATTTATAAGGGCTCCTTTGATTCATAGGATTGCAAAAGTGTAGGAATAGGAAACCCATAGGATTAGAATGTCATGTCTAGTTGGTTCCTATGGAAAGAACAATTGTGTTTGATGGCAAAGGAAAAACAAATAAATTGTCAAATGAGCTTGGAGTTGATGATAGAATTGTCAAATGAGCTTGGATGTAGTACAATGGTCTCTATGGTAAAATTTTCTATAGAACCAATCCTACAAATCAAACAACCAACGTAGGGAAAATTCCTATAGGATAAAATCCTCCAAAAATCCTATAAGCTTCCTTTGAATAAAAGGAGCCCTAAGTAATCAATTTTTGTGCCCCATGTTCTATAGGAATCTCAACATGAGTTCGAACGTTTTTTCATTTACGAAGTTCAATGCACTTATACTTTATCTCTCTTTTCTCTCCTTATTCCTTAAAAAAGACATCTCTTGCAAAATTATGTGTTCTAAATCCCGTAGAAATTAAAGTGTATGACACTCAATCCTTTTTTTTCCTATTCGTGCGTTTTAAAAATACTGCAGAAAGGGGGCCTAAAAGGGTGCCAGGCGATGGAGATTCTCTAACATGTCGTAGATTTCAACCATTCATTTTTCTTTTATTTCTATGAAGCTAAAGGTTTCAAAAATACTTACTTCCATTTGACCAAATATAGATGTATGTATATGCTAAAACATGTCTAAATACATGTAAACTCTGATAAATAGAAGTTACTATTTTGGGACAGAGCCACCGGAGGAAGTACAACGCAGACAAATTGATTGTTAAGCAGCGCTATGCAGACTGTCCTCGTCGCAGGCAAACTCAATCAAACTACTTCTCTACTCCCTCCATCCCAAATTAATTTTCACAAAGTTGGACAAAAGTGGATGTATCTAGCGGAGGGAGTAATTTAAAGGCAAATGGCCAACACGTCGTAATTTTACAAACATCAATACGACTATCAATCTTTGGAAGTGAGCTCAGTTCGTATAATAAACTGGACAAACAAGTCTCGCTAGTTATCATGTGATACACCAATTCAACAATTACACCAGAGGGACTCCCAAATTCAGCCACAAGGCAACAGCTAAAGCGTGCAGCCCCTCCAAACATGAAGCCAGGCACCCAAAATCTTCTACTCCAATCAAACCTAGATAATATGGAAAAGAGATGTCTCCTGCGCAGGTACCTCGCAGCATGATACACAGAAAGCAGGAATACACCGGCAAACTAATCTTCATCCATAGCACCTTGTTGGGGGGGTCGCGGTCCTCCTGCCGGCTTTGCCATGATGATCTGTGTTCCTCACAAGTATTAGCCCATGAATAAACGACCATAATTTTACTTCTATGAAGATGACGCAAAAGATTGGCACGCCTACCTGATCAACCCGCAGAATAGTGCATACAGCATCCGATGAGTACTTCAGAGCAAAGGACCTGACCAGTCAAAGAGGTGAAGTGAGACATCTGTAAAGCTGTAGGCCCAAACATACCTAAACATGTGACTTAAAACACACAATTTATTGAACTGTGTATGAAAAAGAACAGAGCATGTACACAACAACCTTGGGGTACCATTTTCCATGGTATTGAGTACATCAAAGGCACCAGTATATGTTAGCATCATATCAGGAAACATTGCAGCTATAAGCAGCCTAAAAAACATATGCACAGGCTTCCAGCAGGATTCCTACATCTATTGGCAACAAGATATCATTTGAGGCTTACTTTGTGACGAAAAGGTCCCATATTTTCATAATGGAGACATCCTCGCAAGCGCCTTTCTCAAGGTCAACGCCAACTTTCACATTGCCAGCAGCATGCTCAGCATAGAGAGAAGATATTATCTCCATTGCACCGAGTCCAGCATTTTCAGACAGGGTTCTTGGAACCATTTCAAAACTTTCACCAAATTTTGCAATGGCATACTGATCCAACCTGAAAAAATTGAACAACGGATAAAGCAAAAGGAGATGTGACATAACTGAATATTAAGAATCATAAACTAACTAAGAATATAGATTAGCATGTTCACATATCAAATCTGTCTTGAGTACTACAGACGTATAAAACTCTAATAAAAACAACATAAATGTGAATTATTAAGACTAAATAACAGATAATACACAAAAGTATGAATTAAGGGCATGTTTGGTTGCCCTCCACACTTTTGTGCCACAAGTGTGGCATAACACACTATTTGTGGTGGACAAATTGGTCTCCACACTTGTGGCAAATATTGGCTAGCAAATGATTCTATGACAAGCTGGGTAAGTGACTAAGTGCGGCAGGACACAACCATGGCTGCAAATGTTTGGGAAAGTGTGGCTCCAAATCAAACACGCCGTAAAAGCCCCAATGCAAAACTAGGTAGAATCTGGAGATCAGATGGCTATACTCCATCTATCCTTATATCGTGATAAACAAAACGAGAACATGTACTATATGCATTCAACAGTAACATCATGTTTCAGACATGTCCTTTTACATGTACATGAAATTTATTTGTCTCACAAACAAGTGTAGTTACCCTGTTTCCTTCAGAGAAAACTCCTTCAATCTCTTCGCCAGTTCTATCTCTGTTGCCGCGGCACCAGGAATAATCCGGCTGTCCCTGCACATTGACTGGTATAAACACCAACGGTCAGAAAACCTTTCCCTAATCAGGCAATAATGGGCATGCCTTCAATACAAAACAACGCAATGAAAACGGTTTCAGCATACATGACACATACCTTGTACGTGTTGACGCCATCATCGACAGCTCTTTCGAGATCATCTAATATACTATCAGTGCTGCCTCTTAAGAGAACAGTAGCCACTGAGTTTCCACCTTCTTCATTCTTAACAACGGTAACCTATAAAGCAAAAAAAAAATATTGAGGAAGCACAAAGTCATGTTACTTGAGAAAGCATAGAGGCAATGTACATTCATGTTACTCATAAAGCATAAAGGTATGGAACATACTCGAGCACCACCAATTTCTTCCACAGAAACAGAGTCGGCATATCCTAATTCGTCCGCATTTGGTCTGCTCAGCTTCAACTGTTTTTTTTTTTTGAAAAAGGACAGAGCATTAGAATAAGCTATCATGCTATTCAATAAGCAGATTTGGAAGCATAACTTACAAGTGCTATTGCTCCAGTAGTACGGCAAAATCTTCTCAGCTCAAACTTTGAACTGACTTTCAAAACCATTAGCCTGTAAACCAGAAACACTGTGAGTATAGCCTGTTAAGTGGGAGAAAATCATGCTCAGCTGTATAAACAAACCTATCATTAAGATGCCTTCCAACAACCACCAATTAACAGTTTAAGTGGCAATTCATATAAGGAAGAGAAAATACAGAAAGTATCACAAGAAAAAAACTATCCTGCAGAAAATTAAACCAAGTGGCAATTCATATGAGGAAGAGAAATACTGACTTGTAACGTTCGCAAAAATGCAAAGCCATATCGCCAACTGCTGCTCCACTGACAATAACCTTGGCACCTGAGTCAGCCACAGCTTTGATAAGCTCCTCCACCTTAGCTTCCTCAGTTTTAGCGTAGTTTTCAAGCTGTGAACACCACAAGCACATAGAATATAAGGTCGTACACGTATTAATGGATACCAGTGCTTCACATGAACTAAGGAGAACAATAAATCCCATAATCCACAGAACATACAAGGACGTTGAAGTTGAAATCATAAGAAAAGCAGTCGTATTTCACTATTTTGGAATTATTGACTAGGCTGTTGCTGGAACCTTAATGGATCAGATCAGCGTTAATAAATGAGAAATACCTCAGAAGCTTCAAAAGCTCAGATTTAGAATCATAGCAATGTATAGAACGATGTTAATAATGAGAAATATTTCGAAGCATGAAATAGGTAATAAGAAATTCCGAAAGCTCAGATCTGTAAAAAATAGCATAGACTTGTAAAATTAGATTTAGATGTGCATTAGCAATCGGACAGAAGTACATGAATTTTCATATGTTTCTTCATAATCAAAACTTTAGCTACCCGACCTTAGTAACCAAAAACTACATTCACCAATTATGATGATTAAGTGCAGTAAAAATTTCATTGATTAATCAATAAAAAAGCAGATTAAGGAAGAATGAAAGAGAAGGGTAAAACATTCACTCAGAAAAACAACCACCATTTAATGTAATTACACTAGCATGAATAAAACCGATGCAGAAAGAAGTTACACTGCCTATGGCAAAGAAATTTATTATAACTGGAATCAGAGAGAAGTAAACTACATACAATCCTTTCTGAGCACAGTGAACAAGCATAAGAGTTCTTGGTATAAACGAAAAGGGAATACCATTGATCATACATACCTGCTCAGCAGAATGGATCAGAACAGTTCCCTTTGTTTCAGTTGCAGAGGTGTCGACGCCACCAGCAAATACTGCAACCTGAATAATGATTGATTGTGAATATAGGAACACTGTCAGGAACCAAGGAATTAGGAGTGAAATATGAATAAGAAATGGACAACTGCACATATATAATGCATGAATGCATCACTTTATAGTACTCCCTCCGACTCAAATTAAATGTCACTCAAATGAGTGTATCTAGACGCATTTTAAACAGTGAAACGCAATAATTCATTTGTCCATAGTGACAGCAGCAGTGTCAGCTCAAGGGCATGTTTGGCTCATGACCAGCCTACATATACGATATACATATAGGTGAAATCGACGTTCAAACAATGAACAGCCGTGTACCCAAATTCCCAAAAGCAACATATTTCCAGAAAGAGCATATAAACCCTCCGAGGTTTCTGGTTTCTCCACGAGATTTCTATAAGTAAACTTAGCTACGAAACACCAAGTAAGCCTGAACTTTATTCATAAGATTTTTATCATTGAACTTGGCTAAAAAAAATACCATGCAACCCTCAAAAGACCTTCACATAATAAGCAAGCAACGATAAAGAATCCAGTTTCATAGTAGCTTAAAAACCATAACTCCAAAAAGGTAGACTTATTTAATTTACTGACATCTTAAATTTTGGGGGAAAACACATAATAGAAGAATAAAACTATTGATATTGGACGATTTGATCCATCCATTAAAAGAAGTACAAACGACATAGGCTGTTATGCACTAGCAGCACCTGTATATGTTAGTACTTCACCATGTGGGAGTTTCCCTTACATTAGAAATGCATGTATATATATATATATATAATCGACAGAAACAAACTATAAATGTAGTGTACAATTTTGAGCTTACCTTCACTTTCACCACCTTTTTTATGCTCCCAACAGCATCATTTTTCAGAACCAACCCACGGACTACAGACGAATTGTGCAGACCACCTCCAACCAGCTTTGCCACTCTAACATTGTCAACATTGAAGTTTGCCGGATTTTTTGGGCAAACTTGGATGCAGGCCTGAAAAGCCATGATAACCAGATTAAACAGACTTACTGTTAGGGGTCTATTCCATGACGTAGATTGAAAAACTCCTCTCGGGGATGGCGGCAAGGATTAGCTTACATCAGCGACAAGGGGACACAGCACGTCCTCCTGGCCAAATTGCTTGCTCGCAACAGCAGATTTCATCCTCAACACAACCTCCTCCATGTTCCTTACATCCATGTTTTCCGAGCCTTTCTCCACTAGATCCTCCAAGATCTCAAGTGTCTGCACACCACACAAAGATTATAAAAAAAAAAGCATGAGGTGCCTACCATCATACGACAAGATTAACAGTATAATGCCTACTTAACTGGAGGGTACATACCTTGTTGATAGCCTTGGTGTACCCAATGATGATCTCACTCGGATGCAACCCCATCCTGATGAGCTCCTCAGCCTTCTCGAGCAGTTCACCAGCAAAGGATATGGTGAGGTTAGCTCCGTCTCCGATCTCCTCCTGCTGAGCCCTGGCAGCCAGCACCAGGAGCTTAGCGGCAGGGTGCTGGACCTCAAGCTCGTTTACAATTGTTGCAGCATCATTCGTGATAAAGAGCTTGTCCAGATGATTAATGACCATCTTATTCATTCCTAAAATAGAAAACTAACATTGTTAAGAAACCAGCTTCGGCTGATTTTTCAAAATAGGTCACGTATTCATGGTAGAGAAACTACAGCGCGGGAGCATCCCAATTAGCATATCACCCGGCAACGAGTGGCTGTTACAGATGAAAACCTTAAAAAGCTAAACCCAACTTCAAATGGAAAGACCGCGACATTTCATTCAGCCCCATCACCTTAGCTCCGTGAGCGCCACCACTGGGCTCGTCACCAGAACAGCTTACCAGCTCATCGTTAATGCGCCAACCAAAACAAAACAAAACTGCCCAACTTCTCTTCACCCATACAGAGCTAGCAAACTGCGAATCACAGCAACACGGTCACCCCCCTAGTCATTTCTAACACCGCTCCCCAAGCGACCCCGTGTCCATCAAGGGCGTGACCCCATAGCGCCGAGATCCCACGAGCTCTACCGACCAAGCCGCCAAAGGAAGCACGGAACGGGTGAAGGGCACTCACCGTTGGGGCCAAGGGAGGTCCGGGTGATGGCGGAGAGCTCGCGCCCGGCGCCGATATTCTTCAGCACAGCCTCGTCAAGGCCGGAGAGGTGCTTGTGCCCATCCTTGAGCATTGACTGCATCCCGTACGACGGACCTGCGCCAAGGCCCACCATCGTCGGCGGCGGTGAGGGCGAAGGGCGTCGGCGCGGGAGGCAGAGGCGATCTGGTGGTGGCCGGCGTGAGGCGAGGCGGATCGGTAAAACCCTAGTGGTAGCCGCTGTGTGTGGGGAAGTGGAGGGAGACGGGAGTAGAGATGAAGAGGCCGCCAAGATCTAGAACGGCTTAGCGCTGTGGGAGGCAGGAAGCGAAGCCCTAAGAGCTGAAAAGCTCGGCCTAGTTCGATCCATTGCATGTGTTTGGATGGGCTAAATGGGCCCGTGGTTTCAAAACTAAATAAATGGGCCCGTGGCGTGGCAGAACAAAGGTTGTCAAGCACGGTTTGCAAGAGCATCTATACTTCAATCTCAAAACAAAACAAAAAACATCTATACTTCTATACTACTATTAAAAAAAAACATATTCATCGCTATGTGTACCCCGTCCAGTGTACACGGCACAAAATAGACTAATTATAGCCACACGATTAGGCCCACGTCAATAGATCTAACCGTCAGCGAAGATAAAATCCCACCAATGCGTAAGCTTAGCAATTCCCGTGGCGGACGAAAACTCTGCCGAGGCGACGACGAAGCGTCCCACGCATGGTCGCACCTACCCCGCTGCCAACGCGCTCCACCCACGCCCCCCCCCCCCTATCCCGCGGTTGGGCGGCGAGCCGGCTGCGGGCTCCCTCCTCCACAACCACCGCACGCGCTACTCTTAATGAAGGGCCGCCGTCCCTACCTCACATGCCTGGACGTGGCCCCGTGTTTCGCCGGCCAAGCGGGGACTGCCCTGCCTCGAAGCAACGCTCACGGCGGAGCCCCACGACAAGCGCGCCGAGTTGCCTATGTCCTCTCGCACCTTCGTCGCCCGACGACGCCCGCCCTTTCATAGTCATCGATTATCTGCCACGCACGGACCAAGGTTCATGGATTGGCATATGCACGGTCGTGTCACCATCTACATCGACCGCTAACTACATATGTTTCATGGGTATAGGAGCACATCGATGAACGATTTGTTGCTTTAATTTCGCCCACTATAAAATTCTTATTTTGATTTGTTGTCAGATGAATCCCTGTTCAGATGAGATGCACTTGTTTCTGATGGAATTGTTACACGCAGGTTTGTGGGATCCACAGTAGATGGGTAGATGGCAACGATAATTTTGCTGTGTACAGTGCAGACCACATCGCCCGGGAAATAATTATATATGTAGGAAGGCTGATTTGATCAGAGGTGCATGATATTTTAACAGAATTTGGAATCTATTTTGCTTAGAATACTGAGTTGAAAACTTAAATACAAGCTGGCTGGGGAGGTCGAGCATTGGCTAACAGCAAGAAATCCCATCTCCAGGTACATAAAATGGAGACATGGGGGTGGTTGATGGGGCAATGCTCGAGAGACTGAAAGCGGTAATACAGTCCCATAGAGGATGAATTGCTGTAATTAATTTTCATATATCACCGTCTTAAAGTGTCGCCTCATCTATGTGCAGATTCTGCAAGCCATTCAGGTGGCTGAGAGGATCCTGAAACAATTTCTCCGCGGATCTGTTCACCGGTATTTATGATCAAATGTCTTCCAATCTTCACGAGAAGTAGCATTGCTGCTTGATACCAAAGAAGCATGACTACGTGATCTCACTTTGCTGACTACGAGCGTCACTTAATCTTTTCCACTATGGAATTCTTATAAAGATTTGTTGTCAGTTGAGATCCACTGATTTATAATAAGAGTGCATGTTGCAACTTTGTCCGACAATGTAACTGATAGAAAACGAGTACGAGGTTGTTTGTGCGTGATAGCACTGCAATTGCTTACTGAATAACAAACCTAGTACAGACTACTTATAGCGGTACAGAGAGAGAGAGGGTCCACACGTACACACGTTCTCACACACGAACAGCACTCGTGTGGAGGTGGACACGATCCTAGGTAATGCGGGCGTGTACATGCATGGGTGTGGATAATACGCTAACACCCCCCCGCAGTGTCAGCGGGAATGTCCTGGACGGTGAGACTGGAGCGAAACTGAAGAAATGGTGCTGTTGGGAGCCCTTTGGTGAAGATATCCGCATATTGCGAAGCCATGGGGACGTGGAGCACCCGAACATCGCCAACCTGAACCTTGTCCCGTACGAAGTGGATGTCAATCTCGATGTGTTTGGTGCGCCGATGCTGCACAGGGTTCACAGACAAATACACAGCAGAGACATTATCACAGTACACTACAGTTGATCTGTCAATGGGACGGTGCAACTCCTGCAAAAGATTACGAATCCAACAACTTTTGGCAACCACATGAGCAACAACACGATATTCTGCCTCAGCACTAGACCTGGACACGGTAAGTTGGCGTTTGGATGACCATGAAATGAGGTTGTCACCGAGGAAAACACAAAAGCCGGAGGTAGAGCGGCGAGTGTCAGGACAACCGGCCCAATCGGCGTCCGAGTAGGCAACAAGGGAGGAGGTAGAGGAAGGGATGATGTGTGTGCCTAAGTCAAGTGTGCCCTTGATGTAACGGATGATGCGCTTCACAAGATCGAGATGAGAGGAGCGTGGAGCATGCATGAATAAGCAAGCTTGCTGGACAGCGTAGGAGATTTCGGGACGGGTTAGGGTTAGGTACTGTAGGGCACCGGTGAGGCTGCGGTAGTGAGTGGGGTTGTCGAGTAGTGTGCCATCGGTGATAGAGGTTTTGGAGCCAGAGTCAATGGGTGTTTTGGCCGAGTTGCAGTCCTGCATACCGGCGCGAGAGATGATGTCGAGGGCGTACTGGCGTTGGGAGAGGTGGAGACCCGAGGGGGAGCGAGTAACGGAGATGCCAAGGAAATGACTGAGGGATCCGAGGTCTGTCATAGAGAATTCACGGCTGAGCATGGAGATGATGGTCTCGAGGAAGGGAGTGGAGGACGCGGTGAGAACAATGTCATCAACGTAGAGGAGAAGATAGGCGACTTGGGTGGTGGAATGAAAAATGAAGAGAGAGGAATCACATTTGGAGGAAGTGAACCCGAGGGAGGTGATGAAGGTGGCGAACCTAGTAAACCATGCGCGAGGGGCCTGTTTTAGGCCGTAGAGGGACTTGCGTAAGAGGCAAACATGGTGAGGTTGGGAGGAGTCCTCAAATCCTTGAGGTTGCTGGCAGTATACGGTTTCGGAAAGGGTGCCGTGAAGAAATGCGTTTTTAACGTCTAGTTGATGAATGGGCCAGTGCGAGGAAACAGCGAGAGAGAGGATGATGCGGATGGTACTGGGTTTTACAACCGGAGAGAACGTCTCGTCGTAGTCGACCCCGTGTTCTTGGGAAAACCCGCGAACAACCCAACGGGCTTTATACCTAGCCAAGGTACCATCGGAATGGAATTTGTGTCGGAAAACCCACTTACCAGACACGATGTTGGCACCGGGGGGGCGAGGAACGAGTGTCGTGGGATAATCACGGCAGATGTTACCAGGGGTAACTGATCTTGGGGCAAGTCGACACAGGCGTTCGGAAGAGGGTTTAGCTCGAAGGAAGACATGATACAACTTGATATGACAGCCGGCAATCGAAGTCGCCGGATCTCTATTCTCGATACAATAACACGATTAGGGTTTGCACTGGATACTCGATACCACTCGATATTGCTAAGGTTCTCGAATCTCTGTCCCAAACTATACCCGGGGGTCGGTTTATATAACACCCGTACCCCCTAGCTTTTTCTACAAGGCACACCCGGGTCCTACCCTGACACGGCGTGCTAACTCTAACTTTCCTTTACAACATCCCTAATCCGGATCACTAGGCCCACGAACTTGGGCCTCCACAAACATCTTTATCATTAATCGGATCCTGCACACCATCCTTTGGGCCGGGTTACTTCCCGGAGCCTGGCATACCGGGTTAGTATCCCGCCATCAGTAGTCCCCAGAATAGCTTGGGCTTCACGGATCTCCTTGAAGCGCTTGCTATTCCCTGCAAAGATACCGATCATAGGGGCGTACGAAAACTGAGTTAAGATATCATGATATTCAGCTAGGCCTCACTCCATGGTGGCCATACAATAACCCGGACCTTTCCTCCATATACTTGGGTCCAAATTCCTAAATCCAAACCACAATAAGAAATGATAAGATCTCATGCTTGATAACCAGTCCTGTCATTACGGACGAACCCCTTCCTTCCTCTGTCACGATGCCTTGCCCAACACTTTGGCGCACATCTTGCGAAATCTTCGTGGATAACCATTACTCCGCAATTCCCGGCTCCTAGCCGTTAAGATAAGCTCTCCCTTGCCTTATAAATAGCGCTTAGAGGGTAACCCTAAGCCCATCACCACGCCACAACTTCTCCTCTCCCTCATTGCTCCTAACACCTTCGCAGCGCCATCGCGAGGAACTCGCGCCTGTTACTGACGCAAGATTAACAGCGGCCGCGCCCGCCCTTGAATCGCCTCGTGCCGCCGTCAAGCGCCACCTTTGTACCTCCATTCCTCTTATCCGAGCCGCACCGCTCGTCGCCATCACATTAAGCCCCAATCTTCTCGGTAAGCTCTTCGCAATCAATTAATTCAGCCCCGCAGTTTTTAATCCATCCAAGGTCAGATCTAGGTCATCCCGCGAATTACTTGTCCGATTGCACCAGATTAGATCGATTCAATGCTCGCCAACCCCTTTAATTACCTGCCTGATAGCCACAAATGATCTTCCAACCATCACTGATCACCAATTTTACTTAAAAGCCATCCGCGAACCTCTCCATCTAGATCCGTTCCTCCGCTGTTTTCCGCTTACTGCATTAACACCCGGAAAAACCCTTCTTTTCCAGCTATTTCATTTGCGGTATAAATATGGGCAACCATCCGTCATCCCCAAATACCTTTTCCTACGTAAGTGACCAACAATTTCCACAAGTGTGCTCAATACCCGGACGGTTCTCAACTTCGTACCCTCTTGATACCTTATACTTGGATATTTCAACTTTCCCGGGTCTTATTTCATACATCCTTTTCTTTTTGTGTTTCGCAGGCTGACCCCATGGCTCCCAAGCGGCAAGGAAAACATCCGGCTCAAGCAAGGACCAACCAAGTCATATCCGCCAATTGGGGGCGCTCCACGACCACTAAGGCCAAATTGGACGAACTAACCGAGTTAGGCACCCTCCCCTCTCAGAAAGATATCCGCTGGAGGGTGCCAGGTAACGAAACTCATCCCACTCCCGCAGAAGACGAGGTGATCTGCTTTGTAGAGCACGTGACCCGAGGATTTCGCCCTCCGGGTCACCCTTTCTTTAGGGAGGTCTTAGATCACTACGGACTCCGGGTGTTCGACATAGGGCCTAACTCTATGTTGAACATCACCCACTTCATAGTTCTATCTGAATCGTATTTGTGCATGCCACCAAACCTGACTCTTTTCACTGAGTTATTCCAATGCAAACCGTGCCGCGAAAGCGGCGACGGGGCGCTTCTCACTTGCGGCGGGGTATCCATCCAACGCCGTAGGAATTCTTTAATGCCAACCCTCAACCTGCAATCCTGTGCCAAACATTGGCAGTTATCCTTTTTTTACTGTCGCGATACCTCCCCCGACAGCGAGAAGAAGCTGCCGGGTTACTCAGAAACCCCCCTCAAACCCTCCGAGTCTTTCAGTGCCTTCGCACCAGACTCGGACAGGGAAGCAATCCTTCCTGCACTAGCCAAAATAGCCATTCTCTCGGCCCAAGGCCTCCTAGGGCTCAATTTGATAAAGACATGGATCGACTTCTGAATCCAACCTAATTCCATCCGCACCAAATTGATGTGCGAGTATTCGGGTCACACTACAGATGCACTTCGCTATTCCTCCAAAAGCTTTGCAACTGGTGACACTATCAAGACCATCAAGAGCCTCTTGGCAGAGAAGCTGGACGTGATAAAGGGCATCTCCGGGTTACCTCCGTTTACTCGAGAAAATCCAGCTCCAACGGTAACACCCGGCACTCATAACTTGTCTCCACATTTCAACTCGATACTGCTTCTAAACATTAACTTTATCTTTTTACCTTAGGCTGATGACCCCTTCTGGAGAGTGGACCCCCTCCCCCCCTCCAGAGACCCGGAAGAGGAGGACGAGACGACTGACGACAGCGAAGGTACTTACCCAGGATCTACATACTTTTGCTTGTATTACTTTCCTTTCGTCTGTCTTTTTCCCAATAAATACACATCTGGCTCGCAGGGCTGGAGGACGAAGGTGGAAACAACGAGGATGACCCGGAGAGAACCGAGTCTGACCCAGAGGCGACAGCCGGAGCCAAGAGGAAAAGCAGGGGGACAGTATCCAAGGTTCCTTTTTCCTCACTATCTTCCGAATCTTACTCCTTTGACGCCATGCGAAGACTTAACCATCAATTATCAAATTCGCCGTGCTTGAAGGAACCTTTCCCCGCCAAGCGCAGGGTAACTCGGAGCTCCCCGGGTGAAGATCCCCTTAACCCGGGCATCTCCACCCCTTTAGTCCCTCGTGGCAGTGCTCCTCCATCTCGTTCTTCCAACTCTCCTCAGCGCCACCCTTCTCCTAACCACCCATGTGCCGGGCAATTCCGGGTTCCATTAGTGGTTCCTGCGAACACCTCATCTACTTCAAGTGGCGAGCTCCCATCGGATTACACCGTAAATGCCGGGTAAGTTTTTGCCTTACTATTTCTTTTTGCCTCTAGCGAACTTTCATCCGAGCCACCGTCATCATCAATAACTGCCTTTTTTCATCTTTCTTTCAGTGCTCAGGTCACCGTCAGTGACCCGGAAAACACAGAAACGGCTAACATTCAGGTGGAGAAGCCGACTGACGACGCAGACGCCGCAACCGGAGGTGATGCAGCCACTAACCGGGAACAAGGCCCTCTGAACAATCCACTTTCCCAAACCGTCGGATCTCCTTCCTTATCGGAACCAGTAGACGAAGAGATAGAAATTCTAGATGCGAAGATGAGCCCTCCCAACCCGGACACTCAGGCTGTCCGGGTCTCCACTCCAAATGCAAGGAAAACCCCCCTGCCTGATGACCAAGCTGCCGGCTCTTCCCGGACTCATTCCGATGAGTTAATGTTTGCCCAGATGCTGGAAACCCTGCGCACCTTGCGAGCTAACGAGGAAAACATCCTGGGAGCCTTAATAACCAAACATGAGGTAAGTTGAACTAATGTTGCTTGTACCTTTGTCCAGTCCCCAAGTTCCGAGTGAGTTCATTCATGACTTGCTCGGGACTTTATTATACCATTGACTGATAACCGTGCTCTTCTATCCGACTAACACTTTTTAACATCCATGCAGTCTTTCGTGACTCAATATGAGGAGAAACTTGCAAACGCCACCAAGCTCATTGAAAAAGAAATATCTTTACGCGAAGCGGCCGAGACTGAAGCCAGAAGGAATAGGCAATTAATGAAGAAGTACCGAAGAAGGGCTCACCGAGCCGAAGACGACCTGACAAGCCTTTCTGTCGAAATTTCTGATACCTATCGTTCTTTACTTGGTATGCTTCCTTCTCCGAGTTTATCCTTTTGACCAACAGCAAAAAATGCTTAGCTGACATATTCATTTTACTCCAGGCCCGGATGAAACCATGCCGGATGAGGATGATATTGCCAAGCTGAAGACCATGAAGAATGTTATCCGGCAGCTGTGTGCCGGAACCAGGTGGATTTTGGAAGAGTTACGGTGGCCAGGTAGAGGACATGTTGACCTGAAGAGGATGCTGGATGCCTTTTCCACGATTCCTGAGTGGATTTGGCACTGGAAGCGCTCGTCCTGCCGGGTTGGAATGACCCGGGGGCTATCACTCGCCAAGGCTTACTTCCCCAAGCTCGATCTGGCAAAGCTCATGGGCGGCTTCCCCGAATTCAAGCTTGATGGTTCAAAATTCTCGCGGGAGGATTTTCAGGCTGTGCAGAAGGAGGTCCGTTACCCGGCTAGCGTGATCGCTGATGAACCGGACGTCAATACTCTTGTCCCTGCTTATGATGCTGCTGGTGTGGCAATTAAGTCAGATCTTCCCGAACCATATGACATGATGGCTCGGTGGAAGGAGGAAGCTGCTGCGATAAGGGCGGAGGCTGCCAGGAAACAAGCTGAAGCCGGCTCTGCTCCTGCTGCCTCAACATCAGTCGTTCCGCCTCCTGCGGGAGCTGGCGCCGCCGATCCGGGTGTTGCAGCTGCCACCAATGATGGCAAGGGTAAGGCCAAGATGAGCGCCGAGTGATATATGGTTTCCGATGCCTCTTCTTAAGCGTCAGTCGGTCGACATACTTTTTGAAACAGTTATTTTTTAGGTGGTGCGCCTGTGCACCTTTGATATTTTATCACCAGTATTTTGTAATGCACACTAAGGCCTTGATATACTCGATGCCTGTTCCAACCTTTGTAAGTTTAAGCTCATCTATTCTCGATATCTGGTTTTATTTATTGCTCCTTTTGTGAAAACTCAATTTCCGGGTCTCATGGGTATTGACAAGCGGATTTTGCTTCGAAGTCCCCAAGCCCCCAAGACTCGGATATTTGGATTTTTGCAACTTATACAAGTAAGCCAGCTCTTCTCAAGACTTCAGGCTACCGGGCCCGGATTGCCGAGCCTAGGACACTTGATCTTGAAAAGGCAACAAAGTACTTATTCCTATTTTCACAAAGATCCATGAGTTGTTTCACATCGGATTTGAAGTTATGCTTAATAGTCATTGAGTTTCCGGCTATTCAGCCTTATACTCTGCATAACTTGTGGTTTAGATGACCCTTTTGACTGTCTTGTACTGTAAGCCGGCTTTCGCGTGGATACCATGTTGTTACATCAATACGAAGACGTAGCTAGCCAATCCCCGTCGGGTTTCATGACTAACTGCCATCGTAAGCGAACAAATCATGCCACTTTAATGCGAGTCACATCGAGCTTAAGTAAGAGTAGCCAAGAAGTTTGGACTTCTTTGTCCGGTTATAAGATTGTAGCCGTACTCGTTTGCGAGTAATCGGCCCTTATAACTCATAGGCATCGTGGCCGGGTCTTTGAGTTTGTAACTGTGCTATTTAAGCGATCAGCCCCCAAGACCTAGATATACACACCGTACTGAGAATACATAACCTGATAACAACCATCTCTTTTCTTGATAACCATCTCTTTACTTGATATGAAAAACTGATAACAACTATCTCTTTTCTTGATAATCATCTCTTTACTTGATACGAAAAACTGATAACAACTATCTCTTTTCTTGATAACCATCTCTTTACTTGATATGAAAAATGTAGGTCAGCAAGCCGCCTCATTAAAAACCCGTCCAGTCCCCAAAGGTGCCCTGGATAGGAAAAGAGTACGTCAGAAAACCTGCTGCCTATTACATCGTGCAATTTCACTTGCCAATATAGTCTTTACTAAGTATAATACGGACGAAGCTGAGCCACGTTCCATGGTCTATCTCTTTCTTGCATAGATGAAGTGGTGTGCGCGGTGTCATTGACTGTAGCCGACTCTTCCCTTGCATCTATCAAATAATATGATCCGTTATGTAGGCTCCGGCTTACGATAAATGGTCCTTCCCATGGTGGTGATAATTTGTGTTTTCCTTCGTTTGACTGTACCAGACGCAGAACCAAGTCTCCTTCCTGGAACACCCGGGTCTTCACACGCCGGCTATGATACCTCCGTAGATCTTGCTGATATATGGCTGATCTTTCCAGGGCTTGTTCTCTTTGTTCTTCTAGCATATCTACGGCGTCCTGCCGGGTTTTTTCGTTCTCCACTTCGACGTAAGCTGATACTCTGGGCGAATCGTGAATAATATCACTTGGTAACACTGCTTCCGCCCCATAGACCATGAAGAAGGGTGTCATCTGAGTGGATCTGTTAGGTGTAGTGTTGATACCCCAAACCACAGAAGGAAGTTCTTCGACCCATGCACCAGCTGCCCTGATACAGGGGACTCGCAATCGTGGTTTTAATCCGCGAAGCAATTCTTGGTTTGCCCTCTCCACTTGTCCATTGGCCTGCGGATGAGCCACTGATGCAACATCAAGCCGGATTCCATTGTTGCCACAGAATTTCTCCATCTCGCCAAGAGACATGTTAGTTCCGTTGTCGGTGATTACGCTGTGGGGATACCCAAACCGGTAGATAATCCTTTTCAGGAACTTGACTGCTGTAGCCGCTTCGCAATTAGTAACTGGCATAACCTCAACCCACTTGGTAAACTTGTCAATGGCCACCAAAAGATGCGTCTTCTTGCATGGTGACATATGGAAGGGACCAACCATGTCCATACCCCAAACGGCGAACGGCCAAGTTAATGGGATGGTCCGTAATTCCATAGCCGGTACGTGTGTTTGGCGAGCGTACCTTTGACATCCGTCACATCTTGCTACCAAACGTTCTGCATCCGATAGAGCCGTAAGCCAGAAAAATCCGTGTCGATAAGCTTTAGCCACCAGAGACCTTGTAGATGCATGATGCCCACAGTCGCCTTCGTGTATTTCCTTGAGAATCTGTCGACCTTCTTCTGGCGCTACGCAGCGCAAGAAGACTCCTGTTGCGCTTCTCTTGTATAATTCTCCGTTGATGATAGAATACCCCTTTGCTCGCCTCAGGATTTGTCTTGCTAATACCTCCTGTTCTGGTAACTCGCCCCGCGATAAGTAGGCCAGGTATGGCTCTGTCCACTCGGGGATGGCGTGTACTGTGGCCACATACTCCAAATCCGGGTCTTGATTTGCCAGCTCTTCCTCAGACTCGGTTTTAACTGATGGTCGCCACAACTCGTCCAAGAACACATTAGGTGGAACCGGCTCCCTACGCGAGCCGAGTCTGGCGAGTGCGTCTGCTGCCTCATTTTTTCTTCTGTCTATGTGCTCCACCTCATACCCGGAAAAGCACCCGGCAACCCTGTCGACTTCCCTGCGGTATGCTGCCATAGTTGCATCCTTTCTGTCCCAAGTTCCCGATACATGTTGTACCACAAGATCCGAATCTCCGAAGCATCGTATTCTTTTAATGTTCATTTCCTTGGCCACCTTTAAACCATGCAACAGGGCCTCATACTCGGCCACGTTGTTTGAGCAATCAAAGTGAATTTGCAGTACGTAACTCAATTTGTCTCCCTTGGGCGATGTCAGCACTACTCCAGCTCCTGATCCCTCATATTGCTTTGACCCATCGAAGTGCATGGTCCATGACTCGGATTTTGGAACTGTGGTAGCCATACCTGTATGTGTCCAGTCGTTAACGAAATCAATTAAAGCTTGGGACTTGATTGCTGACCTGGGTTCGTAGTTTATGTGATAATCCCCCATCTCTATTGCCCACTTGGCTATTCTTCCCGTCGCGTCCGAGTTTCTGATAATATCCGACATTGGTATTGAGCTGACCACCGTTATAGGATGTTCTTGGAAATACGGCTTCAACTTCCTGCTGGCCATGAAGACTCCGAACACCAACTTTTGCCAATGTGGATAGCGCTGCTTTGCTTCTGATAATACTTCACTAACGTAATAAACCGGCCTCTGAACCGGGTAACCTTTCCCGTCCTCTTTGCGTTCCACGACAACCACTGCGCTAACGGCTCGGGGGCCAGCTGCCACGTATAGCAACATAGGCTCTTTAGGACCCGGCGCCGCTAGTACTGGTGCTTCAGATAATTGCTTCTTTAGTGCTTCAAACGCTTCATCTGCCTCTTCGTCCCATACGAATTTATCCGATTTTCGCAAGAGCCGATACAAGGGTATTGCCTTTTCTCCGAGTCTGGATATGAACCGACTCAAGGCTGCTACACAGCCCGTGAGCTTTTGAACATGCTTCAAGTTCTCCGGCTTTTTCAAACTCTGGATTGCCTTGATTTTATCTGGATTTGCCTCAATTCCTCTCTCGGAAACTATGAAGCCGAGTAATTTCCCAGCCGGAACTCCGAACACGCACTTCGTTGGATTAAGTTTCATCTGGTACCTCCTCAGGTTTTTGAATGTCTCCTTTAGATCATCGATAAATGTCTCCGCCTTCCTGGTCTTGATGACCACGTCATCCACATAAGCATGGACGTTACGTCCGATTTGGTCCTCGAAGCACTTTTGAATACACCGTTGGTAAGTTGCGCCAGCGTTCTTCAGCCCAAATGTCATAGTTTTATAACAAAAGGCCCCAAACGGGGTTATGAATGATGTTTTCTCCCAATCCTCCCTTTTGAGCTTAATCTGATGATACCCGGAATATGCATCCAGGAAGCATAACAGATCGCTTCCAGCTACTGCGTCTATAATCTGATCTATCCTTGGGAGCGCAAACGGATCCTTTGGGCAATGCTTGTTAAGACTAGTGAAGTCAATGCACATCCTCCACTCGTTGGTCTTTTTCATCACCAGAACCGGGTTAGCCAACCAATCCGGGTGAAATACTTCCATGATAAAGCCGGCTGCCAGTAGCCGAGCAATTTCTTCGCCTATAGCTTTCCTTCTTTCCTCATTCATTTTCCTCAAACCTTGTTTCACGGGCCTGGACTTGGGATCCACATGCAAACTGTGGTCAGCCAATTCTGTAGGGATACCCGGCATATCGCTGGGTGTCCAGGCAAACACATCTGCATTCGAGCGAATGAACTCCACGAGCGCTTCCTCCTGCTCTTTTCCCAGGTTAGACCCTATGGTAAACTGCTTAGTGGAGTCCCCTTCGACAAAATCTATCTTCTTGGTGTCTTGTGCTGCCTTGAATTTTGCTCTCTCATCCTCAGTATTCGGCTTTCTCAAGGCTGTTCTATCGTCTGGGTTTACTTGAGATCGGTAATATTCGAGTTCTTCCTTCCGGCATGCCTGCTCGGCCATAACTGAATCTCCTTCGTCACACTCGGCCGCTATATCCCGGTTCCCATGTATAGTGATGGTCCGTTTAGGACCCGGGATTTTCAGCTGCAAATACACGTAGCACGGCCTAGCCATGAATTGGGCGTAAGCCGGTCTCCCCAACAGCGCGTGGTAAGGACTGCGCAACTTGACCACCTCGAACGTGAGCCACTCCACTCGATAATTATCCGTCGATTCCCCAAAAGCAACTTCCAAGGTGATCCTTCCCTCGGGGCTCGCCGAGTGACCCGGTACGATCCCGTGAAAGATTGTTGAACTTTTCTGCAGCTGGGACTCTTTGAGACTAATCCGTAAGAAGGTCTCCCAGTAAAGGATGTTGATGCTACTTCCACCGTCCATCAGGACCTTCTTCAGCTCGTAACCATTAACCTGTGGAGCGACCACCAACGCCAAGACTCCTGGACGCTCCACCTTTTCCGGATGATCTCTTCTACTCCACGTTATCTCTTGTTCTGCCCATCTAAGGTATCCCGGCGCGGCCGATGAAACCGGATTTGCCGCCTGCTTTGATGTCTCTTTGTTCCTGCTAGAAGTTCCTGTAGTATGCACATGATATTGTCCTTTTAAGTTAGTCGTTCGTACCGTGTCGACGAAGATATTGATCCGGCCGACCGTCAATATAAATCCGGACTCGAGGTGATCCGGTTCTGGCCCCCAGCCGGGATCGTACACCAACTTTTCTTCTTCGTGGTCGATGTAGATTTCGCCAATGACAAGATCCTCCATGCCCTTCCGAGCTTCTCCCGTGATGTAGACGCCTTTGGACGCAGGCCCCACGGTGGGCGCCAACTGTCGTGGGATAATCACGGCAGATGTTACCAGGGGTAACTGATCTTGGGGCAAGTCGACACATGCGTTCGGAAGAGGGTTTAGCTCGAAGGAAGACATGATACAACTTGATATGACAGCCGGCAATCGAAGTCGCCGGATCTCTATTCTCGATACAATAACACGATTAGGGTTTGCACTGGATACTCGATACCACTCGATATTGCTAAGGTTCTCGAATCTCTGTCCCAAACTATACCCGGGGGTCGGTTTATATAACACCCGTACCCCCTAGCTTTTTCTACAAGGCACACCCGGGTCCTACCCTGACACGGCGTGCTAACTCTAACTTTCCTTTACAACATCCCTAATCCGGATCACTAGGCCCACGAACTTGGGCCTCCACAAACATCTTTATCATTAATCGGATCCTGCACACCATCCTTTGGGCCGGGTTACTTCCCGGAGCCTGGCATACCGGGTTAGTATCCCGCCATCAACGAGGGTCCATGTGTTGTTCTCAAGCAAGGCAGAGAATTCGTCACGCATGGCTTGGGCCCAATGGGAATCGGAGAGACCAGCACGGTAGGATTTAGGGAGCGGGGAGAGGGCAACGGTGGCAGAAAGATCAAAGAGACGGCGAGGTTTATGGATGCCATCTTGAGCTCGGGTGCGCATGGCAGTGGGGCGTGGCGGTGGTGGTGCAGCCTGCGAGGTCGAGGGAGGAGGTGTAGTAGGGGAGGGAGAGTAGGCAGAAGAGGCGGGGGCGGTAGTGGAGGAAGACGCAGAGATTCCTGCCGTGGCAGAGGAAGTGGGGGTTTTGGTGCCGCGGTAGGCTGCCGTGGGTGAAGAATGGGTCGTTTCTGTGCCGGGAGTAGTGGTCACGGCAGAGGGAGAAGGAGAGATGTGATCGGGGCTGGGATTGTGGTGTGGCACAAGGTGGTGGACAAGGGGATCATGGAGGATCGGGCGATCATGAGGGAAGACGTAGGACTCCTGAGGGGCAAGGGCGGTGTCGTAGAAGGGGAAGACGGCCTCATTGAACGTGACATGGCGGGAGATGTGTACACGGCCGGTGGATCGATCGAGACACCGGTAGCCTTTGTGCTCGGTGGCATACCCGATGAAAACACAGGGAATGGAGCGCGGGGCTAGCTTGTGGGCTGTGGTGGCGCTGACGTTAGGAAAACACAAGCACCCGTATACACGAAGGTGATCATAGGAGGGTGGTCGGTGGTAGAGAGTTTCGAAGGGAGTGGCAAGATTGATGGGTTTGGTTGGGCGAAGGTTCAGAAGGTGAGTGGATGTTTGAAGTGCTTCAGCCCAATACTCGGGTGGCATACAAGCTTGAAGAAGAATGGTGCGGATCACATCGTTGGTCGTGCGGATGGCCCGTTCGGCCTTGCCGTTTTGGGCAGAGGTATAAGGGCAGGAAAAGCGAAAGAGAGTGCCATGGGGTTCGAAGAATTGACGATTTTGAAGGTTGTCAAATTCTCTACCGTTATCACATTGAATGGATCCGATGGTTGTGTTGAAGTGGGTGCGAACGAATGCATGAAAAGAGGTAAATATGCGATGAACTTCAGATTTGAGACGCAGCGGAAAAGTGAACATGAAATGGGAATAATCATCAACTAAAATTAAATAGTATTTGAAACCTGAGAGGCTAAGTAATGGTGCTGTCCAGAGGTCGCAATGGACAAGTTGGAAAGCAGCAGTGGACCTAGAGCTAGAGGAATGAAACGGTAAACGAGTATGTTTGCCTAACTGACAAGCCGTGCAAAGCCCTGTCGTACTATTACAAATTGAGAATTTGGTAAAGCTAGTAGAGGCGCCGGGGTGGCCGAGACGGCGGTGCCAAAGGTCGGGGGAGGACGCGGCCAGAGCGACGGATGACGAGGCGCGCGTCGGGGCGAAGATGGGGTAAAGGTCGCCATCGCTGTCACATCGGAGCAGAAGTTCCTTGGTGGTAAGATCCTTCACAGAGACACCACGGGGATCAAATTCCATAGAAACGTTGTTGTCAGAAGTAAAACGGCGAACGGATAAGAGGTTGTGGACTACGTGAGGTGCAACAAGAATGTCGTGAAGAAGAAGGGGACGGTGAGGTGCAGGGATGGAAGAGTGACCTAGGTGGGTGACAGAGAGGTGTGATCCATTGCCAACTATAACCGGTGCATGAGAATGAACAGGTCTAGTGAGAGAGAGAGTACCGTGGTGTGCCGAGAGGTGCGTCGAGGCGCCGGAGTCCGCCATCCACTGCCCGGTGTTGCCGTTCACGGACAGATCAGTGAGAGCACCGATCAATGCCTGCTGCTCGAAGTTGTTGTGAGCCCCGGGCTGCGGAGGCGGTGGTGGTGGAGGCGCGGGGACGTAGTTCGGCTGATAGGCACCGTGGGGCGGATGCAGGAGGTGGGGCGACGGCATGGGCGGCGTGCCGCCGTACATCGGCGACTGGAGCACGGACGGCGGGGCGTAGTAGGGCGGCGGGGTGAAGAGAGCATGAGCCTGCGGTGGACGAGCCCCTGGATGCCCGAGAATGCTGGTGGGAGCCGGGGGTGGCCGCGGAGCGCCGTAGTGGGGAACCCAGCCGGTGGGCGGGGCGTAGCCGGGGTTGGAGTAGACGGCCTGGGTGGGAGCCTGCTTGCGCTTCTGCTTCCCGTAGTACGGTGCCGGCGGGCGCGGGGCGCCGTACGATCCTTGGCCACCGTGGAGCGGTGGAGGGCGCCATGGAGGAGGCGCGCCGGGCGGGGCGCCGCCGCCGGCGTGGGAGCGCCCAATGGAGAGGAGAGCGGACTGCGAGGCGAGGCGCTCCGAGGCGCGAGCCTGCAGTTCATCCATGAGGAGCATGTTGCGGGCGTCATCGAAGCAGATGGTGCCGTGGCTCGACTGGATGATCTTGGCCGTCATGTTGTGGCGGTCGTGGAGGCCGCGGGTGAGCACGGTGATGAGGACGTCGTCGGACACCGGTTGGTCGACGTCGTTGAGGGCGTCGGCGATCGTCTTGATCCGGGCGCAGAATTGAGCCACGCCGAGGCTGCCTTGGCGCTGCTCGTGTAGATCGCCGGTGAGATGAACCGCGCGGGTTCGTTTGTTGTTGAGGAAGATGGCGATGAGGGCAGTGTAGATTTGATGCGCCGTCTTCTTGTTGGTGTTGTCCATGATCATGCCACGGAGCTCCAGAGAAACGGTGGTGTAAATCCAGCGTTTGAGAATTACCTCAATCGTGCGCCACTCCAGATCGGGCGCGGAAGGGGAGGCATCGGTCGAGAGGTGGTCCATGACACCATAGGACTCGACCGTGAGCTCGAGGAGGTGGCGCCACTGGGAGAAGGAGCCCGTGAGCTCGAGCTTCTGCTCGATCACGTTGGTGATGTTGATGCTGCGCATCTGGAAGGCGATGGAGACAGCAGGGGCGGGCGGAGGAGCGGGAGGGGCGACCGTAGTGACGGCGCCTGGAGCGGCGGATGCCGCAGGAAGATCCGCCATTTGTGGATCGAAACTAATCTGATACCATGATAGAAAACGAGTACGAGGTTATTTGTGCGTGATAGCACTGCAATTGCTTACTGAATAACAAACCTAGTACAGACTACTTATAGCGGTACAGAGAGAGAGAGGGTCCACACGTACACACGTTCTCACACACGAACAGCACTCGTGTGGAGGTGGACACGATCCTAGGTAATGCGGGCGTGTACATGCATGGGTGTGGATAATACGCTAACAGTAACCACCAGGCGAACAAAAACTTGATACATCAGATAGCCAACATAATATACTACACCGACTTTATAAAAATGGAGGATCAACGGATAACTAAACCACTTGTGCTCTGAAGCCTTTGTTTTCTATAATTTAAAAGATTCAGTAAAACAACATCTGGCCAGATTGTTGCAAGACTGTTCTGGAGTACTACAATGTTGCTGACTTGTTGAATATCTTGTCATCCAGACCTATTTATTACTGATTGGCTTAGAGAAAAATGAAATTAATTTAGCAGCATGAACATCATAACAAGTCCATAGAGGATTTACTTTTTCATGCAGATGCAACGATGTTGCTCCTACACTCAATTTCTTCCAAAAAAAAGATGGAGGACATGACAACTTGGACAACGCTGCCGCAATACTCCTCGCACGGAAGCGACCACCGCTGCTGTCGCCGGCCAACGGATTGCTTAAGCAGCGGCCGCTGCCAACGCCCTCCAAGTCATCATGCCGATGCCAGGGCTTCATCAGCCAAGCAAAATCCTTCAAGATTCAGGCGAGTGCATCTAGGTGTTGCTCATCTACATGATCTAGATTTTTGTTTTACATTAATTATTAATACTAAACATACTCTCCCCTGATTTATGTCTTCTTCTACAGATGCCGTATGCGACAAATTCGATGGATTCTCGCCGTGTGCGAGGGACACCGATGCGGCTATGAATTCCTCCGGCTGGAGCGAGGGCGGAAGGACTTGTTCTGTTGCGTACCTATGGCCGGTGAGGAATATGCAGGAGCGAGACGAATGTGCCTTCTTACTTCACAACCGCTGACGTGAGATCATGATTTTCTCCGACTTCTTATACTCAGATTTGATCGTCTTTTTTTCTCTTTTACTGCAGTCTAGAGCTATGGCGTGATGCCGATCAACATCTTGAGTGTTCGACGTAAGGGAGATGACCTAGCTTCCATGTGCTTGATGGCAAGTAAATGCGTCTCCTTGTTGAGTTAACTTTGATAGCCTACACCCCACCCCGTGTCCAAATCCTCGATCTAATTCAAGCCTCCATGCAGCCACCGGCCCATCGCCCCGGTTCTCCGCAGATGGAGATGGCCTCCCTCTGCAGCGCCTCACCACGTGCCACCCTGCCCCGCCCATCACAGTGGCGCCGCTCCACCGTCCGCATTGGGACCTTTCCACTCGGGCGCCTCCAGCAGCCTTCATGACGCCGTCATCGCCGACCGACCACGTAGTCACGCGACGCTGCCTGTTCCGGCAGCCTGCCTGCACTCTCACAGTCTCACGGTAAGTCAGTAAATACCCACGGTTGGCGCTCAGTACATGCAAGACTACAAGCATCTTCTAGAGTATGAAATGTTCCTGCAAAGAGTTGTAAGCACAACCCTTGTTTGATTTAGGCTGGTGCCAGTGGGGGCGGTAGCCGGGGCGATACCGCCCGCGGGCGACAGGCGGGCGACAAGGAGGCGAGATGGGCGAGGCGGGCGACGGGGCCGTCGCCCGGCGAGAGGAGGCGACAGCGCGGCCTATCGCCCGCGTTGGCGGGGCCGAGAGGGCGGGCCCGGGACGGTAGGCGGGGCGACAGCCGGGCGTTGCGCTGGCACGCCCGGGCGATAGCGGCGGGCGATAGGCGGGAGCAGGGGGGGAGGGGGAGCCGTTGGGGGTAATGGCTAGCTGACGTGGCGCCCCCCGATTGGTCCACGTCAGCTAGCCGTTGGGGGGAGCCGTTGCTGGCCCAAAAAATACGAAAAAAAATCCAAAAAATTGAAAATTTCATCTCCTCCCTCCTATAAATACCCCCTCATATGCTGCACTAATTCCACACCAATTTCAGCTCCTCTACTCTCCATTTCCACCCTCTCGACGCCATGTCTTCGTCCAGCAGCAGCGATTCGAGCGACGGAGTGGAGGGTGAGATGATCGCCGCAATGCAGGCGGAGTACGAGGCGGCGATGCTCAACCTCCAAGTGGTGCCAAGACCGCCGCGACGCCGTCGAGAGTTCATCAGGCGTGATCGCATGGGCGCCCACGATCGGCTCTACGACGACTACTTCGCCAACAACTGTGCTTATCCTCCGAGCTTCTTCCGGCGAAGGTATCGGATGAGGCGATCCCTTTTTCTACGCATTGTGGATAGATTGGGTGAATACTCTCCGTATTTCACCCAAAGAGCTGATGCTCTCAACCGTGCTGGTTTTTCTCCCCTACAAAAGTGTATTGCGGCGTTGCGTCTGTTAGCTTATGGAGCCGCTGCTGATACGATAGATGAGTGGCTTAAGTTAGCTAGACAAACTTCGTCAGAGTGTCTAGATGAATTCTGTGAGGGCATCATCAACTGTTACGGGGAGGAGTTTTGCCGTCGACCTACTGTCGCGGATACTCAGCGTCTGTTAGCGAAAGCCGAGGAGCGCGGCTTTCCGGGCATGCTAGGGAGCATCGATTGCATGCATTGGCAGTGGAGGAACTGCCCAGTTGCGCATGCCGGTCAATTCACAAGGGGAGACATCAAACACCCTACCATAATCTTGGAAGCCGTTGCGTCGTATGATCGTTGGATCTGGCATGCCTTTTTTGGAGTCGCCGGGTCCAACAACGACATCAATGTGCTCAATCAGTCGCCATTGTTCACGGATGTGCTTAGAGGAGAAGCACCCGTAGTGAACTTCACGGTGAATGGACACCAGTACAACAGGGGTTACTACCTTGCCGACGACATCTACCCCTCATGGCCGGCGTTCATGAAAGGTGTTACTCTTCCACAAAGTGAAAAGCATCGGCTATTCACTACTGCTCAATCAGCTTGGCGCAAAGATGTCGAGTGTACCTTTGGAGTGCTCAAGTCTAGGTTCAACATTATAGCAGTTCCCGGACGCTCCTACTCCAGGCGTACTCTGGGGTTGATCATGCGTGCATGTGTCATTCTGCACAACATGATCATCGACGATGAGCGTGATACCAATTTGGAGAACATCTATGAGACAGTTGATTCCATTGTCGGCCCTCCAATACATACCAATGCACCACCAAGCCTAGCAGCCAGGATTCAGATGGACAACAAAATGAGGGACTCGCCGATGTATACACAGCTCAAACATTATTTGATTGAGCATGTGTGGGCTCATTCCTAGATTATGTAATTTTTTCAATTTTTTTGTAATTTTTATTTATTATTATGTAATCGGTACAATTTTAGTTGAATAAAATAATTTCCTTCCATTATTTGCAATGTTTTTTATCTTAAAAATAAATGTTGACGTGGAGGAGAGAGAAATGCTGATGTACAGGAGAGAGGAGTGATAGTGGGGGCTATAGCCCGTGCACTGGCACCGTGCTGTGAGAGTGGGGTGAGAGTGAGAGGAAAACCTGACGTGGCGGAGCTATAGCCCGTGATAACTTGTGATGCACTGGCACCGGCCTTATCTACTCATGATGTTGACGATAATCTTCTAAAATACTCAAAGTAGCAAAAGTGTGCACTTAGATGTTCCAATTTTATGGCTGACAATTCTGTCTCATATGACTTAATTTCTCCTTTGTTTTCTTCAGTCTTCCCCTGCAATTAAACACAAGCAGTAAAAGATAAACCCGCAGCTCTATGGCAACCTGAACGATTCTTTTCCTAGACAACAGGGTTGAATTGTTCTCATTAACGTTGTCAACCACCATGTAATCATTAGAAACATCATCCATCTAAGCACTTACAATATGTTACCAGGAAATCAAAATGTTGCTGATTATTGATGGTACAATCCTTGAGTGAAGATAAAGCTCCAGTAAGATTTACAATGCTGATTTAATGTGATATGTCCTAATGTTGTCGAGTTGTCAAATTTATTTCTCCTTTTATTTTGCATTTTGTTATGACTGGTCTCCGCTCCCATCACATTTACATTGTAAGATCGTTTACTACCTGAGATATTTCACCTTCATTTCTTCTGAAATAAACATTACTAATTTTGTAGAAGAGGGTTAATTCTTTTTTAGACGATGTTTAGTTCAACGCAATATGACCGGGCAAATGTCGTGAGAAAGTACGGCCACCACTCTTCAGTAGATGCACCTGGATGCTTTGGATAAGCTCAGGAGTTGCTGGATGTTTTTTCTCATGTGCCAAAATTAACTACAGATCATACAAATGATCGCGGAAGTACATGTAACAATGAAGACGGGTACTGAAAGTTGCACATTATAGGAAATGACAATGAAGACGTGTGTAGCAGTTAATCTTGCACATTAGAGTCAGTTATTTAGTGAAGAAGCTAAGAGAATCATATCTCCTTTTGGAGTGAATGTATCGATCAATATAGGGAATCGTGCGTTGCACGTGCCGGTATACTAGTCCCTACAAGCTCACAATTTAGCACGCATGGCCACTAGGGTTTCTCTTGTTAGGGTTTCTCTTTCCTCTCGCCGGGGCGGCGTTGAGATCCTTACATGTAAAAATTGTGATTGACTAATAAAGGAGCAGTAAGTTCTAAAAAAAGGAAAACCCCGTTTAGAGGATAGGGGGAAATGTTTTGAGGTATGAAACCCTGAGCGGCAAAACAGATTCCCTAAATTCACACCAAAAATCTGAACAAACACTTCGAGTTAGAAATTTAAAAAAAGTTCGGCGGAATAAAAAGAGGGACATCAACAGAGTGCTACACTAAACTACATATCATGACCGATGTCGAGGATTTCCGCCTCGACAATCTTCTGCAGAGGAGAGCTCGACTTCGTCGGCGGCCCACTGGAGCTGGTCCGCCGCACCCGGAGCGCTAGCGTCGAAGGCGATGTAGATTTCATCATCCGCATCCTCGGATTACTTGATCGTCGGCAGCACGCGCTCCACGAGGGTCTCCCACCTGCATACGTCGGTGCCCGACGGTTGGCGGAGGGTGATTCTGAAATAATTCGTCCCAAGCGGAGGCCATTGTGGCAGTTGACGGCCATCGTCCTCCTCCGTGGGCGGAACCCTAGCTGCGCGCCGCGGACGGCGCTCGCGACGCGGCCTCCGCGTGGACTTGTGCAGATGGTCATTCGTCATCCCCGACATCTTCTCCACACGAAATCGCTCGCGGAGTTTCCGGTGGCAACGACGGAGGGGAGAGAGATGAGGCAGAGTGTTTGGATACCCTAAATCCTCCCCCCCTACATATAGTGTCGGATGAGGCACATATCATGTCTTCGCTATAATATTTTCCGGAGTTCGGACCCAAAAAAAGGCCCGTCCCACATATCGGCCGGAATTAGAGCGCCCGGTGAGGTTATTCGGAATCTGCAAGAGATGCTCTAAACTTATCAGGTCGGATTGGATAATACTCTCCCGGTGACAATTGAGAAACAAAGTTTGTTTTTCTTCGTCGAAAATTACTATGTTTGAACCAGTAAATTTAGACTAATATAAAATACTTAGAGGGCAGAGATAGTGTGCGATCTAGTCCGTACATAGGCCTCCATCTAACGTTGTACATTTCTAGATGACGAGCCCACTAAACATGTTTAGTTCTCCCGTAAGTCTGTCTCTTAGATCCGAAATTATGCTTGCAAACTGCACTCATGAGCATGACAGATCGTGCGTTCATCAACATTAATATCGCAATCCGCAAACAGATTGCTAATCTTGGGATAATCACGCGAACCGTTTTTCTAATCCATAGCACCAGACATAATACGGCTTCAACAATTCTAGTTTTTGCTCACGTCATAATCGGTGGCTCCGACGATATGCTCGTCGCTACCGCCATCGTGCCCACGACCCTACATGTTGATGTCGGGGTCTCCGTGCTCACCTTCGTCTCAATCCCAACACGCAATATATGACGCCGTCTCAATTCTCGGTAGCAGCAGACACCGTCGTCTCAGTCGTCGCTCACCACCTTCTCAATCCTCGGTCGCAGTAGCCGTCGTCGACTCAGTCGCCGCTCGCTGCCAACAATCCACACACCGTGCCAAGAGGTTGCACCTTTACTTTTAAACCAAGTAGCTTGCGGTTTTCAGTTTTCCGAAGTGCGCTGTCGATTTTTTTTCCACATCTATACAATGTGTTAGACACTTTCGAGTTTAAAGTGGAAATTTACTACCAATAAATATATTGGTTTTATGCAAAACGTTTTAATCAATTATCCATCATACTTGAGCAATATTGATTACTAGAAACTATTGATACCCACAAGTATAGGGGATCGCAACAGTCTTCGAAGAAAGTAAAACCCAAATATATTGATTCGACACAAGGGGAGTCAAAGAATATTTATAAGTCTTAACAGATGAGTTGTCAGTTCAGCTGCAACTGAAAGTAGACTTGCTCGCAACAGTTTATCAGTGTTAATAGTTTTATAACAGTAGCAGTAGTAAAATAACAGCAGGAATAAAATAGTAACAACAGTAGCAATTGTGGGAAACATCGGGATTAACAACTATAGGCATAGGGATGGATGAACGGACGTTGCATGGATAAGATAGTTCATATAATAATCAAAACATGGGCATTGCAGATAGATAATAATAAAGCATCCAAATTCTAGGCAAACCATAGTCATGTGTTCCAATTTAGTCGTATGTGCTCGCAATGAGAAACTTGCACAACATCTTCTGTCCTACCGGCCCGTTGCAGCGGGGGATCAAGGGAAACTACTGGTAATTAAGGTGCTCCTTTTAATAAAGTGCCAGAACAGGAACTTCTGATCCCCGAATTGAGTTTCGAGGTGACGGCGGCGCTTTGGTGTTTCTCTGGAATATGATGAACCCCCCTCGGTTTTTAGGTCACGGGGGTTAACTAGTCGAAAGGGGAGCCCGAGGGGTGCCTGGGGCAGCCACACCACCAGGCGGCGCGGCCTAGGGGGGCGCCAACCCATGGTGTGGGCCCTCCTTGCCATCCTCCGGCTCTTCTTCTGGGTTCGGGGGTCTTGGGTAAAATAAGTACTTCGGGATCTTTTTCGAGCAATTTTCAGAAAGTTGATTTTTCTGCACAAAAACGAGACGCCAAGCTAATTCTGCTGAAAACAACGTTAGTTTGTGTTAGTTGTATCCAAAACTCACAAATTTAGAAGCAAATAACAGCAAAAGTGTTTGAAAAAAGAGATACGTTTTGGATGTATCAACTCCCCCAAGATTAGCTTATTGCTTGTCCTCAAGCAATTCAGTTGACAACTGAGTGCGATAAAAGAACTTTTACGAACACATTTATTTCATATAATGTAAATATTCTCACTATATGATCAAGTGCTTAGGCAATTCATAATAATAAGTATGTAAATAAAGTCACCTAATAGTTATGCAAACCATGAAGAGATACCAACACACTAATAATAAACAATATGAAATATATCAATCTGCTGGAACACAATGTTCATAATAAGATACACGTGCCCTTAATAATGGAGAAAAACATAAATGCTAGGTCACCTCTGAGGTTTAAGTGAAGACTAGAAGTAAATATATCAAAGATAAAAGCATCAAAGTTATACCACAATCAACCGTATTCTGGGACAAGCACATTATACTAAGAATGATAGTTATGATCCCAAGAAGGTGCATAAAGTGAGAAAGTAAAGACTCAGCGTAAAAGTAAAAGAAAGCCTCTTCGCAGAGGGAAGCAGGGATTAACATGTGCTAGAGCTTTTTTATTTTATTAAAAACGGAAGTAAAATGATTTTCAGAGGTGATTGTTCATGTCAACAAATGGTAATAGAGTTCTTGTTATCTTCTATACTAAACAAGTTGAGAGCGGTTCCGAGTTATTTATATTAAACATTTATAGCATTCTCTTTATATAGTATGACACTCCTCCCCGCCTTGCTTTCACAAACCGTGGCTAACCGAATCCTCGGGTGCCTGCCAACAATCTCAGACCATGGAGGAGTGTTTATTTATTATTAGATTTTGATGTTATAATGGTCTAACCAGCTCTTTGAAAAATTAATGACGAGCGGATGAAGCATCCAAGTCAGGGTACTCAATTAGTATGAAAGATAACAAACCCAATACTACTTCCTCATGAGCTAAAACAGTGTCACGAAATGAGAAGTATTTTGAAGGTTTTAAAGGTAGTACATGAAAATTTTACTTTGGAGTGGCGGTTAAATACCACATATAGGTAGGTATGGTGATCACAGTTGGCAAACTTTGGGTTTTAGGAGTTGGATGCACGATTAGAGCTTATACTCAGTACAAGTGAAGGCTACCAATAGACTGGGAGCGACAATCAAGAGAGCAACAACTGTCATAATCATACTTGCGACAGAACAAAATTAACATGGGCATAAAAGTGATACAAATACTCTGAGGCAAAATAAATCATCGAGGCTTAATTGACCTTTTGTTTTCAGTCTTATGCATGCGTGAGCATGTGCCAAGTCGATTCAAAAGAAACATTCAGAGAGAGATACCATAATTTCATACCCTTCTATGAATAAAACAATGCAAGCAAACATTTATACGACATGCTATCTAATATTAGTAAGCTGGAACTAATCATGAGAGGTCACAAACTACTAAGCATCGATTAAATAACATACACCTTACACGAACAAACTAAGCATGTCCACATGGATGAGTATATGTACAAAAATAAAAATAATTCGAGTTCATACCAGCCTCTCACCACAACTTGAATTGTCGTAAATCGTGATTATTGCTCTTCACTCGTGTGGATTGAATACTATAAAATGATAACCAAGCTCCAACGGAGTCACAGAGGACTATTGAACGCTGCAACGAAATATACAAAACCAAAGAAGAACAACAAATATTTTTGCCTTTTTGAATTTAAAACAAGACTAAAGCGCATGGTGCCCCCATATGTGGTTTTGGTAATTAATGACAATCCTTAAGGACTAATGTTTGCATCGAGATATTCTTTCAGGACTTGTCCATAAGAATAGTTTGGAGTCCTTGTGTGAACCGAAGATGATCTTTTGATGTCCAAGAATGGCCGAGAAGCTTTTTCTCTGTCTAGCGGTAGTACCGGGTTGTGCAGCGGTAGTACCGCTCCGCATGGAGTTGTACTGCTGTGGCACACCTGGTACACCCCAGACAACGGTAGTACCGCGGTTTGTAACGTCTCCTCCCAGGAGCGGTACTACCACTGGTGATACCGCTGGAGGTACCGCTAGCAAAGAAAAGGCCACTGATATCCACGGTACCCTGGCGGTACCGGCATAGTACTACCGCTAGTACTTAGTCATTTTCGGAGCAACACTCCCCACGGCGGTAGTACCTCTACCATCAGCGGTAGTATCGCTCCTTCTAGGACGCGGTAGTACCGCTGGCAGTACCGGTCAAAGCACCGCCAGGGAAGTTTTGCTCACGGTAATGATAACGGTACTAGGGCGGTAGTGGCCTAGTACTACCGCCAGACCTCTCGATTTATATCGAGTTTGGGGCTAACGGTAGTACCGCTGCCAGGTTACGGTAGTACCGCTACTGGAGCTTCACGGTACTTCCGTCGTACCGCTGAGCTCCAGTGTGCAGTACACTGGGTACCCTGTGATGTCAGTGGGCGGTAGTACCGCCTGTGTGCAGCGGTAGTACCGCTGTGCTGTTAAGCTTATTTGCTTGATATCTTGAAGAACAAGATGGAGTGGTCATTCATGTCTACCTTCAATACATCAATATTATGGATGAAGAAAGAAGAAAAGATACAAGGTTGATCATGCATGTGATCAACACACAAAGCTACAAAATGTACCTAGTGGGATTGTGTATCTCGTGGTATGGTAAGAAAATGTCCATATAGCTTTGTGAACTAACCCATGATATGTGTGTGTGGTATCTCTATTTGTGGTTAGGTATCTTTCCATGGGCATGCTTCAAAAGAAATACTTCATATAGCCCATGGTCTATGTCGTCAAGCGGTGTTTGTCATCGAGCTTCATGTGGAAGCTCAAGTGAAGCATATCAAAGAAATCCTATGCTTGATGCTTGCCACCCATTAGGAGATTGTGGCCTTTTGAAGATGTGCCGAAAAGGGTCTCTCCCATAATGGTGTATGGGGGAGCAACTTGCAAGTCTTCATCAAGAGGAGCAAGTGCTAGCTAGCACGATCAAGAAAGAAGATCCAACTTGAGAGAGTCACGATTGTCATCATCTAGCTCAAGTGGAATGCTCAAGGCAAAGGTATAATCTTGATAGGTTTTCTATTTTACCGGTCTCATACATTTGGGAGACCGGGTTATAGGATCGATAGTCGTACTATCAAGAGGGGCTCTCAAGTGAGTAACTTGATCGAATCGTTGTGGAGAGCTCAAACCTTTGCATTCTTGCATATCATCTTTCTTGGTTCTTAGTTGGCTTTTATCTCTATGGGTTTTGGTTCTTGTTGTGATCTTCATGACAAGCCCAAGTTCATCAAAAAACGGTTTTCACATGAAACACCTTTTGAGTTTTTGATGTTGAAGGTTTTCCCGGTTGGTCCTCTTTAGAGAGATCTTACCTTCCCCCTTGTGGTTTTAAGTTTCATTGTTGGACAATGATGTTTCTCTGCATAATCTTGTAGAGATCGTCGTTGCAATTTCAACGAGCCCAAGATCATCGAAAACGGAGTCCGGACGCAAAAGTTATGATCGTTTTCGAATCGTCGGTTTTTCTGTTTTTGGTCCAGCGGTAGTACTGGTCCAGTACCGCCCCAGTACCACCCGAACCAGTACCGAAACGCCCCGTAGCGGTAGTACCACTGATGGGCGAGTTTTTCACATAACAGTCATATTTTAGGTCCCCTATTTAAGGGGGTCTTCTTCCCCATTGACCCCTAGGCTGCCCAACACGTTTTTCTCCTCTCTCCCCACCATTGTTGACCTTGGAAACCTTCCTCCTCTCTCAATCCCTCCAATGGTTCTTTCATATCTTTGAGGGAGAAGTTAGAGGAGATCTAGATCCACATTTTCACCAATCCATCTCTCCTCTTAGTGAGGGGAACTTAGTGAATCTAGATCTTGGAGTTCTTTGTGTTTCTCCTCCATTGTTCTTCCTCTCTTATTCCCCCATAAGCATTTGTTGCTTTGTTGGAATTTGAGAGTGAAGGATTTGAGCACTTGTGCTCTTGCCATTTGCATCGGTTTGCTCTCTCCACGAGGATTCGCGGAAGTGAAAGATTGTGAGCTTCTTACTCTTGGGTCTTAGACCCTAGACGACTTGTGGTGTTCTTGGGAGCCTCCAGTTAAGTTGTGGATGTGTGCCCCAAGATTGTGGTGCCATCGAGAGCCTCCAATTAAGTTTTGGATGCGTGCCTCGGGTTTGAAGGTTGCTGTAACATCCCAAGTCTGAAAAATAGCCTTTAGAATGTTTGCTCCCTGTTATTTTATGTTTTGCATCATGGCATCATGTTGATTGCAATTGTTTTGCTTGTTTTCCATTTGTTTTCCTCTGTTTTCATTTGTTTTCCTTTGTTTCCTATTTGAATTTCAAACCAAAATTCAAACCTTTTGTTTCATCCTTGTGATGTTACAATTTCTAAAATGATATTTCAAAATAAAACAATTATTTGTTTCCATTAAAGTGTGATTCCAAACTATTGTTTTATTTCTATAAAAATGCATCCAATAATCAAACCCTTTTCAAATTCAATTTGTTTTCCATTTGAATTGCCAAACCAACATCCAAATAGTTGTTTCCAAATAATAACCTTAATTGTTTCCAATTATCCCATAATGTTCAACTAATAAAATAGTGTTTCTATTTCCACTAATTCATTCCAAATTGGTTTCAAATTCAAATCAAAACTTTCAAACAGCACCTAGTTGGAAAATTATAAAAATACAAACCATTCTAATGTTTTAATCCACTTAACCATAGGGGGTCACCCTAATAAAAATGGATTGTTTTCATAATGTTTACTTAATATGAAAATTCACCCAATTTTGGTTTAATTACAAACAGCAAGTTAAAACTCCAACTTTCTGCAAACAAAAGTTAACATTTGTTTTCTATTAATCTAAAAAGCTTAACCTAATTTTCTAACATTTTTACTAACCTACAAAACTCTCCTTTTCCTTCCTTTTGGTTTTAGCAAAAAAAAAAAAAAACTAAATAAAAGAAAGCAGAAAAATAAGAGAGGAGAGAGAGGGAGAAAACCCAGCCCATAACCAGCCAGCCCATTTTTTTTCCTCTGGTGGCCCAATACCTCTTCTCGTCTGTCGTCTTCCTCCCTCACGTCACCTTCAGTACGATCGCAGCAGAGCCATCGATCTCCTCCACCCCCCCCCTGGATGTGCGCCGTACAAGCTCACCACCACGATAAAACAGCCACCCTCCCCGAGCCCTACCTAACCCTAGCTAGCTCTCCCCCAGCCGCGCCGTCGTCCTCCTTCCTTCCCCCCCGATCTCCCTCGGTCTGAATTTCTGCAGACCCGCAACCACCGTGAACCGCCACCTCTGTCCCCTCATCGCCGGCCACCATCCACCTCGAGGAGCACATGAGTGCGGGAATGGAACCGGTGCTGTCCCGGGAACCTCCTCGTGCCCTCGCCTCACGCCGGGATGGACCGTGGCGGCCACGCCGTCGCCGGCGAAAGCATCTGCGCCACCGTCCGTCAGGAGGTCGACTGCAGAGCGAGGTGAGCAGGCCACCCCCCCTCCTTTCCCTCCTTACGTCTCCATGCTGCACGTGCACGATCCACACACCCACCCGCACCAGCACCGCACCGCCCCACCGCCGCTCGCCTCCGCCCGCCTATCGCTGTCGTCGCAGCGTTCGCTGACGAGTTACAGCGACTGAACTTGAAGTTCAGTTATCTTCCGCGCGATTCTGAACCTCATATCGAAACGCATCCCCTACCTAACACCAATCTTCAGATACCGCAGTGGCAGCACACCCTTGCGCGCTAGCTCTGCATCGCGGGATCGAGTCCCAGCTTCCCCACCTTTTTCGTTTTAATTCAGAGAACAGCGCAACTCTGAATCATATCCCCCCGCCTGCTCCCTTACCTGACAAGGAACAAACACCACCGCAGTGGTTAGCTGCTCTGTGCGCTAGCAGAGGGCAGGGGTTCGATCCCCCCCCCTGCGCACCAAAACCCCACCTTTTCCATCTTTTTTTCCAGGCCTGCACAAATCTGTTATCACGCACAGGCCCTTGCCAGTTTAATTCTAGGTCCCTGTTATTTCTTTCTAAGTCCCTGGATAGTAAATAAAATGGCAGATTCATACCAAAAACCTAAAAATGCATAACTTTTGTTTTATAATTCCAAACTACAAAAATAAAATATGTGCACTGGTCTAAATTCAAATATCTACCTTTTGGTATCAATTGTTTTCTGATTTGAATTTTTAAAATGCAATTTAAATTTGAATTCAAATAAATCAATTGTAATTTGTAATAATTCATAACTAATTCATTCTGTTTCCAAATAATACAAATAAAATATGTTTTTCACACCTTTTTGAATGTTCTACTCAAATATAAAATTTGTTTCATGTTTTGAATAATTAAAATTGGTTAAATAATTTAAACCTTGTTTAATTCATTTAATATTGTTAAATTTATAACTTGATCAAAACAAATTCTTTTGGGACATATAAAATATGTTTTCAAACCATAAAAGCATAACATTTTCAAATATGAACTTCATCTAATGTTTTGAACAAATAAGAATTCAAATAAGTTCATGTTTGAATTAATTTCATTTAATTCTTGCTTACACTTGTTTAATTCATAAATAATTTATTTGAAATCCTTTTTCAACAAGTGAAACATGCAATCCACCTAAAATTGTGTGTTCTTATCAAATATAAACTTTGTTATTTGTTCTGAACACTTTAAATTGATGATAACAACATTTACTTGTGTGCCATGTTTAAGTAACCAAAAGCTTCCAAACCTAATCAATGTTTTCCAAACTTGTTCTATTCCTTTTCAATTGATTCCACTCTTGTATTTGTTGTTATTTTGTTATCATCATCATTCATGCATCATGCTAATTCACTTACACAATTTGATTAGTTGTAAAACAATTAATTCAACCATAATTCATGGGCTTTCCATATGCAATCCAATTGCATATGGGTCCATTTAACCCTGTTTCTATCTTGTCAACTAGTCATTTCTATGCATCAATTAAATGGTCATGCATCATCCCATGTTTGTGCACTATGCCCTGATATTGATTGTTTATCTTTCTGCATTGTTTGTTTGCTTCTTCCCGGATATACGACGACGTTGAGACCGACGGTACTTACGACACCCCTTCTAAGGAGTTAGCTCAGTACCAGGCTACTGGGTTTTGCAGGCAAGTTATCACTCACATGAACCACTGTGTTCCTTTTCAACATTGGTTCCGATACTTTCCGTTGTTCTTTTCTGCTAGCCTTAGTAGTAGTTGTTCTGTTACGAACCTATCACATGAATCCCTTAAGCCTGATACTGCCTCATCTCCCTTCCTACAACCCATTGTTTGAGCCAGTGTCTTACTAGCATGCTTAGGTTGTTTTGCTCGAGTCTGTTACCCGTTACTTTCTGTTACTATTTCATTACGTTGTGGGGGCTCGATGTTTAATCAATCAATCATGCTAATGTTACTGTTAATAATAAATTTGATGATAAGGCACCGGCAGGAGGCCCATGAGAGGTTTTGAAGCCTGCTAGTGTCGACCCTAATAGGAAAAGGGTCTTGTCTACTGATCCATGATGAGCGCACTACCCGCATTTGGGAAGCGAGTATGGGCGCCCCCCTCAACTTGACCTGATTCGCATCTCGTCCAAATCGCCTCATTTAGTTCGTGTTTTCCATTTGCCGCATGCATGTTTTTGCGAGCCCAGGCCAGGGTGGAACTTTCGTAGTCGGCATATAGGGGGACACGGTCTTAGAGTGCTATGATGGTCCATTTTCTTCTGGGCTTGATTAGCCGTGCGCCCAAGGTTCTTTGGGCTTGATGCGAGGAATGGTTGGTTGTGTTGAGTACCCCGCTTGGTGGAAGGGCCTTTTCCATCTGGCGGGTTATTCATGAGTGTACGGCCAAATTGGTGCAACCCTGCAGGGATAATCTTCTCGAGAAGCCGTGTTTTCCGCGGTTATGGATTACTTGGTGAAAGTACTGGCTAACAAGTACTCAGGACAACTTAAACATAATGATCAAACATGTTACACCCCATGATTAATAACTTGACTAGTAATAGGCTTATTGACACAATAATTTGAACCAACATTAACTCAACGGTGTGAGTTATCCTCGGATTGCTTCTTTGGATAAGGGGCGAGATCCAGGATGGGTTTGTTTGAAGTTATCTTTCAGTTGGTTACAATCCTCGATCTTATCTCCTTTCTGTTAGCCGGCAGTTGTAGTCTGTTTCTGTAGTTGTGTAGAGCAGCCAGTTGCAGCATCTTTTATATTCCCTTCCTTTCCGTTGAACCCAAGGCATCTGTGCTTGGTGTTGACGGGTTACACTTTGGTGAACTGTGAGTCTTGCTTGCCAGTACGTTTATGTACTGACCCCTTTGGGGCTGTGGTTTACGCAGACGACGTTTCCGAGGATCTTCATGGTGGCTGCTACGTGGAGTATGACGACGAGACTGCTGACGAGTAGATAGCGGACCCGGGCAGGATCCGAGACTTCGTGGATGGGCTCCGTCTGTTTGTTTCCGGCCTCTTAGGCCTATTTGGTTCTTGTCTGTACTCAGACATGTTGAATGCTTCCGCTGTATTGTAACGATGTATTGTTGGGGCATGTGCCCTCTGAATGATTGTATTTGCTATCTCTGCTCTAATGAGAGCCATTTGAAACTTATTTCCATCTTTTGTGTCGTAGAGATCTGTTGTGATATCACTTGTTAAACGCCGTTGACGTACCATGTGTGTATGGTTTGAAGTACGTCGACGGAAGTGCCTTTGATCTCTAGTGGATAGTTTACATCGACGATGGAATAGCAGGGCTTGTGTTGTCGCGCATAAGCGCAGGCCTACCAGGAAGCTGGGACGTGGGAGCAGTTATGCCCCATAATCCAAGCATCTGCTATCCAGTTCGTACGGTGAGTATCCCCTAGAAATCAGGGTGCGACAAATGGTATCAGAGCCTGTCTGCCTGTAGGATCCCTTTTTACTGGTCGCAGTTGAGTCTAGAAACTATTTTGTAGCTATATAGGAAAAATGAAACGTGAGAGTAGGAATTCTGTTCTTTTTCTTCTTTCCCCACCCTCCCTCCCTTTTCTGGTAAGGAAGTGCAACGTTGTTTTTCTATTCTCATCTAAACTTTCAAGTTAGGATTTCACGAATTCTGGTTTCTCTAGGATGGTTATATCTACTAGACCATAGGAATGGAGGTGGTTGTGACATGATTTATCATGTTGCCTACTCATGATTGAGAACGGAGGCGTGTAAGCCCCGGAAGCAGATTCTCTATTCCTTAAGCAGTAGATATTGATCCTTCAGAAGCCCGGATGGGTTTTTCTGTAGTACCTTAGGAGTTTTGTTCTCGTTTTCCCCGATGTTGATATCCTGTTCTTCTCAACATCCTTTTCGTCCGTTGAAATCTTGTTGTTGTTTTCCACTTCAATTCTTCTACCGGCGTCTAATCAAAGTTTCCCCGTTCACCTGCGAAACTCTATTCCAGCTAGAGTGTTATTTCATACCGGAGAATCACATTCCTTTGTGTCAACAATCTTTCCACAACATACAACCCAATTCTGGTTCCACTAAGCAATCAAAACTCTGTTCACTCTCCGGAATCTCAATCCAATTCTAATGGGAGGCCACATATTCCTCGTTACTCTCATGTTGATGATTCTGACATTGATGTTTATTCTTGGTGTTGCATTGATGTCAATAACTCTGTTCCAACCTTATTACAGATAGTCTATTCACCAAATGCATCAAATTCTATCCAGCTATACAACCTTGGTACAAAATCTCTCCCCTTTACTTAAAAAATGTTCCGGTGGTTTCCAAATTCCCTGACGTCTATCCACTGTGCACGATGTGTTTCACGTGTCACAGCTCAAGTGGATCTTTCCAAGAAGTATCCGGACCTTTTCTTTTCTCAGTAGGAATCTCGGGGCGCGATTCCTTCAAGGGGGGGCGTTTTGTAACATCCCAAGTCTGAAAAATAGCCTTTAGAATGTTTGCTCCCTGTTATTTTATGTTTTGCATCATGGCATCATGTTGATTGCAATTGTTTTGCTTGTTTTCCATTTGTTTTCCTCTGTTTTCATTTGTTTTCCTTTGTTTCCTATTTGAATTTCAAACCAAAATTCAAACCTTTTGTTTCATCCTTGTGATGTTACAATTTCTAAAATGATATTTCAAAATAAAACAATTATTTGTTTCCATTAAAGTGTGATTCCAAACTATTGTTTTATTTCTATAAAAATGCATCCAATAATCAAACCCTTTTCAAATTCAATTTGTTTTCCATTTGAATTGCCAAACCAACATCCAAATAGTTGTTTCCAAATAATAACCTTAATTGTTTCCAATTATCCCATAATGTTCAACTAATAAAATAGTGTTTCTATTTCCACTAATTCATTCCAAATTGGTTTCAAATTCAAATCAAAACTTTCAAACAGCACCTAGTTGGAAAATTATAAAAATACAAACCATTCTAATGTTTTAATCCACTTAACCATAGGGGGTCACCCTAATAAAAATGGATTGTTTTCATAATGTTTACTTAATATGAAAATTCACCCAATTTTGGTTTAATTACAAACAGCAAGTTAAAACTCCAACTTTCTGCAAACAAAAGTTAACATTTGTTTTCTATTAATCTAAAAAGCTTAACCTAATTTTCTAACATTTTTACTAACCTACAAAACTCTCCTTTTCCTTCCTTTTGGTTTTAGCAAAAAAAAAAAAAAAACTAAATAAAAGAAAGCAGAAAAATAAGAGAGGAGAGAGAGGGAGAAAACCCAGCCCATAACCAGCCAGCCCATTTTTTTTTCCTCTGGTGGCCCAATACCTCTTCTCGTCTGTCGTCTTCCTCCCTCACGTCACCTTCAGTACGATCGCAGCAGAGCCATCGATCTCCTCCACCCCCCCCCTGGATGTGCGCCGTACAAGCTCACCACCACGATAAAACAGCCACCCTCCCCGAGCCCTACCTAACCCTAGCTAGCTCTCCCCCAGCCGCGCCGTCGTCCTCCTTCCTTCCCCCCCGATCTCCCTCGGTCTGAATTTCTGCAGACCCGCAACCACCGTGAACCGCCACCTCTGTCCCCTCATCGCCGGCCACCATCCACCTCGAGGAGCACATGAGTGCGGGAATGGAACCGGTGCTGTCCCGGGAACCTCCTCGTGCCCTCGCCTCACGCCGGGATGGACCGTGGCGGCCACGCCGTCGCCGGCGAAAGCATCTGCGCCACCGTCCGTCAGGAGGTCGACTGCAGAGCGAGGTGAGCAGGCCACCCCCCCTCCTTTCCCTCCTTACGTCTCCATGCTGCACGTGCACGATCCACACACCCACCCGCACCAGCACCGCACCGCCCCACCGCCGCTCGCCTCCGCCCGCCTATCGCTGTCGTCGCAGCGTTCGCTGACGAGTTACAGCGACTGAACTTGAAGTTCAGTTATCTTCCGCGCGATTCTGAACCTCATATCGAAACGCATCCCCTACCTAACACCAATCTTCAGATACCGCAGTGGCAGCACACCCTTGCGCGCTAGCTCTGCATCGCGGGATCGAGTCCCAGCTTCCCCACCTTTTTCGTTTTAATTCAGAGAACAGCGCAACTCTGAATCATATCCCCCCGCCTGCTCCCTTACCTGACAAGGAACAAACACCACCGCAGTGGTTAGCTGCTCTGTGCGCTAGCAGAGGGCAGGGGTTCGATCCCCCCCCCCTGCGCACCAAAACCCCACCTTTTCCATCTTTTTTTCCAGGCCTGCACAAATCTGTTATCACGCACAGGCCCTTGCCAGTTTAATTCTAGGTCCCTGTTATTTCTTTCTAAGTCCCTGGATAGTAAATAAAATGGCAGATTCATACCAAAAACCTAAAAATGCATAACTTTTGTTTTATAATTCCAAACTACAAAAATAAAATATGTGCACTGGTCTAAATTCAAATATCTACCTTTTGGTATCAATTGTTTTCTGAGTTGAATTTTTAAAATGCAATTTAAATTTGAATTCAAATAAATCAATTGTAATTTGTAATAATTCATAACTAATTCATTCTGTTTCCAAATAATACAAATAAAATATGTTTTTCACACCTTTTTGAATGTTCTACTCAAATATAAAATTTGTTTCATGTTTAGAATAATTAAAATCGGTTAAGTGATTTAATTCTTGTTTAATTCAATTAAAAATTGTTTAATATTGTTTAATTCATAATTAAATAATCCTAAGTCCAATTTCAAAATGTGAAACATGTAATCCAACTAAAATTTGATAACCTTTCCAAATATAAAATTTGTAAATTGTTTTGCACACTTTAAATTGGTGATAACAACATTTACTTGTGTGCCATGTTTAAGTAACCAAAAGCTTCCAAACCTAATCAATGTTTTCCAAACTTGTTCTATTCCTTTTCAATTGATTCCACTCTTGTTATTTGTTGTTATTTTGTTATCATCATCATTCATGCATCATGCTAATTCACTTACACAATTTGATTAGTTGTAAAACAATTAATTCAACCATAATTCATGGGCTTTCCATATGCAATCCAATTGCATATGGGTCCATTTAACCCTGTTTCTATCTTGTCAACTAGTCATTTCTATGCATCAATTAAATGGTCATGCATCATCCCATGTTTGTGCACTATGCCCTGATATTGATTGTTTATCTTTCTGCATTGTTTGTTTGCTTCTTCCCGGATATACGACGACGTTGAGACCGACGGTACTTACGACACCCCTTCTAAGGAGTTAGCTCAGTACCAGGCTACTGGGTTTTGCAGGCAAGTTATCACTCACATGAACCACTGTGTTCCTTTCAACATTGGTTACCGATACTTTCCGTTGTTCTTTTCTGCTAGCCTTAGTAGTAGTTGTTTCTGCTACGATCCTATCACATGCATCCCTTAACCCTGATATTGCCTCATCTCCCTTCCTACAACCATTGTTTGAGCCAGTGTCTTACTAGCATGCTTAGGTTGTTTTGCTCGAGTCTGTTATCCGTTACTTTCTGTTACTATATCATTTACGTTGTGGGGGCTCGATGTTTAATCAATCAATCATGCTAATGTTACTATTAATAATAAACTTGATGATAAGGCACCGGCAGGAGGCCCATGAGAGGTTTTGGAGCCTGCTAGTGTCGACCCTAATAGGAAAAGGGTCTTGTCTACTGATCCATGATGAGCGCACTACCCGCATTTGGGAAGCGAGTATGGGCGCCCCCCTCAACTTGACCTGATTCGCATCTCGTCCAAATCGCCTCATTTAGTTCGTGTTTTCCATTTGCCGCATGCATGTTTTTGCGAGCCCAGGCCAGGGTGGAACTTTTGTAGTCGGCATATAGGGGGACACGGTCTTAGAGTGCTATGATGGTCCATTTTCTTCTGGGCTTGATTAGCCGTGCGCCCAAGGTTCTTTGGGCTTGATGCGAAGAATGGTTGGTTGTGTTGAGTACCCCGCTTGGTGGGATCGCTTCCCATCTGGCGGGATATTCATGAGTGTACGGCCAAATTGGTGCAACCCTGCAGGGATAATCTTCTCGAGAAGCCGTGTTTTTCCGCGGTTATGGATTACTTGGTGAAAGTACTGGCTAACAAGTACTCAGGACAACTTAAACATAATGATCAAACATGTTACACCCCATGATTAATAACTTGACTAGTAATAGGCTTATTGACACAATAATTTGAACCAACATTAACTCAACGGTGTGAGTTATCCTCGGATTGCTTCTTTGGATAAGGGGCGAGATCCAGGATGGGTTTGTTTGAAGTTATCTTTCAGTTGGTTACAATCCTCGATCTTATCTCCTTTCTGTTAGCCGGCAGTTGTAGTCTGTTTCTGTAGTTGTGTAGAGCAGCCAGTTGCAGCATCTTTTATATTCCCTTCCTTTCCGTTGAACCCAAGGCATCTGTGCTTGGTGTTGACGGGTTACACTTTGGTGAACTGTGAGTCTTGCTTGCCAGTACGTTTATGTACTGACCCCTTTGGGGCTGTGGTTTACGCAGACGACGTTTCCGAGGATCTACATGGTGGCTACTACGTGAAGTTTGACGAGACTGCTGACGAGTAGATAGCGGACCCGGGCAGGATCCGAGACTTCGTGGATGGGCTCCGTCTGTTTGTTTCCGGCCTCTTAGGCCTATTTGGTTCTTGTCTGTACTCAGACATGCTGAATGCTTCCGCTGTATTGTAATGATGTATTGTTGGGGCATGTGCCCTCTGAATGATTGTATTTGCTATCTCTGCTCTAATGAGAGCCATTTGCAACTTATTTCAATCTTTTGTGTCGTAGAGATCTGTTGTGATATCACTTGTTAAACGCCGTTGACGTACCATGTGTGTATGGTTTGAAGTACGTCGACGGAAGTGCCTTTGATCTCTAGTGGATAGTTTACATCGACGATGGAATAGCAGTGCTTGTGTTGTCGCGCATAAGCGCAGGCCTACCAGGAAGCTGGGACGTGGGAGCAGTTATGCCCCATAATCCAAGCATCTGCTATCCAGTTCGTACGGTGAGTATCCCCTAGAAATCAGGGTGCGACAGTTGCCAATAGTGGAAGGTGAACTAGGCCTTTGTGGCGGGGTTCATCGGAGAATAAGGTGAGGCCTTTGTGGGGTTGAGTAGGCCTTTGTGGCGAGCTCACACCCCTCCAACGAGACGTACTCCCCTTGTGGGAGGAACTCGGGAATACATCATCGTCTCCGTGTGCCTCGGTTATTTCTATACCCTAGATTTCTACTTATGCAATTTACATTGTGATAGCCTTCGTGCTTGAAGCTATATATCTTGCTATCACCTTGTTACTTGTCTTTCTTAGCATAAGTTGTTGGTGCACCTAGTTGCCCCTAGAATATTTAGGTTGTGTGCTTGTTAATTTAAACACCTAGTTTATTTCCGCATTTTGCAAGCCTTAACCGAAAATGTTTTTATCGCCTATTCACCCCCCCCCCTCTAGGCGACGTCGTTGTCCGTTCACAAGAACAGGAGGAAATGAGCAAACAAAGCAAAATATTTTTGGATTTTTGAATATTAAACCGAAACTAGAAAATAAAGCAAACCAACAAAAGAAACTAAAGAAGCAAATAAAGAGAAACAACATAAATATTTTTTTCGGTCTTTTTGCATTTTGGAAAGCAAGAACAAAAAAATGAAAACAAAAAGAAGCGAAAGAAACGAAAACATGGATATACAAAGAACCGATAGAAACATGATATGTAAATGAGTGTCATGTCGGCATACCTCCCCCCAAGCTTAGGCTTTTGGCCTAAGTGGATATCAATCACAAGAGGGCCAAGAAGTGGCGCCCCCATAGTATGTCGAGGATGGGCCATCCTCCTGATATGAGCCCGAGGACGCCCCGGTGTACTGTGCGGTGTAGTCCTCGGAGGGCGCGTTCTGCCCCATCTGATGCTCGGGGTCATGTTGCTCATGGAAATCAAGCAAGCGCAACTGCTCATCCAGCTCCTCCTTTGAACGCGACCATGGAATCCTGCTAACAGTGAACAAAACATGCCGTGGCAAGGGTACTTCCCTTTCATCTCCGTCAGCAAATAAAACTCTATATACTAGATGTCCAACACTAAAGTTTGAGTAAAAAATGATGAGCCTTCATGGCAGCAAGGTCAAATCTCTGTGGAGCTAGCAACTCATCATGTGGAGCAACAGAAAGGTTTAGAGCGGTCAACACAAGCGTAGCAATAATACCCCCATAAATGGGTCCTCTAGCAGCTAAGCGGCAAGCAATGAAAGCACCAAGGTTATATTTATTGCTATTATTCAGTGAAGCAGCAAGAAAAGCGAGATGGTAATTTGAAATATTACTAGTGTTTTCCCTACCAAGAACACTAGTAGCAAGGTAATAAGTAAAATATCTAATAGCGGGGAGTTGAATGTTCCTTATCTTGACGCGTTGAGCTGTGCGGTCATCATCATTTGTAAATCCTTGGTAGAGCTCCAGAAAATCAGCGGGTCGTTCCTGAATCTTCCTTGGTGTCCCCATCGTGTTAATACCTACGATGTTGCAAAATCTTGCCAAAAGCATGGAAAAAGGTCTATCATAGATTTTGAATGCAACAGATGGGTTATAATGAGAGTTACTGAAAGTAAAACTCTCAACAAAAGTTTTGGTTAGTATAGAATATTGATGGCTTTCATCATTCATGTAATCAGTTGGACCAACCCTACCAACCAACACCAACAAATCCTCAAGTATCCCTGCATCATTTAGAAAGTTATAACAAGGGAAAGTGGATGGATGTGCATATCCATCATCTCCCGCGTCATCAATACTCGGTGCAATGAGATTTTCATTGTAAGATGGTCTCAGCAGAGTAGCTGATCATGAAGGCCTTGTCCTCCTAGGTGCATCACTCTCAAAGATTTCTCCAAAGCATCACAAAAATTGATTTCAAGCAACTATATGATAGAAACTACTATAGAGACTTGTAAGAGGGATAAACATGCATCAAAACTAAATTATTTCAAAAAAATCAAGCATGCTAGCTCACACAACCTGTCACCTACAGTACCAAAATACTCAAGAAATACTCGACTAAACAAAATTCTACTTGGATAATCGGAGGAGTCACATATCAGAAAGCAAATGCTCCAAATTTCAACAACAAAGATGGGCTGAGCAAGGAGATCGAGAAATTCATGAAGAAGAAGAACAAGAGCTCGGGTTCCAGGAATGTTTTCGAGTTTGGGAGAGAGAGTGGAGTGTTTGGCAGGGAGGAGAGCAAGTGGAGGGCCAGGGGGCCCCACACCATGTGCTGGCGCCACCAGGGGCCTGGTCGTGCTACATAGTGGCGTGCCTGCATGGTGGGTCCCCCTGGGGTGCCACAGGTACCTCTCTGCCTCATTTTTAACATAGAAATTTAATATATTTTTTCTTGAATTTTTAGAGCAACTTCATTTTCGAGCAATTTCCAGAATTTAGTAAATGATTAAAAAACAGGAAAAAAAATATAGAATGGTCGAAAACAAAACCAAAACCATAACTACATAGGTTCTAAGACACTCCAATAGGAAAATAACCAGAGGAAACATAGTAGTGAAAGTGAAAACATAGTGAAACATTGTTTTCTTCACTCAAAATCACTTTGTTAACAAGGCTGACCAAGTCTTGTTACCATTTTTTTTTCATGAAACAAAACTTTGCATATCACTAAATGATTATGTTACCTCAACCTTGATAGACATAGTCCCAATCATAATAATTTCATATTCTTTTTGTGGCATTGGAATGGGACAATAGAATTCTTCAATATTGATGGTCTCAATATTTTAAATTGAATTTAGACCATATCTCCTATCAATCTTCTTGGGAAAATAAAACGTAGGCTCTCTATCATTAACATTAAAAGTTACTTTTCCTTGATTGCAATCAATAACAGCCCCTGTAGTGTTAAGAAAAGGTCTTCCAAGAATAATAGACATATTATCATCTTCAAGCATTTTGATGAGGACATCCCTAGTACATTGCCACTTAAACAAGATGAAGTGAGACTTGGACCTATGACAAGGTCAAGGACCAAGCTATTACAACAACATGTGAATTCACTCCTTATTGATTATGATGTTTGTGATAATGAGAATTTTATACTACCTAAGTCTATGCATTTATGTATGATCAGGTTTATTGATAACACAAACATGATGGTGGAAAACAACCAAGAAGAGCTGGAAAACAACATGGAGATGCTGGAAAACAATACTACAAGTGGTGAAAACAAGTGTATCATGGATAAAACAAACATACAAGATGGTGAAAACAACACTACCATGGTGAAAACAATTGTACAAGATGGTGAAAACAATTATGCAAGTGTGGAAAACAACTACTAACTTGTTATTCCACACTAAGAGAGAAGGAAAACAAGAGGAGGGCGCCCCATTGGATACCAATGCGCCATATAGAAATCCTACTCCAAGTAGGTATGGTTTGTATACCATATTTGGCCGAACTCCTTAATGTGGGTCGGTTTGTATCCTTTCTTAGAGTCCTAGTAGGAGTCCTAGTCCAAAGGGGATTGGTGCTTGCGCACGGGCCTTGTGGCCGCACCCCTCCACCTTTAAATAGCTACCACATGCGTGTGGAAAAGTAGATTCAGTTTAAACCAAAGAAAACCCTAGCCTCTAGATTGTATTGCTGCTAAGCATTCATCTTGAAGTTTACCATTGCAAAGTTGTGTGATATCTTGTTATTCCATTGGGAATAGGGGGATACATGACCACTTGTGATCATTGATTACTTGTGCAAGAGTGTGTAGTTGAGAATATCCAAAGGGCTTGATTGTTGTTGCATTGGCAACAAGGGTCATCCAAGTGAGAGGTCTCAGTGTAGCACTAGTTTTCACAAAATCCAGAAAATTACCACAAAAAGAGAGAAAGAGCTCATTGAGAAGTTCGGGCCACCTCATATCATCTTGGTATCAGATTCTCAGGTTTACTCGGTGAGCAAAGTTATCCCTAGTTTAGTTGTTTTTATTTCCTATCCAGAAAAATCCATACAAAAATATTAGGTTTAGATTTTACCAGAGCCTAGATCAACACCAAATTGCTGCTCTAATTGATGTTTCTTGTTGATTTGCGTATCTGTTTTTAGTTTTTCATCTATTAGGGTTAGGGTTCATCTAGTTCTTATTTTTCTGTTTCTATATCGAAAATTCCAAGAAAAAATAGCTGCTGATGTGTGTTCTACCTCTTGGGAATCAAGACCTACAGCTTGCCTTGGCGAGTTGATTTTGTTCTTGAGTTGTTGCTTGCTGCGCAAAAAATCCATCACAAAAACCCTCGGGTCCTAGCTCAAATCAGATTCTAATCCGTTTCCTGCCGCGGCACAGAATTGCGCAAAACGCTGCCGCGCTGCTGCTCCTAACGCTACTCGGATTCGCCTTACCGCGTCCGTTACGCGCCTTACCAATCACACGTTTTGTAACGCGTTGCGGGCGCCCGCTCCTAGTCGCCCTCAGACTCCTGCCGTGGGTCGGTTTCCGCTCGTTTTCTCTGCCGACGCTGCCGCACACGCGTTCCTGTAGAGGCCCCAAACCGGAAGGTCCAGAACCCCTCATATGTATACATTCACGATCCCAGGAATTTCAGTCGTGAACAACATACGAAGTGGTACACAGATACATTATCCATTACACGAATAACAACAGTCTTACAAGCCAATGGTCACATGACCAAGTCTTTATTAGCTGTCACGTAGGACAGGCAAAGTCTCACAACTCACAAACACAGCGGAAAGAAACACACGTAGATGGCCCATGTCACGCCGTCACCGACAGACTGCTGGCCGGAAGCTGGGCCTAGTTCGCGTAGTCGTCAGAGTAGTACCCTTCCTCATATTCCTCCTCCAAAGGCGTCTCCTCAAAGTCTGGCCAAGTAAATAGCCAGGGGCGAAACCAATATGAGTACTTTTGAATGTACTCAGAAAGTCATCCTTCATACACTTACAAAATGCATCATGCTTATATGGTGGATAGGAATGCTATAAATAGGGCTCACTGCCTATGGTGTACATCTAAGATGTCATCATAGTTGCATTCAATTTATCGGTATCTTCATTGAAGAAGATACTTCAGAAGAAAATAACATAATTTTGCTTTCTCTTGTAGATATCGCATGTACAAGAGGTTTTATAAAAAGAAGGTTTTCTTTGCAAAACTTCTTGGAACAACATGTCCAGATCCTTCATCAGTACCTCTCAGGTACAAGTCTTTGTTCAAAAACAACTTTTGAAAACTTGACACAATACTAGCTACATGGCCTTTCAACTGCCCATATCCGAGGGCTCGGCTATTCTGAATAGTTTTACTCTGCAGATATGTACACATTCCACTAGATCCAATCATCTGCCATAAACCACCCATGGATCGACACAGCGATATGCAAGCATCAGAAGAATGATCCTAACTGTCCACTCTGACACAAGCTAGTATATGCTCATCCCTTTAGTTGGGGTGTTCTCCCCGGCACCAGGTCCCACCCTGCCTTGTCAGGAGACCCAACCGTCACATCCGGAGAGAAAATTAATCCCACACTATGTATGTCCCGTTTCTCCCTCCTGGCGAAACTTCGGTTCAGAGAATCATCCTTTCTATAGCTTTTTGGGATGAAACACACACTAATAAGTTCAAGCATCTAGATAGGCCCCGTACCCATGTTGGGGTAGAGTGGCAGTACTTCTTGGTTGTCCAGCGAAGACTAGGTTATGTGCCTTTTGTAAAACATCTGAAAAACAACTCTTTAGCTCCCCCGGTGAACAAGGTCCCGCCTTTCCACCGTGGACTTCTCATAGAACCATTTTGTTTGCAAAAGCACATTTTAAAAGTGTCCACTTAGGGACTCAATATTATTATCTTAGGCGGTATTTATATACCTTAAGGTGGCTAGAGGCTTGGTAACACCAAGTTGGCTAACGGCAAGGTGATAGTATACTATATAATAATAATAGTAATATTCACTCAATAAAAATAGTTTTTGGTAATCCAGTTTTTGGAAAACTTTAGAAGTAGATGTTGCATGATAGATAATGATAAGTAACAGCAAGCTTCAAGGATGGCTTGCCTTGGAGGAAACGAGGGTCTTGCTCGTGATCACAGCAGGAGTGGTAGTAATAACCTCCTGCTCCAACTATCTCTTCTTCGGTTTCTATCGTCGTAAAAAATAAAAGTAATAACACTCAATTAGAACCTTACTAAGCAAGAATTTACACTCAACTATAACATACAGCAAGCAATGAACACACAAAAATACACACAAGTCCATAAAACAATTCCACACAAGCATGCATAAAAAAGATATTTACTATTATTACTACAACTAGTATGGTTGAAATAACTTATTTATCAACCAAATGAGATGGAACCAGTGAGTGTTCCACTAAGTTTTCCATGTCATTTAAGAGGTGTTTAGCCTCTAGTCCCACTTGTGGAAACCAAAAACATTCTAAGTAAAAATACTACAAGAGATGCTAGTGAAAACAATAGTACTAGTAATAAATATTAAGCCTACACATGCATTCCTAAAGAAACAAAATGTAACCTTACAGAGATGAAAAAAATATTGACCAGTACCAAAATGGTACTGGACCCATGTGAAAACACTCATAATAACTTGGACAAAAATCTAGCTAATCATTTCCATCTACAAGATTTAATAGAAATAAACTAGATATTACTCCTATGCTCATACTAGTTTGAAACAAATCCTAAACATGCATACACTTTCTAACAGGGTATATCTGTGAGAAAACAACATGATACCACTCAACACAACATTTAAACATGCTAGAAAACCGAATAACACTAGCAAGCAATTATTTACAAAACAAAACTACTCATTTTATTTCTAACAGAAAAGTGCAATTTCTTAGATCTGTTGCCAAAATAAAACTAGAGCTATAAAATCACACAAAGCTAGGATATCATAGATCTATCCAATATCTAACAGATCCAATTGGATTCACATCAAAAGGTGTTGTAAAATAAATCCTAAAAATAACAGAACATGATACTTGAATTTTACCGAAATGAATGTTATTTTAAAATGGTAGCTCACCTTGAGGTGAGGTCAAGTTCTACTGGTAGATCTAGTCAAGGGCTACTCCAGGAATTTTAGTTTGCACATTTTAACCATTCCAGTCAAAAGTTATTTGATTTTTTTCTTAACAGACAGTGCTCAGTTCAACATTTTTCATTCGTTCATACAAGGTTCAAATCAAGTTCTTCAAGTTGCATCCATTCAGGAATTCTTTCATACACCTCAGGTAATTTTGGTTCATTTTATTTTTGAGTTTAACATTTTTTTACACGATTAAAGAAAAACAGCAGATTCAGTTCATTTTGAAAAAGAAAAAGAAAAACTGTCGCAGGCTGAGCAGCACACGGGCGCGCGGCCCATTTGCGCTCTGAGGCCCGCCTCGCTTCCACGGCGCGCACGAAGACGCGTACCAGTTCGCGATTCAAACGTGACCGTAGATCTTTAGATCTACTATGCACGGTCATCGCCTCTCTCTCTCTCTCTCTCTTTTCTTTTTCTCTCCGACGAGCTCGTGCGCGGCCGGCGGCGAGCTAGGGTGAAATAGCTCACCTAGGGGGGCTTGCAGAACCGTGGCGAGTGGTCGACGAGGTCGCAGAGGCTCGGGACTGTGCAGGTGCGCGAAGATCTTGGCTCGGGGTAGCTCCAATCCACGGCGCCGTGCAGGTGTCCCACGGCGGCTCCGACATGCTCTCCGGCGTCCCTGCAAACGAGGAACCACAGGGAGTGTCAGGCATGGTCTACGGAGGGTGGGGGTTCGATCTAGAGTGACAGAGAGATCTAGGGTGGACTGAGGCGCGAGTATTTCACCTCGAATGCCCGCGGTGGCCGCGGTGCTCTCCGGCGATTCTAGGCTAGCTGATGCTCTCTCGAGCTCGTTGCGGTGGCTGGGGTGAGTGAGTGAGTGGGTGAGTGAGTGGTAGCAAGGGCAGGGGACGTGCCAATGGCTTTATAGGGGCGGGGAGGCAGTGTGCATGCCCGGGTGGCCACGGGCATCAGTGAGACGCGCCCGTGCGCGCTCTGGCATGCCCATGCCATTCCATTTGGCTCTTGGGCGCTCCCAGGGGCGTGACAAGGCTGGTCAATGGCCACTTGGGGGAGGAAATGGAAGAAATATCGCGAGGTGGCACTGTGGCACGCGACAGGGATGAGCCTGTTAGGTCGTGCCCATACTGCCTCCTCCCGTTTTCTCCTCTATTCCTCACTCCCTCTCTCCCTCTCTCCCTCTCTCGTCAGCACAACTTCGTGGCTAAGGGATGAAAAGATAGGGTGCTGACTAGGCTTCTAGAAGCTCAAAACCGTGCAGCATTTGGTTGAACCAATAAAAAGTTATGATCATTTAAAAATCGTGCAAACTCACTGTTTCTGAAGAAATTCAGTTTCAGTTTCAGTCTCAGAATTTTTCTAAGTGTTGGTTTAATAGAGTGGGTTAGCCAAATGTTTCAGTTGTTTTCATGAACCAAAACTTATTCAAATTTTGTTTTCCAAGTATGGTTCTGTTAGGCAACATTTGTACTTTCATAAACATCAAAAGAAACCAAATTTGAAATTCAAATGCTCAATGAAAACAAGGTGGAAAAACAACTAGTTTGGGTTTTTCTCTGTTTTCTAAAAATCACCAATTTTGTCTTATTTTCTTAACACAAAAAACATCAAGCAATTGATTGTTTATGTAATTCAAATTTTCAAATCAAGTTAACCAATTTGTAGTCCATATAATAGAGATCACATCCATGCCAAGAAAACCCAAAATGTGACCCTCTAGCATATAGATAACAAGGGTGAAAAAAACCTAATTGGATTATTTTTCAGAAATGGTTTTTAATAGAGAATCCTAAGGAAAACCTTGGATTAATCTTATGCCAAACTGTTTTCTTGATTCTAATAAATCCAAATAATAATTATAAGTAGATTACAACATTGCCACAAGAATTTTGATGAACAACTTTTGAAACACCAGGTGGAAAACAATCCAGAAATATCCAGAAAACATCAGAAACAAAGTGAATGATTTTTGAATCAAATTTGCTTGTATTGCATAGATAACCATGGTTCAATACATAATGTTGGATTACACAAGGGCATTAAAAATTTTTTGTGGGCTCACAAAATGGTCTCCTTCATGTGTTACAAGTGTCCCAAATCTGGGGTGTGACAGATCTCGCCCCCTTAAAAGAATCTCGCCCCGAGATTCGCGGGTTTAGTCTTTAAGGAAACCAGGGAACTCCTTCCTGATATAATCTTCACGCTCCCAGGTTGCTTCCTCCTCGGAATGATTCGTCCACTGAATCTTAAGGAACTTGAAAGAATTTCTCCTGGTAGCGCGAAATTTTACTCAAGTACTCGCAGGGGTCGATCTCGGTAGGTCAAATCATCATTGATATCAATGGTCTTGAAGTCAATGTCTTGGTAAGTGAGATTCTTCTCAGGTACATGAAGACACTTCTGGAGCAATGACACGTGAAAGACATCATGAAAGGCTGACAACTCTTCAGGTAGCTCCAACTGATAAGATACCTCTCCACGACGGGCTAGGATCTTAAACGGGCCAATATACCGGGGAGCAAGCTTTCCCTTGACATGGAAATGCTGCATCCCTTTGAGCGGCTTAACACGAAGATACACGAAATCTCTTATAGTGAAAGAGACATCGTGATGCTTAGTGTCCGCATAACTCTTCTGGCGTGATTGTGCGGCTTTAAGACGGTCACGGATTAAATGCAATTGCTCCTCTGCAACTTTTAGAGTATCAACTCCAAAGATTTGAATGTATCCTGTTTCAGTCCAGTTCAGAGGTGTACGGCATTGCCGTCCATACAATGCTTCAAAAGGTGCCATCTGCAGGCTTGACTGATAGCTGTTATTGTAGGAGAACTCTGCAAATGGCAGGCAGTCTTCCCACTTAACTCCATAGGAAAAAACATAGGCACGAAGCATGTATTCCAATATCTGGTTCACACGCTCTGTGTTTCCATCAGTCTGCGGATGGTAGGCTGTGCTAAAGGCTAGCTTGGTTCCCAAGGCTTCGTGTAACTTCTTCTAGAATCGAGAGGTGAACTGCGATCCTCGATCTGACATAATCCTGCTGGGAACTCCATGTAGACTGACTATCCGGGAAATATAGAGATCAGCAAGCTGGTCTCCACGATATGTGGTCTTGACAGGTATAAAGTGTGCAACTTTGGTGAGCATGTCAACAACTACCCATATCGAATCATTTCCTCGACTGGACCGTGGCAGTCCAGTAATGAAGTCCATCCCAACTTTGTCCCATTTCCAAACAGGTACTTGCAATGGTTGTAACAAACCAGCGGGACGCTGATGTCCAGCCTTCACTTGCTGACAAACATGGCACTTGGCTATAAACGAGGCAATATCTTGCTTCATTCCGGGCCACCAAAACTTCTCCTTCAAATCTTGATACATTTTAGTTCCTCTAGGGTGAATAGAGTATAAAGTGTCATGAGCCTCAATCATGATTGTTTGCTTCAACTCAGATTCAACCGGAACACAAATGCGTCCTTCATACCATAAGACTCCGTCAGAATCAATGGTAAAACCGGCAACTTCTTCTTTCTCCATGCGGGTTTTAATTCCCTCAATACTCTTCTGGCCCTTCTGAGCTTCCTTGATTTGATCAACTAGAATTGGTTTAACTTCCATGGCGTCCAACATGCCATAGCTGACCACCTCGATACCAAGCTGGTCAAGTTCTTTCCAGAACTCCGGTTGTCTAATCTGGATCATAGAATTCAGAGAGACCGGCTCTCGACTAAGAGCGCCCGCAACAACATTCGCCTTTCCGGGGTGATAGTGGATACTAAGATCATAGTCCTTGATGAGCTCTATCCAACGGCGTTGCCTCATATTGAGTTCACTCTGTGTGAAGATATACTTAAAACTCTTATGATCTGTATAGATTCCACACCTCTTCCCAATAAGTAAATGTCGCCATGCTTTGAGAGCATGTACAACAGCAGCAAGCTCTAAGTCATGAGTAGGATAATTCAACTCATGTGGTCTCAACTGGCGTGAGATAAACGATATGACTTTTCCTTCTTGCATGAGAACACTTCCAAGACCAAGCTTAGAAGCATCACAATACACATCGAAACTCTTGGAGACATCCGGCATAATGAGTACCGGGGCTGTCACCAGTCGATTCTTCAACTCTTGAAAACTTTCAGCACATTTGCCCGTCCAAACGAACTTGCTATCCTTCTTGAGCAACTGAGTGAGTGGTCTGGCTATACTGGAAAATCCTTGAACAAACTTGCGATAATACCCGGCTAATCCAGAAAAGATCTGACTTCGGTGTGATTAGTCGGGGCAGCCCGATTAGCGACAGACTGAACCAGAGCAGGGTCAATAGAGATTCCACCTCCGGATACTATGTGTCCAAGAAATCCAACTTCTTTCAACCAGAATTGGCACTTACTGAACTTAGCATACAGTTGATGCAGTCGAAGTGTTTCGAGAACAATTCTCAGATGTTCTTCGTGTTCTTCCTCACTCTTGGAGTAAATAAGAATGTCGTCAATAAAAACCACGACAAACTTGTCCAGGCATTCCATGAAAACCTTATTCATAAGATTCATGAAGTAGGCGGGGGCATTGGTCAGACCAAAAGACATCACGGTGTACTCATACAACCCGTAACGTGTGGTGAAGGCGGTCTTTGGAATATCGGTCTCACGAACCTTCAACTGATGATAACCAGTACGAAGATCGATCTTTGAGAAAATTCTAGCCCCATTTAGCTGGTCAAACAGGTCTTCAATTTTGGGCAGCGGGTATTTGTTCTTGATGGTAACATCATTCAACTTTCGGTAATCCACACATAGACGTGAGGAACCGTCCCGCTTGTCCACAAAAATGACAGGTGATCCCCATGGTGATGCACTAGGGCGAATCAGATCTTTTCTCAACATGTCATCCAGCTGCTTCTTCAACTCATCTAGCTCCTTTGGGTTCATCCGGTAAGGTTTCTGTGCTATGAGTCCAGTACCGGGTATCAACTCAATAACAAACTCGATATCCCGGTCAGGCGGCATACCGGGTAACTCCTCAGGAAACACATCCGGGTATTCACAGACTACCAGAACTTCCTCAAGTGCAGGTGTGGCTATATCAGTGTGGTAGTAAGTCTCTGGCTTTGACTTGGTTGCGGCGAAAACAACTCTCTCTCCTTTGCCACAAGTCATCAAAATGGACTTCTTGGTGCAATCAATAACACCGTTATACTTGGCCATCCAATCCATGCCCAGTACTACTTCTATCCCTTTGGATCCCAGCACTATCAGGTCGGCATGAAAGGTTTTCCCTTGTATTTCCACGGGTACCTCATTGCAAACAAGGTTGGCTTAGGTACTAGCTCCAGGTATTTGTACTAACATGGGGTTGTGCATACGTGTGTGCTTCATACCACTTTTTTTTCAGCAAATGGCTTTGTAACAAAGGAATGTGATGCACCCGAATCAAACAATACTTCAGCAGGTACAGAGTTGATAGGAAACGTACCCATCACCATCTCAGGTGTGTCCTGTACTTCTTCAGCTGTGACATGATTCAGGTAGCCTTTCATCCCACTGGGCTTCTTGTGCACTGGTCCTTGAGTCATCTTGGTCGCATTGTTCTGAGCTGGGGCAGCATTCTTGGTCGGGCAGTCGCGAGCAGAATGCTCTTCCTTGCCGCAGGCAAAGCAACCTCCACTGGGTTTCGAGTTCTGGCTTGGCTTGGCAGCATGGTTGGGCTTGTGTTCATTCCCATTCCCATTTCCACTACCTCCAGGCTTGGGTGCATAGGATGCACGGTTGTTGTTGTTGTTGTTGTGGTGGTTGTTGTGGCCATGGTGGTGGTTGTTGTTGTGGTTGTGGCTGTTATGGTGGTTTCTTGGCGCAAAAATAGGCGCCCTGTGTGGTGGCCTCCTGGTATATGGGGTAGGGCGGTTTCTGGGTGCACTTGGTCCTCCTTGGAACTGCATCTTCCTCTTTATGTTTTCAAAGACATTCTGTCTCTTGTGCTCCATCATCATCGCGGCATCCGCGAGTGACTCCAGATCCGCAAATGGAATGACCACAAGGGTACACTGCAACTCATCGTGCAGTCCATTCAAGAATCTCTCCTTCTTCTTGGCTTCTTTGTTGACTTCATCTGGTGCATACCGGGCTAGCAGAGTGAACTCTTCCAAGTACTTTGACACAGACATTCCTCCCTGCCTCAGTTTCAGGAACTTGTCCTTCATGATGTTCATCACCCCCTGAGGGATGTGATACTTGCGAAAACGGGCAGAGAAGTCTTCCCAGGTGAACACGTAATCAGGAGCGACGGTGTCACGGGTGGTCTCCCACCAAGTCCTCGCTGGTCCAGCAAGAAAATGGGTGGCAAAGAGCACCTTGTCATTCTCATCAACTCCTGCCACTTTCAGATCGTTGGCGATGGTGCGAAGCCAGTCGTCAGCGTCAAGTGGTTCCACGATCTTGGTGAACATCGGAGGATTTTTCTGCTGAAATACCTTCAGCTTCGAGCGTCCGCCATTACCGTTGTCATCGCCATTGTTGTTATTGTTGTTGGCGCTGGCAGCGGCCAACTGCTGCAGGGCAGCAACTGGGGCAGCACTCTCGGCTCTAGTGGCCTGGAGATCCTCCATCATAAGTGCTAGCAATGCCTCCATTGACGGCGGGGGTGGTGGTGGTGGTTCCCGACGCGGCGGCATGCTTTTTATTGAGACATATGTAAGACTATGCAGCAAGACTTATTGGTTTTAGAACGCTAAAAATTCGAACAACCGAAAGAGTGTCTCAAATCCAATCGTAAAAGACAACTGATTCAATTAGGGTAACGATTTTTAAGGGTTGAGACAATTTTCCAAACATAGTTATCATACAGACAAACATCATACTCAAGCATTAGGTCCTACATAGCACAACACTCCAACAAACATCTACCACAACTACGCTCCTCAGAGCTACATCGGGGGGATTCGCCTTATAGGGTGGGCGTACATCTAACTGGCACTACTCCGCAACTAGGAGGCACTACGACTAGTCCTAAGTGCTGTCGACGTCGAAGAGGAGCTCCTCGGGGTCCTTCTCCTCCACGGAGTCGTTGTCCTCCTGCAGACACTGCTCGCTCATGTCCATGCCCTCTACATCGAACAGGACGTAGTCGTCAACAAGGAGATCCTCTTTCTCCCTGCGGAGCTCGGAGTTCTCCTCCTCTAACTCCTCAAGTGTGGAATCTCGAGTGGCCAACTCCTCCCTAGCGGTCTTCAGGCATTCACGCAGAATCACGTTCTCCTCCTGAAGGGATCCCACCTTGGTGGTGAGATGGGTACGGGCCCGACGAGTGGTCCGTAGCTGTCTCTCCAAGGCTCGGGATCGCGCAGTAGCTGCCTCGAGATCGAGCATCATCTTCCCCAGATGGGTACAGAGAAGACGGCACTCTGCAGCAGTGGTGCGCTGCAGGATGCTCATATCGTCGAGACGGTGCTGGGTGCGGTAAAGCAGAACCTCCATGTCGTCTTGGTATGCACCGAGACCCGCAAAGTCCCGAGACACGGCAACGGGTGTGCCGGTCTCGTCCCTCCTCCCGAGGAACTCGTAGCTGGACCCCACAAACTGGTAGTCCCGTACGTGAGCCATACGCGCTATAGCCTCCTGGATCACGCGTACTGCTCCTTCCTGCCAGGAGCGCTCGACGGTGGCGAAGAAGAAAGCCTCCGCGGTAGGAGTAGTAAGTGGAGGGCGTATCATACACTCCACCAACCACTCTCCCTCCATGGGAGTCCTGGTGATCATCCCTCCCTGCAGCTCGGGAACGGGACGGTCAAGATGCTCGGTCATCGCGACGAGTCTCTGCTCGAAGCGAAAAGGGAAGTCCCTGGCCAGTCCTAACTGGCACGCCTCCGTGTAAACAACGTCCATCTACAAAAAAATTTAAGTGAGATTTAGTTAGACCCAATGTGCCAAATTTTAGAGTCGAACATGATATAACTTAATGTTAGTAGAGTTTGAGAAAATAGGGAAGATAGGTATAAGAATCTTTTAAAGTTTAGTCACTTAAGTATATTATTATATATGGAGAGAGAGTACTAGTTGACGTCCATGCTAAATAAGGGCTCCTAGGGTCAGGATAGCTCTGATACCAACTTTGTAGAGGCCCCAAACCAGAAGGTCCAGAACCCCTCATATGCATACATTCACGATCCCAGGAATTTCAGTCGTGAACAACATACGAAGTGGTACACAGATACATTATCCATTACACGAATAACAACAGTCTTACAAGCCAATGGTCACATGACCAAGTCTTTATTAGCTGTCACGCAGGACAGGCAAAGTCTCACAACTCACAAACACAGCGGAAAGAAACACACGTAGATGGCCCATGTCACGCCGTCACCGACAGGCTGCTGACCGGAAGCCGGGCCTAGTTCATGTAGTCGTCAGAGTAGTACCCTTCCTCGTATTCCTCCTCCAAAGGCGTCTCCTCAAAGTCTGACCAAGTAAATAGCCAGGGGCGAAACCAATATGAGTACTTTTGAATGTACTCAGCAAGTCATCCTTCATACACTTACAAAATGCATCATGCTTATATGGTGGATAGGAAGGCTGTAAATAGGGCTCACTACCTATGGTGTACATCTAAGATGTCATCATAGTTGCATTCATTTTATCGTTATCTTCGTTGAAGAAGATACTTCAGAAGAAAATACCATAATTTTGCTTTCTCTTGTAGATATCGCATGTACAAGAGGTTTTATAAAAAGAAGGTTTTCTTTGCAAAACTTCTTGGAACAACATGTCCAGATCCTTCATCAGTACCTCTCAGGTACAAGTCTTTGTTCAAAAACAACTTTTGAAAACTTGACACAATACTAGCTACATGGCCTTCCAACTGCCCATATCCGAGGGCTCGGCTATTCTGAATAGTTTTACTCTACAGAGGTGTACACATTCCACTAGATCCAATCATCTTCCATGAACCACCCATGGATCGACACAGCGATATGCAAGCATCAGAAGAATGATCCTAACTGTCCACTCAGACACAAGCTAGTATATGCTCATCCCTTCAGTTGGGGTGTTCTCCCCGGCACCAGGTCCCACCCTGCCTTGTCAGGAGACCCAACCGTTGCATCCGGAGGGAAAATTAATCCCACACTTTGTATTTCCCGTTTCTCCCTCCTAGTGACACTTTGGTTTAGAGAATCATCCTCTCTATAGCCTTTTGGGATGAAACACACACTAACAAGTTCAAGCATCTAGATAGGCCCCGTGCCCATGTTGGGGTAGAGTGGCAGTACTTCTTGGTTGTCCAGCGAAGACTAGGTTATGTGCCTTTTGTAAAACATCTGAAAAACAACTCTTTTTAGCTCCCCCGGTGAACAAGGTCCCGCCTTTCCACCGTGGACTTCTCATAGAACCATTTTGTTTGCAAAAGCACATTTTAAAAGTGTCCACTTAGGGACTCAAGATTATTATCTTAGGCAGTATTTATATAACTTATGGTGGCTAGAGGCTTGGTACCACCAAGTTGGCTAACGGTAAGGTGATAATATACTATATAATAATAATAGTAATATTCACTCAATAAAAATAGTTTTTGGTAATCCAGTTTTTGGAAAACTTCAGAAGTAGATGTTGCATGATAGATAATGATAAGTAGGAATAACAAAAAGATTTAAGGATGGCTTGCCTTGGAGGAAACAAGGGTCTTGCTCGTGATCACAGCAGGAGTGGTAGTAATAACCTCCTGCTCCAACTATCTCTTCTTCGGTTTCTGTCGTCGCAAAAAATAAAAGTAATAACACTCAATCAGAACCTTACTAAGCAAGAATTTACACTCAACTATAACATACAGCAAGCAATGAACACACAAAAATACACACAAGTCCATAAAACAATTCCACACAAGCATGCATAAAAAATAATAAATATTTACTATTATTAGTACAACTACTATGGTTGAAATAAGTTATTTCTCAACCAAATGAGATGGAATCAGTGGGTGTTCCACTAATTTTTCCATGTCATTTCAGAGGTGTTTAGCCTCTGGTCCCACTTGTGTAAACCAAAAATATTCTAAGTAAAAATACTACAAGAGATGCTAGTGAAAACAATACTACTAGTAATAAATATTAAGCCTACACATGCATTCCTAAAGAAACAAAATGTAACCTTACAGAGATGAAAACAAGTATTGACCAGTACCAAAATGGTACTGGACCCATGTGAAAACACTCATAATAACTTGAACAAAAATCTAGCTAATCATTTCCATCTACAAGGTTTAATAGAAATAAACTAGATATTACTCCTATGCTCATACTAGTTTCAAACAAATCCTAAACATGCATACACTTTCTAACAGGGCATCTCTGTGAGAAAACAACATGATACCACTGAACACGACATTTAAACATGCTAGAAAACAGAATAACACTAGCAAACAATTATTTACAAAACAAAACTACTCATTTTATTTCTAACAGAAAAGTGCAATTTCTTAGATCTGTTGCCAAAATAAAACTAGAGCTGTAAAAATCACACAAAGTTAGGATATCATAGACCTGGCCAATATCTAACAGATCCAATTGGATTCATATCAAAAGGTGTTGTAAAATAAATCCTAAAAATCAGAGAACAGGCTACTGGACTTTTACCAAAATTAATGTCGTTTTCAAATGGTAGCTCACCTTGAGGTGAGGTCAAGTTCTGCTGGTAGATCTAGTCAAGAGCTACTCCAGGAATTTTAGTTTCCACATTTTAAACATTCTAATAAAAAGTTATTTCATTTTTGCCTTAACAGACAGTGCTTAGTTCAACATTTTTCATTCGTTCATACAAGGTTCAAATCCAGTTCTGCAAGTTGCATCCGTTCAGGAATTCGTTCATACACCTCAGGTAATTTTGGTTCATTTTATTTTTGAGTTTAACATTTTTTACATGATTAAAGCAAAACAACAGATTCAGTTCATTTTGAAAAAGAAAAAGAAAAACCGCCGCGGGCTGAGCAGCACACGGGCGCGCGGCCCATTTGCGCTCTGAGGCCCGCCTCGCTTCCATGGCGCGCGCGAAGACGCGTACCGGTTCGCGATTCAAATGTGACCGTAGATCTTTAGATCTACGGCGCACGGTCATCGCCTCTCTCTCTCTTTTCTTTTTCTCTCCGACGAGCTCGTGCGCGGCCGGCGGCGAGCTAGGGTAAAATAGCTCACCTAGGGGGGTTGAAAAACCGTGGCGAGTGGTCGACGAGGTCGCAGAGGCTCGGGGCTGTGCAGGGGCGCGAAGATCTTGGCTCGGGGTAGCTCCAATCCACGGCGCCGTGCAGGTGTCCCGCGGCGGCTCCGACGTGCTCTCCGGCGTCCCTGCAAACGAGGAACCACGGGGAGTGTCAGGCATGGTCTACCGAGGGTGGGGGTTCGATCTAGAGTGACAGAGAGAGCTAGGGGGGACTGAGGCGCGAGTATTTCACCTCGACTGCCCGCGGTGGCCGCGGTGCTCTCCGGCGATTCTAGGCTAGCTGATGCTCTCTCGAGATCGTTGCGGTGGCTGGGGTGAGTGAGCGAGTGGGTGAGTGAGTGGTAGCAAGGGCAGGGGCCGTGCCAATGGCTTTATAGGGGCGGGGCGACAGTGTGCACGCCCAGGTGGCCACGGGTATCAGTGAGACGCGCCCGTGCGCGCTCTGGCATGCCCATGCCGTGCCATTTGGCTCTTGGGCGCGCCCAGGGGCGTGACAAGGCTGGTCAATGGCCACTTGGGCGAGGAAATGGAAGAAATATCGCAAGGTGGCACTGTGGCACGCGACAGGGATGAGCCTGTCAGGCCGTGCCCATACTGCCTCCTCACGTTTTCTCCTCTGTTCCTCACTCCCTCTCTCCCTCTCTGGTCAACACAACTTCGTGGCTAAGGGATGAAAAGATAGGGTGCTGACTAGGCTTCTAGAAGCTCAAAATCGTGCAGCATTTGGTTTAACCAATAAAAAGTTATGATCATTTGAAAATCGTGCAAACTCACTGTTTCTAAAAAAATTCAGTTTCAATCTCAGAATTTTTCTAAGTGTTGGATTAACAGAGTGGGTTAGCCAAATGTTTCAGTTGTTTTCATGAACTAAAACTTATTCAAATTTTGTTTTCCAAGTATGGTTCTGTTAGGCAACATTTGTACTTTCATAAACAGCAAAAGAAACCAAATTTGAAATTCAAATGCTCAATGATAACAAGGTGGAAAAACATCTAGTTTGGGTTTTTCTCTGTTTTCTAAAAATCACCAATTCTGTTTTATTTTCTTAACACAAAAACATCAAGCAATTGATTGTTTCTGTAATTCAAATTTTCAAATCAAGTTAACCAATTTGTAGTCCATATAATAGAGATCACATCCATGCCAAGAAAACACAAAATGTGACCCTCTAGCATATAGATAACAAGGGTGAAAAACACCTAATTGGATTATTTTTCAGAAATAGTTTTCAATAGAGAATCCTAAGGAAAACTTGGATTAATCTTATGCCAATTTTTTTTCTTGATTCTAATCAATCCAAATATTAATTATAAGTAGATTACAACATTGCCACAAGAATTTTGATGAACAACTTTTGAAACACCTGGTGGAAAACAATCCAGAAATATCCAGAAAACATCAGAAACAAAGTGAATGATTTTTGAATCAAATTTGCTTGCATTGCATAGATAACCATGGTTCAATACATAATGTTGGATTACACAAGGGCATTAAAAAGTTTTTGTTGGATCACAAAATGGTCTCCCTCATGTGTTACAAGTGTCCCAAATCTGGGGTGTGACAGTTCCACCTAGCGCCGTTCGGACTCGTTGCTCGGGGCATAAAATCCACCTCGCGACCGTTGCCAGCTACACCCGTGGTACACCCGCAACACGCCACGCTCCGCCGCGACAGCAAAACGTGTTGTTTCTCTACCGTGCTCATAAACTCTGCAGTGAGCTCGTTTTCCCTCTGTTTTTGTAGTTTTTCTTTTGTTTTTCTCCTGTTTATCTCTAGGTTTTTGTTCTGATCTTTGATAAGCCCTAGCTATAGCCATTCTACAGCAAATTTTAGGTACCCAAAACCCAAAGACTAGCTGTTTTATTGCTCTATAGGCTGCTCAATTTGATCAAATTTCTGTCCACTTTTCTGTTTTCCATTAATTGTCGCTCCAAGTTGATTCAAAGGCCATTGAAAAAATCAAAAAAATAGAGAAAAGAGAAAAAAAAACTATAAAAAATAGAAAGAGAGAAAAATCAAAAAGAGTCCGAGACATACTATCACTAGTGGAAGCCTATCATCTTGGATATTTTGTTGGACATTTGAGCAATCTTGTGCCTGTTTTCATATAGTATTTGCTAGTGTCTTTCTAGTGCTTGCTATATCTCTTCCATATAATTGCTAAGCCACATTTGTCTCCTAGTGTGAGTGTGTTCCTTTAGTGTTTTTCATCACAATAGACAGTGCATTGGAGTTGTTATTTTGGTGTTGTTAGGATTCCCAACCAAGCCCCACCAAATACCATGTTTGCATTGTGATACTTGATAGCCTGGTTATTCTCTTCTCACACTTAGCACATTATTTATTGCTTCTTGTTGGTAAGTCAATCCTATTCACTTTGGAACAGTAAGTGAAGCCATCTTTGCTTGGTTTTGAGGTAGTTGTGAGAGGCACCACAACCCATCGATTATTTTTGTTACTAACAGATTAATGACGAGTTCTTCTAGTGATGTTGATGTCCAGGCAAGGAAGAAACCTGATGAGGTGGTAAAGTGGAATGAATATGAAGCATTGAGAGATACACTTTACAAAAGAATTACTGCTGAGGTTGATAGAAGTGATGATTATTTGAGAGAGGAGTTGAGGAACATGGACCTCAAAATTGAAGCTGCGGCCACACAAGAATCTCTTGATGCTATGCAAGAAAATTTGACAAGACAAATTACCAATTTAGCTACGTTGGTTGAACAACTACAACAAAGACCTCAAGCTAATGCTCCTAATGATGATGGGAGAGACAATGTTATTGGAGGCCGTGGAGGTTATGCATGGACAGTTCCTTTGGAAAACAATAGAGAGGATGATGGCTTGGGAAAACCAAAATTCTCTATTCCTAGTCTTGCTTGTGATTCTGAGGATGTCGAAGAATACTTGACGTGGGAGCTAAAAATTGAGAAACTATGGAGATTACATGAGTATCCCGAGGAGAGGAAGGTGGAGCTTGCATCTTTTGGTTTTGATGGCTATGCTCTCTTGTGGTGGGATGGCATTACAAGTTTGAGGGAAGAAAATGAAGAACCAGAAGTTACTACATGGGGAGAGATGAAGCAATTGCTAAGGGCAAGATTCTTCCAAGAAACTATATTAGAACTCTCTATGACAAGCTACAACAGTTGAAGCAAGTTACCAAATATGTGGATGCTTATTACAAGGAGATGGAATTGATCCTTCAAAGGGCTCGGGTTAGAGAAGAACAAGAGAAAACAATGCAAAGATTTTTGTCCGGATTGCAATTCAAAATAAAGAGCATTGTGAGGCATGTGCAATATAACAACATGAGTGAATTGTTGCATCAAGCAAGAGAAGCTGAGAATAGGTTGAATGAGGAGGTGCAATTGAGTGCTAGAAGGAGTTTCTCTTCTCAAAAATATGTTTTCTCACCACCTACACGTCAAGTTGCTGCAACCCGTGGGAATACAAGTGCTAAACCTGAGACAAGCACCCCTAGTGCAAAGAAAACAACATCACCAACTTCGGGTTCTAGTGGTTCTACACCTACACCACGAGATAGAGACATGACATGCCATACATGTGGAGGAAAAGGGCACTTTAAGAGAGATTGCCCCAATAAGAAAATAATGATTATCAATGCTGATGATGAGTATGCGACTGGAGATGATGCTGATCCCAATGAGGAGGATACATATGATGATGATGGTCCTGTTGATGCTTATGCTACAAATTATCCAACTATTGTGTGCACACAAGCATTGTGTGTGGTTCCTAGTGATGAGAGCCAAAGATGCAATCTATTTCAAACGAAAGCAATTGTGGGTCCTCAAATAAATTGCAAAGTGATCATTGATGGAGGGAGTTGCAGAAATTTAGCAAGCGAGGATTTATGTGCAAAGCTAAGATTGAGATATATTCCACACTGATGTGTATGCATGCTTCTATTCTTGTAGACGGTGTTGGGACTCCAAGTGCAGAGGTTTGTACAATAGCAGCAAGTTTCCCTTAAATGGATCACCCAAGGTTTATCGAACTCAGGGAGGTAGAGGTCAAACATATCCCTCTCAAGCAACCCTACAATTAAGATACAAGAAGTCTCTTGTGTCCCCAACACACCCAATATACTTGTCAGGTATATAGGTGCACTAGTTCGGCGAAGAGATAGTGAAATGCGAGTAATATGGATGGTTATAAGTAATAATAGCAATCTGAAATAATATGGCAGCAAGCAAACATGTATCAGAACAGGCGGAAAATGGTGTTTCAATGCTTGGAAAAAAGGCCTAGGGATCCTACTTTCACTAGTGGGCACTCTCAACAATGATCACATAATTGAATAACTAAATATCTTCTCTTCACTATGGTACTCTTAACCCTCTCCGGTTCGATAATGGACACTAATAATTGTGTAGGGCTGCAAAAAAGCAATCCTTAAAGTAAGCATTCCCATGTCTAGTTAACCCCACGCTGTCACTATGAGCTCCCTAGAAGGTACTAGACAAACACCACAATTCATGGAGGAGACACACACGATGTGCACACTGTCACCTTCACGCCGCGGGACAAGGTGACTCCAAAGTTCATATTAATAAAACACTTGAGTAGCACAAGATGAAGAGTAACATCTACTTATTCAACTATATTACAAAGCTCACAATCACATATAGATCACACCATGGGAGAGAGAGATGAACCACATAGCTACCGGTAGAGCCCTCGGCCTCGCGGGAGAACTACTTCCTCCTCATCATAGGAGAGCAACGGCGATGGAGATGGCGGTGGAGTCGATGGAGATGGCTTCCGGGGGCACTTCCCGGTCCCAGTGGGGTGCTAGAACAGAGATCTGTCCCCCCGAAACTTGGGTTGACGATTACGGCGGCCGCGGAAGGTTTCATGGAATTTTGCCGATTATTTTTAGGGTTTTCCCTCGGGGGAGTATAAATAGGCGAAAGGGTGATGCCGGGGGGTGGCCAGGGGGCCCACACCACCAGGTGGCACGGCCAGGGGGACCCGCGCCACCCTATGGTGTGGCCACCCTGTGGCCCCCCTCCGGGGCTCTTCGGGACTTCTGGATGCTTCCGGGGAAAATAGGAACTTCGGGATTCTTGGGGTCCAATTCCGAGAATATTTCCATAACAACTTTTCTGAAATAAAAAACAGCAGAAAACAGGGAACTGGCACTTGGCACCTTGTTAATAGGTTAGTCCTGGAAAACATGTAAAAACGTAGGAAAACATACGGAAAACATGTAGCAATTGGCATAATATCAACATGGAACATCAGAAATTATAGATACGTTGGAGACGTATCAAGCATCCCCAAGCTTAGTTCCTACTCGTCCTCGAGTAGGTAAACGATAAAAAAAAAAATCTGAGGTGACATGCTACCACACAATCTTGATCAAATAATAATGTAAAGCAGAGCATGTAAACTAGGATCAAATGAACTAAAGTTGTGATCTATATTTGATATCAACAAGTAATGCATAAACAAATAAGAAGAAAGAAGCAAAACTTTTAATGAATCAATACTAAAATACTATCAACCACACCAAGTTTATTAGAGATGATTTAAGCTTTCAAGAACAACAATATCATGCACGTCAAACGATCTTCACAACCCCTGTTAGGATCAAGTCAAGCTTTCCACACGATGCAATGCTTGAATCTTAAACTATTTTCCCACTAAAAACAAGCAAGTGTTCTGCGTTGGCCCCTGGCACCGGGATGTTCTGGCAAAGAGAACATTATGGGGGGTTTGGAAGGTCAATGGAAGAAAGGCTCACAAAGCTGAAAGTGGTCATTAGGCAAGAGAAAGTCTTACAACCGAAGCTATGAAAGGAGTAGGGATTTCCACACAACGGATGCACATAGAGCTATAAGTGTATGAAAGCTCTCCAATGGAACTAGTGGGGGTGCATCCGACTTGCTTGCTCACGAAGACCTAGAGCTCATTTGAGGAGGCTCATCATTGGAATATACAAGCCAAGTTCTATAATGTAAAGTTCCCCACATAGTTATGAATGAATGATAATATGAAAACTTTCTCCAAACTGAAGTATTGGTGCTAAACATGAAACAAAAGTGTGGTATATAAAGGATAGTGATGCGCCCCCTCTCTCTTTATTCTCTCTTTGCCCCCCTTTTTTTTTGGGATTTTTCATTTTTTTATATATCCTCACCGGTAGGGGCAACATCCTATATTACACTGAATCATCACCCTTTTAGTACTCATAACTCATAATGGAATATCTCTGATGTATCCAACCGCATGCTCCTGCCAGTGTAGCAGTATGCATAAATAACCATGAAGCTCATCATCAAGTAACATAATGGAGGTGGATGTTATGCAGCAATATATCTCGGAATGGCTATGGAAATTCCATGATAGGTAGGTATGGTGGCTGTTTTGGGGAAGAATATATGGGCTTATGTGTAGGAGAACAAAGTCCTCCCACGAGATTTGGATGCACTGGCGAAGTTTGCACCAACTCTCAATGTGAGAAAGGGCAATGCACAGTACCGAAGAGGCTAGCAAATATGGATGGTGGAAGTGCCAGGAACCGCAACATAGACTCATGAGTTAAAAGGTTGCAGCAAGCAAATAATCTTACAAGGCCCAATGAAAATCACTCCAAGAGGGTCCGTGGCAGTGACAAGTCACTGTTAGCTACCCCGACCGTAGCGCGTAACAAAAGGCCGATCGGAAATGTATCACTCGTAGCAATCATATACCATTGTTTCTATCAGCTGGTAATTTAAGTGTGGCACATCTTCAAGTTTCTTAGACCAACCATTAAAAGTTTCTACTTACTAGTCCTTCCCGTTTATCCATTAAGCAAATTAATATCTCAAAGCAACAGCAATGATTCAAGTGAAGCAGCTTAGTGATCTACAAGACCAAGCGAATTTTTCCACTATACCAACTACCACAATAGCATTCCTATTTCCAAGAAAACACACATATGAGAACCACCTAACTACAAAAGCTAACAACTCTGAACAAAGGATGCATGCAAAACAAGAGCTGGAAGCACTAAAATATCTAAGCATGAATAATCAACAAATATAAGTGAAGCACAAGAGTATTATAACGAAAAAGAGGAGCGTGTCTCTCTCACAAACAAATATGATAGGATCCAACTATTTATTAAAGCAAAGAAAACCAAACAAACTGAAAACAAAAATAAAATACGCTCCAAGTAAAGCACATAGATGTGACCGAATAAAAATATAGTTTTTCTGCTCTTTTTTGGAAAGATTCGTAGATGGGACTTGCTCTGTCACTGAAATTTCCAAGATTGTTCTCTTTTGCTAAGGACCAGATGGCATCAGTGAGAGATTTGAAATTGATGACTGATCTTTTGGATGCTTTTCATTTGCCTCTTTCAAATGAAGCTTTCCAAGAATTTGTTGATCTTCAAGGTATCTTGGGAAATGTTCAGGTGAATAATAATAAGGATGTTTGGTCTTGTAATTTTAATAAAGGGGTTTATACATCCAGTAAATTCTATCAGTTACAGTTTGCTCAGTTGGCTGATGATAAGACAGCCAAGTGGATCGGGAAATCCAAATGCATGTCAAAGCACAATTTTTTTGCATGGCTGATCTTAAATGATAGGATTAATACCAAGGACATGATTAAGAGAAGGAACTGGAAAATTGAGGGGACTGAGTATTGTGTCCTTTGTAGAAATCTTTGTCATGAGGATTGGACTCATTTGTTCTTCCAGTGTGTTTTCAGCTCAAGGATTTGGAATTACTTGCAAATTTCCAGGAGTGATAACACAATTGTGACTAATCTTTCCATTGCTAAAAATAATTTCAAAGGTCCTTGTTTCACTGAGATAGTGATTCTTGCCTGTTGGAAAATCTGGAAACAGAGGAATGGATTTATCTTCAAGTCTGAAAGGCATTCCTTTAAGGGTTGGAAAGTTGGCTTCATTTTAGACCTCCTTATGCTTAAGCATAGGTTGAGTGCTTCTTTGGCTACGTATTTATCATCATGGATTAACACCCTACCTTAGTTTGTGATAGACCATCTTAGTATGTCTTTCTTTGTACATTTGTAAATATCTATAACTTTTTGATGGCAATAAAGGGCTGTGGGGGACTCCCCTGCAGTAGAAAATGTTTCAAAAAAATATAGTTTCACTAGAAGTTACATGACAATTTGTCGATGAAGAAGGGGATGCCTTGGGCATATGATGCTCGTGATACACACGTTTGTTGGAAGATCCCAAGAGGAGGGTGTGATGAGCACAACGGTAGGTATTTCCCCTTAGTTAGGAACCAAGGTTATCAATCCAGTAGGAGAAAGAGGACTTTCGGAAGGTTGATGCCACTGACGATGGTGCTGGCGCTTCATCGGTGTCAGCAACAACGTGGAACCTGCACACAACACAACCAAAATACTTTGCCCCAACGGTACAGTGAGGTTGTCAATCTTATCGGTCTTGTTAAAAACAAAGATTAGATATATAGTGTGGAAAACAGTGTATGCTTGCAGTAAGTAAAGAAAGCAGGAAATTGTTGGTGTTTGTTTTAACAGTGTGGAAAAATGGACCGGGGTTCATAGTTTCACTAGTGGTGTCTCTCCATAAAAGATAGCATGCTGGGTGAACAAATTACAGCTAGGCAATTGACAAATAGAGGTTGCACCATAGTGCACAATATAACATGAAGATTACTGATGGAGGGATGATAACCCGGTAGGCTAATGTCAAGGTGTAACCCGGCCCAAGGGAAATCGCGCAAGACCCAGCTCAAGGAAAAGGAGTTTCTAGAAGGCCCAAGAAGGAACGCAGGCCCAGTAACCCGGCCTTTGGGGTTGCTGTTAGGAAACTTAGGGTTTATGTGTGGTTTCCGGGTAGGATTTCGAGTGTGCCTTGTGTAGGAAGCTAGGGAGCCGGGTAAGATATAAACCGGCTCCTAGGGTTAGAGAAATAGAGCTTCACCCGATATTCGAGTATCCCTATAATACGAGAGCTGATATTGTAACCCTAGATCAGAGACTCGGCGACTTGATTGCCTGAGCTACTAGATCAATCGATAGCATGATTTCCCCTGAGCTAAACCCTCTCCCAAACGCCAGAGTCGAATTACCCCAAGATAAGTTACCCCTGGTAACGTCTGCCGTGATTATCCCACGACAGTTGGCGCCCACCGTGGGGCCTACATCCAAAGGTGTTTACATCACGGAAGAAGCTCGGGAAAGCATGAAGAACCTCGTCATCAGCGAGATCTACACCGACCCCTAAGGAGAGAAGATGGTAGACGACTTTGGCTGGGGGCCAGAGTCGGATCTGCTAGAAGCCGGATCTGTCGTCACGATCGGCCGGATCAACGTCTTCGTCGGCATGGTACGTACGTCCGGTTCAATTCCTGACGATATTGAGTATGATTCCGTGTCAGGAGGAACGACCTGCCTTCAGTCGGACGGGGAAGAATCGGTCGGGACAGTCGATCCGGTAGAAGAGCCCCCCACGAAGAGGGAACAGCCGGAGGATCCGGTATGGACCCCGCGTGGCCGGGTCATGAGAGAAGATGACACCGAGTCTATCCTGCACTTGCTGGAAGATCGGTACGAGGAGGATAGTTGCGATGAGGAAGAATATGAATCTTCACCAGGCATCGCGCGCCAGGTCGCGGTCTACACGGCCCCTGCAACCAATCTCAATCAGGGGGACGTGACCACGGCCGCGGTCGGAGCGGCGCGAGCGCTGGCCCAGCAGCAAAATCCGGGTGATGGAAACCCGGTTGTAGCCCGGGTCGATGGAGAATCGGCTTCAGTCACCAGCCGTACTGCCGAGAGTGAATTGCGGAGAAACATGTTTGGGTTCATGGCGAACAGAACGCCAGGAGCGGGGCAATCAAATCCGCGAAACCCGGCTCTGTTCAACAATAACTTGATCTTGGATCCTACAGTACTAGCAATGGTGATAACCCCAGAAAACGTGGCGGCACGCGCCGCGGATCTGGATGTGACCCGCCGTGCATTGGATCAACAAAGGAGAGACGTGGAAGCTGAAAAACAAGGGATAGCTGTGCGCCAGCGCGAGCTGGAAGAGATGGAGAACCGGCTCCAAGTTCAGTCGACCAGGATGCACAATCAGAGATACCAGTCGAGATTACCAGCCACAGGTGGAACTATACACCCGGCCGCACTGTTCATTACACCTCAGGATCAACCAATTCCGGCTGTGAATCAGGAAACCGACATTAGCCTGCAACCTTGGAAGGACAGCCGACAAACGTACAAGCCGGGTTACCCACATTGCAAACAGGAATCGTAACTGGCAATGCAGCGCCACCACCACCACCGCCATGATTTCATACTCCACCAGGTCACTTCAACAACCCCATGGATAATGTGTACGCAGCAACATTGGCACTTGATCGCATCCCCGTAGGAGAGTCACCCCACGCAGCGGAGACCCGGCGGGCAATAGATTTGCTGCGCACAGCAATAGTTCAGCAGGCTAATTACCCGGATAACAGGAGTGGAATGCATGGAACACCATATGTGAGCCGGCAGAACGGAAATATCGGCAATATCCAGTCAACTTCGGCGCGGCGGAGGGCAGAGCAGCAGCAAATGCCGCCTCCTCCCCGTAGACCGGCAACGGCTGCGGTATCAGCGGCGCAAGCCATTGTGGACAGTTCCCGAGCCAGGCGAGCAGCGGCCGGGTCTGCGGTACGGGGACCGGTAGTGGTTGCACCTCCCGTCGTACCCGCTGCGGCGTCACACGTTTCCCGAGTGATGCCAGTACCGACAAACCTTGCCGGGCCTAAATGTTTGTCGGATACCATCCGGGCTGAGCCTTACCCGGATAAGTTCAAGGATCCGGGTAAGGTGGTTAATTATGAGCCGACCATGGATCCAGAAACCTGGTTGAGTAGCTATGAGATGGCCATGTCAATCCGCAACGCATCTGAGAATCTTCAAGCCAAGTTCATGTACCTGACGATGTCAGAAGGAGCAGCCAAGTTGTGGTTCAATAATCTTCCCGAAAAATCCATCAATTCATGGGGCGAGTTGAAAATGCATTCATCAAGCACTTTCGTGGAACATGCAGGAAGTTGTTTACGATTGATGATTTAGAGCGATGTGTTCAGAAGAAAGGAGAGTCGGCACGCAGTTGGGTGCGCCGGGTTATGGAAATTCTCCACTCGTCCACTGATATCCAACCAAAGGATGCGTTACAATACACGCCCTTAGTGCAAAAACTGACACGCATGAAGTCTAGCCGTCACGCTTCAGAGGTTACAATGGGAGAGTTGATGGACGCATGCAACAAGCATGCCGCCACAGATACCACAGAAAAGGATGTTGATGATAAGAAAGCAAAGGCCAACACCGGTAATGGTGGAAGACCCGGCAATGGAGCTGCACCGGGTAATAATGGAGGAAATAATGGAAACAACCAGTACAAGCGCCCATATGAAGGAAACTCGGAGTTTGTCGCCAGTACCGAAGCCGGGTTTGCAAGACCCAGAGCTGAAGGAAATTTCAACGGAGGAAACTTCAATGGAGGAAATTACCAAGGACCACCAAGGCCGGCTAATCATATAGAGGCCTTCAGGATGCCCTGTCTGCGTCATAGTAGGAATGGCAGGCTGGCTAATCATTCGTTGGAACAGTGCATAGATTTACAGAGATGGAAGAACGAGGAAATACAGAAGGCCATGCGAGGCGCAGGCCGGGGAGCAGGACCGGGTCCGGGTGGAAACCCGGGCAATGGCCCACCCCCGGCTGGCAACCCAGGAGGTGGTAATCCGGGTAACAACCAAGGAGGCGCTGGAGGTTTCCAAGCCAACCCTAAGCAGCTAGGGAAGTATCATGTCCATACTACGGGAACTTCCAATAAAGATAGAAAGATACTCAAAAGAGCAGTAAACTCGATTTCTTCGGCTGTTCCGAGATACTTGAGATGGTCAGACCAAGAGGTGACATGGAGCAGGAAGGATCACCCGGAAACCATAGAACATCCGGGTGTGCTGGCTTTGGTAGTGGCACCACAGGTTAATGGTTATGAGTTGAAAAAGGTTCTGATGGACGGTGGAAGTAGCATCAATATCTTATATTGGTAAACTTTTCTACGCATGGGGCTCAAGGAGTCTCAGTTGCAGAAAAGTTCTACAGTTTTTCATGGGATCGTGCCGGGTTACTCAGCATGCCCAGAAGGAAAAATCACTCTAGAAGTTGCTTTTGGAGAATCGAAGGACAATTTCCGAGTGGAGTGGCTCACGTTCGAGGTGGTGAAATTGCGCAGTCCTTATCACGCGCTGTTCGGAAGGCCGGCTTAAGCCAAATTCATGGCCATGCCGTGTTATGTGTACCTGCAGCTAAAAATCCTGGGTCCCAAGCGAACAATTACTATACACGGCAACCGGGTTATAGCAGCCGAGTGCGATGAGGGAGACGCGGCAATGGCAGAACAGGCGTGCAGAAAGGAAGAGCTCAAGTATTATCGGTCTCAGGTAGACCCGGATGATAGAACAGCGTTGAAAAGACCGAATACGGAAGATGAGAGAGCAAAGTTCAAAGCAGCACAGGACACAAAGATGGTGGCTTTCGTCGAGGGCAATCCATCCAAGCAATTTGCTATAGGATCTAACTTGGATAGTAAGCAGGAAGAAGCACTTATCGAGTTTATTCGTGGTAATCAGGATGTTTTCGCTTGGACGCCCAGTGACATGCCGGGTATCCCAACCGAGTTAGCTGAGCACAGTTTGCATGTTGATCCCAAGTCCCGGCCTGTGAAGCAAGGCCTGAGAAAAATGAACGAGGAAAGAAGAAAGGCTATAGGAGCGGAGATAGCTCGGCTCCTTGCAGCCGGCTTTATCATGGAAGTTTTTCACCCGGACTGGTTGGCAAATCCGGTTCTGGTGATGAAGAAAAACAATGAGTGGAGGATGTGCATAGATTACACGAGTCTCAACAAACATTGCCCAAAGGATCCGTTTGCCCTTCCAAGGATAGATCAGATTATAGACGTAGTGGCTGGAAGTGACCTATTGTGTTTCCTCGATGCTTATTCCGGGTATCACCAGATCAAGCTCAAAAAGGAGGATTGGGAGAAAACATCGTTCATAACCCCCTTTGGAGCTTTCTGTTACAAAACCATGACTTTTGGGCTAAAGAACGCTGGTGCAACTTACCATTGGTGCATTCAGAAGTGTTTCGAGGATCAGATTGGACGCAACGTTCACGCTTACGTTGATGATGTGGTAATTAAAACCAGGAAGGCAGAAACATTCATTGAGGACCTAAAGGAAACATTCAGGAATCTACGAAGGTATCAGATGAATCTTAACCCCACAAAGTGCGTATTTGGAGTTCCAACAGGAAAATTACTCGGATTCATTATTTCCGAGAGAGGAATTGAGGCAAACCCGGATAAGATCAAAGCTATTCAGAATCTGAAAAATCCGGAAGGCTTGAAGCACGTTCAAAAGCTTACAGGGTGTGTGGCAGCGTTAAGCCGGTTTATATCCAGGCTTGGAGAGAAGGCAATACCTTTATACCGGCTCTTGAGAAAAACCGACAAATTTGTTTGGGACCAAGAGGCGGACGAGGCGTTCGAAGCTCTCAAAAAGCAATTATCTGAGGCACCAATCCTGGCGGCACCGGGTCCTAAAGATCCCATGTTGTTATACGTTGCGGCTGGGCCCCGGGCGGTTAGTGCTGTGGTGGTTGTCGAGCGCAAAGAGGATGGAAAAGACCACCCGGTCTAGAGGCCGGTTTATTATGTGAGTGAAGTACTATCGGAAGCAAAGCAGTGTTACCCACATTGGCAAAAACTAGTTTTCGGGGTCTTCATGGCCAACCGGAAATTGAAACCATATTTTCAGGAACACCCCATAACAGTGGTTAGCTCTATACCAATGGCAAATATTATCAGAAATTCAGATGCGACAGGTAGAATAGCCAAGTGGGCTATCGAGATGGGAGACTATCACATCAGCTACGAGCCTAGGTCTGCAATCAAATCTCAAGCTTTAGCCGATTTTATCAATGATTGGACTCACACAAGCATGCCCACAATGATGCCAAGTTCCGAGTCTCGGGTGATGCACTTTGATGGTTCTAAGTAGTATGAGGGATCAGGAGCTGGGGTGGTTCTCACCTCACCCAAGGGAGACAAATTGAGCTACGTGTTGCAGATTCACTTTGACTGCTCCAACAATGTGGCCGGGTATGAGACATTGTTACATGGATTGAGAATAGCAAAGGAGATGAACATTAGGCGAATACGGTGCTACGGAGACTCGGATCTTGTGGTACAGCAGGTCTCAGGAACTTGGGATAGAAAAGATGCAACAATGGCAGCATATCGCAGAGAGGTGGACAGGGTTGCCGGGTGTTTTTCCGGGTATGAGGTGGAGCATATTGACAGGCGAAAGAACGAGGCAGCAGATGCGCTCGCAAGACTCGGCTCGCCCAGGGAGCCGATTCCACCCAATGTTTTCCTGGACGAGTTATGGCGGCCATCTGTTAAAACCGAGTCTGAGGAAGAGGTGGCTAACCAAGACCCGGATTTGGAGCTCGTGGCCACAGTACGTGCTATTCCCGAGTGGACAGAGCCGTTTTTGGCCTACCTATCACGAGGCGTGTTACCACCATAGGAAGTTTTAGCAAGGCAAATTCTGAGACGAGCAAAGGGCTATTCTATTATCAATGGAGAGCTGTATAAAAGGAGTGCAGCAGGAGTCTTTTTGCGCTGTGTGGCACCAGAAGAAGGCCGACAGATTTTGAAGGAGATCCACGAAGGTGATTGTGGGCATCATGCCTCCACAAGATCCCTTGTGGCCAAAGCATATCGACACGGTTTCTTTTGGCTCACAGCCTTAGCAGACGCGGAGCGCTTGGTGGCAAGGTGTGATGGATGCCAAAGGTACGCTCGCCAAATCCATGTGCCGGCTATGGAGTTGCAAACAATCCCATTGACCTGGCCGTTTGCTGTTTGGGGTATGGATATGGTAGGCCCCTTCCACATGTCACCATGCAAAAAGACTCATCTTTTGGTAGCTATGGATAAGTTTACAAAGTGGGTTGAAGTTATGCCAGTTACCAATTGCGAAGCAATCACAGCAGTCAAGTTCCTGAAAAGGATCATCTACAGGTTTGGATACCCTCATAGCATAATAACAGACAATGGAACCAATATGTCCATAGGCGAGATGGAGAAATTTTGCGGGAACAATGGTATCCGGCTTGACATAGCCTCGGTAGCCCATCCACAAGCTAATGGACAGGTGGAAAGGGCAAATCAGGAGTTACTTCGTGGGTTAAAACCACGGCTGCGAGTCCCGTGCATCAGAGCTGCTGGAGCATGGGTTGAAGAGCTACCGTCAGTAGTTTGGGGAATTAACACTACACCTAACATATCTACTCAGATGACCCCGTTTTTCATGGTTTATGGTGCAGAGGCAGTATTCCCGAGTGACATTATTCACGACTCGTCCCGAGTGTCGGGTTACGTTGACATGGAGAACGAGAAGACCAGGCAGGATGCCGTGGATATGCTAGAAGAACATAGAGAACAAGCCTTGGAGAGATCAACCATATATCAGCAGGATCTGAGGAGATACCACAGTCGGCGAGTCAAAACCCGGGTCTTCCAAGAAGGGGACCTGGTATTGCGCTTGGTACAATCAAAGGAGGGAAAGCACAAGTTATCTCCACCATGGGAAGGATCATTTATCATAAGCCGGAATCTGCATAATGGATCATATAACTTGGTAGATGCAAGGGAAAAGTCGGATACCATCAACGATACAGCCCACACCACTTCATCTATGCAAGAGAGGGAAAGACCATGGAACGTGGCTAAGCTACGTCCCTACTACACTTAGCATAGGCTAGGTTTACAAAGTTGAACTACACGATGTAACATGCAGCAGGTTTCAGACGCACTCTTTTCCTATCCAGGGTACCTAAGGGGACTGGAGTGTTTTTAATGAGGCGGCCTGCTGACCTAACTTTTCTCATATCAATAAAGAGATGGTTAAACTATGATATTGTTTCTTTCTTATTTATTCCTATTAAGTTTCGATTCTTTCTGTTTTTACTTTCTGTTTTCTATCTTATCAGGTAAGTAGTACTTATTTGTTTTATAGTATACCAGTTCTATATTTTTCCTAAGATTGCATATATAAGTCTTGGGGGCTGATTGCTTGAATAGCACAGTTGCAAACTCAAAGACCCGGCCACGATGCCATTAGAGTTATAAGGACCGATTACTTGTAATGAGTACGGTTACAATCTTATAACCGGACAATAGAGCCAAATTTTTCTTGATTTCTCTTGTTTAAGCTTGATGTGACTCGCAACAACGTGGCATGCTTTGCTAACGTGTAATCACAATCAGTCATGATGCCCAATGGGACTTGCCTGACCCTATCTTTACAAAGTTATAGCATCATTGAATACCCACGCGAAAGCCGGCTTACAACAAAGAGGATCAAAAGGGTCATCCAAACCACAGGTTATGCAGAGTACAAGGTTAACAGCCGGAACCTCACAAATATTAAGCTTAACCTCAAATCCACGTGAGTAACTCTATGTTTTGAGCCTAAACTAAAACGATTTGCCTTTCTGAAAACTACAAATCCCTAGACTCGGAAATTCGGGCCTTGGGGACTTGGGAATTTGAGAAAAAGCAACAAATTGTTTAGCTGTTAAGCTTAAAAACCCAAAAATGCGAGTCTTGGGGACTTAGGAAATAAAGTCCACTTGTCAAAATACCTGAGACCCGGAAACCGAGTCTCACAAAAGGAAAAATAGCGAAAATCGGAAAACCATCAGCAAAAAGTTTAAAACTAGGAAATAACATATCTATGCAAGAGGCCAGAAGGGCCACAAAAGCTATTAAAGTTTTAAGGTATTACAAACCGAGGGAATTGTATCGAAAAGTGCACAGGCGCACTATTAAAAGAATAATCGTATCAGGCGCGTTACAAAATGCCCATTTGCCGAATGAGTGTTTGAGGCGATAAACAGTGAAACCTTACTCGGTATCCTTGGCCGAGTCATCGACATTATCCTTGGCGGCCGGGTCCTTGACTTGCTCGTCGGTGATCGTCCCAGCTCCTGCGTCCGGGTCAGCAGTGTCGGCGCGAGCCGGAGGAGGGACAACCGGCGTCGAGGTGGAAGGCACAGTATCGGCCTCAACTTTCTTCTTGGCAGCTTCCTCTTTCTTCTTGGCAGCTTCCGCCTTCCACCGTTCCAACATGTCAAAGGGCTTGGGCATATCAGATTGAATTGGCTTGTCTTCGGCATCGTAAGGTGGAGTGATCTTGCTTAAGTCCAGATTGTCGGCGATCAAGCTCGCCGAGTGACGCACCTGCGCATGAATGCCCTTGTAGTCCTTACCAGTGAACTTGGAGCCATCGTTGTTGAACTCGGGAAATCTGCCCACGAGCTTTGCCGGCTCAAGCCTAGGAAAATAGGACTTGGCCAGAGCAAGCCCACGGGTCACCTCAACTCGGCACGATGAGCGCTTCCAGTGCTCGATCCACTCGGGGATGGTAGAACATGCGTCAAGCAAAGTGTCCAAGCCACAATAACCCTTACCCGGCCACTTCACAACCTCCAAAATCCACTTGGTACCGACAGTAAGTTGCCGGATCACGGCCTTCATCGTCTTCAGCTTTTCAATGTCATCTTCATCTAGGGCCTTTTCACCGGACCTGCATAGTAACAGCAAAAGTTAAGGCACTAAAATCCGGATGATAAACGTTACGGAATGAGAAATCCAGGTTATAATTAGAAAGTTGGAAATTCTTACCAAGCAGAGTGCGGTAAGTATCGGCAATCTGGGCCGAAATCTTCTTCAGCTCACCCTCTGCAGTTTGGGACCTTTTCTTGTACTTTTTCACATCCTTCTCAAGGCTCTTCACATCAGACTCTAGATCTTCACGTAACTTGGTCTCGACCTCGAGGAGCTCGTTGGTCTTTGCCAGCACCTCCTCAGACTGGGTCACATAGGCCTGGGAGAAAAATAAAGGACAAGTTAGTCGGACAAAAGATGTATCCGGGTAAGGTAAATCATAGAGTTATAAAGTACCAAGCAAACTATGCATAGTTCACTCGGAACTTGGGGACTATGTGAATATACAAGCAACATTGGTTAATTTACCTGGTGCTTAGCCGCCATGGCTTCCAGAATGCCCTTTTCACCAGTCTTCAAGGTGAAGAGAGCACCTAGCATTTCTTCAAAGCTTAGATCATCGAGTCTCGGCCTGGAGGAGCTGGGGCCCTGAGTACCCAGAGGTGGAGTTCTTTCCTGCTTGGGGGAGGTTACCCGGGTCGCCTGGTTGTTAGGAGTGGGATCACCCCTCCGCGTCCCCAGGATCTCGACATCCTCATCCCCGGGTGTGTGAGTTGGCAGGGGAAACTCGGCTTCCTGCTCGGTCGGGTCTACCAGAAAGTCTTCTTCTTCTTCGCCGCCAGCCGCGGCCTTCACAGTATCTTCTGGGTCCCCCATAGCCGGGTTATCCACGTCCATGTCCTCCGGGTCACTGCTCGTGACCTTGGCTCTGGGAAAGAGAAAAAGAGACAGTCAGTATATGGTGAATAAAAGGTATGGAAAAAGTTAGGTGTATCGAATAGTAAGGAAAAGAGACTTACCCGGTGTTCACGACGAAATCTGGTGGGAGATCGTTGCTAGACCAGGAAGAAACTGATAAAGAGTGGGAAAGTGAGACCCGGATTTGTCCGGCTAGTGGATGATTTGGAGATGGAAATCTTCGAGGAAGGTGGGAAGAATGAGTTTGGGGAATACCGGCTTTGCGAGCGGGGGACGAAGGGATGCCCGGGTGAAGAGGATCATCACCCGGAGAATTCCGGGTTACCCTACGTGTGACTGGGGCGGGTTCCTTCAAGCGCGATGAATCGATCAAATGTTGGTTAAGTTCGCACATGTTAGCGTACGAATACGGTTTGGAGGTAATAGAGGAGTAAGGCACCTTGAACACAACGCCCCGGGTCTTCCTCTTTACCCCAACCTCAATTTCTGGCTCAGCTTCACTCTCGTCCGACTGGGTGTCCTCCTTATCTTCTAGCCCTGGTAAACATGGCATATTGTCGGAAAAAGGGAAAAAGTTGGTCGGAACAAGTTAACAGAAGAAGGAATAAGTGAGACTCGAATGTTACCCTCATCAGTATCAACCGGATCCTTGTCCTCTTCCGAGTTTTCGGAAGTAGGAGGGGTATCAATCTTCCAGAAAGCGTTATCTTCCTGAGATAAAAATACAGTGACAAAAGTTAGTGACTGTGCAAGAAAAGTATCAGTTGGATAAAAGAGTAATAGCCGGATCTTACTGCTGGGGCCGGGTTATCCCGTGTGTAGGGGTCCAGGCCGGCTATGTTCCGGATCACCTCCAGCTTCTCGGCCAAGAAGTTTTTCATGATCTTGTTTGCGTCCGAGGCCGGGTAATTTCTCATCGAATAGCGAAGAGATTCGGTGACGTGCCCAGAATAGTTGCACATGAGTTTGGGCCAGACACTGTTGGGTTGAATCCGGAAAGTTACCCAGGTTTTAATTAGATTGAGTCCTAGGAGACCGTGGGCCGATAGTACGGCTAGTTTGTGCAGAAGGGGCTGGATAGTTTGCCTCTCGGCCTCAGAAGCGAAGGAGCTGAAACTATCGGATAGATTGAGGAGGTTTTCGGTGAAACCCGGAAGTGGCTTCTCGCCGGCTGAGGAGGTATCCTGGCAGTAGAAATACGTTTTCTGCCAGTGTTTGACGTGAGAACTGAGACCCAGAGTCGGCATGAGGGAATTTTTCCTCCTCTGGATGGAGACCCCTCCACAGACTAGGAGGGCCCCATCGCCGCTCTCTCGGCACGGCTTGCATTGGAATAATTCAAGGAAAAGGGCAAGATTCGGAGGGATGCATAGATACAACTCGCACAAGACGATAAAATGAGTGATATTGAGCATAGAGTTGGGGACAATGTCGAATACCCGGAGCTTGTAGTGGTCTAGCAGCTCGCGGAAGAAAGGGTGACCCGGGGGGCGGAAACCCCGGATGACATGTTCGACGAAGACTACCACCTCGTCAAGACCCGGAGAAGGCCGGGTCTCCTCCCCAGGTACCCTCCAGTGGATATCCTCCCGGGCGGGCAGAACACCCGACTCTGCGAGCTCATCCAACTTGGCCTTGGTCACGGTCGATCTCGCCCAGTTGGCAGAGATCGATTGACTCGGCTTTGCCTTGCCGGCCGGTTGTTTTCCCTTCAGTTTAGCACTGGCCTTAGGTGCCATGTGTGTGATCTAAAAAGAGGACAAAAGCAAAGTATGAACAAAATGAGACCCGGAAATGGCAGACATCCGACTTAGTAAGAAAATGCTTGCAAGAAATTCTAACAGATTGGATTTAGTTGTGAAAATTCACGGGGAAAATTGCGATTGAAAGTGGTGGAGGTGTGCGATCAAATCTAAAACAAGCATTAACCATGGAAGAGCAAAGTACGGCATATTCAACAAGTGGGAAATAAGAAGAGCATCTAGGGGCGGAGCTAGATCCCGTCTATTTGCAAGAAATTAAAGATTGGATTCAAGGAAATAAAGGAGCTTACCGGTGGGATCTAGAGGGGAACGCGATGGCGGCGAACGGCCCGACGGCGGCGGTCTCTAGGAATATCCGGTGGGCTGCTCGAGGGTGCGGCGGCGGAAATCGACGGCGGCGGAAGACAACGGTGGCGTCACGGGCCCGGGTGCAGCGAACGGACGGCGGCAGCTCGTGTCCGGTAGCGTGCTCCTGGGCGGCGCAACGGTGCGGTCTCGAGCTCGAGGCCGCGGGTGCCGAGAGGAAATGGAGACGGAAAGGCAGGAGGGAAATGGAGATTGGATCTGAAAAGTGACCCTTGGATGCTTATTTATAGGCACAGGGAGGGAAAGTGCCCTGGAGTTGGGCGGCAAGCGCAATTTTTTTGGAAAAAGGTTATTGAGCCGGATATTTTGGGATAAGCATTAAAGGTGCCTGTTACGGGATATCCGGAGGAGATTGAAACGGATTGCGAGCGCGATATTCGGAACCGATTAGCGTGTGGTGCGAGGCCGGGTCTTATGTGTTTTCTCGGAGTGTTGACCCGGGAAAACAATGTTTGACTCGGGGAAGGCCGGGTTACTATATGGACCACCTAGAGAGCTAGGCCTAGCTACTATCAAAGCATTTTAACCCGGTATTTATGGACTTGTGTGTTTGTTATTTTTGCAGGGAATAGCATGCGCTTCATGGTTAGTCCTACGAAGCCCAAGCTATTCTGGGGACTACTGATGGAGGGATGATAACCCGGTAGGCTAACGTCAAGGTGTAACCCGGCCCAAGGGAAATCGCGCAAGACCCGGCTCAAGGAAAATGAGTTTCTAGAAGGCCCAAGAAGGAACGCAGGCCTAGTAACCCGGCCTTTGGGGTTGCTGTTAGGAAACTTAGGGTTTATGTGTGGTTTCCGGGTAGGATTCCGAGTGCGCCTTGTGTAGGAAGCCAGGGAGCCGGGTAAGATATAAACCGGCTCCTAGGGTTAGAGAAACAGAGCTTCACCCGATATTCGAGTATCCCTGTAATACGAGAGCTGATATTGTAACCCTAGATCAGAGACTCGGCGACTTGATTGCCTGAGCTACTAGATCAATCGATAGCATGATTTCCCCTGAGCTAAACCCTCTCCCAAACGCCAGAGTCGAATTACCCCAAGATAAGTTACCCCTGGTAACATCTGCCATGATTATCCCACGACAATTACTATGATATTTAGTGCGGGCATTACAACAAGATACATAGACCGACATCCATCTGCATCTATGACTAATAATCCACCCTCAGGTTATCATCGAACCCCCATAGGTATTAAGTTGCAGGCAACAGATAATTGCATTAAACAAAGTGTGTAATGTAAGCAATGATTATGAACGCGGGCACTCTCATCGTTGTTTTCTCCCTAATGGCAACATCACATCCTCCCCCTTCACATTTCTGTCACTCGAGCAAGGTAACAAGGAGGCATGACCCACTATCAAGCATAAATACTCCCTCTTGGAGTCACTAGCAACTACTTGGCCAGAGTAACCACTAGCAACGGAAAGCGTGCGAGATCACAAATAACATATGCAATAAAGACTATAATCAACTTGGCATAAGGTCAATATTCATCGGATCCCAACAAACACAGCATATATAATTACATAAGATCAATCTCGATCATGATAGGCAGCTCACGAGATCTAAACATGGAGGCATATGAGGCAGAGACAACCATCTAGCTACAGCTACGAACCCGTAGTCCAAGGATGAACTACTCACGAATCACTCCGGAGGCAGGCATGGCGATGTAGAAGCCTCCGGTGATGATTTCCTCTCCGGCAGAGTGCCGGAAAACTGCTCTAGAACCCTCCTGATCTAGGGTTGACCCTGATGGCGGCTGCGGAACTTTTTCGGGGATTTTGATCAGGTGCTTAGGGTTTTCCATCCGGGGGGCTTAAATAGGCGAAAGGGCAAAGGCGATGGAGGCCAGGGGGACCCACACCCATAGCTGGCGTGGCCAAGGGGGGGGGGGCGCCACCCTATGGTGTGGCCCCCCTGTTGCCCCTCTTCGACTCCTCTTCGGTCTTCTGGATGCTTCCGGGGAAAATAGGACTTCCGGGCTTTGAGCTTTCCAATTCCTAGAATATTTCCAGAACAACTTTTTTGAAACTAAAAACAACAGAAAACAGGGAACTGGCTCTGTGGCATCTTGTCAATAGGTTAGTACAGAAAATCGATAAAAATGACATAAAGAAGGGAGAAAACATGCAACATTTGGCATAATATCATCATGGAGCATCATAAATTAGGGATATGTTTATGACATATCAAGCATCCCCAAGCTTAGTTCCTACTCGTCCTCGAGTAGGTAAACGATACAACAATAATTTCTGAGGTGACATGCTACTAACATAAACTTGATCAATCTAATGTAAAAGCATATGCACGGTGAGATCATAAGACTTTAAACACAAGCATGATAAATAAAACTTTAATAATAAAGCATAGAAATTACTTTGCATCACGAAGAGTAACTCAAATAAAGGATCATGAATAATAATGCAAAGAAAGGTAAATGTTTTTTTCAGGTATAAAGAAAGCATGAAAAAGTGATATTTCGATAGTCCTTAAGAGTGGGGAAAAACATAAATGCCAGGACACGTTCAAAGTTCATGAGGAAGACTAGAACAAATAATTTAAGAACAAATGATATCACATCATGAAGTAATTATTGATGCTTATGGGACAAATGCACATAGAACTCAGAATGGCAAAAATGCTCTCTCAACTATGCATAAAGTTAGAAGATGGAGACTCAACATAAAAGTAAAAGAAAGGCCCTTCGCAGAGGGAAGCAGGGATCACTCATGTGCTAGATCTTTTATTTAATTAAACAGAGGTATTAAAAGTTTGACACTCCTCCCATCCATCTTTCATAAACCATGGCTAACCGAATCCTCGGGTGCCTGCCAACAATCACATACTGTGGAGGAGTGTCTATATTTTGGGAGATGTATGCTAATGTCAACGAATGGTAAACATAAAATACAGTACGTCACAAGTCAACTGGATTCCACAAGAGCGGCTCCCATGGTGAAGGACGTAACTGGTGTAAAAGGTCATCCCTCTTTCTCTTTTGTTTACACAATTATGCCTTGACTGATAAATCAGGGGCAAAAATAGTGAATAGAATTTGTTTGCATTAATTTGGGGCTGGGCACCCTGCTGCCAGCTCTTCCATCATTTGGATAAGCGGATGAAGCCACTAGTCCAGGGTGTGAAATCCAATCGACAAGTGAGATAAAAATTCTCTATTTACGTCCTCGTGAGCAAAAACAGGAACATAAAGCAGGAGTAATTTTGAAGGTTTTAAAGGTAACACGTGAGCAATTTACTTTGGAATGGCAGTTAAATACCACACGTAGGTAGGTACGATGGACAAAATAGGAAAAACTTTGGTTTAAAGGAGTTTGGATGCACGAGTAAAGCTCATACTCAGTACAGGTGGAAGCTAGCAAAAGACTGGGAGCGACAAATCAAGAGAGCATAAGAGCCATAATCATGCATAGGGACATAAGCATCATTAATTAAAACATAAGAAGTATCACAAGTTCAAAAACTAAGTGGTCATGGAGGCTATTCGTGACTGGTTTGTAGTCATAAACATGGTGTGAGCATGCGCCAAGTCAACCAAATAAAACATTCGAAAGAGAATACCATATATTGATGCTTTACTATGACAAGAACAACTCATGAATCTTTCAATACATATTAAACACTCTCAAATGTTTGAGGCTAATCATGCTACTCAATAACCACAAGTATTTAAAAATAAAATAACATTTAGCATGGCATGAAAAAGTTCTATCCACAGTCTATACAAGCTTCTACTAGTACTGTTATATATTCTACTTCAAGCAACAGTTTTCTTTCTCCCAACAAGCACCATACAAAACATGCTTTAACAAAAATACTCTTTATGATACAACAAGCAAACATGAGATTACTCAAATAATACTACTAAAACTAACAGCTCTAATAAGAGATGCATGCAAAACAGGAGCTAAATAAATGCAGCAGCCAAACAGAGACTAAGAATACAACGTATTCTCAAGAAAAAGCGGAGCGTGTCACTCTCCAATAAAAGAATGCTAGGGTCCAACCAAGCTTATTAAAAAACTAAAAAACAAATTGAAAGCAAAAGCAAAAGAAAACTGAAAACAAAAATAAAAGACGCTCCAAGTAAAGCACATAAGATGCGACCGAATAAAAATATAGTTTCACTAGAAGTGACCTGATAATTTGTTGATGAAGAAGGGGATGCCTTGGGAATCCCCAAGCTTAGACGCTTGAGTATTCTTGTAATTTTCTTGGATGTACCACCGGGGCATATCCAAGCTTAGGCTTTTCACTCTTCTTGATCATATCATATCATCCTCTTCTCTTGACCCTTGAAAACTTCCTTCACATCAAAATTCTCACAGTCTTGATTAGCAACGTTAGTGAAATTGAAACAATAACTTCACATGGTTCAGTTTCAACACAATTCTAACACTTAAATACACATTAGCTACTGTCACAACTTCTTTCAAAACTCCTTTTCTCAAAAGAACACCAAAAGAAAGAGATTAAGATGCAAATGCGATAAATGGCAGAAATCTGTCAAAACAGAACAGCAGGTAAAGATCAATTTTTTCAAAAATATTATGTTGCTCAAATAAAAAAAGTGGTATTGTAAGAAAATTTGCGTATATAACTCAGTATTAAGCACAAAAAATCTCAGTTTGTGTTAAATTTTCTGTGATTTTTTATGGAATTAACAATGGACAACAGAAATCTGTTTCCTGCGCAGAAATCCGAAGTATAGGCTCAACTTTCCACTAGAGGCTTTACTTTTCTAAAAACAAACTCAAAAGAAAAGATACAGCGGGGTTGCTAAGGAAATAGACAACACCCAGGTGCAAAGCACACCAAAGAAAACGAAAGAAAACGGGTTGAAAACAGCGAAATAAAACGGGTTGTCTCCCGGTAGCGCTTTTCTTTAACGCCTTTCAGCTAGGCATAAAAGGGCAATTCAAGTATAAAACAAATTTAAGTCTAAACCACTTCCTATGCATAGGAATATTGTAAATAAATAAATTAAAGAAGCTCAAACTAGAAATCATGGGAAGGTAGAAAAATAACAACTTCAAAACTTTCAACAAAAATAAAGGTGCTTTAGTAACATGAAAATTCCTACAACCATATTTTCCTCTCTCGTAATAATTTTCAGTAGCATCATGAACAAACTCAACAACATAATTATCACATCAAGCATGTTTTTCATGGTCTAAAAGCACATAATTCATATCAAGCTCAAAAAGAGTGGGATCAAAATTTAAAATCAGCTCCTCTTTTTTCCCACTTTTAGTAATAGCAAAACAAGATAATTGGTCACTCTTAAAAGGTATAGGACACATTATAGCAATCCTATTTTCAGTAGCATTAAGATTTATAACATCAACTAACATATGACCATCATCAAGAGCATTATCATAAGATTTATCCAAGTAGCATGGATTATCATAAATAACAATACCAATATCATTCTCACAAGTTTCATTCATAGTAGTATCAAGGTCACAAGTATAGCAAGTATCAATTTCATCAAATAATGTATGAGTTAAGGAGTTACTATCATTGGGAGGTTGACATGGGTTCCATTCTTCCTCCTCTTGATCATCACTCTCCTCCTCTTTTTCATCCAATGAGGTTCCAGATTCAACAATTTCTTCTTTCATAGGCTCCTGCAAGGCATTAGTCTCTTCCTTAGGTTGAGAGCATTTATTAAGATATTCCATTATGTAGTAATTATGATCCTTGTAATTATCAAAGCAATATTCAAGTATCGCATAAATCTCATATTTATAAGGTGCCTCATCAATACTTTCAAGCAAATAGGCAATTTTGAATGCACCCTTCCAAGCAATAAATTCTTCAGTTTGTTCCACATCATATAATTCATAATTTCCCTTAACATAAGAAGATATGGTAACAACATCATTATACTCACACTGAAAAGGGAGGTGTTTATACCTCCTACAGCAGCAAGATTTATCAAACCAATAAGTAACATTATAAGTAGAGCACAAGTTTTTAGCATAGTCATGCAATTTATTAATTTGCTCCCATAAGTGTATCCCTTTTTGTGACAAGCGGTGTTCCTTATAATATTTTTGTTGTTCATTAGTGAACCCACCTTGCCTAAAAGATCTAGTTTCAAAGACATCAAACATTGATAGCAAGCATGATAAAGCAAAAAAAAAACAACTAGAATAAGAACTAACTTTTGTGTGTTTTTTATAAAGAGAAGCAAAAAAATACAAAAATAAAAACAAGACAATAAACAAAATAAAGAGATTGAGAGTGGGAGTCTCCCCTTTCCAGAAGACTTATTCCTCCCCGGCAACGACGCCCGAAAATATCCTTGATGCTCGTGATACACACGTTTGTTGGGAGACCCCAAGAGGAGGGTGTGATGAGCACAGAGGTAGGTATTTCCCCTTAGTTAGGAACCAAGGTTATCAATCCAGTAGGAGAAAGAGGACCTTCGAAAGGTTGATGCCACTAACGGTGGTGATTGCGCTTTACCAGTGTTAGCAACAACATGGAACCTGCACACAACACAACCAAAATACTTTGCCCCAACGGTACAGTGAGGTTGTCAATCTCACCGGTCTTGCTGAAAACAAAGATTAGACATATAGTGTGGAAACAGTGTATGCTTGCAGTAAGTGAAGATAGCAGGAAATTGTTGGTGTTTGTTTTGACAGTGTGGAAAAATGGACCGGGGTTCATAGTTTCACTAGTGGTGTCTCTCCATAAAAGATAGCATGCTGGGTGAACAAATTACAGCTGGGCAATTGACAAATAAAGGTTGTACCGTAGTGCACAATATAACATGAACATTACTATGCTATTTAGTGCAGGAATTACAACAAGATACATTGACCGACATCCATCTGCATCTATGACTAATAATCCACCCTCAGGTTATCATCCGAACCCCCTTAGGTATTAAGTTGCAAGCAACAGGTAATTATATTAAACAAAGTGTGTAATGTAAGCAATGATTATGCATGCAGGCACTCTCACCGCTGTTTTCTCCCTAATGGCAACAACACATCCTCCCACTTCACGTTTCTGTCACTCGAGCAAGGCAACAAGGAGGCATGAACCCACTATCAAGCATAATTACTCCCTCTTGGAGTCACTAGCAACTACTTGGCCAGAGTAACCACTAGCAATGGAAAGCATTCAAGATCACAAATAACATATGCAATAAAGACTATAATCAACTTGGCATAAGGTCAATATTCATCAGATCCCATCAAACACAACATATAGAATTACATAAGATCAATCTCGATCATGATAGGCAACTCACGAGATCTAAAGATGGAGGCATATGAGGAGGAGACAACCATCTAGCTACAGCTACGAACCCGTAGTCCAAGGATGAACTACTCACACATCACTCCGGAGGCAGGCATGGTGATGTAGAAGCCTCCGGTGATGATTTCCTCTCCGGCAGGGTATCGGAAAACTGTTCTAGAACCCTCCTGATCTAGGGTTGATGGTGACGGCGGCTGCGGAACTTCTTCGAGGATTTTGATCAGGTGCGTAGGGTTTTCCATCCGGGAGACTTAAATAGGTGAAAGGGAAAAGGCGGTGGAGGCCAAGGGGGCCCACACCCATAGCTGGTGCGGCCAAGGGGGGGCGTCACCCTATGGTGTGGTCCCCTGTTGCCGCTCTTCGACTCCTCTTCGGTCTTCTGGATGCTTCCGGGGAAAATAAGACTTCCGGGCTTCAAACTTTCCAATTCTGAGAATATTTCCAGAACAACTTTTCTGAAACTAAAAACAATAGAAAACATGGAACTGGCTCTGTGGCATCTTGTCAATAGGTTATTCCGGAAAATCGATAAAAATGACATAAAGAAGGGAGAAAACATGTAGCAATTGGCATAATATCATCATGGAGCATCAGAAATTAGGGATACATTTATGATGTATCAGCATCCCCAAGCTTAGATGCTTGAGTATTCTTGGAATTTGCTGGGATGTACCATTGGGGCATCCCCAAGCTAAGGCTTTTCACTCTTCTTGATCACATCATATCATCCTCTTCTCTTGACCCTTTAAAACTTCCTTGACACCAAACTTCTCACAATCTTCATTAGCAACGTTAGTGCAATAGAAACAATAAATTCACATGGTTCAATTTTAACACAATCATAAAACTCATAAACACATTAGATACTGTCACAACTTCTTTTAAAACTCTTTTTCTCAAAAGAACACCAAAAGAAAGAGATTAAGAGGCAAATGCAATTATTAGCAGAAATCTGTCAAAACAGAACAGTAGGTAAAGATGCTTTTTTTGAAAATCCTCCATAGCTAAAATTAAAAAGTGATCAACTAAGAAAAGTTGCATATATAACCCAGGATTATGCACAAAAATACTCAGGTCATTTTGAATTTTCTGTGATTTTATACGATTTTAACAGTGGACAACAAAATTCTGTTTCCTGCGCGGAAATCCGAAATATAGTCTCAACTTTCCACTAGAGGCTTTAATTGGCTTAACAAAGACACAAAAGAAAAGATACATCGGGGTTGATAAGGAAATAGAAAACACCCAGGTGCAAAGAAAACAAAAATAAAGGACGGAAAACGCTGAAATAAAACGGGTTGTCTCCTGGAAGCGCTTTTCTTTTAATGCCTTTCAGCTAGGCATGATAATTTGAGAAGATGCTCACATGAGAAATAAGAGTTGAAGCACAATAAGAGAGCATCAAGAAGAAATATAAAACACATTTAAGTCTACCCACTTCATATGAAAAAGAATCTTGTAGAAAAACAAGTCAACAAAGCACAAAGTGACTAGCATAAGAAGACAAAATAAGTGCAACTTCAAAAATTTCAACATAAAGAGGGGAAACTTCATATTGTTGATATGCATAAAACGATGTTTCCCTCTCTCATAATAATTTCCAGTAGCATCATGCATAAAATTAACAATATAGCTATCACATAAAACATTCTTATCACGATTCACATGCATACAAATTTAATACTCTCCACATAAGCATAGTCATTCTTATTAATAGTAGTGGGAGCAAATTCAACAAAATAGCTATCATTATAATTCTCATCACCATAATCATCAAATTTAGGAGGCATATTGTAATCATAATTAATTTTCTCCTCAATAGTAGGTGGACTGAAAATAGCATGTTCATCATTGTAAACATCATACATAGAAGGCATATCATGATCACAATAAAATTTATCATTCATAGTAGGTGGAACTAGAATACCACAATCATTATAATCATCATATATTGGAGGCAAAGTATCATCAAAGAAAATTTCCTCATCAAAACTCGAGGGACTAAAAATATCATATTCATGAAAACTAGCTTCCCCAAGCTTAGACTTTTCCATAGCATTAGCAATATGGTGTTTAAAGAGATCATACTAATAACATTTCCATTAGCATGCAGATAAAGTTCCATAGGTTTTTTAATTTTCTCTTCAAACACTTCATGTCCTAACTCAAGATAAATATTATAAAGCTCTCTCATATTTTTGTTGTTTTCCATTAAGTCTAACTAGTGAAAACAAGAAACAAAATAAAATAAAATTGCAGAATCTAAAGGAAATAACTCCGAGCACTCAAACCCAAGGATGTGAGTACCTTTTACCTTACCTCCCCGGCAACGACGCCAGAAAAGAGCTTGATGTCTACACACACTTCTATTCTTGTAGACAGTGTTGGGCCTCCAAGTGTAGAGGTTTGTAGAACAACATCATGTTTCCCTTAAGTGGATCACCCAAGGTTTATCGAACTCAGAGAGGTAGAGGTCAAAGATATCCCTCTCAAGCAACCCTGCAATTAAGATACAAGAAGTCTCTTGTGTCCCCAACACACCCAATATACTTGTCAGGTATATAGGTGCACTAGTTCGGTGAAGAGATAGTGAAATGCGAGTAATATGGATGGTTATAAGTAATAATAGCAATCTGAAATAAATATGGCAGCAAGCAAACATGTAGCAGAACAGGCAGAAAACGGTGTTTCAATGCTTGGAAAAAAGGCCTAGGGATCCTACTTTCACTAGTGGACACTCTCAACAATGAACACATAATTGAATAACTAAATATCTTCTCTTCACTATGCTAATCTTAACCCTCTCCGGTTGGATAACAAACACTAATCATTGCGTAGGGCTACAAAAAGAAATCCTTAAAGTAAGCATTCCCATGTCTAGTTAACCCTACATTGTCACTATGAGCGCCCTAGAAGGTACTAGACAAACACCACAATTCATAGAGGAGACGCACACGATGTGCACACTGTCACCTTCACACCGAGGGACAAGGTGAATCCAAAGTTATTAATAAAACACTTGAGTAGAACAAGATGAAGAGTAACATCTACTTATTCAACTAGATTACAAAGCTCACGATCACATATAGATCACACCATGGGAGAGGGAGATGAACCACATAGCTACAGGTAGAGCCCTCAGCCCCGGGGGAGAACTACTTCCTCCTCATCATAGGAGACAGCAACGACGATGGAGATGGCAGTGGAGTCGATGGAGATGGCTTCAGGGGGCACTTCCCCGTCCTGGTAGGGTGCCAGAACAGAGATCTGTCCCCCGAAACTTGGGTTGATGATGACGGCAGCTGCGGAAGGTTTCGTGGAATTTCGCCGATTCTTTTAGGGTTTTCCCCGGGGGATTATAAATAGGCGAAAGGGCGATGCCGGCAGGTGGCCAGGGGGCCCACACCACCATGTGGCATGGCCAGGGGGACCAGCACCACCCTATGATGTGGCCACCCTGTGGCCCCCCTACGGGGCTCTTCGGGACTTCTGGATGCTTCCGGGGAAAATAGGAACTTCGGGATTCGTGGGGTCAAATTCCGAGAAAACAGGGAACTGGCACTTGTCATCTTGTTAATAAGTTAGTCCCGGAAAACGTGTAAAAACGTTGGAAAACATACGGAAAACATGTAGCAATTGGCATAATATCAACCTGGAACATCAGAAATTATAGATATGTTGGAGACGTATCACACACCCACACCCATATTATATTCAATGGTTGAGTGACAAAGAAGAAATAAGAGTATGCCAAATGGTGAGAGTGGAATTTCAGATTGGAGCATATAAATATACAATTGAGTGTGATGTGGTTCCCATGCAAGTTTGTTATCTATTACTTGGAAGACCATGGAAATTCGACAGGAAGGTGATACACAATGGGAGAGCAAACACATACCAATTGATTTGGAATAATAAGGATGTTATCTTGAGGCCTATGACACCACAACAAATTGTGAATGAGTCTAGACAGAAAACTGAGGTGAATCTAGAGAAAGAGAGTGAGAGAGATGAGAAGAGTGAAAAGACAAATTCTGTGGGTAAAAACAAACCTAGACCGAGTGATAAAAGTAAGGGAGTGAGACTTTTGACAATGTTAGCCACCAAATAAGATTTGAGAGAGTTTAGAGAGGATCTTAGCTTAGTACCTATAGTGCTCATGCATAAAGGGGAAATTTTAGTTTCTAATGACATGACTCCTATTTATATTGGTGTTTCTAATGTTTTGCAGGAGTTTGACGATGTTCTTCCAGAAGAAGTACCCTCGGGGCTGATACCATTGAGAGGGATTTAGCACCAAATTGATTTAATTCCTGGATCATCATTACCATACCGAGCTCCCTATAGGACAAATCCCCAAGAGACAAAGGAAATTCAGAAACAAGTACAAGAGCTTCTTGATAAAGGTTATATTCGAATAAGCCTATCTCCTTGTGTTGTTCCTGTTATTTTAGTTCCTAAGAAAGATGGTACTTGGCGCATGTGTGTAGATTGTAGAGAAAATAACAACATCACTATTCGTTATCGTCATCCTATAACACGTTTGGAAGACATGTTAGATGAATTAAGTGGTGCTGTTGTTTTCTCTAAAAATTGATTTGCGTAGTGGTTATCATCACATTAGGATGAAAAAAGGGGATGAATGGAAAACAACCTTTAAAACAAAATTTGTTTATATGAGTGGTTAGTAATGCCTTTTGGATTAACTAATGCACCTAGTACCTTCATGAGATTAATGAACCATGTTTTGAGAGATTTTATTAGCAAATTTGTTTTTGTTTACTTTGATGATATTCTCATATATAGCCACAATGAACATGAACACATTGATCATATTAGACAAGTTTTGTATGTGCTAAAAGAAAATAAATTGTATGGAAATCTAGAGAAGTGCACTTTTGCAAAGATAAGGTCATATTTCTTGGATATGTTGTTTCTAAACATGGGATTGAAGTGTATAAATCTAAAATTGAATCAATTAAAAATTGGCCAATTCCCATGAATGTGAGTCAAGTAAGAAGTTTTAATGGACTAGCTGGATTTTATGGAAGATTTGTGAAAGATTTTAGTACTATTGCTGCCCCTTTGAATGATTTGACAACGAAAGGTGTAAATGTCGAGTGGTTGTTGCTCAAGATATTGCTTTTTATACTTTGAAGAATAAGTTGATTTCGGCTCCATTATTAATGCTACAAATTTTTAATAGACAATTTGAAATTGAATGTGATGCTAGTGGCATAGGTATTGGAGGTGTGCTAATGCAAGATAAGAAACCAATTGCTTATTTTTCTAAGAAGATACATGGAGCTCAGTTGAATTATTCTGTCTATGATAAATAATTGTATGCACTTGTTAGAGTTCTTGAAGTTTGGAAACATTATTTATGGCCAAAAGAATTTATTATACATTCTGATCATGAGGCATTAAATTTTATAAAGAGCCAACCCAATCTTAATAAGAGACATGCTAAATGGGTAGAATTCATTGAATCTTTCCCATACATTATTAAACATAAGAAATGATTAGATAATGTGGTTGCTTATGCTTTGTCTAGGAAAAACATGTTACTCACCAAATTAGATGTTCAAGTTTCGGGTTTGGAAGAATTGAAACCACTATATGCTAAAGATAAAGAATTTTCTACACCATATGCTAAATGTTCTGATGTGAAGGCTTGGGATAAGTATCATATACATGATGGATTTTTGTTTAGAGCTAACAAATTGTGTATTCTCGAGTGTTCTTTGCGTTTGATGTTATTGCAGGAATCTCATGGTGGTGGATTAATGGGACACTTTGGACGTGAGAAAACATTACTTATGTTGGCTGACAATTTTTATTGGGCACATATGAGAAGAGATGTTTATAGGTTTGTGCAAAGGTGCATCACTTGCAATAAGGCCAAGTCAAAATTAAAGCCCCACGATTTGTATACTCCTTTACCTGCACCAACTATGCCATGGGAAGATATTAGTATGGATTGTGTGCTAGGTTTACCAAGGACTAAAAGGGGGCATGATTCTATATTTTTGGTAGTGGATAGATTCTCTAAAATGTCACACTTTGTTGCTTTTCACAAGAGCGACGATGCGTCGCATATTGCTAATCTGTTTTTCAAGGACATAGTGAGACTACATGGAGTACCAAGGACTATTGTTTCTGACCGTGATGTGAAATTTATGAGCTACTTTTGGAAGACACTATGGGGGAAACTAGGAACAAAGCTGCTATTTTCAACAACATGTCACCCCCAAACTGATGGACAAATGGAGGTGGTTAATAGAACATTATCAACACTATGGAGAATCATGATCAAGAAAAATCTGAGGGAGTGGGAGGAGTGTTTGCCACATGTGGAATTCGCATATAATAGAGTTGTGCACTCTACTACTTAGCTTTGCCTGTTTGAGGTGGTCTATGGATTCAAACCCATTACACCACTTGATTTGCTACCACTTCCTATACAAGAGAGAACTAATATGAAGGCATAAAAAATAACTGATTTTGTGAAGAAGATACATGAGAAGACTAAAGATGCTATAGAGAAGAAAGGGAAGTATGTGGCTGAAAAAGTAAACAAGAAGAGAAAGGAGGTTCTATTCCAACCAGGAGACTTAGTATGGGTACACTTTCGAAAAGACAGATTTCCAAAGCTAAGAAAGTCCAAATTGTTACCTCGAGGTGCTGGTCCCTACAAAGTACTTGCAAATATCAATGACAATGCTTACAAGATAGACCTTCCAGTTGATGAGTTTGGTGTGAGTAATTCATTCAATGTTGCTGATTTGACACCATATTATGGACATGACCTTGATGCGTCGAGGTCGACACCTTTTCAAGAGGGGGAGGATGATGAGGACATCCCTAGTACATTGCCACTTAAACAAGATGAAGCGAGACTTGGACCTATGACAAGGCCAAGGACCAAGCTATTACAACAACAGGTGAATTCACTCCTTATTGATTATGATGTTTGTGATAATGAGAATTTTATACTACCAAAGTCTATGCATTTATGTATGATCAGGTTTATTGATAACACAAACATGATGGTGGAAAACAACCAAGAAGAGCTGGAAAACAACATGGAGATGCTGGAAAACAAGACTACAAGTGGTGAAAACAAGTGTACCATGGAGAAAACAAACATACAAGATGGTGAAAACAAGACTACCATGGTGAAAACAATTGTACAAGATGGTGAAAACAATCATGCAAGTGTTGAAATCAACTACTAACTTGTTATTCCACACTAAGAGAGAAGGAAAACAAGAGGAGGGCGTCCCATTGGATACCGATGCGCCATATAGAAATCCTACTCCAAGTAGGTATGGTTTGTATACCATATTTGGCCGAACTCCTTAATGTGGGTCGGTTTGTATCCTTTCTTAGAGTCCTAGTAGGAGTCCTAGTCCAAGGGGGATTGGTGCTTACGCAAGGGCCTTGTGGCCACACCCCTCCACCTTTAAATAGCTACCACCCGCGTGTGGAAAAGATAGATACAGTTTAAACCAAAGAAAACCCTAGCATCTAGATTGTATTGCTGCTAAGCATTCATCTTGAAGTTTACCATTGCAAATTTGCATGATATCTTGTTATTCCATTGGGAATAGGGGATACAGAACCACTTGTGATCATTGATTACTTGTGCAAGAGTGTGTAGTTGAGAATATCCAAAGGGCTTGATTGTTGTTGCATTGGCAACAAGGGTCATCCAAGTGACAGGTCTCAGTGTAGCACTAGTTATCACAAAATCCAGAAAATTACCACAAAAAGAGAGAGAGCTCATTGAGAAGACCGGGCCACCCCATATCACATTTCCAACACAACAAAGTCAGTTAATATCAAACAATTAGTAGTCCCTTGAACATGAACATTCTCACATATACCAACATGAATAGCAGTAGATTTATCAGCCATTTGCAAAGATATACCAGTTGGTATCAATTTTTCCATAAAGAGTCTATTATAGAGAGAAAAAAGGCATAACACTAACTCCTGCTCCTAAATCACATAAAGTAGTTCTAACATAATTATTTTTAATAGAACAATAAATAGTAGGAATACCAGGATCTCCGAGCTCTTTGGAACTTTGCCATTGAAAGAGTAATTAGCAAGCATAGTGGAAATTTCCTCATTAGGAATTTTCCTTTTGTTAGAGACAATATCTTTCATATATTTATAATAAGGAGGCAATTTAATAGCATCACTCAGAGGGTTTTGCAAAAACAAAGACTTCATCCATTCACAAAACTTGCTATAATGTTCTTTCTCCTTTGATTTGTTTTTCTTATTAGGAAACGACATTGCTTTTTGTACCCAAGGCTCTCTCTCGTTACCATGTTTATTAGCAATGAAATTCTCCTTAGTATAGTTTGCAGTTTTAGTTTACTTTTCAGGTTCAACTTCAGTTTCTTCTTTATTAGAAGCATCACTTTTATCATTACCACTTTCAGTTTCAGCATCAGAGACATATATACTATTAGGATCTTTAGCAGGTTCAGGAGATTCTACAACAGTTTTATTCTCTTCTTATTTTTGTTAGAAGAAGTACTATTGTTTTTAGGTTGTTGAGAATATTGTCCAATTCTTTTAGGATGTCCTTCTGGATACAAGGGATCCTAAATAGAAACACCACTGCTAGTAATTGTTGCATAAATATGTTATTCTCTAGAAGCATTAGCTAGCAAATCTTTTTGCACCTTAGTAAGTTGATAAATTTGAGTTTGAACCATATGAAAATATTTTACAAGCATTTTAACATCATTAGAGGTTCTCTCAATAATACCATGCAAATTATCAATAGCTCTAGAGTTTTCCATTAGATGATTCTGCATTCTCATATTAAAATTATCTTGCTTAACAACATAATTATAAAATTAATCTAAGCATTGATCAGGTGGTTTAGAATAGGGAATATCTCTATTGTCAAAATATTGGAGAAGTGTACCTCAACTGTGGGTGGACGAGGAATTGGCTTAAATAATTATTCTATAGGTGGTAGATTCTTCTAATCTTCAGATTTGATAGCCCTCTCTTTAAGAGATTTCTTGGCTTCCCTCATCACTTCATCATTTAATTCAATCATTCCCTCTTCTTGGGTGTTGGTATTGGTGTTGGTTCTGGTGTTGGTGTTGGCTCAGGTATAGTCCAATCATCATGATTTTTTGCCTATTTTAGCCAATAATTCCCCAGCTTTATCTGGAGTTCTTTTCCTGAAAACACAACCAGGATAACTATCCAGGTATGTCCTAGATTCAACTGTTAGTCCATTATAAAATATATCTAGGAGCTCATTTTTAGGTAATGGATTAAAGGGCTACCTCTTATTAAAGAACAAAATCTTGACCAAGATTCAGGCATTTTCTCTCCTTCAATATGCTTAAAGTTAAAGACATTCTGCAAAGCAGCATGTTGAGCACTAGCAGGAAAATATTTTTGAAAGAAAGCATTAGCCAAACCAATAGGACTGTCAATAGATCCAGGTGACAAATTGTTAAACCAAGTTTTAGCTTCATCTTTCAATGAGAAAGGGAAGATCTTGGTAACAAAGTAAGTGCACTTCTTAATATCATCGAAAATAAACTACTCAAAGATTAGAGCTCATTCATATGTTCCATAGCACTTTTACTTTAAGTACCACAAAAAGGTTCTTTCTCAAAAATAGACATATAAGATAAATCTAGAGAGAAATCATAATCCTTATCTTTAATGTGTATGGGAGATGTAGCAAACTTAGCATTAGGAGAAGGTTTATATTTAACAACACGTCTTGCAAGAAGACTCTTAATAGCACTTGCACAAGTAGTAGCTTGAACTTCTTCAATAAAGTCATAATTAACTTCAATGTAAGTTTCCTCAAGATCATCACTAGGGATTTCTCTAGACTCGGGTGAATTAATAGGTGTACCAACATTTTTATCAGGAATTTCAGCGTTTTCAATTTGTTTAGATCTAGAAATTGTAGCATCTAGGAAAGGACCCAGTGAACCAGTTTCATCAAGCACGGTAGAAGCATCATCAAAAGTATCAGAAGCATTTCAAACTCAGTAGAAGTAGCAGTGTGTGTAGCATGTGGATGTGGTGGTGTAAGAAGCTTACTCATTACAAATGGTGAATCAAGAGCAACACAGGTGTTCAGAGTTGTACCTCTTCTAGTAGTGGATGCTAATATAGGAATTTTTTCATTACGAGTTTTACCCATGATGAAAAGCTTGCAGCGAACAATATCACGTTCAAGTGAGAAAATAAATAAAGCCATGCTCCCTAGCAAGGGTGCCAGAAAATAGTCTTGATGACCCACAAGTATAGGGGGTCGCAACAGTCTTCGAGGGAAGCAAAAACCAAATTTATTGATTCGACACAAGGGGAGTCAAAGAATATTTTAAGCCTTAACAGATGAGTTGTCAGTTCAGATGCACCTGAAAGTAGACTTGCTCGCAACAGTTTATCAGTGGCAATAGTTTTATAGCAGTAGCAATAGTAAAATAACATCAAGAATAAAATAGTAACAACAGTAGAAATTATGTGAAACAACGGTATTACCGTACTGTAGGCATAAGGATGTATGAACGGGCGTTGCATGGATAAGATAGTTCATATAATAATCAAAACATGGGAATTGCATATAGATAATAATAAAGCATCCAAGTTCTAGGCAAACCATAGGCACGTGTTCCAATTTAGTCGTACGTGCTCGAATGAGAAACTTGCACAACATCTTCTGTCCTACCAGCCCGTTGCAGCAGGGCCTCAAGGGAAACTACTGGTAATTAAGGTGCTCCTTTTAATAAAGCACCAGAGCAAAGCATTAACACTCTGTGAACACATGTGATCCTCACATCACAGCCATCCCCTCCGGTTGTCCCAATTATTGTCACTTTGGGGCCTCGGGTTCCAGACAACAATGTGTGTAAACAACTTGCAGATATGATCAAGAAACATAATTATAATCATGAAACAATAACATGTTCAAATCTAAGATCATGGCACTCGGGCCCTAGTGACAAGTATTAAGCATAACTAGTTGCAACTACAATATAAAGCACTAACAACGGATACTAGGCACCATGCCCTAACAATCTGGCATTATTACATGAATGATATCATCCAATCCCTCCCATCCCTCTCAGCCTACAGAAGGGATTACTCACACATGGATGGGGGAATCATGGATGGTTGATGGAGAAGTAGTGCCGATGACAATGGCGATGATCTCCTCCGAATCCCCGTCCCGGCAGTGCGCCAGAACAAGAACATCGGATCCCCGAATTGGGTTTCGAGGTGGCGGAAGCTCTCTGGTGTTTTTCTCTAGAATATGACGAACCCCCCCTTGGTTTTTAGGTCATGGGGGTTAATTAGTCGAAAGGGGAGACCGAGGGGATGCCTAGGGCAGCCACACCACTAGGTGTCGGGGCCTAGGGGGGCGCTAGCCCATGGTGTGGGCCCCTCCTTGCCCCTCTCCAACTCTTCTTGTGGCTTCGGGGGTCTTCGGGTGACTTCGGGATCTTTTTTGGGCAATTTCCTGAAAGTTGTTTTTTCTGCACAAAAACGAGACACCAAGGTAATTCTGCTGAAAACAGCGTTAGTCCGTGTTAGTTGTATCCAAAACTCACAAGTTTAGAGGCAAAGAAGAGCACAAGTGTTCGGAAAAGGAGCTACGTTTTGGACGTATCAACTATCATTAAAATAACTTTAAGTTTATTAATAATAATGCTCCAACTTTAAGAAACAAACAAATTAATTTTCTTTAGTGTGTTGAGAATTATTTTCGTTTCACACTTGTACTTATCACACCAAGATGTTCTGACAATTTCATTATAACATTGTTTAAATCTTTGTCACACAAAGATTTATTATCACGATCATTTTGAGTCTCTTAAAATTTATCATGAGTAATATTGGCTAAGAAAATTTTCTTTGTCAATCATGTCATAATTTTATTAAATCCTTTCTACTTCATTCAAATTTCTTTGATCTCAGTTTATGAAAATTTGAAATTTCAATTAGTTCATCTATTCCACTCCATCAATATGATTAACTTATCACAATGAGTCTTCAATGAAATTAAGTCAATTGAGAAAACATCCATCCTTTATGTGAATTACAAAATTCACAAGTAACTAGCAATTTATGGATTTTTAGCTTTATTAAATAATTCGGAGACAATCTCTAAACCTTGATAAATCAATAAAATATTTATCTATAATTTATTTAACAAGCCATAAAACTATTTCTTAAACTTAAGCAATAATTGAATCAAAACTTTCAAGACTTAATAATAAAACTTAATGACATAATACAATAAAGACGATTATAAATTTTTAATTTCCAAGTTTGGAACTCCCACACATATTTTATAATTTGAACTCAACATGGTTCTTGAACATAAAATATTCATTGCAAAATTATCAAACTCAAAATAACTATTATTTTGAAGTCTTAGTGTTGATCATCTTTTTTGATTTGGACTTCGTAGATGATGCAACTGCTATGGCGCCATTAAATGCGTCTTCCACGCGTTCTCTTTTCTTGACTATATTCCTTCTCACTTTGCAATAAATTGCAAATTGAGATATTTTAGTATCCAATACCAAAATATTTTTGAGAAAATAAAATGTCAATAACTGATATAACTCTTATACCTCATGTGAACTCGCCAGTTGTCTTTCGTAATTGGTGTAGTCATCACGGCATGGATGAAAACATCTATCTCAGCTGACATGAGCATATGGAAGACTTCTTCAACCGTCTTCTCCACATCCATCAGATTGTAGCAAGCCACAAAACCAAAGTAATTTGATGAAAGTGACACGAGGAGTGTGTCAACTCCTTGCTTTTCTGGAATTGAAAAACCAATATCCTTAAAACTCTACAGTATCATTGTGAACTTGTCTTTGTGTTCTCTCAACGACCCGGGGCACATGGGCTTGCACCTCAACAGTTTAGCATTAATTTTATGACGACCATGACAGACTTGCAAGGAGAATCGAGGCTTCAAAACTTCCATGAGACAGAAGGGGACATAGCATTGATTTACTTTACCAATTTGTATGTTAAATATGAAGATCCGGTGTACAAGTCACACCTTTAAGCACATAACAGTGTTGGATTTCAATTTAGTAGGGTAATATCTTTTCACTGAAAATTTCCAATATTCTTACTTTTACTCTTTACACATTTTCTTCCCGAGGTTTATATACTTCTAGTAGTGCATAGACAATGGTGATTATCACTTGTGTATGAACAAGACGTTTGTTCACAATAATCGCTATATAAAACTTGCAAAATATCACATGTCTTACTATATATGTTACTGTTCCATGTGTATCCTCTCGTAAATCTTGTGTTTCCTTATTTTATCTTTGTGGTTCAACTAACAAATTAGGTGATATGTAGTACAAAGATACTCAATATCTTTTATGGTTAGTATGTAACCGTAAATCTCGAAGTAGCAGAGAACGCATAGTCTTGTTCCTTCAGATTCATCAAGCCCCACAAGACGACAAAAAAGGAATTATATGGGGAAAGATATGAAAATATAACAAGTTATACTAGAGGTGGGGACAATCTCTGACAGAAGACAAAACACTGGCGCGGAAAAACACATAAATAGGCAATGGAGCATGATCGGATAGCCAATGTCATAGCTTACCGTAGGTGAGAAAGCCGAAACCCAACCCTAGGTGGATCATGTCTCGGTCGGAGTCAAATGTTGTTGCCAAAATATTTTCATTATCTTAGAGCATCCACAGCGCGATGCTTGTGCGTCGATGCTAGGATGAAAATCCTGGTTGAATCACCAGTTACGCTCGTAATAGGCATCGGTCGCTTAACTAGTCGTCGGACGCTATCCTTTTTTCCTCTCACCGCATGGAAAACAAAAGCGATCGGGGATCTCGGACTGGATTAGTTAAGAGCCCAACATTGCAAACAATGGAGCTAAGTTTGCAATCATATTTTCTAGTATTTTTTTACATAAGCGTCCATCTAGGCGTTCCATTGTGGATGCTCTTAGAGCAAGTTCAATAGTATAGCCAACAGCCGGCTATAAGAATTTGCCATGTCATCTATAATCAACTATATAGCCAACATGTACAATAGTATGTTAGATAAATGTGTTACTTTATTATGACATGGTCCACTTTCCACTCTCATAAGGTGCCTAGGATCACGTGCTATAGCTGACTCTTGCATGAGAGCTCACTTTCTTTCTCCGTTCGCTTCTCTCTCCTCCATGTCATAAAAAAAATAGTATTTTAATCCTTATAACCTGCTTACATAAGCTTATTGTACCCGCTCTTATGTCCCTTCTCCTCGAGACTCACACAAAGTACATGTGTGTAATTGGCGACATTTGCTCCTGAAGCAATGCAAATGATGATGGTGGTTTGTCCAAGTTGAAGCATTGTTGGGCACAATGATCGAAGGAGTTGTAGGTTGCTACAAACTGGATTGGCAATTTTGAAGTAAATACCATTGATCAAAGGTTATCATTTTAGCTTATAAACAGAAGGTTTTAATTTGTTTCAGAATATTTAACAAGCATGAATATTTTTCTCTCCCTTTCTCTTTTTAGAGAAAGAGGGCCACGCCTCGGCTCCGTTAACCATGAAAACTCTTCTTGTTTTTTTAAGACTAAAGGAGTGCCCCCTCCCCCGATTTCATTGAAATCAAAAGATCTAGTTATACATCGGTTTAACAGCACGTGAGCTCAACCGCACGTGAGATCTGGACAAATCAAAACAAGTTTTCTACCACGTGGTAGACAACATAACCTAACAACTAAAACGAAGGAAGGGCGCGAAAGCTAAAACACAGAAACTGGAGACACGTGCCCAAAGGTACTGATCGCTTTGACATGAACTTGGCGAGGAGCTTCTGACAAGTTTCTTCGTGGGCATTCTCGGTGCTAGGAATGACTTCAGAACTCCTCCAGGAACAGGGTATCAATTCCAGGTGATCTGCCAAAGCTCGCCTCGCAACCTTTTCAGCTCGAGGATGTTCTGATCCAGCAAGGACGATACGTTGTCGTTTGCCAGTACCTTCCATTGGTTCATCTCTTACACGATCCTTCGCCAAACGTCCAGAACACCTGGCCAACATTTTCCCTGAAAATAAATCTCGTTACGAAGTTTTCATATGGACCACAATGTAGAAGTGCAAGTAACATTGACATGTGAGTTCCTTTTTTCACTAACCCACCATCTAGCAATAGATTCGAAATCATGACCCACATTCAGATTCAGCAAACTAGAGATAGTGGTCCACACAAGCTTAGCCACAAAGCAGTCAAAGAACAAATGATGATTAGACTCTAGTTGAGAACATAACACACAATTTTTGTCAGGTACAAACCTGCGCTTGGCCAAGTTATCTCCAGTGAGCAAACGATTATTGGCAAGCAACCAAAGGAAGATATGCAGCCTAGGGGGGACTTTCACACTCCACACAGCAGGAGTATGAACTGGGACAACCCCATGATTGTTGACTAAAGCATAAAAGGATCTGACAATATAAACCCTATATGATTCAAATAACCAAATGGGGGTATCAATCTCCTCGAAGAGTCTAACAGAGCTCACAAGCTGACAAAGCTCCTCCCATTGCTGCCACACTTCAGGGGAAGCATTTCTCCTAAAGGTAAGCCTAAGTTCACCCTGTTGATAGGCTTGTGCAACAGTAATATCTTGTTTGTTGGAAATCTCAAAGAGGTTCCAAAAACAAACTGCCAAGAAGTAGTGACCTTTCTACAAATCACTCCATAATTTAACTTTGTGCCCATTTCCAATTTTCCATTTAAAACCACACTTAGCAGCTCTAGCAGCCCACATTACTCCTTTCCAAAATGGAGAGCTTACAGTGGGAACAGAAGAGAAGATGTTGGGATCAGAGTTGTATTTGAAATCAACAATTTATCTCCAAATTTTACTCTCATCTTTGTGGTATCTCTTCACCCAAGAAGCTAGTAAAAAGAGATTAAACTCTCCTAGATTCTAGACCCCTAACCCCCCAAAATCCTTCTTCAAAGTCACCAAATCCCATTTAGCTAGGTGGTATTTCTTATTCTCATCTGAATCACTCCAACGAAAATGAGCCATTTGATAATTGATTGTAGCAATAGCCCATTTTGGGAATTTGATAACACACAAAAGGTAAATGGGAATGCTAGAAATCCAAGCTTTTAACAGGAAAATTCTACTCTAATAATTTAGAAGCTTCCCCCCAACCAACAAATATTTTAAAAGTTTTGTCAATGACAGGTTGGAGGTCTTCCTTTCTCGGCTTATTGAAGTGGAGAGGGACCCCTAAATATTTACAAGGGAAGTCAGAGATTTTGCAACAGAAAACCTGAGCAAAAACATTCATGTCCTCCCCATCCACATGGATCCCCATAAGGTTAGTTTTGTGGCAACTGATTCTCATTCCTGACTTGTTCTCAAAACAGGACAAGAAGCCATTTTAAATTCCTAGCATAGTCAATATTGACATCTAGGAATAAGATGGTATCATCAGCATATTGAAGGCTAATAACACCACTAGGAACTACCTGAGGAAGCAGACCCTGAATCAATCAAGAGTTAGCTGCTTTAAAAAGGATTTTTGAGAACACATCAGCAACCAGGTTGAAAAGAATGGGAGAGCTAGGATCACCCTGTTTAAGGCCCTTGCCTACTTTAAAGTAGGGGTTGTTTTCATCATTAACCCCTACACACAAGGACCCATCAACTAGGAGACTTTTGATCTAAGACCTAACAATGGGTCCAAACCCTCTAGATCTGAGCATATCTTCTAGGAAACCCAGTCAACTCTGTCATAGGCTTTTTCATAATCTAGTTTAAGGACCAAAGCACTAATTCCTCTAGTGTGTGCAACATGAATTAATTTCTGAAAAACACCATACTCTTAAGGATAAACCTTCCTTTAATAAAGGCATGTTGATTATTAGAGATCAATCTAGTAGCCACCTTAGAGAGCCTATTATTGAGAGCTTCAGAGAGCATTTTAAGGCTATAGTTTCGTAGGCTAATTGGTCTTCACTTCTTTAAGTCTTTGGCATCAGGTTCTTTGGGGATAAGAGTAACAATAGCATAGTTAAGCCTGGCAACAGGAAAATCCCCCAATTCAAATTCATTTACCAGGGCCATAAAGTCAAATTTAACCAAGTCCCATAACTTCTGATAAAATAAAATGAAAATCCATCTGGACCAGGGGCACCACTAGCATAAGAGCTAAACACTTCCTTCTTAATCTCTACAACAAAAAAAAGGTTTTTGAAGGAGATCATTCTCCTCATCCGAAACTAGCTCATATGGACCCCAAAAATTAGGGCAAAGCGAGGTATTAACTCTAGGCTCAGCAGAGAACAACTCTTTATAAAAAGACATGGCAACTTTAAGCATATCAAGAGTACTTTCCACATAACCTAAAGGTCCATCTAGGACAATAATTTGCCTTTTCCTCCTGCTCTGGTTAGCTATTGCATGGAGGTATTCCTATCTCCTTCTTTGATATATATGTCTCTAGACCTCTGCCAGGCTTTAGTCTCTTCAGTTTTTAAAATTTTATCAAGGTCTAGCATGATATGTTTCAGTCTATTATTCTCATATGTAGAGAGGAGACATGATTCAGAGAAGGTATCCAAGATATCAAACTCTTCGACAAGATCAGCTTTAACTTTCTTGTTGGCAGCATCAACATTGATGCTCCAACCTTTACAATGTCTCGTTAACAATCTCAACTTTAACTGCCACCTGTGAACAAGGGAGGAGAAATTGCAAGGAGACAACCAAACCCTATGCACCATATCTGAAAAATCTGGGTAATCTAGCCACCATTTTTCAAATCTAAAAGGCCTAGGGGGCATATAATTACCAGAACCAGAATCTAACAAAAGGGGGTATGGTCACTAATTGGCTTAGGCAAGGCCTTCGCAGAGCTGAGAGAGAATTTAGCTTCCCAGTCAGTGCTAACAAGAATTCTATCCAATTTAGCCATAATGGGAGTATCATGATTGTTACACCAGGTATAGCTCCTGTTAGCAGGTTTCGGCTCCATAAGGGCCCACCTATTAATCCAGTCATTAAACAACATGGTGAGATTCAAATCAACCACACCATTACTTTTCTCATGGGCACCTCTTACCAGATTAAAATCACCCCCCCCCAACAAAGTGGGTAGTGAGCTTTGTTCCATAATATCATGTAGCTTAGCAATGCACTCCATTTTCTTTTCTTGGTAAGGGGTGCCATACACCACCACCAATTTCCAGGTAAAGCTCTCAATAACATCCTTGACTATGAAAGAAATGGAAAAATCTAAATATGAGTGACTAATCACCTCAAACCTATCCTTTTTAAATCCTACAGGAATACCACCAGCAGTATTTTTTGCAGGAAGAGAGAGCCAAGAAAACTCATAAGGGCCAGAAATATATTTCAAGAAATGATCAAGAAAGTCCATTCTCTTAGTTTCTTGAATAACTACAAAATCTAGTTTGTGCTTAATAACAAAGTCAACTAAAGCTTGCTTTCGGCCAATTCGCCCTGTACCTCTACTATTCCGTAGTCCTCCTATCATTATGAGTAGTATATTTATTTTTTCTCTTAGTTACTAGGGTCCATGGGATGTTAGTATCATCAGATCTCACATCAGGTAGCTTATTAAGATCAGAATTAACTACACCATCGACAGAGATATGAGCTTGACCAGGCATCTGATCAGAGGCTACTACATCTAGAGAATCCAGAAGAACAATAACAGAATTATCCAGAGCATAGGCATGATTGAGAGTAATCTCTTTATCAACTAGTTGACGAATAATAACACTTTTTCACTAGGAGAAGATCCACAAACAAGGTTCACTGATTCAAGAGCATCACTAAGAACAGTTGGGTCTAGAATGGAAAATGAGTTACCTTTGAAGCTCGTGGGAATTTCCAGGTTTCTCTTCACTTGGTATTTTCCAGCCTTCTCAAAAATGTTCTGAGCACCATGATTTCTGGCACTCCTCCTAGTAGCAACAGTAGAACCCCACTTGGAGGTATTGACTGCCTTCCCCTTCTGATCAGCAGCTGTAGAGGCATCAACCAAGAAAGGAAGGAGAGCCCTTTTAACTTCACTAATTTTGTCAACAACATCATCATCAAAGCAGTCAATACTGTCATCTTGATGAGAGTCACCATCTAGGTCATCCACATCAGAGTCCATCCCAGCCTCGAAGAGGTGCTTGTAGTATTGTAACACCCGGGGTTTTCCCTAAAATAAAACTGCTTGTTTTTTTTCTTTTGCATCGCATGACATATTTTGCATCATATCAACATGGCACAAATAGAATTATTTTCCAAATTATTTTAAATGGTCAACATCTTTTCTTTTCCTAATTCTCTAAATCACTTGTCTATTTTTTTTTCTTTCTTTCTGAAGTAATTAATAGAACAAAAGAAAAAAAAAGAATTTGGAAGAGGGCAGGCCAGCCCACCACGGCCAGCCTGGCCCATCTCCCAAACCTAACCCTAAGCCCACCCGCACCCAGGCAACTCACGCACGCACACAACACCTAACACAACTCACGCACACACAGAAACGCAACACACTCAACGCACGCACACGACCCAGACGCACACCGCACGCAACGCACACACACGCACGGAAAACACACGCACACAACTCATGGGAGGGGATTGATCGATCCCCTCCATCGTCTCCTACCCCTCCCGAGCGCTGCCCTCCTCTGCTCCCTCGGCCGCCATCCCATCGCCCCTCTCCTCCCGCTCGATCCTCCGCCCCCCTTCTGGCCTCCCTCCAGTCCATGCTCCGCCGCCATCTCCTCCGTTCCGGCCGGCCGCCTCCCTCCCTCACCTCCTCCACCTCGCGCCCGAGCTCCCTTCTTCCCCGACCTTGGCGCCCTCCTCCGGTTCTACCGTCCGCTGTCGCCTCCATGGACGCCGCGCCCGAGCTCCCCCGTGCCGACCACCTGCTCCGGCCGGCGCCCCGCCGGGGCTCCTCATCCACCCCGTCCCTGCAGCGCCGCCCGCATCCTCGTGTCGGACGCCGGCATGAGGAGGTTCTACGATGCTGCCCCGCAGCGGCTCCTCCGGCCGCCGTTCCTCCCTGGCCGTCGTCCGCCGTCTCCGGCTCCTGCCGTGCCGACGCCCGGAGTACATGTGCTCCTTTCCCGGGTGGCCTAGCTTCGCGCCCGCCGGGTGTTCGATGCAATGCCCGCACGAGACTCGTTCTCCGTTGACGCCGTGTGTATGTGTTTTGCCTCCGGTGACCGTTTGTGTTGTCGTGCTCTGTTGATTCGGCACCCCGTATTTCCCGTCGGCAAGATCTCCATCGACCCAGAAGAATAGACCGCCAAGCTCGAACGTGCCCAAGATCAACTCCGACCCGTGCCTCGTCGACGAGTTCTTCGCCGACACGTACCGCTACCCCGAGCCGTGAACGTCCACCTCGCCGAACCCTCGACCGTGTCCGCTTTGCATTGGCCGCCTTCGTGCGCGCCCGAAGACCGGGACCGTCAGGTTCGCCTCCGACCCCGAAGACGATGTTGTTACGGTTCGGCCACGACTACGACGACCACGTCGACTCCAGACGTGAATGACTACTTCGACGACGACACGAGAACAATTATCTCCTCGACGCCCCAAAGACGATGATGCGGTGGTGCAGTTACGACTACTTCCTCGACTTCGACTACTTCCACTACCACGCCTACGTCGACTACTTCCTCTATGACCCGAAGACCTCGACTTCAACTACATCGACAATGGAATGTCTACTTCCCCTGCTACGACGACTTCGTCTACTTCCTCTTCTTCGTCTACTTCCTCCTCTTCCCCTACTTCCTCCACGTCCCGAAGTTTCCGGCGCCGAACCCGAAGATCCTCTCCACACGTGCGAACCCAAACCCTTATATATTTATGCCCTATTTTCTATAACATATCAACTATATTTAAAATGTCATCGCATCATGTTTGCATTGCATCTTGTGGGTTTCGGGGTAATAATAATATCACCTACACAATTAATTATGGAATGAGTTGGGATAATTAAATATTGTCCCGGTTCCATTTAAATTGCATAGCTCATCTTTATATTATCTCACCATGTTAAACCACATTTAATATTGATGGGTAAATAAATAACGTGAACCTCCTAAATTAAATGTTGGGCTTCCGGCTCAATTTAAATTGATTTAATTGCATAAATCATAACTAATTCATTTTAACTCCAAATTTGAAAAGTAAAATATGTTTTCCAATCAAAATTCTCTAAACTTTGCAAATATCAATTTTGTTTTCTGTTTCAAATAAATTAAATTGCTGAAAACAACTATTTCTTAATTAATGCATTTAAAATTGCTAAATTAATAACTTGCTCCAATTAAATTATTTTTGAACTAATAAAATATGTTTTCAAACCAGAAAAACATAAGCTTTTCAAATATGAATTTGAATTTATGTTTTGAACAAATAAAATTCAAATAATCTTCAAACTTGAATTAAATTCAATTAAAACTTGTTTAATCTTGTTTACTTCATAATTAAATCATTGTAATTCCTTTTTCAATAATTGAGCCATGTAATCCACCTAAAATTTTGTGTTCTAATCAAATATGAACTTTGTTATCTGTTTTGAACAATTAAAATTGATGAAAATAACAAATGCTTGTGTGACACCTTTAAGTAACCAAAATTCCAAAACTTAATAAGTGAAATTCTAAATGGGTAAACCTTATTCCCAATTGGTTCTATTGTTGTTATTTTGTTGTTTTCCTCATCCATGCATCATGCTAATCCACTTTCACCAATTGGTTAGTTGTAAAACAATTGTTTCAACCTTAATTCATGGGCTTTTCATATGCAACTCAAATTGCATATGGGTCCATTTAATTATGTTATGTTATCTTGTCAACTAGTTTACCTTGATGCATCTTTAAACTTGTCATGCATCCATATCTTGATCATGCTGGATCTTTTGCCGTAGTAGTAATTGTTGCATCCGGTGTTTGTTCGAGGTTCCTTGCTTCTTCCCGGATAGGACGTTGAGATGATGTGAGCAACGACAAGTTCTGTGGATGTACCTCTACTTGCTGGATCCCAGGCAAGTATACTCACTTGCTGCCAAATGACTGCCTTTCATCACTTGTTACCGATTCTTTCCGTTGTTCTTATTCTAGCCTTTTGATACGATGCTTGTGTCTCGATCCTATCATATTGTTTACCTTGCAGCCATGATATAGCCTTTTCCTTCCACTTCCTATTAACTATTGTTTGTTTACCTTGTTGGCCCTCGTGTCGTAGTTGCATGCTTAGTGTTGTTTGCGCTCAAGTCTTGTTGTTCCTTTCGTATCACATGTTTAGTTGATAGCTGGGTTTCAATTCAATCAACAATATGTTAATGTTTTGGGTAATAATAATTTGATGATAAGGCACCGGAAGGAGGCCCGGCGTGGTTTTGAAGCCTGCTAGTGTCGACCCTAATTAGGAAAAGGGTCTTGTCTACTGATCCATGATGAGCGCACTAACCGCATGTGGGAAGCGAGTATGGGCGCCCCCCTCAATTTGACTCGATTCGCATCTCGTCCAAATCGCCACACTTAGTTCGGGCTTTCCATTTGATGCATGCATATGCAGGTGCGAACCCGAGGCCAGGGTGGAACTTTTGTAGTCGGCATTTAGGGCGGCGTGGTCTTCCAGTGCTATGAGGGTCCCCCTTTTCTTCGTGGGGGCTCGATTAGCCGCGCACGCACAGCACGTGGTGCTTTGGGCTTGATGCAAAGAAGAGTTGGGTCGTGTTGAGTACCTCGCTTGGTGGGTTGATCCCCCGTCTGGCGGGTTATTCTTACGTGTACGGCCAAATTGGTGCACCCCTGCAGGGTTAAATCTTCTCGAGAAGCCGTGTTTTCCGCGGTTATGGTTAACTTGGTGAAAGTACTGGCTAACAAGTACTCAGAACAACTTACACCTAACTAATGATACTTGACTAGTAATAGTCTTATTGACACAATAACTTGATCCATCCTTAATCCAACAGTGTGAGTTATCCTTGGGTTGCTTCCTTAGTAGGGGGTAACATTGGATGGGTTTGTTTGGTGAGTAGTTGTAGTTGGTTTCGATACGCTATCTTATCCCCCTCTTTTAGCCGGAAGTTGTTTCGAGTCTCTGTAGTTAGTTAGTTTAGCCCGCTGCCGCTTATTTGCAATAATCCCTCCCTTTCCGTTGATCCCAAGTATTTGTATCTTGTGATGACTGGCTACGCCGGTATCTTGTGAGTATGGTTTATCCACTTGTCAGTACTTAACCGTACTGACCCACGAATTCTTTTTCGTGGCTGCATATTGAACATTGCAGTCAACAGGTTTGAATTCTGACGACGTTAGCTTGGGAATCCCTCCGGCTTGGTCTGGGCAGGGATTGGACGCTCTCGGTTATCTTCAGGACTCTTAGTCCAATTTGTATCTTGTCCGTAGCCGGACGCTATGTTGTTTCTTCCGCTGTTATTTGGATCTTTGTATTGTATCAGTTGTATCCCTGGCTCGTTTGAGTCATCTTGTATATATCTTTTCTGTTGTTGTTGTGGATTATTCCTGAACTGTTGTAATGTTATCACAAGTGGCAACCTGGAATCGGTTATTATGTGGATTTTGGCGGGAATGCTGAAATCTGCATAGTGCCCGATCTCGGGGCGTCACAAATGGTATCAGAGCCTTGGTTCCGATTCCCGAGATTGTTTCGATACGAATGGTTATCGAAGCAACAGGTCCGCAAAGCCTGTAGGATAACCTCGCTAACGGTCGTTGTTTCTAGAGTGTCAAAAACTATTTCTGCTAAACTATTTTGGAAAACATCTCAATAGGATTCTTGTTTTCTCCTTATCTCTATTCTATTTTCCCCTCCCATCTTATTTGTTTTGGAGTCTCCCCCCTTATCTATCTTTCAAAGTGTTAGGACCCTACGTGGGTGGACGTTTTCTGAGCCTTTAACCTAATAGGTTCGATCATCGGAAGATTCCTGGTGGAAGAACATCGTCATCAGCCCGAGCAAGAATCTCTTGTTAGTGGTGTCGAGAATCCCTTGTTGGTGGTGTCGAGGAGATCAACATGAAGCACGAAGGATCGATAGTCGAACTTCCCCCTCCCTCGTGTTCGTGTGCGGATTGCGAGGGCGCAATCCCTTGTTAGTGGTGTCGTCTGTAACACCCGGGGTTTTCCCTAAAATAAAACTGCTTGTTTTTTTTCTTTTGCATCGCATGACATATTTTGCATCATATCAACATGGCACAAATAGAATTATTTTCCAAAATATTTTAAATGGTCAACATCTTTTCTTTTCCTAATTCTCTAAATCACTTGTCTATTTTTTTTTTTCTTTCTTTCTGAAGTAATTAATAGAACAAAAGAAAAAAAAAGAATTTGGAAGAGGGCAGGCCAGCCCACCACGGCCAGCCTGGCCCATCTCCCAAACCTAACCCTAAGCCCACCCGCACCCAGGCAACTCACGCACGCACACAACACCTAACACAACTCACGCACACACAGAAACGCAACACACTCAACGCACACACACGACCCAGACGCACACCGCATGCAACGCACACACACGCACGGAAAACGCACGCACACAACTCACGGGAGGGGATCGATCGATCCCCTCCATCGTCTCCTACCCCTCCCGAGCGCTGCCCTCCTCTACTCCCTCGGCCGCCATCCCGTCGCCCCTCTCCTCCCGCTCGATCCGCCGCCCCCCCTTCTGGCCTCCCTCCAGTCCATGCTCCGCCGCCATCTCCTCCGTTCCGGCCGGCCGCCGCCCTCCCTCACCTCCTCCACCTCGCGCCCGAGCTCCCTCCTTCCCCGACCTTGGCGCCCTCCTCCGGCTCTGCCGTCCGCCGTCGCCTCCATGGACGCCGCGCCCGAGCTCCCCCGTGCCGACCACCTGCTCCGGCCGGCGCCCCGCCGGGGCTCCTCATCCACCCCGTCCCTGCAGCGCCGCCCGCATCCTCGTGTCGGACGCCGGCATGAGGAGGTTCTACGACGCTGCCCCGCGCCTTTTGCCCCGCAGCGGCTCCTCCTGCCGCCGTTCCTCCCTGGCCGTCGTCCGCCGTCTCCGGCTCCTGCCGTGCCGACGCCCGGAGTACATGTGCTCCTCTCCCGGGTGGCCTAGCTTCGCACCCGCCGGGTGTTCGATGCAATGCCCGCACGAGACTCATTCTCCGCTGACGCCGTGTGTCTGTGTTTTGCCTCCGGTGACCGTTTGTGTTGTCGTGCTCTGTTGATTCGGCACCCCGTATTTCCCGTCGGCAAGATCTCCATCGACCCAGAAGAATGGACCGCCAAGCTCGACCGTGCCCAAGATCAACTCCGACCCGTGCCTCATCGATGAGTTCTTCGCCGACACGTACCGCTACCCCGAGCCGTGAACGTCCACCTCGCCGAACCATCGACCGTGTCCGCTTTGCATTGGCCGCCTTCGTGCGCGCCCGAAGACCGGGACCGTCAGGTTCGCCTCCGACCCCGAAGACGATGTTGTTACGGTTTGGCCACGACTACGACGACCACGTCGACTCCAGACGTGAATGACTACTTCGACGACGACACGAGAACAATTATCTCCTCGACGCCCCAAAGACGATGATGCGGTGGTGCAATTACGACTACTTCCTCGACTTCGACTACTTCCACTACCACGCCTACGTCGACTACTTCCTCTATGACCCGAAGACCTCGACTTCGACTACATCGACAACAGAATGTCTATTTCCCCTGCTACGACGACTTCGTCTACTTCCTCTTCTTCGTCTACTTCCTCCTCTTCCCCTACTTCCTCCATGCCCCGAAGTTTCCGGCGCCGAACCCGAAGATCCTCTCCACACGTGCGAACCCAAACCCTTATATATTTATGCCCTATTTTCTATAACATATCAACTATATTTAAAATGTCATCGCATCATGTTTGCATTGCATCTTGTGGGTTTCGGGGTAATAATAATATCACCTACACAATTAATTATGGAATGAGTTGGGATAATTAAATATTGTCCCGGTTCCATTTAAATTGCATAGCTCATCTTTATATTATCTCACCATGTTAAACCACATTTAATATTGATGGGTAAATAAATAACGTGAACCTCCTAAATTAAATGTTGGGCTTCCGGCTCAATTTAAATTGATTTAATTGCATAAATCATAACTAATTCATTTTAACTCCAAATTTGAAAAGTAAAATATGTTTTCCAATCAAAATTCTCTAAACTTTGCAAATATCAATTTTGTTTTCTGTTTCAAATAAATTAAATTGCTGAAAACAACTATTTCTTAATTAATGCATTTAAAATTGCTAAATTAATAACTTGCTCCAATTAAATTATTTTTGAACTAATAAAATATGTTTTCAAACCAGAAAAACATAAGCTTTTCAAATATGAATTTGAATTTATGTTTTGAACAAATAAAATTCAAATAATCTTCAAACTTGAATTAAATTCAATTAAAACTTGTTTAATCTTGTTTACTTCATAATTAAATCATTGTAATTCCTTTTTCAATAATTGAGCCATGTAATCCACCTAAAATTTTGTGTTCTAATCAAATATGAACTTTGTTATCTGTTTTGAACAATTAAAATTGATGAAAATAACAAATGCTTGTGTGACACCTTTAAGTAACCAAAATTCCAAAACTTAATAAGTGAAATTCTAAATGGGTAAACCTTATTCCCAATTGGTTCTATTGTTGTTATTTTGTTGTTTTCCTCATCCATGCATCATGCTAATCCACTTTCACCTATTGGTTAGTTGTAAAACAATTGTTTCAACCTTAATTCATGGGCTTTTCATATGCAACTCAAATTGCATATGGGTCCATTTAATTATGTTATGTTATCTTGTCAACTAGTTTACCTTGATGCATCTTTAAACTTGTCATGCATCCATATCTTGATCATGCTGGATCTTTTGCCGTAGTAGTAATTGTTGCATCCGGTGTTTGTTCGAGGTTCCTTGCTTCTTCCTGGATAGGACGTTGAGATGATGTGAGCAACGACAAGTTCTGTGGATGTACCTCTACTTGCTGGATCCCAGGCAAGTATACTCACTTGCTGCCAAATGACTGCCTTTCATCACTTGTTACCGATTCTTTCCGTTGTTCTTATTCTAGCCTTTTGATACGATGCTTGTGTCTCGATCCTATCATATTGTTTACCTTGCAGCCATGATATAGCCTTTTCCTTCCACTTCCTATTAACTATTGTTTGTTTACCTTGTTGGCCCTCGTGTCGTAGTTGCATGCTTAGTGTTGTTTGCGCTCAAGTCTTGTTGTTCCTTTCGTATCACCTGTTTAGTTTATAGCTGGGTTTCAATTCAATCAACAATATGTTAATGTTTTGGGTAATAATAATTTGATGATAAGGCACCGGCAGGAGGCCCGGCGTGGTTTTGAAGCCTGCTAGTGTCGACCCTAATTAGGAAAAGGGTCTTGTCTACTGATCCATGATGAGCGCACTAACCGCATGTGGGAAGCGAGTATGGGCGCCCCCCTCAATTTGACTCGATTCGCATCTCGTCCAAATCGCCACACTTAGTTCGGGCTTTCCATTTGATGCATGCATATGCAGGTGCGAACCCGAGGCCAGGGTGGAACTTTTGTAGTCGGCATTTAGGGCGGCGTGGTCTTCCAGTGCTATGAGGGTCCCCCTTTTCTTCGTGGGGGCTCGATTAGCCGCGCACGCACAGCACGTGGTGCTTTGGGCTTGATGCAAAGAAGAGTTGGGTTGTGTTGAGTACCTCGCTTGGTGGGTTGATCCCCCGTCTGGCGGGTTATTCTTACGTGTACGGCCAAATTGGTGCACCCCTGCAGGGTTAAATCTCCTCGAGAAGCCGTGTTTTCCGCGGTTATGGTTAACTTGGTGAAAGTACTGGCTAACAAGTACTCAGAACAACTTACACCTAACTAATGATACTTGACTAGTAATAGTCTTATTGACACAATAACTTGATCCATCCTTAATCCAACAGTGTGAGTTATCCTTGGGTTGCTTCCTTAGTAGGGGGTAACATTGGATGGGTTTGTTTGGTGAGTAGTTGTAGTTGGTTTCGATACGCTATCTTATCCCCCTCTTTTAGCCGGAAGTTGTTTCGAGTCTCTGTAGTTAGTTAGTGCAGCCCGCTGCCGCTTATTTGCAATAATCCCTCCCTTTCCGTTGATCCCAAGTATTTGTATCTTGTGATGACTGGCTACGCCGGTATCTTGTGAGTATGGTTTATCCACTTGCCAGTACTTAACCGTACTGACCCACGAATTCTTTTTCATGGCTGCATATTGAACATTGCAGTCAACAGGTTTGAAGTCTGACGACGTTAGCTTGGGAATCCCTCTGGCTTGGCCTGGGCAGGGATTGGACGCTCTCGGTTATCTTCAGGACTCTTAGTCCAATTTGTATCTTGTCCGTAGCCGGGCGCTATGTTGTTTCTTCCGCTGTTATTTGGATCTTTGTATTGTATCAGTTGTATCCCAGGCTCGTTTGAGTCATCTTGTATATATCTTTTCTGTTGTTGTTGTGGAGTATTCGTGAACTGTTGTAATGTTATCACAAGTGGCAACCTGGAATCGGTTATTATGTGGATTTTGGCGGGAATGCTGAAATCTGCATAGTGCCCGATCTCGGGGCGTCACAAGTATGCTAGATTATTGGATGTAGAGCCCACCTTGAGAATGAATTCCTTTTCAACTTCTTCAGGATCAATGAGGAAAGGCTTAACTGAAGTGCAGGGAGGAGATTCCCAATGCCACACTCCATCCAAAGAAGCATGATTCACCCTATTAGGGAGGGTTTTAGTAGCACTTTTGCTCCACTCCAAAGCAGTCGATTCTGGACAGATTACACATTCATCATCCAAATCCTGTTTGCCTTTATCTACTTTAACATTGGAAGAAGAAGAAATGACCAGAGGAGCAGCAGGAGGGGGGTTATCATTAGCAGTAGTATCAGTTTCCATATCCCTAACAAATGAATTCTTCAGAGCATCTCTTCCATCAGGATCATCCCTTGGACCAAGAGTAGTCACAGAACCAGGATCATCAATGTAAATGGTGAGGAGATATAGGGTCTGGTTCATTTCCACCACCCTTTGAGAAGGGATTTTGGACCTGTCCTTAAGAACAACCCTCATCCTAACTACAAAGTAGCCAAGTCAAGGTCCATCAGAACACCCATAATGGAGGGCACATGTCCAAAGGTTTTCCATGCACACCATTTTGGGGGAATGCCTCTGACTAACACCTAGAGCTCATCTAGATATCTATAAGGTTTCACATCTCGAGCACAATTGGTGATCTTGATGGTTACCCCTTTCTTTTCCTAGTCAAAATCTAGGAATTCACTAAGGCCATCACTTTCTTCCAAGGAGGGAACCTAACCAAGAAAGAGTTAAGCTCCAATTATCTCTTTTGCTAGGGCCACTTTCTATCCTTGCAGAATATAGTGCTAAAGTTTGCTTCTAGCTCAGAGAGAGAGAGAGAGAGATCACACCCTTCTTAATAGACACAATACCACAGTTAGCAAATTTAGCCACTTAGTTTCACTAGGGACATCAATGTGATAGAACCCAACCCAGAATTCCCACTGCCAAAGTATTGCGCCGATGGATGTTCACTACCCACTCTGGACAAGATTGCAGAGGATGCCTCGACTAGTTGCAGATGAAGCAAATTTTTGGTTTGATGCAGTTACCTAAAAAGTGTCCTGGGTATCCATAGTTGAAGCAGATCAATTTGTTGTATCTGGGATCTAGAACTTGCTCACGGCTAGGACTCGGAGGAACCTCGGAGCTAGCAGATTGGGACGATCCAGAATGATCAGAAGAAACAGAGACCGACTGATGCTGAACACTTCCGCCACTCCCACTCCCCGGCATAGACTGTCGGATATATGCTGATTAGGGGTATGTCCGGCATTAGCCTAAAAGCCGGATTACAAGGGTGGCCCATAGGTAATGGATCATAGTCCATTGGGCAGCCTAGTAAGCTGATGCGCAGGAAGCCAGATTCTAGACGGACCCGGACCACGACCCAAAGTGGTGCGGCTTGGAAGAGAAGACGGATTCCTTACTTTCCAAGTTAGATACTTTCCGTAGTCTTCTAGGTTTCCTTTCTGTAAGCCCTAATCCGGCTATCTATATAAAGCCAGACGGGAGCAAGAATAGATAGACAATTAGCTAGAAGCCAACTCGCCGAGAAGTTGATCCCCGTCGAGTTAGCGAAACCATACTCACATTGTACTTTGTGTACTTCACGCTTCAGCCCTGATTTAGTGAGATTGCAGGAGTAGGAACACCGCCTGGTTGCGTCATACCGAATCTAGGTAAAACTCGGTGTTCTCGTTTGTCGTATTATCACGTCCCCCGCGGTTCTACCAGTAGGCTCATGGGACCCCCGTCTATGAACTCTACTACGATGTCTCGACAGTTGGCGCCCACCGTGGGTCAGCAACGTCACGAGTTACATTTCTATCGGGAATACTTGGCGGAATCGTCAGTACAATAACTTTCGGAAGCCTGAAATTCGACGGCGACGTTGGACGCTTCCTCAACAACAGATCGTACATGCCATCACGGAATCACTTGGTTAGTGCCTGCATTTTACCGATTGGATCTACAAATATTTTTATCAAATTAACAGCAGAAGCAATGGGATTCCGTGGTGGAAATAAATTTATCCCACCCGCCCTATACCCAATTGAGGAAAACTATGATACCGGATTCTGCTCGAATCGCCAAAACAAAGCCGAATTTGCCGCCTCTTCGAAGATGCCTGCAATCAGGTCTCACTTCATTGGCATGGTGCAGTCCGAGATCGCGGACAACACGGAAGTAAGTAATCCCGTGGAAGAAGCAGAAAAGCATCACCCCACAGAAAAAGTGGAAGATCCGACATCCGTTAACGAGGTGACAAACTCGGAAGCCGATTCTGTATTAGCTGCTATTGAAGAAAGGTTAGAGTCGGAACCTGGATCTGAAGACATAAACTTCATAAGAAGAAGATGGAAAAGTTAGCAGATATTGCCAACCAAAACTTGGAAGTAGGAGGAGGCAGCGGAGTCAAACCTACGGAGAAGAAAAAGAATGAAATCCCCGTTCCCCAAGTGTCGGAACATGATGAAACTAATTTGATTCAAACCCAAGTGGCACGAGACGAGCCCCGGGAAGTGCTGTAAGCCAGGAGACAAGCTCTACAGCGACAACAACAATATCTACTCCGAGCTCGGGAAAACATCATTAAAACCCAGGCTGACATTAAATTGCAGCAGGAAGAAATAGATGAATACGAGAGAAGGAATAGATATGGAATTAAACCTACGTAGTTATCCGGAATTTCAAAGCCGGAAGAACTGCCAGCAAGAAATAGGATTGAAAACCCTTCTTGGCAAAGGCAGGTTAACGACGTTAATGCTAAGGGCATATACAAAACCGCAGCTGAAAATGCGAGGCCGCGTTCGCCATCCTTAATGATGATCTGTACTCCAATGACGGAAAACTTCAGGGAGTGTATGCTTTACTAGGAAAAACATTACAGCAGCAACAGCGAGGACATGCACGATCAGGGAAGTTACACGATGACTCAGCCCTATGCAAAACTGCCACATGCGCTGCTGCAGCACCTGAACCTGGGGAACCTGGAGATTCAGGCGATTCTAAGGGAAAGAAAGGAGATCCTAGGAAGGACAAGAAAATCCTGGACAACAAGGATGCATCGTCCAGAACAGGATCCCATCTGCCAAAAGGCGGAAATAATCCCCGTGATTACAAGGAACGTGAGGAACAAAACTGGAAAGACGGAAAAGTAATGCCGCCTCTGAGACGCCCAGCCGATAAAACTGGAAGATATGACAATCCTCAGAGGTGTGAGAGATCCCGTACTCCTCTTAGGAACAAAGAAAGTCCAAGGAGTATAACTCCACCTTATTCCAAAGGACACGACAACGGAAGAAGTAGGGCTAATCCCGGAAGAGCGCATTCGTGCAACAATGGTCCAGAAAGGAGCAAATCCCCTTCTGACAATTCAGCCGGAAGGTATTCCGCTCACGTCGATAAGGCGGGAAGAGACGATCTATACTTTGGACCTAAGTGCTTCACTGACAGGATCCGAAGAATCAGTTTACATTCTGGCTTCGCCAAAGTTGGTCCAACTTATCAAAAGTATACCAGAAGCACTAACCCGGATACATGGCTTTCAGATTACTATACTGCCGTCCAAATCAACAAAGGGACGGACTTAGAGGCTATAAAGTTTCTTACCCTAATGTTATTGGATGGAGCCAGAGATTGGATCAATGGGCTACCGTCAAGGACAGTGGAAAGCTGGAAAGATATGGAGAGAGTATTCGCTCAACACTTTCGGGGCACGTACAAACGTCCTAAGAGTATAAACCAACTGAACTGTTGCGTGCAATATGAGGATGATTCGTATGTCGACTTTATCTCAAGATGGACAGCAATGAAGAATAGTTGCTCTGGAGTAAGTGATGTACAAGCAATGCATGCTTTCATCAACGGTCTGAAACCCGGCCTCCTAACGTTCATGGTTGGTGAAAGCGCATGGTTCCCCCATATGTGGTTTTGGTAATTAATGACAATCCTTATGGACTAATGTTTGCATTGAGTTATCCTTGTAGATCTTGTCCATAGGAAATAATGGAGTTCATGTGTTGAACTCTATTAGCTTCCTTGATGGCCATTTTTATATTCATGGATTTATATGAGGAATGGTTATGGTTTGTGACGAAGGCATGGATCCTGGGCCCTGCGAGTAAGGACACCCCCTCTCACACCTTCTGATCAAGGCCCGACAGGAAGCGCCCTTGGAGTACTCTAGAAGGCCCATGAAAAGCCCACCCGCATCAACTTGCGGGCTAAGTTAGGGATTGTAACCGACTCAAGCTAGGGTTTGTATCCTCTCCGGGTTGGACTCGAGACCTGGCTATCTATATAAAGCCAGGAGAGCCCCAAAGGAGAGGACGAAGTATTACCGCACGACCACAAAAGCCTTGAAACTCGAGATCTACTCTCGATTCGAGCACCTGTAATCGATCTAATCGTCTAATACAGATCAGCAGAAGGCAGGAGTAAGGGTTTTACCTCTTCGAGGGCCCCGAACCTGGGTAAATCTCGCCTCCCTGTCAAGCTGACGATTTCACCAGCGCCTATGACATCTCCTAGTCGAAACCCGATAGGGTCACCTGAGGGATTTGCGGAGCCAGAGCTTCGACAATTGGCGCCGACCGTGGGGACCGCGGGCGCTGGATCACCGGCATCTTCGGCTTCATCGACATCCAACTCCCGTTGGAAACCATCGACTACGGCTCCAAACAATCCTGTACGGATCGGATCCGTCATAGTCACGCCTCACTCGCCGGAATCACGCCCGGTATTCGAGGATCTGGAGAAGAGCGTCACCCTGACGTTCGGAAGCTTCAACTTCATGGCAAACAGAGACGGAATCCTCCACTTCTCGGATGAATCTGAACCCGAATCTGGAGCCGTCAACTCGCGCTTCCTTATGGAGAAAAGCGGCGAGTCCATCCGCTTCAACACGATCGACTACCACGCACTCTCGACAGAGGAACCCTCTCGGGTGCGAAGAGCCTCCCGATATGCGCCTAGGATGCACGGGCCACAACTAGCCCAAGTCTGCATGGCAGGATCGGAACAGCCCTCGGAAACTGAATATAGCGCAACCGAGCGCGATCTAATCGGCGTCTCGCGGGAAGCCTGGAAAAGAGCAAAGGAATCCATGCGAAAGAGTCAGCCACCCGCAGCAGGTGCCACGCAGGAAGACCTAACCGCCTACCACTATCACCTAGTGAGAGCGGCCTCAAACATCAAGGACGCCCGAGCAGATCTAGCCCGTCGCAGGAGAGCGGCGGATGAGTCAAGCCTACGCCGAGCCGAGCTGTCCCTTGCTCCTTCGGTCGGTACCCGACCCGTGGGAAAAGGACCCGCAGCATCGACAAGGGACCACGAATCCATGGCTGGGACCAACAGGTCTACCACATCTTCTTTCATGAGGGTTGACGACGACGGGAACGTCTACCCGCAAACTCCATCTGCCGCAATTCTAGCCGCGGCCACCTACATGCAGATGAACCAGCCAACGGACAGCGATCCTCGGGTGGAACAATACAAGCACATCCGCAAAGGTCTAGGGCTGGCTGCCGCGAAGCTCGCCTCCCACGATCGCAAGGAACAACTGGAGAAGGCGCGACAAGAGAAGGACAAAGACAAAGACGCGCCCCGCAGGCACAGGAGCTCTTCTCCGAGAAAGGATAAATCGCCACGTCGTGGCCGAGGAAAAGAAGCTCGGCGCCGCGGCGACAGCCGAAGCAGCAGCGACGACAGCCCGAGAGACAAAGATTCGCGGCACCACAGCAGCCGCTCGAGAAAACGAAGTAAAGAACCAAGAAAAGATAGCGACCGCGACCGGTCCGGGTACGACGCGCGATCTGATCTCGCCCAGAAAAAGGTGGATAAAGCGAGGGCTTCACGATATCGCGAACGCTCCTCATCCGGGTCTTCGGACGACGAAACCTGCGGAGCACTTTGCTTTGCTCGCAGTATTCGCGAAGCACCTCTACCCAAGAGATTCAAGCTCAGCTCGGAGGTGACAAAATACGATGGCTCACTCGAGCCCTCCCAGTGGTTAAGCGACTACCTCACGGCAGTAAAATGCCAACGTGGTAACAAGAACACGGCCATGCAATACCTCAATTTGCACCTGGCCGGAGCGGCCCGCAGTTGGCTGGAAAGAAGACCACGATCTTGCTATGCATCATGGGACGACCTGCATCGCGATTTCTGCAAAAACTTCCAGTCGACCTACAAAAGGCCAGCTACAATCGAAGAACTACGGGCTTGCAAACAGAAAAGTGGCGAATCCACGCGAGAATACATCCAGCGGTGGAACACACTCAGGAACACCGCAGGGACAATCTCTGAAGAAGTGGCGATTGAGGCCTTCGCCAAAGGAGCAAGAAGAACCGCATTTCGAGAAGAACTCGGCAGAGCTGCGCCCAAAACCATAGGGGAGCTCATGGTCATAGCCGAAAAATGGGCCAACGGAGAAGACGCGGTACGCAATGAAAGAACATCGTCGCCCACACATGACGAAGACCGTCATGGGCGAAGAAAAAGAAGAAAATACTACGACCACGACGATAGAGAAGAACTAGTGGCGGCAGAGTTCACGCGAAGTCGCGACTCCGGTCGTCGTGGAAGTCGTGAATGGAAGCCAAAGGTAGAAGAAAAATCACCCGAGGAAGACCTCGATGGATACTGCTCGCTACATCTGTTCACAGACAAGCGCACGGGCAAGACTAAGGCAACACACCTTCTCAAGGATTGCCGAAAGTTCATCGAAATCTCGGACGCGCTAGCCAAGAAAAGATTCGCTTCCACCCAAAACTATCCACCGTTACCAGGAGGCGGACAACAATTCCAGCTACCACCGCCACCACCTCCACCAGCCAACCCAAACATGGCACTCGCTGCATTGCCAGCACCACAACAGCAAAACACGGGAGCAAATACATACCCGACTCCGCACGGACAACTCCTTGGGATGATACAGAAGGTATGCCCCTCTCGCAGAGCTCAAAAAACTAACTCGAGACAAATATGCATGGCAGTGCAGACGCCACCAACGAAGCCCGAGTACCTGAAGATGGCCGAACAGCCAATCACGTTCTCGAAGGAAGACCACCCGCCACGAGTCTATCGACCAGGACACGCCGCCCTTGTCATTCAAGCTCAAATTGGCAATTATGACCTGGCCCGCGTATTCATGGACGGCGGCAGCGGCATCAACATCATCTACGCGGATACACTCCGTCGAATGAACAAAAACCTGGACGGCCTAACGGAATCGGAAACATCCTTCCACGGGATAGTTCCGGGCAAGGCAGTACGTCCACTCGGAACAATCAACCTCGAAGTTGTACTGGGCTCCCCACGCAACTACAGAAGGGAATTCCTGGACTTTGAAGTCGTCGACTGGCCCTCGCAGTACCACGCCATTCTTGGTCGAACAGCGTTCGCCAGATTCATGGCCGTACCACACTACGCATACTTGAAGCTCAAGTTACCCGGCGAATACGGTGTGATCACCATTGACGGGGACTTCCAGAAATCGGATAAGTGCGACATAGAATTTAATGAGATCGCGAAATCTTTCGGGATGCAAGAAGAACTACAAGAGCTGGCAAAAACCACGGATCACTCCGTCATGCCACTCACGAAGAAAAACGCGCCTGAACTGGAATTCAGCGCCAACAGCGACACTCGCAAGCATCAAGTGCACCCGACAGATTCCGCCAAAACCGCGATGGTTTCCACAACCCTCTCGCCAGCATAGGAAAGCGCGCTCGTCAAACTCCTCCGTGAGTACTGGGAAATTTTCGCCTGGCAACCCTCAGATATGCCAGGTATACCCAGGGAGTTTGCCGAGCACTCACTCGAAGTCTTTCCTAACGCGAAGCCCATCAAACAGACGACTCGACGATTTTCAGAACCCAAGCAAAAGGCGCTGGGAGAAGAAGTAAATAGGCTGCTAGCCGCAAATTTCATTAGGGAGATCAAGATATCCACCTGGTTAGCAAATCCGGTGCTGGTCCCCAAGAAGAACACGGATATCCTTCGGGTGTGCATCGACTACACGTCACTGAACAAGCACTGCCCAAAGGACAACTTTCCTCTACCACGAATCGACCAGATCGTGGACTCCACAGCAGGTTGCCAACGTCTCTCTTTCTTGGACGCCTACTCGGGATACAACCAGATCCGAATGAAAAAGGAAGACGAAGAGAAGACGGCATTCATCACACCACACGGTGTATACTGCTATACGACAATGCCCTTCGGGCTGAAGAACGCAGGCGCAACATATCAACGTTGCATGCAGAGATGCCTTGCCAATCTCATTGGCAAGAACGTACAAGTATATGTCGACGACATCGTCATCAAAACTCGAGTAGAGGACACACTCCTCGAAGATATTAAAGAAACATTCGACGCCCTTAATGCATATCGGATCAAGCTCAATCCAACAAAATGCGTTTTCGGCGTCCCTGCAGGAAAACTCCTAGGATACCTGGTATCCGCCAGAGGCATTGAGGCCAATCCGGAGAAAATACAAGCCATCCTCACCATGAAGGAGCCTACCAATCTACGCGGAGTCCAGCAGCTCGCAGGGCGATTGGCCGCCCTAAGTAGGTTCATCGCGCGATTGGGAGAGCAGGCGTTACCCTTCTACAAACTACTGAAGAAGACGGACAAATTCGAATGGACCCCCGAAGCCAAGCAAGCATTCGCAGACTTGAAACGGTCGTTGCAAAGCAGGCGCATCCTCGCAACACCACAAGAAAGGGAGCCGCTTTTTCTCTATTTAGCCGCCACAAACCAGGTCATCAGCACTGCAATCGTAGTCGAACGACCTGAAGATGGCAAGGCATACGGAGTCCAGCGCCCAATATATTACATCAGCGAAGTGCTCTCGCCGTGCAAGCAGCGATATCCTCATTACCAGAAGCTTGCGTATGGAGTTGTCCTCACAGCCCGAAAACTCAAACACTACTTCCAGAAACACGCCATTACAGTGATTAACGATGCGTCACTCGGGACAATCATGAACAACCCTATGGCATCCGGAAGAATAGCGAAGTGGAGCATCGAGTTGGGTGCCTGGGATATCACCTACGCAGGACGCAATGCAGTCAAATCTCAAGTTCTCGTGGAATTCATCAGCGAATGGACAGAGCTACAAACACCCGGGCCACCCGAGTACACAAGCAATTGGATCATGTACTTTGACGGGTCCAAAAGAAACGAAGGGGCAGGAGCTGGAATCGTTCTTATCTCGCCTCGTGGAGACAAACTGCAATATGTCCTGCGACTAGACTTTCCACCTGACGACCCAGCATCGAATAACGACGCAGAATATGAAGCACTGTTGCACGGAATGAAGATGGCGATTGCCTGTGGAGCTACCCGGTTGATGATTTATGGCGATTCCAACCTCATAGTGCAACAAACAATGAAAGAATGCGATGCCGTTGCTGAAAACATGATCGCGTACCGCGACATGTATAATATACTCGAAGGAAGCTTCAAAGGATGCGAGTTGAAACATATTGCAAGATCCAGCAACGAAGAGGCGGATAGACTGGCAAACATGGGTTCCACGAATATACCCATACCGCCAGGAATATACTTCGAACGGATGGTCAAGCGATCGGTCAAATTGAAGAAAGCTGCAGAAACACCGGCAGCGCCAGAAACAGAGGTCAGCCCGCAGGTCGCGCTTATCGAGCTTATTCATAATATATCACGACAGGTTTTTCTGGTCGAGCCAGTCTGGACGCAGAAATATCTCGACTACCTGCTCAATAAGCAGCTCCCAGCCGATCCACGCGAGGCTCGACAGCTAATCAGGCGTAGCAAATCCTTTCGGGTAATCAACGGAGAATTGTACAAGCAAAGCATCTCGGGAATCCTTCAGCGGTGCATCGCACCCGAGGACGGCAAAGAGTTACTCCGGGATATACACCAGGGTGATTGCGGACATCATGCTAGCTGGAGAGCAATACTGGGAAAAGCCTTTCGAGCAGGGTTCTACTGGCTAACAGCAGCCAACGATGCAAAAAACCTGGTCGACAGATGTGGCGCTTGCCAGCGATTCTCACCCAAGCCGCACGCGCCCGCCACAGAGTTGCACATGATACCTATCGCCTGGCCCTTTGCCCAATGGGGGCTTGACATGGTTGGCCCACTGCGCAAATCTACTCCAGGAGGGTACACACATTTGCTGGTCGCAGTCGACAAATTTACCAAATGGATCGAGGCTATGCCAGTGACCTCGGGTAGCGCCCAATGCGCAATCAAGTTCCTCGATTCCATAATATGCAGATTCGGGGTGCCACATGACATCATTACAGACAATGGTACGAACTTCACTGCAAAGGAGACTCAACAGTTCTGCGAAGAGAAAGGAATTAATCTGAAGTTTGCTTCGGTCGCCCATCCGCAAACAAACGGTCAAGTCGAAAGATCCAACGGCTTAGTTTCAGCTGGGATCAAAAAGAGATTGCTCGATCGGCTACATCCCGCTGCAGGTCATTGGGCAGAGGAGTTACCCTCCGTACTTTGGAGCCTCCGCACAACCCCCAATCGATCAACGCAATACACACCATTTTTCATGGTATATGGGGCAGAAGCCGTCCTCCCCGAAGAGGTTCGATTCAGCGCCCCACGAGTTGTAGCCTACAGTGAAGAAACCTCCAACAAAGCACTTGCAGAAGATATGGACGCACTCGACGAAATTCGGGACATTGCACTCGCAAGATCTGCAGTCTACCAACAATCACTGCGCAATTATCACAGTCGCCGCATACGCCACAGATCATTCGTGGTTGGCGATTTGGTGTTGCGGCTAAAACAAAAGGAAGGGCACAAGCTCGAACCACCTTGGGAAGGACCCTTCATAGTACACGAAGTAATCCCAGGAGGAGCCTATCGACTGAAGAATCCAGAAACTGGAGGCATCTATTCCAATCCATGGAATATCGCGCAACTGCGCAAATTCTACCCCTAGGTTTATTTATTTTGCAACAATAAGGCTATACTAGCCAATTTTGTAGCTCGAACACATGACTTCTCAGTCATAGCAATAAATACATGATTCTCTCATCATATTTACTCGACAGCTTCCAAGGTTACAGGTACACACCCCATAAAATACACGGGGGCTACACCTAAAACTAAGCATCACAGAAAAGAATTATCGAGTACAAGGTTGCACACCTTACTACAGTTTTTACAAACTACAGATAAACTTACAGGATATTCACATCCGATAAAGTCAGTCGAAACGCTGAGCATTCTTAGCCGCTAAGATCCTATCTACCTCTTCGGATGTCATTCGGATAATCTTCTCGGCTGCAGGACGAACAGCATCATAGTACGGCGCAATATCTTCGATTGCATAATCCGGAAGCCGGGCTACGGAGTTCAAATCTATCTCAGGATGCCATATTCGGACAAACGAGAGAGCAACAACCGCGCCGCATGTCATCTGATTGTGAACGCACGCGCGAACCTCTCCTTCTCGTCCGAATAACCTGAGAAGATAGCTCCAGTCTTCGGGGCCCCTCTCAAGTGGATAAAAAGCAGCATTCACCGCAACCAGGACCTCGTGGAAAGAACTCATGAGAACTTTCGCCTGGCGGACTCGAAACTTCAAGATAGCCATCACAAACCCTCGACTGCGATCAGACCAGAAATTACTCGCATGAGGCTTTGTGCTGTTAGCTTCTTGATGAATGTGGTTTTCTACCCACTGCTTTTCTTCCCTGTCATCTGGTTTCACAACTAAGAAGCAAACGCACTTAGTAAGCTAAGAAACACAGAGGAGGAAAATAGCATGGGGGCTACACTACTCACATAGTAACTCCTTTGCAATCGAAGACAGTTCGCCAATCAGAAATTGCTCGCGCTCAGCCGCCAATTTCTGCTTGGATATCGCCACGTCAGCTACCCCGCGCAGCGCTTTCAGCCTACGCTCACCCTCCTGAACCTTATCACGAAGGCCAGCAAGAGTGCCCACGGCAGCCACAAGTGGGTTTGCTGGACTACCACGTCCACTCGAAGGTTCAGCGGCAGACGCAATTGCCTGGAAGAAGTACAAGGAAAGAAGTGAGACGCCCTACTCGAGTTGTTTTCAGTCGCACATCTGACTAATCGCTCGGGGGCTACTCCCATCGGGAGGCAAAGTATAGACGACAAGGATAAATTTTAAATGCAAAACGCTTCGATTAAAAGACCAGCAAAGGTACGGGAATATATCCCAAAATTCATTACATCCAAGCAACAGAAACAAAAGGAAAACAAAAGTCTACGAAGCCGCGTTGGTGCTGCCACTAGCAGCGGTCGACCCTCCCTTCTTCCGAGCAAACATCTCAGATAATTTCCGAGCAAGAACAGTGGCTTGCTCAGAAAAACGAGATAGCCGTACCTTCTTGCCCGTGGAAGGGTCGACCGGCATGGACGAATAGGCCTCCTCCAGACCTTCAACTCCGTTCGCCAGAGCGAACTGAATCGCAGTCTTTGCGCCAGCTTCCGATTGAGCAACCGCAAAGGCTTCCAGGAGGTCGCCTTCCGAGAAGACCTTCGACAACTCGCTCAGCGCAGGCGCAGGAGTACTGCTGGCGACAAGACGGCCATGCACTCGTGCCAACGCTTTGGAAGCATCATCAATCAGGGAAAATATTCCCTCAGAATGCCTCCTGAGCTGCGCGAGAGTGTCGGTCAGCACGTCCACCCGCTGAATCCCAGGAATCTCCAGAGGAACACTCAGAAGATCTACAGACAGAGAAAATAATGCTTAGCAAAAATCAGCAGAATGAAAAGTTCAAAAACCCAAGATACTTACCCGCAAAGCGTTTGGCGAGAGGACGAAGGAACGCGACAGTGTCGTTGTCAGCCTTACTGCCGGCCTCCTCCAAGTCCTTCACGGTCTTCCGCGCCTCCGCAAGCTTCGTATTGAGTTCCTCCGATTGCTTGCGGGAAGCTTCCAGCTCTTGTCGGGTAGTCGCCAGTTCAGCTTCCCGAGCAGTTACCTGCTCTGAAAGTTTGGTCTTTTCAGACTCTGCGAATTCGGCTCGAGCTGCAAAGGGGATATTAATCAGAAATCAAGAATGGATGATACACGGAAGCCAAGAAGATAATGAAATTTACCTTTAAGAAGGTCGCTTTCAGATTTGAGTCGGTTAACTTCTGATCGAAGCGACTCGCAATCTGTCTCGGCCAGAACGACGCGGCGACCGATCGCCGCAAGGGAATCGACGAGCGACTGCGAAAGCATGAAGATAAAGAGTTAGAAGAAAAGAGGTTTGAGCCTTTACCCGATTATATACAATCGACTACAGCCTCGGGGGCTACTCCCATCGGGAGCACTGCCGTGCACCCGAAGAAGACAAAATAAAGAAGAAGAGCAGAAAGAGGTTTTGAGCCTGTACCCGATTATTTACAATCGACTACAGCCTCGGGGGCTACTCCCATCGGGAGCACTGTCGTGCACCCGATAAAATTTGTTTGAGAAAGCCAACGAGATAGAAGTTTACCTGTCCGGAGGCGCGGGAGAGGGGATCCGCCGAGCTGTCCGTCGCCTCCTTCGAGACCGAAGTTCTAGCAGCGGAGCTGGGGACATCCCGCTCCGCAGTCGCAGCATCAGGCGCTGCCCTGGGAGAGTTCTGGACGGTACCCGCAGTAGGGGTTTCACCCGCGTCCTTTGCTTTGTTCCTCTTTTCGGGAGGAACAGCCGCGGCGAATCTACGCGGGCTGATTGCCTGCAGACTGCAGTGAAGGACAAAGAAACGTCAGCACTGACAAATAGAGTTCACTCGAATTAAAATATGGAAAAAAAAACTTACTCGTCATCCTCGTCGTCTTCATCCAAGTCATCCGCATTCTAGGCGTTTGCGAATGGAGCCAGAGGAGGAAGAGATCGAAGCGGAGTCGCAGAAATTGGAGTTGGGCCAGGTGACGCCTCCAAAGACTTGTCTTTGGAGGTGACCTCGTTTTCGTTCACCCGACGGCGCTTTGGTGGGACACCACTCGAGTCTTCAACATCATCTGAGGAATCATGCTCAGAACTCGAGGAAGCGTTGGCCACACTGGTGTCAACCGCGCCGTCCTGGTGGCTTGACTGAAGACACGAGGCATCTTCACCAACAACGGGCGGATAGCAATTTGCTACAGCTAGGCTCTACAAAGATAAGAAGACGATAAAGATCTTCTCGACTACGAAAATTCTGAAAATAAAAGCAAGTTAAAGACAGGGAACTAACCGCAGCTGGAGGAGGGTTTGAAGCAGAATAAGCCTCGACTGAGCAATCGGGGAATTGCTCCCCAACCTTCAGTCGGGTGATGGCCGCGATCTTCTTCTCGAATTCCACATTCGAAAGTTCTTCGCGGCTCACTCGGCTGGGATCTTCTGCGCCTTGGTACTCCCACATAGCGGAAGGCCTCTGCTGCAAAGGCTGGATCCTGCGCTTCAAGAAAAGGCTTGCCAGATGAAGTCCATTGAGCACTACTCCCGAGGCTTGGTCTCGAAGAGCACCTACTCTTTCGAGTAGAGGTGTGACTGTCTGGATTTCTTCGGCTGACATCTTGTGGTTCCAAGATTTGCGCCTCGCCAGAACTGCGAATGGGTGGAACTCTACAAGCCCACTCGAGTTGTTGTCGGCGACGTAGAACCACTTCTTCCGCCAGCCTTGGGCGGAGTCGATGAAGTGCATGTTGAAGTAGGCGTTCTCCTGGCGCGCTTGGATCCCGAAGCCACCCGTGCGAAGTGGCTCACCGGGCTCGGACTCTACCCGCGATCTCTCGCGGAAGATCCGGATCTTGAACATCGCCTTCCAGAGCGCCCAGTGCGGGCGAATGCCAAGATAGCATTCGCAAAGCGCGATGAAGCACGAGATGTGCTGCACCGCGTTCGGGGGGAGGTCGTGGAGCTGTATGCCGTATGCACACAGCAGCCCGATGAAGAAAGGGTGCAGAGGGAAGGAGAGGCCTCGAGTCACGTGGTCCACGAAGACCACGCGCTCGTTCGAGTGAGGGTTTGGTACCTCTTCCCTCTTCCCAAGACGGACGCGCTTCTCCGCCTCCGCCGGCAGCAGACCCTCCCGCTGCATCTCCTTGATGCTCTTAGCAGTGGTGTTGGGGGTGCGCCAGTCGCCGGCGCGAGAGGCGAGTGGCGCAGAAGGCTCGCCAGATGCGGAGGTTCCAGCGCCGCGTTTCTTTCCGCCGGCCATTGTTCACAGCGAGAGCTCGAGCGCAAGGAAGGCGAAGACGAGCGCGAGGTGGAAGACGAAGATTGAGAGCGGGGAAAATTTCACTGCGGCGCTAACACCCCTATTTATATACGGGGTAAAGTAATCTCAGCCGTACGATACGCAACGTGGCACCTATCGCGGCTGCCACGCGTAAGGATGAAACGAAGCGGCGGCGTACGCTGTTTCGTGCCACGATCTTAACAAAAGATCGTGCGCATTTACTGCGCATTTCGCGTAAAAAACGGGAGCGACGTCTCGTTTCCCGGTCAAAAAGCTGACAAGGTGGGCCAATTTCTGCTGCCACTCCGTCACGTCCCATCGGGAGAAGAGGAGCACGCCTTGACGTCATGACGTTCGTCATTCAAAAGGGAAATTGTTTGCGAATGGAAGTTCAAACGCGAAATTATCTTCGCACGAATATTCCTTCGGATAGAACACAATTTTCCCATGAAAAAATTCATGAATCAAAGCCTCTTGGAACAAGAGAAACATACCTTATACACGAAAACTCTTTCGTATGGGCACAATTTTCCAAAACATGAAAACTCTTTCATACGGAACTAACATTTCCAACACGAAACTTTTTCGTACGGAACTCATACCAATCTAATCGGGTAGAAAGAACCCACCTTATGCGTGATAATTATACATCACAAGAACCTGGATTGTACAGCCGACTAGGCACATCCGGATGCCATATTCTTCGAATATGAAGGTAAGACCCAAAAAGATCTTTCTTTTGGGCCTGGAATCGCACTCGAAAGCTGCGTCCTCCGGCATAGTTCCGTGTCAACAACACGAAGAAAAATCCTAGCGGACGCGCCGGGTACCCTCTTAGGTTAAGTTCGACTCGATAAGTCCACAACGGCCCAGTCGTAACGATCACCTCATCGGGTTCGAGTCGGAGGTCTCGAATCTGTGTAGGCCAGGAGTGTTTTTGCCCTAGTCGCAATTAATTGGCCCTGATCTCTCGGGAGAGCCAAGCCACTGTGCCACATCCTTCTGCTAATATAGCCGCAAAAACTGGCACCAATGCTGCTCGATACTCGAGTATTTTAATTCGCGAAACAGGGAACACACCCTTCGTAGACAACAACTGTCGAGCTGAACTTCTAAGATGAGATCAAAGAAAAGGTCTGACCGTCTACCCGACTGGAAATAAATCCCAGTCGAGCATACGCTCGGGGGCTACTGACGAAGGCATGGATCCTGGGCCCTGCGAGTAAGGACACCCCCTCTCACACCTTCTGATCAAGGCCCGACAGGAAGCGCCCTTGGAGTACTCTAGAAGGCCCATGAAAAGCCCACCCGCATCAACTTGCGGGCTAAGTTAGGGATTGTAACCGACTCAAGCTAGGGTTTGTATCCTCTCCGGGTTGGACTCGAGACCTGGCTATCTATATAAATCCAGGAGAGCCCCAAAGGAGAGGACGAAGTATTACCGCACGACCACAAAAGCCTTGAAACTCGAGATCTACTCTCGATTCGAGCACCTGTAATCGATCTAATCGTCTAATACAGATCAGCAGAAGGCAGGAGTAAGGGTTTTACCTCTTCGAGGGCCCCGAACCTGGGTAAATCTCGCCTCCCTGTCAAGCCGACGATTTCACCAGCGCCTATGACATCTCCTAGTCGAAACCCGATAGGGTCACCTGAGGGATTTGCGGAGCCAGAGCTTCGACAGTTTGAGTTGAGCTTATTGCTAGTGTGTCTTGAAGAAAAGGATTAGGTGATCTTTCATTATCATCTTCAAGACATCATCATTTGAAGTAAGAAGCAAAGATACAAGGTTGATCAAGCAAGTGATCAACACACAAAGCTACAATTTGTACCAAGTGGGATTGTGTATCTCATGGTATGGTAAGCAATTGTAAATATAGCTTTGTGAACTAACCCATAATTGCATTGAGTTATCCTTGTAGATCTTTTCCATAGGAAATAATGAAGTTCATGTGTTGAACTCTATTAGCTTCCTTGATGGCCATTGTTATATTCATGTATTTATATGAGGAATGGTCATGGTTTGAGTTGAGATTATTGCTAGTGTGTCTTGAAGAAAAGTATTAGGTGATCTTTCATTATCATCTTCAAGACATCATCATTTGAAGTAAGAAGCAAAGATACAAGGTTGATCAAGCAAGTGATCAACACACAAAGCTACAATTAGTCCATAAGGATTGTCATTAATTACCAAAACCACATATGGGGGAACCATGCGCTTTCAATCTCCCCCATTTTGGTAATTGATGACAATCCCTTTTTACGAGGGTTTATATGATGAATTAAGCAACCATGCTAAACAAAGAGCAAGGATGCATTAGCATGGAAAGGCAAATGCTTAAGAACGAAACTAAAGCATAAACCAAATTCCCTTTGTACCAAGTGGGATTGTGTATCTCATGGTATGGTAAGCAATTGTAAATATAGCTTTGTGAACTAACCCATGATTGCATTAAGTTATCCTTGTAGATCTTGTCCATAGGAAATAATGGAGTTCATGTGTTGAACTCTATTAGCTTCCTCGATGGCCATTGTTATATTCATGGATTTATATGAGGAATGGTTATGGTTTGAGTTGAGCTTATTGCTAGTGTGTCTTGAAGAAAAGGATTAGGTGATCTTTCATTACCATCTTCGAGACATCATCATTTGAAGTAAGAAGCAAAGATACAAGGTTGATCAAGCAAGTGATCAACACACAAAGCTACAATTTGTACCAAGTGGGATTGTGTATCTCATGGTATGGTAAGCAATTGTAAATATAGCTTTGTGAACTAACCCATGATATATGTGTGTCGCATTTCTATGTGTGGTTAGGTATCTTTCCATGGGCATGAACCAAAAGGAAGATCTCATATAGCCCGTGGTCTATGTCGTCGTCAAGCGATGTTCGTCATCTAGCTTGACGTGGAAGCTCAAGTGAAGCATCTAGAAGATATCCTATGCTTGATGCTTGCCACCCTTTTGGAGATTGTGGCCTTGTGAAGATTTGCCGAAGGATCTCTCCCATAATGGTGTATGGGGGAGCTAGTCTCTCCCATAATGGTGTATGGGGGAGCAACGTGCAAGTCTTCATCAAGCGGAACTTGTGCTAGCAAGCGCAATCAAGAAAGAAGATCCAACTTGAGAGAGTCAAGATCATCATCATCTAGCTCAAGTGGAATGCTCAAGGCAAAGGTATAATCTTGATAGGTTTTCTATTTTACCGGTCTCGTGTCTTTGGGAGACCGGGTTATAGGATAGATAGTCGTACTATCAAGAGGGGCTCTCAAGTGAGTAACGTGATCGAATTGTTGTGTGAGCTCAAAATTTTGCATACTTTTCATATCATCTTTCTTGGTTCTTATTTGGCTGTTCTCTCCTTTGGGTTTTAGTGATTGTTGTGATCTTCATCACAAGCCTTGGTTTCTCGAAAACGGATTTCGTAAGAAAAACTTGTTGCAATTTCGGTGGTGAAAATATTCCGTTCATCTTTGAGAATGTTCCCACACCTTCCATGTGTGGTAACTTCTCCATATTTGGATACTCCTTGCTGTTATCTTTCCAATGCAATTGGATTTACCTCGTTCGGAGTTCGTTTGCAAAAGTTATGAAGTTTCTAAGTGCAGTCCGGAAATCCGGATTTAGTCCGGATGATTCCGGGATCCGGATTCAGTCCGGATGATTCCGACTACAACGGGTTTTTCTCTGTTACAATCCGGATTATTCCGGATGATTCCGGGTTCCGGATTCAGTCCGGATGATTCCGACTGCAACGAGATTTTCTCTGTTGCAATCCGGATTATTCCGGATGATTCCGACCACAACGGGAATTTCTCTGTTGCCATCCGGATTGCTCCGGAATATTCTGGGGTCCGGAATTTTCCTGGCCATTCCGGCCTGGTCAGAAAAAGCAGAAAAACGGCTAGTTTTGTGGGGACCTATTTAAGGGGGTCTTCTTCCCCACTTGTCCCCAAGTCTTCCAAGCACGAAATATCCTCTCTCTCCCACCATTGTTGACCTTGGAAAGCTTGCCCCTCTCCCAATCCCTCCTATGATTCTTGCATATCTTTGAGGTTGAAGGTAGAGGAGATCTAGATCTACATTTCCACCAATCCATCTTCCTTCTTAGTGAGGGAAACATAGTAGATCTTGGTCTTGGAGTTCTTGGTGTTTCTCCTCCATTGTTCTTCCTCTCTTATTCCCGCATAAGCATTTGTTGCTTTGTTGGAATTTGAGAGTGGAGGATTTGAGCACCTGTGCTCTTGCCATTTGCATTGGTTGCATCGGTTTGGTCTCTCCACGAGGATTCGTGGAAGTGAAAGATTGTGAGCTTGTTACTTTTGGGTCTTGGACCCTAGACGACTTGTGGTGTTCTTGGGAGCCTCCAATTGAGTTGTGGATGTGTGCCCCAAGATTGTGGTGACACCGGGAGCCTCCAATTAAGTTGTGGATGCGTGCCTCGGGTTTGAAGGTTGCAAATAGTGGAAGGTGAACTAGGCCTTTGTGGCGGGGTTCATCGGAGAATAGGGTGAGGCCTTTGTGGCGTTGAGTAGGCCTTCGTGGTGAGCTCACACCCCTCCAACGAGACGTACTCCCCTTGTGGGAGTAACTCGGGAATACATCATCGTCTCCGTGTGCCTCGGTTATTTCTATACCCGAGATTTTTACTTATGCAATTTACATTGTGATAACCTTCGCGCTTGAAGTTATATATATCTTGCTATCACCTTGTTACTTGTCTTGCTTAGCATAAGTTGTTAGTGCATCTAGTTGACCGCAGAATATTTAGGTTGTATGCTTGTTAATTTAAACACCTAGTTTATTTCCGCATTTAGCAAGCTTTAACCGGAAAAGTTTTAATCGCCTATTCACCCCACCCTCTAGGCGACGTCGTTGTCCGTTCAGTTGGTTGGAAGGAGCACAAAGATCTCGGATCTATGCTTACCACCGCCAATGAGCACACAACGGCTGAAGATGATACCAGAGCGAGAGGTGGCTATATTGATGCTTTGGTTCAGGCTAAAAAAGCGTCTCGTTCAGAAAAGAAAGCTACTCCAGAAGAACAACCAAAACCCAAAGAAGTAAACTTAACCTTTTAAAAGGACAATGGCAACAAATGGAAAGGAAGAAACACAGAGCCAATCTCCTATTCTAAAGAAGAATGGGAAAAGATAAATTCGGAAAAATGTGTCCACCGTTCGCAATTTGGGAAGCCTACCCATACCAATGCGCGGTGCCACCTCAACAAACACATGAAAGACACTGCAGGATCCAGGAACAAAGGAAAGAATTTCAAAAGGAAGTTCAAGAAGCAAAAGCCGGAAGCTGAAAAAGAAGAAAGTGAATCGGACACTGATGATAAAATCCAGGAACAACAGCGGAAAGGCTAGCCAAAATTCCCGGGAGTTGAAGGAGAATGTAACCTAACTTTACTGGCAACTCCCTTAGCAAAACAGGCGAAAAGAACACTTCGAGAAATTAACACGGTTGTACCTCCAACCCCAAAGTACCTGAAGTATTCAAATACTCCAATCACCTGGGATCAGTCTGATCATCCCGGAAACATCCCAGAACCCGGCACACATGCTTTGGTCATAAGCCCTATTGTTCAAAATACTAGGCTCAAAAGAGTGCTGATGGATGGAGGATCTAGCATCAATATCATGTACTTAACTACATTGAAGCAACTACACATCTCCGAGACCCAGCTCAATCACAGTAACATACGTTTTCATGGTATTGTTTCTGGCAGACAAGCACAATCCCTAGGAGAAATTTCCCTAGACGTAACCTTTGGAAATAGAGAGCACTTCCATCAGGAAAGGATCTCGTTCGTGGTGGTGCCGTTCGAAAGTGTTTATCACGCAATACTCGGACGTCCGGCTTTTGCCAAATTCATGGCAACATCATGTTATATTTATAACAAGCTGAAGATGCCAGGGCCAAAAGGAGGATTAATCACCATATCTGGAGACTTCAAATTGGCGAACGAGATGGAGAAAGGAAATGCCCTTTGTGCTGAACAAGTGATTCGAAAGGAAGAATTGAAGGAGCTAGCCAAAGAAGTATCGCCGATGGAAATGCCCGCAGGAAAAGAAAGCCGGAAGCCGGCAGATAGTTTCAAAGCCTCAGATAATACAAGACATGTCATCCTAGACCCCAAAGATCCGACAAAATTCGTCGTAGTTGGGATAGGAATGACTGACAAATAGAAAAGCGCGCTCATCAAGTTCCTACGTGAGAACTGGGACATTTTTTCCTGGTGTCCTGCTGATATGCCAGGTGTTCCCAAGGAACTTGCTGAGCACCAACTCAAAGTAATCTCAGGATCAAAACCCATCAAACAAGGTCACCGTCGTTTCGATGGAAGAAGATGAAAGACTACATGCAAGGAAATTATCCGGCTTTTAGCAGCTGACGTTATCCGGGAAGTTATACATACTAATTGGTCTGTGAACCTAGTATTAGTCCCGAAGAAGGATAATATTGTTCTTAGGATGTGTATAGATTACACCTGCTTGAAAAAGTTGTGTCCAAAAGATAGGTTCGTGTTACCGCGAATTGATCAAATAATAGATGCCAGTGCTGGCTCTGAGCTTTTATGCTTTTTGGATGCTTATTCCGGGTACCATCAAATACGTATGAAGGAGGAAGAACAAATAAAAACTTCCTTCATAACCCCATATGGAACATACTATTACATAACCATTCCTTTTGGCTTGAAGAACGCCGGTGCAACATACTAGCGTTGCATACAAAGGTGCTTGCATTGTCAAATCGGCAAAAACGTCCATGTTTAATGGATGACATTGTCGTGGTTTCCAAGGAAAAGGATACACTCCTTGAAGATCTACGAGAAACCTTCGAAAATTTGCGAAGTTATAAAATGAAGTTGAATCCATTAAAGTGCGTATTCGGGTTCCCTCAGGAAAGCTTATGGGTTTTATCGTTTCTCACAGAGGAATAGAAGTAAACCCGGAAAAGATCAAAGAAATCTTAAACATCACAAGGCCTACGTGCCTAAAAGATGTCCAAAGACTGACGGGTTCTGCAGCCACCGTTAGCAGGTTTATAAGCCGGCTAGGTGACAAAACTCTGCCATTATACAAGTTGTTGAAGAAATCCGACAAATTTAAATGGACATAAGAGGCGGACAAAGCATTAACCCGGCTAAAACAAACCTTGATGAAAGCTCCGATTTTGGCATCCCCAAAAGACGAAGAACCTATGTTACTGTATCTTACAGCAACTAACAGGGTTATTAGCGCAGTGATAATCGTGGAAAGACAAAAAGATGAGCAAAGTATTCCAGATCAGCATCTGGTGTATTACGTCAGTGAGGTATTCTCCGAATCAAAACAAAGGTATCCACATCATCAAAAACTGGCATATGACGTATTTTTTGCATCTCGAAAACTCTGTCATTATTTCCAAGGACATTCCATAACAGTGGTAAGCAAAGCACCACTAGGGGATATTATAAACAATGCGGACGCAACAGGCAGAGTAGCCAAATGGGGCATTGAGCTCGCTGCGTTCAACATTAAGTACCAACCCCAGACAACAATTAAATCCTAGGTGTTGGCAGACTTTGTGGCTGATTGGACAGAAGCAATGGAAAACACACCAATGCCGGAGTCGGAATATTGGATCATGCATTTTGATGGATCCAAAATGAAAGAAGGCGCTGGAGCTGGTGTAGTGCTTAAATCTCCAAAAGGCGACACAATGCAATATGTATTACAAATACACTTCAACGCCAGCAACAATGTGGCAGAATACAAAGCATTGCTTCATGGCTTGCACATTGCAAAGGAGATAGGTGTTAAGCCTATACTTTGTTATGATGACTCGGATTTGGTGCAGCATCAGCTAAACCAAACATGGGATGGAAAAAGCCCCATTATGGCTGAATATCGGAGAACAGTGGACGAGTTTGCAATTTGCTTCCTAAGATTTGAAGTACTTCACATCAAAAGGGAAGAAAATTGGAACGCGGATGCTTTAGCCCGCATGGGCTCGGAAAGAGTGAAAACCCTACCACCTGGTGTATTCATCCAACATTTGCATGAACCATCAATAAAAGGCGGAGATGTTGATTATTCTCTAGTTTTTGAGTCAATAGAAGTTCTGCTTGTTAACCGGGACTGGACAATTCCATACTTAAACTTCTTAGTCGATCAGAAGTTTCCAGATGGAGCAGACGAAGTCTTGCAAAGGAAGATACAACTCCGATGCAAAGGATACACTATAATCAAGGGTTGCCTGTATAAGCGCAGTACGATCGGAATTTTTCAGCGATGCATTTAGCCAGAAGAAGGACGGGAAATTCTGCAAGAAATCCATGCAGGAGATTGCGGACATCATGCTCAGTCAAAAAGCATTCTGTGCAGGGTTTTTCTGTCTTGCAGCCAAAGCAGACGCGGAGCACATAGTGAATACATGTGCCGAATGTCAGTATTACGCCAAGCAGACGAATATGCCAGCCCAAGCACTTAAAACTATCCCCATAACATGACCATTTGCGGTCTGGGGGCTAAATATGATGGGACCATTCAAAACTGCCAGAGGCGGACCCACACATCTACTTGTTGCAGTAGATAAGTATACCAAGTGGGTGGAAGGAAAACCCATCAAAAAAACTTGACGGTGTGACTGCCAGAAATTTCGTCATTGACGTAGTAATGCGATACAACATTCCATATAGCATAATCACGGATAACGGGACAAATTTCTCAATTGGAGAGTTAGCAAAGTATTGCCGATAAATGGAAATTCGCCTAGATCTTGCATCTGTGGCACACCCACAATCCAATGGCCAGGTCGAACGAATGAATAGTTCGATACTGCAAGGAATTCTCCCAAGACTCAAATCTTCTCTTCATAGAGCAGCTGGAGCATGGGTAGAAGAATTATCCTTTGTGCTTTGGAGTATTCGAACGACGCCGAATAGATCAACAGGACAAACACCCTTTTTTCTGGTTTATGGTGCAGAAGCAGTTCTTCCTACGGACATGATCCATGATAGCCCAAGAGTGCTGGCGTACGATGACTCGGATACCGAAAACGCACGAAAGGATGCCGTTGATCTCTTAGAAGAAGAACGAGAGCTTGTGCTACAAAGATCGACCATTTATTAGCAAGGATTGCGACGTTATCATAGTCGGAAAATCAAACACCGTTCTTTAAAACAAGGTGATTTGGTGCTAAGATTGGTACAGGAAAGGAAGCACAAATTAGCCCCAGTTTGGGAGGGACCATTTGTCATTAGCAAGGCTATGAAAAATGGGTCATATTACCTTGTAGATATCCGAGATATGGAAGATGATCCCACAAATCCGAATCACAAAAGAAAGAGAAAGATAGATGTAGAACTAGGAGAGACAAAGAGGCCCTGGAGAATCCATCAGTTACGTCCCTTTTACACTTAGTTCAAATTCTATGTAAACATCTTTGAGATCATGAAATAAAGTTGTCAGAATTTATGCAGTTTTTGTTTGTCTTGTTATTATTGTTCAAAGCATAAGACCATCTTATCTATTTCCCAATGATCTTCCAGATTGCTTCAATGTTAACCCGAATTTTGCCTGCATGCTCGGAGTTATAAACCTAAATGCTTATTTAACCCAAGGAGGCTTAAGAAACCCAGATTGTGCCTGTGTGCCTGAGTTTCATACTTTTCAAAATTCCTTGTTTTTTCCTAAGCATTATCTAATTGTTTGTGTGTTGGGTCACTGGAATTAGTAAGTAAAAGTGCCTAGGTACAATCCATGATTTCGAGTTTGGCTGATAGGTCTGAACCAATACACTTGGCATGAAGATTAAGTACTGTTGAGCCACTTCAACACTAAGGAAATTTAAAACATACAAACCAGAGAACTTAGAAGGAAAAGGAATTAAAACCAAGAAAAACTTGCAACAACTAAAAACTTTACTGCAAAAGGACAAGTACTTGTTTATACATAAGATATATATCATTACAATTGATATTACATTGTGAGAATAGTAATGCTTCTATTTTCTCGGCTACCTACACCGGAATTAGGCGGCGTCCTCATACTCCTCGTCGTCCTCCTCGTCGCTGTCGCTGGGGTTCTCCGGAGTCTCCAGAATCTCTTCTTCCGGGTAGAACATGGAGGTAGAAACCATTCGAGCAATTTTGGAGGCGTGCCCCTTCACTAACTCAAAGATTTCCTCCCTCTGTTCTTCCGTATATCCTTGAGGGATACCGGTAGCCATGCGCCAGGACTTTGAGGTGGCGTAATGCATACGCATCAGTCCAAGGACCATGCGTGCACCACCTCGGGGGGCAGATTGGAGCCAGGACTCCCTCTGGTTTGCCACCTCTTCAATGGCTTCCGGTAGTTTGCTGACTTTCGAGTAATCTCCAGCTTTGTCAGAAATGCACTTGTTCACAAGTAGCATCCCTGTAGTCTTGAGTTCGGCGAAGATTTTCCCAAAAGCCCGGATTCTATCAATCCGGGTGAGCAAAGGATTCCCTTATGTTCAAAACAGGCAAGAAAGGTTGAAAAATCACAGAAGGAGGAAAAGGAAGGCGTGCTGTCAAAGTACAAGAAAAACCTTGGTAAAAGAGCAAAAAAATTACCCAGGATTTTATCCATCTCAACGCCTTCTTCAAGGCGTTGGTTGAGGGCATTTTCCAAATCCCGGATTGTGGCCTTATCCTTCTCAGCTTGAGAGGAAGCTCAAGACTCGGCCATGCCAATGGCCAGTTGGCTAGCCTCCAGGTCTTTCTGAAGGTTTACTGTCATCTTGTAAAGCTCCGAATTTTCCTTGCGGAGGGTTTTAGCGTTGCCAACATCTTCAGTAATTTGTTTGGATTTGGCCAAAGAAGCTGAAAAGAGTGAAAATTGAAGAGTTCAAAACTCGGAAAAATACTTAGAAAATTTTCGGAAAACAACAGTACAAATGAATAAGACATTTACCTGCTGAATCCTTCAGCTGTTGCTGAACTGAGGCCAGCTCCGAGTCTTTGTCATTAAGAATACCAAGGAGAGATCTAACATCTTGGTTCTTAATGGTGAGCTTGTTGAAAACTTCCACATTTATAGTCTCGGCGGTTTGCTGAGAAATAGACAAAGGGAAAGTTGCTTAGGCAAAAAATAACCAGGCAAAAGAGAAGAGCATTAAGGCAAAAACAGAAAGAATACCTTTGTCTTAATGCTTGGGGGCTAGAGGTATTTACTTGGCTCATCCTTTGCAAGCCTGCGATATTCTCGGAGAATATCTTAGCATATTCTGCAAAGGTAATTCCCATGTGGTGGAGGACATCTTGCATGACCTGGCGAGGCGAGATACATAATTATTCCTAACAATAAGTACGCCTTGTGGCCAAGGACGGATTAAGAGAGCACGGGCAAAGTGTTTTTTCGCCCATGGATGAATATACCCGTGTTCGTCAAAACAATCTTCTTGTGTTACCTTGAACTTGTCGTCAAAAGTGGGGATGGGCTCTTCCTTGGGAATATTTGAAGGCCCAGCCTCTTACGGTACCGCCCTTTCCCTCGCATCCGTGTCGGGTGCAATGGGCTGGCTGGACTGCAGGGGATATTCTTCCTCCCGTGCAACCGGGTTTTCTTCCCTAGCCGCCATTGGGGTGTCTGGTGCAGCGGCGGGGGACGGCTTGATTCCCCTGTGGGCAGCAACTTTATGTTTCTTCCGGCCTTTTCCCTTCGAGGTAGTAGGGGCAAGGCTAGAAAAGAAAGAAGGAGAGGAAATCTGAGACTTAAGATTCCGAGAAACAGGCGGAAGGTAGAAATCCCATACATCTGTTGATATGGGAAGCCAGCAGAACGCGTTCGCCGGGTTGCGGAGATGGCTCGGAGTTGCCCTCGCCCACTCGCCACTTGTCCTTGAGCACGAGGCTGTCCTTCTCCATTCCCGGGAGAAGGGTTGGAACCACATTACAGTGGCTCCAATTGCCGGCATTCTCCTCGGTTTCTTCCTCGCCTCCGGCAGCGGCGGAGTCTGCGGCGCCCTCGTCACCGAGAGAAGCGTTTCCCTCCTCAGTGGACTCAGGAAATGGAGGAGGAGGAAGAGGAGTGGTCGATGACAACGACATTTCACCGGTTGAGGGAGGTGGATCTCCGCCCACCGGCTCGCTGGTGGCACCCTCTGGCGCTTTCGCGGCGGTGCGCGGCGGAGAGTCGAAGACGGGGTCGAGATCGTTGATGATATCCTCGATCTCGAGGACGGCGGTCGCGGAGTCGGAAGCCCGGGGAGATCCTCCGATGACCATCTTTGGGTGACGCGGCCATGAATTGGATCCTCCAATGGTTTTCCGGAGATGAGCTCGGGGGCTCGGGTCTCTGTGCTTTTATAGAACTTGAGCTCGGGGCGCAAGGGCTCTGAAGATCTGAGTGCTCGAGGTGGAAGAAGGTGCGGAAGAGGAAATGGAGCCTCCGAGACGGCTATTTATAGCCAGAAACACATGGATATTAGCTCTAACGGCTCTTTTAGCCGTTGGATGCATGACGCGTGTAACACCCGGAATTTCCGGGAAATGAGGGGACATGGTAATTATTGCTATCTCCTCGTTTCCCATGAGAGAATCTGTCAAAGGATATGGTTTCAGATTTTGACTGAACCCAAATGTCCGTGAAATCAGCAGGATTTCATCGCTGATGTCACGAAGTTCTTTCTCCGCGAAGGCTCGTGGAAGAAAAGCCGAACTTTGGTAAAATCCGATTTTTGGGATAAGAGACTTTTTGGTGAAAGAAGAATCAAGACTTAATCCTTCTTGATCCTTCTTGGGGGCTACATTTCTGAAGAAGAATGCCAATGAACGAAGAGCGACATAATGAAGTCTTAATCTTTCTTGGGGGCTACGGTCGGATATATGCCGATTAGGGGTATGTCCGGCATTAGCCTAAAAGCCGAATTACCAGGGTGGCCCATACGTAATGGATCATAGTCCATTGGGCGGCCCAGTAAGCTGATGCGCAGGAAGCCGGATTCTAGAAGGACCCGGACCACGGCCCAAAGTGGTGCGGCTTGGAGGAGAAGACGGATTCCTTACTTTCCAAGTTAGATACTTTCCGTAGTCTTCTAGGTTTCCTTTATGTAAGCCCTAATCTGGCTATCTATATAAAGCCAGACGGGAGCAAGAATAGACAGACAATTAGCTAGAAGCCAACTCGCCGAGAAGTTGATCCTTGTCGAGTTAGCGAAACAATACTCACATTGTACTTTGTGTACTTTAGGATTCAGCCTAGATGTAGTGAGATTGCAGGAGTAGGAACGCCGCCTGGTTGCATCGTACCGAACCTGGATAAAACTCAGTGTTCTCGTTTGTCGTATTATCACGTCCTCTGCGGTTCTACCAGTAGGCTCATGGCACCCCCGTCTATTAACTCTACTACGATGTCTCGACAGTGACCCTCTAGCATTCTGAGTAATCTGACGACTAGGGTTGCGAGGTTGGTAGCGGGGTTGGGCATGGTTGTACGTGTGATTCCCCATGGCAGCGCCACCCCCTGAGGCGGAGGCTTTGGAGGGTGGACTTGGCCAGTAGAAGGAACCACCGTGGAAGCAGGGGGCACCGTGGCGGGGAGTCCTTGGGCGGGACCGCGCCCGCCCCTCCCCCCCACCACCACCGTGATTCACTTGCATCGGACGACGAAGCACCTCCACGAACGAAGGTTGAGCGGCAACCACATCAGGTTGAAGAGGACGGGCACGGTGGTGGAGAAGAGCGGACCTAGCGTCGGGGAAGCAATCGTTGACGGCGAGGTCTAGATTTGGGATGCCTTTTCTCACCCAGCACATTACACTCCGCGGATAAGGCTTGGGCCGGATGCGAGATGACGAAACTGCCCATAGCTGCCCGAAAAAATCCTCAACCACCTCAGCTTCAGGCTCCACCTCGCTGCACACAGGGACCAGACAGGATTGGAGGGTGGGGCCACCCTGATTTGAACTCCGGCCGCTGCCCGCGATGAGCTCAAGGAAGGCGGTGCGATCCCCGGGCCATGGAGGATCTAGAGCCACATGTGGTGGCCTCGAGGCGGCTAGCACCCCACCGCCGACAACCCTCGCCGCGGCACCGCCAAATCGCGGCGAAGCGCCAGGCTGCGGAATCACCACAGAGGAAATCCCACCGCGCACAGCGAACAACGATGAGAAGGGCTGAACCACCGCAATTGAAGTTCCGCCCCGAAACGACGGAGAAGACGAACCAGGATCGACCACTCTCTAGATCAGGATGGAGACGTCACAAGCTCGAATCGGCGAAAACCCCTTCGAGGAAGTGGACGCGCAGGAAACGCGGTCGAACTCCGTCGAGGAAGCAACGTCCCCGCCTCCTTCGAACGCCCGCCATGGATTGCATGCCCTAACAACAGCGGGGGGAGGACGAGGAAGGGGCTGGGAGAAGGGGGAGACGCGAGAGCGAGAGCGCAAGCCATCGAAACGATATTTTGGGGGAAGAGGGCTTTTACGACTCTTCCTGTTTCTCTGTAGGGTGACTAGATCATACACTGATAAGTGAGCAAAAATAACAACCTTGGTAGTTGGACATCAATAACAGGAACATTACCAGCATTAACAATTGTACATCGGTGTATAGAGTGGTTTTCGGTTGCAGTTAGACTCCGTCCCACCGATTTTTTTTGCTTCTGTTATAAACTGTGGATGACTAACTACCCAAGAGACTCTAGAGTTATAAATAAAATTTTCATAGTTACACACGGCTGCAATGAGTTGCAATTGAGATTTTCCCAGATACATTTGAATTGCAACTAAAATTTTCTCAGTTGCACATGAATTACACATGCAACTGGATGCTGTCATTTAAGTGAGGATTAAATTAATTCTCACTCGAGTGAGCCCTAATCATCCCTAATAATTTAAGGACTGCGATGACCTTTCAAAATGAAGTAACAAAATAGAAAACCATCACATTCCTCACACCTAGTATGTGTTCGCAAAATGGCTCAATATGTCGATAAGTACTTTAATAAAACAATTCTTGTTCTAGCAACACACAGTTAACTTACTAGCAGTATGACTTAGTTGTCCGCACGAGCCATGACCCTGTTTCACGGTGAGGAGAACCCCGGCTTGAAGCTCATGGTATGATGTTCCCACAGTCGGGAGGAAAAGAGCCCATGCTGTGATGCTAATAATGATTTCATTTCTTCTTGTATTCCTGAAAGTCCACTAAACAATGCAGCAATTTTGCTGTAAATACCAGTGATCGAAGGTTACCATTTCAGCTTATAAACAGAAGGTTTTAATTTGTTTCAGAACATTTAACAAGCATGAACGTTGGTGTTGTATGATTGTAGTGGTTTTGGTTGCTGCATCTACACTCTGATTTTTCTCTTCCCGTCTCTTTTTTAGAGAAAGAGGGCCACGCCCCGGCTCCATTAACCATGAAAACTCTTCCTGTTTCTCTGTAGGGTGACTACATCGTACTCTGATAAGTGAGCAGAAATAACAACCTTGGTAGTGGGACATCAATAACAGGAACACTTACCAGCACTAGCAAATCGGTGTATAGAATAGAGTGGTTTTCGGTTGCAGTTAGACCCCGCCCCTCTGATATTTTTGCTTCTGTTCTAGACTCGGATGACTAACTTATGAAGAAACTGCACTCTGATAATTAAGCAGAAACCATAACCAATTTCATTGGCGTACAACATTTTCCAGGCTGCCACATATCTACAGACCTACAGACACTTGATTATTCCCAGCCTTACGCCGAGATGAAGACGAGCAGCAAAGCCAGCACGGCGGCGGCCACCGGCGCCGGCACCGAAGTGGGGGCCGAGGACTTGGTGTCCGCGGTCACAGCCGTCGCGGTCGGCTCCGCGACCTGTACGCTGAAGTTGCAGGGGGGCTGTGACACGTCCTTGTCTGTGACCATGGCCAGCCCCTCGAAATCGCACGCCGACGGCACCTGCCCCTGCGCCTGGTAGTAGACGTTGAACGCGTAGGAAGCGTTCCCGGTCGCGTCCAAAGCGCCGCAGCTGCAGCCGTATCCGAGCGCCGTGCAGTCGGCGCGCGAGCACGCGTAGCCGACGTTGTCCGCCAGCGCCGTCGTGTTGGTGGCGTTCGGGTTCAGTACGCACCACTGCCGCGGCAGGTACTGCACCCCCCTAGCCGGTGCCGGCATGGCCGGCCGCCCGTCGCCGCGCAGGTCGAGCGGGAACTTGGGCCGCCCGTCGAACGTGAATATGCCCCAGTGCCGCTCGAAGTTGCCCGGCGCCACGCTCTTGGCGTCCTCGTCCATGAGCCCGAACAGGTACACCTCGATCCGTGCGCGCGGCCGGAGCGGCGTGCCCTGCCGCGCCGCCAGCCGCTTGAGCAGCCCGGCGTAGAAGCGCTGCGCGTAGGGCACCGTGGCGTGCTTGTCGCCGTCCGTGGGCCAGCCGACCTCGCCGATCACGACCGGCAGGTCTCCGAACCCGGTCTTCTTGAGCGCCGACACCAGCGTGTCGAAGTTGGCGTCGAACACGTTGGTGTAGGTGATGCCATTGTCGATGACGGGCTTTGGCGGGGCGCCGTCGAAGAAGGCGTAGTCGATCGGGAAATCGTCGTTGCCGTAGAGGCTGAGGAACGGGTAAATGTTTACGCTGAACGGCGCGCCGCTGTGATTGAGGAATTTGACCATGTCGGCCATGACGCCGGCGATGTCGTCACGGAACTTCCCTGCCGAGGGGACGGGGTTACTCGCCGGCGAATCGTAGACGTCGGCGTTCACAGGCACCGTCGCCTTGATTGCCGACCCGTGCCCGGCCTCGTTCAGCGCGCGCTGGATGTTCTTGAGCGCCGGCACGGTGACGTTGTCGTACGTGCCATTGTACGCCGTGAGGAACGGCTCGTTGCCAATCGCCACAAATCTGATCGATCAATTAATAAGTCAACATACACACAGAAAAAACAAAACCAATGGCGAGGACAACGGAGATGGACGTACTTGATGTTGACGCCGCCGTCGAAGTCGTACTTGGTCACGTTCTTCTTGACCCACTCCTGCGCCCGCTGGTAGTCACCCACGGCGGTGAGCATGTCGTTGGGCACGGCGATCATTGTCTCGATGCCGGTGCCGGCGAGCCCCATCATGGTCTTCTCGTCGGCGTCGAAGATCTTCACCTTCTTGAACCCATTGTCCTTGAGAAGCTGGCCCATCACCTTGGGCGGCAGCCGGCGCGTCGCCATGGTGCCCCAGTTAACCCCGAGCCCGTCCACCCCCGCCGCGAGAGCCACCAAAACCGCCACCACCGCCGAGCAACGCAGCGCCTCCGCCATTGCTCGATAGAGATGACTCGTGACGCCCGGATCTGGCCCGCGCGCTTAATACAAGAAGGGGACCAACCGAGTAGTGCCACGTGCGGCGCGTACGTGCTACGAAATGAATTGGGAAACTTTTCTAGGGATCGATCTGTGGCTGGTGAGTTCAACAACCGCAACTTTTTGGATCTCGATCGACCGAGCGGCCGGCCGGCCGGCCTCCTACGGGAAAAAGCAGATAGAGCGGCGCCGCTTGGACAATGAATGGCGTCACCACGTACTACGGCGAGGAGTAAACCGCGAGGTTCTTGTGGTGGCTCCGGGGGTTAAGGCGGGAGGTTAGGGAGGGAGGAGGAGGGGGCAGTTTGATCAATCGGACGTGGGAACGAAACGAACGACCCAAACTGAAACGAAACGGAAGAAATTGGCGCGCGTCGATGACGCGGTGGAAGGGAGTGGTGGGGCACGGCCGCACGGGGGTTAACCGCTCCCAGGACCCTTTTTTTTTTTTTTTGAGAGACCCAGGACCTGGGGTTGCTCCAGCTGCTTGACTTTACATATGCGGTGGCGTGTCTACGTGAACTGGTCCCTTTAGATAGATTTTTTAGGGAACGCGGCGCTTTATTGATCAAATAACATGGTTACAAACTACTCCCTACGTCTCATACTAAGTGTCGTAAAAATAGATAAAACGGATATATTTAGTGTCGGACCCGTAGATACCAGGGTATCCTGAGCCGTCCGTTGTTGGCCCAACCCACACAGTACGGAAGGTGCCCGTACTGGCTCGCCGCAGGAGATAGGTGCGCCGGCCCTGTTCTCGCTAAGGATGATTCCTTGACGAGGAACCATCTTCGGGTATATCCTTGTTCGCCGTTGGAGAGGAGCCCTGCTTCGTCCACGCTCCTCTCCAGAAGGACTCCTGCCGTTGGGAGACATCCCATGTGGGGATGACGTCCGAGCCTCCGCGGGAGTGACGGTGGCACCGCATGGCTACAGAGCTAATTTGACCATAGATGTCATTCTCGTGTATAAAGCACGGAGCACCACTGCGCGCGCCAAAGCTTTGGCCGAGGCTTTCCTATTTGGTGCAAGGCGACCAGTCTACCGCTACAAAACGGAGAGAACGTCATCGGAGCTCCCATCTCTCTGTCATGGACGGTGGAGCTGTCCTCGACGACCAAGACTGCGCAGGCGGCGCAGAGTACGGGTTGCTCCTCACTTTGGCACCTTGTGGGAACCCTTTCCCGCCAAATGAGCGGGAAAGAGGTCCGAACGCCGGTATAAGAAGGACTCCCATGTCCTCGTAGAAGAGGACCCCGATTGAACCGGTGAGATATAGGTAGCCACATCCGTAGAAACGCCCAAGTAGTCTAACCCGAGAACAAGCTCGCATTTGTACTGCAGTCACCGCAGTGCAATCCATCAGACAAGCAGGAGTAGGGTTTTACACCATCACGGTGGCCTGAACCTGAGTAAAACTCTCCGTGTCTCCATTATCGACCTTTGCGAGGGCCCCTCCCTAGGTCTCTCGAGGTGCGATAGAACGTGGTTAGCCTCCAGTGTTCGAACCTCTAGAAGCAATCCTATCTAGGACAAACCGCTTCTCCGACATTTGGCGCGTCAGGTAGGGGCTAAGGCGTTCTCTCGCATCTCCGTCGCCATGGTCGCCTCCCGCACTGCCCGGACCGGCCGCAAGGAGCGGTCCTGGAAGCGGACACCTCTAGCCTCTCCGGCACCGGAGCTCGCCGTTCTCGCTCTCCCACCACTCGCCGCGGACGTGACACGGCGCCTGTCGACGACTCCCTCGTTGACCCGACACGGCCCCTGCAGTCTCCTGTGCAGGCGACGCTCGCCCTGCGGCCATCGACTGTGCGCACACATGGTCGACAGTGCTCGCAGCACAGGGGCCGCGGCGTTGTCCGCCCAACGCCGGTGCGAGCGATCCTCGGTTGGTACCCACCACTAAGCTCGCTCGAGCAGCAGGAGCCACACCCGTGGCAACAGGTGCGCCATCCGCCACTTGGGAGCTCACCGGCTCCACCGCGGAGGCCACGCCTGTGGTCGCCAGCGCGTAGTCTCGCGCACACGAGACTCAACCCCGTGGGACGCATGGCACGACATCCTTTGCCTTGGGAAATGCCACCGCCGACTCCGAGCTGCCTATCTACTGAGAGCGGCGGGCGGGCGCCCAGGCAGGGAGCATCTACATGTTTTCTAGGGACCTGTGGGAGGCAAGGTGGCCCTCCGCGTTCCGCCATCGTCTCCCGCCTCACTACACTGGCGACACGTCACCCTTGAGCTTTTTACGGAGGTACGAAGCGAGAATCAGGGCCGCTGATGGCTAATGTTGGTAAACCCCAAGAGAAAGGTTGTGAAGAGTGCAGCGAAAAGTTTTCCCTCAGAAAAGAAACCAAGGTTGAATTGGCCATTAGGAGGAAAATCAATCTCTGAAGGTTGATGCAGCTGAGATGGCAGGGCGCACTACCGGTTCGGCAACAACGTGGAACCTACACAACACAATCAATTCACTTTGCCCCAACGAAGCAGTGAGGTTGTCAATCTCATCGGTTTTGCTGAACACAAAGAGGTTAAACGTATGGTTTGGAAAATAGTATGAGAACAATATGAAAACAACAGTAGAAGTGTGAAAACAGTGGAAGCAGTGTGTGTATTATCAGTATGAGAAAATGGACTGGGGCCCACAGTTCACTAGAGGCATCTCCACATAAAAGATAGCTAACATGCGTGGTGAACAAATTACATGTGGGCAATTGACAGATAAAGAATCATGCATGACATAAAGATTACTATGAGATTCATGCGGGCATTACAACAAAATACATAGATCGTCATCCAACTACATCTATGACTAATAATCCACCCTTCGAATATCATCCGAACAAACGTTGGGTATTAAGTTGCAAGCAACAGATTATCGCAGTAAGAAAAATGTGTAATGTAAACAATGTAAACGAAGTAAACAGTGTTCTTTTCTCCATAATGTCAACGGCACATCCTCCATCGGTCTCGTTTTTGTCACTCGAGCACAGATGCAAAGGAGGCATGAACCCACTGTCGAGCATAAATACTCCCTCTTGGAGTCACTAGCATCTACTTGGCCAGAGCATCTACTAACAACGGAGAGAATGCAAGATCATAAATAAGATACACATGGAGACAACATGATAGATTGATGTGACGCCCCGAGATCGGGCACTATGCAGATTTCAGCATTCCCGCCAAATCCGCATAATAACCGATTCCAGGTTGCCATTTATGATAACATTACAATAGTTCACGAATAATCCACAATTACAACAGACGCAGATAGATACAAGATGACTCCAACGAGCCAGGGTTACAACTGATACAATACAAAGATCCAAATAACAGCGGAAGAAACAAACGTCCGGCTACGGACAAGATCCAAATTGGACTAAGAGTCCTGAAGATAACCGAAGGCGTCCAATCCCTGCCCAGGCCAAGCCGGAGGGATTCCCAAGCTAACGTCGTCAGACTTCAAACCTGTTGACTGCAAGTTGGAATTTGCAGCCACGAAAGAGATTCGTGGGTCAGTACGGTTAAGTACTGGCAAGGGGGACAAAGCCCATACTCACATGTTACCGGCGTAGCCAGTCATCACAAGATACAAATACTTTAGGATCAACGGAAAGGAAGGGGGTTATTGCAAATAAGCAACAGCAGGCTGCACTAAACAACTACAGAGATTCTATTATTTCCAACTATCAGAAAGGAGATAAGATCGAGTGATAGTAACCAACTGAAAGATAACGTCAAACAAACCCATCCTGGATCTCGCCCCTTATCCGAAGAAGCAATCCGAGGATAACTCACACCGTTGTTATTATGTGAAACAAGTTATTGTGGGAATAACCTATTACTAGTCAATTTATTAATCATTAGGTGAAACACGATTAATCATTAGTTGAAGTTGTCCTGAGTACTTGTAAGCCAGTACTTTCACCAAGTAATCCATAACCGCGGAAAACACGGCTTCCCGAGAAGATTTACCCTGCAGGGGTGCACCAAAGTAACCACACTCATGAATATCCCGCCAGATGGAATGCCTCCCACCAAGCGGGGCACTCAACACAATCCAACCCTTCTTCGCATCATGCCCAAAGCACCGCGTGCTGTGCGTGCGCGGCTAATCGAGCCCCACGAAGAAAAGGGGACCCTCATAGCACTGGAAGACCACGCCGCCCTAAATGCCGACTACGAAAGTTCCACCCGGGCGCCAAGGGCTCGCAAGATCATGCATGCAGCAAATGGAAAGCCCGAACTAGTACGGCGATTTGGACGAGATGCGAATCGAGTCAAACTGAGGGGGAGCCCATACTCCCCAAATGCGGGTAGTGCGCTCATCATGGATCAGTAGACAAGACCCTTTTCCTAATTAGGGGGTCGACACTAGCGGGCCTCAAAACCACCCTGGGCCTCCCGCCGGTGCCTTATCATCAAATTTATTATTAACAGTAGCATTATCAGGATTGATTGATTAATATTTCGAGCCCCCGGAACGGTAACAACAATAATAGTACGATAGCAAAAGAAGTAACCGACAACAGGCTCGAGCAGAAGCAACTCTAAGCATGCTAGATAAGAACAGGCACAAACAAAGGCTGTAGGTATGGAGGTGAGGCAATATCAGGGTTAAGGGATTCATGTGATGGGTTCGCAACAGAAACAACTACTACTAAGGCTAGCAGAAAGAATCAACGGAAAGAATCGGTAACAAGTGATGAAGGGCAGCCATATGGCATGCAAGTGAGTATACTTGCCTGAGATCCCGCAAGGTAGCAGAAATTGTCGTTGCTCACATCATCTCAACGTCCTATCCGGGAAGAAGCAACGAACCTCGAACAGACAACGGAATGCAACAATTACTACTACGGCAAAAGATCCAGCATGATCAAGGTATGGATGCATGACAATTTAATTGATGCATAGAAATAAACTAGTTGACAAGATAAACAGATTTAAAGGGACCCATATGCAATTTTGAGTTGCATATGAACAACCCAGGGATTTTGGTTAGGTTATTTGTTTTCCAACTAATCAACAGGTGCTGGTGGTTTAGTATGATGCATGCAAAAGGGAAACAGCGAAATAACAACATTAGAAACAATTTAAGATAGGGTGTAGCAATTTAGAATTTTATTATTAACTTAGGGAATTTTGGGTGCCTTAAAGGGAACACACAAGTATTTGTTGTTTTCAACCACTTAAAATGTTCAAAACAAATAACAAAGTTGATATTTGAAAAGAACATCAAATTTTAGTTGGATTACATGTTTCACATTTTGAAATTGGACTTAGGATTATTTAATTATGAATTAAACAATATTAAACAATTTTTAATTGAATTAAACAAGATTTAAATTGTTTAGGCAATTTAAATTATTCAAACCATGAAACAAAATTTATATTTGGAAAGGTGGTTTAATTTTGCATGGAAAACATATTTCATTTGTGGAAATTGGATTTAAAATGATCAAGTTATTATTTTGGCAATTTTAAATGCAATAATTAAGAAACAGTTGTTTTCAGCAATTTAAATTATTCAAAACAGCAAACAAAATTTATATTTGGAAAGTACATGAAAAATTGATTGGAAAACATATTTGGTTTGTTGAATTTGGAATTTTTATGCCCAAGTTATGAATTTTGCAAGTTTAAGTGAATTTGACAAGTTTTCAAATATTGCACCAATTTAAAATATTCAAAACAGTAAACAAATTTTATATTTGGGTAGAGTATTAAATTTGGTACAGAAAACATATTTAAAAAGTGAAAATTGGAGTTAAAATGAAATAGTTATGCAATTTACAATTTTAGGGTGCAATCTGCCATTTTTTAGTGAAACAGGGACTTAGAAAATAATATTCAGGGGTCTAGAAGTAATTGCCAGGGGCCTAGGTGTGATTTTGCAGTTTGTTATGGCTCTGGAAAAAACAAAACAAAAAGTGGTTTAATTTGCAGGGTGTGGGGATCGAACCCACACCCTCCTGGTGCGCGCAAGGTTGGGCTAACCGGATGGGCTGAACTGAACTTGTGTTAGGAGGGGGAAGCGAGGGAGGATAAGGCTTCAGGTACGGGTGTTGTTAACTGAATCAAGTTTCAGAACAACAGGAGCAGCAGACGCTATCTAACAGAACAAAAAAAAGCAGCAGAAATCTCGCCAAGTTTGGGGCTTGAACTCGGGATCCTTCCGTGCAAACCAGGGAACAAGGCCACTACGCTACTGCTCAACTCGTGATGGCATACGGTGCGTACAGGGGATCAATTGCGTGCCCGCTTCGAAACTGAAATCGAGATTCAGACTTCAGGTTACGATCGAGACAAACAGAAACGAGGATGGGTCGTCTCCTGGGCAGAATCCGATCCGTGGCTTGGCTGGGTGGAGCACCAAACGATACACCACCAGGAAGCTACCTGCTCGCTGATGCACATCGGGGAGGGCTCAACCCGATACTGTCCCAGCGCGATCACCTTCTGACGAACAGAAACAATGGAACAGGGAAGAAAACGGACGGCGACTAGGGGGAATAGCGGCGAGCTGGGGCGGTACCTGGCGATGGCGCCTTCTGCAAACTTGGTGATGGCGGGTTGCTTGTTCCATTCCCGGGAAAAGATCCTCCTCGAGGTGAAGGTGGGGACTCGGAACCGAGGGAGGAGGTGGAAGGCAATGGTGGTTTCAGTCGAGGTTCAGAGAGAACTGATGGGAGCAGAGGGGAGTTGGCGGCTATGGAGAAGGGAGGGAGAGAGATTGGTTAGGGTTTGGAGGGGCTTGAGGGAGAGATATAGGGGAGGGAAGCAGCGCACATGGGGGGAGGCGCTCGGTGACAGCGACCTCTCCCCCCAGCGTCCGTACGAAGAAGACAGTGGTGGTGGGCTGGGCCTTGCGCTGTGCGGTAGTTAGGAAAAGCAATGGGCTGGGGTTTAGCTGCTGCCCACTGCTTTGCCTTTTGTTTCTTTTATTTATTTTTTATTTTTTTTTTGCTGAAAACCACAAGGAAGAAAAAGGAGATCTTTAAAGTTAGTAAAATTGTAGGAAAAATTAGGTTAAGTTAATTTGATTAAAAGAAAGCACTGCCAAGTTTGGTTTTACAGAAAGTTGAAAATAAATGGTTGTTTGATATTTAAACCAATTTTTGAATGATTTTGGTATTAGGAAAACAAAGTAATGTTTAATAGGGTTACCCCTAGGGTTTAATTTGATTGAAATTTAGTTGCTTGGCTTGTTAAGTTTATGAATTCAAAAGTGGTTATGTTTGAGGCATTTTGGTTAGAAGATGAAGGTGATTTAATTAATTGATTTGAAAAATAGTTGTTTGAATTAAACCCAACAAGTTGATGAATGACTTGATTTGAATTTTGGAGTTAGTCATTAGGGTTTGTTAACAACAGGGACAAATTTATTTAGCAGGCAATTTGTTTAAAACAATTTTCAAACTATTGAAAACAAATGAGAGGTTTAGTTTGCAATTTTGAAATTGGAAATTTTTGAGCAAGGGTGAAAGTTTAAATTGTGTTGAAATTTTCAGTTGTAATGCAAACATGGTGCAATGCAAATGTGATGCACATGATGCAAACAAAACAAACAGGTAACACCACAGGTGTTACAGACGACACCACTAACAAGGGATTGCGCCCTCGCAATCCACCTGCTAACCCGGGAGGGGAAAGAAGTTCGACTATCGATTCTTCGTGCTTCCAGTTGATCTCCTCGACACCACTAACAAGGGTTTCTCGACACCACTAACAAGGGATTCTTGCTCGGAGTGACGACGATGTTCTTCCCCCAGGGATCTTCCGATGATCGAACCTATTAGGTTAAAGGCTCAGAAAACGTCCACCCACGTAGGATCCTAATAATTTGAAAGATGGACAAAGGGGAAAAGACTCCAAAACAAATAAGATTGGGAGGGGAAATAGAATAGGGATAAGGAGAAAAACAAGAATCCTATTGAGAGGTTTTCCAAAATAGTTTAGCAGAAATAGTTTTCGACACTCTAGAAACAACGACCGTTAGCGAGGTTATCCTACATGCTTTGCGGACCCGTTGCTTCGATAACCATTCGTATCGAAACAATCTCGGGAATCGGAACCAAGGCTCTGATACCATTTGTGACGCCCCGAGATCGGGCACTATGCAGATTTCAGCATTCCCGCCAAATCCGCATAATAACCGATTCCAGGTTGCCATTTATGATAACATTACAATAGTTCACGAATAATCCACAATTACAACAGACGCAGATAGATACAAGATGACTCCAACGAGCCAGGGTTACAACTGATACAATACAAAGATCCAAATAACAGCGGAAGAAACAAACGTCCGGCTACGGACAAGATCCAAATTGGACTAAGAGTCCTGAAGATAACCGAAGGCGTCCAATCCCTGCCCAGGCCAAGCCGGAGGGATTCCCAAGCTAACGTCGTCAGACTTCAAACCTGTTGACTGCAAGTTGGAATTTGCAGCCACGAAAGAGATTCGTGGGTCAGTACGGTTAAGTACTGGCAAGGGGGACAAAGCCCATACTCACATGTTACCGGCGTAGCCAGTCATCACAAGATACAAATACTTTAGGATCAACGGAAAGGAAGGGGGTTATTGCAAATAAGCAACAGCAGGCTGCACTAACCAACTACAGAGATTCTATTATTTCCAACTATCAGAAAGGAGATAAGATCGAGTGATAGTAACCAACTGAAAGATAACGTCAAACAAACCCATCCTGGATCTCGCCCCTTATCCGAAGAAGCAATCCGAGGATAACTCACACCGTTGTTATTATGTGAAACAAGTTATTGTGGGAATAACCTATTACTAGTCAATTTATTAATCATTAGGTGAAACACGATTAATCATTAGTTGAAGTTGTCCTGAGTACTTGTAAGCCAGTACTTTCACCAAGTAATCCATAACCGCGGAAAACACGGCTTCCCGAGAAGATTTACCCTGCAGGGGTGCACCAAAGTAACCACACTCATGAATATCCCGCCAGATGGAATGCCTCCCACCAAGCGGGGCACTCAACACAATCCAACCCTTCTTCGCATCATGCCCAAAGCACCGCGTGCTGTGCGTGCGCGGCTAATCGAGCCCCACGAAGAAAAGGGGACCCTCATAGCACTGGAAGACCACGCCGCCCTAAATGCCGACTACGAAAGTTCCACCCGGGCGCCAAGGGCTCGCAAGATCATGCATGCAGCAAATGGAAAGCCCGAACTAGTACGGCGATTTGGACGAGATGCGAATCGAGTCAAACTGAGGGGGAGCCCATACTCCCCAAATGCGGGTAGTGCGCTCATCATGGATCAGTAGACAAGACCCTTTTCCTAATTAGGGGGTCGACACTAGCGGGCCTCAAAACCACCCTGGGCCTCCCGCCGGTGCCTTATCATCAAATTTATTATTAACAGTAGCATTATCAGGATTGATTGATTAATATTTCGAGCCCCCGGAACGGTAACAACAATAATAGTACGATAGCAAAAGAAGTAACCGACAACAGGCTCGAGCAGAAGCAACTCTAAGCATGCTAGATAAGAACAGGCACAAACAAAGGCTGTAGGTATGGAGGTGAGGCAATATCAGGGTTAAGGGATTCATGTGATGGGTTCGCAACAGAAACAACTACTACTAAGGCTAGCAGAAAGAATCAACGGAAAGAATCGGTAACAAGTGATGAAGGGCAGCCATATGGCATGCAAGTGAGTATACTTGCCTGAGATCCCGCAAGGTAGCAGAAATTGTCGTTGCTCACATCATCTCAACGTCCTATCCGGGAAGAAGCAACGAACCTCGAACAGACAACGGAATGCAACAATTACTACTACGGCAAAAGATCCAGCATGATCAAGGTATGGATGCATGACAATTTAATTGATGCATAGAAATAAACTAGTTGACAAGATAAACAGATTTAAAGGGACCCATATGCAATTTTGAGTTGCATATGAACAACCCAGGGATTTTGGTTAGGTTATTTGTTTTCCAACTAATCAACAGGTGCTGGTGGTTTAGTATGATGCATGCAAAAGGGAAACAGCGAAATAACAACATTAGAAACAATTTAAGATAGGGTGTAGCAATTTAGAATTTTATTATTAACTTAGGGAATTTTGGGTGCCTTAAAGGGAACACACAAGTATTTGTTGTTTTCAACCACTTAAAATGTTCAAAACAAATAACAAAGTTGATATTTGAAAAGAACATCAAATTTTAGTTGGATTACATGTTTCACATTTTGAAATTGGACTTAGGATTATTTAATTATGAATTAAACAATATTAAACAATTTTTAATTGAATTAAACAAGATTTAAATTGTTTAGGCAATTTAAATTATTCAAACCATGAAACAAAATTTATATTTGGAAAGGTGGTTTAATTTTGCATGGAAAACATATTTCATTTGTGGAAATTGGATTTAAAATGATCAAGTTATTATTTTGGCAATTTTAAATGCAATAATTAAGAAACAGTTGTTTTCAGCAATTTAAATTATTCAAAACAGCAAACAAAATTTATATTTGGAAAGTACATGAAAAATTGATTGGAAAACATATTTGGTTTGTTGAATTTGGAATTTTTATGCCCAAGTTATGAATTTTGCAAGTTTAAGTGAATTTGACAAGTTTTCAAATATTGCACCAATTTAAAATATTCAAAACAGTAAACAAATTTTATATTTGGGTAGAGTATTAAATTTGGTACAGAAAACATATTTAAAAAGTGAAAATTGGAGTTAAAATGAAATAGTTATGCAATTTACAATTTTAGGGTGCAATCTGCCATTTTTTAGTGAAACAGGGACTTAGAAAATAATATTCAGGGGTCTAGAAGTAATTGCCAGGGGCCTAGGTGTGATTTTGCAGTTTGTTATGGCTCTGGAAAAAACAAAACAAAAAGTGGTTTAATTTGCAGGGTGTGGGGATCGAACCCACACCCTCCTGGTGCGCGCAAGGTTGGGCTAACCGGATGGGCTGAACTGAACTTGTGTTAGGAGGGGGAAGCGAGGGAGGATAAGGCTTCAGGTACGGGTGTTGTTAACTGAATCAAGTTTCAGAACAACAGGAGCAGCAGACGCTATCTAACAGAACAAAAAAAAGCAGCAGAAATCTCGCCAAGTTTGGGGCTTGAACTCGGGATCCTTCCGTGCAAACCAGGGAACAAGGCCACTACGCTACTGCTCAACTCGTGATGGCATACGGTGCGTACAGGGGATCAATTGCGTGCCCGCTTCGAAACTGAAATCGAGATTCAGACTTCAGGTTACGATCGAGACAAACAGAAACGAGGATGGGTCGTCTCCTGGGCAGAATCCGATCCGTGGCTTGGCTGGGTGGAGCACCAAACGATACACCACCAGGAAGCTACCTGCTCGCTGATGCACATCGGGGAGGGCTCAACCCGATACTGTCCCAGCGCGATCACCTTCTGACGAACAGAAACAATGGAACAGGGAAGAAAACGGACGGCGACTAGGGGGAATAGCGGCGAGCTGGGGCGGTACCTGGCGATGGCGCCTCCTGCAAACTTGGTGATGGCGGGTTGCTTGTTCCATTCCCGGGAAAAGATCCTCCTCGAGGTGAAGGTGGGGACTCGGAACCGAGGGAGGAGGTGGAAGGCAATGGTGGTTTCAGTCGAGGTTCAGAGAGAACTGATGGGAGCAGAGGGGAGTTGGCGGCTATGGAGAAGGGAGGGAGAGAGATTGGTTAGGGTTTGGAGGGGCTTGAGGGAGAGATATAGGGGAGGGAAGCAGCGCACATGGGGGGAGGCGCTCGGTGACAGCGACCTCTCCCCCCAGCGTCCGTACGAAGAAGACAGTGGTGGTGGGCTGGGCCTTGCGCTGTGCGGTAGTTAGGAAAAGCAATGGGCTGGGGTTTAGCTGCTGCCCACTGCTTTGCCTTTTGTTTCTTTTATTTATTTTTTATTTTTTTTTTTGCTGAAAACCACAAGGAAGAAAAAGGAGATCTTTAAAGTTAGTAAAATTGTAGGAAAAATTAGGTTAAGTTAATTTGATTAAAAGAAAGCACTGCCAAGTTTGGTTTTACAGAAAGTTGAAAATAAATGGTTGTTTGATATTTAAACCAATTTTTGAATGATTTTGGTATTAGGAAAACAAAGTAATGTTTAATAGGGTTACCCCTAGGGTTTAATTTGATTGAAATTTAGTTGCTTGGCTTGTTAAGTTTATGAATTCAAAAGTGGTTATGTTTGAGGCATTTTGGTTAGAAGATGAAGGTGATTTAATTAATTGATTTGAAAAATAGTTGTTTGAATTAAACCCAACAAGTTGATGAATGACTTGATTTGAATTTTGGAGTTAGTCATTAGGGTTTGTTAACAACAGGGACAAATTTATTTAGCAGGCAATTTGTTTAAAACAATTTTCAAACTATTGAAAACAAATGAGAGGTTTAGTTTGCAATTTTGAAATTGGAAATTTTTGAGCAAGGGTGAAAGTTTAAATTGTGTTGAAATTTTCAGTTGTAATGCAAACATGGTGCAATGCAAATGTGATGCACATGATGCAAACAAAACAAACAGGTAACACCACAGGTGTTACAATTGATAATCAAAAGACATATCATTCAGTAATCATCGGATCCCAACAAACACAACATGTAGCATTACAAATAGATGATCTCGATAATGTGAGGCAGCTCATGAGATCTAAACATGAGACATAAAGTGGAGAGTACAACCATCTAGCTAATGCTATGGACCCGTAGTCCAGGGATGAACTACTCACACATCACTCTGGAGGCGGGCATGGTGGTGTAGACCCCCCCGGTGATGAATTCCCCTCCCGGCAGGGTGCTAGGGAGAGCTCCAGAACCCTCCCGATCTCGGGTTGACGATGACGGCGGCCTCGGGTGTTTCTCGGGAAAAAGTGGTATATTTTTAGGGTTGACGTATCAGGGGGAATAAATAGGCGGAAGGGCGATGGCGGTGGATGCCCGAGGGGCCCACACCACCCCCAGGAGCGGCCGGGGGGCCGCGCCGCCCTATAATGTGGCCCCCTATGGCCCCCCTCCAGGCCTCTTCGGGGCTCCATTGAACTTTTGGGAGTTCTAAGACTTTCGGGCTTCGAATTTTCTAATTCCGAGAATATTTCCAGAACAACTTTTCTGAAACTAAAAACAACAGAAAACAGGGAACTGGCTCTGTGGCATCTTGTAAATAGGTTAGTCCCGGGAAATCTATAAAAATAACATAAAGTGTAAGAAAAACATGTAACATAAGGCATGAAAACAACATGGAACATCACAAATTATAGATACGTTTATGACGTATCAACATCCCCAAGCTTAGTTCCTACTCGTCCTCGAGTAGGTAAATGACAAAACAAATAATTTCTGAGGTGACATTGTCACATCCCAGTTTTTAGACCCTTGATCTGTGCTCAAGAAGACAACTATTAGGGCCAACAAAGTAATGTTTACAACAACATGATTGTTTTAAATAACTTGTGTTATGATCCTAATCATATTTGCAACATAAGTTTTGTTTCATTATAAAACCAACACCTTATGTTTCTGAAAAATATTCCTGATATTTTTTCCCTAATGTTTTCTTATAAATACTTGAGTGGATTTTCTTTCCAAGACTTGGACCATTCTTGTTTGCATCTTAAAACAAACTTTTAACCCTGTTGGATCCAAGAAAACAAGTTTCCAAGATGATCTATGAAGGTTTTCTTTTAACTTTCCTATAGAAAACAATTCCTGAAAATAAAGCCAAGTACCTGTTTTCTACCATTGTTTTCACCAAGCTAGAGATTGTTATTTTATGATTTCTTGACTTATAATTAATCCTTGTTATATGTACTACAAATCCATAAGCTCACTTTTATTTTGGGATAAATAAAAACTATCTTTTGCTTGTTGTTTTTGTGGTATAAAATTAAGGCAGTTTTTAGAAACAGATAAAAACAGAAAGTATACCTTTTTCCACATTGTTTTCATGGCCTTAAACTATTTCAAAATTGTTTCCAAAAGTTGTTTCTGAAAGTATATAACATGGTTAACAAGTCCATGTTTTGAAAACAAATTTTGGAAAGCATTTGAACCCTGAAAACAACTCCAACTTTTGCTATCTCTGTCTGCTGTTCCAGCACTTAGAAAAATTCAGAAACTGCCTAACTCGAAAAACAATGTTATTGAGCTTCTGGAAGGGGCATTGGATCCTCTTTTGGTCGGCTAGGGCTGGAGAAAATGAGGTGGCTTGTTGACTAAGTGATGATGTCACTTGTAGTGGTTGGAATAGTGTGCACTTTCACTTTTGCCCATCCCTTGGCCCTTACTGTGGCCTTGCTCACACCCTTGTACCATTATTCACCTCATGGCACCAGTTAGAAGCCAGGCCACCCGTGGAGAAACCCCAAGGGGCAAGGCAAGCCCATGCCTTTGCCAAACCAAGCACACCCACTTGGACTCGAGCCTACACAGCCCCAGAGGGCAAACCCTCACGCCCCGCACCTCCTCACAACTCCCTCTACCGCCCCAAAGCAAAAGAGACACCAGCCCGAGCCCCTGGAGCGCTCCCGAGCCGTGCCCACGCCGGCGGTGACCACCACGGCCAAAACCTTGCCCTGCTCGAACCTCGCTCATCTAGCCCCTCCCACTGCCATGGCTAGCCTCCCCACACTTCCCTGAACCTCCTAGACAAGATCCCCCACCCTGTACCTGCCGGAGCCGCCGCCGCCGTCCGCGGAGTGCCGCCGCAGGCACCTGCCGCGCGCCGCCGCTAGAGGTCGCGTCCGTCGCTGCCGTGACTTCCCCTCGACGCCCTCAACCCCCTGCAGCCTCCCCGAGCTCGCGCCACCCCTCCCCGAGCCCTAGGTGAGCTCCCCGAGCCATTCTCGCCGCCGGCCGATCGGAGACAGAGAGAGACAGCGCGGGAGGAGGGAGACGACCCAGCGCCGTCGATCTGATGATCAACGGCCCCCTTCGAACGGCCGTTTCCCGCGCCGCGTGCGCGCGCGCGCAAGCGCAGCGGGCCAAGCTCGCGCGTTGCTGGGCCGTGGCCTCGCAGATCCGGCCCGCGCTGTGTTCCTTTATTCATTTTTTTTTTACAGATCTGAGGCATTTACTTTGGACGTGTATAAAATACTAAATGAGCAAAATAAAATCTGAGAAAAATCATGGACATACATACATGAAATCTAAGCCATGCCAAAGTTGCAGATCTGGATTTGGGCAAATATTTTGGACACAATGACTGTTTTGCCACAGACTATCTCTGAGAATGTTTTGGCCATAACTTTTAAAATATATAATCAAATGGAACAAACTCAACTGATCTGGATAGGTATTGAAAATATCCATCCAATAAGCCAAACCTCACATCAAGGAGAGTTGTATAATGAAAATGCCATCCAAATTGCTAAAGGACCAGTAGCCTTTTCTTTGATTTTTATAAGGAGTTTAAAAATGAATTTTGGAGCAAACCCAATTGGATGAGTTTGGTATTGAGTGGATCTACCTTATCCTAGCTTAGATTAATTTTTTGAGCTCTAGATTATTTTTGGTGGACAGATCTAGAAACAGAAGCTTTTCTGTTTGGACTTCTTTATTTGTTTTTGTTAAAATGAAATGCTTGGTTGACTTAATCCTTGTTCCTAGGATGAAGAGATGTGTTGAATCTTGTTATTAGGTTGTTTCCTTGCAGTACATCTACCACACAAAGTGTGTGCATGTTTGCAATATATTATGGCTAAAGAAGTAGCATATGTTGTTTCACTAGATTATTTATTTGATGTTTTGTGTGAACCAACTCCTTGTGTGCTTGTTACCTATTTTTGTGCTATGATTGTGTTGAGTCCAGTACCATTTTGATACTGTGATTTATATGCTATTATCTTCATTAACTTGCATGTGATCTTATAGCAAAGCATGAGTAGCATTTGTTATTGTTCTAGTGTTTAATTCTTTGGGATTATTGTGAGAGCTAGATCCTTGTGTTAATACCTTGATAATTTTTGTGCTATGTTTGCTATAGATCCAGTACCATTTTGGTACTGTTATTTTGATGCTTTTGTCTCTGATAGCTTGCATGTGTTTTTAAGGTGAAGCATGTGTAGGTTTTGTTATTCTTATGCACTAGTCTTGTATGCACTAGAATAAATAGCATTGTTTTATTTATTTTGCTATACTAATTTTGTCATGAGTAACCAGAGGCTTAGAAACTCTTTTACCTTGTTATAAATGGGCCCATAACCCACTGGTACCATTGCATCTTGGTTGTGGATGAGAATTCCCAACTATGCCCATGTGAGAAATTAACATGTTTTCATTATATGGTTGATAGGAATATTTTCCACCATGGAAAATATAATCGTTTGTTTTCACTTATGCAAGTGAGAAGTTTATTTATTATAAGTATCTACTAGTATGTTAGGTGTGATCCATTTGTTATCATGATATTCCTTAGGAGTATCTTGGTAAGAGATGATTCACTATTGAGTGCTAAATTAAATTGTTTGCAAATAAACTAAATTCCTTTTGAGTGATAGATTGTTTGTGAATGATTTTAAATTGAGTGTTTGGATTTTTGAAAAGGTTTAGATAACTTTTCTTTTGTTGCATAGCTACTGGTTGTGTAAGTTATACCTTGCTTGCTTGCTAGTAATTGTTTAAGAAAAACATAAACTACTAGAATTAATTTATGCATGTTTAATAGATGTTTCATGGGATTGTTTTGATGTTTGTGCTTGCTAGCATGTGTAAGTTTTGTGTACTGTTATTAGGTACATTTTATGATCATGACTTGCTTGTTTAGAATTAAGCTTCATAGTAACATTGTTTGCTTCTCTAGTGTTGAACTAGTGTCACCACTAGAAAATGGTGAATTTTGCTCTAGTGTTGTCATCTTTTGTTTTATGAGTGTATGAGTTTATTATAGCATATTTATGAAGTTATTACTTCTGTTATGATGCCATAAATCATTTAGTTTCTTGTGCTATAGTTGTAGAATACAAATATTCCTTATAGCATGTTTGTATAGAATTTCCATACTAGTATGCTATGAGTGCAGTTTTGTTTTTATGTTATTTAATAAGATTATTGTCTTGAGTGAAGATTGTGTTTTAGACTATTTTTATGAATAGATTCATTGGTGATTAGCTACTGGTTGGTTGCTAAATTTTCATGATTGATGGATTCCAAAACTTCTAGTAAACAATAACATAGTGAATAAATAGTCTATTCAATTGTGGTGTGTTTGCTTGTTGTTTGGATTTTCTTGGAATGTTTTTACCTTAGCATGTGTTTATAATTGTGTTATGATTGTGCTTAAGAGTATCTTGTGAAACTAAAACATCCAACTAAAATCATGAACGCATCAAGTGATAGTTGCTTGTGGTGAGTAATACCCACTGCCATGGGTATAATTCTGTCTGTTTGTTTTACCTTAGCAACCTAACCTTTTCACCCACAAGCTATATTTTTAGCTTCTTATATATCTGGTTATGAGAGTGTTACACCACTCCATATATGGTATGTATGATGTGGGATAGGGTTTTCTAAACCGTACATAGTGCCTGACGACAGTTTTGGACCGTGAGAGTTATGTGAGATAGTTTTCCGCGTTATTGTTTCGAGAGAACTCGAGAATGAACATTTGTTGCTGTATGTGTTTCTTAGCTAAGTTGTTTGTCTTTTAGACCTGAGTGTGTGTCTTTTATTTCCTTTACGACGCTAGAACGCGAAGAAGGAGAAGAAGCAGTTGTGGAGCTGTGCGTCAAGTTCGATTTGCTTCAAGGCCAGGGACATTAAGAGACTTGAGGCAAGCATCCTGATTGCTTGCTGATACAATACTTACCATTATATATCATGCATGTTTTACCTCTGAAGTTTTACCAAAACTTGATTATCAAAACTATTTTTGATGTGGAAATTACTACTATACTATATTATAGGTTACTATCATGCCAGTAGTTAAACTTGGTAATACCAAGCCCATAGGCCACCATATGGTATTTATTACCATCAAATATACTAGTCCCTAAGTGGACACCCTAAAATTGTGATTCTACGAAACAAAGGCTTTACGGAAAAACCCGGAGAAAAGGCGGATCCTTGTTCTCCGGAGGAATGTGGAAGTGGTCATTTTGAGAAGGTGGTGTTTTCAAAAATGACACATAACCTAGTCTTCGCCGGACAACCTTTACCGTACTGCCACCCTACCCTAACATGGGCACGGGGCTTAACTTGAAGTTTGTTCTTATTAGTGTGTGCTATCTCACTTGCTATAAGGGGCGTCGTACCCTCGAACCGAATGTCGTCAAAACTCCCAATGTTGAGGCATATAAAGTGTGGGATTAATTTTCCCTCCGGTTGCATCGGTTGAGTCTCCTGTCATGGCGATGTGCGACATGGTGCCGAGGAGATTAAACTCAACTGAGATATAGGCATATTCTAGCTTGAACATAGTGGATGGTTATGATCAGATACCTGATGTTTACATACTGTTGTTACAGTCCGTGATTGTTCACGGGAGGTGTACTGGATCTGGTGGATGTGTACACCTCTGCAGAGTATAACTTTTTCGAAGAAGCCGCGTCCTCGGATATGGACAGTTGAATGGCCATGTAGCTAGCATTGTGTCAATGTTTTCAAAAAGGAGTTTTTTGAAAGGGAATTCTGGAAAGGAAGTATTGAACTTGTGAAGTTCGGAAAGGAATGGAAACCTATACCGTGGAGGTATCGTCGATGATGAAAAGCCAGATGATGTTATACAAAACAAAATGTTTTGCAAAGAAAACCTTTTCTACTCTAAGCAAGAATTCTGGAAACTGATTCCAAGAAGTTTTGCAAAGAGAAAATATTCTTGAAACAAAAGTTTAACAAAAACCTCTTGTACATGTGATATCTACAAGAGAAATAAAACTATATTATTTATTTCTTCTGAAGTATCTTCTTCAACGAAGATGCAGATATCCTGACTGCAACTGTGGTGTCATCATATATGAACACCATTGATAGTGAACCATATTTATAGCCTACCTATTCCACCATATAAGCATACTTGCATGTTTAGTAAGTGACATGATGGATGTCTTGCTGAGTACATTCAAATGTACTCATTATGGTTTCGCCCCTGGTATCTACTTATCAGATTTTGAGAAGGAACCTCCGAAGGAGATATATGAAGAGAAGTACGGAGTTGACGGCTTTGCGAACTAGGATCGTCTCCGGGTCAGCAGCCTGTAGGTTAAGGCGTGACTTGGGCTCAACTACGTTGTGTTTTATTTGTCTTCCGCTGTGTTTGTTAAGTGCCTGCCCTTTTGGCAGTTGTGCTAGACTTGATCATGTGATCATTTGTGTAATACCTTTATGTATTCGTGTAATGGATGATGTATTTCTGTGTGCCAACTGTGTATGTTGTTCACGACTGATCTTTCTGGGATCGTGAATGTATGCATACGTAGGGTTTCAGACTGCCGGTCTGGGGTCCTTACAGAGTTGGTATCAGAGCCATCCTGACCTTAGGAGACCTTAGTTAGCATGGACGTCAGATAGGACAGAAAAGTATTTTTGAGTAAAAACCTATTTACTATCTAAATTATTTTTATCTAAGGGAATTTTAGTATATTTTCCCTCCTTATTATCTTTTCAAAAGATTCTAAATGCATATCAAGGGCGTCCTTGAACAGTGGTTCGAAGGGCGGGCCTTACAGAGTTTGGTATCTCTCTCGGTTAAGAGGTTATTTCTTACTTGTTTGCAACTGCTCCGCTCTGTTTTTGAAACATCTCTCGTCTTTGAAGTTTTCTGTCCAGAAAATAGTTGGAGTTTCAAAAACAGATTGTTGCATAAAGTTTTATCAAAACTTTACTTCTATTTATCTTGTTTTCATACAAAAACTTTTATACTTGCCGTTGTCCCGAGAAGACCAAAATAATTGCCTAGCGCTACAGTGATGATGGTCAGAAGTAGATATAGTTCTTCAGCCACTTCTAGGATTTTGGATCAGTCTAGTTTGGAGTAATTTAGCGATGACTCCATGAGTAGCCTTCCCCGACGTAGCCCCAATGGAGTCTTGCTTGAGTGTTTTTGCTTACTTATGTGTGTCCGTAGGACTTTGTGCTGTTGTGTGGTGTAGGATTTGGTTCATCTAGGCTTCTATATGTTTGTGGGGTGCTCAAAATTTGCGAATTTGTGATTGCCCAGCTCTTGTTTTTGAATCGCCTCATGTTAAATTTTTGCAAGCAAAAATGTTTGTATAGTATTCAAAAACAAGAATTTGTTGCTTAGATTTATACTTGTTTTCGCTTCATAATGCGACCCGTCGTGAACCCCCACCATCTCCCCCACCATCAATGAAAGCACCGTTGTGCCTAATAGTAGAGGACCATCAAGCCACACGAACTGATAGCGTTGCTACTAGTGATGCACTCCAACAGATAAATCTCCAACAACGACAACCTTCATAGAAGAAAAGGCATGAAGAAAACCAACCTATACTGACCAAAACCTCTATGTTTTGCCTGTTTGCAAAAGACTCTTTTTACCATGTTGGCTAAATGTTGCACCTTTTTATGTCCCTTTTTAAAAAGACCTAACTAAAGAGATCCCCTTTTAAAAAGTTATATACCTCCCTCCTCTGGAGAAAGGTGCAAAAGAAGTCTTCACATGCCATGATGCGCAACCCCCTCAAAAGCCAATCCAAAGAGCACAATTCAATATTCGACGTACGATGACGCTAGTCGTATCTTGTCGGACAATCATTATTTAATAGAAAGCTAACAAGACTAACATGCTTGGTCAAATCTTAGGTTGACACCTAACCAAAGCATGTGAACAACTGACAACTCTTTCTAAACCAAGGAATTAAGTGACTTACGACACCTTTTAATCTAGTTGGTAAAAAGGAGAAGTCACGAGAAAATAAAAGGATAACCTAGTCGTTTACTAGTCATTAAGATATCAGGTGTATCTACTTTGGAAGCCAAATCTTAGTAGACATGGTAGGTACCATGAAATTCAAGGTTTAGAAATTAAGTGAACGATGGAATGGTTATCATGAATCAAGGAAACCGCAGATTTCCTGTTTTTGTTTCTTTGGTGCTCTTGATTGAAATGAATTTGTGTTTTATTCAATCTTGCTTCCTAACTTATATGGAGTTGTTAGGACTTATGTTGTTTTTCCACCTCAGACGCTGGTTTGTGTTTGTGTTCGTGTCGTGTGAGCTCCTCGGTTAGAGCGTTGTGTGTGCTAGTTGTGTTGTAAGCCTTATTTGGTAGCATTGTGAACCCTTAAGATAAGTTATGCTTGTTAAGACTCGTTTTTCACATACGTGTTAATCTGGATTTGATTTGGTTTTAGTTTCGTCGATGTTTGCTTGTTGTCGTGTTATCTACCGTTCTCATGTCCGCTATGAGCCGGTATATGTCACGAGCCTTTAAAACCAAGATCACCTTTAGTTATTATCGTCTTACACAGTTCTTTTTCTTCAGCATGGCCAGCAATCCACCTCCGTCACCTGAGCCGACAGTTGCTCAACTGTTTGCTTTGTTGAGGGAAAACCGTGAAGCCGCTCGTGCTGAGCACACCGCCACCCATGCTATCCTGGAACAGTTGACTCAGCTTGCCATCACCAACGCTGAGAATACTATGTTCCTTATGAGAGGATACCAGCAACTGCTTGCTGGAGAGAGCCGCAAACGGAAGATGGTGGCGCCAGGAGAAACTAGTCTATGGGTGACTGAAGAGTGTTTTGTCTGTGGGACGGAAGGGCACTTCGCTCGTGCTTGTCCCCAGAGAGAGTATGATCCGGCTTGGTCTGAGCAATCTTCGAGGAGACGGGTGAAAGTCAAGCCTAAAACCAGGGTTTGCTTTGCCTGTAGACAGGAAGGACACTTTGTTCGCGAATGTCCCAATAAGAACCGTATTCTAGCTCATCCTGAAGAAACCCAAGAAACCCAAGGTCCAGCCCAGAAGAAACGCAAGAATCTGATGAGTGGACCTCGAGACAGAGATGATGTTGCAGGAGCATCTTCGACTCCTGCCATAGCCAATGGTACGTTTCCAAACCACACCTGTGAACCCCCTTGTTTTGTTTATCGTCGCACCATGAGAAAACCCGACGTAAACGGGACACTAGAAGTGTCACGTCAGACTAAGTAAAATCTTAAATAGTTAAATATACTAACAAAAATCTAAAAGGGTTTCATCTAATTCTAGTTCGAGGCCTTGCAGATTTGGAAACCTTACCAATTGGTAATATAACCTCATCTAATCGTAAGCTTAAAACCTTACAGTGTTGGCTCATCACATTTTCGTTTAAATACCCTACAGAAGTGGTATCTAAAACCAAATACCTTACAAGGTAACTTATAGAGTTGATATGTTACAGAGTTTGTTATCACCGTTTAAAAAGAAAAACGTGTAATCATTTTTTTTTTCTAAAAAAACAAAGAGAAATGTGCCTTAGAATGATTCTATACCTATTTTGAAGAAAGTGAAAGGTTGGAAAAAAAAAATTAGATGGGTAAACTATGATCATTACTAGTAGACAATATCTCCCGTATATATGTGTTGGAGGAACCAGATTCTATAGTATGAGATAGTAGAACTCGTTTGAGGCTAAGAAAGATTGGTGGATATATATTGATGATGATAGATTTTAGGAAAAATCATTATGAGCTTGGAGTTTCTGAAAGAAACCTTATATAGATGATAGTACTCAGAGTTGTTATAGCTTTATGTTCTAGATAAACTACCTTTGAGGAAAACAAATGTTTTGGGATTTAACTATAATAGGTTAAGAGGAAGGTACTGGATTTTCCTGGATTTTGGACGGTGAGCAATGGAAAGCTCATACTTTTTAATTGATGATGGATATCAATTAGATTGATCATTGAGTGGTACGCAAATAGAGCTTATGACTAAAGAATAACCACTGGTTGGACATCATGGTTTTAAGGAGCAATATGTTCGAGGTTTAGACCATGGCACCCAAACCTTTGTAAAGAAGACAAATTTACCAGGAAATTCTGGTAAGAAAAATCAAAGGGGGGAAGCCCCTGTAAATAAGGTTACAAAACACCAACACATGTTTTGTAAACAAATAATCTAACATTGTTATTTGACCATACCCTCTTTTCGCTTGCCTGCGAATCTCGGGACGAGATTCTGGTAAGGGGGGAAGGTCTGTCACATCCCAGTTTTTAGACCCTTGATCTGTGCTCAAGAAGACAACTATTAGGGCCAACAAAGTAATGTTTACAACAACATGATTGTTTTAAATAACTTGTGTTATGATCCTAATCATATTTGCAACATAAGTTTTGTTTCATTATAAAACCAACACCTTATGTTTCTGAAAAATATTCCTGATATTTTTTCCCTAATGTTTTCTTATAAATACTTGAGTGGATTTTCTTTCCAAGACTTGGACCATTCTTGTTTGCATCTTAAAACAAACTTTTAACCTTGTTGGATCCAAGAAAACAAGTTTCCAAGATGATCTATGAAGGTTTTCTTTTAACTTTCCTATAGAAAACAATTCCTGAAAATAAAGCCAAGTACCTGTTTTCTACCATTGTTTTCACCAAGCTAGAGATTGTTATTTTATGATTTCTTGACTTATAATTAATCCTTGTTATATGTACTAAAAATCCATAAGCTCACTTTTATTTTGGGATAAATAAAAACTATCTTTTGCTTGTTGTTTTTGTGGTATAAAATTAAGGCAGTTTTTAGAAACAGATAAAAACAGAAAGTATACCTTTTTCCACATTGTTTTCATGGCCTTAAACTATTTCAAAATTGTTTCCAAAAGTTGTTTCTGAAAGTATATAACATGGTTAACAAGTCCATGTTTTGAAAACAAATTTTGGAAAGCATTTGAACCCTGAAAACAACTCCAACTTTTGCTATCTCTGTCTGCTGTTCCAGCACTTAGAAAAATTCATAAACTGCCTAACTGAATTTTTCTGACAGAACAGTGATTACACTTTTAAACTTGATGATTGATCTTGTGGGTACTGATCCAAGCCTTGCCACCTTGCCAACTCGAAAAACAATGTTATTGAGCTTCTGGAAGGGGCATTGGATCCTCTTTTGGTCGGCTAGGGCTGGAGAAAATGAGGTGGCTTGTTGACTAAGTGATGATGTCACTTGTAGTGGTTGGAATAGTGTGCACTTTCACTTTTGCCCATCCCTTGGCCCTTACTGTGGCCTTGCTCACACCCTTGTACCATTATTCACCTCATGGCACCAGTTAGAAGCCAGGCCACCCGTGGAGAAACCCCAAGGGGCAAGGCAAGCCCATGCCTTTGCCAAACCAAGCACACCCACTTGGACTCGAGCCTACACATCCCCAGAGGGCAAACCCTCACGCCCTGCACCTCCTCACAACTCCCTCTACCGCCCCAAAGCAAAAGAGACACCAGCCCGAGCCCCTGGAGCGCTCCCGAGCCGTGCCCACGCCGGCGGTGACCACCACGGCCAAAACCTTGCCCTGCTCGAACCTCGCTCATCTAGCCCCTCCCACTGCCATGGCTAGCCTCCCCACACTTCCCTGAACCTCCTAGACAAGATCCCCCACCCTGTACCTGCCGGAGCCGCCGCCGCCTTCCGCGGAGTGCCGCCGCGGGCACCTGCCGCGCGCCGCCGCTAGAGGTCGCGTCCGTCGCCGCCGTGACTTCCCCTCGACGCCCTCAACCCCCTGCAGCCTCCCCGAGCTCGCGCCACCCCTCCCCGAGCCCTAGGTGAGCTCCCCGAGCCATTCTCGCCGCCGGCCGATCGGAGACAGAGAGAGACAGCGCGGGAGGAGGGAGACGACCCAGCGCCGTCGATCTGATGATCAACGGCCCCCTTCGAACGGCCGTTTCCCGCGCCGCGTGCGCGCGCGCGCAAGCGCAGCGGGCCAAGCTCGCGCGTTGCTGGGCCGTGGCCTCGCAGATCCGGCCCGCGCTGTGTTCCTTTATTCATTTTTTTTTTTTACAGATCTGAGGCATTTACTTTGGACGTGTATAAAATACTAAATGAGCAAAATAAAATCTGAGAAAAATCATGGACATACATACATGAAATCTAAGCCATGCCAAAGTTGCAGATCTGGATTTGGGCAAATATTTTGGACACAATGACTGTTTTGCCACAGACTATCTCTGAGAATGTTTTGGCCATAACTTTTAAAATATATAATCAAATGGAACAAACTCAACTGATCTGGATAGGTATTGAAAATATCCATCCAATAAGCCAAACCTCACATCAAGGAGAGTTGTATAATGAAAATGCCATCCAAATTGCTAAAGGACCAGTAGCCTTTTCTTTGATTTTTATAAGGAGTTTAAAAATGAATTTTGGAGCAAACCCAATTGGATGAGTTTGGTATTGAGTGGATCTACCTTATCCTAGCTTAGATTAATTTTTTGAGCTCTAGATTATTTTTGGTGGACAGATCTAGAAACAGAAGCTTTTCTGTTTGGACTTCTTTATTTGTTTTTGTTAAAATGAAATGCTTGGTTGACTTAATCCTTTTTCCTAGGATGAAGAGATGTGTTGAATCTGGTTATTAGGTTGTTTCCTTGCAGTACATCTACCACACAAAGTGTGTGCATGTTTGCAATATATTATGGCTAAAGAAGTAGCATATGTTGTTTCACTAGATTATTTATTTGATGTTTTGTGTGAACCAACTCCTTGTGTGCTTGTTACCTATTTTTGTGCTATGATTGTGTTGAGTCCAGTACCATTTTGATACTGTGATTTATATGCTATTATCTTCATTAACTTGCATGTGATCTTATAGCAAAGCATGAGTAGCATTTGTTATTGTTCTAGTGTTTAATTCTTTGGGATTATTGTGAGAGCTAGATCCTTGTGTTAATACCTTGATAATTTTTGTGCTATGTTTGCTATAGATCCAGTACCATTTTGGTACTTTTATTTTGATGCTTTTGTCTCTGATAGCTTGCATGTGTTTTTAAGGTGAAGCATGTGTAGGTTTTGTTATTCTTATGCACTAGTCTTGTATGCACTAGAATAAATAGCATTGTTTTATTTATTTTGCTATACTAATTTTGTCATGAGTAACCAGAGGCTTAGAAACTCTTTTACCTTGTTATAAATGGGCCCATAACCCACTGGTACCATTGCATCTTGGTTGTGGATGAGAATTCCCAACTATGCCCATGTGAGAAATTAACATGTTTTCATTATATGGTTGATAGGAATATTTTCCACCATGGAAAATATAATCGTTTGTTTTCACTTATGCAAGTGAGAAGTTTATTTATTATAAGTATCTACTAGTATGTTAGGTGTGATCCATTTGTTATCATGATATTCCTTAGGAGTATCTTGGTAAGAGATGATTCACTATTGAGTGCTAAATTAAATTGTTTGCAAATAAACTAAATTCCTTTTGAGTGATAGATTGTTTGTGAATGATTTTAAATTGAGTGTTTGGATTTTTGAAAAGGTTTAGATAACTTTTCTTTTGTTGCATAGCTACTGGTTGTGTAAGTTATACCTTGCTTGCTTGCTAGTAATTGTTTAAGAAAAACATAAACTACTAGAATTAATTTATGCATGTTTAATAGATGTTTCATGGGATTGTTTTGATGTTTGTGCTTGCTAGCATGTGTAAGTTTTGTGTACTGTTATTAGGTACATTTTATGATCATGACTTGCTTGTTTAGAATTAAGCTTCATAGTAACATTGTTTGCTTCTCTAGTGTTGAACTAGTGTCACCACTAGAAAATGGTGAATTTTGCTCTAGTGTTGTCATCTTTTGTTTTATGAGTGTATGAGTTTATTATAGCATATTTATGAAGTTATTACTTCTGTTATGATGCCATAAATCATTTAGTTTCTTGTGCTATAGTTGTAGAATAGAAATATTCCTTATAGCATGTTTGTATAGAATTTCCATACTAGTATGCTATGAGTGCAGTTTTGTTTTTATGTTATTTAATAAGATTATTGTCTTGAGTGAAGATTGTGTTTTAGACTATTTTTATGAATAGATTCATTGGTGATTAGCTACTGGTTGGTTGCTAAATTTTCATGATTGATGGATTCCAAAACTTCTAGTAAACAATAACATAGTGAATAAATAGTCTATTCAATTGTGGTGTGTTTGCTTGTTGTTTGGATTTTCTTGGAATGTTTTACCTTAGCATGTGTTTATAATTGTGTTATGATTGTGCTTAAGAGTATCTTGTGAAACTAAAACATCCAACTAAAATCATGAACGCATCAAGTGATAGTTGCTTGTGGTGAGTAATACCCACTGCCATGGGTATAATTCTGTCTGTTTGTTTTACCTTAGCAACCTAACCTTTTTCACCCACAAGCTATATTTTTAGCTTCTTATATATCTGGTTATGAGAGTGTTACACCACTCCATATATGGTATGTATGATGTGGGATAGGGTTTTCTAAACCGTACATAGTGCCTGACGACAGTTTTGGACCGTGAGAGTTATGTGAGATAGTTTTCGCGTTATTGTTTCGAGAGAACTCGAGAATGAACATTTGTTGCTGTATGTGTTTCTTATCTAAGTTGTTTGTCTTTTAGACCTGAGTGTGTGTCTTTTATTTCCTTTACGACGCTAGAACGCGAAGAAGGAGAAGAAGCAGTTGTGGAGCTGTGCGTCAAGTTCGATTTGCTTCAAGGCCAGGGACATTAAGAGACTTGAGGCAAGCATCCTGATTGCTTGCTGATACAATACTTACCATTATATATCATGCATGTTTTACCTCTGAAGTTTTACCAAAACTTGATTATCAAAACTATTTTTGATGTGGAAATTACTACTATACTATATTATAGGTTACTATCATGCCAGTAGTTAAACTTGGTAATACCAAGCCCATAGGCCACCATATGGTATTTATTACCATCAAATATACTAGTCCCTAAGTGGACACCCTAAAATTGTGATTCTACGAAACAAAGGCTTTACGGAAAAACCCGGAGAAAAGGCGGATCCTTGTTCTCCGGAGGAATGTGGAAGTGGTCATTTTTGAGAAGGTGGTGTTTTCAAAAATGACACATAACCTAGTCTTCGCCGGACAACCTTTACCGTACTGCCACCCTACCCTAACATGGGCACGGGGCTTAACTTGAAGTTTGTTCTTATTAGTGTGTGCTATCTCACTTGCTATAAGGGGCGTCGTACCCTCGAACCGAATGTCGTCAAAACTCCCAATGTTGAGGCATATAAAGTGTGGGATTAATTTTCCCTCCGGTTGCATCGGTTGAGTCTCCTGTCATGGCGATGTGCGACATGGTGCCGAGGAGATTAAACTCAACTGAGAGATAGGCATATTCTAGCTTGAACATAGTGGATGGTTATGATCAGATACCTGATGTTTACATACTGTTGTTACAGTCCGTGATTGTTCACGGGAGGTGTACTGGATCTGGTGGATGTGTACACCTCTGCAGAGTATAACTTTTTCGAAGAAGCCGCGTCCTCGGATATGGACAGTTGAATGGCCATGTAGCTAGCATTGTGTCAATGTTTTCAAAAAGGAGTTTTTTGAAAGGGAATTCTGGAAAGGAAGTATTGAACTTGTGAAGTTCGGAAAGGAATGGAAACCTATACCGTGGAGGTATCGTCGATGATGAAAAGCCAGATGATGTTATACAAAACAAAATGTTTTGCAAAGAAAACCTTTTCTACTCTAAGCAAGAATTCTGGAAACTGATTCCAAGAAGTTTTGCAAAGAGAAAATATTCTTGAAACAAAAGTTTAACAAAAACCTCTTGTACATGTGATATCTACAAGAGAAATAAAACTATATTATTTTATTTCTTCTGAAGTATCTTCTTCAACGAAGATGCAGATATCCTGACTGCAACTGTGGTGTCATCATATATGAACACCATTGATAGTGAACCATATTTATAGCCTACCTATTCCACCATATAAGCATACTTGCATGTTTAGTAAGTGACATGATGGATGTCTTGCTGAGTACATTCAAATGTACTCATTATGGTTTCGCCCCTGGTATCTACTTATCAGATTTTGAGAAGGAACCTCCGAAGGAGATATATGAAGAGAAGTACGGAGTTGACGGCTTTGCGAACTAGGATCGTCTCCGGGTCAGCAGCCTGTAGGTTAAGGCGTGACTTGGGCTCAACTACGTTGTGTTTTATTTGTCTTCCGCTGTGTTTGTTAAGTGCCTGCCCTTTTGGCAGTTGTGCTAGACTTGATCATGTGATCATTTGTGTAATACCTTTATGTATTCGTGTAATGGATGATGTATTTCTGTGTGCCAACTGTGTATGTTGTTCACGACTGATCTTTCTGGGATCGTGAATGTATGCATACGTAGGGTTTCAGACTGCCGGTCTGGGGTCCTTACAGACATGCTACCAACATAAACTTGATCATCATAGTAATGTAAAGCATGTAAACTAGGATCAAATGAATAAAGGTTGAGGTTTATAGTTGATATCAAAGATAGTCCGGAAGAGACCCGGAGAGCGGCCACAGGGGCGCCACACCATAGGGCGGCGCGCCCCTGGCCGCGCCATGGGGTGGTGTGGGCCCCATTGCCGCCCACCGACATCGCCCTTTTTCCTATTTATTCCCCGCGAGGTGTAAACCCTAAGAAGATAGACCTTTTCCACGAAAAACACCCGAGGCCGCGGTCATCGTCAACCCGAGTTTGGGAGGGTTCTTGAGTTTTGCCCGGCACCCTGCCGGAGGGGAAATCATCACCGGAGGGCTCTACACCACCATGCCCGTCTCTGGAGTGATGCGTGAGTAGTTCATCCATGGACTACGGATCCATAGCAGTAGCTAGATGGTTGTTCTCTCCTCTTTATGCCTCATTTTTTAGATCTAGTGAGCCTACATGATCAAGATCATCTTATTGTAATGCTACATGTTGTGTTTGCTGGGATCTGATGAATATTGAATGCTATGTCTCCTGATTATCAATCTATCATGGTATCTTCATGTGTTTGCCATTTATGATCTTGCATGATCTCCGTTGTTAGTAGATGCTCTGGCCAAGTAGATACTAGTAACTCCAAGAGGGAGTATTTATGCTTGATAGTGGGTTCATGCCTCCTTGCATCTGTGCTCGAGAGACATAAACGTGACAGATGGAGGATGTGCTATTGCCATTAGGGAGAAAACTACGATGTTTACATTGCACACTTTTCTTACTGCGATTGTCTGTTGCTTCAACTTAATACCCATGTATTGCTCAGATGACATTCTGAGGGTGGATTATTAGTCATAGATGTAGTTGGATAACGGTCTATGTATCTTGTTGTAATGCCCGCATGAATCACATAGTAATCATCATGTCACGCGTATGCACTACGGTGCAGCCTTTACATCTGTCAATTGCCTAGCTGTAATTTGTTAACCACACATGTTATTTATCTTCTATCAAGAGACACCTCTAGTGAACTGTGGACCTCGATCCTTTTTCCTCATACTGATAATACAACCACTGCAATCTTTGTTTTCATATTGCTGCTACTTTTTTACTACTGCCATCACTGTTCTCTTTCATCTACTGCAAACGATACTATTTTCCACACGGTACGTTTAACCTCTTTGTGTTCAACAAAACCAGTGAGATTGACAACCTCACTGCTTCATTGGGGCAAAGTGATTGATTGTGGTGTGTAGGTTCCATGTTGCTTCTGAACCGGTAGTGTGCCCTCCCACCTCAGTTGCATCAACCTTAGGAAGTTGCTTCTTTCTCCTACTGGTCGATTAAACCTTGGTTTCTTAGTAAGGGAAAACTTGTTGCTGTGCTCATCACACCTTCCTCTTGGGGTCTCCCAACGAGTGCAAGACCTGCACCATCAAGACATTTTCTGGTGCCGTTGCCGGGGATCTCAAAGTCATCAAGAAGCAAGCACTCCCTCATCAACTCTGGCACCAGACATTTTCTGGCGGCGTTGCCGGGAAGGAAGAGAATTTCTGCAAGGGGAGTCTCTCACTTTCAATATCTTTACTTTGTTTTTGTTTTGCTTAGTTTATTTTATTTTGTCTTGTTTGCCTCTCTTTGTCACAAACACAAAAAAATAGTTCTTATTCTAGTTTTCTTTTTTATCCTGTTTATAATCTTGCTAAAATGAGTACTCCTGAGAACACTAAGTTGAGTGACTTCATTAGCACAAACAACAATGATTTCATTAGCACATCTATTGCTCCACCTGCTGATTTTTATGAGATAAAGCCTGCCTTGTTAAATTTTGTTACGAGAGAGTAATTTTCTGGTGTTAGTACTGATGATGTTGCTGCCCATCTTAATAATTTTGCTGAACTATGTGAGATGCAAAAATATAAAGATGTAGATGGAGATATTATTAAACTGAAATTGTTTCCTTTCTATTTGAGAGGAAGAGCTAAAGAATGGTTGCTATCTTTGCCTACAAATAGTATTGATTCTTGGACTAAGTATAAAGATGCTTTCATAGGAAAATATTATCCTCCTGCTAAGATTATATCTTTAAGAAGTAGCATTATGAATTTTAAGCAACTTGATAATGAGCATGTCGCTAAAGCTTGGGAAAGAATGAAATATTTAGTAAAGAATTGCCCCACTCATGGACTGATACTTGGATGATCATCCAAACCTTTTATGCAGGTCTGATTTTTTATTCAAGAAACCTTCTGGATTCATCTGTTGGATGAACCTTTATGTCCATGACTTTGGGGGCAGCATGTCACATCCCAATTTTGGAATACCTGTTAACACAGTTGTTTTGCTAATTGCTTGGCTAATAAACCTTGATTGTGTTTGTTTGTGTTTGTTTAAGTGCAACTAAACAAACTTAAAAAGGATAGCAAAGCAGTAAACTAAAAATATTCAACATATTGTTCCAATGATAAAAATATTCAACATATTGTTCCAATGACTTTGTCAATATTTTCTAAAGTAAATATTGATCAAAGAGTTTTACAAAACTATCTTATGAATCCAATACTTGTTGAATATTATTACAAGGCCTAAATTAAGAAAGAGGAAAACACTTAATAAATTTCCATAAAGGATTATCACAAAAAGAGGCATTCTTAAATGCTTCACCAAAATATTATCAAATGTTTTCCAACCTTGGAAGATTAAAAACAATAGTATTAGAGAGCATTTACTTGCTATCTCTAGTCACATAAATATTTTGGCAAAGCATTGTAAAAGAAAAGCCAAGTGCCTTATTAAATAGAAATTCCAATATTTCCAGAAACAGAAAACTAAAACAAGTTACTATTGGAAACTTTCTTAAAATGATTTGAAATTCATACCATTGCTTTCTTATATCAAATAAGGAACACACACAAGAGGAGACCAAAAATTGAATCCATTAAAGTCCTGAAAACATGGTTTTTCTCCACAGCAACAATTGGGATTTTGAACAAGTTTGTTCTACAAACTTTTTCCAAATGCCATGAAATAAATACCACATGCTCTATATCATAAATGAGGATGAAAACCAAAAGGGAAAAAGTTTTTGAATAATTTAAGTTGCCAAAAACCCCTGTTTTCTTGACAGCACCTTTTTGAAATTTGAACAAGTTTGTTCTATGAAGTAACTCAAAATGACTTGAATTTTCTACCACATAAGGAACACATCAAATAAGGAATGTGTGCCAAAAATTATCATTTTTGGAAGTTCCTAAGTAGTCAAATAAATTCAATGTCCATTAATGTAAGAATTCAAATTTGAACAACTTTGAATTATCAAGTTTAGGCAAATGAGCCAATTTTCACATATGTTGTGTATCTTAACTAGTAAGAATTTTGGGAAAAGGTATTTCAAATTATGACTTTGTTTGCTTAGGAAAAACATCCATTTTCAGAGAGTACAGGGACCTACTTGTAATTTTTCCAGGGACTTAAATGTAAGCTGAGTCACATGGTGTCCTTCTTCTTCCTGTAGATGACGAAATGGAGGGCATGGCTGCCCATGCTTCCATTGCCTTCGAGTAGAAGACTTCTAGGTGCTTAAAAGCCCCCATGTGCACCTCTCTACCTGCTCCCTCTCTCACCCCACGAGCTACACTCTCTCTCTCTATTTTTTTCTTTTGCAAACCGAACCCTAGCCTCGAGCTCGCCGGCGATTAGGCCAAAGGAGAGCTCACCGCCGGCCACAGGGTAGCCTACCCTCTCCGCCGAGTCATGGTCATCCTCCCTGCCGAAGGAATCGTGCCGAAATGACCTGTGGTGGCCGCGCCATCCCGTTCCCTTCTCCGACCCCGACGGACTCCGGCGACGGATTCCGGCCGCCTCGAGCCCCCTCCTTCTTCTCCGAGCACCTCTACGCGTTTAGGGTAAGAAGGTGAACCTCCCCGTCGCCTTTTCCCCCTCCCTCTCGTTCGGAATCGCCGCCGAGCCGCGCTCACCGTCCGGCCGCCGCCGCGCGCCGTTGCCGCCGCGCTCCGGTCGCCTCCCTGGAAACGCAACTGGCCCTAGAAGGTTCCCCGAGTCGAGTACTACATGTAGGTGCAAGTTATTCACGAAATGATGGTTTGTTGCGCCGGAATTTTTCTCACCGGAGCTCTCCCGCCGGCGGGATGAGGTCATGCTCGCGTCAGCCACCCTTGGCCCGCGCGTGGGAGATCAAACCTGCCTGTGGGGCCGCAGATCTGCCGCGTGGCTGCCCGCGTGGCGGCTGGCCCGCGAGTCAGCGACTCGGGCTTGCTCCCGCCGCGGTAGCAGTAGATCCCGGCCGGCCCTATTCCCAGATCTGGCCCAACAACTTGTTTTTTTTCCAATTTATTTTCACAGAAACTGGTATGTTTACTTTTGGATCTAAAAGGCAACTTAAAAGATGAATTTTACCAAACCAAAATTCACAGATGTAAAGCAACAAAATATGAACCACCTCCAACTTGTAGATCTACTTTTAGATGAACATTTTTGAAATAAAAAATGATTTGGCAACAGGTACCAGAAACACCAAAATGAGCACCATTTTTATTTTACAACTCAGAATGAAGTGAGGCCAATTGAATTGGAAAGCCCTTGAAATTTCCTAACAGGAGCATTTAACCTCGTTTCCAAATTCATTGTATTTTTGAAATGGCATGCAATTTGGTAAAACACCAGAGAGCACTTTGGTGATTTTTATAAAATAATTAAAAATGATTTTTGATGCAAACTCAACTGGATGGTCTTGTATAAGTTTAGATCTATCCAAAACTAGAAGGGTTTAATTTTTAGAGCATCCTAGAAAATTTTGTGGACAGATCCTTGTTTTGCATATTCTGCCATTTTGGCATTTTAGCTAATTAATTGTTGTGATTATATTTTTGAGTTGCAATATTGTTTTCTAGCATGTATAAGTTGTGTGAACTTGTTTTCTAAGTGTTAATTAGATATTTTAGCATGTTAGATTGTGTGGACTTGAGTGGAAAAGAAATATGATTTATGGTTATAGCATATGTTTTATCTCTAGTTTATTACTTGCATATAATTTTTGATTGATTAATTTGTGTACAAGTGATTGAATTGTTGTGGTGAGATATTAGATTCAGTACCATGTTGGTACTTATTTTGTGTTGTTATCACCTCTTCTATCTTGCATTGGAATTGGTAGAAAAGCACTATTAGCTTTGTGATGGCTATGAAATTGTTATGGAAAAATTCCCTCATGTGTGGAATTTTGGACATAAGTTTTTGTGGTTGTGTAGCCACATATTTTTGTATTGTGTTCATAGGACCAGTAGCATTTTGATGATGTTATTATGAGTACTTGACCCCTATAGTTTTCACTTGTGTGAAAACAATAACATGAGTAGCATTGCCTTGCTTATTTAAGCACCCTATTATTTTCTGCTAGTATTGTTAATGCACTAGATGCTAGTTTAGTTTTTTGTTAATTTTTAGCAAATGGACCAGAGGCATTGTGACCTCTTAATGCTTTGATATGATAGTGGAACACCCACTGGTGTCATTGCATTTTTGGTGGAAACATTATTTCCCCCACACTAGATGTGTTTCTTTTATATATGTTTTGAGTAGATCTTTAAATGCTTTTTAGGCTTATTGCTAGATTAATTCTCATGAAACCAGTACCATTTAGGTACTGTTATTTTGGTTATAGCACCTCTAGATACTTGGTGCTTGTGTTTGAAATAGATTTAAATAGCAGTGCTTAAAGTCTAAATTTCATACTAGGATATTCATGTATGCTTTTTGTCTTGTTTTACCCTAGGGAAAACTATGAATCTTTGGTGTGGAAACCAGAGGATGGAATGTCCTTGTGGCATTATTATCTTAGGGTTTTCACCTCTGATAGGTTTCCTCTTAAGTATCATAAAAGCATGAGTAACACTTGGATGACTAGGAATTAATCTCCTCACATGTGTAGCATTTTAAGCATAGTTTTTCCTTGTTTCCTAGCTATGCTTTTTATGTTATTTTGTGGAATCCAGTAGCATTTATGGTACTGGTTAGAGGAGTATTTTGCCTCTGCTAGCTTGCACACTTGTGCATAAAATTAACTAGTGTAGCCTAAACTAGTCTAGTATTTTTCCTAAATTTTCTACTAGTATGAGTAGGAGTTTTTGGATGCTAGATTGTTTGTTTGGAGCACTTTTATAAAAGTGACCAGAGGCTTATTAACCTCTGGGTGAGCATTTTCTTTTTAGTGGAACACCCACTGGTACTTTTGCATCATGGTGGAAAATAGGCTTGACTTGTTGTCATGAGCCTTTTTCACCACTTGAGTATTTTAGCAAATTATATGTGCTAGCCATAGAGATTGTTGGGGAAGTTTTTAGACATAAAAATGTGTTTTATGTGACACCCTACTGTCTAGTAACATGTGCTCTACCCCACTGGTCCATGGTGTTCTTAACTAAAAATCATTGAATTGGCCACACATAAACACTAGGAAAAAAAGCAGACTTTTCAACTATAGTTTTTATGCCAATTTTTCTTAAGGGAAAAATTGAGAACTTGGGTGGTACTTCTTGATTGCTTGCTGTATGTATTACTTGTAGCCTTGTTTGTCTTGTTTGGTTCTGAATGTGTGTCCTTTATTCTCTTTTTACGACGTTAGAAAACGAAGAGGAAGGAAGTGTCGGGAAGCTCTGTTTCAAGTTCCAGTCACTCCAACAACCAGGGACACAAAGAGATACCAGGCAAGCCATCCTGATGCTTGCTGATACAATACTTATCATTATCTATCATGCATGTTTTACCTCTGAAGTTTTACAAAAACTTGATTATCAAAACTATTTTTGATGTGGAATTTACTACTATACTATATTATAGGTTACTATCATGCCAATAGTTAAACTTGGTAATACCAAGCCCATAGGCCACCATATGGTATTTATTACCATCAAATATACTAGTCCCTAAGTGGACACCCTAAAATTGTGATTCTACAAAACAAAGGCTTTACGGAAAAACCCGGAGAAAAGGCGGATCCTTGTTCTCCGGAGGATTGTGGAAGTGGTCATTTTTGAGAAAGTGGTGTTTTCAAAAATGACACATAACCTAGTCTTCGCCGGACAACCTTTTACCGTACTGCCACCCTACCCAAACATGGGCACGGGGCTTAACTTGAAGTTTGTTCTTATTAGTGTGTGCTATCTCACTTGCTATAAGGGGCGTCGTACCCTCGAACCGAATGTCGTCAAACTCCAATGTTGAGGCATATAAAGTGTGGGATTAATTTTCCCTCCGGATGCATTCATTGAGGCTCCTGGCTAGGCAGGGTGGGACTTGATGCCGGGGAGAACAACCTCAATTGAGAGATAGGCATATTCTAGCTTGAACATAGTGGATGGTTATGATCAGATACCTGATGTTTACATACTGTTGTTACAGTCCGTGATTGTTCACGGGAGGTGTACTGGATCTGGTGGATGTGTACACCTCTGCAGAGTATAACTTTTTCGAAGAAGCCGCGTCCTCGGATATGGACAGTTGAATGGCCATGTAGCTAGCATTGTGTCAATGTTTTCAAAAAGGAGTTTTGAAAGGGAAATTTTGGAAAGGAAGTGTTGAACTTGTGAAGTTCGGAAAGGAATGGAAACTTATACCGTGGAGGTATCGTCGATGATGAAAAGCCAGATGATGTGATACAAAACAAAATGTTTTGCAAAGAAAACCTTTTCTACTCAAGCAAGAATTCTGGAAACTGATTCCAAGAAGTTTTGCAAAGAGAAAACCTTCTTTAACAAAACTTTACAAAACCTCTTGTACATGTGATATCTACAAGAGAAATAAAATTATATATTTATTTTCTTCTGAAGTATCTTCTTCAACGAAGATACAGATAAACCTGACTGCAACTGTGGTGTCATCATATATGAACACCATTGATAGTGAACCATATTTATAGCCTACCTATTCCACCATATAAGCATACTTGCATGTTGGTAAGTGATATGATGGATGTCTTGCTGAGTACATTCAAATGTACTCATTATGGTTTCGCCCCTGGTATCTACTTGCCAGACTTTGAGAAGGAGCCTCCGAAGGATATCTATGAAGAGAAGTACGGAGTTGACGGCTTTGCGAACTAGGATCGTCTCCGGGTCAGCAGCCTGTAGGTTAAGGCGTGACTTGGGCTCAACTACGTTGTGTTTTATTTGTCCTCCGCTGTGTTTGTTAAGTGCCTGCCCTTTTGGCAGTTGTGCTAGACTTGATCATGTGATCATTTGTGTAATACCTTTATGTATTCGTGTAATGGATGATGTATTTCTGTGTGCCAACTGTGTATGTTGTTCACGACTGATCTTTCTGGGATCGTGAATGTATGCATACGTAGGGTTTCAGACTGCCGGTCTGGGGTCCTTACAGAGTTGGTATCAGAGCCATCCTGACCTTAGGAGACCTTAGTTAGCATGGACGTCAGATAGGAAAGAAAAGTATTTTTGAGTAAAAACCTGTTTACTATCTACATCAATTTTATCTAAGGGAATTTTAGTATATTTTCCCCTCCTTCTGATCTTTTCAAAAGATTCTAAATGCATATCAAGGGCGTCCTTGAACAGTGGTTCGAAGGGCGGGCCTTACAAAATTGGTATCTCTCTCGGTTAAGAGTTTATTTCTTACTTGTTTGCAACTGCCCCGCTCTGTTTTTGAAACATCTCTCGTATTTGAAGTTTTCTGTCCAGAAAATAGTTGGGGTTTCAAAAACAGATTGTTGCGTAGTTTTACCTCTCTAAGTTAAAAGTTTATTCAAAAACTTTACTTCTATTATCTTGTATACTTGCCGATGTCCCGAGAAGACCAAAATAATTGCATGACTCTACAGTGATGATGGTCAGAAGTAGATATAGTTCTTTAGCCACTTCTAGGATTTTGGATCATCCCCCGACGTAGCTCCAATGGAGCCTTGCTTGTGTGTTATGGCTTGCTTATGTGTGTCCGTAGGACTTTGTGCTATTGTGTGGTGTAGAATTTTGGTTCATCTAGGCTTCTATATGTTTGTGGGGTGCTCAAAATTTGTAGATTTGTGCTTGCCCCGCTCTTGTTTTTGAATCGCCTCCTGTTAAATTTTTTTGCAAGCAAAAAAATGTTTGTATAAGCATTCAAAAACAAGAATTTGTTGCTTAGACTTAGCCTTGTTTTCGCTTCATAATGCGACCCGTCGTGAACCACCACCATCTCCCTCACCATCAATGAAAACACCGTTGGGCCTATATAGAGGACCATCAAGCCACACGAGCTGATAGCGTTGCTACCAGTGATGCACTCCAACAAATAAAGCTCCAAAAATGACAACCCTCAAAGAAGAAAAAGGCGTGAATAAACCAACCAATGCTGACCAAAGCCTCTATGTTTGTCTGTTTGCAAAAGAATCGTTTTGCTCTGTTGGCTAAATGTTGCACCTTTTTATGTCCCTTTTAAAAAAGACCAAACTAAAGAGATCCCCTTTTAAAAGTTATATACCTCCCTCCTATGGAGAAAGGTGCAAAATAATTCTTCACATGCCATGATGCGCAACCCCCTCAAAAGCCAATCCGAAGAGCACGATTAAATATTCGACGTACGATGACGCTAGTCGTATCTTGTCGTACAAACATTATTTACTAGAAAGCTAACAAGACTAACATGCTTTGCCTAATCTTAGGTTGACACCTAACCAAAGCATGCAAACTACTGACAGCTCTTTCTAAACCAAGGAATTAAGTGACTTAGGACACCTTTTAATCTAGTAGGTTTAAAGGAGAAGTCACGAGAAAATAAAATGATGACCTATTCGTTTACTAGTCAATAGGATATCATGTGTATCTACTTTGGAAACCAAATAGTAGTAGACATTGTAGGTACTATGAAATTCGAGGTTTAGAAATTAAGTAAACGATGGAATGGATATGATAGATCTAGAAAACAGCAGTTTTCCGGTGTTTGTTTCTTTGTGTGCTCTTGATTGAAATAAATTTGTGTTTTATTCAATCTTGCTTCCTAACTTATATGGAGTTGTTCGGACTTGTTATTATGTTGATCTCTTACAATAAATCTACCCTAGAAAGTGTGTGCATGATTGGAAACTCGAATAAAAATGAAATAACATTTGTCACCTTCTAGTTAATTATTTGGAAATTTTGTGAGAGCTAGATCTGTGTATACTTTCTTAGTAGATTTTTGTGCTATGTTTTCCTTGAGGCCAGTACCATTTAGGTACTGTTATTTTTATGCTTGTACCTCTGTTAGCTTGCATGTCTCTTAAAAGTAAAGCATATGTAAGCATGGCTATCAATATGCACTAGTATTGTTTCACTAGATTAAATAGCCTTATATTTTTATCTTGTATGCAAAGTTTTTCATGAGTAACCAGAGGCTTAGTACCTATTTTTACTTGGTATTAGTGGGCCATAGCCCACTGGTCCCATTGCATTTTAGCTTGAGGATAAAAATCCCCAACCATACACCTGTGTGAAAATAGCATGTTTCACTATGTGATTGATTTCTATTTTCCACCATGGAAAATATAATTGTTTCTTTTCACTTATGCAAATGAGAAGTTTATTTCTTATTAGTAAATACTAATATGTTTAGGTGTGATCCTTTTGTTAGCATAATATTCCTTAGGGGTATCATGTTAAGAAATGTCTCACTATCGTGTGCTGAAATTAAAGTGTTCGCAAATAAAATAAATTCCTCTTGATTGGTAGATTGTTTGTGAATGATTTTAAATTGAGTGTATGGATTTTTGAGAAGGTTTAGATAACTTTTCATTACTTGCATAGCTACTGGTTGTGTGAGTTATACCTTGCTTGTTTGCTAGTAATTGGTTAAAGAAAACAGAAATTGCTAGAAGAAAATTTCTGCATGATTAATAGTTGTATCATGGGATTGTTTTGATGTTTGTGCTGACTAACATGAGTAAGTTTTGTGTACTGTTATTAGGTACATTTATATTCATGACTTGCTTGTTTAAGTTTAAACATCATGATAGCATTGTTTGCTTCTCTAGAGTGAAACTAGTCTCACCACTAGAAAATGGTGATTTTTGCTCTAGTATTACCTCTTTTTATTTTTTATGAGTATATGTGTTGATATAGCATGTTAGGAAGTTATTACTTCTGTTATCATGCCATGAATTATTTATTTTCATGTTCTATGGTTATAGGATATGATTATCTCTTATAGCATGCTGGTGTAGATTTTTCATACTAGTATGTTATTTGTGCAGTCCTGATTTTTTTTTATGCCTGTGTAATAGGAGTTTAATCTTGGGTGAAGATGGTGTTTTAGAGTATCTTTATGATTATATTCATTGGTTTTTAGCTACTGGTTGTTTGCTAATTGTTCATGATTGATGGATTCCGAAACCTCTAATAAACAATAACCTAGTGATTAAATAGTCTATTCATCTGTGGTGTTGTTTGCTTGCTTATTGGATTTTGTTTAAATGTTTTATCTTAGCATGAGTTTATACTTGTGTTATGATTGTGCTTAAGAGTATCTTATGAAACTAAAACATCCAACTAAAATCATGAGCACATTAAGTGATAGTTGCTTGTGGTGAGTAATACCCACCGCCATGGGTATTATTCTGTCTGTTTATTTTTACCTTAGCAACCTAACCTTTGCACCCACAAGCTATATTTTTAGCTTCTTATATACCTTTCTATGAGAGTGGTACACCACTCCATATGTTGTATGTAATATGTGGGATATACCTAGGAACTCATGTAAATAATTGACGGTATTTTTCCAGGTAGTTCTGCACTAACCTTAATTTTTGTTCAAACTAGGAAACAAAAGTTTTGGACCTAACACAGTGCTGGTGTACTTTTTAAAATGAAGTTGCTAATTTAGGGTAGTACCCCACCTCCCAAGAAAAGTCAAAGGGGGGAAGCACCTTCACTCCAACACTAACATTGTGTTTGTTGGCCCTCCCTTAGTCCTCGCTTGTGAATCTCGGGGACGAGATTCTTTTTAAGGGGGGAAGACCTGTCACATCCCAATTTTGGAATACCTGTTAACACAGTTGTTTTGCTAATTGCTTGGCTAATAAACCTTGATTGTGTTTGTTTGTGTTTGTTTAAGTGCAACTAAACAAACTTAAAAAGGATAGCAAAGCAGTAAACTAAAAATATTCAACATATTGTTCCAATGATAAAAATATTCAACATATTGTTCCAATGACTTTGGCAATATTTTCTAAAGTAAATATTGATCAAAGAGTTTTACAAAACTATCTTATGAATCCAATACTTGTTGAATATTATTACAAGGCCTAAATTAAGAAAGAGGAAAACACTTAATAAATTTCCATAAAGGATTATCAGAAAAAGAGGCATTCTTAAATGCTTCACCAAAATATTATCAAATGTTTTCCAACCTTGGAAGATTAAAAACAATAGTATTAGAGAGCATTTACTTGCTATCTCTAGTCACATAAATATTTTGGCAAAGCATTGTAAAAGAAAAGCCAAGTGCCTTATTAAATAGAAATTCCAATATTTCCAGAAACAGAAAACTAAAACAAGTTACTATTGGAAACTTTCTTAAAATGATTTGAAATTCATACCATTGCTTCCTTATATCAAATAAGGAACACACACAAGAGGAGACCAAAAATTGAATCCATTAACGTCCTGAAAACATGGTTTTTCTCCACAGCAACAATTGGGATTTTGAACAAGTTTGTTCTACAAACTTTTTCCAAATGCCATGAAATAAATACCACATGCTATATATCATAAATGAGGATGAAAACCAAAAGGGCACAAGTTTTTGAATAATTTAATTTGCCAAAAACCCCTGTTTTCTTGACAGCAACTTTTTGAAATTTGAACAAGTTTGTTCTATGAAGTAACTCAAAATGACTTGAATTTTCTACCACATAAGGAACACATCAAATAAGGAATGTGTGCCAAAACTTATCATTTTTGGAAGTTCCTAAGTAGTCAAATAAATTCAATGTCCATTTATGTAAGAATTCAAATTTGAACAACTTTGAATTATCAAGTTTAGGAAAATGAGCCAATTTTCACATATGTTGTGTATCTTAACTAGTAAGAATTTTGGGCAAAGGGATTTCAAATTATGACTTTGTTTGCTTAGGAAAAACATCCATTTTCAGAGAGTACAGGGACCTACTTGTAATTTTCCAGGGACTTAAATGTAAGCTGAGTCACATGGTGTCCTTCTTCTTCCTGTAGATGACGAAATGGAGGGCATGGCTGCCCATGCTTCCATTGCCTTCGAGTAGAAGACTTCTAGGTGCTTAAAAGCCCCCATGTGCACCTCTCTACCTGCTCCCTCTCTCACCCCACGAGCTACACTCTCTCTCTCTATTTTTCTTTTGCAAACCGAACCCTAGCCTCGAGCTCGCCGGCGATTAGGCCAAAGGAGAGCTCACCGCCGGCCACAGGGTAGCCTACCCTCTCCGCCGAGTCGTGGTCATCCTCCCTGCCGAAGGAATCGTGCCGAAATGACCTGTGGTGGCCGCGCCATCCCGTTCCCTTCTCCGACCCCGACGGACTCCGGCGACGGATTCCGGTCGCCTCGAGCCCCCTCCTTCTTCTCCGAGCACCTCTACGCGTTTAGGGTAAGAAGGTGAACCACCCCGTCGCTTTTCCCCCCTCCCTAACCCCCTAGAACGCCACCGAGTCATGGCCGTGGTCCGGCCGCCGCCGCGTCGCCGTTGCCGCCGCACTCCGGCGTTTCCCCGGAAACGAAACCACCACTGGTCGGTAGCCCACGTCGAGAGGAACCCGTATATGTGTTTGATTCATAAAATGGTAAACGTTTGCGCTCGATTTTGCCTCGCCGGAGATCTCCCCGCCGGCGGGTGACGCAGCGGTGGCGTCATGCTCGCGTCAGCCACCCTTGGCCCGCGCGTGGGAGATCAAACCTGCCTGTGGGGCCGCAGATCTGCCGCGTGGCTGCCCGCGTGGCGGCTGGCCCGCGAGTCAGCGACTCGGGCTTGCTCCCGCCGCGGTAGCAGTAGATCCCGGCCGGCCCTATTCCCAGATCTGGCCCAACAACTTGTTTTTTTTTCCAGTTTATTTTCACAGAAACTGGTATGTTTACTTTTGGATCTAAAAGGCAACTTAAAATATGAATTTGTCCAAACCAAAATTCACAGATGTAAAGCAACTAAATCTAAACCACCTAAAACTTGTAGATCTACATTTGGATGAATATATTTGAAATAAAAAATGATTTGGCAACAGGTACCAGAAACACCAAAATGAGCACCATTTTTATTTTACAACTCAGAATGAAGTGAGGCCAATTGAATTGGAAAGCCCTTGAAATTTCCTAACAGGAGCATTTAACCTCGTTTCCAAATTCATTGTATTTTTGAAATGGAATGCAATTTGGTAAAACACCAGAGAGCACTTTGGTGATTTTTATAAAATAATTAAAAATGATTTTTGATGCAAACTCAACTGGATGGTCTTGTATAAGTTTAGATCTATCCAAAACTAGAAGGGTTTAATTTTTAGAGCATCCTAGAAAATTTTGTGGACAGATCCTTGTTTTGCATATTCTGCCATTTTGGCATTTTAGCTAATTAATTGTTGTGATTATATTTTTGAGTTGCAATATTGTTTTCTAGCATGTATAAGTTGTGTGAACTTGTTTTCTAAGTGTTAATTAGATATTTTAGCATGTTAGATTGTGTGGACTTGAGTGGAAAAGAAATATGATTTATGGTTATAGCATATGTTTTATCTCTAGTTTATTACTTGCATATAATTTTTGATTGATTAATTTGTGTACAAGTGATTGAATTGTTGTGGTGAGATATTAGATTCAGTACCATGTTGGTACTTATTTTGTGTTGTTATCACCTCTTCTATCTTGCATTGGAATTGGTAGAAAAGCACTATTAGCTTTGTGATGGCTATGAAATTGTTATGGAAAAATTCCCTCATGTGTGGAATTTTGGACATAAGTTTTTGTGGTTGTGTAGCCACATATTTTTGTATTGTGTTCATAGGACCAGTAGCATTTTGATGATGTTATTATGAGTACTTGACCCCTATAGTTTTCACTTGTGTGAAAACAATAACATGAGTAGCATTGCCTTGCTTATTTAAGCACCCTATTATTTTCTGCTAGTATTGTTAATGCACTAGATGCTAGTTTAGTTTTTTGTTAATTTTTAGCAAATGGACCAGAGGCATTGTTACCTCTTAATGCTTTGATATGATAGTGGAACACCCACTGGTGTCATTGCATTTTTGGTGGAAACATTATTTCCCCCACACTAGATGTGTTTCTTTTATATATGTTTTGAGTAGATCTTTAAATGCTTTTTAGGCTTATTGCTAGATTAATTCTCATGAAACCAGTACCATTTAGGTACTGTTATTTTGGTTATAGCACCTCTAGATACTTGGTGCTTGTGTTTGAAATAGATTTAAATAGCAGTGCTTAAAGTCTAAATTTCATACTAGGATATTCATGTATGCTTTTTGTCTTGTTTTACCCTAGGGAAAACTATGAATCTTTGGTGTGGAAACCAGAGGATGGAATGTCCTTGTGGCATTATTATCTTAGGGTTTTCACCTCTGATAGGTTTCCTCTTAAGTATCATAAAAGCATGAGTAACACTTGGATGACTAGGAATTAATCTCCTCACATGTGTAGCATTTTAAGCATAGTTTTTCCTTGTTTCCTAGCTATGCTTTTTATGTTATTTTGTGGAATCCAGTAGCATTTATGGTACTGGTTAGAGGAGTATTTTGCCTCTGCTAGCTTGCACACTTGTGCATAAAATTAACTAGTGTAGCCTAAACTAGTCTAGTATTTTTCCTAAATTTTCTACTAGTATGAGTAGGAGTTTTTGGATGCTAGATTGTTTGTTTGGAGCACTTTTATAAAAGTGACCAGAGGCTTATTAACCTCTGGGTGAGCATTTTCTTTTTTAGTGGAACACCCACTGGTACTTTTGCATCATGGTGGAAAATAGGCTTGACTTGTTGTCATGAGCCTTTTTCACCACTTGAGTATTTTAGCAAATTATATGTGCTAGCCATAGAGATTGTTGGGGAAGTTTTTAGACATAAAAATGTGTTTTATGTGACACCCTACTGTCTAGTAACATGTGCTCTACCCCACTGGTCCATGGTGTTCTTAACTAAAAATCATTGAATTGGCCACACATAAACACTAGGAAAAAAGCAGACTTTTCAACTATAGTTTTTATGCCAATTTTTCTTAAGGGAAAAATTGAGAACTTGGGTGGTACTTCTTGATTGCTTGCTGTATGTATTACTTGTAGCCTTGTTTGTCTTGTTTGGTTCTGAATGTGTGTCCTTTATTCTCTTTTTACGACGTTAGAAAACGAAGAGGAAGGAAGTGTCGGGAAGCTCTGTTTCAAGTTCCAGTCACTCCAACAACCAGGGACACAAAGAGATACCAGGCAAGCCATCCTGATGCTTGCTGATACAATACTTATCATTATCTATCATGCATGTTTTACCTCTGAAGTTTTACAAAAACTTGATTATCAAAACTATTTTTGATGTGGAATTTACTACTATACTATATTATAGGTTACTATCATGCCAATAGTTAAACTTGGTAATACCAAGCCCATAGGCCACCATATGGTATTTATTACCATCAAATATACTAGTCCCTAAGTGGACACCCTAAAATTGTGATTCTACAAAACAAAGGCTTTACGGAAAAACCCGGAGAAAAGGCGGATCCTTGTTCTCCGGAGGATTGTGGAAGTGGTCATTTTTGAGAAAGTGGTGTTTTCAAAAATGACACATAACCTAGTCTTCGCCGGACAACCTTTTACCGTACTGCCACCCTACCCTAACATGGGCACGGGGCTTAACTTGAAGTTTGTTCTTATTAGTGTGTGCTATCTCACTTGCTATAAGGGGCGTCGTACCCTCGAACCGAATGTCGTCAAAACTCCCAATGTTGAGGCATATAAAGTGTGGGATTAATTTTCCCTCCGGATGCATTCATTGAGGCTCCTGGCTAGGCAGGGTGGGACTTGATGCCGGGGAGAACAACCTCAATTGAGAGATAGGCATATTCTAGCTTGAACATAGTGGATGGTTATGATCAGATAACTGATGTTTACATACTGTTGTTACAGTCCGTGATTGTTCACGGGAGGTGTACTGGATCTGGTGGATGTGTACACCTCTGCAGAGTATAACTTTTTCGAAGAAGCCGCGTCCTCGGATATGGACAGTTGAATGGCCATGTAGCTAGCATTGTGTCATTGTTTTCAAAAAGGAGTTTTGAAAGGGAAATTTTGGAAAGGAAGTGTTGAACTTGTGAAGTTCGGAAAGGAATGGAAACTTATACCGTGGAGGTATCGTCGATGATGAAAAGCCAGATGATGTGATACAAAACAAAATGTTTTGCAAAGAAAACCTTTTCTACTCCAAGCAAGAATTCTGGAAACTGATTCCAAGAAGTTTTGCAAAGAGAAAATATTCTTTAACAAAACTTTACAAAACCTCTTGTACATGTGATATCTACAAGAGAAATAAAATTATATTATTTTATTTTCTTCTGAAGTATCTTCTTCAACGAAGATACAGATAAACCTGACTGCAACTGTGGTGTCATCATATATGAACACCATTGATAGTGAACCATATTTATAGCCTACCTATTCCACCATATAAGCATACTTGCATGTTGGTAAGTGATATGATGGATGTCTTGCTGAGTACATTCAAATGTACTCATTATGGTTTCGCCCCTGGTATCTACTTGCCAGACTTTGAGAAGGAGCCTCCGAAGGATATCTATGAAGAGAAGTACGGAGTTGACGGCTTTGCGAACTAGGATCGTCTCCGGGTCAACAGCCTGTAGGTTAAGGCGTGACTTGGGCTCAACTACGTTGTGTTTTATTTGTCTTCCGCTGTGTTTGTTAAGTGCCTGCCCTTTTGGCAGTTGTGCTAGACTTGATCATGTGATCATTTGTGTAATACCTTTATGTATTCGTGTAATGGATGATGTATTTCTGTGTGCCAACTGTGTATGTTGTTCACGACTGATCTTTCTGGGATCGTGAATGTATGCATACGTAGGGTTTCAGACTGCCGGTCTGGGGTCCTTACACAGCAACAAAGCTTCTTGATGATACGATGGTAAATTCTGTTGAAGAAACCTCTTCCTTGAGTGATATGCTTGATGATATTATTTCTATGTTTGCGAATGGCCATGCTCCTATTGATCCAAACAATGTTCCTTTAGCCTCTTTGGTTTCTCAAGAAGAGCATGTTGATGTGAACTTCATTAAAAACAATGCTTATAGGAATAATTTTGGTAGCAACAATTATAGGCCATATCCTGTTAATAGTGGTAATAATTATTCTCATGATAGAACTGGAATGTCCAACGAAAGAATTTCAGAAGTTGAAAGAGCCACTAAAGACTTTATGCAAAAGCAATATGAGCAAAATAAATTATTTACTAAGACCATGGAGTAACAATCTGTTATGCTACAAAAAAATCAGTTATCAACTTCAGAGTTTAAATAGGGAAATATCTGGTTTGCAAGTTAAAATTGCTCGTACTGAAACTTCTATTTCATCCATGTCTGAAGCACAATCTTCTTTGATCAATAGAATGACTGCTAGAACTGAAACTATAGATGAGAATCCTGTTGCTGCTACAAATGCCATTCAAATTCGAATTGATGACAATGTTAGGATGTTAGCTGACTTGCATGCTAGATGGGAAAGAGAAGATGAAATAGCTAGAAAGAGTAATATAGCTAATGTTTGCACCATTACCACCACTAGTAAAACTGAAGCTTCTCATGCTATTAAACCTTCTACTATCAATGGAAAGTAATTGTTGTTGGCAATACTCCCACTTCTGCTGTTAAACGTGCTAAACTGGCTGAAACTGCTAACAATGTTCCTGATAAAAGTGCTGAAAATTTTAGAAACATGGGAGACAATAGTCCAATTACCTTTGATAAAAATGATCTTGACTTTGATGATTGCAACATAACTGAAGTGATTAAGTTCCTACAAAAGCTTGCTAGTTGTCTTAATGCTATTGCTATGGATATGGCTTTCACAAAACATATTACAAATGCTCCCATACAAATAAGAGAAGATGAATTAAGGTGTGAAGCCTCTATCCCTAGGAAGTTAGATGATGGTTGGGAACCCATCATTAAAATAAAGGTGAATGATTTTTATTGTAATGCTCTATGTCATCTTTGTGCTAGTATCTCTGTTATGCCTAAAAAACTTTGTGATATGCTTGATTTGCCACCTTTGGAGCACTGTTATTTGGATATTCGTCTTATGATAATGTTAGAAAGAAACCTTTGGGGAGATTTGATGATGTTATTATTATGGTTAATAATAACCTTGTCCCCATTGATTTTGTTGTTATAAATATTGAATGCAATCCTTCTTGTCCAATTGTTTTGGGAATACCTTTTCTTAGAACTGTTGGTGTTGTTATTGATATGAAAGCGGAGAATATTAAATATCAATTCCCACTCTAGAAAGGTATGGAACACTTTCCTAGAAAGAGAATGAAGTTGACCTTTGATTTTATTATTCAAACAAATTACAATTTGGATGCTTCTTCACTTGAAAACACTTGATTCCATTTTCCTAGGCCTAGCTAAAAGGCGTGAAAGAAAAGCAGTTCTTGGGAGTTAACCCATAGTTTTATTTTTTTGCTTTGTTTTCTCTGTTTTCTTTGAGTAAAGAGGTTGTATACTTCTGTAGCAACTCCTTTGTATCTTTATTTTCATGTTTTAGTTGTTCCAAGTAAAGTTTCAAGCAAAAGTTGGAGTTGGTTTTGGATTTCTGCGCAGAAAACAAATTTCTGCTGTCCACCGTAAAAAAAATGTATAATTCACAGAAAGATCAAAATGACCTGAAATTTTTTGTGCGTATTCCTTAGCTAATTCCGATTTTTTTTAGTTCTTTATGTTTTTCGATCTAAGCAACTTTTAAGTGCCCCGAAAAAATTCGTAATTATAGACTGTTCTGATTTTGGCAGATTCTGCCATTTTTTTTGCATTTGCTCTTTTACTTTGTCAAGTGGATTTCTTTGGTCCATGAAACATCAGTGGCTGTAGCTAATATTTAAAAGTATCAATAGCACTTGTGCCCATGCAGAACCCATAAAATTTTGATTGTGCACTAACCCTCTAATGGGAATTACTTTGAGTGTGGTGTGAAGGAAGTTTTCAAGGGTCAAGAGAAGAGGGTGATATAATGTGATCAATAAGAGTGCAAAATCAAAGCTTGGGGATTCCCCCGTGGTTCATCCCAGCAATTCTAAGAAGAATCAAGCGTCTAAGCTTGGGGATGCCCAAGGCATCCCCTTCTTCATCAACAATTTATTATGTCACTTCTAGTGAAACTATATTTTTATCCGGTCACTTCTAGTGAAACTATATTTTTATTCGGTCACATCATATGAATTTTTACTTGGAGCGTATATTTGTTTTTCTTTTGTTTTATTTTGTTTTTCTTGCTGCAATAATATCATTGGAACCTAGCATTCTTGTTTGGGAGAGAGACACGCTCCACTTTTTCATATGAATACCTCATTATGCTCGTATTCTTAGTTTTTCTTCTAGCTGCTGCAATTTTCCTTTTTAGCTCCTGTTTTTCATGTATCTCTTATTCAGAGCTGTTAGTTTTATGAGAGTTGTGTTAGTACTCTCTTGTTTCATTGCTATATCTCTTGGAGAGTTTTTGTTTAGTATAAAATGCTTGGTGTTGGAAAGCAGTAGTACAGTTTTCGTGCTTATAATGGTGCAATTAGAAGCTTGTATGGACTATGGCTAGACTTTTTCATATCATGCTAGATTTTATTTTAATTATAAGCCTAGTGGTTATTTTTTAGCATGACTTTTCTCAAATTGATGAGAGTGTTTAATGTGCCATTGAAATAATCATGAGTTGTTGTTGTCATATTGAAGCATAAATTTGTGGTGTTCTGCTTTGACTGTTTTATTTGGTTGACTTGGCGCATGCTGATACTACAGATCTTGCACACGATGGTGGTGCTGGCGATTCACCGGTGTCAACAACAACGTGGAACCTGCACACAACACAATCAAAATACTTTGCCCCAACAGTACAGTGAGATTGTCAATCTCACCGGTCTTGCTGAAAACAAAGATTAGATGTATAGTGTGGAAAAATAGTATATGCTTGCAGAAAGTAAAGAGAGCAGGAAATTGTTGTGGGTTGTTTAATAGTGTGGAAAAATGGATCGGGGTTCGTAGTTTCACTAGTGGTGTCTCTCCATAAAAGATAGCATGCTGAGTGAACAAATTATAGCTGGGCAATTGACAAAAGGTTGCACCGTAGTGCACAATATGAAATGAAGATTACTATGTTATTTAGTGCAGGAATTACAACAAGATACATAGACCGACATCCATATGCATCTATGACTAATAATACACCCTCAGGTTATCATCCGAACCCCCTCAGGTATGAAGTTGCAAGCAACAGATAATTGCATTAAACAAAGTGTGTAAGGTAAGCAATGATTATGCACACGTGCACTGTCGCCGCTGTTTTCTCCCTAATGGAACCAACACATCCTCCGCCTTCACGTTTCTGTAACTCGAGCAAGGAAACAAGGAGGCATGAACCCACTATCGAGCATAAATACTCCCTCTTGGAGTCACTAACAATTACTTGGCCAGAATAACCACTAGCAATGGAGAGCATGCAAGATCACAACTAACACATGCAAATAAAGAGTATAATCAACTTGGCATAAGGTCAATATTCATCGGATCCCAGCAAACACAGCACAGAGAATTACATAAGATCAATCTCGATCATGATAGGTAGCTCATGAGATCTAAACATGGAGGCATATGAGGAGAATACAACCATCTAGCTACAGCTACGAACCCGTAGTACAAGGATGAACTACTCACACATCACTCCGGAGGCAGGCATAGTGATGAAGAGGCCTCCGGTGATGATCTCCTCTCCGACAGGGTGCCGGAAACACCTTCAGAACCCCCCCTGATCTGGGGTTGACGGTGACGGCGGCTGCGGAACTTTTTTGGGGATTTTGATCAGCTGCCTAGGGTTTTCCATCCGGGGGGCTTAAATAGGAGAAAGGGCGAAGGCGGTGGCGCTCCAGGGGGCCCACACCCCTAGCTGGCGCGGCAAGGGGGGCTCCACCCCATGGTGTGCCCCCCTGCTGCCCCTCTCCGTCTCCTCTTCGTCCTTCTGGATGCTTTCGGGGAAAATAGGACTCCCGGGCTTCGAATTTGTCAATTCCGAGAATATTTCCAGAACAACTTTTCTGAAACTAAGAAACAATAGAAAACAGGGAACTGGCTCTATGGCATCTTGTTAATAGGTTAGTCCGGAAAACGTATAAAAATGCTATAAATAAGGGAGAAAACATGTAGCAATTGGCAAAATATGATCATGGAGCATCAGAAATTAGGGATATGTTTATGATGTATCAAGCATCCCCAAGCTAAGTTCCTACTCGTCCTCGAGTAGGTAAATGATATAACAACAATTTCTGAGGAGACATGCTACTAACACAAACTTGATCAATCTAATGTAAAAGCATATGCATGCTGAGATCATAAGACTTTAAACACATGCATGATAAATAAAACTTTAATAATAAAGCATAGCAATTACTTTTCATCACGAAAAGTAACTCAAATAAAGGATCATGAATAATAACGCAAAGAAAGATAAACGTTTGTTTCAGGTATAGAGAAAGCATGGCAAAGTGATATTTCGATAGTCCTGAAGAGTGGGGCAAAACATAAATGCCAGGACACCTTCAAAGTTTAAGAGGAAGACTAGAAAAAATAATTTTAAAACAAATAATATCACATAATGAAGTAATTATTGATGCTTATGGGACAAATGCACATAGAACTCATAATGGCAAAAATGCTCTCTCATCTGTGCAGAAAGTTAGAAGATGGAGACTCAACATAAAAATAAAAGAAAGGCCCTTCGCAGAGGGAAGCAAGGATCACTCATGTGCTAGAGCTTTTATTTTGTTAAACAGAGGTATTAAAAGTTTGACATTTGTGGAGGAATGTCTATATTTTGGGAGATGTATGCTAATGTCAACGAATGGTAAACAGAAAATACAGTACGTCACAAGTCAACTGGATTCACTCCCATGGTGAAGGACGCAACTGGTGTAGAAGGTCACCCCTCTTTCTCTTTTGTTTACACAATTATGCTTTGACTGATAAATCAGGGGAAAAAATAGTGAAGAGAATTTGTATGCATTAATTTGTGGCTGGGCACCCTGTTGCCAGCTCTTCTATCATTTGGATAAGCGGATGAAGCCACTAGTCCAGGATGTGAAATCCAATTAACAAGTGAGATAAAGATTCTCTATTTACGTCCTCATGAGCAAAAACAGGAACATAAAGCAGGAGTAATTTTGAAGGTTTTAAAGGTAACACATGAGCAATTTACTTTGGAATGGCAATTAAATACCACATGTTGGTAGGTATGGTGGACACAATGGGAAAAACTTTGGGTTAAGGGAGTTTGGATGCACGAGTAGAGCTCATACTCAGTACAGGTGGAGGCTAGCAAAAGACTAGGAGCGACAAATCAAGAGGGCATAAGAGCCATAATCATGCATAGCGACATAAGCATCATTCATTAAAACATAAGCAGTATCACAAGTTCAAAAACTAAGTGGTCATGGAGGCTATTCGTGACTGGGATGTATTCATAAACATGGTGTGAGCATGCGCCAATTCAACCAAATAAAACATTCGAAAGAGAATACCATATATTGATGCTTTACCATGACAAGAACAACTCAGGAATCTTTCAATACATATTAAACACTATCAGCTATTTGAGGCTATTCATGCTACTCAATAACCACAAGGATTAAAACTAAAATAACATTTAGCATGGCATGAAAGAGTCCTAGTCACAGTCTATACAAGCTTCTACTAGTACTGTTATAAATTCTACTTCAAGCAGCAGTTTTCTTTTGTCTCTCCCAACAAGCACCATACAAAACATGCTTTAAAAAAATACTATTTATGATACAACAAGCAAACACGAGAGTACTCAAATAATACTACTAAAAATAACAGCTCTAGTAAGAGATGCATGCAAAACAGGAGCTAAATAAATGCAGCAGATAAACAGAGACTAAGAATACAACGTATTCTCAAGAAAAAACGGAGCGTGTCACTCTCCAATAAAAGAATGCTGGGGTCCAACCAAGCTTATTATGAAAATAAAAACAAACTGAAAGAAAAAACAAAAAAAACTGAAAACAAAAATACAAGACGCTCCAAGCAAAGCACATAAGATGCGAACGAATAAAAATATAGTTTCACTAGAAGTGACCTGATAATTTGTTGATGAAGAAGGGAATGCCTTGGGCATCCCCTAGCTTAGACGCTTGAGTCTTCTTGGAATTTGCTTGGATGTACCACCGGGGCATCCCCAAGTTTAGGCTTTTCACTCTTCTTGATCACATCATATCATCCTCTTCTCTTGACCCGTCAAAACTTCTTTCACATCGAAATTCTCACAATTTTCATTAGCAACGTTAGTGCAATCGAAATAATAAATCCACATGGTTCAGTTTCAACACAATTCTAACACTAAAAAACACATTAGATACTGTCACAACTTCTTTCAAAACTCTTTTTCTCAAAAGAACAACAAAATAAAGAGATTAAGATGCAAATGCGATAAATGACAGAAATCTGTCAAAAACAGGACAACAGGTAAAGACGATTTTTTTCAAAAATCTTCTGTTGCTCAAATCAAAAAGTGGTCTTCTAGAAAAATTTGCGTATATAGCTCAGGATTAAGCACAAAAAAGCTCAGGTCAATTTTAGTTTTCTGTGATTTTATAACGGAATTTACAATGGACAGCATAAATCTGTTTCCTGCGCAGAAATCCGAAATATAGGCTCAACTTTCCACTAGTGGCTTTACTTGACCCAACAAAAACTCAAAATAAAAGATATAGAGGGGTTGCTAAGGAAATATAAAACACCCAGGTGCAAGCACACAAAAGAAAACAAAGGAAAACTGACAGAAAATAGAGAAATAAAACGGGTTATCTCCCGGTAGCGCTTTTCTTTAACGCCTTTCAGCTAGGCATAGAAAAATCAACTCAAGTATTTTCAAGAGAAGAAGCATCAACATTGTTACGAAGCTTTCATTTACCTCTCTCACCCTTATTAGTTTTAGGGAACTTATGATCCAAGCATGATTTGGAGATGAAAGTCATGGTACCTTTTCCCATATCAATAGTTGCTCCTAAGAGGTTCAACAAAGATCTTCCAATGGTATTTGTCCTCCTTCTGCACATTCAATAACAATATAATCAATGGAGACAGTTTTTCCTAGGAGTTTTGTAAACACTCCCTCGGCTATCCCAATGGGAAATATAGTGGTGTTATTAATGAGAGGAATTTCTTCTCCTCAATCAGCTAGCCCCCAAAGGTTCAAAGATTCATAAATTTCCTTAGGCATTAGACAAGATTCAGACATGATATCACAACGAGCATGAAATGTTTCACCATTTATAACAACTTCAACCAAAGGGATCATATTTTTTTATTCAAAATTTATTGGGACATGATCAAGATGTTCACGAATTTGGGTATATCCCTCTTTTAAGATAGAAATATGTGACTCAAGAGTATTTAATCTAGCATAAACATCTGCAAAGGCTTTATCAGAAATACTGGGTAAGTTGTAGGTTGCAATTAATTTCCTTATAGCATTGAAAGTTTGATCTCTATCACAATTAAGGAAATCACCTCCTACCACAGTATCCAAAGAATATCTATAACAAAGAACAAGACCAAAATAAAAGCTACAAAGAAACAGATTTAGAGACACTTTAGGTTCAACTTTGCAATAGGAATCAAAAGCTCGAGACCAAGCTTCTTTGAAGTTCTCATCATTCCCTTGTTTGAAAGTAAAGATAGTTTCTTCTGGTGACATAATGACAGGAACAAAACTAGACATAAAAGCAAGCAAATAAATTACAGATATGAAGTAAACTAATTTGTGTGTGTTTTCAATATAGAGAAATAAACTAATTTTTGTGTGTGTTTTTGATATAGAGAAATAAAAACAAGACAAAAATAAAAACAAGACAATAAAAGCAAAATAAAGAGATTGAGAGTGAGAGACTCCCTTTGCCAGAAGACTTCCTTCTCCCCGACAACGACGCGAGAAAAAGTCCTTGATGGTGCAGATCTTGCACTCGTTGGGATATCCCAAGAGAAGGGTGTGATGACCATAACGGTAGGAAGTTTTCCCCTTAGTTAAGAACCAGGGTTATCAATCCAGTAGGAGAAAGAGAATCTTCGGAAGGTTGATGCCACTGACGGTGGTGCTGACGCTTCACCGCTGCCAGCAACAACGTGGGACCTGCACACAACACAATCAAAATACTTTAACCCAACGGTACAGTGAGGTTGTCAATCTCACTGGTCTTGCTGAAAACAAAGATTAGATGTATAGTGTGGAAAAACAATATATGCTTGCAGAAAGTAAAGAGAGCAGGAAATTGTTGTGGGTTGTTTATTAGTGTGAAAAAATGGACTGCGGTTCGTAGTTTCACTAGTGCTGCCTCTCCATAAAAGATAGCATGCTGGGTGAACAAATTACATCTGGGCAATTGACAACTAAAGGTTGCACCGTAGTGCACAATATGACATGAATATTACTATGTTATTTAGTGCGGGAATTACAACAAGATACATAGACCGACATCCATCTGCATCCATGACTAATAATCCACCCTCAGGTTATCATCCGAACCCGCTCAGGTATTAAATTGCAAGCAACAGATAGTTGCATTAAATAAAGTGTGTAATGTAAGCAATGATTATGCACGTGGGCACTCTCACCGCTGTTTTCTCCATAATGGAAAGAGCACATCCTCCCCCTTCACGTTTTTGTCACTCGAGCAAGGCAACAAGGAGGGATGAACTCACTATCGAGCATAAATATTCCCTTTTGGAGTCACTAACAATTACTTGGCCAGAATAACCACTAGCAATGGAGATCATGCAAGGTCACAAATAGCACATGCAAATAAAGACTATCATCAACTTGGTATAAGGTCAATATTCATCGGATCCCAGCAAACACATCACAGAGAATTACATAAGATCAATCTCGATCATGATAGGCAGCTCACGAGATCTAAACATGGAGGCATATGAGGATAAGACAACCATCTAGCTACATCTACGAACCCGTAGTCCAAGGATGAACTACTCACGCATCACTCTGGAGGCAGACATGGTGAAGAAGAGGCCTCCGGTGATGATCTCCTCTCCGGCAGGGTGCCGGAAACAGCTTCAAAACCCCCCTGATCTAGGTTTGACGGTGACGGCGGCTGCAGAACTTTTTCGGGGATTTTGATCAGGTGCCTAGGGTTTTCCATCCGGGGGGCTTAAATAGGCGAAAGGGCGAAGGCGGTGGCGCTCCAGGGGGCCCACACCCCTAGCAGGCGCGGCCAGGGGGGCCGCGCCACCCCATGGTTTGCCCCCACTGCTGCCCCTCTCCGGCTCCTCTTGGGTCTTCCGGATGCTTCCGGGGAAAATAGGACTTCCGGGCTTCGAATTTTCCAATTCCGAGAATATTTCCAGAACAACTTTTCTGAAACTAAAAAACAACAGAAAACAAGGAACTGGCTCTGTGGCATCTTGTTAATAGGCTAGTCCGGAAAACGTATAAAAATGCTATAAATAAGAGAAAACATGTAGCAATTGGCAAAATATGATCATGCATCATTAGCAATTAGGGATACGTTTATGACGTATCGCATGCTTACACCATGTCTATGACTACAAACCAGTCACTTATAGCCTGTATGATCTTTTAGTTTTTGAACTTGTAATACCCTTTATGCTTTGATTAATGATGTTTTTGTCGATATGCATGATTATGGCCATTGTTTCTCTCTTGATTTGTCGCTCCCAGTCTTTCGCTAGCCTCCACCTGTACTGAGTATGAGCTCTACTCGTGCATCCAACTCCCAAAAACCAAAGTTTGCCAAAAGTGTCCACCATACCTACCTACATGTGGTATTTAACTACCACTCCAAAGTAAATTTCTCATGTGTTACCTTTAAAACATTCAAAATTACTCCTGTTTTGTGCTCCTGTTTTAGCTCATGAGGACTGATGACCCACAAGTATAGGGGATCGCAATAGTCTTCGAGGAAAGTAAAACCCAAATTTAAGAGCCAAAGAATATTTATAAGCCTTAACGACTGAGTTGTCAATTCAGCTGCACCTGAAAGTAGAGTTGCTCGCAACAATTTATCAGGGCTAACAGTTTTATAGCAGCAGTAGTAGTAAAATAACAACTGGAGTAAAATAGTAACAATAGTAGCAATCGCGGGAAAAAACAGGATGGAAGTACCGTAGGCAAAGGGAATGGATGAATGGGCGTTGCATGGATAAGATAGGTCATGTAATAATCTAAACATGGGCATTACAGATAATATAGTAAAGCACCCAAGTTCTAGGCAAACCATAGGCATGTGTTCCAATATAGTAATACGTGCTCGCAATGATAAACTTGCACAACATCTTTTGTCCTACCAGCCCGTTGTAGTGGGGCCTTAAGGGAAACTACTGGTAATTAAGGTGCTCCTTTTAATAAAGCACCGGAGCAAAGCATTAACACTTCGTGAACACACGTGATCCTCACATCACAACCATCCCCTCCGGCTGTCCCAATTTCTGTCACTTTGGGGCCTCGGGTTCCGCACAATGACATGTGTAAACAACTTGCAGATATGATCAAGAAACATAATTATACTCATGAAACAATAACATGTTCAGATCTGAGATCATGACGCTTGGGCCCTAGTGAAAAGGATTAAGCATAACAAGTGGTAACAACGGTAGAAAACACTAACAATGGATACTAGGCACTATGCCCTAACAATCAGGCATTATTACATGATCAATCCTATCCAATCCCTTCCATCCCTCTCAGCCTACATCGTTGTTACTCACACATGGACGGGGGAAACATGGATGGTTGATGGAGAAGAGGTGGCGGTGTCGATGGTGATGATCTCCTCCCTATCTTCGTCCCGGCAGGGCGCCAGAACAGGAACTACTGATCCCCGAATTGAGTTTCGAGGTGGCGGCGGCGCTCTGTTGTGTTTCTGTGGAATATGATGACCCCCCTCTCGTTTTATTTTTATAGGGCATATGTAGTCGAAAGGGGAGCCCGAGGGGGTGGATGTGGCCCCCCACACCACCAGGCGGCGCGACCTAGGGGGGCGCCCAGGGCTGGTCTGGGCCAATCTTTTCCCCCTCCAAGTGTCCTTCTGGCTCCCGGGGTCTTCTGGTGATATAAGCTCAATGGGATATTTTTTGGGAAATTTCCGGAAAGTTGATTTTTCTGCACAAAAACGAGACACCAAGATAATTCTGCTGAAAACAACGTTGTTCCGTGTTAGTGGTATCCAAACCTCACAAGTTTGGAGGCAAACAGTAAGAAAAATGTTCGAAAAAGGAGATACATTTGGACGTATCAACTCCCCCAAGCTTAGCTTATTGCTTGTCCTCAAGCAATTCAGTGACAACTGAGTGCGATAAAAGAACTTTTATGAACACATTTGTTTCATATGATGTAAATATACTCACTATATGATCAAGTGCTGAGGCAATTGATAATAAGATGTATGCAAGATAAAAGTCACCTAGCAGTTATACAAACCATGAAGAGATGCCAACAAACTAGTAATAAACAACATGAAGTATATCAATCTGCATGATTGCAATGATCATAATAGGGTATGATAAAGTGTACTCGCTTTCCCTTAATAATGGAGCAAAACATAAATGCTAGGGCACCTCTGAAGTTCAAATGAAGACTAGAAATAAAGGTATCAAAGATACGGGCATCAAAGTTATACCACAATCAACCGTGTTTTGGGGCAGGCACATTACACTAAGAATGACAGTCATTCTCTCAATAAGGTGCATAAAGTGAGAAGGTGAAGAGTCAACATAAAAATAAAAGGAAGGCCCTTCGCAGAGGGAAGCAGAGATTAGCTCATGTGCTAGAGCCTATTATTTTATTAAACAGAGGCACTGAAAACAGTTTTAGAGAGGTGTATGCTTATGTCAACGAATGGTAAACAGATAGTACAATACGTCACAAACCAACTAAACTTCACAAGAGCGGCTCCCATAGAAGGACGCATCTGGGTAGAAGGTCATCCCTGTTTCTCTTTTGTTTACACAATTATGCTTTGATTGATAAATCAGGGGCAAAAATAGTGAAGAGAATTTGCTGTATTAATTTGGGGCTGGGCACCCCACTGCCGTCTCTTCTATCATTTGGATAAGAGGATGAAGCCACTAGTACAAGGTGTGAAATCCAATCAACAAGTGAGATGAAGATTCTCTATTTACGTCCTTATGAGCTAAAATAGGGGCACAAAACAGGAATAAATTTTCGAAGGTTTTAAAGGTAGCACATGAGAAATTTACTTGGACTGGCGGTTAAATACCACATATAGGTAGGTATGGTGGACACATTTGGCAAACTTTGGTTTTTTGGGAGTTGGATGCACGAGTAGAGCTCATACTCAGTACAGGTGAAGGCTAGCAATAGACAGGGAGCGACAATCAAGAGAGCAACAACTATCATAATCATGCTTGTGACAAAACAAAATTAACAGGGGCATAAAAACGATACAAATACTCTGAGGCAAAATAAATCATCGAGGCTTAATTGACGTTTTTTTCCAGTCATATGCATGCGTGAGCATGTGATACGTCATAAACGTATCCATAATTTCTGATGTTCCATGTTGTTTTCATGCCATATGCTACATGTTCCCCGTACACTTTATGTCATTTTTATCGATTTCCTAGGACTAACCTATTGACAAGATGCCATAGAGACAGTTCCTGTTTTCTGCTGTTTTTAGTTTCAGTAAAGTTGTTCCGGAAATATTCTTGGAATTGGAAAATCCGAAGCCCGGAAGTATTAGAATTCTCGAAGGTTCCACGGAGTCTCGAAGAGACCCGGAGGGGGACCTGGAGCCCCCACACCATGCCTCCACGTGGGTGGGCCCCTGGCCGCGCCGGGAGGTGGTGTGGGCCCCTCGGGCACCCATCATCATCTCCCTTTCGCCTATATATGCCCCCCGATGCATAAACCCTAAGGAAACCGGCCCCCTTCCACGAAAAGTTCCGTAGCTTCGCCGCCACCGCCGACAAGTTTCGAGGGACATAAATATCTGTTCCGGCACTCTGCCGGGACGGGGAAGTGCCCTCAGAGCCATCTCCATCGACTCCACCGCCATCTTCATCGCCGTTGCTATCTCCTACGATAAGGAGGTAGTAGTTCTCCCCCGGGGCTGAGGGCTCTACCGGTAGCTATGTGTTTCATCTCTCTCCCCCATGGTGTGATCTTTACGTGATTGTGAGATTTGTAATCTAGTTAAATAAGATGTTACTCTTCATCTATTATGCTACCCAAGTGGTTTTGTTATGAGATCTCCATAGACACTTTGATCACAGTGTAAAGGTGACAGTGTGTGCACCATGTGGTTTAGCATGATATTTATATCTTGTGTTGGATGACCCTATGAAATTGTCGTGTTTGTCTAGTACCTTCTAGGGTGCTCAAGTTGACAGTGCGGGGTCAACTAGACATGGGAATGCGACTTTAAGGTGTGCTTTTGTAGCCCTATGCAATGAAGTGGTGTTTGTTATTTAACCAGAGAGTGGTTAGGAGTAGCATAGTGAAGTGATGATATTTATGCATTCAATTATTTTATCATTGTTGAGAGTATCAACTAGTGAAAGTATGATCCCTAGGCCTTGTTTCTAAGCATTGAAACACCGTTTACAACCTGTTCTGCTACATGTTTGCTTGCTGCTATTTTTATTTCAGATTGCTATTATCACTTATATTCATCCATATTACTTGTATTTGACTCTCTCTTCGCCGAACTAGTACACCTATACAACTGAAAATTATATTAGGTGTGTTGGGGACACAAGAGACTTCTTGTATCATAATTGCAGGGTTGCTTGAGAGGTATACCTTTGACCTCGTACTTTCTGAGTTCGATAAACCTTGGGCGATCCACTTAAGGGAAACTTGCTGCTGTTATAAAAACCTCTTCACTTGGAGGCCCAACACTGTCTACAAGAATAGAAGCATGTGTAGACATCAGCATGTGTGCCCAACACTGTCTACAAGAATAGAAGCATGTGTAGACATCAGCATGTGCCAAGTCGATTCAAGCAAAATAATCAGAGGGAGACACGACAATGTCATACCCTTCTATGAATAAAACAATGCAAGCAAACATTCATACGACATGCTATCTTATATTAATAAGTTGGAACTAAACACATGAGAGCACGAACTACTAAGCATCAATTAAATACCTTACACCTTAGAGGAACAAACTAATCATGTCCACATCGATGAGTATGTGTACAAAAAAATAGAGTTCATACCAGCCTCTCACCACAACTTGAATCATCATAAGTCGTCATTATTCCTCTTCACTTGTCGATTGAATAATATAGAATGATAACCAAGCTCCAAAGGAGACACGAAAGTCCGATGAACTCTGCAACAAACTTTACAAAACCAAAAAAGAACAACAAATGTTTTTTGGTTTTCAAATTTAAGACAAGAACAGAAGGAAACAAGCAAACAATGCAAAATATTTTTGGATTTTTTTGAAAATTAAACCGAAACGAGAAAAGAAAACAAACCAACAAATGAAACTAAAGGAGCAAATAAAGAGAAGAAACGGAAATATTTTTGGTCTTCTTGTGTTTTGGAAAGCAAGAACAAAACAATAAAAACAAAAAGGAGCAAAAGAAGTAAAAGAAACGGAAACATGGATATACAAAGAACCGACTGAAAATGATATAAAGATGAGTGTGATGTCAGTATACCCCTAAGCTTAGGCTTTTGGCCTAAGTGGAGATCAATCCCTTGGGGACCATGAGATGGCGCCCCCGTAGTCTGCCGAGGAGGAGCCCTCCTGCTGATATGTACTCGAGGACACCCTGGTGTACTGCGTGGTGTAGTCCTCTGAAGGCGCATCTTGCCTCATCTGCTGCCTATTGAACTCTATCAAGCACAACTGCTCATCATCTCTCCCTTGGGGCGCGACCATGGCGCCCTGTCAACTTTGAACAAAATAGGCTGCAGCAAAATAACTTCCCGCTCATCTCCGTCAACAAATAAAACACTATATACTAAATGTTCAGCAGTAGAGTTAGTAGTAACAAAATGATGAGCCTTCATGGCAGCAAGATTAAGTCTATAAGGAGCAATAAATTCATCATCAGGAGCAACAGGAAGGCTTAGAGGAGTTACTAAACGTGTAGCAATAATGCCCCCATAAATGGGTCCCTTAGCAGCTAGGCGGCGAGCAATGAGAGAACCGAGGTTATACTTTTTGCTAGGGTTAAGTGCAACATCAAGAAAAGCAAGATGATAGCTTGAAATGTTACTAGTAGAAACATAGTAAGTGAAATATCTGATGGCGGGAAGTTGGATGTTTCTTATCTTCCCGCGCTGAGATGAACGTCCATCGTCATTGGTAATTCCTCAATAGAGCTCCATAAGATCAACGGGTCTCTCTTGAATCTTGCACGCTGTCCCGGAAGCGTTGATACCTATAATGTTATAAAAAGTCTCCAAGGGAAAGGAAAAAAGAACTACCATATATCTTAAAAGCAACATTTGGGTTATATGGTGAGTTATGAAATTTAAAACTCTCGACAAAAGTTTTTGTGAGAGTAACATACTGGGGACCTTCATCCTCCATGTAGTTGGTTAAACCAACTCTTTCAATCAGCATCAAGAAGTCATTCATTAGACCTGCCCTTCTAAAAATATATATAACATGTGAAGCTAGATGGATTAGCAATTCCATCACCTCCCGCATCATCGATGTTCGGTGCAATAAGGTCTTCATTATAAGATGGCCTCAATAAGGTGGATAAACGTGAGGGACTTGTTCTTCTAGGAGCATCACTCCTAAATATTTCTCCAAAGTTATGACTGTCCATTTCTGAAATTTTTCAACAACCATCACAAAAATTGATTTCAAGCAACTATAAGGTGGAAACTATCATAGAGACTTATAGGAGAGCTAAACATGCATCAAAACTATATTATTTCCACTCAAATCAAGCATCCAAACTCACATAAGCTGTCACCTATAGTACCAAAATACTCAAGAAATACTCCACCAAATAAAATTCTACTTGGATAATCGGAGGAGTCACTTACCGGAGAGAAAATGCACCAAATTTCAGCAACAATGGTGGGCTGAGCAAAGAGATCGAAAAATCCCGAGGAAGAACAACAAGAACACGGGTTCTAGGAAATGTTTTGAGTTTGTGGGGTGAGAGAGGAATCTTTGGCAGGGGAGAGAGTTAGTGGAGGGCCAGGGTGTCGCACCCGGACTTCTAGGGGATACTCACAGTCCGTTAAACAGTAGATAAATGGCTTACGGGGCATACCGACACCCGCCTCTCAATATGAGCAGGCCAACACGTAAACGTGTGACAACCATTCTCTACTATTCATCGTCTGCGCAAACCATCCCATAGAAATCCAGATACTTCCGTTGACGTACTTCATAACATACACACAGGGTACGTCAACGGCATTTGAACAAGTGACATCACAACAGATCTCTAAGACACAAAAGATTGAAATAAGTTGCAAATAACTCTCACTAGAGCCGAGATAGCAAATACAATCATCCAGAGGACACATGTCCCAACATATCATCATTACATCACAGCGGAAGCATTCAACATGTCTGAGTACAGACAAGATCCAAATAGGCCTAAGAGGCCGGAAACGAAAGGACGGTGCCCATCCACGAAGTCTCGGATCCTGCCCGGGTCCGCTATCTACTCGTCAGCAGTCTCGTCATACTCCACGTAGTAGCCACCATGGGGATCCTCGGAAACATAGTCTGCTGAAACCACAGCCCCAAAGGGGTCAGTACATAAATGTACTGGCAAGCAAGACTCACAATTCACCAAAGTGTAACCCGTCAACACCAAGCACAGATGCTTTGGGTTCAACGGAAGAAAGGGTGATACAAAAGATGCTGCAGCGGGCTGCTCTAACCAACTACAGAGTTGCTATAACTTCCGGCTATCAAAAAAGGGATAAGATAGCGTATCGTAACCAACTAACAACTAACTTCAAACAAACCCATCCTGGATCTCACCCCTTATCCTAAGAAGCAATCCAAGGATAACTCACATAGTTGGATTAGTGATGATTCAGGTTGTTGTGTCAATAAGCCTATTACTAGTCAAGTTATCATTAATTAGGTGTAAGTTGTTCTGAGTACTTATTAGCCAGTACTTTCACCAAGTCATCCATAACCGCAGAAAACACGGCTTCTCGAGAAGATTTAACCCTGCAGGGATGCACCAATTTGGCCGTACACGTAAGAATACCCCGCCAGGATGGAAATGCACTTCCACCAAGCGAGGCACTCAACACAACTCAACTCTTCTTCGCATCAAGCCCAAAGAACCACATGCTGTGCGTGCGCGGCTAATCGAGCCCCACGAAGAAAAGGGGACCCTCATAGCACTCTAAGACCACGCCGCCCTGAATGCCGACTACAAAGGTTCCACCCTGGCGCCAAGGGTTCGCACCTGCACATGCATGCATCAAATGGAAAGCCCGAACTAAGTGTGGCGATTTGGACGAGATGCGAATCGAATCAAATTGAGGGGGGCGCCCATACACGCTTCCCACATGCGGTTAGTGCGCTCATCATGGATCAGTAGACAAGACCCTTTTCCTAATTAGGGTCGACACTAGCAGGCCTCAAAACCTCGCTGGGCCTCCTGCCGGTGCCTTATCAGCGAAATATTATTACCTCAAACATTATCAGGTTGATTGCTTAAACATCGAGCCCCAGAACATAGGTAATATGGTAATAGAAAGTAACTGACAGCAGACTCGAGCCAAACAACCCTAAGCATGCTAGTAAGACACGGGCAACAAGCAAAAAAGGTTATAGGGGGAGGTGAGGCTATATCAGGGTTAAGGATAACATGTGATAGGTTCGGAACAGAAGCAACGATTCATAGGGCTAGCAGAATAGACAACGGAAAGTATCGGTATCCAATGTTGAAAGGAACACAATGGTTCATGTGAGTGAATACTTGCCTGCAAACTCAGCAGCCTGGTACTGAGCTAGAACCTTGGAAGGGGTGTCGTAAGTATCGTCGGTCTCAACGTCGTCGTTTATCCGAGAAGAAGCAAACAAACAACGCAGAGAGACAAACAATCAATAACATGGCATAGTGCACAAACATGGGATGATGCATGACCATTTAATTGATGCATCAAAATAAACTAGTTGACAAGATAACATGTTTAAATGGACCCACATGCAATTTGGATTGCATATGGAAAGCCCATTAATTATGGTTGAATTAATTGTTCTACAACTAATCATCATGTGTAAGTGAATTAGCATGATGCATGGATGAGGAAAACAAAAGAAAACAACGATAGAAACAATTTGAAACAAGGTTTACCAAGTTTGGAATTTTATTGCTTAAGTTATGAAATTTTGGTTCCTTAAAGGGGTTACACAAGCATTTGTTGTTTTCATCAAGTTTAATTGTTCAAAACAGATTACAAGGTTCATATTTGAAGAGAACACAAAGTTTTCGGTGGAATACATGTTTCACTTGTTGAAAAAGGATTTAGAATAAATTACTTATGAATTAAACAAGTTTAAACAAGTTTTAATTGAATTTAATTCAAGTATGAATTTATTTGAATTTTTATTTGTTCCAAACATTAAACCAATTTCATATTTGAAAATTTTATACTTTTCTAGTTTGAAAACATATTTCATATGTTCAAAAATAATTTAAATTGAGCAAGTTATGAATTTAGCAACTTTAAATGATTTAAACAAGGTTTAAAATTATTTAACCAATTTTAATTATTCAAAACATGAAACAAAATTTATATTTGGAAAGGTGGTTTAATTTGACATGGAAAACATATTTTATTTGTGTTATTTGACTTAAGTTTGAATTAGTTATGCATTTAATCAAATTTAGAATGATTTGTTTGAATTTGAAATTTGAATGCATTTGAATTATTCAAAACAGAAAACAAATGGTTTAACTAGGTAGAGAATTAAATTTGGTTCAACAAACATATTTTATTTTTATTATTTGGATTTATAAAATAAAAGTTATTAGCATTTTAGTGGCAGGGACCAATTTGTAAAAGAAAGGACTTGATTTGAAAAATAAAAGGGCAGAAAATGTTTTCTACCTCGCAGTGGCTAGCCCTAGCCACTGACGAGGGGGCCATGGGCCAGCGTGGCCCGCGTGGCAGCACGCGTGGCCACCACTGCCACAGACAGGTGGACCCTGCCTGTCAGCGTGGCGCGCAAAAATTGGGGTTAATCCGCGCCGAGGGGGATCGAACCCACGACCTGGCCTTGCGCGCGTGCAGCTGCTGCCACTGTGCTGCGAATCGGTTTTTGTCAGGTAAGGGGTCGCGGACAGGTTGAGGTTCAACTGCGGGGTTTTAACTGAAACTGCAATTCGCTAACTGAACTGCGACAGAGGGATACGGTGGCCGGCGGCGATCTACTGCAAGGTTCGTGCTGCCGTGGATGCGTGGGATGCTGCGGTGTTGCTGTGGTTGCCAACGTGTGCGTGCAAGAGAGGGAAGGGAACGGTGGGATCGGCTGCTCACCGGCAGTGGTAGGGGAAGCAGAGGGTCGGGGCAGAGGTTGCCGGCGACGACGTCGTGGATGGCGGCGGCGTTCCGAGGGGTCTCCGGCACGGTGGCGGTGTCGCAAAGGTCGAGGGAGGCACGGGGATTTCGTTCCCGTTGCTAACCCGAGGGGAGGAGGAGGAGGTCGCCGGCGATCATCGTCGTTTCAGAGGTGGGTGGCGCGGTGAGGTTCAGAACAGAGAGGAAACGCCGGTGAGAGAGAGAGTAGCGACGGCGGAGAGTGGGAAGGAGGTGGAGGCGAAGCTAGGGTTAGGGCTCGGGCATCGGGGCCTAGACTAGCTATATAGAGGAGGAGGCGCGCGATCGGCCGTCTGCTGCTCCTCTGCGTCGACGTGGACAGCGGGAGATGACGCCGTACAGGTTGAAGACGACCCTGAAGAGGTAAGCAGGCCCTGGGGGTAGCTGGGCTGGTGGGCGCAGCCCACCTGGCTGGCCTGCCCCTCTGCGTTTTTTTTCCTTTTTATTATTTTGTTTTGTTTCTTTTTTTTGCTGAATAGAATTAGGAAGAAAAACTAGGGTTTTTGGGCTAGAAATTTTAGGGAAATATTTTGTAGATTGTTTATTTATTGTAACAGCACAAAGTGCAACTTTTGGTTTTTCAAAATGATTTGAATTTAAGTGCTGTTTTGTAATTTGTTTAAAATTTTGAATGACATTTAATATTACTTGGAATAATTGAACTTAAGCAAAAATAATTGTTTAACTTCAAGTTTGTTTGAAACAAGTGAATGAATTCTTTTGTAATTCTGATAAGTTCAAATTGGGTGCTGTTTGTAAAATGCAAATGAATTTGAATGCAATTTGAATGAATTTGATTATTAAGTGAATATTGAAAACAAGATTTAAATAGTTGAACCTTAGAGTTTAATTGAAACAAAAAGGATTAGAATTTGGTTTGTAATTCTCATAAATTCAACATGGTTGCTGTTTGGAAGAAATTGTAATTGAATTTGAAAAGGGTTTGATATTAAGTGAATTTTTGATAGAAACAAAACAACAGTTTGGAATCACAACTTTTAATGGAAACAATTGATTGTTTTGATTTGAAATATCATTCTGGAAATTGTAACATCACAAGTATGAAACAAAAGGTTTGAAATTTGGTTTGAAATTCAAAAAGAAAACAAACGAAAACAAAGGAAAACAAAGGAAAACAAAGGAAAACAAATGGAAAACAAGCACAACAAATGCAATGAACATGATGTCATGATGCAAAACATAAAATAACAGAGAGCAAACATTCTACTGGCTATTTTTCATACTTGGGATGTTACAAAACGCCCCCACCCCCCCCCCCCTTGAAGGAATCGCGCCCCGAGATTCCTACTGAGAAAAGAAAAGGTCCGGATACTTCTTGCGAAGATCCTCTTGAGCTGTGACACGTGAAACACATCGTGCACCTTGGATGGTTTTTCTGGAATTTCAAGATGATAGGCATTCCTGGCAACTCTTCTGGAAAGACGTCAGGGAATTCGCAAACCATCGGAACATTTTCAAGTAAAGGTAGAGGTTTTGCATCGAGGGTGTATAGTTGAATAGAACTTGATTCATTTGGAGAATAGACTATCTGGCCAGAAGGGTGGAACAGAGTTATTGATTAGACGCCGGTAGATAAATTGAAGTGGGAAGCAACAACAAGGTTTCAATGAACGAAAAGGATCTTGAGAAGAACAGGATATTGAAGCGACATCGGGAAAACGAGATCAAAAAACTCCTGAGGTACTACGGAAAAACCCATCCGGGCTTCTAAAGGATCAATATCTACTGCTTAAGGAATAGAGGATCTGCTTCCGGGGCTTACACGCCTCCGTTCTCAATCGTGAGTAGGCAACATGATAAATCATGTCACAACCACCTCCATTCCTATGGTCTAGTAGATATAACCATCCTAGAGAAACCAGGATACGTGAAATCCTAACTTGAAAGTTTAGATGAGAATAGAAAAACAACGTTGCACTTCCTTACCAGAAAAGGGAGGGTGGGTGGGGAAAGAAGAAAAAGAACAGAATTCCTACTCTCACGTTTCATTTTTCCTATATAGCTACAAAATAGTTTCTAGACTCAACTGCGACCAATAAAAGGGATCCTACAGGCAGACAGGCTCTGATACCATTTGTCGCACCCGGACTTCTAGGGGATACTCACAGTCCGTTGAACAGTAGATAAATGGCTTACGGGGCATACCGGCACCCGCCTCTCAATATGAGCAGGCCAACACGTAAACGTGTGACAACCATTCTCTACTATTCATCGTCTGCGCAAACCATCCCATAGAAATCCAGATACTTCCGTTGACGTACTTCATAACATACACACAGGGTACGTCAACGGCATTTGAACAAGTGATATCACAACAGATCTCTAAGACACAAAAGATTGAAATAAGTTGCAAATAACTCTCACTAGAGCAGATATAGCAAATACAATCATCCAGAGGACACATGTCCCAACATATCATCATTACATCACAGCGGAAGCATTCAACATGTCTGAGTACAGACAAGATCCAAATAGGCCTAAGAGGCCGGAAACGAAAGGACGGAGCCCATCCACGAAGTCTCGGATCCTGCCCGGGTACGCTATCTACTCGTCAGCAGTCTCGTCATACTCCACGTAGTAGCCATCACGGGGATCCTCGTAAGCGTAGTCTGCGGAAACCACAGCCCGAAAGGGGTCAGTACATAAACGTACCGGCAAGCAAGACTCACAGTTCACCAAAGTGTACCCAACAACATCAAGCACAGATGCTTTGGGTTCAACGGAAAGAAAGGGTGATACAAAAGATGCTGCAGCGGGCTGCACTAACCAACTATAGAAACATATTACAACTCCCGGCTAACAGAGAGGGGATAAGATAGCGTATCGTAACCAACTATAACTAACTCCAAGCAAACCCATCCTGGATCTCGCCCCTTATCCAAAGAAGCAATCCGAGGATAACTCACACAGTTGGATTAATGATGGTTCAAGTTATTGTGTCAATAAGACTATTACTAGTCAAGTTATCATTAGTTAGGTGTAAGTTGTTCTGAGTACTTGTTAGCTAGTACTTTCACCAAGTCATCCATAACCGCGGAAAACACGGCTTCTCGAGAAGATTTAACCCTGCAGGGATGCACCAATTTGGCCGTACACGTAAGAATACCCCGCCAGGATGGAAATGCACTTCCACCAAGCGAGGCACTCAACACAACTCAACTCTTCTTCGCATCAAGCCCAAAGAACCACATGCTGTGCGTGCGCGGCTAATCGAGCCCCATGAAGAAAAGGGGACCCTCATAGCACTCTAAGACCACGCCGCCCTAAATGCCGACTACAAAAGATCCACCCTGGCGCCAAGGGTTCGCACCTGCACATGCATGCATCAAATGGAAAGCCCGAACTAAGTGTGGCGATTTGGACGAGATGCGAATCGAATCAAATTGAGGGGGGCGCCCATACACGCTTCCCACATGCGGTTAGTGCGCTCATCATGGATCAGTAGACAAGACCCTTTTCCTAATTAGGGTCGACACTAGCAGGCCTCAAAACCTCGCCGGGCCTCCTGCCGGTGCCTTATCAGCGAAATATTATTACCTCAAACATTATCAGGTTGATTGCTTAAACATCGAGCCCCAGAACATAGGTAATATGGTAATAGAAAGTAACTGACAGCAGACTCGAGCAAAACAACCCTAAGCATGCTAGTAAGACACGGGAAACAAGCAAAAAGGTTATAGGGGGGAGGTGAGGCTATATCAGGGTTAAGGATAACATGTGATAGGTTAAGAACAGAAGCAACGATTCATAGGGCTAGCAGAATAGACAACAGAAAGTTTCGGTATCCAATGTTGAAAGGAACACAATGGTTCATGTGAGTGAATACTTTCCTGCAAACTCAGCAGCCTGGTACTGAGCTAGAACCTTGGAAGGGGTGTCGTAAGTATCGTCGGTCTCAACGTCGTCGTTTATCCGAGAAGAAGCAAACAAACAACGCAGAGAGACAAACAATCAATAACATGGCATAGTGCACAAACATGGGATGATGCATGACCATTTAATTGATGCATCAAAATAAACTAGTTGACAAGATAACATGTTTAAATGGACCCACATGCAATTTGGATTGCATATGGAAATCCCATGAATTATGGTTGAATTAATTGTTCTACAACTAATCATCATGTGTAAGTGAATTAGCATGATGCATGGATGAGGAAAACAAAAGAAAACAACGATAGAAACAATTTGAAACAAGGTTTACCAAGTTTGGAACTTTATTGGTTAAGTTATGAAATTTTGGTTCCTTAAAGGGGTTACACAAGCATTTGTTGTTTTCATCAAGTTTAATTGTTCAAAACAGATTACAAGGTTCATATTTGAAGAGAACACAAATTTTTGGGTGGAATACATGTTTCACTTGTTGAAAAAGGATTTAGAATTAATTACTTATGAATTAAACAAGTTTAAACAAGTTTTAATTGAATTTAATTCAAGTATGAATTTATTTGAATTTTTATTTGTTCCAAACATTAAACCAATTTCATATTTGAAAAGTTTATACTTTTCTAGTTTGAAAACATATTTCATATGTTCAAAAATAATTTAAATTGAGCAAGTTATGAATTTAGCAACTTTAAATGATTTAAACAAGGTTTAAAATTATTTAACCAATTTTAATTATTCAAAACATGAAACAAAATTTATATTTGGAAAGGTGGTTTAATTTGACATGGAAAACATATTTTATTTGTGTTATTTTTCTTAAGTTTGAATTAGTTATGCTTTTAATCAAATTTAGAATGATTTGTTTGAATTTGAAATTTGAATGCATTTGAATTATTCAAAACAGAAAACAAATGGTTTAACTAGGTAGAGAATTAAATTTGGTTCAACAAACATATTTTATTTTTATTATTTGGATTTATAAAATAAAAGTTATTAGCATTTTAGTGGCAGGGACCAATTTGTAAAAGAAAGGACTTGATTTGAAAAAGAAAAGGGCAGAAAATGTTTTCTACCTCGCAGTGGCTAGCCCTAGCCACTGACGAGGGGGCCATGTGCCAGCGTGGCCCGCGTGGCAGCACGCGTGGCCACCACTGCCACAAACAGGTGGACCCTGCCTGTCAGCGTGGCGCGCAAAAAATTGGGGTTAATCCGCGCCGAGGGGGATCGAACCCACGACCTGGCCTTGCGCGCGTGCAGCTGCTGCCACTGCGCTGCGAATCGGTTTTTGGTCAGGTAAGGGGTCGCGGACAGGTTGAGGTTCAACTGCGGGGTTTTAACTGAAACTGCAATTCGCTAACTGAACTGCGACAGAGGGATACGGTGGCCGGCGGCGATCTACTGCAAGGTTCGTGCTGCCGTGGATGCGTGGGATGCTGCGGTGTTGCTGTGGTTGCAACGTGGGCGTGCAAGAGAGGGAAGGGAACGGTGGGATCGGCTGCTCACCGGCGGTGGCAGGGGAAGCAGAGGGTCGGGGCAGAGGTTGCCGGCGATGACGTGGTGGATGGCGGCGGCGTTCCGAGGGGTCTCCGGCACGGTGGCGGTGTCGCAAAGGTCGAGGGAGGCACGGGGATTCCGTTCCTGTTGTTAACCCGAGGGGAGGAGGAGGAGGTCGCCGGCGATCATCGTCGTTTCAGAGGTGGGTGGCGCGGTGAGGTTCAGAACAGAGAGGAAACGCCGGTGAGAGAGAGAGAAGCGACGGCGGAGAGTGGGAAGGAGGTGGAGGCGAAGCTAGGGTTAGGGCTCGGGCATCGGGGCCTAGACTAGCTATACAGAGGAGGAGGCGCGCGATCGGCCGTCTGCTGCTCCTCTGCGTCGACGTGGACAGCGGGAGATGACGCCGTACAGGTTGAAGACGACCCTGAAGAGGTAAGCAGGCCCTGGGGGTAGCTGGGCTGGTGGGCGCAGCCCACCTGGCTGGCCTGCCCCTCTGCGTTTTTTCCTTTTTATTATTTTGTTTTGTTTCTTTTTTTTTTGCTGAATAGAATTAGGAAGAAAAACTAGGGTTTTTGGGGTTAGAAATTTTAGGGAAATATTTTGTAGATTGTTTATTTATTGTAACGCACAAAGTGCAACTTTTGGTTTTTCAAAATGATTTGAATTTAAGTGCTGTTTTGTAATTTGTTTAAAATTTTGAATGACATTTAATATTACTTGGAATAATTGAACTTAAGCAAAAATAATTGTTTAACTTCAAGTTTGTTTGAAACAAGTGAATGAATTGTTTTGTAATTCTGATAAGTTCAAATTGGGTGCTGTTTGGAAAATGCAAATGAATTTGAATGCAATTTGAATGAATTTGATTATTAAGTGAATATTGAAAACAAGATTTAAATAGTTGAACCTTAGAGTTTAATTGAAACAAAAAGGATTAGAATTTGGTTTGTAATTCTCATAAATTCAACATGGTTGCTGTTTGGAAGAAATTGTAATTGAATTTGAAAAGGGTTTGATATTAAGTGAATTTTTGATAGAAACAAAACAACAGTTTGGAATCACAACTTTTAATGGAAACAATTGATTGTTTTGATTTGAAATATCATTTTGGAAAATTGTAACATCACAAGTATGAAACAAAAGGTTTGAAATTTGGTTTGAAATTCAAATAGAAAACAAAGGAAAACAAATGAAAACAGAGGAAAACAAGCAAAACAAATGCAATGAACATGATGTCATGATGCAAAACATAAAATAATAGAGAGCAAACATTCTAATGGCTATTTTTAATACTTGGGATGTTACACAGGGGGCCCACACCATGCCAAGGCGCCACCAGGGGGCAGGCCACGCCCTCTATGGTGTTCCTGACTAGTGGGCCCCCTAGGGTCTCCGAGGTGTCTCTCTGCCTCATTTTTGACGTAAAAATTTATTATAATTTTTCGACAAACTTTATTTCCGAGGTATTTTCAGAATTTAATAATTAATTAAAACCCGGAAAAAATGTGGAAAGGTGGAAAACAAAACCCAAACAAGAACTACAAAGGTTCTATGACACTCCAAAAGGCAAATAACCAAAGAAAACAAAGGTGGAAATGGTGAAAACAAAAATATGGATGGTGAAAACATGCATAACCACAGTAATCAGGGTGAAAACATGACTATGTATGATGGAAAACATAACTACACATAAGTAGCAAGGTATTAACAAGGTGAAAACATAATGGGGGAAGGTGAAAACATAGTTAAAACATTGTCCTCTTCATTAAAAATCACTTTGTTAACAAGGGTGATCAAGTCTTGTTACCAGAACAATTTTTATATGAAGCAAAACTTTGCATATCACTAAATAGTTGTGTTACCTCGATAGACATAGTCCCAATCATAATAATTTCATATTCTTTTGGTGGTATTGGAATGGGACAATAAAATTCTCCAATCTTGATGGTCTCAATATTTTCAACTGAATTTAGACCATCTCTTCTATCAGTCTTCTTGGGAAAATAAACAGTATGCTCTTTATCATTAACATTAAAAGTTAATTTTCCTTGATTGCAATCAATAACAGCCCCTGCAGTGTTAAGAAAAGGTCTCCCAAGAATAATAGATATATTCTCATGTTTAGGCATTTCCAACACAACAAAGTGAGTTAATATCAAACAACTAGTAGCAACTTGAACATGAACATTCTCACATATACCAACAGGAATAGAAGTAGATTTATCAGCCATTTTTAAAGATATATCAATTTTTCAAGAGAGAGCCTATTATAGAGAGAAAAGGCATAACACTACCTCCATCTCCCAAGTCACACAAAGCAGTTCTAACATAATTATTTTTAATAGAACAAGGGATAGTAGGAATACCAGGATCTCCAAGCTTCTTTGGAACCTTGCCATTGAAAGAGTAATTAGCAAGCATAGTGGAAATTTCCTCATTATGATTTTTCCTTTTGTTAGAGACAATATATTTCATATATTTAGAATAAGGAGGCAGTTTAATAACATCAGTCAAAGGAATTTGAAAAAACAAAGGTTTCATCCATTCACAAAACTTGTTATAATGTTCTTCTTCCTTTGATTTGTGTTTCTTATTAGGAAAAGGCATTGCTTTTTGTACCCAAAGATCTCTTTCATTACCATGTTTATTAGCAATGAAATCCTCCTTAGTATACTTCACAGTTTTAGTTTGCTTTTTCAGGTTCAGCTACAATTTCTTCTTTATCTGAAGCATCACTTTTATCATTACCACTTTCAGTTTCAGCATCAGAAATACATATACTATTAGGATCTTTAGCAGGTTCAGGAGATTCTACAACAAATTTATGTCTCTTCTTCTTTTTCTTAGAAGGAGAATTATTGTTTTTAGGTTGCTGAGAATCTTGTTCAATTCTTTTAGGATGTCCTTCAGGATACAAGGGGTCCTGAGTAGAAACACCACTTCTAGTAATTATTTCACAAACATGTTTCTCTCTAGAAGCATTAGCTAGCATATCTTTTTCACTTTAGTGAGTTGATCAATTTGAGTTTGAACCATATGAAAATGTTTAACAAGCATTAACATCATTAGAGGTTCTCTCATTAATACCATGTAAATTATCAATAGCTCTAGAGTTTTCCATAAGATGGTTTTGCACTCTCATATTAAAGTTTCCTTGCTTAACAACATAATTATCAAATTCATCTAAGCATTGATCAGGTGGTTTAGAATAGGGAATATCTCTATTTCTCAAAGTATTGGAGAGAGCGTACCTCAACTGTTGATGGAAGGGGAATAGGCTTACATAATTCTTCTATAGGAGGTAAATTCTTGACATCTTCAGATTTAATACCCCTCTATTTAAGAGATTTCTTGGCTTCCTTCATCACTTCATCATTTAATTCAATCACCCCTCTCTTCTTGGTTGTTGCTATTGGTGTTGGCTCTGGTGTAGGTGTAGGCTCAGGTATATTCCAATCATCATTATTTTTGGCTATTTTAGCCATTAATTCCTCAGTCCTTTTGGAGTTTATTTCCTGAAAACACAACCAGCACAACTATCCAGGTATGTCCTATATTCAACAGTTAGTCCATTATAAAATATATCTAGGAGATCATTTTTAGGTAATGGATAGCCAGGGATAGCTCTTATTAAAGAACACAACCTTGTCCAAGATTCAGGCAATTTCTCTCCTTCAATTTGCTCAAAGTTAAAGATATCCTGCACAACAACATGTTGGGAACTAGAAGGAAAATATTTTTGAAAGAAAGAATTAACCAAATCCATAGAGCTAGTAATTGATCCAGGTGACAGATGGTTAAACCAAGTTTTAGCTTCATCTTTCAGTGAGAAAGGGAAGATCTTGGTAACAAAATAAGTACGCAACTTGGTATCATCATAAAATAAACTACTCAAAGATGAAAGCTCATTCATGTGTTTCATAAAACTTTTACTTTCTGTTCCACAAAAAAGTTCCTTGTCAACAATAGATATATAAGATAAATCTACAGAGAAATCATAATCCCTATCTCTAATGTGTATGGTAGATGTGGAAAACTTAGCATCAAGAGAAGATTTATATTTCACAGCATGTTTATGTCTACACACTGTAGCATCCCAACTTTTAATAAAGATGGAATACCTGTGTTATTGTGCTAGTCCCTGGATCAATTGCTAGCACCACAGTACAAAATGAAATATCATGCTAATGCATCAAATTCTATTACATCGCATGATCCAGTCTTTACAAAATAGCATTACAACTTGCATAGTCTTAGAAGACTAGCAGTAAACAAAGATATACAACGGAAAACATGAATAACATTGGGCCCATCTTCTTCATGTGCCACAGGTAAAACATGTTGGCGATAGTCTCGAGATCCTAAACGAAATCCTCACTCGTCTTCAGAAACATCTGCAATATGGAATATGCAGCCACAAGGGAGTCAATACAATTTAATGTATTGGCAAGTAACACTATGGTGGATATAAATGGCAAGACTAATACTACATGCTTATTTGGCTGAGTGGAGTTTAGGCTAAGTTTGCATAAAGCCAGTTTTCTCCTATCACTTTTGTAAAACAAGCTTTTCTTTTCAAAAGGGTGGCAACATTGGATTAAGATCCAAGCACCACAATACAGTTCACTTGGTCAAAATTTTACTTATTGAAATTGATGATGAGATTCTTCCGTCAATCCTTGTCCAGCTGCTCATAGTTGTCCATAACCGGGGACACGGCTAAGATCTTAGTTTGTTGACTCTGCAGAGGTTGTGCACTTTCACCCTTTGTCTTCAATTAGCCCAAACATCCTATACACCCGGAGTGCATCATGGAAAGGAGAGAATTGAGACGAGATCTTTCAGAAGAAGAAGTCCAAACCCACCGGCAAGACCCGTTCCACCTATAATTTTGCTACATCTGCTTGTCAAGCCTGGGCTGAACCCTCACAACTTAATTCATCAAGACAGAGCCCATATTGTCAAAAGACTGCACGAGAAGCTACTAGATTTAGAGGGACATAGTAATCTCTTTGTTCCTGGGTGGCCATCCTCAAGTGACAACCTCAAGTGGAATAACCCTTAAACAAGGGCCCTGAGGCAACACTCAACATAACCCAGTCTTAAACAAGGGCCCTGATGGCCAATTTAACTTCCACCCAGGTGGTTCATTCATTAGTTATACTTAGGATTTTTCCTCAACATCTAGTAAAACAATTTGTGACATTGCATAGCATCACTAAGTTCTAAGGCTATCAAAATAACAAGGGTAAAAGAGATGGCTACACACTACTAGGATAATAGCATAGCATAATATAACTTAGTAAAATTTCCTATCATGCATGCTACTCAAAATCAACTAATGCATATAGAAAATAATGGGTAGTTGATGGTGTGTTACTTGCCTTGTTGAAGTTGGTGAAGATATCACACTCTCTTCACAAAAGATCGTTGCTCTCCGTACAATCTATTCATTGAAAACACAATAACAAAATAAACAAGCATCCTAGCAATCAAACACATAGGTGGAGAAGCAAACAGAGCAAATAACATAACAAAGGAGTTGGACCAAGTTGGCTAGGGCAAGGTCAAGATTTGAGTTCAATACTTGTTAAGGAAATTCCAATGGTTTACTTGGGAAGGACTAGGTTGAGTTTGAAGTGATCTAACTTTATTATAACCATACTTGTCGAGGAAGTTCCAAGAGTTCACTAAGAATAAACATATTACTTCTTCAATTAAAGTAATACATGCAAACACTTGGTCATATTCACCTTCAAAAATATTTGAGTGACTATGCTAGTATTTTCCCATTGTGGTTAGGGTAGGTCTACTAACATCATCATCAAATGGAAAATATTACTAAGTCTTGGGTTTTCCATTTGGGTCAATGGTTGGACAAAAATAACTTTTATTCTTCAACTTGTATGGATTGCTTCTAGTCCTCATGTGATTGCCTTCTTGAAGATCATCATCATGCCATCTAAGTTGTTTCCTTCCTTGGTGTGGTGCTTCTCTTGGTCTTGATAGTCTTCATGGTTTTCACTTCACTAATTGGTTTGGGTATGGGATGGGCACAACTACTACTAAGTAAATTTGAAAGAAAATTTAAGAAGAAGGATAGAAAGAGAGAGGGAGATGTCTTCTTCTGAATTTCTTCACACTTGTACTTCTTGAGTTGCTTCTAGTTGATGTGGAGTCTAAGTCTTCTCTTCAAAACTTCTTCATTGATCTTCCTTGTAGCTCTTCTTGTTGCCACCAAGTTGATATTGAAGTTTCATTCTTGTGCTTCAGTCTTGATCTCCATTTTGCTGACTTGGTGAATTCTTGAAGCAAGAATGGGAGAATGGAGAAGTAGATAGAATACTAATAAGGTGCTAGTGTTTGAGGTTCACTACTTGGTAATTTTATAGACTTGGTCTTGGATCCAAAAATGGCCATAACAAACAATGGTAGAAAGAAATAGAAACAAAATCTAAGACATAATAACTAGATGGACTACTATGATGGATTTTTGGCTAAAATACATGGTCATGGTCCAAGGGTGTCCAAAATGTTTGGGCAAGGTTTTTCTGGTCCAAGGTTATCAAATGGAGCAATTTTGCAAAAGGAACTATATTGCAATTATTTACAGAATTAATTCTATGTCAAAATTACTCAAATACTCCAATTAATTCTAAATTCAATTTTAATTTGATCAACAATTATTTTGGGACAGGGGGTATGAAAGTTCACATCCTAAGGTTTCCAAATATATTTTATTTACAATTTTTGGATTTTGTAAAATTTGAATTATGCCAAATTTCATCAAACAAGCATATTTGAATTTGAACAAATTTAAGTTTGTCAAATTTGAATTTGGCCAGTGCTAAAAGTTTCTAGATGTCAAGGGCTTTTTCAAAAAGTCCTAGATTGCTAAATTTGACCAAGTGGTTGAAAAGATATGATGGTTGCAAGTTACAGGGACTATTCTGCAAATCTGCCAATTAATTTCTATTCGGAAAAAATAAATAAACAGAAACTCTGTGGATAAGGTTGGCCACGTGGGGCTCTGTGATTGGATGGGTGTGCTGACTGGGTGCTGACTAGGCTAGGGTGACGCGGATAAGTCACTGGATCTGGATCGTTAGATCTAGATCTAACGGTGGCATACCCCTTCGGGGGGATTTAATCTAGCACGTTGAAAATAGATCCAACGGTGAGGGATCGGAGAGGAGCTCACCTGGCGGCGGGGCTGGCCGAAGATGTCGCCGCGGTGGCGCGCTGCTCGGAATTTCGACGGCGACACGATACAGTGAACCTTCGGGCTCGGGGAGATCACGAACAGGACCGGCGCAACACGGTGAGTCTTCTGGCGTGGACGGCACTCTTCAGCAGAGCTCCAAATGGCCGCGCCCTGGAGGTCTCGAGGTGGCAGCCACGGTGAGCTCCGACGAGCTCGATCTCCTCGTGTAGTTGCTCCTGCGCGCGAAAAAAAGGTCAAGGGGAGGCGGTCGTCCAAGGGGATGGAACAGGCAAGAGAGGAGGACTCGAGGTGGCCGGGAACCATCGACGAACGGCGGCGGTTGCTGTGAACTTCGGCGAGGAAATTGGATGGCCTCGGGGCACAATCCGGAGAGGCAGGGTAGGGGAAATGTGGAGGAGACCGTGGCCTTTAAGGAGAGATGAAGGAGGAAATCAATAGCGCTCTTAACTGCGAGCAATCAACGCGCGAAATCTCGGGAGAAAACGCTCTCCTGCCGTTTCCGGAGGTTGATGACGGGTGACGTCATCCTGACGTCATCACCCCTTTTTCTTTTTTTTCTTTTTTTTTCTGTTTACTCAATTAAATCATAACTTATGTTTAAATCATCCAAATGACATGGAATAAAATTCTAAATTCACAATATTTGAAATACTTTCTAACAATACCATTTTTATAAACTTTTCAACATATTACATTTTTGAATTATGAAATTTGTATAATTCATTAAAAGTGACTTAATAGCATTTTTAATAGAAAATTCAAATTTAATTTTGAGAAAGGGTTTTATAAAAATAAAGAGACATTATATAAGTCAAATATCATTTTTGAAAATCATTTACACTTGTGTTGCTATTTTATATTTTGAAATAAAAATGATTTCACTAATAGCATATTAATGCCATTTTAAAAATATCAATTATATAAATGAAAATTATTGGTTGAATAAAATATCAGAGACATCAATGTGATCAAATGACATTTTCCAAAATCTTTTTTAATGGTTTTCATATTTTATGATTTTAAAATGTGAAGAAACAATGATAGTCACTTAATAGAAAACATTAATTAAAACAATTTTTTGAAATATTTTCTATGGTTCAACTATTGTTTTCTAAGACCCTTTTTGGAACTTTCATATTGTATATTTTCAACATATTAGTGAAACCACAATTAGTATCCTTTTGTTATATTTCAAACATAGAGAATTATTTAATAAATTTGGAAATGGGGTTTAGTAAAAGCAGAAAGGTTTCCCCAAATGAATATGTTGTTTTCCCAAATGAAAACATTGTTTTCTCAAAGTATCTTACTTGTTTTTAATAAACAATTTATTTCCATAGCACTATATTATTTTGTTGATTGAATTAACACTTGGAAAACAAGGATCCAACTTATCTCTATTTTGGGGTTATCAATAATAGTGAAATATTTTCTTGGAGACAAGGAGAAAATATTAGAGATAGTAAATCTCTGGTTTTTAATTATCATAATCATTTTCAAAAATGTTAGTTGATTTGAAAACATGTTTGGAGTAAGGGTTTGCTTAAGAAGAATATTTTCTTTAGGTAGAATTATTTATTTTGAAATGACTTTAGGGTTTATGGAATAGAGGTATAATGGATTCTTAATTTCAGTTTCATTGAAATGTGTATTGTTTTCTTTTGTTTCTTGCATCTCATTTGGTTTTTTGGTGACTTGCATGACATGAAAACAAAAAGTTTCAATTTTTAGTGATTTTTGGACTTTCCAAAAATCAGGGATGTTACAGACTACCACCCTTAAAAGAAATCTCGTCCCGAGATTTGGGAAGGATAGAAAGAAAGATTTGGGTAATTGGATTCCAAAACAACTGGGTGGGCTACCACCCTTAAAAGAAACTTTTGTGGGTAGTCTATTTTCATTAGATTGGAGTGTAGATTGATTCTAAATTAGCTTGAGTAGATCTTTCCTCTGTGGTAGAAGTGTAGACCAACATAGGTCTGTTGAACTACCTTTGACACTGAGGGGTCACTCTTTGGGTCAATCAAAAGATCAAGTTGAGAGGATTTCACAACATCATCTCATTATAATGGGAACACATTTCTCAGACATTCATTGTGGTTTATTACACTGGAAGAACTCCTAGGGAAAATAAATTTATTTTCAACATGAAACTTTGCCTAAGATTCCTTCTTTCAGAAAGTCATGTTTCCTTCCTTCTCCCTTTGAGGGCATCCATTTGCATAGTGTCCTTTATCTCTGCATTTGAAGCAAGTCACTTGGCGGATGTCTCTATAGACAGGATTGGGGTTCTTCTGAAGTTTCTTCTTCTTCCTTGGTGGAGTTAAATTGGCCATCATATCTTCATACTGCTGCCCAGTATACTCAACCATGTTGGTTGAAGGTCTGGGTTTCTTGTTGGGACAATTTCTAGACAAATGTCCATCTTCTTCACAAGAATAGCAATTCTTGGTGGAGTGTTTGGATGAATATGGATGTGGTGTAGTCTTGGCTCCAGTATCTATCTTGACATGGTCCATCTGAAAAGTATCCAGCTTGTGTTTTCCCTTCACCTCTGGTTTTCCTAAGTTCTCTTGGATTGCACTAAGCATTTCCATTTTGGTTTGTTGTCCAACTTGTTGTACCATGGGGTAAAGTGGACATTGTGTTGGAACATGTGTTGTCCCTTCACACAGAAAACAAGTAACTTGAGTGAAGTATCCTTCAATGGAGTTGTTTACATCACCATGGGGCCACTCATCTGGACAATCTTTGGAATAGTGTCCTATCTCTCCACAAGCTTTGCACGCTTTGAGTGTTGGAAACATTTCTTCTTCTGTCTCCTGGTTATCCCTAGCTACCAAGGGTTGATGGTTTCCACTATTGCTCATGTTTTGGGACATCATGTGCACTATCTGGGATTGGGTATCTAACACTTGCTGCATTCCTGGTGTTAACTCCATATTTGGGTGGTTGCTTGGTTCTGGGTCATCAGTTGTACTCAGCTGAGTTTGAGCTTCTAGTAGCATCTGCATTGCTATTGAGTTCTCCGGGTTGTTGGCATTCTGGCTAGACATCTGTTTTGAGGTTTTAGGGAAGATGAGTAGAGGTTAGAAAGGATCTAAGAAGGTTCCTATTCAAACACAGCAGATCAAGGAAACTCATCTTACAAACAACACATAACAAACATATAGCAACACATTCTCACACCAAACAACATAGTTTTTGAAAACAAACTAATATTGTCATACCACACTCATTGGTATGATCAATACACTAACACGTTAACGTTGTTCTAACAAACTAGATTGGTGGTCTCATCTATATCTTCTTGGGTTCTTCAAATTCTTCTCTCCATTTCCTAAGGTCTTCTTGATTGTGGTGAAGTCTAAGTTTTTCTTCAAGTTCTTCAATAATCTTGAATGTAGTCTTCATGTGGTGAAACACTTCTTGCACTTCTTGTATGGTCATCAACATTCTTGTCTTGATGGTATTGAGGAGGAGGTCATCTAGGAATTTTTTTTTAAGGTGAATAATAGATGAGATGATATGAGATGAACTAAGATGATTGTTTTGTTTCTAGAAAGTTTGAACATAGAAATTTTCAATCCTAGAGTCTTTCCAAACTTAGGGTCTCGAATCTACAGGCAACACAATGCTCTGATACCATTTTGTAGCATCCCAACTTTTAATAAAGATGGAATACCTGTGTTATTGTGCTAGTCCCTGGATCAATTGCTAGCACCACAGTACAAAATGAAATATCATGCTAATGCATCAAATTCTATTACATCGCATGATCCAGTCTTTACAAAATAGCATTACAACTTGCATAGTCTTAGAAGACTAGCAGTAAACAAAGATATACAACGGAAAACATGAATAACATTGAGCCCATCTTCTTCATGTGCCACAGGCAAAACATGTTGGCGATAGTCTCGAGATCCTAAACGAAATCCTCACTCGTCTTCAGAAACATCTGCAATATGGAATATGCAGCCACAAGGGAGTCAATACAATTTAATGTATTGGCAAGTAACACTATGGTGGATATAAATGGCAAGACTAATACTACATGCTTATTTGGCTGAGTGGAGTTTAGGCTAAGTTTGCATAAAGCCAGTTTTCTCCTATCACTTTTGTAAAACAAGCTTTTCTTTTCAAAAGGGTGGCAACATTGGATTAAGATCCAAGCACCACAATACTGTTCACTTGGTCAAAATTTTACTTACTGAAATTGATGATGAGATTCTTCCGTCAATCCTTGTCCAGCTGCTCATAGTTGTCCATAACCGGGGAAACGGCTAAGATCTTAGTTTGTTGACACTGCAGAGGTTATGCACTTTCACCCTTTGTCTTCAATTAGCCCAAACATCCTATACACCCGGAGTGCATCATGGAAAGGAGAGAATTGAGACGAGATCTTTCAGAAGAAGAAGTTCAACCCACCGGCAAGACCCGTTCCACCTATAATTTTGCTGCATCTGCTTGTCAAGCCTGGGCTGAACCCTCACAACTTAATTGATCAAGACAGAGCCCATATTGTCAAAAGGCTGCACGGGAAGCTACTAGATTTAGAGGGACATAGTAATCTCTTTGTTCCTGGGTGGCCATCCTCAAGTGACAACCTCAAGTGGAATAACCCTTAAACAAGGGCCCTGAGGCAACACTCAACATAACCCAGTCTTACCACTTCCACCCAGGTGGTTCATTCACTAGTTATACTTAGGATTTTTCCTCAACATCTAGTAAAACAATTTGTGACATTGCATAGCATCACTAAGTTCTAAGGCTATCAAAATAACGAGGGTAAAAGAGATGGCTACACACTACTAGGATAATAGCATAGCATAATATAACTTAGTAAAATTTCCTATCATGCATGCTACTCAAAATCAACTAATGCATATAGAAAATAATGGGTAGTTGATGGTGTGTTACTTGCCTTGTTGAAGTTGGTGAAGATATCACACTCTCTTCACAAAAGATCGTTGCTCTCCGTACAATCTATTCATTGAAAACACAATAACAAAATAAACAAGCATCCTAGCAATCAAACACATAGGTGGAGAAGCAAACAGAGCAAATAACATAACAAAGGAGTTGGACCAAGTTGGCTAGGGCAAGGTCAAGATTTGAGTTCAATACTTGTTAAGGAAATTCCAATGGTTTACTTGGGAAGGACTAGGTTGAGTTTGAAGTGATCTAACTTTATTATAACCATACTTGTCGAGGAAGTTCCAAGAGTTCACTAAGAATAAACATATTACTTCTTCAATTAAAGTAATACATGCAAACACTTGGTCATATTCACCTTCAAAAATATTTGAGTGACTATGCTAGTATTTTCCCATTGTGGTTAGGGTAGGTCTACTAACATCATCATCAAATGGAAAATATTACTAAGTCTTGGGTTTTCCATTTGGGTCAATGGTTGGACAAAAATAACTTGTTATTCTTCAACTTGTATGGATTGCTTCTAGTCCTCATGTGATTGCCTTCTTGAAGATCATCATCATGCCATCTAAGTTGTTTCCTTCCTTGGTGTGGTGCTTCTCTTGGTCTTGATAGTCTTCATGGTTTTCACTTCACTAATTGGTTTGGGTATGGGATGGGCACAAATACTACTAAGTAAATTTGAAAGAAAATTTAAGAAGAAGGATAGAAAGAGAGAGGGAGATGTCTTCTTCTGAATTTCTTCACACTTGTACTTCTTGAGTTGCTTCTAGTTGATGTGGAGTCTAATTCTTCTCTTCAAAACTTCTTCATTGATCTTCCTTGTAGCTCTTCTTGTTGCCACCAAGTTGATATTGAAGTTTCATTCTTGTGCTTCAGTCTTGATCTCCATTTTGCTGACTTGGTGAATTCTTGAAGCAAGAATGGGAGAATGGAGAAGTAGATAGAATACTAATAAGGTGCTAGTGTTTGAGGTTCACTACTTGGTAATTTTAGAGACTTGGTCTTGGATCCAAAAATGGCCACAACAAACAATGGTAGAAAGAAATAGAAACAAAATCTAAGACATAATAACTAGATGGACTACTATGATGGATTTTTGGCTAAAATACATGGTCATGGTCCAAGGGTGTCCAAAATGTTTGGGCAAGGTTTTTCTGGTCCAAGGTTATCAAATGGAGCAATTTTGCAAAAGGAACTATATTGCAATTATTTACAGAATTAATTCTATGTCAAAATTACTCAAATACTCCAATTAATTCTAAATTCAATTTTAATTTGATCAAAAATTATTTTGGGACAGGGGGTATGAAAGTACACATCCTAAGGTTTCCAAATATATTTTATTTACAATTTTTGGATTTGTAAAATTTGAATTATGCCAAATTTCATCAAACAAGCATATTTGAATTTGAACAAATTTAAGTTTGTCAAATTTGAATTTGGCCAGTGCTAAAAGTTTCTAGATGTCAAGGGCTTTTCAAAAAGTCCAATATTGCTAAATTTGACCAAGTGGTTGAAAAGATATGATGGTTGCAAGTTACAGGGACTATTCTGCAAATCTGCCAATTAATTTCTATTCGGAAAAATAAAATAAACAGAAACTCTGTGGATAAGGTTGGCCACGTGGGGCTCTGTGTTTGGATGGGTGTGCTGACTGGGTGCTGACTAGGCTAGGGTGACGTGGATAAGTCACTGGATCTGGATCGTTAGATCTAGATCTAACGGTGGCATACCCCTTCGGGGGGATTTAATCTAGCACGTTGAAAATAGATCCAACGGTGAGGGATCGGAGAGGAGCTCACCTGGCGGCGGGGCTGGCCGGAGATGTCGCCGCGGTGGCGCGCTGCTCGGAATTTCGACGATGACGCGATACAGTGAACCTCCGGGCTCGGGGAGATCACGAACAGGACCGGCGCAACACGGTGAGTCTTCTGGCGTGGACGGCACTCTTCAGCAGAGCTCCAAATGGCCGCGCCCTGGAGGTCTCGAGGTGGCAGCCACGGTGAGCTCCGACGAGCTCGATCTCCTCGTGTAGTTGCTCCTGCGCGCGAAAAAAAGGTCAAGGGGAGGCGGTCGTCCAAGGGGATGGAACAGGCAAGAGAGGAGGACTCGAGGTGGTTGGGAACCATCGACGAACGGCGGCGGTTGCTGTGAACTTCGGCGAGGAAATTGGATGGCCTCGGGGCACAATCCGGAGAGGCAGGGTAGGGGAAATGTGGAGGAGACCGTGGCCTTTAAGGAGAGATGAAGGAGGAAATCAATAGCGCTCTTAACTGCGAGCAATCAACGCGCGAAATCTCGGGAGAAAACGCTCTCCTGCCGTTTCCGGAGGTTGATGACGGGTGACGTCATCCTGACGTCATCACCCCTTTTTCTTTTTTTCCTTTTTATTTCTGTTTACTCAATTAAATCATAACTTATGTTTAAATCATCCAAATGACATGGAATAAAATTCTAAATTCACAATATTTGAAATACTTTCTAACAATACCATTTTTATAAACTTTTCAACATATTACATTTTTGAATTATGAAATTTGTATAATTCATTAAAAGTGACTTAATAGCATTTTTAATAGAAAATTCAAATTTAATTTTGAGAAAGGGTTTTATAAAAATAAAGAGACATTATATAAGTCAAATATCATTTTTGAAAATCATTTACACTTGTGTTGCTATTTTATAGTTTGAAATAAAAATGATTTCACTAATAGCATATTAATGCCATTTTAAAAATATCAATTATATAAATGAAAATTATTGGTTGAATAAATTATCAGAGACATCAATGTGATCAAATGAAATTTTCCAAAATCTTTTTTAATGGTTTTCATATTTTATGATTTTAAAATGTGAAGAAACAATGATAGTCACTTAATAGAAAACATTAATTAAAACAACTTTTTGAAATATTTTCTATGGTTCAACTATTGTTTTCTAAGACCCTTTTTGGAACTTTCATATTGTATATTTTCAACATATTAGTGAAACCACAATTAGTATCCTTTTGTTATATTTCAAACATAGAGAATTATTTAATAAATTTGGAAATGGGGTTTAGTAAAAGCAGAAAGGTTTCCCCAAATGAATATGTTGTTTTCCCAAATGAAAACATTGTTTTCTCAAAGTATCTTACTTGTTTTTAATAAACAATTTATTTCCATAGCACTATATTATTTTGTTGATTGAATTAACACTTGGAAAACAAGGATCCAACTTATCTCTATTTTGGGGTTATCAATAATAGTGAAATATTTTCTTGGAGACAAGGAGAAAATATTAGAGATAGTAAATCTCTGGTTTTTAATTATCATAATCATTTTCAAAAATGTTAGTTGATTTGAAAACATGTTTGGAGTAAGGGTTTGCTTAAGAAGAATATTTTCTTTAGGTAGAATTATTTATTTTGAAATGACTTTAGGGTTTATGGAATAGAGGTATAATGGATTCTTAATTTCAATTTCATTGAAATGTGTATTGTTTTCTTTTGTTTCTTCCATCTCATTTGGTTTTTTGGTGACTTGCATGACATGAAAACAAAAAGTTTCAATTTTTAGTGATTTTTGGACTTTCCAAAAATCAGGGATGTTACACGCACGCTTCTAATCTTGTAGACATTGTTGTGCCTCTAAGTGCAGATGTTTATAGAACAACAGCAAGTTTCCCTTAAGTGGATCACCCAAGGTTTATCGAACTCAGGGAGGAACAGGTCAAAGATATCCCTCTCAAGCAACTCTGCAATTACGATACAAGAAGTCTCTTGTGTCCCCAACACACCTAATACAGTTGTCAGTTGTATAGGTGCACTAGTTCTGCGAAGAGAGAGTAAAATATAAGTAATATGGATGTTTATAAGTGATAATAGCAATCTGAAATCAAGATGGCAGCAAGGAAACATGTAGTAGAACGGAATCTAAACGCTGTTTCAATGCTTAGGAACAAGGCCTAGGGATCATACTTTCACTAGTGGACACTCTCAATAATGATAACATAATTTAATGCATAAATATCTCTCTTCACTATGCTACTCCGAACCACACTCCGGTCGGATAACAAACACCAATTCATTGCGTAGGGCTACAAAGCACACCTTAAAGTCGCATTCCCATGTCTAGTTTACCCCACACTGTCAACTTGAGCGCCCTAGAAGGTACTAAACAAACACCACAATTTCATAGGGTCATCCAACACAAGATATAAATATCATGCTAAACCACACGGTGCACACACTTTCACAATTACACCATGATCAAAGTGTCTACGGAGATCTCATAACAAAACCACTTGAGTAGCATAACAGATGAAGAGTAACATCTACTTATTCATCTATATTACAAAGCTCAGGATCACATAAAGATCACACCATGGGGGAGTGAAACACATAGCTACCGGTAGAGCCCTCAACCCCGTGGGTGAACTACTCCCTCCTCATCATAGGAGACAACAACGGCGATGAATATGGCGGTGGAGTTGATGGAGATGGATCCGGGGGCACTTCCCCGTCCCGACAGTGTGCCGCAACAGAGATTTTTGTCCCCCGAAACTTGTCGGCAGCGACATCGGCGCTACAAATATTTTCATGGAAGGAGGCCGATCTCTCTAGGGTTTATTCCTCGGGGGGCATATATAGGCGAAAGGATGATGGCGGTGGGCGCCCGAGGGGCCCACACCACCTCCCGGCGCGGCCAGGGCCCTACCCGCACGGAGGCATGGTGTGGGGGCTCCAGGGCCCCCCTCCGGGTCTATTAGTGACTCCATGGAACCTTCAGGAATTCTAAGACTTCCGGGCTTCAAATTTCCAATTCCGAGAAATTTCCAGAACAACTTTTCTGAAACAAAAAACAGCAGAAAACAAGAACTGTGTAACATCCCAATGTTGCTAACAAAAGTGTGTGGTGTTGTGTTCATCTCATACATGCATGAAAACAAAATTTTGAACCATGTTGAAACAATTTAAGTTGTTAATTTAAATGGTTTGAGAAAATACCATAAATATTACTTAATTTGTGTTCCAAAATCTTGTGCTGAAAAATATTTCAAATGCACCAAAGAAACACATGGTTTTGTTGGAAATTTTATGAGGTTTCCAAAAACTATTTTTGCCAATTTTTCTGTTTGCAAAAAGGGCCTCAAAACTTTGTTTTCCTCTCAGCTTTTATATAGAGAAGGGCTAATCTGTAGTTTTCCAGTTTCCAGGGGTTTTTTCGTAAAACGACATTTTAACGTCTTCTTCCTCGAGACAGTAGGCGCACTGGTCGTCGACGTCGCCGCGCCACGTGCTTCTACCGCCCTTCCCCCTCTCTCGTGCGTGGATAAGGAGGATGAGGATGCCTCTACTCCTCCCTCCTGCTCGCTGCTTGGCCCTCTACTCTCTCTGTAACTCCCTCACGTCCGGAACCCTGCCGCGCTCAAGCTCACCGCCGGCCGTCGTTTTGCCACCGATTCCGGCCAACCCGCGGAGAGCCAAGGACCCCAAGAGCTCCCGGTACCCTTCCCTCTTCCTCCCTGTGAACCTAGGGCCGCGGAGAAGCTACCAGATGGCCGAATCGGGGCCATCTTACCGAAGTCCGGCCGTCGGCCGCCGGACTCGATGCGGCCAACTCCGGCCTCCCCTCGCCTCCCCGACCCCTCCACTACTCTCCTCTCATCACGGTGAGCCTCCTGGTACTCCCCTCCATCTCCCTCCTCTCATAAGATACACATGGAGACAACATGATAGATTGATAATCAAAAGACATATCATTCAGTAATCATCGGATCCTAACAAACACAACATGTAGCATTACAAATAGATGATCTCGATAATGTGAGGCAGCTCATGAGATCTAAACATGAGACATAAAGTGGAGAGTACAACCATCTAGCTAATGCTATGGACCCGTAGTCCAGGGATGAACTACTCACACATCACTCTGGAGGCGGGCATGGTGGTGTAGACCCCCCCCCGGTGATGAATTCCCCTCCCGGCAGGGTGCCGGGGAGAGCTCCAGAACCCTCCCGATCTCGGGTTGACGATGACGGCGGCCTCGGGTGTTTCTCGGGAAATAGTGGTATATTTTTAGGGTTGACGTATCAGGGGGAATAAATAGGCGGAAGGGCGATGGCGGTGGATGCCCGAGGGGCCCACACCACCCCCAGGAGCGGCCGGGGGGCCGCGCCGCCCTATAGTGTGGCCCCCTATGGCCCCCCTCCAGGCCTCTTCGGGGCTCCATGGAACTTTTGGGAGTTCTAAGACTTCCGGGCTTCGAATTTTCTAATTCCGAGAATATTTCCAGAACAACTTTTCTGAAACTAAAAACAACAGAAAACAGGGAACTGGCTCTGTGGCATCTTGTAAATAGGTTAGTCCCGGGAAATCTATAAAAATAACATAAAGTGTAAGAAAAGCATGTAACATAAGGCATGAAAACAACATGGAACATCAGAAATTATAGATACGTTTATGACGTATCAACATCCCCAAGCTTAGTTCCTACTCGTCCTCGAGTAGGTAAATGACAAAACAAATAATTTCTGAGGTGACATGCTACCAACATAAACTTGATCATCATAGTAATGTAAAGCATGTAAACTAGGATCAAATGAATAAAGGTTGAGGTTTATAGTTGATATCAAAGATAGTCCGGAAGAGACCCGGAGAGGGGCCACAGGGGCGCCACACCATAGGGCGGCGCGCCCCTGGCCGCGCCATGGGGTGGTGTGGGCCCCATTGCCGCCCACCGACATCGCCCTTTTTCCTATTTATTCCCCGCGAGGTGTAAACCCTAAGAAGATAGACCTTTTCCACGAAAAACACCCGAGGCCGCGGTCATCGTCAACCCGAGTTTGGGAGGGTTCTTGAGTTTTGCCCGGCACCCTGCCGGAGGGGAAATCATCACCGGAGGGCTCTACACCACCATGCCCGTCTCTGGAGTGATGCGTGAGTAGTTCATCCATGGACTACGGATCCATAGCAGTAGCTAGATGGTTGTTCTCTCCTCTTTATGCCTCATTTTTAGATCTAGTGAGCCTACATGATCAAGATCATCTTATTGTAATGCTACATGTTGTGTTTGCTGGGATCTGATGAATATTGAATGCTATGTCTCTTGATTATCAATCTATCATGGTATCTTCATGTGTTTGCCATTTATGATCTTGCATGATCTCCGTTGTTAGTAGATGCTCTGGCCAAGTAGATACTAGTAACTCCAAGAGGGAGTATTTATGCTTGATAGTGGGTTCATGCCTCCTTGCATCTGTGCTCGAGAGACATAAACGTGACAGATGGAGGATGTGTTGTTGCCATTAGGGAGAAAACTACGATGTTTACATTGCACACTTTTCTTACTGCGATTGTCTATTGCTTGCAACTTAATACCCATGTATTGCTCAGATGACATTCTGAGGGTGGATTATTAGTCATAGATGCAGTTGGATAACGGTCTATGTATCTTGTTGTAATGCCCGCATGAATCACATAGTAATCATCATGTCATGCGTATGCACTACGGTGCAGCCTTTATATCCGCCAATTGCCTAGCTGTAATTTGTTAACCACACATGTTATTTATCTTCTATCAAGAGACACCTCTAGTGAACTGTGGACCTCGATCCTTTTTCCTCATACTGATAATACAACCACTGCAATCTCTGTTTTCATATTGCTGCTACTTTTTTACTACTGCCATCACTGTTCTCTTTCATCTACTGCAAACGATACTATTTTCCACACGGTACGTTTAACCTCTTTGTGTTCAACAAAACCAGTGAGATTGACAACCTCACTGCTTCATTGGGGCAAAGTGATTGATTGTGGTGTGTAGGTTCCATGTTGCTTCTGAACCGGTAGTGTGCCCTCCCACCTCAGTTGCATCAACCTTAGGAAGTTGCTTCTTTCTCCTACTGGTCGATTAAACCTTGGTTTCTTAGTAAGGGAAAACTTGTTGCTGTGCTCATCACACCTTCCTCTTGGGGTCTCCCAACGAGTGCAAGACCTGCACCATCAAGACATTTTCTGGCGCTGTTGCCGGGGATCTCAAAGTCATCAAGAAGCAAGCACTCCCTCATCAACTCTGGCACTAGACATTTTCTGGCGGCGTTGCCGGGAAGGAAGAGAATTTCTGCAAGGGGAGTCTCTCACTTCCAATATCTTTACTTTGTTTTTTTTTTGCTTAGTTTATTTTATTTTGTCTTGTTTGCCTCTCTTTGTCACAAACACAAAAAAATAGTTCTTATTCTAGTTTTCTTATTTATCCTGTTTATAATCTTGCTAAAATGAGTACTCCTGAGAACACTAAGTTGAGTGACTTCATTAGCACAAACAACAATGATTTCATTAGCACATCTATTGCTCCACCTGCTGATTTTTATGAGATAAAGCCTGCCTTGTTAAATTTTGTTACGAGAGAGTAATTTTCTGGTGTTTGTACTGATGATGTTGCTGCCCATCTTAATAATTTTGCTGAACTATGTGAGATGCAAAAATATAAAGATGTAGATGGAGATATTATTAAACTGAAATTGTTTCCTTTCTATTTGAGAGGAAGAGCTAAAGAATGGTTGCTATCTTTGCCTACAAATAGTATTGATTCTTGGACTAAGTATAAAGATGCTTTCATTGGAAAATATTATCCTCCTGCTAAGATTATATCTTTAAGAAGTAGCATTATGAATTTTAAGCAACTTGATAATGAGCATGTCGCTAAAGCTTGGGAAAGAATGAAATATTTAGTAAAGAATTGCCCCACTCATGGACTGATACTTGGATGATCATCCAAACCTTTTATGCAGGTCTGATTTTTTCTTCAAGAAACCTTCTGGATTCATCTGTTGGATGAACCTTTATGTCCATGACTTTGGGGGCAGCAACAAAGCTTCTTGATGATACGATGGTAAATTATTCCGAATGGCACACTTAGAGAGCTACAACAGGTAAGAAGGTAAATTCTGTTGAAGAAACCTCTTCCTTGAGTGATATGCTTGATGATATTATTTCTATGCTTGTGAATGGCCATGCTCCTATTGATCCAAACAATGTTCCTTTAGCCTCTTTGGTTTCCTAAGAAGAGCATGTTGATGTGAACTTCATTAAAAACAATGCTTATATGAATAATTTTGGTAGCAACAATTATAGGCCATATCCTGTTAATAGTGGTAATAATTATTCTCATGATAGAACTGGAATGTCCAACGAAAGAATTTCAGAAGTTGAAAGAGCCACTAAAGACTTTATGAAAAAGCAATATGAGCAAAATAAATTATTTACTAAGACCATGGAGGAACAATCTGTTATGCTAAAAAATATCAGTTATCAACTTCAGAGTTTAAATAGGAAAATATCTGGTTTGCAAGTTAAAATTGCTCGTACTGAAACTTCTATTTCATCCATGTCTGAAGCACAATCTTCTTTGATCAATAGAATGACTGCTAGAACTGAAACTATAGATGAGAATCCTGTTGCTGCTACAAATGCCATTCAAATTCGAATTGATGACAATGTTAGGATGTTAGCTGACTTGCATGCTAGATGGGAAAGAGAAGATGAAATAGCTAGAAAGAGTAATATAGCTAATGTTTGCACCATTACCACCACTAGTAAAACTAAAGCTTCTCATGCTATTAAACCTTCTACTATCAATGGTAAAGTAATTGGTGTTGGCAATACTCCCACTTCTGCTGTTAAACGTGCTAAACTGGCTGAAACTGCTAACAATGTTCCTGATAAAAGTGCTGAAAATTTTAGAAACATGGGAGACAATAGTCCAATTACCTTTGATAAAAATGATCTTGACTTTGATGATTGCAACATAACTTAAGTGATTAAGTTCCTACAAAAGCTTGCTAGTTGTCTTAATGCTATTGCTATGGATATGGCTTTCACAAAACATATTACAAATGCTCCCATACAAATAAGAGAAGATGAATTAAGGTGTGAAGCCTCTATCCCTAGGAAGTTAGATGATGGTTGGGAACCCATCATTAAAATAAAGGTGAATGATTTTTATTGTAATGCTCTATGTCATCTTGGTGCTAGTATCTCTGTTATGCCTAAAAAACTTTGTGATATGCTTGATTTGCCACCTTTGGAGCACTGTTATTTGGATATTCGTCTTATGATAATGTTAGAAAGAAACCTTTGGAGAGATTTGATGATGTTATTATTATGGTTAATAATAACCTTGTCCCCATTGATTTTGTTGTTATAAATATTGAATGCAATCCTTCTTGTCCAATTGTTTTGGGAAGACCTTTTCTTAGAACTGTTGGTGTTGTTATTGATATGAAAGCGGAGAATATTAAATATCGATTCCCACTCTAGAAAGGTATGGAACACTTTCCTAGAAAGAGAATGAAGTTGACCTTTGATTCTATTATTCAAAAAAATTACAATTTGAACGCTTCTTCACTTGAAAACACTTGATTCCATTTTCCTAGGCCTAGCTAAAAGGCGTGAAAGAAAAGCACTTCTTGGGAGATAACCCATGGTTTTATTTTTTTGCTTTGTTTTCTCTGTTTTCTTTGAGTAAAGGGGTTGTATACTTCTGTAGCAACTCCTTTGTATCTTTATTTTCATGTTTTAGTTGTTCCAAGTAAATTTTCAAGCAAAAGTTGGAGTTGGTTTTGGATTTCTGCGCAGGAAACAAATTTCTGCTGTCCACCGTAAAAAAATGTATAATTCACAGAAAGATCAAAATGACCTGAAACTTTTTGTGCGTATTCCTTAGCTAATTCCGAATTTTTTTATTTTTTATTTTTTTCGATCTAAGAAACTTTTAAGTGCCCCGAAAAAATTCGTAATTATAGACTGTTCTGATTTTGGCAGATTCTGCCATTTTTCTTGCATTTGCTCTTTTACTTTGTCAAGTGGATTTCTTTGGTCCATGAAACATCAGTGGCTGTAGCTAATATTTAAAAATATCAATAGCACTTGTGCCCATGCAGAACCCATAAAATTTTGATTGTGCACTAACCCTCTAATGGGAATTACTTTGAGTGTGGTGTGAAGGAAGTTTTCAAGGGTCAAGAGAAGAGGGTGATATAATGTGATCAAGAAGAGTGCAAAATCAAAGCTTGGGGATTCCCCCGTGGTTCATCCCAGCAATTCTAAGAAGAATCAAGCGTCTAAGCTTGGGGATGCCCAAGGCATCCCCTTCTTCATCAACAATTTATCATGTCACTTCTAGTGAAACTATATTTTTATTCGGTCACTTCTAGTGAAACTATATTTTTATTCGGTCACATCATATGAATTTTTACTTGGAGCGTATGTTTGTTTTTCTTTTGTTTTATTTTGTTTTTCTTGCTGCAATAATATCATTGGAACCTAGCATTCTTGTTTGGGAGAGAGACACGCTCCACTTTTTCATATGAATACCTCGTTATGCTCGTATTCTTAGTTTTTCTTCTAGTTGCTGCAATTTTCCTTTTTAGCTCCTGTTTTTCATGTATCTCTTATTCAGAGCTGTTAGTTTTAGGAGAGTTGTGTTAGTACTCTCTTGTTTCATTGCTATATCTCTTGGAGAGTTTTTGTTTAGTATAAATGCTTGGTGTTGGAAAGCAGTAGTATAGTTTTCGTGCTTATAACGGTGCAATTAGAAGCTTGTATGGACTATGGCTAGACTTTTTCATATCATGCTAGATGTTATTTTAATTATAAGCCTAGTGGTTATTTTTTAGCATGACTTTTCTCAAATTGATGAGAGTGTTTAATGTGCCATTGAAATAATCATGAGTTGTTGTTGTCATATTGAAGCATAAATTTGTGGTGTTCTTCTTTGACTGTTTTATTTGGTTGACTTGGCGCATGCTGATACTGCAGATCTTGCACACGCTGGGATACCCCAAGAGGAGGGTGTGATGAGTACAACGGTAGGAAGTTTTCCCCTTAGTTAAGAACCTGGGTTATCAATCCAGTAGGAGAAAGAGAATCTTCAGAAGGTTGATGCCACTGACGGTGGTGCTGGCGCTTCACCGGTGTCAGCAACAACGTGGAACCTGCACACAACACAATCAAAATACTTTGCCCCAACAGTACACTGAGATTGTCAATCTCACCGGTCTTGCTGAAAACAAAGATTAGATGTATAGTGTGGAAAAATAGTATATGCTTGCAGAAAGTAAAGAGAGCAGGAAATTGTTGTGGGTTGTTTAATAGTGTGGAAAAATGGATCGGGGTTCTTAGTTTCACTAGTGGTGTCTCTCCATAAAAGATAGCATGCTGAGTGAACAAATTATAGCTGGGCAATTGACAAAAGGTTGCACCGTAGTGCACAATATGAAATGAAGATTACTATGTTATTTAGTGCAGGAATTACAACAAGATACATAGACCGACATCCATATGCATCTATGACTAATAATACACCCTCAGGTTATCATCCGAACCCCCTCAGGTATGAAGTTGCAAGCAACAGATAATTGCATTAAACAAAGTGAGTAAGGTAAGCAATGATTATGCACGCGGGCACTCTCGCCACTGTTTTCTCCCTAATGGAAACAACACATCCTTCGCCTTCACGTTTCTGTAACTTGAGCAAGGAAACAAGGAGGCATGAACCCACTATCGAGCATAAATACTCCCTCTTGGAGTCACTAACAATTACTTGGCCAGAATAACCACTAGCAATGGAGAGCATGCAAGATCACAACTAACACATGCAAATAAAGACTATAATCAACTTGGCATAAGGTCAATATTCATCGGATCCCAGCATACACAGCACAGAGAATTACATAAGATCAATCTCGATCATGATAGGTAGCTCATGAGATCTAAACATGGAGGCATATGAGGAGAATACAACCATCTAGCTACAGCTACGAACCCGTAGTACAAGGATGAACTACTCACACATCACTCCGTAGGCAGGCATAGTGATGAAGAGGCCTCCGGTGATGATCTCCTCTCCGACAGGGTGCCAGAAACACCTTCAGAACCCCCCCTGATCTGGGGTTGACGGTGACGGCGGCTGCGGAACTTTTTTGGGGATTTTGATCAGCTGCCTAGGGTTTTCCATCCGGGGGGCTTAAATAGGAGGAAGGGCGAAGGCGGTGGCGCTCCAGGGGGCCCACACCCCTAGCTGGCGCGGCCAGGGGGGCTCCACCCCATGGTGTGCCCCCCTGCTGCCCCTCTCCGGCTCCTCTTCGTCCTTCTGGATGCTTTCGGGGAAAATAGGACTTCCGGGCTTCGAATTTTTCAATTCCGAGAATATTTCCAGAACAACTTTTCTGAAACTAAGAAACAATAGAAAACAGGGAACTGGCTCTATGGCATCTTGTTAATAGGTTAGTCCGGAAAACGTATAAAAATGCTATAAATAAGGGAGAAAACATGTAGCAATTGGCAAAATATGATCATGGAGCACAGAAATTAGGGATATGTTTATGATGTATTAAGCATCCCCAAGCTAAGTTCCTACTCGTCCTCGAGTAGGTAAATGATATAACAACAATTTCTGAGGTGACATGCTACTAACACAAACTTGATCAATCTAATGTAAAAGCATATGCATGCTGAGATCATAAGACTTTAAACACATGCATGATAAATAAAACTTTAATAATAAAGCATAGCAATTACTTTTCATCACGAAAAGTAACTCAAATAAAGGATCATGAATAATAACGCAAAGAAAGGTAAACGTTTGTTTCAGGTATAGAGAAAGCATGGCAAAGTGATATTTCGATAGTCCTTAAGAGTGGGGCAAAACATAAATGCCAGGACACCTTCAAAGTTTAAGAGGAAGACTAGAAAAAATAATTTAAAAACAAATAATATCACAAAATGAAGTAATTATTGATGCTTATGGGACAAATGCACATAGAACTCAGAATGGCAAAAATGCTCTCTCATCTGTGCAGAAAGTTAGAAGATGGAGACTCAACATAAAAATAAAAGAAAGGCCCTTCGCAGAGGGAAGCAAGGATCACTCATGTGCTAGAGCTTTTATTTTGTTAAACAGAGGTATTAAAAGTTTGACATTTGTGGAGGAATGTCTATATTTTGGGAGATGTATGCTAATGTCAACGAATGGTAAACAGAAAATACAGTACGTCACAAGTCAACTGGATTCACTCCCATGGTGAAGGACGCAACTGGTGTAGAAGGTCACCCCTCTTTCTCTTTTGTTTACACAATTATGCTTTGACTGATAAATCAGGGGAAAAAATAGTGAAGAGAATTTGTATGCATTAATTTGTGGCTGGGCACTCCGTTGCCAGCTCTTCTATCATTTGGATAAGCGGATGAAGCCACTAGTCCAGGATGTGAAATCCAATTAACAAGTGAGATAAAGATTCTCTATTTACGTCCTCATGAGCAAAAACAGGAACATAAAGCAGGAGTAATTTTGAAGGTTTTAAAGGTAACACATGAGCAATTTACTTTGGAATGGCAGTTAAATACCACATGTTGGTAGGTATGGTGGACACAATGGGAAAAACTTTGGTTTAAGGGAGTTCCGATGCACGAGTAGAGCTCATACTCAGTACAAGTGGAGGCTAGCAAAAGACTAGGAGCGACAAATCAAGAGGGCATAAGAGCCATAATCATGCATAGCGACATAAGCATCATTCATTAAAACATAAGCAGTATCACAAGTTCAAAAACTAAGTGGTCATGGAGGCTATTCGTGACTGGGATGTAGTCATAAACATGGTGTGAGCATGCGCCAATTCAACCAAATAAAACATTCGAAAGAGAATACCATATATTGATGCTTTACCATGACAAGAACAACTCAGGAATCTTTCAATACATATTAAACACTCTCAGCTATTTGAGGCTATTCATGCTACTCAATAACCACAAGGATTAAAACTAAAATAACATTTAGCATGGCATGAAAGAGTCCTAGTCACAGTCTATACAAGCTTCTACTAGTACTGTTATAAATTCTACTTCAAGCAGCAGTTTTCTTTTGTCTCTCCCAACAAGCACCATACAAAACATGCTTTAAAAAAAATACTATTTATGATACAACAAGCAAACACGAGAGTACTCAAATAATACTACTAAAAATAACAGCTCTAGTAAGAGATGCATGCAAAACAGGAGCTAAATAAATGCAGCAGATAAACAGAGACTAAGAATACAACGTATTCTCAAGAAAAAACGGAGCGTGTCACTCTCCAATAAAAGAATGCTGGGGTCCAACCAAGCTTATTATGAAAATAAAAACAAACTGAAAGAAAAAAACAAAAAAAAACTGAAAACAAAAATACAAGACGCTCCAAGCAAAGCACATAAGATGCGAACGAATAAAAATATAGTTTCACTAGAAGTGACCTGATAATTTGTTGATGAACAAGGGGATGCCTTGGGCATCCCCTAGCTTAGACGCTTGAGTCTTCTTGGAATTTGCTTGGATGTACCACCGGGGCATCCCCAAGTTTATGCTTTTCACTCTTCTTGATCACATCATATCATCCTCTTCTCTTGACCCGTCAAAACTTCCTTCACATCGAAATTCTCACAATCTTCATTAGCAACGTTAGTGCAATCGAAATAATAAATCCACATGGTTCAGTTTCAACACAAGTCTAACACTCAAAAACACATTAGATACTGTCACAACTTCTTTCAAAACTCTTTTTCTCAAAAGAACAACAAAATAAAGAGATTAAGATGCAAATGCGATAAATGACAGAAATCTGTCAAAAACAGGACATCATGTAAAGACGATTTTTTTCAAAAATCTTCTGTTGCTCAAATCAAAAAGTGGTCTTCTAGAAAAATTTGCGTATATAACTCAGGATTAAGCACAAAAAAGCTCAGGTCAATTTTAGTTTTCTGTGATTTTATAACGGAATTTACAATGGACATCATAAATCTGTTTCCTGCGCAGAAATCCGAAATATAGACTCAACTTTCCACTAGTGGCTTTACTTGACTCAACAAAAACTCAAAATAAAAGATATAGAGGGGTTGCTAAGGAAATATAAAACACCCAGGTGCAAGCACGCAAAAGAAAACAAAGGAAAACTGACAGAAAATAGAGAAATAAAACGAGTTATCTCCCGGTAGCGCTTTTCTTTAACGCCTTTCAGCTAGGCATAGAAAAATCAACTCAAGTATTTTCAAGAGAAGAAGCATCAACATTGTTACGCAGCTTTCATTTACCTATCTTACCCTTATTCTTTTTAGGGAACTTATGGTCCAAGCATGATTTGGAGATGAAAGTCATGGTACCTTTTCCCATATCAATAGTTGCTCCTAAGAGGTTCAACAGAGATCTTCCAATGGTAATTTGTCCTCCTTCTGCACATTCAATAACAATATAATCAATGGAGACAGTTTTTCCTAGGAGTTTTGTAAACACTCCCTCGGCTATCCCAATGGGAAATATAGTGGTGTTATTAATGAGAGGAATTTCTTCTCCTCAATCAGCTAGCCCCCAAAGGTTCAAAGATTCATAAATTTCCTTAGGCATTAGACAAGATTCAGACATGATATCACAACAAGCAGGAAATGTTTCACCATTTATAACAACTTCAACCAAAGGGATCATATTTTTTTATTCAAAATTTATTGGGACATGATCAAGATGTTCACGAATTTGGGTATATCCCTCTTTTAAGATAGAAATATGTGACTAAAGAGTATTTAATCTAGCATAAACATCTGCAAAGGATTTATCAGAAATACTGGGTAAGTTGTAGGTTGCAATTAATTTCCTTATAGCATTGAAAGTTTGATCTCTATCACAATTAAGGAAATCACCTCCTACCACAGTATCCAAAGCATATCTATAACAAAGAACAAGACCAAAATAAAAGCTACGAAGAAACAGATTTAGAGACACTTTAGGTTCAACTTTGCAATAGGAATCAAAAGCTCGAGACCAAGCTTCTTTGAAGTTCTCATAATTCCCTTGTTTGAAAGTAAAGATAGTTTCTTCTGGTGACATAATGACAGGAACAAAACTAGACATAAAAGCAAGCAAATAAATTACAGATATGAAGTAAACTAATTTTTGTGTGTTTTCAATATAGAGAAATAAACTAATTTTTGTGTGTGTTTTTGATATAGAGAAATAAAAACAAGACAATAAAAACAAAATAAAGAGATTGAGAGTGAGAGACTCCCTTTGCCAGAAGACTTCCTTCTCCCCGACAACGGCGCGAGAAAAAGTCCTTGATGGTACAGATCTTGCACTCGTTGGGATATCCCAAGAGAAGGGTGTGATGACCATAACGGTAGGAAGTTTTCCCCTTAGTTAAGAACCAGGGTTATCAATCCAGTAGGAGAAAGAGAATCTTCGGAAGGTTGATGCCACTGACGGTGGTGCTGGCGCTTCACCGCTGTCAGCAACAACGTGGGACCTGCACACAACACAATCAAAATACTTTGCCCCAACGGTACAGTGAGGTTGTCAATCTCACTGGTCTTGCTGAAAACAAAGATTAGATGTATAGTGTGGAAAAACAATATATGCTTGCAGAAAGTAAAGAGAGCAGGAAATTGTTGTGGGTTGTTTATTAGTGTGGAAAAATGGACTGCGGTTCGTAGTTTCACTAGTGCTGCCTCTCCATAAAAGATAGCATGCTGGGTGAACAAATTACAGCTGGGCAATTGACAACTAAAGGTTGCACCGTAGTGCACAATATGACATGAATATTACTATGTTATTTAGTGCGGGAATTACAACAAGATACATAGACCGACATCCATCTGCATCCATGACTAATAATCCACCGTCAGGTTATCATCCGAACCCGCTCAGGTATTAAGTTGCAAGCAACAGATAGTTGCATTAAATAAAGTGTGTAATGTAAGCAATGATTATGCACGTGGGCACTCTCACCGCTGTTTTCTCCATAATGGAAAGAGCACATCCTCCCCCTTCACGTTTCTGTCACTCGAGCAAGGCAACAAGGAGGGATGAACTCACTATCAAGCATAAATACTCCCTTTTGGAGTCACTAACAATTACTTGGCCAGAATAACCACTAGCAACGGAGATCATGCAAGATCACAAATAGCACATGCAAATAAAGACTATCATCAACTTGGTATAAGGTCAATATTCATCGGATCCCAGCAAACACAGCACAGAGAATTACATAAGATCAATCTCGATCATGATAGGCAGCTCACGAGATCTAAACATGGAGGCATATGAGGAGAAGACAACCATCTAGCTACATCTACGAACCCGTAGTCCAAGGATGAACTACTCACGCATCACTCTGGAGGCAGACATGGTGAAGAAGAGGCCTCCGGTGATGATCTCCTCTCCGGCAGGGTGCCGGAAGCAGCTTCAAAACCCCCTGATCTAGGTTTGACGGTGACGGCGGCTGCAGAACTTTTTCGGGGATTTTGATCAGGTGCCTAGGGTTTTCCATCCGGGGGGCTTAAATAGGCGAAAGGGCGAAGGCGGTGGCGCTCCAGGGGGCCCACACCCCTAGCAGGCGCGGCCAGGGGGGCCGCGCCACCCCATGGTTTGCCCCCACTGCTGCCCCTCTCCGGCTCCTCTTGGGTCTTCCGGATGCTTCCGGGGAAAATAGGACTTCCGGGCTTCGAATTTTCCAATTCCGAGAATATTTCCAGAACAATTTTTCTGAAACTAAAAAACAACAGAAAACAAGGAATTGGCTCTGTGGCATCTTGTTAATAGGCTAGTCCGGAAAACGTATAAAAATGCTATAAATAAGAAAAAACATGTAGCAATTGGCAAAATATGATCATGCAGCATTAGCAATTAGGGATACGTTTATGACGTATCGCATGCTTACACCATGTCTATGACTACAAACCAGTCACTTATAGCCTGTATGATCTTTTAGTTTTTGAACTTGTAATACCCTTTATGCTTTTATTAATGATGTTTTGTCGATATGCATGATTATGGCCATTGTTTCTCTCTTGATTTGTCGCTCCCAGTCTTTCGCTAGCCTCCACCTGTACTGAGTATGAGCTCTACTCGTGCATCCAACTCCCAAAAACCAAAGTTTGCCAAAAGTGTCCACCATACCTACCTACATGTGGTATTTAACTACCACTCCAAAGTAAATTTCTCATGTGTTACCTTTAAAACATTCAAAATTACTCCTGTTTTGTGCTCCTATTTTAGCTCATGAGGACTGATGACCCACAAGTATAGGGGATCGCAATAGTCTTCGAGGAAAGTAAAACCCAAATTTAAGAGCCAAAGAATATTTATAAGCCTTAACGACTGAGTTGTCAATTCAGCTGCACCTGAAAGTAGAGTTGCTCGCAACAATTTATCAGTGCTAACAGTTTTATAGCAGCAGTAGTAGTAAAATAACAACTGGAGTAAAATAGTAACAACAGTAGCAATCGCGGGAAAAAACAGGATGGAAGTACCGTAGGCAAAGGGAATGGATGAATGGGCGTTGCATGGATAAGATAGGTCATGTAATAATCTAAACATGGGCATTACAGATAATATAGTAAAGCACCCAAGTTCTAGGCAAACCATAGGCATGTGTTCCATAATAGTAATACGTGCTCGCAATGATAAACTTGCACAACATCTTTTGTCCTACCAGCCCGTTGTAGTGGGGCCTTAAGGGAAACTACTGGTAATTAAGGTGCTCCTTTTAATAAAGCACCGGGGCAAAGCATTAACACTTCGTGTACACACGTGATCCTCACATCACAACCATCCCCTCCGGCTGTCCCAATTTCTGTCACTTTGGGGCCTCGGGTTCCGCACAATGACATGTGTAAACAACTTGCAGATATGATCAAGAAACATAATTATACTCATGAAACAATAACATGTTCAGATCTGAGATCATGACACTTGGGCCCTAGTGAAAAGGATTAAGCATAACAAGTGGTAACAACGGTAGAAAACACTAACAATGGATACTAGGCACTATGCCCTAACAATCAGGCATTATTACATGATCAATCGTATCCAATCCCTTCCATCCCTCTCAGCCTACATCGGTGTTACTCACACATGGACGGGGGAAACATGGATGGTTGATGGAGAAGAGGTGGCGGTGTCGATGGTGATGATCTCCTCCCTATCTTCGTCCCGGCAGGGCGCCAGAACATGAACTACTGATCCCCGAATTGAGTTTCGAGGTGGCGGCGGCGCTCTGTTGTGTTTCTATGGAATATGATGACCCCCCTCGCGTTTTATTTTTATAGGGCATATGTAGTCGAAAGGGGAGCCCGAGGGGGTGGATGTGGCCCCCCACACCACCAGGCGGCGCGACCTAGGGGGGCGCCTAGGGGTGGTCTAGGCCAATCTTTGCCCCCTCCAAGTGTCCTTCTGGATCCCGGGGTCTTCTGGTGATATAAGCTCAATGGGATCTTTTTTGGGAAATTTCCCGAAAGTTGATTTTTCTGCACAAAAACGAGACACCAAGGTAATTCTGCTGAAAACAACGTTGTTCCGTGTTAGTGGTATCCAAACCTCACAAGTTTGGAGGCAAACAGTAAGAAAAATGTTCGAAAAAGGAGATACATTTGGACGTATCAACTCCCCCCAAGCTTAGCTTATTGCTTGTCCTCAAGCAATTCAGTGACAACTGAGTGCGATAAAAGAACTTTTATGAACACATTTGTTTCATATGATGTAAATATACTCACTATATGATAAAGTGCTGAGGCAATTGATAATAAGATGTATGCAAGATAAAAGTCACCTAGCAGTTATACAAACCATGAAGAGATGCCAACAAACTAGTAATAAACAACATGAAGTATATCAATCTGCATGATTGCAATGATCATAATAGGGTATGATAAAGTGTACTCGCTTTCCCTTAATAATGGAGCAAAACATAAATGCTAGGGAACCTCTGAAGTTCAAATGAAGACTAGAAATAAAGGTATCAAAGATACGAGCATCAAAGTTATACCACAATCAACCGTGTTTTGGGGCAGGCACATTACACTAAGAATGACAGTCATTCTCTCAAGAAGGTGCATAAAGTGAGAAGGTGAAGAGTCAACATAAAAATAAAAGAAAGGCCCTTCGCAGAGGGAAGCAGAGATTAGCTCATGTGCTAGAGCCTATTATTTTATTAAACAGAGGTACTGAAAATAGTTTTAGAGAGGTGTATGCTTATGTCAACGAATGGTAAACAGATAGTACAATACGTCACAAACCAACTAAACTTCACAAGAGCGGATCCCATAGAAGGACGCATCTGGGTAGAAGGTCATCCCTCTTTCTCTTTTGTTTACACAATTATGCTTTGATTGATAAATCAGGGGCAAAAATAGTGAAGAGAATTTGCTGTATTAATTTGGGGCTGGGCACCCCACTGCCGTCTCTTCTATCATTTGGATAAGAGGATGAAGCCACTAGTACAGGGTGTGAAATCCAATCAACAAGTGAGATGAAGATTCTCTATTTACGTCCTCATGAGCTAAAATAGGGGCACAAAACAGGAATAATTTTTCGAAGGTTTAAAGGTAGCACATGAGAAATTTACTTGGACTGGCGGTTAAATACCACATATAGGTAGGTATGGTGGACACATTTGGCAAACTTTGGTTTTTTGGGAGTTGGATGCACGAGTAGAGCTCATACTCAGTACAGGTGAAGGCTAGCAATAGATAGGGAGCGACAATCAAGAGAGCAACAACTATCATAATCATGCTTGTGACAAAACAAAATTAACAGGGGCATAAAAACGATACAAATACTCAGAGGCAAAATAAATCATCGAGGCTTAATTGACGTTTTTTTCCAGTCATATGCATGCGTGAGCATGTGATACGTCATAAACGTATCCATAATTTCTGATGTTCCATGTTGTTTTCATGCCATATGCTACATGTTCCCCGTACACTTTATGTCATTTTTATCGATTTCCCAGGACTAACCTATTGACAAGATGCCATAGAGACAGTTCCTGTTTTCTGCTGTTTTTAGTTTCAGTAAAGTTGTTCCGGAAATATTCTTGGAATTGGAAAATCCGAAGCCCGGAAGTATTAGAATTCTCGAAGGTTCCACGGAGTCTCGAAGAGACCCGGAGGGGGCCCTGGAGCCCCCACACCCTGCCTCCACGTGGTTGGGCCCCTGGCCGCACCGGGAGGTGGTGTGGGCCCCTCGGGCACCCATAATCATCTCCCTTTCGCCTATATATGCCCCCTGATGCATAAACCCTAAGGAAACCGCCCCCTTCCACGAAAAGTTCCGTAGCTTCGCCGCCACCGCTGACAAGTTTCGAGGGACATAAATATCTGTTCCGGCACTCTGCCGGGACGGGGAAGTGCCCTCGGAGCCATCTCCATCGACTCCACCGCCATCTTCATCGCCGTTGCTATCTCCTATGATAAGGAGGTAGTAGTTCTCCCCCGGGGCTGAGGGCTCTACCGGTAGCTATGTGTTTCATCTCTCTCCCCCATGGTGTGATCTTTACGTGATTGTGAGATTTGTAATCTAGTTAAATAAGAAGATGTTACTCTTCATCTATTATGCTACCCAAGTGGTTTTGTTATGAGATCTCCATAGACACTTTGATCACAGTGTAAAGGTGACAGTGTGTGCACCATGTGGTTTAGCATGATATTTATATCTTGTGTTGGATGACCCTATGAAATTGTCGTGTTTGTCTAGTACCTTCTAGGGTGCTCAAGTTGACAGTGCGGGGTCAACTAGACATGGGAATGCGACTTTAAGGTGTGCTTTTGTAGCCCTATGCAATGAAGTGGTGTTTGTTATTTAACCAGAGAGTGGTTAGGAGTAGCATAGTGAAGTGATGATATTTATGCATTCAATTATTTTATCATTGTTGAGAGTATCAACTAGTGAAAGTATGATCCCTAGGCCTTGTTTCTAAGCATTGAAACACCGTTTACAACCTGTTCTTCTACATGTTTGCTTGCTGCTATTTTTATTTCAGATTGCTATTATCACTTATATTCATCCATATTACTTGTATTTGACTCTCTCTTCGCCGAACTAGTACACCTATACAACTGAAAATTATATTAGGTGTGTTGGGGACACAAGAGACTTCTTGTATCGTAATTGCAGGGTTGCTTGAGAGGTATACCTTTGACCTCTTACTTTCTGAGTTCGATAAACCTTGGGTGATCCACTTAAGGGAAACTTGCTGCTGTTATAAAAACCTCTTCACTTGGAGGCCCAACACTGTCTACAAGAATAGAAGCATGTGTAGACATCAGCATGTGTGCCCAACACTGTCTACAAGAATAGAAGCATGTGTAGACATCAGCATGTGCCAAGTCGATTCAAGAAAAATAATCAGAGGGAGACACCACAATGTCATACCCTTCTATGAATAAAACAATGCAAGCAAACATTCATACGACATGCTATCTTATATTAATAAGTTGGAACTAAACACATGAGAGCACGAACTACTAAGCATCAATTAAATAACTTACACCTTAGAGGAACAAACTAATCATGTCCACATCGATGAGTATATGTACAAAAAAAAATAGAGTTCATACCAGCCTCTCACCACAACTTGAATCATCATAAGTCGTCATTATTCCTCTTCACTTGTCGATTTAATAATATAGAATGATAACCAAGCTCCAAAGGAGACACGAAAGTCCGATGAACTCTGCAACAAACTTTACAAAACCAAAAAAGAACAACAAATGTTTTTTGGTTTTCGAATTTAAGCCAAGAACAGAAGGAAACAAGCAAACAATGCAAAATATTTTTGGATTTTTTTGAAAATTAAACCGAATCGAGAAAAGAAAACAAACCAACAAATGAAACTAAAGGAGCAAATAAAGAGAAGAAACGGAAATATTTTTGGTCTTCTTGTGTTTTGGAAAGCAAGAACAAAACAATAAAAACAAAAAGGAGCAAAAGAAGTAAAAGAAACGAAAACATGGATATACAAAGAACCGACTGAAAATGATATAAAGATGAGTGTGATGTCAGTATACCCCCTAAGCTTAGGCTTTTGGCCTAAGTGGAGATCAATCCCTTGGGGACCATGAGATGGCGCCCCCGTAGTCTGCCGAGGAGGAGCCCTCCTGCTGATATGTACTCGAGGACACCCTGGTGTACTGCGTGGTGTAGTCCTCTGAAGGCACATCTTGCCTCATCTGCTGCCTATTGAACTCTATCAAGCACAACTGCTCATCATCTCTCCCTTGGGGCGTGACCATGGCGCCCTGTCAACTTTGAACAAAATAGGCTGCAGCAAAATAACTTCCCGTTCATCTCCATCAACAAATAAAACTCTATATACTAAATGTTCAGCAGTAGAGTTAGTAGTAACAAAATGATGAGCCTTCATGGCAGCAAGATTAAGTCTATAAGGAGCAATAAATTCATCATCAGGAGCAACAGGAAGGCTTAGAGGAGTTACTAAACGTGTAGCAATAATGCCCCCATAAATGGGTCCCTTAGCAGCTAGGCGGCGAGCAATGAGAGAACCGAGGTTATACTTTTTGCTAGGGTTAAGTGCAACATCAAGAAAAGCAAGATGATAGCTTGAAATGTTACTAGTAGAAACATAGTAAGTGAAATATCTGATGGCGGGAAGTTGGATGTTTCTTATCTTCCCGCGCTGAGATGAACGTCCATCGTCATTGGTAATTCCTCAATAGAGCTCCATAAGATCAACGGGTCTCTCCTGAATCTTGCACGCTGTCCCGGAAGCGTTGATACCTATAATGTTATAAAAAGTATCCAAGGGAAAGGAAAAAAGAACTACCATATATCTTAAAATCAACATTTGGGTTATATGGTGAGTTATGAAATTTAAAACTCTCGACAAAAGTTTTTGTGAGAGTAACATACTGGGGACCTTCATCCTCCATGTAGTTGGTTAAACCAACTCTTTCAATCAGCATCAAGAATTCATTCATTAGACCTGCCCTTCTAAAAATATATATAACATGTGAAGCTAGATGGATTAGCAATTCCATCACCTCCCGCATCATCTATGTTCGGTGCAATAAGGTCTTCATTATAAGATGGCCTCAATAAGGTGGATGAACGTGAGGGACTTTTTCTTCTAGGAGCATCACTCCTAAATATTTATCCAAAGTTATGACTGTCCATTTCTGAAATTTTTCAACAACCATCACAAAAATTGATTTCAAGCAACTATAAGGTGGAAACTATCATAGAGACTTATAGGAGAGCTAAACATGCATCAAAACTATATTATTTCCACTCAAATCAAGCATGCAAACTCACATAAGCTGTCACCTATAGTACCAAAATACTCAAGAAATACTCCACCAAATAAAATTTTACTTGGATAATCGGAGGAGTCACTTACCGGAGAGAAAATGCACCAAATTTCAGCAACAATGGTGGGCTGAGCAAAGAGATCGAAAAATCCCGAGGAAGAACAACAAGAACACGGGTTCTAGGAAATGTTTTGAGTTTGTGGGGTGAGAGAGGAATCTTTGGCAGGGGAGAGAGTTAGTGGAGGGCCAGGATGTCGCACCCGGACTTCTAGGGGATATTCACAGTCCGTTGAACAGTAGATAAATGGCTTACGGGGCATACCGGCACCCGCCTCTCAATATGAGCAGGCCAACACGTAAACGTGTGACAACCATTCTCTACTATTCATGGTCTGCGCAAACCATCCCATAGAAATCCAGATACTTCCGTTGACGTACTTCATAACATACACACAGGGTACGTCAACGGCATTTGAACAAGTGATATCACAAAAGATCTCTAAGACACAAAAGATTGAAATAAGTTGCAAATAACTCTCACTAGAGCAGAGATAGCAAATACAATCATCCAGAGGACACATGTCCCAACATATCTGTAAGGACCCTAGACCGGCAGTCTGAAACCCTCCGTATGCATACATTCACGATTCCAGAAAGATCAGTCGTGAACAACATACACAGTTGGCATACAGTAATACATCATCCATTACACGAATACATAAAGGTATTACACACATGATCACATGATCAAGTTTAACACAACTGCCACAAGGGTAGGCAACTTAACAAACACAGCGGAAGACAATTAAAAACACAACGTAGTTGAGCCCAAGTCACGCCTTAACCTACAGGCTGCTGACCCGGAGACGATCCTAGTTCGCAAAGCCGTCAGCTCCGTACTTTTCTTCATAGATATCCTTCGGAGGTTCCTTCTCAAAATCTGATAAGTAGATACCAGGGGCGAAACCATAATGAGTACATTTGAATGTACTCAGCAAGACATCCATCATGTCACTTACCAACATGCAAGTATGCTTATATGGTGGAATAGGTAGGCTATAAATAGGGTTCACTATCAATGGTGTTCATATATGATGACACCATAGTTGCAGTCAAGTTAATCTGTATCTTCGTTGAAGAAGATACTTCAGAAGAAAAATAATATAGTTTTATTTCTCTTGTAGATATCACATGTACAAGAGGTTTTGTAAAACTTTGTGAAAGAGTATTTTCTCTTTGCAAAACTTCTTGGAATCAGTTTCCAGAATTCTTGCTTAGAGTAGAAAAAGTTTTATTTGCAAAACTTTTTAGTTTGTAAAATAATTTCTGGCTTTCCATCATCGGTACCTCCACGGTACAAGTTTTCCTTCCTTTCCGAACTTCCCGAGTTCAACACACCTTTTCAAAAACTCCTTTTTGAAAACATTGACACAATGCTAGCTACATGGCCATTCAACTGTCCATATCCGAGGACGCGGCTTCTTCGAAAAAGTTGTACTCTGCAGAGGTGTACACATCCACCAGATTCAGTACACCTCCCGTGAACAATCACGGACTGTAACAACAGTATGAAAACATCAGGTATCTGATCATAACCATCCACTATGTTCAAGCTAGTATATGTCTATCTCTCGATTGAGTTTTGTTCTCCCCGGCACCAAGTCCCACCCTGCCTAGCCGGGAGCCTCAATGAATGCATCCGGAGGGAAAATTAATTCCACACTTTATATGCCTCAACATTGGGAGTTTTGACGACATTCGGTTCGAGGGTACGACGCCCCTTATAGCAAGTGAGATAGCACACACTAATAAGAACAAACTTCAAGTTAAGCCCCGTGCCCATGTTGGGGTAGGGTGGCAGTACGGTAAAGGTTGTCCGGCGAAGACTAGGTTATGTGTCATTTTTGAAAACACCACTTTCTCAAAAATGACCACTTCCACATTCCTCCGGAGAACAAGGATCCGCCTTTTCTCCGGGTTTTTCCGTAAAGCCTTTGTTTTGTAGAATCACAATTTTAGGGTGTCCACTTAGGGACTAGTATATTTGATGGTAATGAATACCATAGGCTGGCTTATGGGCTTGGTATTACCAAGTTTTAACTACTGGCATAATAGTAACCTATATACTAGTATAGTAGTAATAGCCACATCAAAAATAGTTTTGAAAATCAAGTTTTGGTAAAACTTCAGAGGTAAAACATGCATGATAGATAATGACAAGTATTGTATCAGCAAGCATCAGGATGGCTTGCCTCAAGTCTCTTAATGTCCCTGGCCTTGAAGTAACTTGAACTTGACGCACAGCTCCACAACTGCTTCTTCTCCTTCTTCGCGTTCTAGCGTCGTAAAAGAAATAAAAGACACACACTCAGGTATAAAATACAAACAACTTAGCTAAGAAACACATACAGCAACAAATGTTCACTCTCGAGTTCTCTCGAAACGATAACGCGAAAACTATCTCACATAACCCTCATGGTCCAAAACTATCGTCAGGCACTATGTATGGTTTAGAAAACCATATCCCACATCATACCTACCATATATGGAGTGGTGTAACACTCTCATAATAAGATATACAAGAAGCTAAAGATATAGCTTGTGGGTGCAAAAGATTAGGTTGCTAAGGTAAAACAGCAAGCAGAACAATACCCATGGCAGTGGGTATTACTCACCACAAGCAACTATCACTTGATGTGTTCATGATTTTAGTTGGATGTTTTAGTTTCACAAGATACTCTTAAACACAAGCATAACACAAGTATAAACCCATGCTAAGGTAAAACATTCCAACAAAATCCAAACAACAAGCAAACACACCACAATTGAATAGACTATTTATTCAATATGTTCTTGTTTACTATAGGATTTGGAATGCATCAATTATGAAAAATTAGCAAACAACCAATACCTAAAAACAAGGATAACAAGTCATAAAAATAATCTAAAACACAATCATCACTTAAGGTAATATCCCTATCAAAAGCATAGAAACAGGACTGCACTGATAACACACTAGTGTGGAAAACCTACACAAGCATGTTATAAGAAAAACTTATATTCTACAACTATAGCACAAGAAACTAAATTATTCATGGCATCATAACAGAAGTAATAACTTCATCAAAATGCTATAATAAACTCATACACTTATGAAATACAAGATGAAAATACTATAGCAAAAATCACCATTTTCTAGTGGTGACACTAGTTCATCACTAGAGAAGCAAACAAGGTTACTATGATGCTTAGTTCTAAACAAGCAAGTCATGATCATAAAATGTACCTAATAACAGTACACAAAACTTACGCATGCTAGTAAGCACAAACATCAAAACAATCCCATGAAACAACTATTAAACATGCATAAATTAATTCTAGCAATTTATGTTTTTCTTAAACAATTACTAGCAAGCAAGCAAGGTATAACTTACACAGCCAGTATCTATGCAATAAAATAAAAGTTATCTAAACCTTTTCAAAAATCCAAACACTCAATTTACAATCATTCACAAACAATCTATCAATAAAAAGGAATTTAGTTTATTTGCAAACAATTTCATTTAGCACTCAATAGTGAATCATCTCTTAACAAGATACTCCTAAGGAATATTATGCTAACAAATGGATCACACCTAACATACTAGTAGATCCTTATAAGAAATAAACTTCTCACTTACATAAGTGAAAACAAACAATTATATTTTCCATGGTGGAAAATATCCTATCAACCACATAATGAAAACATGTTAATTTCTCACATTTGCATAGTTGGGAATGTTCATCCCCAACCAAGATGCAATGGGACCAGTGGGTTATGGGCCCACTAATACCAAGGAAAAAGAGGTACTAAGCCTCTGGTTACTCATGACAAACATTAGAATAACAAAATAAATAAAACAGGGCTATTTATTCTAGTGCATACAAGACTAGTGCATAAGAATAACAAAACCTACACATGCTTCACCTTAAAAAAAACATGCAAGCTATCAGAGACAAAAGCATCAAAATAACAGTACCAAAATGGTACTGGATCTATAGCAAACATAGCACAAAAATTATCAAGGCATTCACACAAAGATCTAGCTCTCACAATAATTCCAAAGAATAAACACTAGAAAAATAGCAAATGCTACTCATGCTTTGCTATTAGATCACATGCAAGTTAATGAATATAATAGAATATAAATAACAGTACCAAAATGGTACTGGACTCACCACAATCATAGCACAAAATTAGGTAACAAGCACACAAGGAGTTGGTTCACACAAAACATCAAATAAATAAACTAGGGAAACAACATATGCTACTTCTATAGCCAAATGATATTGCAAACATGCACACACTTTGTATGGTAGATGTAATGCAAGAAAACAACATAATAACAAGATCCAACACATCTCTACATTCTAGGAACAAAGATTAAGCCAACCAACCATTTCATTTCAACAAAAACAAACAAAGAAGTCAAAACAGAAAAGCTTCTGTTTCTAGATCTGTCCACCAAAAATAATCTAGAGCTAAAAAAATTAATCTAAGATAGGATAAGATAGATCTACTCAATACCAAACTCATCCAATTGGATTTGCTTCAAAAAACATTTTTAAACTCCTTATAAGAAGTCTAGAAAAGCCTACCTGTCTTTTACCAAAATGGATGTCATTTCCATTTGGTAAATGGCGTTGATGTAAGGACAAGTCTTATGGATAGATCTACTCATAGGCTACTCAAAACAGTTTGATTTTCCCAAAACGGATACAGATCCAAAAAGTTATGTCAAAAATGGCTAAACAGACAGTCTGTGGCAAAACAGGTATTGTGACAAAAATAAAAGTGCAAACTTGGATCTTCCAACGGGAAATGGTTAGGAAAACATAAGCCTAGTTCTGTGAATTTTTGTAGAAAATAATATGCACGAAAACTAGTTTTCACAAGCTCAAAACGACAGGCAAACTTCTGCAGGGATTTGAGGTTCCTCACATCGGTTTAAGAAAAATGGACGGCGGCGATTTTGGAGCTCATGGAGCTCACATGGATGGCTCAAGCCTCCTCTAAGCTTGGGAATGAAGTGTGGTAGTGGGGGGTTGTGGAGGAGGGGCAAGGTGCAAGGAGATGGCCTTGGGATCTTTATAGAAGAGGGAATGAGGGGAGGGGCAAGATGGTCACTTCGGGTAGGTGTCATGCCATGGCATTGGGAAGTTTTTGGGCATTTGGTCATTTCCTTTTGAGTGAAAAATGTGTCCTATGCAAGATCAAAGGTTATGCAAGCAAGTGGGACCCATTGTGTGCAAGTGGCAAGAGGAAAAGATCAAAATATCTAAGAGGTATGGGAGCCCATCCCTATCCTAGTCACCAATCTCTCTCCTCTCTTATTCTCATCCCTAAGGTCTTCTAGAAGGTATCCAAAGCATTTTGGTCGAGTGCAATTGTTGGTCAACAAGTTAGGTTAGGCCATGCTTCCAAAAATGCAAAGAAACATCAAGAAAAGAAGTGTGCAAAAGTGTATCCCTTACTGTTCATTTGCAAAATTCAGAAAATTCAGTCTTATGACTTAGAAATTTTCTAAGTGTTGGAAACAGATAGAAGATGCAAAAAGTTGAGTTTGTTTTCAGGGTTCAAATGCTTTCCAAAATTGGTTTTCAAAACATGGACTTGTTAACCATGTTATATACTTTCAGAAACAACTTTTGAAAACAATTTTGAAATAGTTTAAGGCCATGAAAACAATGTGGGAAAAGGTATACTTTCTGTTTTTATCTGTTTCTCAAAAACTGTCTTTTTCTGCCTTAATTTCATACCACAAAAACAACAAGAAAAATATAGTTTTTATTTGTTCAAAAATAAAATTAAGCTTATATTTTGGTAATATATATATCAAGGATTAATTAAAAGTCAATAAACCATAATATAACAATTTATAGCTTGGTGAAAACAATGGTAGAAAACAGGTACTTGGCTTTATTTTCAGGAATTGTTTTCTATAGGAAAGTTAAAAGAAAACTTTCATAGATCATTTTGGAAACTTGTTTTCTTGGATTCCAACAAGGTTAAAAGTTTGTTTTAAGATGCAAACAAGAATGATCCAAGTCTTGGAATAAAAATCCACTCAAGTAATAATAAGAAAACATTTGGGAAAAATATCAGGAATATTTTTCAGAAACATATGGTGTTGGTTTTAGAATGAAACAAAACTTATGTTGCAGATATGATTAAGATCATAACACAAGTTAGTTCAAACAATCATGTTGTTATAAAAATATTTTGTTGTCCCTAATAGTTGTCTTCTTGAGCACAGTCCAAGAGTCCAAAAACTGGGATGTGACAGACCTTCCCCCCTTACAAGAATCTCGTCCCGAGATTCGCAGGCAAGCGAAAAGAGGGTATGGTCAAAACAACAATTTTAGATGATTTGTTTACAAAACATGTGTTGGTGTTTTGTAACATTATTTACAGGGGCTTCCCCCCTTTGATTTATCTTACCAGAATTTACCGGTAAATTTGTTTTCTTTTCAAAGTTTTGGGTGCCATGGTCTAAACCTCGAACATATTGCTCCTTAAAACCATGATATCCAACCAGGGGTTATTCTTTGGTCATAAGATTTATTTTCTTACCACTCAATGATCAATTAAATGGATATCCATCAACATTTAAATAGTATGAGCTTTCTATTGCTCACTGTCCAAAATCCAGGAAAATCCACTATCTTCCTCTTACTAATATATTTAAATCTCAATCATTTGTTTTTCCTCAAAGGTAGAAGCTATACTAACTCTGAGTACTATCAACTCTATAAGGTTCCTATCAAAAACTCCAAGCTCACATTGACTTTTCCTAAAATCTATCATCATCATTATTTTATCCACCAATCTTTCTAAGCCTCAACCATAGTTCAAAAACTACAAATCTTAGTTACTGATAACTTCCAAATCTTTGGGTCCACAACTGGTTATCTCATAACTTCACTCCGCTTAAAAAAAATCAAAAGATCCTCAGTCTTTCACTCCTAAGCTAAACCTCAAATGAGTTCCACTATCTCATACTGTAGAATCTGGTTCCTCCAACACATATATACGGGAGATATTGTCGTCTAGTAATGATCATAGCTTACCCATCTAATATTTTTTTCCAACCTTTCACTTTCTTCAAAATAGGTATAGAATCATTCTAAGGCACCTTTCTCTTTGTTTTTGGAAAAAGTTGATTACACGTTTTCTTTTTAAACGGGTCATAACAAACTCTGTAACATATCAACTCTATAAGTTACTTTGTAAGGTATTTGGTCTTAGACAGCAGCATAAAAAGAAAATTGGTGAGCCAACTCTGTAGAGTTTTATGCTCAAGAGATGAGGTTATATTACCTAGTTTGTAAGGTCTCCAACTAGAATTAGATGAAACCATTTTACTAACTCTGTAGGGTGGCAACAATTTTATGTGGCAAAAATTTAATTTACTCTGTAGGGTGTTATACAAAAATTAGATGAGATTTTTGTTAGTATCGTTAACTATTTAAGATTTTACTCAGTCCGACGTGACACTTCTAGTGTTCCCTTTACGTCGGGTTTTCTCAGGGTACGATCACAAACAAAACAAGGGGGTTCACAGGTGTGGTTTGAAACGTACCATTGGCTATGGCAGGAGTCGAAGATGCTCCTGCACCATCATCACTGTCTCGAGGTCCACTCGTCAGATTCTTGCGTTTCTTCTGGGCTGGACCTTGGGTCTCTTGGGTTTCTTCAGGATGAGCTAGAATACGGTTCTTCTTGGGACATTCGCGAACAAAGTGTCCTTCCTGTCTACAGGCAAAGCAAACCATGGTTTTAGGCTTGACTTTCACCCGTCTCCTCGAAGATTGTGGCCTCGCAGGCAAAACGCTGCGAGTCACCCATAGACTAGTTTCTCCTAGCGTCACCATCTTCCGTTTGCGGCTCTCTCCAGCAAGCAGTTGCTGGTATCCTCTCATAAGGAACATAGTATTCTCAGCGTTGGTGATGGCAAGTTGAGTTAACTGTTCCAGGATAGCATGGGTGGCGATGTGCTCAGCACGAGCGGCTTTACTTTTTTCCCTCAACAGAGCAAACAGTTGAGCAACTGTCGGCTCAGGTGGCGGAGGTAGATCGCTGGTCATGCTGAAGAAAAAGAACGGTGTAAGACGATAGCAACTAAAGGTGGTTTTGGTTTTAAAGGCTCGTGACATGTATCGGCTCATACGGACATGAGAACGGTAGATAACATGACAACAAGCAAACATCGATGAAACTAAAGCCAACTCAAACCAAGATTAACACGCATGTGAAAAACGAGTCTTAACAAGCATAACTTAACTTAAAGGTTCACATGGCTACAACATAAGGCTTACAACACAACTGGCACACACAACGCTCTAACAGAGGAGCTCACACGACACGAACACAAACACAAACAAGCGTCTGGGGTGGAAAAACAACATAAGTCCTAACATCCTGCGGCAATCCTAAGTGCTCGAGGAAGCGCGTAGCTGTTCCTCCAACTCTTCAACTCAGGCCTTGCTAGCTTCAAGCATGAACTTAAGGTCTCTCACTTGTGCACGGAGATGGAAACCAACAAACCTCATGGTCTTTCCTTGTGCCACCAGACGGCGCTCGGTAGCAGTGGAAACTCTCAGGTCTTTGGTTAGCTGGAAGATCTCTCTTCCTTGATTATCGAACTCTCCTCTGAGCCTATCAAGGGAAAACTGAGTGTTGTACAGCTGTCCCTCCAAGTGCTGGAAATGACGGGCAAACACAAAGTCTTCGGTGACATCAACTGGCATGTTTTCCTCATCGCGCCTCCCATAGTATCTATAGGGGGTGCCTTCAAACGTGCCGCGAAAGAAGTTCGCGAGTTTGGCAATGGTCAGCTGCATCACTCTAAGGATACCATCTTCCCAACTGTTCTCCATGACTTCGCAAGTGATCTCTGGGGTTGATGGTGCTCTCACTGGTGCACGGATGGTGCAGACGACCAACCAGGACATTTCTCGTCCATCCATGTGGAACTGGGCTCCCTTTAACTCAGGTAGGGGACGACCGATCAGGCGAGTCATCTTGATCAAATCCTCCTCAAAGCGGCGGTAGCAAGGTTCATGCGATCCCAGCCGGAAGGACTTGGTGAAGACAACTGCCATCTACACAAGATTTTAAAGGGGATTAAGTTAGGTAGCAGTGTGCAAAATTTTAAGATCCTTATTTCTCTTGTTTGGTCTTTTAAAAGAGGACATAAAAAGTGCAACGTTTAGCCAACAGGGCAAAACGAGTCTTTTGCAAACAGACAAACATAGAGGTTTTGGTCAGTAGTGGTTGGTGCATTCAGGCCTTTTCTTCTTTGAGGGTTGTCGTTGTTGGAGCTTTATCTGTTGGAGTGCATCACTGGTAGCAACGCTATCAGCTCGTGTGGCTTGATGGTCCTCTATTATTAGGTCCAATGGTGCTTTTATTGATGGTGGGGGAGATGGTGGTGGTTCACGACGAGTCGTATTATGAAGCGAAAACAAGTATAAGTCTAAGCAACAAATTCTTGTTTTTGAATGCTATACAAACAGTTTTGCTTGCAAAAATTTAACAGGCGGCGATTCAAAAACAAGAGCAGGGCAATCACAAATTTGCAAAATTTGAGCACCCCACAAACATATAGAAGCCTAGATGAACCAAATTCTACACCACACAACAGCACAAATTCCTACGAACACACATAAGCAAGCCAAAACACACAAACAAGGCTCCATTGGAGCTACGTAGGGGGAGACTACTCATGGAGTCATTGCTAAATTACTTCAAACTAGACTGATCCAAAAATCCTAGAAGTGGCTGAAGAACTATATCTACTTCTGACCATCATCACTGTAGAGCTAGGTAATTATTTTGGTCTCTCGGGACATCGGCAAGTATACAAGTTTTTTTTTGGATGAAAACAAGATAATAGAAGTAAAGTTTTGATAAAAAACTTTATGCAACAATTTGTTTTTGAAACCCCAACTATTTTCTGAACAGAAAACTTCAAAGACGAGAGATGTTCCAAAAACAGAGCGGAGCAGTTGCAAACAAGTAAGAAATAAACTCTTAACCGAGAGAGATACCAAACTCTGTAAGGCCCGCCCTTCGAACCACTGTTCAAGGACGCCCTTGATATGCATTTAGAATTTTTGGAAAAGACAATAAGGAGGGAAAATATACTAAAATTCCCTTAGATACAAATAATGTAGACAGTAAATAGGTTTTTACTCCAAAATACTTTTCTTTCCTATCTGACGTCCATGCTAACTAAGGTCTCCTAAGGTCAGGATGGCTCTGATACCAACTCTGTAAGGACCCCAGACCGGCAGTCTGAAACCCTCCGTATGCATACATTCACGATCCCAGAAAGATCAGTCGTGAACAACATACACAGTTGGCATACAGTAATACATCATCCATTACACGAATACATAAAGGTATTACACACATGATCACATGATCAAGTTTAACACAACTGCCACAAGGGTAGGCAACTTAACAAACACAGCGGAAGACAATTAAAAACACAACGTAGTTGAGCCCAAGTCACGCCTTAACCTACAGGCTGCTGACCCGGAGACGATCCTAGTTCGCAAAGCCGTCAGCTCCGTACTTCTCTTCATAGATATCCTTCGGAGGTTCCTTCTCAAAATCTGATAAGTAGATACCAGGGGTGAAACCATAATGAGTACATTTGAATGTACTCAGCAAGACATCCATCATGTCACTTAACAACATGCAAGTATGCTTATATGGTGGAATAGGTAGGCTATAAATAGGGTTCACTATCAATGGTGTTCATATATGATGACACCACAGTTGCAGTCAAGTTAATCTGTATCTTCGTTGAAGAAGATACTTCAGAAGAAAAATAATATAGTTTTATTTCTCTTGTAGATATCACATGTACAAGAGGTTTTGTAAAACTTTGTGAAAGAGTATTTTCTCTTTGCAAATCTTCTTGGAATCAGTTTCCAGAATTCTTGCTTAGAGTAGAAAAAGTTTTATTTGCAAAACTTTTTAGTTTGTAAAATAACTTCTGGCTTTCCATCATCGGTACCTCCACGGTACAAGTTTTCCTTCCTTTCCGAACTTCCCGAGTTCAACACACCTTTTCAAAAACTCCTTTTTGAAAACATTGACACAATGCTAGCTACATGGCCATTCAACTGTCCATATCCGAGGACGCGGCTTCTTCGAAAAAGTTGTACTCTGCAGAGGTGTACACATCCACCAGATCCAGTACACCTCCCGTCAACAATCACAGACTGTAACAACAGTATGAAAACATCAGGTATCTGATCATAACCATCCACTATGTTCAAGCTATTATATGTCAATCTCGATTGAGTTTTGTTCTCCCCGGCACCAAGTCCCACCCTGCCTAGCCGGGAGCCTCAATGAATGCATCCGGAGGGAAAATTAATCCCACACTTTATATGCCTCAACATTGGGAGTTTTGACGACATTCGGTTCGAGGGTACGACGCCCCTTATAGAAAGTGAGATAGCACACACTAATAAGAACAAACTTCAAGTTAAGCCCCGTGCCCATGTTGGGGTAGGGTGGCAGTACGGTAAAGGTTGTCCGGCGAAGACTAGGTTATGTGTCATTTTTGAAAACACCACTTTCTCAAAAATGACCACTTCCACATTCCTCCGGAGAACAAGGATCCGCCTTTTCTCCGGGTTTTTCCGTAAAGCCTTTGTTTTGTAGAATCACAATTTTAGGGTGTCCACTTAGGGACTAGTATATTTGATGGTAATGAATACCATAGGCTGGCTTATGGGCTTGGTATTACCAAGTTTTAACTACTGGCATAATAGTAACCTATATACTAGTATAGTAGTAATAGCCACATCAAAAATAGTTTTGAAAATCAAGTTTTGGTAAAACTTCAGAGGTAAAACATGCATGATAGATAATGATAAGTATTTTATCAGCAAGCATCAGGATGGCTTGCCTCAAGTCTCTTAATGTCCCTGGCCTTGAAGTAACTTGAACTTGACGCACAGCTCCACAACTGCTTCTTCTCCTTCTTCGCGTTCTAGCGTCGTAAAGGAAATAAAAGACACACACACTCAGGTCTAAAATACAAACAACTTAGCTAAGAAACACATACAGCAACAAATGTTCACTCTCGAGTTCTCTCGAAACGAGAACGCGAAAACTATCTCACATAACCCTCATGGTCCAAAACTATCGTCAGGCACTATGTATGGTTTAGAAAACCATATCCCACATCATACCTACCATATATGGAGTGGTGTAACACTCTCATAATAAGATATACAAGAAGCTAAAGATATAGCTTGTGGGTGCAAAAGATTAGGTCGCTAAGGTAAAACAGCAAGCAGAACAATACCCATGGCAGTGGGTATTACTCACCACAAGCAACTATCACTTGATGTGTTCATGATTTTAGTTGGATGTTTTAGTTTCACAAGATACTCTTAAACACAAGCATAACACAAGTATAAACCCATGCTAAGGTAAAACATTCCAACAAAATCCAAACAACAAGGAAACACACCACAATTGAATAGACTATTTATTCAATATGTTCTTGTTTACTATAGGATTTGGAATGCATCAATTATGAAACATTAGCAAACAACCAGTACCTAAAAACAAGGATAACAAGTCATAAAAATAATCTAAAACACAATCATCACTTAAGGTAATATCCCTATCAAAAGCATAGAAACAGGACTGCACTGATAACACACTAGTGTGGAAAACCTACACAAGCATGTTATAAGAAAAACTTATATTGTACAACTATAGCACAAGAAACTAAATGATTCATGGCATCATAACAGAAGTAATAACTTCATCAAAATGCTATAATAAACTCATACACTTATGAAATACAAGATGAAAATACTATAGCAAAAATCACCATTTTCTAGTGGTGACACTAGTTCATCACTAGAGAAGCAAACAAGGTTACTATGATGCTTAGTTATAAACAAGCAAGTCATGATCATAAAATGTACCTAATAACAGTACACAAAACTTACGCATGCTAGTAAGCACAAACATCAAAACAATCCCATGAAACAACTATTAAACATGCATAAATTAATTCTAGCAATTTATGTTTTTCTTAAACAATTACTAGCAAGCAAGCAAGGTATAACTTACACAAACAGTAGCTATGCAATAAAATAAAAGTTATCTAAACCTTTTCAAAAATCCAAGCACTCAATTTACAATCATTCACAAACAATCTATCAATAAAAAGGAATTTAGTTTATTTGCAAACAATTTAATTTAGCACTCAATAGTGAATCATCTCTTAACAAGATACTCCTAAGGAATATTATGCTAACAAATGGATCACACCAAACATACTAGTAGATCCTTATAAGAAATAAACTTCTCACTTGCATAAGTGAAAACAAACAATTATATTTTCCATGGTGGAAAATATCCTATCAACCACATAATGAAAACATGTTAATTTCTCACATTTGCATAGTTGGGAATGTTCATCCCCAACCAAGATGCAATGGGACCAGTGGGTTATGGGCCCACTAATACCAAGGAAAAAGAGGTACTAAGCCTCTGGTTACTCATGACAAACATTAGAATAACAAAATAAATAAAACAGGGCTATTTTTTCTAGTGCATACAAGACTAGTGCATAAGAATAACAAAACCTACACATGCTTCACCTTAAAAAAAACATGCAAGCTATCAGAGACAAAAGCATAAAAATAACAGTACCAAAATGGTACTGGATCTATAGCAAACATAGCACAAAAATTATCAAGGCATTCACACAAAGATCTAGCTCTCACAATAATTCCAAAGAATAAACACTAGAAAAATAGCAAATGCTACTCATGCTTTGCTATTAGATCACATGCAAGTTAATGAAGATAATAGAATATAAATAACAGTACCAAAATGGTACTGGACTCACCACAATCATAGCACAAAATTAGGTAACAAGCACACAAGGAGTTGGTTCACACAAAACATCAAATAAATAAACTAGGGAAACAACATATGCTACTTCTATAGCCAAATGATATTGCAAACATGCACACACTTTGTATGGTAGATGTAATGCAAGAAAACAACCTAATAACAAGATCCAACACATCTCTACATTCTAGGAACAAAGATTAAGCCAACCAACCATTTCATTTCAACAAAAACAAACAAAGAAGTCAAAACAGAAAAGCTTCTATTTCTAGATCTGTCCACCAAAAATAATCTAGAGCTAAAAAAATTAATCTAAGATAGGATAATATAGATCTACTCAATACCAAACTCATCCAATTGGATTTGCTTCAAAAAACATTTTTAAACTCCTTAAGAAGTCTAGAAAAGCCTACTGGTCTTTTACCAAAATGGATGTCATTTCCATTTGGTAAATGGCGTTGATGTAAGGCCAAGTCCTATGGATAGATATACTCATAGGATACTCAAAACAGTTTGATTTTCCCAAAATGGATACAGATCCAAAAGTTATGTCAAAAATGGCTAAACAGACAGTCTGTGGCAAAACAGGTATTGTGACAAAAATAAAAGTGCAAACTTGAATCTTCCAACGGGAAATGGTTAGGAAAACATAAGCCTAGTTCTGTGAATTTTTGTAGAAAATAATCTGCACGAAAACTATTTTTCACAAGCTCAAAACGACAGACAAACTTCTGCAGGGATTTGAGGTTCCTCACATCGGTTTAAGAAAAATGGCCGGCGGCGATTTTGGAGATCATGGAGCTCACATGGATGGCTCAAGGCTCCTCTAAGCTTGGGGATGAAGTGTGGTAGTGGGGGGTTGTGGAGGAGGGGCAAGGTGCAAGGAGATGGCCTTGGGATCTTTATAGAAGAGGGAATGAGGGGAGGGGCAAGATGGTCACTTCGGGTAGGTGTCATGCCATGGCATTGGGAAGTTTTTGGGCATTTGGTCATTTCCTTTTGAGTGAACAATATGTCCTATGCAAGATCAAAGGTGATGCAAGCAAGTGGGACCCATTGTGTGCAAGTGGCAAGACGAAAAGATCAAAATATCTAAGAGGTATGGGAGCCCATCCCTATCCTAGTCACCAATCTCTCTCCTCTCTTATTCTCATCCCTAAGGTCTTCTAGAAGGTATCCAAAGCATTTTGGTCGAGTTCAATAGTTGGTCAACAAGTTCGGTTAGGCCATGCTTCCAAAAATGCAAATAAACATCAAGAAAAGAAGTGTGCAAAAGTGTATCCCTTACTGTTCATTTGCAAAATTCAGAAAATTCAGTCTTATGACTTAGAAATTTTCTAAGTGTTGGAAACAGATAGAAGATGCAAAAAGTTGAGTTTGTTTTCAGGGTTCAAATGCTTTCCAAAATTGGTTTTCAAAACATGGACTTGTTAACCATGTTATATACTTTCAGAAACAACTTTTGAAAACAATTTTGAAATAGTTTAAGGCCATGAAAACAATGTGGGAAAAGGTATACTTTCTGTTTTTATCTGTTTCTCAAAAACTGTCTTTTTCTGCCTTAATTTCATACCACAAAAACAACAAGCAAAATATAGTTTTTATTTGTTCAAAAATAAAATTAAGCTTATAGTTTGGTAATATATATATCAAGGATTAATTAAAAGTCAATAAACCATAATATAACCATTTATAGCTTGGTGAAAACAATGGTAGAAAACAGGTACTTGGCTTTATTTTCAGGAATTATTTTCTATAGGAAAGTTAAAAGAAAACTTTCATAGATCATTTTGGAAACTTGTTTTCTTGGATTACAACAAGGTTAAAAGTTTTTTTTAAGATGCAAACAAGAATGATCCAAGTCTTGGAATAAAAATCCACTCAAGTAATAATAAGAAAACATTTGGGAAAAATATCAGGAATATTTTTCAGAAACATATGGTGTTGGTTTTAGAATGAAACAAAACTTATGTTGTAGATATGATTAAGATCATAACACAAGTTAGTTCAAAAAATCATGTTGTTATAAAAATATTTTGTTGTCCCTAATAGTTGTCTTCTTGAGCACAGTCCAAGAGTCCAAAAACTGGGATGTGACAATATCATCATTACATCACAGCGGATGTGACAATATCATCATAACATACACAGGGTACGTCAACGGCATTTGAACAAGTGATATCACAACAGATCTCTAAGACACAAAAGATTGAAATAAGTTGCAAATAACTCTCACTAGAGCAGAGATAGCAAATACAATCATCCAGAGGACACATGTCCCAACATATCATCATTACATCACAGCGGAAGCATTCAACATGTCTGAGTACAGACAAGATCCAAATAGGCCTAAGAGGCCGGAAACGAAAAGACGGAGCCCATCCACGAAGTCTCGGATCCTGCCCGGGTCCGCTATCTACTCGTCAGCAGTCTCGTCATACTCCACGTAGTAGCCACCATGGGGATCCTCGGAAACGTAGTCTGCGGAAACCACAGCCCCAAAGGGGTCAGTACATAAACGTACTGGCAAGCAAGACTCACAATTCACCAAAGTGTAACCCGTCAACACCAAGCACAGATGCTTTGGGTTCAACGGAAGAAAGGGTGATACAAAAGATGCTGCAGCGGGCTGCTCTAACCAACTACAGAGTTGCTATAACTTCCGGCTATCAAAAAAGGGATAAGATAGCGTATCGTAACCAACTAACAACTAACTTCAAACAAACCCATCCTGGATCTCGCCCCTTATCCTAAGAAGCAATCCAAGGATAACTCACACAGTTGGATTAGTGATGATTCAGGTTGTTGTGTCAATAAGCCTATTACTAGTCAAGTTATCATTAATTAGGTGTAAGTTGTTCTGAGTACTTGTTAGCCAGTACTTTCACCAAGTCATCCATAACCGCGGAAAACACGGCTTCTCGAGAAGATTTAACCCTGCAGGGATGCACCAATTTGGCCGTACACATAAGAATACCCCGCCAGGTTGGAAATGCACTTCCACCAAGCGAGGCACTCAACACAACTCAACTCTTCTTCGCATCAAGCCCAAAGAACCACATGCTGTGCGTGCGCGGCTAATAGAGCCCCACGAAGAAAAGGGGACCCTCATAGCACTCTAAGACCACGCCGCCCTAAATGCCGACTACAAAAGTTCCACCCTGGCGCCAAGGGTTCGCACCTGCACATGCATGCATCAAATGGAAAGCCCGAACTAAGTGTGGCGATTTGGACGAGATGCGAATCGAATCAAATTGAGGGGGGCGCCCATACACGCTTCCCACATGCGGTTAGTGCGGTCATCATTTATCAGTAGACAAGACCCTTTTCCTAATTAGGGTCGACACTAGCAGGCCTCAAAACCTCGCCGGGCCTCCTGCCGGTGCCTTATCAGCGAAATATTATTACCTCAAACATTATCAGGTTGATTGCTTAAACATCGAGCCCCAGAACATAGGTAATATGGTAATAGAAAGTAACTGACAGCAGACTCGAGCAAAACAACCCTAAGCATGCTAGTAAGACACGGGAAACAAGCAAAAAGGTTATAGGGGGGAGGTGAGGCTATATCAGGGTTATAACATGTGATAGGTTCGGAACAGAAGCAACGATTCATAGGGCTAGCAGAATAGACAACAGAAAGTATCGGTATCCAATGTTGAAAGGAACACAATGGTTCATGTGAGTGAATACTTGCCTGCAAACTCAGCAGCCTGGTACTGAGCTAGAACCTTGGAAGGGGTGTCGTAAGTATCATCGGTCTCAACGTCGTCGTTTATCCAAGAAGAAGCAAACAAACAACGCAGAGAGACACACAATCAATAACATGTCATAGTGCACAAACATGGGATGATGCATGACCATTTAATTGATGCATCAAAATAAACTAGTTGACAAGATAACATGTTTAAATGGACCCACATGCAATTTGGATTGCATATGGAAAGCCCATGAATTATGGTTGAATTAATTGTTCTACAACTAATCATAATGTGTAAGTGAATTAGCATGATGCATGGATGAGGAAAATAAAAGAAAACAACGATAGAAACAATTTGAAACAAGGTTTACCAAGTTTGGAACTTTATTGGTTAAGTTATGAAATTTTGGTTCCTTAAAGGGGTTACACAAGCATTTGTTGTTTTCATCAAGTTTAATTGTTCAAAACAGATTACAAGGTTCATATTTGAAGAGAACACAAATTTTGGGTGGAATACATGTTTCACTTGTTGAAAAAGGATTTAGAATAAATTACTTATGAATTAAACAAGTTTAAACAAGTTTTAATTGAATGTAATTCAAGTATGAATTTATTTGAATTTTTATTTGTTCCAAACATTAAACCAATTTCATATTTGAAAAGTTTATACTTTTCTAGTTTGAAAACATATTTCATATGTTCAAAAATAATTTAAATTGAGCAAGTTATGAATTTAGCAACTTTAAATGATTTAAACAAGGTTTAAAATTATTTAACCAATTTTAATTATTCAAAACATGAAACAAAATTTATATCTGGAAAGGTGGTTTAATTTGACATGGAAAACATATTTTATTTGTGTTATTTGACTTAAGTTTGAATTAGTTATGCATTTAATCAAATTTAGAATGATTTGTTTGAATTTGAAATTTGAATGCATTTGAATTATTCAAAACAGAAAACAAATGGTTTAACTAGGTAGAGAATTAAATTTGGTTCAACAAACATATTTTATTTTTATTATTTGGATTTATAAAATAAAAGTTATTAGCATTTTAGTGGCAGGGACCAATTTGTAAAAGAAAGGACTTGATTTGAAAAAGAAAAGGGCAGAAAATGTTTTCTACCTCGCAGTGGCTAGCCCTAGCCACTGACGAGGGGGCCATGGGCCAGCGTGGCCCGCGTGGCAGCACGCGTGGCCACCACTGCCACAGACAGGTGGACCCTACCTGTCAGCGTGGCGCGCAAAAAATTGGGGTTAATCCGCGCCGAGGGGGATCGAACCCACGACCTGGCCTTGCGCGCGTGCAGCTGCTGCCACTGCGCTGCGAATCGGTTTTTTGTCAGGTAAGGGGTCGCGGACAAGTTGAGGTTCAACTGCGGGGTTTTAACTGAAACTGCAATTCGCTAACTGAACTGCGACAGAGGGATACGGTGGCCGGCGGTGATCTACTGCAAGGTTCGTGCTGCCGTGGATGCGTGGGATGCTGCGGTGTTGCTGTGGTTGCCAACGTGGGCGTGCAAGAGAGGGAAGGGAATGGTGGGATCGGCTGCTCATCGGCGGTGGCAGGGGAAGCAGAGGGTCGGGGCAGAGGTTGCCGGCGACGACGTGGTGGATGGCGGCGGCGTTCCGAGGGGTCTCCGGCACGGTGGCGGTGTCGCAAAGGTCGAGGGAGGCACGGGGATTCCGTTCCCGTTGTTAACCCGAGGGGAGGAGGAGGAGGTCGCCGGCGATCATCGTCGTTTCAGAGGTGGGTGGTGCGGTGAGGTTCAGAACAGAGAGGAAACGCCGGTAAGAGAGAGAGAAGCGACGGCAGAGAGTGGGAAGGAGGTGGAGGCGAAGCTAGGGTTAGGGCTCGGGAATCGGGGCCTAGACTAGCTATATAGAGGAGGAGGCGCGCGATCGGCCGTCTTCTGCTCCTCTGCGTCGACGTGGACAGCGGGAGATGACGCCGTACAGGTTGAAGACGACCCTGAAGAGGTAAGCAGGCCCTGGGGGTAGCTGGGCTGGTGGGCGCAGCCCACCTGGCTGGCCTGCCCTTCTGCGTTTTTTCCTTTTTATTATTTTGTTTTGTTTCTTTTTTTGCTGAATAGAATTAGGAAGAAAAACTAGGGTTTTTGGGGCTAGAAATTTTAGGGAAATATTTTGTAGATTGTTTATTTATTGTAACAGCACAAAGTGCAACTTTTGGTTTTTCAAAATGATTTGAATTTAAGTGATGTTTTGTAATTTGTTTAAAATTTTGAATGACATTTAATATTACTTGGAATAATTGAACTTAAGCAAAAATAATTGTTTAACTTCAAGTTTCTTTGAAACAAGTGAATGAATTGTTTTGTAATTCTGATAAGTTCAAATTGGGTGCTGTTTGGAAAATGCAAATGAATTTGAATGCAATTTGAATGAATTTGATTATTAAGTGAATATTGAAAACAAGATTTAAATAGTTGAACCTTAGAGTTTAATTGAAACAAAAAGGATTAGAATTTGGTTTGTAATTCTCATAAATTCAACATGGTTGCTGTTTGGAAGAAATTATAATTGAATTTGAAAAGGGTTTGATATTAAGTGAATTTTTGATAGAAACAAAACAACAGTTTGGAATCACAACTTTTAATGGAAACAATTGATTGTTTTGATTTGAAATATCATTTTGGAAAATTGTAACATCACAAGTATGAAACAAAAGGTTTGAAATTTGGTTTGAAATTCAAATAGAAAACAAAGGAAAACAAATGAAAACAGAGGAAAACAAATGGAAAACAAGAAAAACAAATGCAATGAACATGATGTCATGATGCAAAACATAAAATAACAGAGAGCAAACATTCTAATGGCTATTTTTCATACTTGGGATGTTACACAGGGGGCCCACACCATGCCAAGGCGCCACCAGGGGGCAGGCCACACCCTCTATGGTGTTCCAGACTAGTGGGCCCCCCTGGGGTCTCCGAGGTGTCTCTCTGCCTCATTTTTGACGTAAAAATTTATTATAATTTTTCGACAAACTTTATTTCCGAGGTATTTTCAGAATTTAATAATTAATTAAAACCCGGAAAAAAATGTGGAAAGGTGGAAAACAAAACCCAAACAAGAACTACAAAGGTTCTATGACACTCCAAAAGGCAAATAACCAAAGAAAACAAAGGTGGAAATGGTGAAAACAAAAATATGGATGGTGAAAACATGCATAACCACAGTAATCAGGGTGAAAACATGACTATGGATGATGGAAAACATAACTACACATAAGTAGCAAGGTATTAACAAGGTGAAAACATAATGGGGGAAGGTGAAAACATAGTTAAAACATTGTCCTCTTCATTAAAAATCACTTTGTTAACAAGGGTGATCAAGTCTTGTTACCAGAACAATTTTTATATGAAGCAAAACTTTGCATATCACTAAATAATTGTGTTACCTCGATAGACATAGTCCCAATCATAATAATTTCATATTGTTTTGGTGGTATTGGAATGGGACAATAAAATTCTCCAATCTTGATGGTCTCAATATTTTCAACTGAATTTAGACCATCTCTTCTATCAGTCTTCTTGGGAAAATAAACAGTATGCTCTTTATCATTAACATTAAAAGTTAATTTTCCTTGATTGCAATCAATAACAGCCCCTGCAGTGTTAAGAAAAGGTCTCCCAAGAATAATAGATATATTCTCATGTTCAGGCATTTCCAACACAACAAAGTGAGTTAATATCAAACAACTAGTAGCAACTTGAACATGAACATTCTCACATATACCAACAGGAATAGAAGTAGATTTATCAGCCATTTTTAAAGATATATCAATGTGTATCAATTTTTCAAGAGAGATCCTATTATAGAGAGAAAAGGCATAACACTACCTCCATCTCTCAAGTCACACAAAGCAGTTCTAACATAATTATTTTTAATAGAACAAGGCATAGTAGGAATACCAGGATCTCCAAGCTTCTTTGGAACCTTGCCATTGAAAGAGTAATTAGCAAGCATAGTGGAAATTTCCTCATTATGATTTTTCCTTTTGTTAGAGACAATATATTTCATATATTTAGAATAAGGAGGCAGTTTAATAACATCAGTCAAAGGAATTTGAAAAAACAAAGGTTTCATCCATTCACAAAACTTGTTATAATGTTCTTCTTCCTTTGATTTGTGTTTCTTATTAGGAAAAGGCATTGCTTTTTGTACCCAAAGATCTCTTTCATTACCATGTTTATTAGCAACGAAATCCTCCTTAGTATACTTCACAATTTTAGTTTGCTTTTTCAGGTTCAGCTACAATTTCTTCTTTATCTGAAGCATCACTTTTATCATTACCACTTTCAGTTTCAGCATCAGAAATACATATACTATTAGGATCTTTAGCAGGTTCAGGAGATTCTACAACAAATTTATGTCTCTTCTTCTTTTTCTTAGAAGGAGAATTATTGTTTTTAGGTTGCTGAGAATCTTGTTCAATTCTTTTAGGATGTCCTTCAGGATACAAGGGGTCCTGAGTAGAAACACCACTTCTAGTAATTATTTCACAAACATGTTTTTCTCTAGAAGCATTAGCTAGCATATCTTTTTCACTTTAGTGAGTTGATCAATTTGAGTTTGAACCATATGAAAATGTTTAACAAGCATTAACATCATTAGAGGTTCTCTCAATAATACCATGTAAATTATCAATAGCTCTAGAGTTTTCCATAAGATGGTTTTGCACTCTCATATTAAAGTTTCCTTGCTTAACAACATAATTATAAAATTCATCTAAGCATTGATCAGGTGGTTTAGAATAGGGAATATCTCTATTTCTCAAAGTATTGGAGAGAGCGTACCTCAACTGTTGATGGAAGGGGAATAGGCTTACATAATTCTTCTATAGGAGGTAAATTCTTGACATCTTCAGATTTAATACCCCTCTATTTAAGAGATTGCTTGGCTTCCTTCATCACTTCATCATTTAATTCAATCACCGCTCTCTTCTTGGTTGTTGCTATTGGTGTTGGCTCTGGTGTAGGTGTAGGCTCAGGTATATTCCAATCATCATTATTTTTGGCTATTTTAGCCAGTAATTCCTCAGTTCTTTTGGAGTTTATTTCCTGAAAACACAACCAGCACAACTATCCAGGTATGTCCTATATTCAACAGTTAGTCCATTATAAAATATATCTAGGAGATCATTTTTAGGTAATGGATAGCCAAGGATAGCTCTTATTAAAGAACACAACCTTGTCCAAGATTCAGGAAATTTCTCTCCTTCAATTTGCTCAAAGTTAAAAATATCCTGCACAACGACATGTTGGGAACTAGAAGGAAAATATTTTTGAAAGAAAGAATTAACCAAATCCATAGAGCTAGTAATTGATCCAGGTGACAGATGGTTAAACCAAGTTTTAGCTTCATCTTTCAGTGAGAAAGGGAAGATCTTGGTAACAAAATAAGTACGCAACTTGGTATCATCATAAAATAAACTACTCAAAGATGAAAGCTCATTCATGTGTTTCATAGAACTTTTACTTTCTGTTCCACAAAAAAGTTCCTTGTCAACAATAGATATATAAGATAAATCTAGAGAGAAATCATAATCCCTATCTCTAATGTGTATGGTAGATGTGGAAAACTTAGCATCAAGAGAAGATTTATATTTCACAGCATGTTTATGTCTACGCACGCTTCTAATCTTGTAGACATTGTTGTGCCTCTAAGTGCAGAGGTTTATAGAACAACAGCAAGTTTCCCTTAAGTGGATCACCCAAGGTTTATCGAACTCAGGGAGGAAGAGGTCAAAGATATCCCTCTCAAGCAACCCTGCAATTACGATACAAGAAGTCTCTTGTGTCCCCAACACACCTAATACAGTTGTCAGTTGTATAGGTGCACTAGTTCAGCGAAGAGAGAGTAAAATATAAGTAATATGGATGTTTATAAGTGATAATAGCAATCTGAAATCAAAATGGCAGCAAGGAAACATGTAGTAGAACGGAATCTAAACGCTGTTTCAATGCTTAGGAACAAGGCCTAGGGATCATACTTTCACTAGTGGACACTCTCAACAATGATAACATAATTTAATGCATAAATATCTCTCTTCACTATGCTACTCCGAACCACACTCCGGTCGGATAACAAACACCAATTCATTGCATAGGGCTACAAAGCACACCTTAAAGTCGCATTCCCATGTCTAGTTTACCCCACACTGTCAACTTGAGCGCCCTAGAAGGTACTAAACAAACACCACAATTTCATAGGGTCATCCAACACAAGATATAAATATCATGCTAAACCACACGGTGCACACACTGTCACAATTACACCATGATCAAAGTGTCTACGGAGATCTCATAACAAAACCACTTGAGTAGCATAACAGATGAAGAGTAACATCTACTTATTCATCTATATTACAAAGCTCAGGATCACATAAAGATCACACCATGGGGGAGTGAGATGAAACATATAGCTACCGGTAGAGCCCTAAACCCTGTGGGTGAACTACTCCCTCCTCATCATAGGAGACAACAACGGCGATGAATATGGCGGTGGAGTTGATGGAGATGGATCCGGGGGCACTTCCCCGTCCCGACAGGGTGCCGCAACAGAGATTTTTGTCCCCCGAAACTTGTCGGCAGCGACATCGGAGCTACAAATCTTTTCATGGAAGGAGGCCGATCTCTCTAGGGTTTATTCCTCGGGGGGCATATATAGGCGAAAGGAGGATGGCGGTGGGCGCCCGAGGGGCCCACACCACCTCCCGGCGCGGCCAGGGGCCCACCCGCATGGAGGCATGGTGTGGGGGCTCCAGGGCCCCCCTCCGGGTCTATTAGTGACTCTATGGAACCTTCAGGAATTCTAAGACTTCCGGGCTTCAAATTTCCAATTCCGAGAAATTTCCAGAACAACTTTTCTAAAACAAAAAACAGCAGAAAACAAGAACTGTGTAACATACCAATGTTGCTAACAAAAGTGTGTGGTGTTGTGTTCATCTCATACATGCATGAAAACAAAATTTTGAACCATGTTGAAACAATTTAAGTTGTTAATTTAAATGGTTTGAGAAAATACCACAAATATTGCTTAATTTGTGTTCCAAAATCTTGTGCTGAAAAATATTTCAAATGCACCAAAGAAACACATGGTTTTGTTGGAAATTTTATGAGGTTTCCAAAAACTATTTTTGCCAATTTTTCTGTTTGCAAAAAGGGCCTCAAAACTTTGTTTTCCTCTCAGCTTTTATATAGAGAAGGGCTAATCTGTAGTTTTCCAGTTTCCAGGGTTTTTTTTCGTAAAACGACATTTTAACGTCTTCTTCCTCGAGACAGTAGGCGCACTGGTCGTCGATGTCGCCGCGCCACGTGCTTCTACCGCCCTTCCCCCTCTCTCGTGCGTGGATAAGAAGGATGAGGATGCCTCTACTCCTCCCTCCTGCTCGCTGCTTGGCCCTCTGCTCTCTCTGTAACTCCCTCACGTCCGGAACCCTGCCGCGCTCAAGCTCACCGCCGGCCGTCGTTTTGCCACCGATTCCGGCCGCCCCGCGGAGAGCCAAGGACCCCAAGAGCTCCGGTACCCTTCCCTCTTCCTCCCTGTGAACCTAGGGCCGCAGAGAAGCTACCAGATGGCCGAATCGGGGCCATCTTCCCGAAGTCCGTCCGCTGGCCGCCGGACTCGATGCGGCCAACTCCGGCCTCCCCTCGCCTCCCCGACCCCTCCACTAGTCTCCTCTCATCAAGGTGAGCCTCCTGGTACTCCCCTCCATCTCCCTCCCCCTCGGTAACTCCCCGTCCCCATGCTCCCGCCGGCCGCCGCCGCGCCATGGACGCCGGCGAGTATTCCGGTGGCCATTCGGCCAACTGGCGCCACCTACAGGATCCCCGCGATCTCCTCTCCGTGTTGGTATATTTTGTTTCATCAATTTTGAACCCAATTCATCAAATTTGAACTCATTTGTGAAGAACAGAGAGGATTCGTCCTGGGTGATGTCACGGTGACCTCATAATGATGTCATATTTCCCTTTTTAGATATTTCCAGGAATTTCAGAAAATGAGTTAAATTTGTAAAATCAATAACTAATAAAATATTAACTAGAAAAATAAAGTAAAAATATGGTAATGTTCATAAAAATTTAAGCTACCCAAAAATGTCACTTTCATAAATGTTTGACACACTTCATTTATGAGCATTTATTTAATGTTGTTTAATCATTTAAAAATAGAAAAATAAGTTTTTATTCACTAAAATTAGAAAATTAAAAGTTAAATACCAAATTGCTCAACATGACAAACTAAACCTAGTTATGATGTTTTCAAACCCATTTGAGCTTTTAAAATGGTACCTACTTTCATAGTCATTCAAATTGCCCCTCTGGGGTCTATTTCGGGATAATTTCAGTAAAATTGCATAACTGACATACGAACCCTAGCAACTCATCGAGCATGTTTAGGGCTTTTTTTCATTGCATTAACTTGCTCATGCATACATATTGTGCATTGCATCGATGCCATGTGTTGATTGTTATTTCTCTTTCGGTGTTGTTTTCCCCCCTCGATAGAACGTGACTCCGAAGAGAAGGCCAGCAATCCAGTGGTGAATACTTGATCTTAACCGACAAGTCAAGCACTTATTCCTGAAGACTTTATCTGGTTTTCTTATAACCAAGGCAAGCATAACCTCTTATCTGCTCATATACGTTTTCCAACAACATTTGATCCCGTACTTGCATTCGATTCCAAAGTATTTGATGCTAGTAGACATAGTTCATGTATATACTGCATTGCCTCAATATCCTGATCCACTGCTCCTAGCCGCCATAGATTTGCTTGTGCGCATCGCCAGAGCCTCATATCTGCTTCACTTAGCTTTACATGTTTGTTACCTCTGCTCCATCCGGTTGATGAATCAGAGCTGCGATAACTTAGTATGATATGATGACATGGTGAGATGAGCACTGTGTGGTTAACTTGACTAAGGCTTGGACGGGAGGCCACTTGGAAAGTGGTTGTTTGTCCTGTACTTGCCAACCCTAGGAGTACGGTATCGCCGTGGAAACCAAGACTGAGCGTGCAACCACACGCGGGGCCTAACAGACCGCGCTCGACTAACTAACTTGTTTGGTTCTATCCGTGAGTCACGTAGTTTGGGATTTCCATCTGCGTGTGAGTCAAAAACCTTTTGGAGGTGTTTAGGGCGTGACCGGGACAAGTGATGGACGTACACGGATCTTGTTCCCGACTCACAGAACAGGTGCCGTCAGGAGGTGGCCAACTCCCTGTTGACGGGGTGGCCCTGTTTGGGTTGACTCATGGATAGGGCTCGACAAGGTAAAGGTCGTGGCCAACTACCCTCTGCCGCGCTCCATGGACGAGCGTACATGTGGCGTTAAGAGTCGGATGGTACGTGTGGGTAAAGTGTACCACCCTGCAGGGATAAATCTTTCGGAAAGCCGTGTCCACGGTTAAGGACGACTTGGTGAATGCCACGAGGTCATAGATAACTTGAACGTGACGTAAAAGATGTTGACAATGCATGGAGGTAGTAGATCAAGGGTGCCTCCTCGGAAATACCGAGAGGGGTAATCCTTGTAGCATGTGAGATGCTGGGAAATGATGTTGGTGGACTCAAAATATGATGATTACAGTAGTTGAGTTTCTCATCTGTTTTGAAAACATTCCTTGAGACGTGCTATTCTTCCTCGATTTGGAAAACAAACATTGCTTTACGCAAATCAGCCTTCATAAAACCCTTTATGAAACTAGCAGATATATTATAGGTTAACTAAGTCTTGTTGAGTACCTCCCGTACTCAGGTTTGCTTAATTTTGGTTCAGGAGAAGATCTCACATCGGTGATGATTCAACTTGGACATCGACGAGTAGTTTGGGGTTCCCAGGTAGCATCCTGGAATCTATGGGCTGGGACGTCGCCTTATGTTGCGGCCTCTTAGGCCTTTTTGGTTCTTGTTGATTAGCAACATAATTTGCCTTCCGTTGTCTGATGTAATGTTGGGTCGTGTGACCTCTGTTTGTAAGCTATACTCTAGTAATATCTGTTGAATACAGTTTCCATGTCTAGAGTACTGCTTTGATCGGTTGTTGGTTCCGAGCTCATTGTTATACAGTTTTGGCTATGCCTGCATAGTTGTCGCTGTCGAGGGGTTGTGGAGCCGACGATCCATGTCCGAGCCCGCCTGTCGATGTGATCGTCCTGGGGCGAGGTAACCCAGTAACCCTCGATTGTTGTTGCACTTTCTGGACACATAGCAGCTCTGTATAGCTTTGGTCCCGTTTCCTTCAGTTTCATTCGATTCGTGGATGCTTTGATATGCATAGTTGGTTATGACTAGCATGGATACAAGGAGTAGTAGACTGGGGATCCGGACTACGTGCCGATGAATCCAGTCTGCCTGCCGTTGTTTGTTGCGGCCGGGGCTGGTAACCCTGAAGCCCTTGTGAGTCCATGGCTAGGAGCACATAACAGTATGTATATCTCTGGGTCCGGGGTCGTGACAAACTGGCTCTGTGGCATCTTGTTAATAGGTTAGTCCCGGGAAATCGATAAAAATGACATAAAGTGTAAGGAAAACATGTAGCATATGGCATCAAAACAACATGGAACATCAGAAATTAAGGATACATTTATGACGTATCAACATCCCCAAGCTTAGGTCCTACTCGTCCTCGAGTAGGTAAACGACATAACAAATAATTTCTGAGGTGACATGCTACCAACATAAACTTGATCATATAAATTGTAAAAGCATAAGCATAGCTGAGATCATATAACTTTAACACATGCATGATAAATATAATTTTAACAATAAAACATAGCAATCACCTTGCATCATGAGAAGTAACACAAACAAAATATCATGAATAATAATGCACTCGAAAGCTATACGTTTGTTTCAGGCATAGAGATAACATAACAAAGTGATATTTTGCTTGTCCTTAAGAGTGGGGCAAGACATAAATGCCAGGACACCTTCAAAGTTTAAGAGGAAGACCAGAACAAATAATTTGAGAAGAAAACAATAACACATCATGAATCAATTAATAATGTTTCTGGGACAAATGCACATTAAACTCAGAATGGAAACCATGCTCTCTCAATTGTGCATAAAGTTAGAAGATGGAGACTCAACATAAAAGTAAAAGAAAGGCCCTTCACAGAGGGAAGCATGGATTAACTCATGTGCTAGAGCCTTTTATTTCATTAAATAGAGGTATTGAAAACATTTTTTATAGACAATACGGTATGTCACAAGCCAACTAGACTTCACAAGAGCGGCTCCCATTGAAAGACACAACTGGGTACAGGGCCATCCCTCTTTCTCTTTTGTTTACACAATTATGCTTTGACTGATAAATCAGGGGCAAAAATAATGAAGAAAATTTGTTGTATTACTTTGGGGCTGGGCACCCTGTTGCCATCTCTTCTATCAATTGGATAAGTGGATGAAGCCACTAGTGCAGGGTGTGAAAGTCCAATCAACAAGTGAGATAAAGATTTTCTATTTACGTCCTCATGAGCTAAAACATGAGCACAAAACAGGAGTAATTTTGAAGGTTTTAAAGGTAACACATGAGCAATTTACTTTCGAGTGGAAGTTAAATACCATATGTAGGTAGGTATGGTGGACACATTTGGCAAACTTTGGTTTTTTGTGAGTTGGATGCACGAGTAGAGCTCATACTTAGTACATGTGGAGGCTAGCATAAGACTGGGAGCGACAAATCAAGAGAGCAATAATGGACATAATCATGCATAGAGACAAAAAACATCATTAATCAAAGCAGAAGTGGTACTACAAGTTCAAAAACTAAATGATCATAGAGGCTATAAGCGACTAGTTTGTAGTCATGAACATGGTGTGAGCATGCGCCAAGTCAACCAAATAAAACATTCAAAGGAGAACACCAAAAATTTATGCTTCAATATGACAAGACCAACTCATGATTCTTTCAATGTCACATTAAACACTCTCATATATTTGAGACAAATCATGCTACAAAAATAAACACCAGGCTTTAGAAGTAAAATAACATCTATCATGACATGAAAAAATCTAGCCACGGACTATACAAGCTTCTAATTGCACCACTATATGCACGAAAACTGTACTACTGCTTTCAAACGCCAAGCATTTCATAATAAACAAAAACTCTCCAAGATATACATCAATGAAACAAGAGAGTACTAACACAACTCTACTAAAACTAACAACTCTAAATAAGAGATGCAAGAAAAACAGTAGCTACACAGGATTTTTACAGCAGCTAGAAGAAAAAGTAAGAATACGAGCATAACGAGTATTCAAATGAAAAAGCGGAGCGTATCTCTCTCCCACACAAAGAATGATAGGTTCCAACTATATTATTGCATCAAGAAAAACAAAATAAAAACAAACAGACGCTCCAAGTAAAATTCATATGATGGGACCGAATAAAAATATAGTTTCACTAGAAGTGACGTGATAAATTGTTGATGAAGAAGAGGATGATTTGGGAATACACAAGCTTAGATGCTCGAGTATTCTTAGAATTTTCTGGGATGAACCACGGGGGCATCCCCAAGCTTTGACGTTGTACTCTTCTTGATCACATTATATCACCCTCTTCTCTTTGACCCTTCAAAACTTCCTTCACACCACACTCAATGTAATTCGCACTAGAGGTTTAGTGCAAGAGTAAAAAAATTCATGGGTTCTGCATGGGAACAAGTGATATTGATACTTTTAGACATTAGCTACAACCACTGATGTTTTGTGAAGCAAATAAATCCACTTGACATCATAAAAGAGCAAATGCAAGAAATATGGCAGAATCTGCCAAAACCAGAACGGTCTATAAAGACGAATTGTTGCGAGGCACTTACGTTTCTTAGATCGAAAAACATAAAGAACGAAAAAGTTTTGGAATTAGCTGAGGAATAAGCACACGAAATTTCAGGTCATTCTGGATTTTATACGGTTTTTTACGGTGGACATCAGAAATCTGTTTCCTGCGCAGAAATCCAAAACCAACTCTAACTTTTGCTAGAAACTTTATTTGGCACAACTAAATATGAAAATAAAGATTCAAAGGAGTTTCTACAGAAGTATACAACCCCTTGACTAAAAAAACATAAAAAACAAAGCAAAAATAAAACCACGGGTTATCTCCCAAGAAGTGCTTTTCTTTAACGCCTTTTAGCTAGGCATGATAATTTGAGAAGATGCTCACATGAGAAATATGAATTGAAGAAAAAGAGAGCATAAAGAAGAAAATGTAAAACAAATTTAAGTCTAACCCACTTCCTATGAAAAAGAATCTTGTAGAAAAACCAGTCAATAAAGCACAAAGTGGATAGCATAGGAAAGCAAAATAAGTGTAACTTCAAAAATACCAACATAAAGAGGGGAAACTTGATATTTTTGAGATGCATGAGACTATCTTTCCCTATCTCATAATAACTTTCAGTAGCATCATGATTAAAATTAACAATATAACTATCACATAAAACATCCTTATCATGATCCACATGTATAAAAGAATAAATACTCTCCACATAAGCATAGTCATTCTTATTAATAGTAGTGGGAGCAAATTCAACAAAATTGCTATCATTATTATTCTCATCACCATAATCATCAAATATACAAGGCATATTATAATCATAATTAACTTTCTCCTCAATAGTAGGTGGACTGGAAATAGCATGTTCATCATTGTAATCATCATATATTGGAGGCAAAGTATCATCAAAGTAAATTTGTTCCTCCGTTCTTGGGGGACTAAAAAGATCATTTTCATAAAAACTAGCTTCCTCAAGCTTAGATTTTCCCTAGCATTAGCAATAACGATGTTCAAAGAATTCATACTAATAACATTTCTACTAGCATGCAAATAAAGTTCCATATGTTTTTTAATTTTCTCTTCAAACACTTCATGTCCTAACCCGAGATAAATATAATAAAGCTCTCTCATATTTTTGTTGTTTTCCATTAAGCCTAACTAGTAAAAATAAAAACAAGAAACAAAAAGATATAGTTGCATAATATAAAAGGAAATAACTTCGAGCACTCACACCAGTGGATGTGAGTACCCTTTACCTTACCTCCCTGACATGGGGATGACCCCTGGACCTCTCGGGTGAGCCTACCTGGTCCAAGGCCCAAGACTTAGGCCCAAAGATAGGTGCTGTCCTGCACTACTAGAAGGCCCAACGAAGGCCCACCCGCAAGACTTGCGGGTAAGAAAGGAAAGACCCAGCCGACCTAGAACTAGGATTTGTAACCCCCTCGGACACGGTTTGAGACCTGGCCATCTATATAAGGCCAGAGAACCACCGAGGAGAGGATCCAATCTACTTTCGCCACCACAAGCCTTAAGCTCGAGATTGTACTCTCAACTTGAGCACCCCCATTATAACCGATCTACTGATAATACAAATGTCACATCCCAATTTTGGAATACCTGATAACACAGTTGTTTTGCTAATTGCTTGACAATTAAACTTTGGTTGTATTTGTTTAAGTGCAACTAAACAAACTAATTATATAAACTTGCAAACTTAAAAAGATAGCAAAGCAGTGAACTAAAAATATTCAACATATTGTTCCAATGACCTTGACAATATTTTCTAAAGTAAATATTGATCAAAGAGTTTTCCAAAACTATCTTATGAATCCCATACTTGTTGAATATTATTACAAGACCTAAATTAAGAAAGAGGAAACACTAAATAAATTTCCCTAAAAGATTATCAGAAAAAGAGGCATTCTTAGATGCTTCACCAAAATATTATCAAATGTTTTTCCAACCTTGCAAGCTTAAAAACAAAGGTATTGGAGAGCATTGACTTGCTATCCCTAGTCACATAATTATTTTGGCAAAGCATTCTTAAGGAAAAGCCAAGTGCCTTATTAAATTGATTTTCCAATATTTCCAGAAGCAGAAAACTCAAACAAGTTACTATTGGAAACTTTCTTCATATGGTCTGAAATTGATACCATTGCCTCCTTATATCAACTAAGGAACACACACAAGAGGAGACCAAAAATTGAATCCATTAAAGTCCTGAAAACATGATTTTTCTCCACAGCAACAATTGGAATTTTGAACAAGTTTGTTCTACAAACTTTTTCAAAATGACATGAAATAAATACCACATGCTCTATATAATAAATAAGGATGAAAACCAAAAGGGCACAAGTTTTTGAATTGATTGAGTTGCCAAAAACCCCTGTTTTCTTGACAGCACCTTTTTGAAATTTGAACAAGTTTGTTCTATGAAGTAACTCAAAATGACTTGAATTTTCTACCAAATAAGGAATGTTTGCCAAAAATTATCATTTTTGGAAGCTCCTAAGTAGGTTAATAAATTCAATGTCCATTTATGTCAGAATTGAAATTTAAACAACTTTGAATTATCAAGTTTATCTAATTGAGCCAATTTTCACATATGTTGTACATCTCAACTAATAAGAATTTTGGGCAAAAGGAATTTAAATTTTGACTTTGTTTGCTTAGGGAAAACATCCTTTTTCAGAGAGGACAGGGACCTACTTGTAAATTTCCAGGGACCCTTTTGCAATCCGAGTCACCTTCTTCTTCCTCTAGCTCTGTGTAGATACAGAGGACCTAGCCATGGCTTCGGTTAGAAGGTATCGAGGAGGATAAGAGGCCCCCCCATGTGCTTGTCTGCCCACATGCTCCCTCTCTCTCCCCTTGAGCTCTCTCTCCTCTCTCTACAAAAAAATCCCAAGAAACCAAACCCTAGCCGAAACCCCTCGTCGTCGATTGGGCCAAAGGAGAGCTTGCCGCCGGCCACAGGGTATCCTACCCTTTTTGCCTTGTCGTGTATGCCACCTGTGCTGAAGGAATCACGGCGGGATGGCGCAGGGAGCCCGCGCCATCCATTTTCTTCTTCGGCTCCGGGCGGACTCCGGCGAGACATCCCCGCCGCCTCGAGCATCCTCCTCCTTCTCCGAGCATCCGTGCGCGTTAGTGGTGAGCAGGCGAACCTCGCCGTCGCATTTCCCCTCTCCCTCTCCCTCTGAATCGCCCCCGAGCCACCCTCGCCATCCAGCCACCGTGTGTCCTCGTCGCCGTCCGTTATCCGGCGGTTCCCTGGAAACGAGGACATGCGCACTTGGTTCCCCTCGTCGTAAGCAACACGTAGCAGTTTTTTTTCGCGAAATGGGGCTCGATTTTAGCGGTTACGACCTCGCCGGAGCTCTCCCCGCCGGCGAGTGACGCAGCGGTGGCGTCGCGCTGACGCCATCAGCCCTTGACCCGCGCGTGGGAGGTCAAACTGGGTCGTGGGGCCACGGATCTGCCGCGTGGCTGCCCGCGTGGCGGCTGGCCCGCGAGTCAGCGACTTTTGGCTAGATCCCGCCGCGGTGGAAGTAGATCCAGGCCGGCCCAATAGTAGATCTGGCCCTTGTGAAGTGTTTTTTTTCATTTAATTTTTCCAGAGAAAGTGTATGATTGCTTTTGGCCTTAAAAACCTATGTAAAAGATGAATTTGACCAAAACCAAATTCACAGTTGTACATCAACTAAATCTAAACCATCTCCAATTTGTAGATCTACATTTGGATGAATATTTGTGAAATGAAAAATAATTTGGCAACAGGTACCAGAAACAGAAAAATGAGCACCATTTTTATTTCACAACTCATAATGAAGTGAGGCAAATTGCATTGGAAATCCCTTGAAATTTCCTAACAGTAGCAATTAACCTTGCTTCCGAATTCCCAATATTTTTTAAATGGCATGCAATTTGGTAAAACACCAGAGAGCACTTTGGTGATTTTTATAAAATAATTAAAAATGATTTTTGATGCAAACTCAATGGGATGGTCTTGTATATGTTTAGGGCTATCCAAACCTAGCTTGGTTTAATTTTTGGAGCATCATAGAAAATTTGGTGGACAGATCTTTAAATTGCTTGTTTCTGCCATTTTGGCATTTTTAGGTAATTAATTTGTCTGAGTTATTTTTGTGTTGCAATATTGTTTTCTAGCATGTACAAGTTGTGTGAACTTGTTTTCTAAGTGTTACTTAGCTATTTTAGCATGTTGGATTGTGTGGACTTGAGTTGAGAAGAAATAGGATTTTGTTATTAACATATGATTATTCTCTAATTAATACTTGCATAGCATTTTTGAGTGATAAATTCATGTGCAAGCACTTGGATTTTTGATTGAATCCAGTACCATGTTGGTAATTATATTGTGTTGTTATCACCTCTGCTAGCTTGCATTTGAGTTGGTAGAAAAGCATGAGTAGCTTTGTCATGACTATGAGAATGTTATGGAAAAATTCCCTCATGTGTGGAATTTTTGACATAAGCATTTGTGGTTGTGTAGCCACATATTTTTGTGCTATGTTCATAGGACCAGTAGCATTTTGATAATGTTTTTATGAGTACTTGACTCCTATATTTTTCACTTGTGTGAAAACAATAGCATGAGTAGCATTTACCTTACTTATGTTAGCACCCTGTTATTTTCTGCTAGTATTGTTATTGCACTAGATGCTAGTATAGGATTTTGTTAATTTTTAGCAAGTGTGACCAGAGGCTTTGTGACCTCTTAATGCCTTGTTATGCTAGTGGAACACCCACTGGTGTAATTGCATTTTTTGGTGGAAAAATTATTTCCCCCACACTAGATGCATTTCTTTTATATAGTTCTCTAACTAATGAGTACCTAGTATTTTTGCCTTGGGATTTTTGTGCTAAATGGAAATGGGTATGCTTCTGTTTATAAGTGGTTGTAATCATGTGTGGCTTGCTAGGAAAAATACATATTTTGAGTGTTGTTTGATTCCTCTAGTAATGCCCTTTTTATTACCACTAGTATGTAGGAGTTGCCCTGCAAATTAATGCATTGTTTTGCTAAATGGGATATTTTTGTTATAGAAAGTATAGATATTTTCCACTCCTGTTTTTATGAAATGGACCCTCTGGTTGTATTTCAATTACTTGATTGAAATGCATCCATTGATTCTTCATGTTTGAGTAGTACTAGTTTCCCAAGCATTTTTGTATTGAATTATTTTTCCTGCCAACTTGTGTTTGGTAGAAATTTGTGTATCCTTGCATGAGGACATGTTTTCATTCCCATTATGATAACATGGTTCCTTGTTTGCATTTTAGTACTTTACTTATTATGCTTTCTTGCATAGCAAACTTTTAGTAGAAACATGTCTATAGGAATTCCTCCTTGTTAGTCATTATTTCTATTGTTCTCACTATGAGAAATTGTGTGTTTTGTGATGAGTATATTTCCTTGTTAAACTTGTGTAGGCTCACTGATTTTTAAAAGTAACTTTTGCAAATCATGTGTCTTATTTATTCTTGGTCTAAATTTAGACTTAGTAGGATAGCTACCTTTTTCTTTTTGTGGTTTGGTTGACAGACCCATTGCCATGCTTATTTTTGTGCATGTTTTGTATACTTTTAGTAGTCTCACCTATGTGAAACTAGGTGTATTTTGGGTTTATTAATATATTGGTATGAGAGTGGCATACCCACTGAATCCATGATATTGAGGTTGTGAGATATGTTCCTCCAACCAAGTAGGTTTGTTTGATTGTTTGTCTCCATTAATAATTGTGTGATTGCTTATTATTAGATTTCCTTGCTGTATGTATGGTTATGCATTGTTGCTTGCCTTGATTGGTTCTGAATGTGTGTCCTTTATTCTCTTTACGACGTTAGAAAACGAAGAGGAAGGAAGTGTCGTGAAGCTCTGTTTCAAGTTCCAGTCACTCCAAAACCAGGGACACAAGGAGATACCAGGCAAGCCATCCTGATGCTTGCTGATACAATACTTATCATTACCTATCATGCATGTTTTACCTCTGAAGTTTTACCAAAAACTTGATTATCAAAACTATTTTTGATGTGGCTATTACTACTATACTAGTATATAGGTTACTGTTATGCCAGTAGTTAAACTTGGTAATACCAAGCCCATAAGCCACCATATGGTATTTATTACCATAAAAATATACTAGTCCCTAAGTGGACACCCTAAAATTGTGATTCTACAAAACAAAGGCTTTACGGAAAAACCCGGAGAAAAGGCGGATCCTTGTTCTCCGGAGGAATGTGGAAGTGGTCATTTTTGAGAAAGTGGTGTTTTCAAAAATGACACATAACCTAGTCTTCGCTGGACAACCTTTACCGTACTGCCACTTTACCCCAATATGGGTACGGGCTTGACTAAAAACTTGTTATGGTTAGTATGTGTGCTATCTCAAGTGCTATAGGGGATTGGATCCTCCGAACCGAAATGTCGCTAGGAGTGGAGAATACGGGACATCTAAAGTGTGGGATTAATTTTCCCTCCGGATGCAGCAGTTGGGTCTCCTATTTGGGCGGTGTGGGACACGGCTTGCCAGGGAGGGTAACCCCAATTAAAAAGATAGTCATGTACTAGCTTGCACATAGTGGATAGTCAAGATCAGTTATCTGATGTTCTCATAGGTTGGGAACAGTCCATGGTTGTTTCATGGCGGATTCTGGATCTAGTGGAAATGTGTACACCTCTGCAGAGTAAAACTATTTCGAGATAGCCTCGTCCTCGGATATGGACGGTTGAATGGCCATGTCGCTAGCATTGTGTCAATGTTTTCAAAAGAGGAAGTTTTTGAAAAGGAATTTTGGAAAGGAAGTGTTGAACTTGTGATGTTCGGAAAGGAAAGGAAACTTATACCATGGAGGTATCGTCGATGATGAAAAGCCAGATGTTGTTATACAAAACAAAATGTTTTGCAAAGAAAACCTTTTCTACTCTAAGCAAGAATTCTAGAAACTGATTCCAAGAAGTTTTGCAAAGAGAAAATATTCTTTAACAAAGCTTTACAAAACCTCTTGTACATGTGATATCTACAAGAGAAATAAAACTATATTATTTTATTTTCTTCTGAAGTATCTTATTCAACGAAGATACAGATTAACCTGACTGCAACAGTGGTGTCATCATATATGAACACCATTGGTAGTGAACCCTATTTATAGCCTACCTATTCCACCATATAAGTATATTTGCATGTTTGGTAAGTGACATGATGGATGTCTTGCTGAGTACATTCAAATGTACTCATTATGGTTTCGCCCCTGGTATCTACTTGCCAGACTTTGAGAAGGAGCCTCCGAAGGAGATCTATGAAGAGAAGTACGGAGTTGACGGCTTTGCGAACTAGGATCGTCTCCGGGTCAGCAGCCTGTAGGTTAAGGCGTGACTCGGGCTCAACTACGTTGTGTTTTATTTGTCTTCCGCTGTGTTTATTAAGTTGCCGCCCTCGGTGGCAGCTGTGTTAAATTTGATCATGTGATCTTTTTTTGTAATACCTTTATGTATTCGTGTAATGGATGATGTATTTCTGTGTGCCAACTTTGTATGTTGTTCACGACTGATCTTTCTGGGATCGTGAATGTATGCATACGGAGGGTTTCAGACTGCCGGTCTGGGGTCCTTACAGAGTTGGTATCAGAGCCATCCTGACCTTAGGAGACCTTAGTTAGCATGGACGTCAGATAGGAAAGAAAAGTATTTTTGAGTAAAAACCTATTTACTATCTAAATTATTTTTATCTAAGGGAATTTTAGTATATTTTCCCCTCCTTATTATCTTTTCAAAAGATTCTAAATGCATATCAAGGGCGTCCTTGAACAGTGGTTCGAAGGGCGGGCCTTACAGAGTTGGTATCTCTCTCGGTTAAGAGTTTATTTCTTACTTGTTTGCAACTGCTCCGCTCTGTTTTTGAAACATCTCTCGTCTTTGAAGTTTTCTGTCTAGAAAATAGTTGGAGTTTCAAAAACAGATTGTTGCATAGTCTTACCTCTCTTAGATAAAAGTTTTATCAAAACTTTACTTCTATTATCTTGTTTCCATCCAAAAAAATTTATACTGGACGATGTCCCGAGAAGACCAAAATATTTGCCTAGCTCTACAGTGATGATGGTCAGAAGTAGATATAGTTCTTCAGCCACTTCTAGGATTTTGGATCAGTCTAGTTTGGAGTAATTTAGCGATAACTCCATGAGTCGTCTCCCCTGACGTAGCTCAAATGGAGCCTTGCTTGTGTGTTATGGCTTGCTTATGTGTGTCCGTAGGACTTTGTGCTATTGTGTGGTGTAGAATTTTGGTTCATCTAGGCTTCTATATGTTTGTGGGGTGCTCAAAATTTGCAGATTTGTGCTTGCCCCGCTCTTGTTTTTGAATCGCCTCCTGTTAAATTTTGGAAGCAAAAATGTTTGTATAGCATTCAAAAACAAGAATTTATTGCTTAGACTTATACTTGTTTTCGCTTCATAATGCGACCCGTCGTGAACCACCACCATCTCCCCCACAATTAATGAAAGCACCGTTGTGCCTAATAATAGAGGACCATCAAGCCACACGAGCTGATAGCGTTGCTACCAGTGATGCACTCCAACAGATAAAGCTCCAACAACGACAACCTTTAAAGAAGAAAAGGCGTGAATGCACCAACTACTACTAACCAAAACCTCTATGTTTGTCTGTTTGCAAAAGACTCTTTTTACCCTGTTGGCTAAATGTCACACTTTTTTATGTTCCCTTTTAAAAGACCAAACAAGAGAAATCCCCTTTTTAAAAAAGTTATATACCTCCCCCCTCTAGAGAAAGGTGCAAAAGAAGTCTTCACATGCCATGATGCGCAACCCCCTCAAAAGCCAATCCAAAGAGCACGATTCAATATTCGACGTACGATGACGCTAGTCGTATCTTATCGGACAAACATTATTTAATAGAAAGCTAACAAGACTTACATTCTTCGCCTAATCTTAGGTTGACACCTAACCAAAGCATGCGAACAACTGACAACTCTTTCTAAACCAAGGAATTAAGTGACTTAAGACACCTTTTAATCTAGTTGGTAAAAAGGAGAAGTCACGAGAAAATAAGATGATGACCTATTCGTTTACTAGTCAATAGGATATCGGGTGTATCTATTTTGGAAACCAAATCTTAATAGACGTTGTAAGTACTATGAGATTCGGGGTTTAAAAATTAAGTGAACGATGGAATGGTTATGATAGATCTAGAAAACAGCAGTTTTCCTGTTGTTGTTTCTTTGTGTGCTCTTGATTGAAATGAATTTGTGTTTTATTCGATCTTGCTTCCTAACTTATATGGAGTTGTTAGGACTTGTTATTATGTTGTTTTCTTACAATAAATCTACCCTAAAAAGTGTGTGCATGATTGGAAACTCGAACAAAAATGAAATAGCATTTGATACCTTCTAGTTTATTATTTGGAAGTATTGTGAGAGCTAGTGTAACATCCCTGATTTTTGGAAAGTCCAAAAATCACTAAAAAATTGAAACTTTTTGTTTTCATGTTATGCAAGTCACCAAGAACCAAATAAAGTACAAAAACAAAAGGAAACAATACATATTTCAATGAAATTGAGTTTACCAATCTAACTATGCCTTGATCCTTAAACCCTAAACCTTCATTCAAAAAATAAGTTCCTTTATACAAAGGGAATATCTTTTGTTAACAAACCTTTATCTAAAATGTTTACAACTCCAATATTAAGTTTGAAGTTTATCTTATGGCAACATTACTCAATTATTTATAACCCTTAATAAAGTTCTGGGCCTTAAAAGTATTTGATGAGAATAAAATTATTAGTAATAACTTTTAGTTGTTATTCCAAGTTTTAAACATGAAGGTGTGAAAATAAAATGCATTGTTTGGAAAATAACATAAAAGAAGGTTTTGAAAACAATATTATGACTAGTGGTTTTATTCTAAATTTTATTGATCAACAATAATAATTAATTGATATAAACTAATAAAATAGCATTAAGTTACTAATAGTAAATCCTTCATATCCTAAAATTATAAAATGTGAAATAGTTTTAAAATGGCTTTCCAAAAATAATATATGACAAGTAAAATGTCTCGGAAATTTTATTTAGACAATAACATAAATTTATTATTTTCTAAATTTTAAAATGGCCTTAAAGTATTATTAGTGTTTTATTTATTTTTCAAAATATATAATTGTGAAAACATGGTGGAATGACTTTCAAAATTTTGTTTTCAACATTTAGAATGTCACTGAAATTTTAGTTGACCAATAACTATGTTTTATAATTTATTAAATTAAAAATCCCATTAAGTAACTATTAAGGAATTATTCAAATTTCCAAATTTCAAAAATAAAATATGTTGAATTGTTTTCAAAAATGGTATTGTTGGAAAGCATTTGAAATTTTGAGATTTTAGAAATTTGTTTCATTTTATTTGGATTAATAAAACAGAAGATATTAAGAAAATAGAAAAACAGGAAAAGAAAAGGAAAAATAGCTGATGACGTCAGCAATGACGTCACCATCATCTCCTTCCTCAGAAGGAAACCACGCCTGTCACGGCCGTGGAATTCGCCGCTCGATTCCAGGCCATTAAGGCCATGAATGCCCCCCCCTCTGGCCCTATAAAATGCCCCCGAGCCCCTCTACAAAACCCCTCTCCCATCTCTCCGGATCTCGCCACCACGACGAAGAAATTGTTCATCGGAGTTTACACTGCCGCCGCCGTCCACCTCGGTATACAGACGCCACGGTGAGTACCTGCCGCTCTACGTTGTCCCATTCGACTCCCCGAGTCCACTCGCACCTCAGTGTCCCCTCCTGCCCCTTTTATTTCGCAGTCATCGACGAGGAGAGCTCGCCGGAGCTCGGGCTTCTCCACCGTCGCAGAGAACACACGGCGCCATCGACTGGGACCGTCTTTGAGCACGCCGTCAACGCCATCTTCATCCGCACGCCGAGCCGCTCCTCCTGGTGTCCACCTAGAGCCCCGAAACCACCGGAGCATCGACGTCGACAAAATTTCCGCAACACCGGCCACCGCGTAGCCATATCCCGGTGAGCAGCGCCGCCCCCCCTCCCCTTTTATTTTTGCCCGTTAGATCTGGTCGGACGCACGAGATTAGGCCACGTGTGGATGGATCACGCGCGTCCATCGTTATTTAGATCCAACGGCTGGGAGCCACGATCCGCGATGAAATGGTACGAGCCAATCACAGGCCTCCAATCCTTGACCCTCGGATCGTCTGTTTTCTTTTAAAACAGAACAACCCCTGTTTTTTTTGCAGAAAAGCCCCCCAAGTTAGGATTGCCATAACTTTTGAACCACAAATCCAAATTAGATGATTTTGTACTTTTTGAAATCAGCATAATGTGTAGAACACTTTAGACCCAAATAAATTTAATTTTGATACGTGCACACACTTGTAATTGGTAGATCTTTGTAAATAATGTTTTGTGAATAACTTCAGATCCATAATTTCAAATTTGACAAAATTGGACTTTTTGAAAAGCCCTTGACATTTAGAAACTTTTGGCACTGGCCAAATTCAAATTTGACAAACTTAAATTTGTTCAAATTCAAATATGCTTGTTTGATGAAATTTTGGCATAATTCAAATTCTACAAATCCAAAAATTGCAAATAAAATATATTTGGAAACCTTAGAATGTGTACTTTCATATCCTCTGTCACAAAATAATAATTGAACAAATTAAAATTGAATTTAGAATTATTTGGTCCATTTGAGTATTTTTGACATAGATTTAATTCTATAAATACTTTCAATATAGTCCCTTTTGCAAAATTGCTCCATTTGGTAACCTTGAACCATAGAGATTATGCCCAACCATTTTGGACACCCCTGGACCATGACTATGTAATTTTAGCCAAACTTCCATCATAGTAGCCCCTTGTTGTTTAAGCCTTATAGTTGTTTTCTATTATTGTTTTCCTTGTTGTTGTGGCCATTTTAGACCAAGGCTAAGTCCCTAGTGAGATTCAAATTCATACCTTGCCAATTAGTGAACTCAAAAGCACTAGTACCATTGTTTTCTATCTACTCCTCCACTCCCCAATTCTTGCTTCAAGATTTCACCAAGTCAGCAAAATGGAGATCAAGACTCAAGCAAGAAGAAAACTTCACTTTCAACCTAGTGGCAACATGAAGAGCTACAAGGAAGATCAATGAAGAAATTTTGAAGAGAAGACTTAGACTCCACAGCAACTAGAAGAAACTCAAGGAAGTACAAGTGTGAAGAAATTCAGAAGAAAGCATCTCCCTCTCTTTCTATCCTTCTTCTTAAATTTTCTTTCAATTTTACTTAGTAGTATTTGTACCCATCCCATACCCAAACCAATTAGTGAAGTGAAAACCATGAAGACTATCAAGACCAAGAGAAGCACCACACCAAGGAAGGAAACAACTTAGATGGCATGATGATGATCTTCAAGAAGGCAATCACATGAGGACTAGAAGCAATCCACCCAAGTTGAAGGGTAACAAGTTATTTTTGTCCAACCATTGACCCAAATGGAAAACCCAAGACTTAGTAATATTTTCCCTTTGATGATGAAGTTAGTAGACCTACCCTAACCACAATGGAAAATACTAACATAGTCACTTAAATATTTTTGAAGGTGAATATGACCAAGTGTTTGCATGTAATACTTTAGTTGAAGAAGTAATATGTTTATTCTAAGTGAACTCTTGGAACTTCCTCGACAAGTATGATTATAATGAAGTTAGATCCCATCAAACTCAACCTAGTCCATCCCAAGTAAGCCCTTGGAATTTACTTAACAAGTATTGGATCATTAATGAATGAATCTTCTCAAAATCAAACCTTGACCTTGTCCTAGCCAACTTGGTTAAACCCCTTTTTGATATGTCAATTGGTGTGTATGTTTTTCTACACTTGTATGTTTGCTTGTTAGGCATGCTTGTTTATTTTTTAATTGTGTTTTCAATGAATAGATTGTACGGAGAGCAACGATCTTTTGTGAAGAGAGTGTGATATCTTCACCAACTTCAACAAGGCAAGTAACACACCATCAACTACCCATTATTTTCTATATGCATTAGTTGATTTTGAGTAGTATGCATGATAGGAAATTTTACTAAGTTATACTATGCTATGCTATTATCCTAGTAGTGTGTAGCCATCCCTTTTACCTTGTTATTTTGATAGCCCTAGAATTTACTAGGTGCTATGCAATGTTACAAATTGTTTTACTAGATGTTGAGGAAAAATCCTAAGTATAACTAATGAATGAACCACCTGGGTGGAAGTGGTAAGACTGGGTTATGTTGAGTGTTTCCTCAGGGCCCTTATCTAAGGGTTATTCCACTTGAGGTTGTCACTTGCGGATGGCCACCCAGGAACAAAGAGATTACTATGTCCCTCTAAGTTTAGTAGCTTCCCGTGCAGCCTTTTGACAATATGGGCTCTGTCTTGATCAATTAAGTTGTGAGGGTTCAGCCCAGGCTTGACAAGCAGATGTAGCAAAATTATAGGTGGAACGGGTCTTGCCGGTGGGTTTGGACTTCTTCTTCTGAAAGATCTCGTCTCAATTCTCTCCTTTCCATGATGCACTCCGGGTTTATAGGATGTTTGGGCTAATTGAAGACAAAGGGTGAAAGTGCACAACCTCTGCAGAGTCAACAAACTAAGATCTTAGCCGTGTCCCCGGTTATGGACAACTATGAGTAGCTGGACAAGGATTGACGGAAGAATCTCATCATCAATTTCAATAAGTAAAATTTGACCAAGTGAACAATATTTGTGGTGCTTGGATCTTAATCCAATGTTGCCACCCTTTTTAAAAGAAAAGTTTGTTTTACAAAAGTGATAGGAGAAAACTGGCTTTATGCAAACTCATCCTAAACTCCACTCAGCCAAATAAGCATGTAGTATTAGTCTTGACATTTATATCCACCATAGTGTTACTTGCCAATACATTAAATTGTATTGACTCCCTTGAGGCTGCATATTCCATATTGCAGATGTTTCTGAAGACGAGTGAGGATTTCGTTTAGGATCTCGAGACTATCGCCAACATGTTTTGCCTGTGGCACATGAAGAAGATGGGCTCAATGTTGTTCTATGTTTTCCGCTGTAATACTTTGTTTTCTGCTAGTCTTCTAAGACTATGCAAGTTGTAATTCTATTTTGTAAAGACTGGATCATGCGATGTAATAGAATTTGATGCATTTGCATGATATTTCATTTTGTACTGTGGTGCTAGCAATTGATCCAGGGACTAGCACAATAACACAGGTATTCCATCTTTATTAAAAGTTGGGACGCTACAGCTAGATCTGTGTATACTTTCTTAGTGGATTTTGTGCTATGTTTCCTTGAGTCCAGTACCATTTATGTACTGTTATTTTGATGCTTGTACCTATGTTAGCTTGCATGTCTCTTAATAGTAAAGCATATGTAAGCAAATCTATCAATATGCACTAGTATTGTTTCACTAGATTAAATAGCCTTATATTTTTATCTTGTATGCAAAGTTTTTCATGAGTAACCAGAGGCTAGTACCTATTTTTCCTTGGTATTAGTAGGCCATAGCCCACTGGTCCCATTGCATTTTGGCTTGAGGATGAAAATCCCCAACCATACACATGTGTGAAAATAGCATGTTTCACTATGTGATTGATTTCTATTTTCCACCATGGAAAATATAATTGTTTCTTTTCACTTAGGCAAGTGAGAAGTTTATTTATTATTAGTAAATACTAATATGTTTAGGTGTGATCCTTTTGTTAGCATAATATTCCTTAGGGGTATCATGTTAAGAAATGTTTCACTATCGTGTGCTAAAATTAAAATTGTTCGCAAATAAAATAAATTCCTCTTGATTGGTAGATTGTTGGTGAATAATTTTAAATTGAGTGTATGGATTTTTGAAAAGGTTTAGATAACTTTTAATTAATTGCATAGCTACTAGTTGTGTGAGTTATACCTTGTTTTTTTTTACTAGTAATTGTTTAAGAAAAACATATATTGCTAGAATTAATTTATGCATGTTTAATAGTTGTATCATGGGATTGTTTTGATGTTGATGCTTACTAACATGAGTAAGTTTTGTGTACTGTTATTAGGTACACTTATATTCATGACTTGCTTGTTTAAGTTTAAAACATCATGATAGCATTGTTTGCTTCTCTAGAGTGAAACTAGTTTCACCAAAAAAAATTGGTGATTTTTGCTCTAGTATTACCCTCTTTTTATTTTATGAGTATATGTGTTGATATAGCATGTTTAGGAAGTTATTAATTCTGTTATCATGCCATGAATTATTTAGTTCCATGTTCTATGGTTATAGGATATGATTATCTCTTATAGCATGCTGGTGTAGAATTGTCATACTAGTGTGTTATTTGTGCAGTCCTATTTTTTTATGCCTATGTAATAGGAGTTTTATCTGGTGTGAAGATGGTATTTTAGAGTATCTATATGATTGAATTCATTGGTTTTTAGCTGCTGGTTGTTTGCTAATTGTTCATGATTGATGGGTTCCAAAACCTTTAATAAACAATAACCTAGTGAATAAATAGTCTATTCATCTGTGGTGTTGTTTGCTTGCTTATTGGATTTTGTTTAAATGTTTTACCTTAGCATGAGTTTATACCTGTGTTATGATTGTGCTTAAGAGTATCTTATGAAACTAAAACATCCAACTAAAATCATGAACATATTTAAGTGATAGTTGCTTGTGGTGAGTAATAACCACTGCCATGGGTATGTTCTGTCTGTTTGTTTTACCTTAGCAACCTAACCTTTGCACCCACAAGCTATATTTTTAGCTTATTATATACCTTGTTATGAGAGTGGTACACCACTCCATATGTGTTATATAAGATGTGGGATATAGCTAGGAACTCATGTAATAATTGACGGTACGTTTCCAGGTAGTTCTGCACTAACCTTAATTTTGTTTGTTTCTGAATCGTCCAAGACCCAAGGTCAAACTAGGAAACAAAATTTTTGGACCTAAAAAAGTACTGGTGTACTTTTTAAAGTGATTTTGCTAATTTAGGAGAGTACCCCGCCTCCCAAGAAAAGTCAAAGGTGGGAAGCACCAGCACTCCAACACTAACATTGTGTTTGTTGGCCCTCCCTTAGTCCTCGCTTGCGAATCTCGGGGACGAGATTCTTTTTAAGGGGGGAAGACCTGTCACATCCCAATTTTGGAATACCTGATAACACAGTTGTTTTGCTAATTGCTTGAAAATTAAACTTTGGTTGTATTTGTTTAAGTGCAACTAAACAAACTAATTATATAAACTTGCAAACTTAAAAAGATAGCAAAGCAGTGAACTAAAAATATTCAACATATTGTTCCAATGACCTTGACAATATTTTCTAAAGTAAATATTGATCAAAGAGTTTTCCAAAACTATCTTATGAATCCCATACTTGTTGAATATTATTACAAGACCTAAATTAAGAAAGAGGAAACACTAAATAAATTTCCCTAAAAGATTATCAGAAAAAGAGGCATTCTTAGATGCTTCACCAAAATATTATCAAATGTTTTTCCAACCTTGCAAGCTTAAAAACAAAGGTATTGGAGAGCATTGACTTGCTATCCCTATTCACATAATTATTTTGGCAAAGCATTGTTAAGGAAAAGCCAAGTGCCTTATTAAATTGATTTTCCAATATTTCCAGAAGCAGAAAACTCAAACAAGTTACTATTGGAAACTTTCTTCATATGGTATGAAATTGATACCATTGCCTCCTTATATCAACTAAGGAACACACACAAGAGGAGACCAAAAATTGAATCCATTAAAGTCCTGAAAACATGATTTTTCTCCACAGCAACAATTGGAATTTTGAACAAGTTTGTTCTACAAACTTTTTCAAAATGACATGAAATAAATACCACATGCTCTATATCATAAATAAGGATGAAAACCAAAAGGGCACAAGTTTTTGAATTGATTGAGTTGCCAAAAACCCCTGTTTTCTTGACAGCACCTTTTTGAAATTTGAACAAGTTTGTTCTATGAAGTAACTCAAAATGACTTGAATTTTCTACCAAATAAGGAACACACCAAATAAGGAATGTGTGCCAAAAATTATCATTTTTGGAAGCTCCTAAGTAGGTTAATAAATTCAATGTCCATTTATGTCAGAGTTGAAATTTAAACAACTTTGAATTATCAAGTTTATCTAATTGAGACAATTTTCACATATGTTGTACATCTCAACTAATAAGAATTTTGGGAAAAAGGAATTTAAATTTTGACTTTGTTTGCTTAGGGAAAACATCCTTTTTCAGAGAGGACAGGGACCTACTTGTAAATTTCCAGGGACCCTTTTGCAATCCGAGTCACCTTCTTCTTCCTCTAGCTCTCTGTAGATACAGAGGACCTAGCCATGGCTTCGATTAGAAGGTATCGAGGAGGATAAGAGGCCCCCCCATGTGCTTGTCTGCCCACATGCTCCCTCTCTCTCCCCTTGAGCTCTCTCTCCTCTCTCTGCTAAAAAATCCCAAGAAACCAAACCCTAGCCGAAACCCCTCGTCGTCGATTGGGCCAAAGGAGAGCTCGCCGCCGGCCACATGGTAGCCTACCCTCTTCGCCTTGTCGTGTATGCCACCTGTGCTGAAGGAATCACGGCGGGATGGCGCAGGGAGCCCGCGCCATCCATTTTCTTCTTCGGCTCCGGGCGGACTCCAGCGAGACATCCCCGCCGCCTCGAGCATCCTCCTCCTTCTTCGAGCATCCGTGCGCGTTAGTGGTGAGCAGGCGAACCTCGCCGTCGCATTTCCCCTCTCCCTCTCCCTCTGAATCGCCCCCGAGCCACCCTCGCCGTCCGGCCACCGTGTGTCCTCGTCACCGTCCGTTATCCGGCGGTTCCCTAGAAACGAGGACATGCGCACTTGGTTCCCCTCGTCGTAAGCAACACGTAGCAGTTTTTATTTCGCGAAATGGGGCTCGATTTTAGCGGTTACGACCTCGCCGGAGCTCTCCCCGCCGGCGAGTGACGCAGCGGTGGCGTCGCGCTGACGCCATCAGCCCTTGACCCGCGCGTGGGAGGTCAAACTGGGCCGTGGGGCCACGGATCTGCCGCGTGGCTGCCCGCGTGGCGGCTAGCCCGCGAGTCAGCGACTTTTGGCTAGATCCCGCCGCGGTGGAAGTAGATCCAGGCCGGCCCAATAGTAGATCTGGCCCTTGTGAAGTGTTTTTTTTCATTTAATTTTTCTAGAGAAAGTGTATGATTGCTTTTGGCCTTAAAAACCTATGTAAAAGATGAATTTGACCAAACAAAAATTCACAGTTGTACATCAACTAAATCTAAACCGTCTCCAATTTGTAGATCTACATTTGGATGAATATTTGTGAAATGAAAAATGATTTGGCAACAGGTACCAGAAACAGAAAAATGAGCACCATTTTTATTTCACAACTCATAATGAAGTGAGGCCAATTGCATTGGAAATCCCTAGAAATTTCCTAACAGGATCAAGTAACCTTGCTTCCAAATTACTAATATTTTTGAAATGGCATGCAATTTGGTAAAACACCAGAGAGCACTTTGGTGGTTTTTATAAAATAATTAAAAATGATTTTTGATGCAAACTCAATGGGATGGTCTTGTATATGTTTAGGGATATCCAAACCTAGCTTGGTTTAATTTTTGGAGCATCACAGAAAATTTGGTGGACAGATCTTTAAATTGCTTGTTTCTGCCATTTTGGCATTTTTAGGTAATTAATTTGTGTGAGTTATTTTTGTGTTGCAATATTGTTTTCTAGCATATACAAGTTGTGTGAACTTGTTTTCTAAGTGTTACTTAGCTATTTTAGCATGTTGGATTGTGTTGACTTGAGTTGAGAAGAAATAGGATTTTTGTTATTAACATATGATTATTCTCTAATTAATACTTGCATAGCATTTTTGAGTGATAAATTCATGTGCAAGCACTTGAATTTTTGATTGAATCCAGTACCATGTTGGTAATTATATTGTGTTGTTATCACCTCTGCTAGATTGCATTTGAGTTGGTAGAAAAGCATGAGTAGCTTTGTCATGACTATGAGAATGTTATGGAAAAATTCCCTCATGTGTGGAATTTTTGACATAAGCATTTGTGGTTGTGTAGCCACATATTTTTGTGTTATGTTCATAGGACCAGTAAATTTTGATAATTTTTTTATGAGTACTTGACTCCTAGATTTTTCACTTGTGTGAAAACAATAGCATGAGTAGCATTTACCTTACTTATGTTAGCACCCTGTTATTTTCTGCTAGTATTGTTATTGCACTAGATGCTAGTATAGGATTTTGTTAATTTTTAGCAAGTGTGACCAGAGGCTTTGTGACCTCTTAATGCCTTGTTATTCTAGTGGAACACCCACTGGTGTCATTGCATTTTTGGGTGGAAACATTATTTCCCCCACACTAGATGCATTTCTTTTATATAGTTCTCTAACTAATGAGTACCTAGTATTTTTGCCTTGGGATTTTTGTGCTAAATGGAAATGGGTATGCTTCTGTTTATAAGTGGTTGTAATCATGTGTGGCTTGCTAGGAAAAATACATATTTTGGGTGTTGTTTTATTCCTCTAGTAATGCCCTTTTTATTACCACTAGTATGTAGGAGTTGCCCTGCAAATTAATGCATTGTTTTGCTAAATGGGATATTTTTGTTATAGAAAGTATAGATATTTTTCACTCCTGTTTTTATGACATGGACCCTCTGGTTGTATTTCAATTACTTGATTGAAATGCATCCATTGATTCTTCATGTTTGAGTAGTACTAGTTTCCCAAGCATTTTTGTATTGAATTATTTTTCCTGCCAACTTGTGTTTGGTAGAAATTTGTGTATCCTTGCATGAGAAAATCTTTTCATTCCCATTATGATAACATGGTTCCTTGTTTGCATTTTAGTACTTTACTTATTATTCTTGCTTGCATAGCAAACTTTTAGTAGAAACATGTCTATAGGAATTCCTCCTTGTTAGTCATTATTTCTATTGTTCTCACTATGAGAAATTGTGTGTTTTGTGATGAGTATATTTCCTTGTTACACTTGTGTAGGCTCACTGATTTGTAAAAGTAACTTTTGCAAATCATGTGTCTTATTTATTCTTGGTGTGAATTTAGACTTAGTAGGATAGCTACCTTTTTCTTTTTGTGGTTTGGTTGACAGACCCATTGCCATGCTTATTTATTTGCATGTTTTGTATACTTTTAGTAGTCTCACCTATGTGAAACTAGGTGTATTTTGGGTTTATTAATATCTTGGTATGAGAGTGGCACACCCACTGAATCCATGATATTGAGGTTGTGAGATATGTTCCTCCAACCTTAAGTTGTCTTATTAAATGGCATTTCTGCCAAGTAGGTTTGTTTGATAGTTTGTCTCCATTAATAATTATGTGATTGGTTATTATTAGATTACCTTGCTGTATGTATGGTTATGCATTGTTTCTTGCCTTGATTGGTTCTGAATGTGTGTCCTTTATTCTCTTTACGACGTTAGAAAACGAAGAGGAAGGAAGTGTCGTGAAGCTCTGTTTCAAGTTCCAGTCACTCCAAAACCAGGGACACAAGGAGATACCAGGCAAGCCATCCTGATGCTTGCTGATACAATACTTATCATTACCTATCATGCATGTTTTACCTCTGAAGTTTTACCAAAAACTTGATTATCAAAACTATATTTGATGTGGCTATTACTACTATACTAGTATATAGGTTACTGTTATGCCAGTAGTTAAACTTGGTAATACCAAGCCCATAAGCCACCATATGGTATTTATTACCATAAAAATATACTAGTCCCTAAGTGGACACCCTAAAATTGTGATTCTACAAAACAAAGGCTTTACGGAAAAACCCGGAGAAAAGGCGGATCCTTGTTCTCCGGAGGAATGTGGAAGTGGTCATTTTTGAGAAAGTGGTGTTTTCAAAAATGACACATAACCTAGTCTTCGCTGGACAACCTTTACCGTACTGCCACTTTACCCCAATATGGGTACGGGCTTGACTAAAAACTTGTTATGGTTAGTATGGGTGTGCTATCTCAAGTTCTATAGGGGATTGGATCCTCCGAACCGAAATGTCGCTAGGAGTGGAGAATACGGGACATCTAAAGTGTGGGATTAATTTTCCCTCCGGATGCAGCAGTTGGGTCTCCTATTTGGGCGGTGTGGGACACGGCTTGCCAGGGAGGGTAACCCCAATTGAAGAGATAGTCATGTACTAGCTTGCACATAGTGGATAGTCAAGATCAGTTATCTGATGTTCTCATAGGTTGGGAACAGTCCATGGTTGTTTCATGGCGGATTCTGGATCTAGTGGAAATGTGTACACCTCTGCAGAGTAAAACTATTTCGAGATAGCCTCGTCCTCGGATATGGATGGTTGAATGGCCATGTAGCTAGCATTGTGTCAATGTTTTCAAAAGAGGAAGTTTTTGAAAAGGAATTTTGGAAAGGAAGTGTTGAACTTGTGAAGTTCGGAAAGGAATGGAAACTTATACCGTGGAGGTATCGTCGATGATGAAAAGCCAGATGTTGTTATACAAAACAAATGTTTTGCAAAGAAAACCTTTTCTACTCTAAGCAAGAATTCTGGAAACTGATTCCAAGAAGTTTTGCAAAGAGAAAATATTCTTTAACAAAGCTTTACAAAACCTCTTGTACATGTGATATCTACAAGAGAAATAAAACTATATTATTTTATTTTCTTCTGAAGTATCTTCTTCGACGAAGATACAAATTAACCTGACTGCAACAGTGGTGTCATCATATATGAACACCATTGGTAGTGAACCCTATTTATAGCCTACCTATTCCACCATATAAGCATATTTGCATGTTTGGTAAGTGACATGATGGATGTCTTACTGAGTACATTCAAATGTACTCATTATGGTTCCGCCCCTGGTATCTACTTGCCAGACTTTGAGAAGGAGCCTCCGAAGGAGATCTATGAAGAGAAGTACGGAGTTGACGGCTTTGCGAACTAGGATCGTCTCCGGGTCAGCAGCCTGTAGGTTAAGGCGTGACTCGGGCTCAACTACGTTGTGTTTTATTTGTCTTCCGCTGTGTTTGTTAAGTTGCCGCCCTCGGTGGCAGCTGTGTTAAACTTGATCATGTGATCTTTTTTTGTAATACCTTTATGTACTCGTGTAATGGATGATGTATTTCTGTGTGCCAACTTTGTATGTTGTTCACGTTTGATCTTTCTGGGATCGTGAATGTATGCATACGGAGGGTTTCAGACTGCCGGTCTGGGGTCCTTACAACAAATCGAAGAGCAGGAGTAAGGGTTTTACCTCTACGAGGGCCCCGAACCTGGGTAAATCGTGCCCCTGTTAGCCGATGATTGTCACTAGCGCCTTTACATTCTCTTAATCGAAACCCTACCAGATCATCCGAGGGACTTGTTGAGATGACTATTCGACAATTGGCTCCATCTGTGGGAATGGCGGGCGCTGGATCTACGGCATCTTCGGCCTCGTCCGCGCCAACCTTCAGCCGGAGCTCCGAAACTTTGACTCCAGCGGTACCAATCTGTTTCGGGTCGTTCATCTGCGTGCCCCACTCGCCGGAATCGCGTCCGGCATTCAGCGGATTGGAGGAAAGCATCAGCGTGAGGTTCGAAAGCTTCCACTTCCATACCAACAAGGCGGGAATCTTGCGCCTCCCCGAGCAGAACGATCTCGGCGAATCGGTCTCTGAATCTGTCTCGAGCCAGGCGATCCCCGACTCGCCATCTGACGACGCTGGTCGCGACCTAGCGCCCAGTGGTGGCTCCATCCGCCGCAACATCCACGACTTCTACACCATTGCGACCGAGGAACCCTCCAGATCCGGTGAAAGTTGTCGACCCACGCCTAGGACTCACGAGCCATATCTGGCCCAGGTCTGCATGGCAGGATCAACGGAGCCACCCGAGGAAACAGAGGACAGTCGAAAGGAGAGAGAGCGCATCAAAGTAACGCGATCCACCTGGATCAAAGCAAAAGCGGCGGTACACCTTGGCGGTTCACTCGAAGAAGGAGCCTCCCGAGATGATCTAACCGCATACCACTATCACCTGGTACGGACGAGTCGGCTGATCACTGAAGCACGCAAAAATCTTGATGAATGAAAGAAAGCGGCAGACGAGTCGACTGTGCGCTGCACGACACTCTCTAGGACTCACTTGGTAGGAAACAATCCCCCGAAAAAGAGATACGTTTCAAAGACCACTGGCATGGATTGCGAATCCCTCAGGGGAATCAGCAAAACACTCGAGACATCCCTCATGCATGTCGACAACGAGGGAAACGTACACCCGACGACTCCCGCCGCAACACTCTTGGCAGCCGCCACATATCTACAGGCGAACCAGCCGCCTGAAAACGACCCCCGTACGGAACAACATCGACATGTCCAGAAGGGGCTAGGCATGGCAGCCATAAGAATCGCCGCTCAAACCCCCAGAAACGCGACAACGCCCGAAGCTGAAAAAAACCCTCGGGCAGACAAAACACATCGCAGACGCGGGAGCACGTCACCTAGAAGGAGAGACAGGGAGTCACCTCGTCGCACCCGAGGGAAAGAAGCCCGACTTCATGGCGATAGCTCGGGTAGCGACGAGGATAGCCCACGAGATTGCGATCGCAGCGCACGTCACCCCGGAAGCCGATCGCGACACCGCAACAGAGAACCATGGAAATAGGATAATCGCGACCGGCCTAAATATGAGGCGCGAGCAGACATCACGCAAAAAAAGGTCAACAAAGCCCGAGCAATCAGTAACTGCGCACGATCGCTATCCACCTCTTCCGACGAGGAAGCCTGCAGTGCATTGTGTTTTACCCGCGACATTCGCGAGGCATCGATGCCCAAGAGATTCAAGCTTACCACGGAGGTCCCGAAATATGACGGATCGCAGGAGCCCAAGTCTTAGCTATCAGATTACCTCACGGAAGTAAAATGCCAACGTGGGAACAGGACAACGGCCATGCAGTACCTAAACCTACACCTTGTAGGCGCTGCGCACAGATGGCTTGAATGAAGACCGCGAGCACAGTGCGGATCATGGGACCGTAACCTATGACTTCCGCAAGAACTTCCAGGCGACATACAAAAGACCCGCATCTATCGAGGAGCTGCGGGCTTGTAATCAGAAGAGCAGCGAGTCTACTCGCGAGTATATTCAGCGGTGGACCACGCTTAAAAATACGGCGGGAAACATGTCGGAGGAGGTCGCAGTCGAGGCTTTCACCAAAGGAGCTCGACGCCCTGCCCTCCAAGAGGAGCTGGGACGAGATGCGCCCAAAACTACCGCAGAGCTAATGGCAATAGCCGGCAGATGGGCTAACGGCGAAGATTTTGTGCGCAACGAGAAAGCATCATCACCCGTGCCCGAGGAGGATCGCAACGGTCGAAAGAAGAAGAGGAAACACTACAACCACGACGATCAAGAGGAACTGGTGGCAGCAGAGTTCACAAGAAATCGTGACGACAGGCCTCATGGAAACCGTGACTGGAAGCCAAAGCCAGATGATAAAACTCCCGAGGAAGACCTTGACGGTTACTGCACGCTACATCTATTCACAGATAAGCGCACAGGTAAGACCAAGGCGACTCATCTCCTCAAGGACTGCCAAAAGTTCCAGGACATCCACGAGGCTTACACGAAGAAAAATAGAGCCACAATCAACCAGGATACCCGCAACTCCCAGGAGGATTCCACCCGCCACAACCCCTACCTCCACCTGGACACCAGAACGCGGTATTAGCCGCGCTACCGGCGCCACCCGCCGCAAACCCGGGAGCCAATGGGTACCCGCACCCACAGGGGATCCTAGGCATGATACAGAAGGTCTGCCCGCCCCGAAGAGTCCAGAATACAAACACAGGCCAAGTCAACATGGCAGTACAAGCTCCACCATCCGCACCCGAATACCTGAAGATGTCAGAGCAGTCGATAACTTTCTCGCGAGAGGATCACCCCCACGGGTCTATCAACCAGGGCACGCCGCGCTTGTCATTCAGGCGCAAATAGGAAATTACGACCTCGCTCGGGTGTTCATGAATGGTGGCAGTGGAATCAACATCATATACGCGGACACACTCCGCAAGATGAACAAAAACCTGGACGGACTCGCAGAATCGGAAACATCCTTCCACGGGATAGTACCAGGGAAAGTCGTCCGGCAACTGGGAACAATCAACCTGGAAGTGGTGCTAGGAACCCCGAAAAATTACAAAAGGGAATTTCTCGACTTTGAGGTCGTCGATTGGCCATCACAGGTACCACGCCATTCTCAGCCGAACAGCGTTCGCGAGATTCATGGCAGTACCTCACTACGCCTACCTGAAACTCAAGCTTCCAGGGAAATATGGCACGATTACCATAAACGGGTACTTCCAAAAGTCAGACAAGTGTGATACTTAGTTCAATGAGATCGCGGAATCTTTTGGGATGCAGGAGGAGCTGGAAGAGTTGGCAAAAACCACGGATCACTCTGTGATGCCACTCACTAAAAAGAACACCTCGAAACTCGAGTTCAGACCAAACAATGACACTTGAAAGCATCAAGTGCACCGACAGAATTCGCGAACACGGCTATGGTGTCTACGACCCTATCGTCCGCATTGGAAGGTGCGCTCGTCGAACTCCTCCGTGAGTACCGTGAGATTTTCGCCCTGGCAGCCTTTAGATCTGCCAGGGATACCCAGGGAGTTCGCCGAGCACTCACTTGAAGTATAGAAAAACGCAAAGCCAGTCAAACAAACCACTCGACGTTTTTCCGAGCCAAAACAGAGGGCACTCGGAGAAGGGTTGAACAGATTGCTAGCTGCCAAGTTCATCAGAGAAATCAAAATATCCACCTGGTAAGCAAACCCGGTGCTGGTCCCGAAGAAAAACACGGACATCCTACGCGTGTGCATCAACTATACGTCGTTGAACAAACACTACCCCAAGGATAACTTCCCATTACCACGGATCGACCTGATCGTGGACTCTACTGCAGGCTGCCAACGACTCTCCTTCCTGGATGCCTACTCGGGCTACAATCAGATCAGGATGAAACAGGAGGATGAGGAGAAGACAACATTCATCACACCACACGGTGTATACTGCTACACGACAATGCCCTTCGGGCTAAAAAACGCAGGCGCAACATATCAGCGCTGCATGCAAAAATGCCTCGCCAAGCTCATTGGCAAGAACATACAAGTTTACGTTGACGACATTGTCATCAAGACTCGAGTGGAGAACACACTCATCGAGGATACCAGGGAGACATTTGACGCCATCAACGCTTACAGAATCAAACTCAACCCGACAAAATGCGTCTTCAGAGTCCCCGCGGGACAACTCCTCGGCTATCTGGTCTCTGCTCGAGGAATTGAGGCCAACCCGGAGAAAATACAGGCAATCTTGACGATGAAGGAACCAACGAATCTTCGCAGCGTACAACAGCTCGCAGGGCGACTGGCCGCTCTGAGCAGATTCATCGCAAGATTAGGCGAGTAGGCGCTCCCCTTCTGAAAGCCACTGAAGAAAAAAGATAAGGTCGAGTGGATGCCAGAAGCAAAGAAGGCGTTCATCAACTTGAAAAGAGCACTGCAGAGCAGACGCGTATTGGCCACGCCATAGGAAAAGGAACCACTCTTCCTTTACCTAGCCGCAACAAACCAAGTCGCCAGCACGGTCATTGTCGTCGAGCGGCCAGAGGACGAAAAAACATACGACGTTCAGAGGCCAATATACTACATCAGTGAGGTGCTTTCGCCGTGCAAACAACAATATCCCCACTACCAGAAACTCGCGTATGGAGTGGTCCTTACCGTCCGCAAGCTCAAACACTACTTCCAGGAGCATACCGTCACGGTACTAAATGGCGCATCACTCGGTACTATCATGAACAACCCCATGGCATCTGGAAGAATCGCAAAATGGAGCATCGAGCTAGGCGCCTGGGACATCATATACGTAGGGCGCAACGCTGTAAAATCCCAGGTCGTCGTGAAGTTCCTGAGCGAGTGGACGGAGCTGCAAACCCCGGGACCTCCAGAATACACGAGCAACTGGATCATGTACTTCGGCGGGTCGAAGATAAACGAGGGAGACAGAGCCGGTGTTATCCTCATATCGCCAAGGGGTGATAAGCTACAGTATGTCCTGAGACTTGACTTCCCTCCGGACGACCCAACACCCAACAACGACGCAGAATACGAGGCCCTCCTACACGGCATGAAGATGGCGATTGCCCGTGGATCCACTCGATTGATGATATACGGAGATTCAAACCTTATCATGCAGCAGACGATGAAGGAGTGCGACGCTGTTGCAGACAATATGATCGCCTATCGCGACATGTACAACTTACTCGAAGGAAGTTTCAAATGGTGTGAGCTGAAGCACATCGCACGATCAAGCAACAAGGAGGCAGACAAACTGGCGAACATAGGGTCCACAAACGCCCCTGCTCCACCAGGAATCTACCTCGAAAGAATTAGCAAACGATCAATCAAGGTCAAGAAGCCCGCATTGACACCCGTAGCAACAGAAATGGTGGCCAACCAGCTAATCGCCCTCATAGAGCTCACACATCACATCTCAAGGCAAGTCTTTTTGGTCGAGCCAATCTGGACGTAGAAATACCTCAACTACTTGTCCAATAAACAGCTCCCGGCAGACGTTCGCGAGGCTAGACAGATAGTACGACGCAGCAAATCTTTTCGGGTGATCCAAGGAGAGCTGTACAAGCAAAGCATATCAGGAGTACTCCAAAGATGCATCGCACCCGAAGACGGCAAAGAGCTGCTCCGTGACATACACCAAGGCGACTGCGGGCACCACGCAAGATGGAAAGCAATCGTGGGAAAAGCTTTCCGTGCAGGTTTCTACTGGCTCACGACGGCTAGAGACGCTAAAGACCTAGTCGACAGATGCAATGCCTGCCAAAGGTTCGCGCCCAAGCCACACGCCCCGGCCACAGAACTTCACATGATCCCAATCGCCTGGCCCTTTGCTCAATGGGGGCTAGACATGGTGGGACCACTACGGAAGTCAACACCCGGAGGATACACCCACCTGCTAGTAGCAGTCGACAAATTCACGAAATGGATAGAGTCTACGCCAGTTACTTCACAGCACACCGAGTGCGCCGTGAGATTCCTCAACTCCATTGTGTGCATGTTCGATGTCCCGCACAACATCATCACATATAGTGGGCGCAACTTCACAGCCAAAGAAACTCAGGACTTCTGCCCGGAAAAAGGGATAACCCTCAGCTTCACTTCGGTAGCTCACCCGCAAACTAACGGCCAAGTCGAGCGATCCAACGGATTAGTTTCGCCTGGCCTAAAGAAGCGGCTGCTCAATCGGCTGCACCCAGCAGCAGGGCACTGGGCCGAAGAATTACCATCGGTGTTATGGAGCCCGCGAACAACACCAAATCGGTCAATAAACTACACACCATTCTTCATGGTATACAACGCTGTGGCTGTGCTACCCGAGGACATCAAATTCAGCGCCCCATGAGTCGTTGCATACAATGAAGAAACCTCGAACAAGGCACTCGCAGATGATATGGACGCACTGGATGAGATCAGGGACATCGCACTCGCAAGATCTGCAGTTTACCAGCAGTCGCCGCGTAACTACCACAGTCGCCGCATACGCCACATATCCTTCGTGGTAGGAGACTTGGTATTGCGACTCAAGCAAAAGGAGGGGCACAAGATAGAACCACCATGGGAAGGACCCTTCATCATACACGAAGTTATCCTAGGAAGCGCCTATCTCTTGAAGAAACCGAAGACAGGCAGCATCTACTCCAACCCGTGGAACGTGGCACACCTCTGCAAGTTTTATCCTTAGGGTTTTTATCTTCTACTCGCAAGAAATAAGGCTGTACTAGCCACTTTGTAGCTCGAGCAAATACATGGCTTCTCAGCTATAGCAATAAAAGATGGTTTCTCAACCATATCTACAAAGATTATCCAGTCGCAATTGTCATCGTTCATTTTTTTCCTACATGCTAAACGACAGGTCACACCCCCAAACGCACGGGGCTACGCTTAACTAGCATCGTCAACGACATTGAGCACTTAAACTCGATAAAAAATTATACAAGACAATACAAGGTTCGCACCTTACAAACACCCGAAATCAATCAATTAATACATACAAGGGCACAAGGTTTACACCTTCAAACACTTTAAAAGGCTACAACACACGAGGTACATACACCTTGGGGACTTACAAACTACAGCTATCGACGCGCAGCCGCCTCTTGAAGCAGCCGGTCAGTCTCCTCGGCAGCCAGTCGAACAATTTCCTCTACTGCAGGATGCACAACCTCATAATGAGGGATAAAATCTACAGGTGGACCTCGGGTATCCGGGAATCGCGCCACAGAGTTGAAGTTAACCCCAGGATGCCACAAACGCACGAAGGCGAGAACCACCTGAGACCCACAGATGAGTTGTTGGCGCACACACTCGCGAACTTCTCCAACCCGACCAAACATCCTCAGCAAGCCACTCAAGCTATCTGGGACAACTCCAAAAGGATAAAACGCCCGATGGACAGAAGAGAGAGTCTCCCGACAAGACTCAACGAGTATCTGCGCCTGACTCACCTGGTACTTCAGGGTAGCCAATATGAAACCCCTGCTACGGTCAGACCATAAGTTGCTCGCGTGAGGATTAGAGCTGCTCGACTCGTAAACAATATGGTTGTCCACCCAATGACCCTCGCAGACTACATCCGGCTCAACAACTGCAGAAATAGCAAGCATGTCAAAAGAAAAACAACAGTCATCGACAAATACTCGGGGGCTCGCAAAAACTTACAGAGAATGTTCTTTCCAACACTCAATAGCTCCTCCATTACAAATTTCTCACGCACCACCGCAAGTTTCTGCTTCGACTTGGCCACATCAGCCACGCCTCGCAGAGCCTTCAGACTACGATTGCCATCCGCGACATGGTCACGAAGCGATGCAAATGTACTGGCAGCAGCAACTAACGGATCAGCTAGAGAAGCAGCTCCACTCGACGAACCTCCTCTAGAGTCAATCACTTGGAAAGAACCACAAAGATTCAGGGACAATACAATACCCCACTCGAGAATATACCACCCAAGATATTCGGGTGCTCGGTGCTACTCCCATCGGGAGAATGCAAAGTAAGGCGCAAAGATAAAACTCCAACACTTTTTCAAAACATGTCGATTAGACAAAATAAAGTACGGGAATACATCCCAAGGTTCATTACATATCAAAGCATACAGAAACAAGAACTATTCTATGGAGCTGCGGAGGTAGTTTCACTCGCAGCAGGCTGTCCTTTACGCTCGGTGCGGGAAAGTACCCCAGAAAGTTTCTTCGAAAGCACCTCAGCACGATCGCGAAAAGGACGGAGTGCTACCTTTTTGCCCAGGGCATCGCGTGGAACCTCCAAGTACACCTTCTCCAGGTCACCCGAGACACCATGCGCTAGGGAAAACTGGATAGCTGTCTTGGCCCCACACTCCGTCTGCGCAAGTGAGTACTCGTGGAGGAGATCTTCATCGCCTAGGAAAGCTTGCATGAGACCGCTCAGAGTAGGCGGAACCGCCACATCCACGAGCAGGCGCTCGTGGAACTATGTCAGCACTCGGGTAGCATCGTGGATGAGGGAGCAGACCCTGTTTGCATGCTCCTGAAGCTGGACACACGAGTCGGAGACAACATCAACTCGCATTTGTCCGGGCAGCTCCAACCCAACTCCAATGATGTCTAAGTAAAAGGTAGAACAAGTACCAGAAAAAGAAAAGGACAAGCCACAGTCGAAGGAAGATAAAGCACAAACTCACCAGCAAGCTTCTGAGCCAAGGGACGGATGATGCCGACAAGATCATTATCGTGCTTCAAGCTCGCCTCCTCCAGCTGCTTCAGAGCTCCCTAGGCCTCCGCGAGGCTGTCAGCTGAGCACTTGCATGCTTTTCCAACTCCTTTCGAGTGGACTCCAGCTCTGCCCCAAGGGTTTTCACCCGAGAAAGAGCCTCCGCCTTCTCAACCTTCAAGCGGGTAGCTTCATCTGCAGTTCAAAAGGACGCGATTAGGAAAACAAGCGCAACCAGGAAGAAACGGTGAAGGCAAAAGGGCATGCTAGATTACCTTGCAGGGAGCGGCTGTCCTGGACGAGCTGATCACGAATTCCCCAAGGGGAAAAGCAATCCGCCTCAGCCGAGAGAACCCGACGCCCGAAAGCAGCAAGAGAGTCGAGAAGCACCTGCAGAAAACTCAAAGTAAAAAAACCACAGGGACACCACTTGAGCCTATACACGACTGTACAAAGTCAAGTATAGCCTCGAGGGCTACTCCCATCGGGAGCACTGCCGTGCACCCGGTGAAAAACAGGGTCAACATAAAACCGAGAGAAGGAAAACTTCGACTTGAGTCTATGGCTAACTGCAAGCAATTTACCATAGACTCGGGGGCTACTCCCATCGGGAGCATTGCCATGCACCTGATAAAGGAAAACATGAGAAAACAACGAAAATAATTTTCACCTTGCCCTGGGCAGGTAACAAGGGATCCGCCGAGCTACCCGAGACCTCTAGGCTCGCAGACACTCCGACATCTACAGGATGTCCACCCGCAAAGCTGGGCATCCCATACTCCAGAGCTTCGGTTGCTTTGGCTGGGCTTGGAGATCTTCCAGAGGGATCTGCGGCGGGAGCGGGATCCACGACGGCCTCTTTCCTCTTTACAGAGGGAATCGAGGAAGTGAACCAGCATGGGCTGATGGTCGTGAGACTGCTGCAGAAAACAAAATCAGACAAAGGAAAGGTGGAAGAAAATCTTCGAAGATTCTGCGGAACTTACTCATCCTCATCATCGTCGTCGAGGTTGTCAGGATTCTAGGCAGTGGAGATCTTCGACTGACGAACCACATGAGGAAGAGCCTCAGCTACTTCGACGGGAGCATCACTCAAAGAGTTGTCCTTTGAGGTGACCTCCTTCTCTTCCTTCTCCTGCCCCTGCCTGCAGCGTTTGCGCTGACGAAGCAGCTCGCCATCCGACTCCTCTTCCTCCTCCGTGTCATCCCGCTCGGAACTCGACTCAGCCTCCACGACGCTGGTTTCGGGAGGATCTTCGATGTTACTCGCCAAAAGATCTGAGACATCGTCTGCAGAAACTGGCGGGTAACACGTCGCCACACTCAGGCTCTACGAAGGCGAAGAGAGAAAGAAGGAAAAATCTTCAACAGATGAAAATCCAAATTGGAAGAAACAAAAAGCAAAAAACAAGAACAAAAAACTCACCTCAACCGGGGGAGGGTTCGAAGCTTCGAATGGGTCGAGAGGGCACGCCGATTATCTCTCCCCTTTCTTCAATTTGGTGATTGCCGTGATCTTCTTGTCGAATTCGGCATTCGACAGAATATCATCGCAGACGCGACTTAGATCGTTGACGCTGTTATATTCCCACATGGGGGTTGGCCTCGCCTGGAGAGGCTGGATCCTTCGGCGCAGGAAAACACCCGCCAAATGAATTCCGTTCAGCGGCGTTCCCTGCTCCTTCTCGCGGAAGCGTGCCACCTTTGCGAGTAGAGGGGAGACGATCTTGCTTTCTTCGGGTGAGAGGGTGTGCGACCAAGATTTACGCCGCTTAAGAATGGCGAATGGCTGAAACTCGGGGACGGCACCCGCGCTATCATCCACCACGTAGAACCACTTTCGGCACCATCCTTGGGCCGAGTCGACGAAGTGCATCTCCATGTAGGGGATGTCCTTGTTCAACATAATTCCAATGCCGCCGGTCCTTAGCGGTTCGCCAGTCTTCTCGCCTGGCTGCGGCTTCTCCCGAAAGACCCGCACTTTGAACATGTCCTTCCAGAGACCCCAGTGTGGGCGAATCCCCAAGAAACACTCGCAAAGCACGAGATGTGCTGAATCACGTGTAGAGGAAGATCGTGGAGCTGTATGCCATAGACATACAGCAACCCGAGAAGGAATGGATGAAGAGGGAAGGACAGACCTCGGGCGACGCGCTCCGAGAAGACGACACGCTTGTTGGCGAGAGGATTGGGCTTCTCCTCCTTCTTCGCAGACATACGCACGCGCCTGTCTATGTCCGGGGGCAGCAGCCCCTCGCCTTGCATCTCAATGATGCTCTTACGCGTAGTGTTCGCCGAGTGCCAGTCGCCGGTCCTTTTCGCGGGAGCCGTAGCAGATGCGCTCGCCACGTTCTTGGAGGATGCTGCGGCATCACCATGTTTCTTTTCCCCCGCCATTGGAGAGTGGTGTCAGTGCTCGAGGAGGAAGAAGGTGTGTGCGATGGGGAAAAGGATGAATGAGAGACGAAAAAATTACTCCTACCCTAAGGCCCAGTATTTATATCCAAGCGAGGTTGATCGAAGCCGTAGATCTAGCAACGTGGCATCCATCATGGCTGCCACGCGTGAAGCGGAACAAATCGGCGAGGGACAGTTACCCCAACACGATCTTTACGAAAAGATCATGCGTATTTACAGCGCGCGGCCAGCGGGAAAACCGGGACACGACCGATTGTTTTCGGTCAAAAAGCCGACACGGTGGGCCCCCGCGCTCTGCCCCACTTCATCACATCCCATCGGGAGCAGTCTGAACGATCGAGTGCGCGGTGACGCCACTGCGCACCTCACGACAGGCGAAATCTCTTTGGCGCAAGCTTTAATGCTCGAAATTTATTTTGAGTGGATGTCACGACCCCGGACCCAAAGATATACATACTGTTATGTGCTCCTAGCCATGGACTCACAAGGGCTTCAGGGTTACCAGCCCAGGCCGCAACAAACAACGGCAGGCAGACTGGATTCATCGGCACGTAGTCCGGATCCCCAGTCTACTACTCCTTGTATCCATGCTAGTCATAACCAACTATGCATATCAAAGCGTCCACGAATCGAATGAAACTGAAGGAAACGGGACCAAAGCTATACAGAGATGCTATGTGTCCAGAAAGTGCAACAACAATCGAGGGTTACTGGGGTTACCTCGCCCCAGGCCGATCACATCGACAGGCGGGCTCGGACATGGATCATCGGCTCCACAACCCCTCGACTGCGACAACTATGCAGGCATAGCCAAAACTGTATAACAATGAGCTCGAAACCAACAACCGATCAAAGCAGTACTCTAAACATGAAACTTGTATTAAACAGGTGTTACTAGAGTATAGCTTACAAGCAGAGGTCACACGACCCAACATTACATCAGTCAACAGAAGGCAAATTATGTTGCTAATCAACAAGAACCAAAAAGGCCTAAGAGGCCGCAACATAAGGCGACGTCCCAGCCCATAGATTCCAGGCTGCTACCTGGGAACCCCGAACTACTCGTCGATGTCCACGTTGAATCATTACTGAAGTGACGAACTCCACCTGAACCAAAAATTAAGCAAACCTGAGTACGGGAGGTACTCAACAAGACTTAGTTAACCTATTATATATCTGCTGGTTTCAGAAAGGTTTGATGACGGCTGTTTTGCGTAAAGCAATCTTTGTTTTCCAAAACGAGGAAGAATAGCACGTCTCATGGAGTTTTTAAAACAGACGAGAGGACTAATCAACTACTGAAATCATCATTCTTTTATCCACCAGCATCATTCCCAGCATCTCACATGCTACAAGGATCACCCCTCCCGGCATCTCCGGGGAGGCACCCTTCATCTACTGCATCCATGCATTGTCAACATCTTTTACGTCACGTTCAAGTTATCTATGACCCCGTGACTTTCACCAAGTCGTCCATAACCGTGGACACGGCTTTCCGAAAGATTTATCCCTGCAGGGTGGTACACTTTACCCACACGTACCATCCGACTCTTAATGCCAAGCTATTGGCACAATTCCGACGATGTGCCGGCAGAGTGTGGTTGGCCACGACCTTTACCTTGTCGAGACCTATCCATGAGTCAACCCAAACAGGGCCACCCCGTCAACAGGGAGTTGGCCACCTCCTGACGGCACCTGTTCTGTGAGTCGGGAACAAGATCCGTGTACGTCCATCACTTGTCCCGGTCACGCCCTAAACACCTCCAAAAGGTTTTTGACTCACACGCAGATGGAAATCCCAAACTACGTGACTCACGGATAGAACCAAACAAGTTAGTTAGTCGAGCGCGGTCTGTTAGGCCCCGCGTGTGGTTGCACGCTCAGTCTTGGTTTCCGCGGCGAGACCTTACTCCTAGGGTTGGCAAGTACGGAACGAACAACCACTTCCCAAGTGGCCTCCCGTCCAAGCCTTAGTCAGGTTGACCACACAGTCCTCATCTCACCACGTCATCATATCATTCTAGGTTATCGCAGCTCTGGTTCATCAACCGGATGGAGCAGAGGTAACAAACATGTAAAGCTAAGCGAAGCAGATATGAGGCTCTGGCGATGCGCACAAGCAAATCTATGGCGGCTAGGAGCAGTGGATCAGGATATAGAGGCGATGCAGCATATAGGTGAATTATGTCCACTAGCATCAAATACTTTGGAATCGAATGCAAAATACGAGATTCAAATGTTGTTCGAAAGCATATATGAGCAGATAAGAGGTTATGCTTGCCTTGGTTATAAGAAAACCAGATAAAAGATCTTCTGGAATAAGTGCTTGACTTGTCGGTTAAGATCAAGTATTCGTCATGGAGTTGTTGGGCTTCTCTTCGGAGTCACGTTCTACCGAGGGGAAACAACACCGAAAGAGAAATAACAATCAACCATGGCATCGATGCAATGCGCAATATGTATGCATGAGCAAATTAATGCATTGAGATAAAGACCTAGACATGTTCGTTGGGTTGCTAGGGTTCGGATGGCAATTATGCAATTTTTCTGGAATTAGCCCGAAATGGACCCCGGAGGGGGTTTTCGGGCGATTTTGAGAGTGGTTACCCTTTTATTTGCTCAAATGAGTTTAAAAACATCATAAATGAATTGTATTTGTCATTTGGAGCAATTTGGTATATAACTTTTAATTTTCTAATTTTAGTGAATAAAAACTTATTTTTCTATTTTAAAATGAATTAAACCACATTAAATAAAGGCAATTTTTTCAACTTTCTCAAACATGATTGAAAATGACATATTTGGAGAGAGTACATTTTTCTGAACAAAACCAAACTTTTCTTTTATTTTTCTGAATAACACTTTGGAAGATATTAATTATCCAATTTTATACCTTTTTCTGGAATTTCTTGAATTAACTAAAAAAGGGAAAATGACATCATCATGATGTCACTGTGACCTCACACAGGGATGAAACCTCTCTGTTCCTCACATCTAGGATCAAATTCGAATGAATTCGGGTGCAATTCAAAAATTAAAGTACACCATGATCTCCAGGAGGTGGAGGGGAACCTAGGTGTTGCCGCGGCTGACCAAATGGTCGCCGGAAGGTCACCGGCGGCGAGGAAACCGCGGCAGCGGAGGGAGGACGACGGAGGCGGCGAGTTTTACAGGGGGAGGGAGGAGAAGGAGTGGTCCGGGAGGACCCTGGGCTCACCACGAACGTGGAGGAAGAGTCGACGAGGCCGGAGGAGCGGCGCGCACGCCGGAATCGGCGGAGGTTCACCGGCCGGAGGCGGGGAAGACGGGCTCGATTCCGACGGTTGGAGCTCTCCCGGCAAGCGAGGTTCTTACAGGAGCTTCAGGAGACGACGGCGGAGCTGTAGGGCATCACGGCGTGGCTCCACGCGGTCCGTAGAGGCGGCGGCGGCCGGTGGCCCGTCGGGTACTGTTAGGGGTAGGGTTTCGGTTCAGAGGAGAGCAAGCGAGAGAGAGGGAGCTGCGAGAGAGGGAAGAGCAGCGCACGGGAGGGACTCTCTCCTCACCCTTATCCCCTCGGGGAGAAGCGAGCTGGACGTGGCGCCGTAGACGTTCTTCCAGCCTTCTGTCACAAGGAGGAAGAAGAAGTTAAAATAGGAGTTTTGCGAAAAACCCCCCGGAGTTGCTAAAAACTGCAAATTAGCCCTTTTCTATTTAAGAACTGAGAGGAAAACTAAGTTTTGAGGGCCCTTTTGTAAGAATAAAATTTGGCGAAAATAGTTTTTGGAAAGCTTATGAAATTTCCAACCTCACCATGTATTGCTTTGGTGAAATTGAAATACTTTTCAGAACCAAATTTTGGAACCCTTTTTAAGAACTATTTGCTGGAAATTTTCTCAAACCATTTGAATTCTCAATTTAAATTGGTTAAAACATGAGTAAATTTTGTTTCCATGCATGTATGAGATGAACACACACCACACACCCTAGTTTAGCAAAATTGGGATGTTACAAATCTACCCCCCTTACAAGAATCTCGTCCCGAGATTCCCGAAGGAGAAGAAAGGAGGAACACCGGTTTTGAACGATCTTCTCGAACCTTACGGTTCTCTTCTTGAAGAGATTGATCCGTAGCATCTCCGAAGATTCTTCAGCGGTTACACCTTAGGTGAGAGAGAAAACTCCTAGGAATTGATCTTTACACAGATCGAGTATCTCATGGCTAACTCATGACAGGGATGTTCATAAAGAACTTTTGAGTTAACATACATGAAACACATCAAGGTAACGGAGTGAGTAGAAGATGGTTTCAAGTTTGCGGACGATTGGTCTGGAAAGGATTTAGAATATGAGCTTTGCACAAGACTTTAAACCCTTTTGGAAAAGAAAGGTTGGACAACTTGTAACATCAAGGTTTCTTCAAAGCAGAATACCAAGATGAAAAGGATGGTCTTGGATACCACAAGGTAATATCCGTAGACGAGGGAAGACACGAGAAAACACTGTAATCCGTGTGTCCGAGAAGATTTGATACATGATCATGTTCACTCTTCGGAGTGGACACGAAAGATGAGGGAACTTTCATTTCGTTAAAGTTTGTCGAAAACTTTGTCAAGGATCGGGATGTTACTTCACTTCAGATGATGAGTAACCAAAGGATGTTGGAACACCGTAATGAAGGAGGTATTCTTGGTCACACCACAAGGATAGGTAACCAAAGGGGATTGAAACACCGGAAGAGGATAGGAAATCTCTTTCCTATTGTGGATTTGACATAGCAATACATCGAACACATGGTTAAATCCCATGGCTGAAGTAACTAACAAATTCACACAATGTGTGAGATGAACGGAACTTCAAGTATAAACAACTTGAAAAGGGGAACTGATCAATGGTGGTTACAAAACACCACGAGTTTTCTCATGATGAACTTGTTTCCACTGAAAGAAAAGTTTGGAGGATCAACGAAGAGACCTTGGAAGAATCAACTTCCAGGTTCTGTTGGATGTTCTAGATACCGATAGCAGGCTCACGACAAGCCTTCTATAGGTCATCAAGTGAAAGTAAAACTCCGGTTTGGAAGATCGGGGAGGATAACTTGTTGAGAACGAGGCGCACAAGAATTCCCACAGAGAGTGGTTGTTCTCACAAATTCAAAGAGATATGACATTAGGCCTTCCGGCTAATTGTGTCAACCACCACATCAACCATGCCGGACTCTGAAAAGACCTAATTCAATACCCTTGAGAAAACACCAACCATCGTTGCTGCTTGAGATTCAGCTCTGGTTAGTGGATGGATAACTCAGACTCAGCGTGTTTGATCAGGAAGAATGCACCGGTTACCAACGAGATACATATGCTGGATTCTCAAGGTGTGGACTACGATGTCACACTCAAGAGGATGAGTGAGATTACAGAACTCATGTAGTAGCAACTTGAGAAAGACGGTTGCACCTACATGAACTACTTGCGAAAGAACACATCGGAGTCCTGGTTGGGGAGATGATAACAAAGATCACCAAGATCTTGGACCTCTTCTCTTTCACGAGTAATCAGTCAGTGGCTTAGCGTGGATGCAAACTTCTTCAAATAAATGGAGGTAGCAACCTACCATCTCAAGAATAGTCCACACATGCATGACCGACTTGGGATTATTCCCGAAGGAATAAGAAAACTCTTCTCGAATCCATGGCGACAACTTTCACCACAAGCACATGGACCGGGGTAAGTTACTTCGAACATCTAGAACACAACTTCGCGACGACACAAAGATGGTTCTCGGGAGTTTCCAACATTTTTGCCAATTGTTCAACATGAGCCTCTCGCAACTTGGAGAAAATAGGAATGTCATTGATGGGCTCGAAAACACACTTATCAAAACACTCCAAGCAGAGGGTCTCATATGATACATGAACAAGGCAAAACATTGGCCAGACTAGAGGGCATGAAGGTGTACTCGAGTAAAACACCATGAGTGAAAACATCATCAAGATAGCCCTTGGATCTTTTCTCGATTTGACGATATCCCAAATCAAATCAAGGTCAGAATGATAGCATGTCCACTGAAGAGATACTATCAAGCTTCGACATAAGGGAACTAGACACTCCTTAACAGAGGATCAAGTTAGGCGGAGCTTTTGCCTTTCAACTCTCCAAGTTGTTGTTTAAGCTCAACCACTAGTCCAGGGTGTCTAGCGTATTTTCTTGGAGAGAGGAGTGGTTCAAATTACTCCTGGTTTAGACATCACGGTCAGGTAAAACCTGGTGATACTTCTAGAAAGACAACCAGAATATCACAACCTACCAGTATGTCTTAGAAATCGAAGGGAGGCATGCTTTTCAAAGCAACCGATATGGTCTAGAGAAGTTTGGCATGAACCTAATTCTCGGACCAAGAATATGCACCGGAATTAACAGATTTGGTTACACGGTCAACATCAAATAGAGACCGGGTGACCAATAGTGCTAAGAAGGATACAGATGTTTTCTTAGATTTTTCGAAGCAATAAGAATTGCTAAGAGTACCTGATACACATGTCAATGCATAAACCCATCATACTCAAGCATTCAAGCTTGGTGAAGGGGGAGTGAAGACAGTAAGAGCATCACTTCATCAATAAGGCCATGAAACTTAACACAACCTCTTGATATATAAGAGTGTGATACTCGAAGGTGGAACAGAACAGAAACTAATGAAACTTCTCTAATCTGTGGATTACAAAACTTTGACCTAGTCCTGGAGATGAACGAGGTACTGGAGTTTGTTTCTCCTGACATTCCAAGGTGGAATGTTTTGACGGAACCCAAGAGCAAATGTATCGGAGGAATCCAACACCCATATGCAACTTGGTGTCCAAAACTACGGTTAGAGATTTGAGAGCAACTGGAGGGTGGAAACTTGCTCAAGAGAATCCAGAGATCATGTGGAATGCACAGAGTGATACTCATTTGTAAAACCCATGCAAAAGAGTTGGTATAAATGAAATAAGAACGAAGATGTGGAATTCAGGATGATCACTCTTGCTGTGATCCTTTTGATTCCAAAGAAAGCCTATGGCTATTGGAGTTGATTTCCTAGCCACCCTGAGGTGGAACAGATTCCTCAGGATCCAAAGAAACGGAACTTGGGTTAAAGGTCAGCATCCTGTACTGATAGCGTGAGCATTACATGGTTAAGAAACCACATGACTCAACTCACCACCATTCAGCACATTCCGGGACCTTCGGTTCAAGTCCAAGGTTAAAACATTGAGAAAGGAATAACTACTATCTTAGTGCCTTGAAGGACACTACGGATAGCAATCACGGAAAGTCTTTCAACAGACAAGCATAGCTCCGGAAAAACTTGAGCAGAGGATAACAGATACATTCGAGATAAAAAGGGAATCTCGAGGTTCGGAATTTTTGGAGACTTTAGAACTGGAGTATGTGGAAGCCACACAACTCTGAGGTACTAGGATGGAAAGGAATCTCCTAGTTAAACAACAATCAACGGAGTAAGGAACACACACGACTCTAGAAACTTTAACACTAGGTCAACTTGGGTAAAAGAACGTCTTGCCATAGAAGGCACCTAAGTTTTGAATAAACAGAACCTTTTCAAATCAAAACAGGTAAGGTGACCCAGAGTTAGAGCGATACCAGATAAGGAATAAAAAGAATCCTAAGAAGGTTTTCACAATCCATTGGAGGTTTCAAAATAGTTTTCATAAACTCTAGACTCGACATCGACCAAGCAGTAAGGTTTTCCTACAGGCAGTCCTGCTCTGATACCATGACTTGTCACGACCCCGGACCCAAAGATATACATACTGTTATGTGCTCCTAGCCATGGACTCACAAGGGCTTCAGGGTTACCAGCCCAGGCCGCAACAAACAACGGCAGGCAGACTGGATTCATCGGCACGTAGTCCGGATCCCCAGTCTACTACTCCTTGTATCCATGCTAGTCATAACCAACTATGCATATCAAAGCGTCCACGAATCGAATGAAACTGAAGGAAACGGGACCAAAGCTATACAGAGATGCTATGTGTCCAGAAAGTGCAACAACAATCGAGGGTTACTGGGGTTACCTCGCCCCAGGCCGATCACATCGACAGGCGGGCTCGGACATGGATCATCGGCTCCACAACCCCTCGACTGCGACAACTATGCAGGCATAGCCAAAACTGTATAACAATGAGCTCGAAACCAACAACCGATCAAAGCAGTACTCTAAACATGAAACTTGTATTAAACAGGTGTTACTAGAGTATAGCTTACAAGCAGAGGTCACACGACCCAACATTACATCAGTCAACAGAAGGCAAATTATGTTGCTAATCAACAAGAACCAAAAAGGCCTAAGAGGCCGCAACATAAGGCGACGTCCCAGCCCATAGATTCCAGGCTGCTACCTGGGAACCCCGAACTACTCGTCGATGTCCACGTTGAATCATTACTGAAGTGACGAACTCCACCTGAACCAAAAATTAAGCAAACCTGAGTACGGGAGGCTCAACAAGACTTAGTTAACCTATTATATATCTGCTGGTTTCAGAAAGGTTTGATGACGGCTGTTTTGCGTAAAGCAATCTTTGTTTTCCAAAACGAGGAAGAATAGCACGTCTCATGGAGTTTTTAAAACAGACGAGAGGACTAATCAACTACTGAAATCATCATTCTTTTATCCACCAACATCATTCCCAGCATCTCACATGCTACAAGGATCACCCCTCCCGGCATCTCCGGGGAGGCACCCTTCATCTACTGCATCCATGCATTGTCAACATCTTTTACGTCACGTTCAAGTTATCTATGACCCCGTGACTTTCACCAAGTCGTCCATAACCGTGGACACGGCTTTCCGAAAGATTTATCCCTGCAGGGTGGTACACTTTACCCACACGTACCATCCGACTCTTAATGCCAAGCTATTGGCACAATTCCGACGATGTGCCGGCAGAGTGTGGTTGGCCACGACCTTTACCTTGTCGAGACCTATCCATGAGTCAACCCAAACAGGGCCACCCCGTCAACAGGGAGTTGGCCACCTCCTGACGGCACCTGTTCTGTGAGTCGGGAACAAGATCCGTGTACGTCCATCACTTGTCCCGGTCACGCCCTAAACACCTCCAAAAGGTTTTTGACTCACACGCAGATGGAAATCCCAAACTACGTGACTCACGGATAGAACCAAACAAGTTAGTTAGTCGAGCGCGGTCTGTTAGGCCCCGCGTGTGGTTGCACGCTCAGTCTTGGTTTCCGCGGCGAGACCTTACTCCTAGGGTTGGCAAGTACGGAACGAACAACCACTTCCCAAGTGGCCTCCCGTCCAAGCCTTAGTCAGGTTGACCACACAGTCCTCATCTCACCACGTCATCATATCATTCTAGGTTATCGCAGCTCTGGTTCATCAACCGGATGGAGCAGAGGTAACAAACATGTAAAGCTAAGCGAAGCAGATATGAGGCTCTGGCGATGCGCACAAGCAAATCTATGGCGGCTAGGAGCAGTGGATCAGGATATAGAGGCGATGCAGCATATAGGTGAATTATGTCCACTAGCATCAAATACTTTGGAATCGAATGCAAAATACGAGATTCAAATGTTGTTCGAAAGCATATATGAGCAGATAAGAGGTTATGCTTGCCTTGGTTATAAGAAAACCAGATAAAAGATCTTCTGGAATAAGTGCTTGACTTGTCGGTTAAGATCAAGTATTCGTCATGGAGTTGTTGGGCTTCTCTTCGGAGTCACGTTCTACCGAGGGGAAACAACACCGAAAGAGAAATAACAATCAACCATGGCATCGATGCAATGCGCAATATGTATGCATGAGCAAATTAATGCATTGAGATAAAGACCTAGACATGTTCGTTGGGTTGCTAGGGTTCGGATGGCAATTATGCAATTTTTCTGGAATTAGCCCGAAATGGACCCCGGAGGGGGTTTTCGGGCGATTTTGAGAGTGGTTACCCTTTTATTTGCTCAAATGAGTTTAAAAACATCATAAATGAATTGTATTTGTCATTTGGAGCAATTTGGTATATAACTTTTAATTTTCTAATTTTAGTGAATAAAAACTTATTTTTCTATTTTAAAATGAATTAAACCACATTAAATAAAGGCAATTTTTTCAACTTTCTCAAACATGATTGAAAATGACATATTTGGAGAGAGTACATTTTTCTGAACAAAACCATACTTTTCTTTTATTTTTCTGAATAACACTTTGGAAGATATTAATTATCCAATTTTATACCTTTTTCTGGAATTTCTTGAATTAACTAAAAAAGGGAAAATGACATCATCATGATGTCACTGTGACCTCACACAGGGATGAAACCTCTCTGTTCCTCACATCTAGGATCAAATTCGAATGAATTCGGGTGCAATTCAAAAATTAAAGTACACCATGATCTCCAGGAGGTGGAGGGGAACCTAGGTGTTGCCGCGGCTGACCAAATGGTCGCCGGAAGGTCACCGGCGGCGAGGAAACCGCGGCGGCGGAGGGAGGACGACGGAGGCGGCGAGTTTTACAGGGGGAGGGAGGAGAAGGAGTGGTCCGGGAGGACCCTGGGCTCACCACGAACGTGGAGGAAGAGTCGACGAGGCCGGAGGAGCGGCGCGCACGCCGGAATCGGCGGAGGTTCACCGGCCGGAGGCGGGGAAGACGGGCTCGATTCCGACGGTTGGAGCTCTCCCGGCAAGCGAGGTTCTTACAGGAGCTTCAGGAGACGACGGCGGAGCTGTAGGGCATCACGGCGTGGGTCCACGCGGTCCGTAGAGGCGGCGGCGGCCGGTGGCCCGTCGGGTACTGTTAGGGGTAGGGTTTCGGTTCAGAGGAGAGCAAGCGAGAGAGAGGGAGCTGCGAGAGAGGGAAGAGCAGCGCACGGGAGGGACTCTCTCCTCACCCTTATCCCCTCGGGGAGAAGCGAGCTGGACGTGGCGCCGTAGACGTTCTTCCAGCCTTCTGTCACAAGGAGGAAGAAGAAGTTAAAATAGGAGTTTTGCGAAAAACCCCCCGGAGTTGCTAAAAACTGCAAATTAGCCCTTTTCTATTTAAGAACTGAGAGGAAAACTAAGTTTTGAGGGCCCTTTTGTAAGAATAAAATTTGGCGAAAATAGTTTTTGGAAAGCTTATGAAATTTCCAACCTCACCATGTATTGCTTTGGTGAAATTGAAATACTTTTCAGAACCAAATTTTGGAACCCTTTTTAAGAACTATTTGCTGGAAATTTTCTCAAACCATTTGAATTCTCAATTTAAATTGGTTAAAACATGAGTAAATTTTGTTTCCATGAATGTATGAGATGAACACACACCACACACCCTAGTTTAGCAAAATTGGGATGTTACAGTGGACACCCTGACACAAAATCTCTTTCGTATGGGCACATCAAAACGCGAAAATTCTTTCGCATAAACACCCTGACACGAAATCTCTTTCGTATGGGCACATCAAAACGCGAAGTTTCTTTTGCATCAACATTCTGACCCAAAATCTCTTTCATATGGACTTCACCACACGAAATCTCTTTCGCATAAGATCAAGAAAAAGGAAGATTCATTCACCCGAAGAATCGTGGGAACATGATCAAGGTAAAATTGCGAGTGTGCGGCTCCCGCAACTCTACCACACGATGTACTTACACATCCTTATCATGGATCGTTCGACCGACTAGGCACATCTGGATGCCGTATTCTTTCGAGAACGAAGGTAAGACCCAAGGATCTCTCCAATGGGTCTGGAATCGCACTCAAGCTGCGTCCTCTGGTATATTTTCCGTTTCAACAACATGAAGAAAAATCCTAGCGGACGCGCCGGGTACCTCTTTAGGTAAAGTTCGACTCGGTAAGACCTCCACGGCCCAGTCGCAACGATCACCTCGCCGGATTCGAGTCGGAGGTCTCGAATTCGTGTAGGCCAGAACCGTTTTTGCCCTAGATGCAATTAATTGGCCCTGATCTTTTGGGAGAGCCAAACGACCGAGCCACATCCTTCTGCGAAAACAACCAACGCAAGGCACATTTATCACTCAATACTTGAGTATATGAGCGCTTCACGCACAGGGTATACACCCTCGAACCATACGATTGAATGACCAGTCGAAGAAATCAATAATGAACTTTGATTTCTTACCCGATTATTTCTCAGTCGAATAATCACTCGAGGGCAACTAACGTGGGGATGACCCCTGGACCTATCGGGTGAGCCTACCCGGTCCAAGGCCCCAGACTTAGGCCCAAAGAGAGGTGCTGTCCTGTGCTACTAAAAGGCCCAACGAAGGCCCACCCGCAAGACTTGCGGGTCAAGAAGGAAAGACCCAACCGACCTAGAACTAGGGTTTGTAACCCCCTCGGACGCGGTTTGAGACCTGGCCATCTATATAAGGCCAGGAGAACCACCAAGGAGGGGATCCAATCTACTTTCTCCACCATACGCCTTAAGCTTGAGATCGTACTCTCGACTTGAGCACCCCCATTGTAACCGATCTACTGATAATACAGATCGAAGAGCAGGAGTAAGGGTTTTACCTCTACGAGGGCCCCGAACATGGGTAAATCGTGCCCCTGTTAGCCGACGATTGTCACCAGCGCCTTTACGTTCTCTTAATCGAAACCCTACCGGATCATCCGAGGGACTTGTTGAGATGACTATTCGACACTCCCCACCAACGGCGCCAGAAAAGAGCTTGATGTCTACGCACACTTCTATTCTTGTAGACAGTGTTGCGCCTCCAAGTGTAGAGGTTTGTAGAACAACAACAATTTTCCCTTAAGTGAATCACCCAAGGGTTATCGAACTCAGGGAGGAAGAGGTCAAAGATATCCCTCTCAAGCATCCCTCCAATTATGATACAAGAAGTCTCTTGTATCCCCAACACACCTAATACAGTTGTGAGTTGTATAGGTGCACTAGTTCGGTGAAGAGAGAGTAAAATACAAGTAATATGGATGTTTATAAGTGATAATAGCAATCTGAAATAAAAATGGCAGCAAACAAACATGTTGCAGAACTGAATGTAAACGATGTTTCAATTCTTAGGAACAAGGCCTAGGGATCATACTTTCACTAGTGGACACTCTCAACAATGATAACATAATTGAATGCATAAATATCTCTCTTCACTATGCTACTCCAAACCACACTCTGGTCGGATAAGAAACACCAATTCATTGCATAGGGCTACAAAGCACACCTTAAAGTTGCATTCCCATGTCTAGTTAACCCCACAGTGTCAACTTGAGCGCCCTAGAAGGTACTAGACAAACACCACAATTTCATAGGGTCATCCAACACAAGATATAAATATCACGCCAAACCACACGGTGCACACACTGTCACATTTACACCATGATCAAAGTGTCTACGGAGATCTCATAACAAAACCACTTGAGTAGCATAAGAGATGAAGAGTAACATATACTTATTCAACTAGATTACAAAGCTCATGATCACATAAAGATCACACCATGGGAGAGAGAGAGATGAAACACATAGCTACTTGTAGAGCCTCCAGCCCCGGGGAAGAACTACTCCCTCCTCATCATAGGAGACAACAACGACGATGAAGATAGGGGTGAAGTCGATGGATATGGATCCAGGGGCACTTCCCCATCCCGGAAGGGTGCCAGAACAGAGATTTCTGTCGCCCGAAACTTGTCGGCGGCGACGGCAGAGATACGGAACTTCTCGTGGAAGGAGGCCGATCTCTCTAGGGTTTATGCCTCGGGGGGCATATATAGGCGAAAGGGCGATGGCGGTGGGCGCCCGAGGGGCCCACACAGGGGCCCCCTCCCGGTCTCTTTGGGACTCCGTGGAACCTTCAGGAATTCTAAGACTTCCGGGCTTCGAATTTTCCAATTCCGAGAATATTTCCAGAACAACTTTTCTGAAACTAAAAAAAGCAGAAAACATGAACTGGCTTTGTGACATCTTGTCAATAGGTTAGTCCCCGGAACTCGATAAAAATGACATAAAGTATAAGTAAAACATGTAGCATATGTCATGAAAACAACATGGAACATCAGAAATTAAGGATACGTTTATGACGTATCACATGTCTTGCAAGAAGACTCTTAAGAGCACTTGCACCAGTAGTAGATTGATCTTCCTTAATAAAGTCATCATTAAGTTCAATATAGGTTTCATCAAGATCATCAATAGACTCAGGTGAATTAACATGTGTACCAATATTTTCAACAAGAATTTCAGCACTTTTAATTTGTTTGGATTTATCAATTGTAGCATCTTGGAAATGACCTAGTGAACTAGTATCATCAAGATCAGTAGACGCATCATCAAAAGTATCAGAAGCATTTTCAGACTCAGCAAAAGTAATAGTGTGTGTATCATGTGGTGGAGTAAGAAGCTTACTTGTAGAGGCCCCAAACCGGATGGTCCAGAACCCCTCATATGCATACATTCACGATCCCAAGAAATTCATTCATGAACAACATATGAAGTGGTACAAAGATACATTATCCATTACACGAATAACAACAGTCTTACAAGCCAATGGTCACATGACCAAGTCTTTATTAGCTGTCACGCAGGACAGGCAAAGTCTCACAACTCACACACACAGCGGAAAGAAACACACGTAGGTAGCCCATGTCACGCTGTCACCGACAGGCTGCGGACCGGGAGCCAGGCCTAGTTCGCATATTCGTCAGAGTAGTACCCTTCCTTGTATTCCTCCTCCAAAGGCGTCTCCTTAAAGTCTACACAAGCATACATCAAAATAATAATATTTACTATTATTACTCCAACTACTATGGTTGAGATAAATTATTTCTCAACAAAAGGAGATGGAACCAGTGGGTGTTCCACTAAGTTTTCCATGTCATTTAGGAGGTATTTAGCCTCTGGTCCAACTTGTGGAAACAAAATATTTTCCTAACAAAAATACTACTAGCTATTCCAGTGAAAACAATACTATGGACAATAAATAATTAAACCTACACATGCATCTCTAAGGAACAACATGCACTCTAACAGAGGTGAAAACAAGTACTAACCAGTACCAAAATGGTACTGGACTCACCTAAAAATACTCCTATCACTTGGATAAAAATATAGCTAAGCATTTGCAACACAAGATTAAATAAAAATAAATCTAGAGAATAGTCCTATGCTCATACTAGTTTCAAACAAATCCTAAACATGCATAAACTTTCTAACATGCTAGATCTGCGAGAAAACAACATGATAACACTAAACACCACATCTAAACATGCTATAAAATAGAATAACACTAGCAAGCAATTATTTACAAATCAAATCTACACATTTTATTTCTAACAGAAAAGTACAAAAACTTAGATCGGTTGCCAAAATAAATCTAAAGCTCTAAAAATCACACAAAGATAGGATGTCATAGATCTATCCAATATTTAAGAGGTCCAATTGGATTCACATAAAAAAGTGTTGTAAAATAAATCCTAAAAATCATAGAACATGCTACTAGACTTTTACCAAAGTGGATGCCATTTCCAAATGGTAGCTCACCTTGAGGTGAGGTCAAGTTCTACTGGTAGATCTAGTCAAGGGCTACTTCGGGAATTTTAGTTTGCACATTTTGAACATTCCAATCAAAAGTTAGTGCATTTTTTCCTGAACAGACAGTGTTCAGTTCATCATTTTTCATTCGTTCATACAAGGTTCAAATCCAGTTCTGCAAGTTGCATCCGTTCAAGATTTTGTTCATCCACCTCAGGTAATTTTGGTTCATTTTATTTTTGAGCTTAACAATTTTTTACATGATTAAAGCAAACTAGCAGATTCATTGCATTTTCAAAAAGGAAAAAGAAATCTGTCCATGGGTTGAAGAACACACGGGCGCGCGGCCCGCTAGTTCCATGCGACCCACCTCGCTTCCACGGCACGCGGCGCGCAGCGTACTGCTTTGCGGTTTAAACGTGGCCGTTGATCTCTAGATCAACGGCGCACGACCATCGCCTTCTTCCTCTCTCTTTCTTTTCTCTCCCGACAAGATCACGCGCGGCCGGCGGCGAGCTAGGAAGCGATAGCTCACCTAGGGGGGTTGCAGGCCGGTGTAGAGGGGTCGATGAAGTCGCAGGGGCTCGGGGCTATGCAGGGGCGCTGAGATCGTGACTCGGGCAGCTCCAATCAGCAGCGCGGTGGAGGTGTCCCGCGGTGGCTCCGACGAGTTCTCCGGTGCTCTTGCAAACGAGGAACCACGGGAAGCGTCAGGCTCGATCCATAGTGGGTGGGGATTCATTTGAGATTGATAGGGAGGGCTGGGGTGGCCTGAGACGTGCACAACCCACCTCGACTATCCGTGGTGGTTCTCCGGTGATCTAGGCTAGCTAGGGGCTCGTCGGGCTCGTGGGTGAGTCTGGGGTGAGTGAGTGAGCGTGTGCGAGAGTGGTAGCAAGGGCCGTGGCCTTGCTATGGATTTATTGGGGCGGGGCGGCCGTGTGCACGCTCGGGTGGCCACGGGCGTCAGTGAGACGCGCCCGTGCGCGCCCTGGCATGCCCATGCTGTGCCCTTGCCCTTTGGGAGTGGCCAGGGGCATGACTCGGAGTGGTCAATGGCCACTAGGGCGAAGAAACGGAAGAAATCGACGGTGTGGCAGTGCGGCACGCGACAGGGGCGAGTCTGTCAGGCCGTGCCCATACTGCTCCCTCCCGTTCCACCCTCTGAACTTCACCCTCTCTCTCCCTCTGTGGTCAAAGTTGCTTGGTGACTAAGAGATGGAAATGATGGGTGCTGACTAGGCTTCTAGAAGGTCCAAACCATGCAGCATTTGGATCATCCAGTAAAAAGTTATAAGCAATTGAATTTGGTGCAATTTCACTGTTTCTGCAGAAATGCAGTGTTCAGATTCAGACTTAGAAATTTTTCGAAGTGTTGATTTAACAGAGTGGATTAGCCAAATGTTTTAGTTGTTTTCATGAACCAAATTATATTCAAAATTTGTTTTCCAAGTATGGTTGTATTAAGCAACATTAGTACTTTCATAAACAGCAAAAGAAAACAAATTTGAAGTTCAAAAGCTCAATGAAAACAAGGTAGAAAAATAGCTAGTATGGTATTTCTCTGTTTTCTAGAAAACACAAAATCTGCCTTATTTTCTTAACACAAAAACATCAAGCAATTGATTGTTTCTGAAATTCAATTTTTCAAACCAAGTTAACCATTTTGTAGTCCACATAGTAGAGATCACATCTATGCCAATAAAACACAAAATGTGACTCTCTAGCATATAGATAACAAGGGTGAAAAACACCTAGTTGGCTTATTTTTCAGAAATGGTTTTCTATAGAAATTCCTAAGGAAAACATTTGATTAGTCTTATGACAAATTGTTTCCTTGATTCTAATCAAACCAAATATTAATTATAAGTTTATTACAACATTCCCACAAGAATTTTGATGAACAACTTTGGAAACACCAGGTGGAAAACAATCCAGAAATATTCAGAAAACATTAGAAAACAAAGTGAATGATTTTTGAATCAAATTTGCTTGCATTGCATAGATAACCATGGTTCAATACATAATGTTGGATTACACAAGGGCATTAAAAAGGTTTTGTTGGCTCACAAAAATGGTCTCCCTCATGTGTTACAAGTGTCCCAAATCTGGGGTGCGACAGATCTCCCCCTTAAAAGAATCTCGCCCCGTGATTCGCGGGTTTAGTCTTGAAGGAAACTAGGGAACTCCTTCCTGATATAATCTTCATGCTCCTTGGTTGCTTCCTCCTCTGAATGATTCATCCACTGAACCTTAAGGAACTTGAAAGCATTTCTCCTGGTAGCACGAACATTCTCCTCAAGTACACGCAGGGGTCGATCACGGTAGGTCAAATCATCATTGATGTCAATGGTATTGAAGTCGATATCTTGGTAAGTGAGATTTTTCTCAGGTACATGAAGACACTTCCGGAGCAATGACACGTGAAAAACATCGTGAAAGGCTGACAACTCTTCAGGTAGGTCCAGCTGATAAGATACCTCTCCCCGACTGGCTAGGATCTTAAACGGGCCAATATACCGGGGTGCAAGTTTTCCCTTGACATGGAAATGCTGCATCCCTTTGAGCGGCGTAACATGAAGATACACGAAATCTCCTATAGTGAAAGAGACATCGCGACGCTTAGTGTCCGCATAACTCTTCTGGCGTGATTGTGCGGCTTTAAGACGGTCACGGATTAAATGCACTTCTCCCTCTGCAACTTTCAGAGTATCAACTCCAAAGATTTGACTGTCTCCTCTTTCAGTCCAGTTCAGAGGTGTACGACATTTCCGTCCATACAATGCTTCAAAAGGTGCCATCTGCAGGCTTGACTGATAGCTGTTATTGTAGGAGAATCTGCACACGGCAGGCAGTCTTCCCACTTAACTCCATAAGACAATACACATGCACGAAGCATGTCCTCCAATATCTGGTTCACACGCTCGGTCTGTCCATCAGTCTGCGGATGGTAGGCTGTGCTAAAGGATAGCTTGGTTCCCAAGGCTTCGTGTAACTTCTTCTAGAATCGAGAGGTGAACTGTGATCCTCGATCTGACACAATCCTGCTGGGAACTCCATGTAGACTGACTATCCGAGAAATATAGAGATCAGCAAGCTGGTCTCCACGATATGTGGTCTTGACAGGTATAAAGTGTGCAACTTTGGTGAGCCTGTCAATAACTACCCATATAGAATCATTTCCTCGACTGGACCGTGGCAGTCCAGTAATGAAGTCCATCCCAACTTCATCCCATTTCCAAACAGGTACTTGCAACGGCTGTAACAAACCAGCGGGACGCTGATGTCCAGCCTTCACTTGCTGACAAATATGGCACTTGGCTATAAACGAGGCAATATCTCGCTTCATTCTGTGCCACCAAAACTTCTCCTTCAAATCTTGATACATTTTAGTTCCTCTAGTGATAGAGGCAAAGGTGTCCGATGTTTCGATGAGATGATAACTACGATTTGGGTGGCGTTGACGTTGATGATCCGACTACAAACGTGCAAGGACGTTGCACCTTAGCAATCGCTACACCAACACCGGGAGGTTCTTGACAGCGCCGTAGCACAATCGACCCAACCACTAAGGTCTAGTTCCTGCAATCAATCGAGAACAAGCAAGAACTAAGAATTGGCAATCAATATATTGCGAATATAGATGAATTATTATAGCTGAAAGTGGGGTTCCGGAAGCGGTCTTAGTCTGGTCGATCTGACACATACAAAGTACGGCGAAGTTGCAGCGACGGCTAACTTTTAACTAAACAAAACCCAGCCCTAAAAGAAACCCTAAGGGTTGTATTTATGAGGGGAAAAGAGGGGAAATTCGTGCTCCCATGGGTGGCGCCACGAAATCCAGCCTAAACCTCTTTTTCCCATGAATACAGACTCTAAAAACTGCCCACTAAGGGGTATGACGAAAATACATGGGCCTGGCCCTATAATGAGGTGTCGCAGCACCTATAAAAGGACTTAGACGAAAATAATGAAGTTGTAGCTTGTATAATTCGTCCAAGGCTTCATTTGGCATTACTGTGACTTCCTGCTGCTGTAATCTCTCTCCGTGGCAGTGTCATCTTCTCCACTTGTGCTTCTGCTGCCAGCTCCATCCTCGAACATGCTCCATAGCTTGTCCCTCTCATCCACGCTAGGTCCATTATTCCCGAGAGAAACAAACACATTCGATTTAGGCAGTATCATATTCTCATGTATATTGGTGACAACTCGTAGAAAAGATAGTACCTGCTGATTAAGTTGACGTGCACGAGCTCTAGTCACAGGTCCTTGTAATGGAAGTGGTGTAGTAGTAGCGATGTCCTCCTCATCCTCCCCTTCTTGAATCGAAGTCGTCCTCGACGCTATGTCATCATTGTCTCCCAAATATGGCTTCAAATCTGCAATGTTAAATGTGGGACTAACCCCAAAATCTGCAGGTAACTCAAGTTTATAGGCATTATCATTGATCCTCTCTAACACCTTAAAAGGACCATCAGCTCGTGGCATTAATTTTGACTTGCGCAACTCAGGAAAACGGTCTTTACGCAAATGCAACCAAACAAGATCTCCAGGTTCAAATATAAGTTCCTTCCGTCCCTTATCACCATACATTTTATATTTAGCATTCATGCGTTCAATGTTCTCTTTAACAGTGGCATGCAATTTTAAGATCAAATCAGCACGTTATGTAGCATCTAAATTATGTTGCACCGAAGATGGAAGAGGAAATAAATCAATAGGTGCACGAGGAATAAAACCATACACAATCTCAAAAGGGCACAACTTAGTAGTAGAATGCAGGGAACGATTATAAGCGAATTCTATATGAGGCAAACATTCTTCCCACTTTTTTAAATTATGTTTTAATACAGTCCTTAACATAGTAGACAAAGTTCTATTAACTACTTCAGTTTGTCCATCAGTTTGGGGATGACATGTAGTACTAAATAGTAATTTAGTCCCCAACTTAGCCCATGAACAACGCCAAAAATGACAAAGAAACTTAGTATCATGCTCTGAAACAATAGTATTTGGCACACCATGTAAACGAACAATTTCACGAAAGAATAAATCAACAACATGTGTAGCATCATCACTCTTTTGACAAGGAATAAAGTGTGCCATCTTTGAAAAACGATCCACAACAACAAAAATGCTATCCCTCCCCTGTTGTGTGCGAGGCAATCCCAAAACAAAATTGATAGAAATATCCTCCCAAGGCACACTAGGGACAGGAAGAGGCATATATAAACCATGTGGATTCAAACGAGACTTAGCTTTTTGACATGTAGTGCAGCGAGCAACAAACCTCTCAACATCGCGTCTCATACGTGGCCAGAAAAAGTGTGCAACGAGTATGTCCTCCCTATTCTTCACTCCAAAGTGACCCATCAGTCCTCCTCCATGCACTTCCTGTAACAACAAAAGACGAACCGATCTATCTGGAATGCATAACTTGTTAGCACGAAACACAAATCCAACACTAAGGACGAATTTGTTCCATGTTCTACCATCCTTACAATTCTGCATTACGTCCTTAAATTCAGCATCATGCATATACAAATCTTTGATGGTCTCCAACCCGAATATTTTGAAATCAAGTTGAGAAAGCATAGTATAACGACAAGACAAAGCATCCGCAATAACATTATCTTTACCCTTCTTGTGCTTTATGACATAAGGAAAAGACTCGATGACTTCAACCCACTTAGCATGTCTACGGTTCAGTTTTGCTTGACTTCGAATATGTTTTAAAGATTCATCATCAGAATGGATAACAAATTCTTTGGGCCATAAATAATGTTGCCAAGTTTCTAAAGTCCTAAAAAGAGCATATAATTCCTTATCATAAGTAGCATAGTTGAGACTAGGCCGACTCAATTTTTCAGAAAAGTATGCAACAGGTTTACCATCTTGCAGTAACACACCTCCCAAACCAATACCACTAGCATCCCATTCAAGCTCAAAAGTCTTACTAAAATCAGGAAGTTGTAGCAAAGGAGCATGTGTTAACTTATCCTTTAATAACTTGAAGGCCTCATTTTGTGGTGTACCCCACACAAAAGGAACATCTTTCCTTGTCAATTCATTGAGAGGGGCAGCAATGGTGCTGAAATCTTTCACAAAACGCCTATAAAATCCTGCGAGGCCAAGAAAACTCCGCACTTGTGTGACTGTTTTTGGTTGCGGCCAACTCTCAATAGCTTCAATCTTGGCTTTATCAACTTTAATTCCCTACGGAGTAACAACATAGCCAAGAAAAGAAACACGGTCTGTGCAAAAGGTGCACTTACCAAGATTACCAAACAAATGCGCAGATCGCAAGGCATTAAAAACAACACGCAAATGTTCCAAGTGATCATCCAAAGATTTGCTATAAATCAATATATCATCAAACTAAACTACCACAAATTGTCCAATGAAAGCACGCAAAACTTCATTCATTAATCGCATGAAAGTGCTAGGTGCATTATTTAACCCGAAAGGCATAACCAACCACTCATATAAACCAATCTTAGTTTTAAATGCTGTTTTCCATTCATCTCCCAATTTCATACGAATTTGATGGTATCCACTATGCAAATCAACTTTAGAAAACAGAATAGAGCCACTTAATTCATCAAGCATATCCTCTAATCTAGGAATGGGATGACGATATCGAATAGTAATATTATTAAGAGAGAATTCCTTATTTGGCCCTTATTTAAAATTGTGTTCCCTATTTGGCCCTAAAAAAAAATTTCTTCCCTATTTGACACCTTAACTTCATTTTCTTCCTAACATGGCCCTATAGTACATTCTAAACACAAATGAGGATGTAAAAGACTCTTTTGCCCCTGATGAATTTTTTTACCAAATTCATACTAGAAGTTAAAAATAAGAAAAGTTAGATTCTATGACATGTTGGTCCCACACGATACAAATATTATTTTTAAGGGAAAAGATACGCGCGGCGCCGCACGTACAGGCTCGGCACGCACTAGTCCACACCATCTAGCCAGCCTTCGCTTTTACTCCAGCGAGCGATGCTATACGTACTTGTACGTACATGTTTTCTGTCCAATTTCCATATGTTGTGACACATGTATTGAAGGACTTGGTTAATCCACGTGAGTCCTACGGATCGAAATCATCGTACTATAGGCAAGTCACTTCCATTTAGCAGACTGGTAGCTGAAAAAAATACAACAAGTAAGCCTAGATAATCACGGTGGAATAATCCAGTAGTGCCTACTAGCATAGAGTGCACGGAAGATTTTTTTTTGTCTGGTGACTAAGTATAGTTGATAATGTGATAAGCATGTGACAATATCTGATAATTATAAAATGACAAAAAATGTCAAAACATATTAAAACGGGGTTTAGTTTTGAAGTGCTCATCAAGTTAACAGTTCTAGAGATAAATCTTTTTAAAATTTCAAATTTAAAAGAACCACGATGATGTACTTTTATACATGCAGATGCAGCCTAAATGAGAGAGCGACATGATCGTATTTGTCCAGATTGTGCTAATGGACTAGCATTTTTTATTGAAAAATGCTAACGGGCTTGCTAGAGACTTAATGCAGCACTTGGACGAAAAAAAGAAATCAACAATCGATCTTGCTTGCGTGCGCGCTTGCCTCTCGTGAGCCGCCGCACGGTTTGCTTAAAATATGGCGCTGCTGTGTAGAGTACGTCATCGAGGGCTTCGCCTATGATGTCCTGGTACGCACGCACGCGCCAATGAACTTGCTGCTGGCGCAAACTCATCGATAGACAGCTCATATACGTATATACTTAGCACTTTCTTAATTAGATGCTTAATTCTTCTCGCGCCAAAAATACGTATATAATTAGCAAAATGAACCATGTATGCGAGATGCGTACAAGGCATGCATTAGAACAGCTAGTTGTTTGGATCATACTCCAAATGTGTACGTTCAAAGTAATATTTGTATCGTGTGGGACCAACATGGCATAGAATCTAACTATGCTTATTTTCAACTTCTATTATGAATTTTGGTACAAAAATTCATCAGGAACAAAAGAGTCTTTGTACATCCCCATTTGTGTTTAGAATGCACTATAGGGCCATGTTAGGAAGAAAATGAAGTTAAGGTGTCAAATAAGGAAGAACTTTTTGTTTAGGGCCAAATAAGGAACAATATTTTAAGTAAAGGCCAAATAAGGAATTCTCTCTATTATTAATGGCTCGGCAATCAACAACAAAACGAGATGTGCCATCCTTTTTTGGTACCAACAAAACAGGGACAACACAAGGACTAAGGGATTCACGTATATGACCTTTCTCAAGTAGCTCCTGTATGTGACGCTGAATCTCTTTTGTCTCCTCGGGGTTGGTATGATAGGGCATCCTGTTTGGTAGTGAAGCACCGGAAATTAAATCAATCTGATGCTCAATCCCTCTAATAGGCGGTAATCCCCGTGGTACATCTTGTGGAAAAACATCCACATACTCCTGCAAAATGTTAGTGACAACAGAAGGCAAAGAGAGAGGCAAATCCTCAAATGAAAATAACACCTCTTTGCACACAATAGCATAGCAAACAGAATTGAGAATCAAATCAGTATAGCTAAGAAACATGGACTTGTCAATTTAATCTCATGTGAAGGTGACGAATTTGTATTAGTCTTATGTTGCTGCAATTCTTTAGCCACAATCTGATTTTCACTTTTGTTAATCTCTTGTTTCTTTGCCTTACTAGCTCTAGCAATGTCATCTTTCAAAATTTGTTCAGGAGACATAGGAAGCAAAGCAATGTTTTTATCCTTATGAACCAGAGTATATTTATTTGTACTACCATGATGTACAGAATTTTTATGAAATTGCCATGGTCTACCGAGTAAAAGAGAGCATGCTTGCATAGGTACCACATCACAATCAACAAAATCAGTATATGTAGCAATAGTAAAATGCACACGAACGGTACGCGATATTTTAACCTTGCCGGTGTTGTTGAACCATTGTTTGTAGTAAGGACGAGGATGTGGCTTCATTTGAAGGGAGAGCTTCTCTACCATCTCAACACTTGCCAAATTGTTGCTAGCTCCCTCCATCAATAATGATGCGTATACATCGTTCTTTGACGACCCCTTTCGTATGGAACAGATTGTTCCGCTGTTCATGTTCTGCCTTGGTCACCTGCGCACTCAAAGCCCTATGAACAATTAAATACTCATACCTCTCAGCGGCTTCGGCAGCCCTATATTGTACATCTTGATCAGACTCGGTGCCATCATGATCCTCTTGTGCAATAAGAGCCAAAGTCTCCTCATCATAGTCACTAGAGGAATCGTACCCGCCATCTTCACGAGCTATCATCACACGCTTGTTTGTACACTCACGAGTATAATGATCCCAACCATCACAACGGCGACACTGAATTTTACTTGTGTGTCCCGTAAAAGCCATGGAAGATGAAGACTGTGTAGAACCAGTAGTGACCATCTTAGGTGATGGTAGTGGTGCCTTGCTTGACGGTTCTCTGCTAGTCGTGGTAGCGGGACTCGAAGGAGAAGCTCTGGTGCGTGTAGGACGTGTACAAGTAGTCCATGATGTAGCACGACCTGCAGAAAAATTTAGTCCGTGCGGCTTGCCGATCCTGCACTTCACGTTCAGCAATACAAGCAAGATGGAACAAACGAGTGATGGTATGATATTCTTTATATTCCAAAATAGTTTGAATTCTTTGTTTAACCCACCCCTAAAACGTGCAAGCATAGGTTCAGTATCCTCAATAACACCACATCTTATTAACCCAGTTTGCAATTCCTGATAGTACTCCTCTACGGATTTTTTTTGCCTTGTTTTAGGTTCTGTAATTTTTGAAGCAAATCACGTTGATAATATGGCGGCACCCAACGCGTACGCATAGAATTCTTTAAATCAGTCCAAGTGGTGGGAATGACATTAAGATTTACTCGACAATTCAGACCACCAAATAGAAGCAAAACCAGTAAATTCACAAATAGCAGCTTTAACACGTCTAGCATCAGGATAATGTAAGCATGCGAATCGTTGTTCAGTTTCTAATTCCCATGTAAGATAAGCATCATGATCATATCGACCCGCAAACGGTGAAATATGTAATTTTAATTGGCTACATGGTCTTCGTCGTGCAATACCTGAAGGCGTGGTCCAACATTACCATTACACATGTTGGGGCGCGGCCTACCCGCGGGATGCACCGGAACCTCATCTCCCACATCCTCATCTTCATCCTCATACTCACCAACATTAGCATCACGAGCAGCTGCACTAACACCTTGCTCAACCGGAATACGTTGCGCCCGTCCAACATTCGCAGGTATGCGAGGACCAACGTGTGGAGGTGCTAGACGAGCATGCAGCTCGTCGAATTTTGTGTCGAGCTTGGTGTCAAAAGCTTGCTCGAGGCCTGTTATCTTCTCAAGCGCCTCTCCAAGTTTGGTGTCGATGTCCTCTGTGGGATCTGTCACAAGCTTGGCGAACTTTGTGTGCAACTCTTTGTTTGTTAAGCTCTCCCATTCATCATCGGATCCTGGCATGGTTAGTGGACAACAAAAGAAAAAAATCATGAGTATATGGTCCTATCAACGACTAGGTGGTGCAAACAAAAATGCCTAATATGTCAAACCAAAAACAAAACTCTTACAAGTTCTCACCCAACAGCAGGAGGCGACCGGCAACGAACGATGTCAAGTCTCAGTGAAGATTAGATGGAGCGATTGCCAGGTGAAAGTCACAACGCATGATGTAGAATCTGTGGAGCTTTAGGAGGCTTGAATATAGTAGCAAGAATTAGCAATAATCAAATCAGGAATGCAAGTTGAATAAACTCTCAAAAACGGTACTGTGCTGGTCCTAGGCTAGACCATTTTAGAGACGCGAGCCTATAACACCAACAACGTCACGGCGCGACAACAACAAGCAAGAAGAGAAGAAGTATGAGCAAAGAGCAGTAAACAAAACTGCACTAAATAGAGGAAGATTTTTTTTTTTGGCTTTTTTGCTCTGTCCAAACCTTAGAGTATGTCTGTGGTCGGGCGAGTTCCCGGATATTTTTTTTCGCTCTCTCCAAACCTCAGAGTATGTCTATGGTCAGGCGAGATCATGATTTTTTTTCGGGATTTTTTTTCCTGCTACAGTAGGTCGCGAATTTGGAGTCCCAAACTGATTAGAACTGCAATCTATTGATAGAAATAAGGATTGAAACAACTAGAAAACCCCTAACCCTAACTAGTAGCGTGGAGGCGGCGCACGGGAACAAGTGGAGATGTACGCGTGCGGATTTAAGCTATTGGCAGAGCAATGCAATGTGGTGGCGGCAAGGTAGCGACGCGACGGATAGCTTGTCGAACAACGGTAATGGAGATGATAGCGGCGACTGATTGTGGTGCGCGCGGCGGCTCTTTGTGGTGGCTGGATAGTGGCGGAATTTGTGGTGGTGGGAGACAGCGGTGATCTGCAAACGTGCGAGGTGATGCGGCAGCGACACTGACGAACTATGCAAAGAACTCGAAACTCTACGGGAATAAACGCTAAGACCAGCAACTTGACACGACGATGCAGACGAAAACTCAACAATGCAATACACTGAAAACAAGATGCAATAGGCCCGGACTGGTTGTACGATGGGATGATCTAACCCTAACAATTTTTTTTTGGCTTTTTGTGGACTATAGGTATGAAGAACAGATTGAATCTAATCTATGAAAAACAGTAAATCTCACCGATCAACCTGAAATCTGATACCACTTGATAGAGGCAAAGGTGTCCGATCTTTCGATGAGATGATAACTACGATTTGGGTGGCGTTGACGTTGACGATCCGACTACAAACGTGCGAGGACGTTGCGCCTTAGCAATCGCTACACCAACTCCGGGAGGTTCTTGACAGCGCTGTAGCACAATCGACCCAACCCCTCAGGTCTAGTTCCTGCAATCAATCGAGAACAAGCAAGAACTAAGAATTGGCAATCAATATATTGCGAATATAGATGAATGATTATAGCTAAAAGTGGGGTTCCGAAAGCGGTCTTAGTCTGGTCGATCTGACACAAACAAAGTACGGCGAAGTTGCAGCGACGGCTAACTTTTAACTAAACAAAATTCAGCTCTAAAAGAAACCCTAAGGGCTGTATTTATGAGGGGAAAAGAGGGGAAATTCGTGCTCCCATGGGTGGTGCCACGGAATCCATCCTAAACCTCTTTTTCCCATGAATACGGACTCTAAAAACTGCCCACTAAGGGGTATGACGAAAATACATGGGCCTGGCCCAATAATGAGGTGTCGCAGCACCTATAAATGGACTTGGATGAAAATAATGAAGTTGTAGCTTGTATAATTCGTCCAAGGTTTCATTTGGCATTACGGTGACTTCCTGCTGCTGTAATCTCCCTCCGTGGCAGTGTCATCTTCTCCACTTGTGCTTCTGCTGCCAGCTCCATCCTCGAACATGCTCCATAGTTTATCCCTCTCATCCATGCTAGGTCCATTATTCCTGATAGAAACAAACACATTCGATTTAGGCAGTATCATATTCTCATGTATATTAGGAACAACTCGTAGAAATGATAGTACCTGCTGATTAAGTTGACGTGCACGAGCTCTAGTCATAGGTCCTTGTAATGGAAGTGGTGTATTAGTAGTAGCGATGTCCTCATCATCCAGGATGAATAGAGTATAAAGTGTCACGAGCCTCAGTCATGATTGTTTGCTTCAACTCAGATTCAGCCGGAACACAAATGCGTCCTTCATACCATAAGACTCCATCAGAATCAATGGTAAAACCGGCAACGTCTTCCTTCTGCATGTGGGTTTTCATTCCCTCAGTACTCTTCTGGCCCTTCTGAGCTTCTTTGATTTGATCAACTAGAGTTGGTTTAACATCCATGGCTTCCAACATGCCATAGCTGACCACCTCGATACCAAGCTGGTCAAGTCTTTCCACAACTCTGGTTGTCTGATCTGAATCGTAGAATTTAGAGAGACCGGCTCTCGACTAAGAGCGTCCGCAACAACATTCGCCTTTCCAGGGTGATAGTGGATACTAAGATCATAGTCCTTGATGAGCTCTATCCAACGGCGTTGCCTCATATTGAGTTCACGCTGTGTGAAGATATACTTCAAACTCTTATGATCTGTATAGATTTCACACCTCTTCCCAATAAGGAAATGTCGCCATGCTTTGAGAGCATGTACAACATCAGCAAGCTCTAAGTCATGAGTAGGATAATTCAACTCATGTGGTCTCAACTGGCGTGAGATAAACGAGATGACTTTTCCTTCTTGCATGAGAACACTTCCAAGACCAAGCTTAGAAGCATCACAATACAGATCGAAACTCTTGGTGACATCCGGCATAATGAGTACCGGGGCCGTCACCAGTCGATTCTTCAACTCTTGAAAACTCTCAGCTCATTTGTCCGTCCAAACAAACTTGCTATCCTTCTGAGCAACTGAGTGAGTGGTCTGGCTATACAGGAAAATCCTTGAACAAACTTGCGATATATCTGGCTAATCCCATAAAAGATCGGACTTCAGTCTGATTGGTCGGGGCAGCCCGATTAGCGACAGACTGAACCAGAGCAGGGTCAACAGAGATTCCACCTCCGGATACTACGTGTCCAAGAAATCCAACTTCTTTCAACCATAATTGGCACTTACTGAACTTAGCATACAATTGATGCTTTCGAAGTGTTCCAAGAACAATTCTCAGATGTTCTTCGTGTTCTTCCTCACTCTTGGAGTAAATAAGAATGTCATCAATAAAAACCACGACAAACTTGTCCAGGCATTCCATGAAAACCTTATTCATAAGATTCATGAAGTAGGCAGGGGCATTGGTTAGACTGAAAGACATCACAGTGTACTCATACAATCCATAACGTGTGGTGAAAGCGGTCTTTGGAATATCGGTCTCACGAACCTTCAACTGATGATAACCAGTATGAAGATCGATCTTTGAGAAAATTCTTGCCCCATTTAGCTGGTCAAACAGGTCTTCAATTTTGGGCAGCGGGTATTTGTTCTTGATGGTAACATCATTCAACTTACGGTAATCCACACATAGACGTGAGGAACCATCCCCCTTGTCAACAAAAATGACAGGTGATCCCCATGGTGATGCACTAGGGCGAATCAAACCTTTCCTCAACATGTCATCCAGCTGCTTCTTCAACTCATCTAGCTCCTTTGGGTTCATCCGGTAAGGTTTCTGTGCTATGGGTCCAGTGCCGGGTATCAACTCAATAACAAACTCGATATCCCGATCAGGCGGCATACCGGGTAACTCCTCAGGAAACATGTCCGGGTATTCACATAATACCGGAACTTCCTCAAGTGCAGGTGTGGCTATACCAGTGTGGCAGTGAGTCTCTGACTTTGACTTGGTTGCGGCAAAAACAACTTTCTCCCCTTTGCCAGAAGTCATCGAAATAGACTTCTTCGTGCAATCAATAACCCCGTTATACTTGGCCATCCGATTCATGCCCAGTACTACTTCTATCCCTTTGGATCCCAGTACTATCAGGTAGGCATGAAAGGTTTTCCCTTATATTTCCACGGGTACCTCATTGCAAACAAACTTGGCTTGGGTACTAGCTCCAGGTATTTGTACTAACATTGGGTTGTGCATACGTGTATGTTTCATACCACTCTTTTCAGCAAATGGCTTTGTAACAAAAGAATGCGATGCACCTGAATCAAACAATACTTCAGCGGGTACAGAGTTGACAGGAAACGTACCCATCACCATCTCAGGTGTGTCCTGTACTTCTTCCGCTGTGACGTGATTTAGGTAGCCTTTCATCCCACTGGGCTTCTTGTGGACTGGTCCTTGAGTCATCTTGGTTGCATTGTTCTGAGCTGGTGGAGCATTCTTGGTCGGGCAGTCACGGGAAAAGTGCCCTTCCTTGCCACAGGCAAAGCAACCTCCACTGGGTTTGGTGTTCTGGTTTGGCTTGGCAGCATGGTTGGGCTTGTTTTCCATTCCCATTTCCATTTCCACTGCCTCCAGGCTTGGGTGCATAGGATGCATGGTTGTTGTTATTGTGGTGGTTGTTGTGGCCATGGTGGTGGTTGCTGTTGTGGTTGTGGCTGTTATGGTGGTTTCTTGGCGCAAAAGTAGGCGCCCTGTGTGGTGGTGGCCTGGCATAAGGTGTGGGGCGGTTTCTGGGTGCACTTGGTCCTCCTTGGAACTGCATCTTTCTCTTCCTATTTTCAAAGACATTCTGTCTCTTGTGCTCCACCATCATCGCGGCATCCGCGAGTGACTCCAAATACGCAAATGGAATTACCACAAGGGTACACTGCAACTCATCGTGCAACCCATTCAGGAATCTCTCCTTCTTCTTAGCTTCTGTGTTGACTTTATCTGGTGCATACCGGGCTAGCAGAGTAAACTCCTCCCAGTACTTTGACACAGACATTCCTCCCTGCCTCAGTTTCAGGAACTTGTCTTTCATGATGTTCATCACCACCTGAGGGATGTGATACTTGCGGAACCGGGCAGAGAAGTCTTCCCAGGTGAACACGTAATCAGGAGCGACGGTGTCACAGGTGGTCTCCCACCAAGTCCTTGCTGGTCCAGCAAGAAAATGGGTGGAGAAAAGCACCTTGTCATTCTCATCCACTCCTGCCACTTTCAGATCGTTGGCAATGGCGCGAAGCCAATCGTCAGCGTCAAGTGGTTCCACGATCTTCGTGAAAACCGTAGGATTGGTCTACTGAAACACCTTCAGCTTCGAGCACCCGCCATTATCGTTGTCATCGCCATTGTTGTTATTGTTGTTGTCGCTGGCAGCGGCCAACTGCTGCAGGGCAGCAACTGTGGCAGCACTCTCGGCTCTAGTGGCCTGGCAATCCTCCATCATAAGTGCTAGCAATGCCTCCATTGACGGCGGGGGTGGTGGTGGTGGTTCCCGACGCGGCGGCATGCTATTTACTGAGACATGTGTAAGACTATGCAGCAAGACTTACTGTTTTTAGAACGCTAAAAATTTGAGCAACTTAAAAGGAGTGATTAAAATCCAAAGAGAAAATGATAAGTGATTTAAGGTAACGATGTGTTTTAAGGGTTGAGAAAAATTTCCAAACACAGATATCATACAAACAACATCATACTCATAGCATCAAGTCCTACATAGCACAACACTCCAACAGACATCTACCAGAACTACACTCCTCAGAGCTACATTGGGGGGATTCGCCTTATAGGGTCGGCGTACATCTAACTCCACAACTAAGAGGCACTACGACTAGTCCTAAGTGCTGTCAACATCGAAGAGGAGCTCCTCTGGGTCCTCCTCCTCAACGGAGTCGTCGTCCTCCTGCATACTCTGCTCGCTCATGTCCATACCCTCAGCATCTGACAGGACATCGTCGTCAACAAGGAGATCCTCGTTCTCCTCCTCTAAGTCCTTGAGTGTGGAGTATCGAGTGGCCAAGTCCTCCCTAGCGGTCTTCAGGCGCTCACGCAGGATCGCGTTCGCCTCCTGAAGTGATCCCACCTTGGTGGTGAGATGGGTACGGGCCCGGCGAGTGGTCCGTAGCTGACTCTCCAAGGGATCACGCAGTAGCTGTCTCGAGGTCGAGCATTGTCTTACCTAGATGGGTACAGAGGAGACGACACTCTGCAGCAGTGGTGCGCTGCAGGATGCTCATATCGTCGAGACGATGCTGGGTGCGGTAAAGTAGAACCTCCATGTCATCCTGGTGCGCACCGAGACCCGCGAAGTCCTGAGACACGGCAACAGGTGTGCCGGTCTCGTCCCTCCTTCCGAGGAACTCGTAGCTGGACCCCACGAACTGGCAGTCCCTCACGTGAGCCGTACGCGCTATGGCCTCCTAGATCACTCGTACTGCTCCCTCCTGCCAGGAGCGCTCGACGGTGGCGAAGAAGAAAGCCTCCGCGGAAGGAGTGGTAAGCGGAAGGCGTATCGTACACTCCACCAACCACTCTCCCTCTATGGGAGTCCCGGTGGTCATCCCTCCCCGTAGCTCGGGAACGGGACGGTCGAGAAGCCCGGTCATCGCGATGAGCCTCCGCTTGAAGCGAAAAGGGAAGTCCCTAGCCAGTCCCAACTGGCACGCCTCCGTGAAAACAACGTCCATCTACACAAAATTTTAAGTGAGATTTAGTTAGACCCAAGTGTGCAAAATTTTAGTCGAACATGACATAACTTAATGTAAGTAGAGTTTGAGAAAATAGGGAAGATAGGTATAAGAATCTTTTAAAGCTTAGTCACTTAAGTATATTATATATACTAGCAAAACATGCCCGTGCGTTGCACCGGGAGAAAAAAATTTGTGCATCCTTCAAACATACACTAATAGATTCACACAACACTGCTTATAAATGGCATGTTAATTGTTAATTTTTATCACACGTTTCTCCTCCTTTTTTCGCAAATAAGAAATAAAATGCATCAGTTTTCTTAAGTTCATATTTCTTTCATGATTACATGATTACATATTTTCTTTCATCATAATTAATGTCGATGCTTCAGAACTCCACTGCCTGGTAAAATATGAATATATGAGTTACAAACTAACCAAGAAGCCCAAGTGATAGGAGAGTGGTATTTGTAACTTTGTTGAATCTTATTCAACTGTCCATGCTTGTCAATCAGGTTCTATTCATCTAAGGCGATAATTCTCGAAACAATGATCACCGGCGCTAAATCTCGGATGAGTAGAATCTGACGTTGTCGCCACACCCAGCCCTTCTATACCTTTTCAACAGATTCCCTAAACAGTAAATGAATCAGCCCACAAACAACTTGGAAGGAAAAAGTTAAAATTGGGTGCAAAAATAACGGATCTAGGCCGTAACAGATGATGTAGGAGTTGTGGAAGTCCTGCATCCGGCCACACATTTAGGGTTCACACGAGAGGTAGAGGTTATTCACAAAGCACCGCCGGTCCGGTGGCCCCCTCGAGGACGTGCAACGGCACGACCCGCCGTCAACGTTGTAAGATGTAGTCCACCCTCGACGCTGTTGGTGTACCCCCGAAACATCATTTTCATGTTCAGCACTGTCGGGTTCGCTTGCTCTATGTCACCATCCCTGGAGTATATGTTCGCTGGTTTCTCCCATGCGGCCAGTGGAACTCGTCAGGTTTAGATAGGCGACGCGCTTGGGGTGGCTCGCTAGCTTGGAATAGAACGGTATTTTCATATTTATTTGGCGGTTTCCCAACTTCTTGAACTGTGCATGCCAGACCATCAAAGAGCACTCCGAGGGACTGATATGCAATGGAATCGGGATCAATATTGGTGATTTATATCTGTGTGGAACCGGAGAGTCCCCGCGGGGTGGGAGAGTAGGTGATGGACTTCGATTCTAGGAAAATTCTATAGCCCCTAGGGGCGTAGTCCGCTGTATCTGCCACCAAGAAAGGAGGCCGATCTCTCTAGGGTTTATGCCTCGGGGGGCATATATAGGCGAAAGGGCGATGGCGGTGGGCGCCCGAGGGGCCCACACAGGGGCCCCCTCCCGGTCTCTTTGGGACTCCGTGGAACCTTCAGGAATTCTAAGACTTCCGGGCTTCGAATTTTCCAATTCCGAGAATATTTCCAGAACAACTTTTCTGAAACTAAAAAAAGCAGAAAACATGAACTGGCTTTATGACATCTTGTCAATAGGTTAGTCCCCGGAACTCGATAAAAATGACATAAAGTATAAGTAAAACATGTAGCATATGTCATGAAAACAACATGGAACATCAGAAATTAAGGATACGTTTATGACGTATCACATGTCTTGCAAGAAGACTCTTAAGAGCACTTGCACCAGTAGTAGATTGAGCTTCCTTAATAAAGTCATCATTAAGTTCAATATAGGTTTCATCAAGATCATCAATAGACTCAGGTGAATTAACATGTGTACCAATATTTTCAACAAGAATTTCTGCACTTTTAATTTGTTTGGATTTATCAATTGTAGCATCTTGGAAATGACCTAGTGAACTAGTATCATCAAGATCAGTAGACGCATCATCAAAAGTATCAGAAGCATTTTCAGACTCAGCAAAAGTAATAGTGTGTGTATCATGTGGTGGAGTAAGAAGCTTACTTGTAGAGGCCCCAAACCGGATGGTCCAGAACCCCTCATATGCATACATTCACGATCCCAAGAAATTCAGTCATGAAGAACATATGAAGTGGTACAAAGATACATTATCCATTACACGAATAACAACAGTCTTACAAGCCAATGGTCACATGACCAAGTCTTTATTAGCTGTCACGCAGGACAGGCAAAGTCTCACAACTCACACACACAGCGGAAAGAAACACACGTAGGTAGCCCATGTCACGCTGTCACCGACAGGCTGCGGACCGGGAGCCAGGCCTAGTTCCCATATTCGTCAGAGTAGTACCCTTCCTTGTATTCCTCCTCCAAAGGCGTCTCCTTAAAGTCTACACAAGCATACATCAAAATAATAATATTTACTATTATTACTCCAACTACTATGGTTGAGATAAATTATTTCTCAACAAAAGGAGATGGAACCAGTGGGTGTTCCACTAAGTTTTCCATGTCAGTTAGGAGGTATTTAGCCTCTGGTCCAACTTGTGGAAACAAAATATTTTTCCTAACAAAAATACTACTAGCTATTCCAGTGAAAACAATACTATGGACAATAAATAATTAAACCTACACATGCATCTCTAAGGAACAACATGCACTCTAACAGAGGTGAAAACAAGTACTAACCAGTACCAAAATGGTACTGGACTCACCTAAAAATACTCCTATCACTTGGATAAAAATATAGCTAAGCATTTGCAACACAAGATTAAATAAAAATAAATCTAGAGAATAGTCCTATGCTCATACTAGTTTCAAACAAATCCTAAACATGCATAAACTTTCTAACATGCTAGATATGCGAGAAAACAACATGATAACACTAAACACCACATCTAAACATGCTATAAAATAGAATAACACTAGCAAGCAATTATTTACAAATCAAATCTACACATTTTATTTCTAACAGAAAAGTACAAAACCTTAGATCGGTTGCCAAAATAAATCTAGAGCTCTAAAAATCACACAAAGATAGGATGTCATAGATCTATCCAATATTTAAGAGGTCCAATTGGATTCACATAAAAAAGTGTTGTAAAATAAATCCTAAAAATCATAGAACATGCTACTAGACTTTTACCAAAGTGGATGCCATTTCCAAATGGTAGCTCACCTTGAGGTGAGGTCAAGTTCTACTGGTAGATCTAGTCAAGGGCTACTTCGGGAATTTTAGTTTGCACATTTTGAACATTCCAATCAAAAGTTAGTGCATTTTTTCCTGAACAGACAGTGTTCAGTTCATCATTTTTCATTCGTTCATACAAGGTTCAAATCCAGTTCTGCAAGTTGCATCCGTTCAAGATTTTGTTCATCCACCTCAGGTAATTTTGGTTCATTTTATTTTTGAGCTTAACAATTTTTTACATGATTAAAGCAAACTAGCAGATTCATTGCATTTTCAAAAAGGAAAAAGAAATCTGTCCATGGGTTGAAGAACACACGGGCGCGCGGCCCGCTAGTTCCATGCGGCCCACCTCGCTTCCACGGCACGCGGCGCGCGCGTACTGCTTTGCGGTTTAAACGTGGCCGTTGATCTCTAGATCAACGGCGCACGACCATCGCCTTCTTCCTCTCTCTTTCTTTTCTCTCCCGACAAGATCACGCGCGGCCGGCGGCGAGCTAGGAAGCGATAGCTCACCTAGGGGGGTTGCAGGCCGGTGTAGAGGGGTCGATGAAGTCGCAGGGGCTCGGGGCTCCATAAATAATGTTGCCAAGTTTCTAAAGTCCTAAAAAGAGCATATAATTCCTTATCATAAGTAGAATAGTTGAGACTAGGCCGACTCAATTTTTCAGAAAAGTATGCAACAGGTTTACCATCTTGCAGTAACACACCTCCCAAACCAATACCACTAGCATCCCATTCAAGCTCAAAAGTCTTACTAAAATCAGGAAGTTGTAGCAAAGGAGCATGTGTTAACTTATCCTTTAATAACTTGAAGGCCTCATTTTGTGGTGTACCCCACACAAAAGGAACATCTTTCCTTGTCAATTCATTGAGAGGGGCAGCAATGGTGCTGAAATCTTTCACAAAACGCCTATAAAATCCTGCGAGGCCAAGAAAACTCCGCACTTGTGTGACTGTTTTTGGTTGCGGCCAACTCTCAATAGCTTCAATCTTGGCTTTATCAACTTTAATTTCCTACGGAGTAACAACATAGCCAAGAAAAGAAACACGGTCTGTGCAAAAGGTGCACTTACCAAGATTACCAAACAAATGCGCAGATCGCAAGGCATTAAAAACAACACGCAAATGTTCCAAGTGATCATCCAAAGATTTGCTATAAATCAATATATCATCAAACTAAACTACCACAAATTGTCCAATGAAAGCACGCAAAACTTCATTCATTAATCGCATGAAAGTGCTAGGTGCATTATTTAACCCGAAAGGCATAACCAACCACTCATATAAACCAATCTTAGTTTTAAATGCTGTTTTCCATTCATCTCCCAATTTCATACGAATTTGATGGTATCCACTATGCAAATCAACTTTAGAAAACAGAATAGAGCCACTTAATTCATCAAGCATATCCTCTAATCTAGTAATGGGATGACGATATCGAATAGTAATATTATTAAGAGAGAATTCCTTATTTGGCCCTTATTTAAAATTGTGTTCCCTATTTGGCCCTAAAAAAAAATTTCTTCCCTATTTGACACCTTAACTTCATTTTCTTCCTAACATGGCCCTATAGTACATTCTAAACACAAATGAGGATGTAAAAGACTCTTTTGCCCCTGATGAATTTTTGTACCAAATTCATACTAGAAGTTAAAAATAAGAAAAGTTAGATTCTATGACATGTTGGTCCCACACGATACAAATATTATTTTTAAGGGAAAAGATACGCGCGGCGCCGCACGTACAGGCTCGGCACGCACTAGTCCACACCATCTAGCCAGCCTTCGCTTTTACTCCAGCGAGCGATGCTATACGTACTTGTACGTACATGTTTTCTGTCCAATTTCCATATGTTGTGACACATGTATTGAAGGACTTGGTTAATCCACGTGAGTCCTACGGATCGAAGTCATCGTACTATAGGCAAGTCACTTCCATTTAGCAGACTGGTAGCTGAAAAAAATACAACAAGTAAGCCTAGATAATCACGGTGGAATAATCCAGTAGTGCCTACTAGCATAGACTGCACGGAAGATTTTTTTTTGTCTGGTGACTAAGTATAGTTGATAATGTGATAAGCATGTGACAATATCTGATAATTATAAAATGACAAAAAATGTCAAAACATATTAAAACGGGGTTTAGTTTTGAAGTGCTCATCAAGTTAACAGTTCTAGAGATAAATCTTTTTAAAATTTCAAATTTAAAAGAACCACGATGATGTACTTTTATACATGAAGATGCAGCCTAAATGAGAGAGCGACATGATCGTATTTGTCCAGATTGTGCTAATGGACTAGCATTTTTTATTGAAAAATGCTAACGGGCTTGCTAGAGACTTAATGCAGCACTTGGACGAAAAAAAGAAATCAACAATCGATCTTGCTTGCGTGCGCGCTTGCCTCTCGTGAGCCGCCGCACGGTTTGCTTAAAATATGGCGCCGCTGTGTAGAGTACGTCATCGAGGGCTTCGCCTATGATGTCCTGGTACGCACGCACGCGCCAATGAACTTGCTGCTGGCGCAAACTCATCGATAGACAGCTCATATACGTATATACTTAGCACTTTCTTAATTAGATGCTTAATTCTTCTCGCGCCAAAAATACGTATATAATTAGCAAAATGAACCATGTATGCGAGATGCGTACAAGGCATGCATTAGAACAGCTAGTTGTTTGGATCATACTCCAAATGTGTACGTTCAAAGTAATATTTGTATCGTGTGGGACCAACATGGCATAGAATCTAACTATGCTTATTTTCAACTTCTATTATGAATTTTGGTACAAAAATTCATCAGGAACAAAAGAGTCTTTGTACATCCCCATTTGTGTTTAGAATGCACTATAGGGCCATGTTAGGAAGAAAATGAAGTTAAGGTGTCAAATAAGGAAGAACTTTTTGTTTAGAGCCAAATAAGGAACAATATTTTAAGTAAAGGCCAAATAAGGAATTCTCTCTATTATTAATGGCTCGGCAATCAACAACAAAACGAGATGTGCCATCCTTTTTTGGTACCAACAAAACAGGGACAACACAAGGACTAAGGGATTCACGTATATGACCTTTCTCAAGTAGCTCCTGTATGTGACGCTGAATCTCTTTTGTCTCCTCGGGGTTGGTATGATAGGGCATCCTGTTTGGTAGTGAAGCACCGGAAATTAAATCAATCTGATGCTCAATCCCTCTAATAGGCGGTAATCCCCGTGGTACATCTTGTGGAAAAACATCCACATACTCCTGCAAAATGTTAGTGACAACAGAAGGCAAAGAGAGAGGCAAATCCTCAAATGAAAATAACACCTCTTTGCACACAATAGCATAGCAAACAGAATTGAGAATCAAATCAGTATAGCTAAGAAACATGGACTTGTCAATTTAATCTCATGTGAAGGTGACGAATTTGTATTAGTCTTATGTTGCTGCAATTCTTTAGCCACAATCTGATTTTCACTTTTGTTAATCTCTTGTTTCTTTGCCTTACTAGCTCTAGCAATGTCATCTTTCAAAATTTGTTCAGGAGACATAGGAAGCAAAGCAATGTTTTTATCCTTATGAACCACAGTATATTTATTTGTACTACCATGATGTACAGAATTTTTATGAAATTGCCATGGTCTACCGAGTAAAAGAGAGCATGCTTGCATAGGTACCACATCATAATCAACAAAATCAGTATATGTAGCAATAGTAAAATGCACACGAACGGTACGCGATATTTTAACCTTGCCGGTGTTGTTGAACCATTGTATGTAGTAAGGACGAGGATGTGGCTTCATTTGAAGGGAGAGCTTCTCTACCATCTCAACACTTGCCAAATTGTTGCAGCTCCCTCCATCAATAATGATGCGTATACATCGTTCTTTGACGACCCCTTTCGTATGGAACAGATTGTTCCGCTGTTCATGTTCTGCCTTGGTCACCTGCACACTCAAAGCCCTATGAACAATTAAATACTCATACCTCTCAGCGGCTTGGGCAGCCCTATATTGTACATCTTGATCAGACTCGGTGCCATCATGATCCTCTTGTGCAATAAGAGCCAAAGTCTCCTCATCATAGTCACTAGAGGAATCGTACCCGCCATCTTCACGAGCTATCATCACATGCTTGTTTGTACACTCACGAGTATAATGATCCCAACCATCACAACGGCGACACTGAATTTTACTTGTGTGTCCCGTAAAAGCCATGGAAGATGAAGACTGTGTAGAACCAGTAGTGACCATCTTAGGTGATGGTAGTGGTGCCTTGCTTGACGGTTCTCTGCTAGTCGTGGTAGCGGGACTCGAAGGAGAAGCTCTGGTGCGTGTAGGACGTGTACAAGTAGTCCATGATGTAGCATGACCTGCAGAAAAATTTAGTCCGTGCGGCTTGCCGATCCTGCACTTCACGTTCAGCAATACAAGCAAGATGGAACAAACGAGTGATGGTATGATATTCTTTATATTCCAAAATAGTTTGAATTCTTTGTTTAACCCACCCCTAAAACGTGCAAGCATAGGTTCAGTATCCTCAATAACACCACATCTTATTAACCCAGTTTGCAATTCCTGATAGTACTCCTCTACAGATTTTTTTGCCTTGTTTTAGGTTCTGTAATTTTTGAAGCAAATCACGTTGATAATATGGCGGCACCCAACGCGTACGCATAGAATTCTTTAAATCAGTCCAAGTGGTGGGAATGACATTAAGATTTACTCGACAATTCAGACCACCAAATAGAAGCAAAACCAGTAAATTCACAAATAGCAGCTTTAACACGTCTAGCATCAGGATAATGTAAGCATGCGAATCGTTGTTCAGTTTCTAATTCCCATGTAAGATAAGCATCATGATCATATCGACCCGCAAACGGTGAAATATGTAATTTTAATTGGCTACATGGTCTTCGTCGTGCAATACCTGAAGGCGTGGTCCAACATTACCATTACACATGTTGGGGCGCGGCCTACCCGCGGGATGCACCGGAACCTCATCTCCCACATCCTCATCTTCATCCTCATACTCACCAACATTAGCATCACGAGCAGCTGCACTAACACCTTGCTCAACCGGAATACGTTGCGCCCGTCCAACATTCGCAGGTATGCGAGGACCAACGTGTGGAGGTGCTAGACGAGCATGCAGCTCGTCGAATTTTGTGTCGAGCTTGGTGTCAAAAGCTTGCTCGAGGCCTGTTATCTTCTCAAGCGCCTCTCCAAGTTTGGTGTCGATGTCCTCTGTGGGATCTGTCACAAGCTTGGCGAACTTTGTGTGCAACTCTTTGTTTGTTAAGCTCTCCCATTCATCATCGGATCCTGGCATGGTTAGTGGACAACAAAAGAAAAAAATCATGAGTATATGGTCCTATCAACGACTAGGTGGTGCAAACAAAAATGCCTAATATGTCAAACCAAAAACAAAACTCTTACAAGTTCTCACCCAACAGCAGGAGGCGACCGGCAACGAACGATGTCAAGTCTCAGTGAAGATTAGATGGAGCGATTGCCAGGTGAAAGTCACAACGCATGATGTAGAATCTGTGGAGCTTTAGGAGGCTTGAATATAGTAGCAAGAATTAGCAATAATCAAATCAGGAATGCAAGTTGAATAAACTCTCAAAAACGGTACTGTGCTGGTCCTAGGCTAGACCATTTTAGAGACGCGAGCCTATAACACCAACAACGTCACGGCGCGACAACAACAAGCAAGAAGAGAAGAAGTATGAGCAAAGAGCAGTAAAAAAAACTGCACTAAATAGAGGAAGATTTTTTTTTTTTGGCTTTTTTGCTCTGTCCAAACCTTAGAGTATGTCTGTGGTCGGGCGAGTTCCCGGATATTTTTTTTCGCTCTCTCCAAACCTCAGAGTATGTCTATGGTCAGGCGAGATCATGAATTTTTTTCGGGATTTTTTTTCCTGCTACAGTAGGTCGCGAATTTGGAGTCCCAAACTGATTAGAACTCCAATCTATTGATAGAAATAAGGATTGAAACAACTAGAAAACCCCTAACCCTAACTAGTAGCGTGGAGGCGGCGCACGGGAACAAGTGGAGATGTACGCGTGCGGATTTAAGCTATTGGCAGAGCAATGCAATGTGGTGGCGGCAAGGTAGCGACGCGACGGATAGCTTGTCGAACAACGGTAATGGAGATGATAGCGGCGACTGATTGTGGTGCGCGCGGCGGCTCTTTGTGGTGGCTGGATAGTGGCGGAATTTGTGGTGGTGGGAGGCAGCGGTGATCTGCAAACGTGCGAGGTGATGCGGCAGCGACACTGACGAACTATGCAAAGAACTCGAAACTCTACGGGAATAAACGCTAAGACCAGCAACTTGACACGACGATGCAGACGAAAACTCAACAATGCAATACACTGAAAACAAGATGCAATAGGCCCGGACTGGTTGTACGATGGGATGATCTAACCCTAACAATTTTTTTTTGGCTTTTTGTGGACTATAGGTATGAAGAACAGATTGAATCTAATCTATGAAAAACAGTAAATCTCACCGATCAACCTGAAATCTGATACCACTTGATAGAGGCAAAGGTGTCCGATCTTTCGATGAGATGATAACTACGATTTGGGTGGCGTTGACGTTGACGATCCGACTACAAACGTGCGAGGACGTTGCGCCTTAGCAATCGCTACACCAACTCCGGGAGGTTCTTGACAGCGCTGTAGCACAATCGACCCAACCCCTCAGGTCTAGTTCCTGCAATCAATCGAGAACAAGCAAGAACTAAGAATTGGCAATCAATATATTGCGAATATAGATGAATGATTATAGCTAAAAGTGGGGTTCCGAAAGCGGTCTTAGTCTGGTCGATCTGACACAAACAAAGTACGGCGAAGTTGCAGCGACGGCTAACTTTTAACTAAACAAAAATCAGCTCTAAAAGAAACCCTAAGGGATGTATTTATGAGGGGAAAAGAGGGGAAATTCGTGCTCCCATGGGTGGTGCCACGGAATCCAGCCTAAACCTCTTTTTCCCATGAATACGGACTCTAAAAACTGCCCACTAAGGGGTATGATGAAAATACATGGGCCTGGCCCAATAATGAGGTGTCGCAGCACCTATAAATGGACTTGGATGAAAATAATGAAGTTGTAGCTTGTATAATTCGTCCAAGGCTTCATTTGGCATTACGGTGACTTCCTGCTGCTGTAATCTCCCTCCGTGGCAGTGTCATCTTCTCCACTTGTGCTTCTGCTGCCAGCTCCATCCTCGAACATGCTCCATAGTTTATCCCTCTCATCCATGCTAGGTCCATTATTCCTGATAGAAACAAACACATTCGATTTAGGCAGTATCATATTCTCATGTATATTAGGAACAACTCGTAGAAATGATAGTACCTGCTGATTAAGTTGACGTGCACGAGCTCTAGTCATAGGTCCTTGTAATGGAAGTGGTGTATTAGTAGTAGCGATGTCCTCATCATCCAGGGTGAATAGAGTATAAAGTGTCACGAGCCTCAGTCATGATTGTTTGCTTCAACTCAGATTCAGCCGGAACACAAATGCGTCCTTCATACCATAAGACTCCATCAGAATCAATGGTAAAACCGGCAACGTCTTCCTTCTGCATGTGGGTTTTCATTCCCTCAGTACTCTTCTGGCCCTTCTGAGCTTCTTTGATTTGATCAACTAGAGTTGGTTTAACATCCATGGCTTCCAACATGCCATAGCTGACCACCTCGATACCAAGCTGGTCAAGTTCTTTCCACAACTCTGGCTGTCTAATCTGAATCGTAGAATTTAGAGAGACCGGCTCTCGACTAAGAGCGTCCGCAACAACATTCGCCTTTCCAGGGTGATAGTGGATACTAAGATCATAGTCCTTGATGAGCTCTATCCAACGGCGTTGCCTCATATTGAGTTCACGCTGTGTGAAGATATACTTCAAACTCTTATGATCTGTATAGATTTCACACCTCTTCCCAATAAGGAAATGTCGCCATGCTTTGAGAGCATGTACAACATCAGCAAGCTCTAAGTCATGAGTAGGATAATTCAACTCATGTGGTCTCAACTGGCGTGAGATAAACGAGATGACTTTTCCTTCTTGCATGAGAACACTTCCAAGACCAAGCTTAGAAGCATCACAATACAGATCGAAACTCTTGGTGACATCCGGCATAATGAGTACCGGGGCCGTCACCAGTCGATTCTTCAACTCTTGAAAACTCTCAGCTCATTTGTCCGTCCAAACAAACTTGCTATCCTTCTGAGCAACTGAGTGAGTGGTCTGGCTATACAGGAAAATCCTTGAACAAACTTGCGATATATCTGGCTAATCCCATAAAAGATCGGACTTCAGTCTGATTGGTCGGGGCAGCCCGATTAGCGACAGACTGAACCAGAGCAGGGTCAACAGAGATTCCACCTCCGGATACTACGTGTCCAAGAAATCCAACTTCTTTCAACCATAATTGGCACTTACTGAACTTAGCATACAATTGATGCTTTCGAAGTGTTCCAAGAACAATTCTCAGATGTTCTTCGTGTTCTTCCTCACTCTTGGAGTAAATAAGAATGTCGTCAATAAAAACCACGACAAACTTGTCCAGGCATTCCATGAAAACCTTATTCATAAGATTCATGAAGTAGGCAGGGGCATTGGTTAGACTGAAAGACATCACAGTGTACTCATACAATCCATAACGTGTGGTGAAAGCGGTCTTTGGAATATCGGTCTCACGAACCTTCAACTGATGATAACCAGTATGAAGATCGATCTTTGAGAAAATTCTTGCCCCATTTAGCTGGTCAAACAGGTCTTCAATTTTGGGCAGCGGGTATTTGTTCTTGATGGTAACATCATTCAACTTACGGTAATCCACACATAGACGTGAGGAACCATCCCCCTTGTCAACAAAAATGACAGGTGATCCCCATGGTGATGCACTAGGGCGAATCAAACCTTTCCTCAACATGTCATCCAGCTGCTTCTTCAACTCATCTAGCTCCTTTGGGTTCATCCGGTAAGGTTTCTGTGCTATGGGTCCAGTGCCGGGTATCAACTCAATAACAAACTCGATATCCCGATCAGGCGGCATACCGGGTAACTCCTCAGGAAACACGTCCGGGTATTCACATAATACCGGAACTTCCTCAAGTGCAGGTGTGGCTATACCAGTGTGGCAGTGAGTCTCTGACTTTGACTTGGTTGCGGCAAAAACAACTTTCTCCCCTTTGCCAGAAGTCATCGAAATAGACTTCTTCGTGCAATCAATAACCCCGTTATACTTGGCCATCCGATTCATGCCCAGTACTACTTCTATCCCTTTGCATCCCAGTACTATCAGGTAGGCATGAAAGGTTTTCCCTTATATTTCCACGGGTACCTCATTGCAAACAAACTTGGCTTGGGTACTAGCTCCAGGTATTTTTACTAACATTGGGTTGTGCATACGTGTATGTTTCATACCACTCTTTTCAGCAAATGGCTTTGTAACAAAAGAATGCGATGCACCTGAATCAAACAATACTTCAGCGGGTACAGAGTTGACAGGAAACGTACCCATCACCATCTCAGGTGTGTCCTGTACTTCTTCCGCTGTGACGTGATTTAGGTAGCCTTTCATCCCACTGGGCTTCTTGTGGACTGGTCCTTGAGTCATCTTGGTTGCATTGTTCTGAGCTGGTGGAGCATTCTTGGTCGGGCAGTCACGGGAAAAGTGCCCTTCCTTGCCACAGGCAAAGCAATCTCCACTGGGTTTGGTGTTCTGGTTTGGCTTGGCAGCATGGTTGGGCTTGTTTTCCATTCCCATTTCCATTTCCACTGCCTCCAGGCTTGGGTGCATAGGATGCATGGTTGTTGTTATTGTGGTGGTTGTTGTGGCCATGGTGGTGGTTGCTGTTGTGGTTGTGGCTGTTATGGTGGTTTCTTGGCGCAAAAGTAGGCGCCCTGTGTGGTGGTGGCCTGGCATAAGGTGTGGGGCGGTTTCTGGGTGCACTTGGTCCTCCTTGGAACTGCATCTTTCTCTTCCTATTTTCAAAGACATTCTGTCTCTTGTGCTCCACCATCATCGCGGCATCCGCGAGTGACTCCAAATACGCAAATGGAATTACCACAAGGGTACACTGCAACTCATCGTGCAACCCATTCAGGAATCTCTCCTTCTTCTTAGCTTCTGTGTTGACTTTATCTGGTGCATACCGGGCTAGCAGAGTAAACTCCTCCCAGTACTTTGACACAGACATTCCTCCCTGCCTCAGTTTCAGGAACTTGTCTTTCATGATGTTCATCACCACCTGAGGGATGTGATACTTGCGGAACCGGGCAGAGAAGTCTTCCCAGGTGAACACGTAATCAGGAGCGACGGTGTCACAGGTGGTCTCCCACCAAGTCCTTGCTGGTCCAGCAAGAAAATGGGTGGAGAAAAGCACCTTGTCATTCTCATCCACTCCTGCCACTTTCAGATCGTTGGCAATGGCGCGAAGCCAATCGTCAGCGTCAAGTGGTTCCACGATCTTCGTGAAAACCGTAGGATTGGTCTACTGAAACACCTTCAGCTTCGAGCACCCGCCATTATCGTTGTCATCGCCATTGTTGTTATTGTTGTTGTCGCTGGCAGCGGCCAACTGCTGCAGGGCAGCAACTGTGGCAGCACTCTCGGCTCTAGTGGCCTGGCAATCCTCCATCATAAGTGCTAGCAATGCCTCCATTGACGGCGGGGGTGGTGGTGGTGGTTCCCGACGCGGCGGCATGCTATTTACTGAGACATGTGTAAGACTATGCAGCAAGACTTACTGTTTTTAGAACGCTAAAAATTTGAGCAACTTAAAATGAGTGATTAAAATCCAAAGAGAAAATGATAAGTGATTTAAGGTAACGATGTGTTTTAAGGGTTGAGAAAAATTTCCAAACACAGATATCATACAAACAACATCATACTCATAGCATCAAGTCCTACATAGCACAACACTCCAACAGACATCTACCAGAACTACACTCCTCAGAGCTACATTGGGGGGATTCGCCTTATAGGGTCGGCGTACATCTAACTCCACAACTAAGAGGCACTACGACTAGTCCTAAGTGCTGTCAACATCGAAGAGGAGCTCCTCTGGGTCCTCCTCCTCAACGGAGTCGTCGTCCTCCTGCATACTCTGCTCGCTCATGTCCATACCCTCAGCATCTGACAGGACATCGTCGTCAACAAGGAGATCCTCGTTCTCCTCCTCTAAGTCCTTGAGTGTGGAGTATCGAGTGGCCAAGTCCTCCCTAGCGGTCTTCAGGCGCTCACGCAGGATCGCGTTCGCCTCCTGAAGTGATCCCACCTTGGTGGTGAGATGGGTACGGGCCCGGCGAGTGGTCCGTAGCTGACTCTCCAAGGGATCACGCAGTAGCTGTCTCGAGGTCGAGCATTGTCTTACCTAGATGGGTACAGAGGAGACGACACTCTGCAGCAGTGGTGCGCTGCAGGATGCTCATATCGTCGAGACGATGCTGGGTGCGGTAAAGTAGAACCTCCATGTCATCCTGGTGCGCACCGAGACCCGCGAAGTCCTGAGACACGGCAACAGGTGTGCCGGTCTCGTCCCTCCTTCCGAGGAACTCGTAGCTGGACCCCACGAACTGGCAGTCCCTCACGTGAGCCGTACGCGCTATGGCCTCCTAGATCACTCATACTGCTCCCTCCTGCCAGGAGCGCTCGACGGTGGCGAAGAAGAAAGCCTCCGCGGAAGGAGTGGTAAGCGGAAGGCGTATCGTACACTCCACCAACCACTCTCCCTCTATGGGAGTCCCGGTGGTCATCCCTCCCCGTAGCTCGGGAACGGGACGGTCGAGAAGCCCGGTCATCGCGATGAGCCTCCGCTTGAAGCGAAAAGGGAAGTCCCTAGCCAGTCCCAACTGGCACGCCTCCGTGAAAACAACGTCCATCTACACAAAATTTTAAGTGAGATTTAGTTAGACCCAAGTGTGCAAAATTTTAGTCGAACATGACATAACTTAATGTAAGTAGAGTTTGAGAAAATAGGGAAGATAGGTATAAGAATCTTTTAAAGCTTAGTCACTTAAGTATATTATATATACTAGCAAAACATGCCCGTGCGTTGCACCGGGAGAAAAAAATTTGTGCATCCTTCAAACATACACTAATAGATTCACACAACACTGCTTATAAATGGCATGTTAATTGTTAATTTTTATCACACGTTTCTCCTCCTTTTTTCGCAAATAAGAAATAAAATGCATCAGTTTTCTTAAGTTCATATTTCTTTCATGATTACATGATTACATATTTTCTTTCATCATAATTAATGTCGATGCTTCAGAACTCCACTGCCTGGTAAAATATGAATATATGAGTTACAAACTAACCAAAAAGCCCAAGTGATAGGAGAGTGGTATTTGTAACTTTGCTGAATCTTATTCAACTGTCCATGCTTGTCAATCAGGTTCTATTCATCTAAGGCGATAATTCTCGAAACAATGATCACCGGCGCTAAATCTCGGATGAGTAGAATCCGACGTTGTCGCCACACCCAGCCCTTCTATACCTTTTCAACAGATTCCCTAAACAGTAAATGAATCAGCCCACAAACAACTTGGAAGGAAAAAGTTAAAATTGGGTGCAAAAATAACGGATCTAGGCCGTAACAGATGATGTAGGAGTTGTGGAAGTCCTGCATCCGGCCACACATTTAGGGTTCACACGAGAGGTAGAGGTTATTCACAAAGCACCGCCGGTCCGGTGGCCCCCTCGAGGACGTGCAACGGCACGACCCGCCGTCAACGTTGTAAGATGTAGTCCACCCTCGACGCTGTTGGTGTACCCCCGAAACATCATTTTCATGTTCAGCACTGTCGGGTTCGCTTGCTCTATGTCACCATCCCTGGAGTATATGTTCGCTGGTTTCTCCCATGCGGCCAGTGGAACTCGTCAGGTTTAGATAGGCGACGCGCTTGGGGTGGCTCGCTAGCTTGGAATAGAACGGTATTTTCATATTTATTTGGCGGTTTCCCAACTTCTTGAACTGTGCATGCCATACCATCAAAGAGCACTCCGAGGGACTGATATGCAATGGAATCGGGATCAATATTGGTGATTTATATCTGTGTGGAACCGGAGAGTCCCCGCGGGGTGGGAGAGTAGGTGATGGACTTCGATTCTAGGAAAATTCTATAGCCCCTAGGGGCGTAGTCCGCTGTATCTGCCACCAAGAAAGTTGGCCAGTTTCGAGAAATTAAAGAGCTGGGTGTGGCTTGCAGAGCCAAGTTTTGCTGCGCAGGCCACAAAAGCCATGGGTACCAACAACTTTGTGCGGCGCCATGGATTTTGGGGCACGCGTCGTCGAGATGGTGGGGGAGCATTATGGCCGGGATTTCCTATGTGATCTGGGAGGTCATGGCAGCAAAGATTCGCCGAGAGCCATCTCGTGCTAGAGTCTAGGGAGTTAATCAATCGATCCTTTCTCTAGTTGCGATAGGATGACTTGATCACGGAAAGCCGACAAATATATAAAAAACATGAGGGCATATACAATAGTAAAATCCAGCTGTGTGCAAAACCAACCATGTAGGAGATTCATATTGATGTGGAAGAGAGAGACAGAGAAGAGAAAAGGCATCCGTCAGTAGAAGCATGGACGGTCGATTCCCAGGAAATTGTTTTCTTATGACAGGTCGATTCCCATGATTTTTTTATGACAGGATAAATCCCATTGTATGGAGTCCATTGCTTATGGTGAGCTAGTGGCGTCTCAATGGCTAAGGAAAAACACATCGAGTCCTTCTATTATCCAACTAATTAACTGAATCTCCTTATTGTACGGTGGTTATAGATGCCTAATTAGATAGCCGGCCAGCCCGTTGCTGGTGACGTGGAGACGTGAACCAATGCGTATTTGATTTGGATTAATTGGACTCTGCTAGGTAGATGGAATAATCCAGTTTGTTTACATGTCGTGTTGCGCGCTGCGGCTTCATGCGCACAAGACATGCGACCCACTCGTGGATGCTCGGGCTAAACAGTTGGAGACACGCACGGGCTCACAACGAACTGAAAAACAAACCGAACGTGTTTACTTGTTTTCGCGAGGCAGATTAAAAAACGAACCGGAAAGTTATGACTTATAGATGGCAGTAGTGAGTAATTTTTGCCAACTTGGGTGGCAATTTCAATGACGGACCGGCCGACCAAGTAACCAACCGAGGAAGCCTTAACGTTTTTATTATTAGGTATAAATATATATAGTACTAGTTGACATCCATGCTAACTAAGGGCTCCTAGGTTCAGGATAGCTTTGATACCAACTTTGTAGAGGCCCCAAACCGGATGGTCTAGAATCCCTCATGTGCATACATTCACGATCCCAAGAAATTCCGTCGTGAACAACATACGAAGTGGTACACAGATACATTATGCATTACACGAATAACAACAATCTTACAAGCCAATGTTCACATGACCAAGTCTTTATTAGCTGTCACGCAGGACAGGCAAAGTCTTACAACTCACACACACAGCGGAAAGAAACACACGTAGGTAGCCCATGTCACGTCGTCACCGACAGACTGCTGACTGGGAGCCGGGCCTAGTTCGCATATTCATAAGAGTAGTACACTTCCTCGTATTCCTCCTCCAAAGGAGTCTCCTCAAAGTCTAGTCAAGTAAATAGCCAGGGGCGAAAGCAATATGAGTATTTTTGAATGTACTCAGCAAGTCATCCTTCATACACTACCTATGTGTACATCTAAGATGACATCATAGTTGCATTCATTTTATCTGTATCTTCGTTGAAGAAGATACTTCAGAAGAAAATAATATAAGTTTTTTGTTTCTCTTGTAGATATCGCATGTACAAGAGGTTTTATAAAAGAAGGTTTTCTTTGCAAAACTTCTTGGAACAACATGTCCAGATCCTTCATCAGTACCTCTCAGGTACAAGTCTTTGTTCAACAACACATTTTGAAAACTTGACACAATACTAGCTACATGGCCTTTCAACTGCCCATATCCGAGGGCTCGGCTATTCTGAATAGTTTTACTCTACAGAGGTGTACACATTCCACTAGTTCCAAACGTCTGCCATGAACCACCCATGGATCGACACAGCGATATGCAAGCATCAGAAGAATGATCCTAACTGTCCACTCTGACACAAGCTAGTATATGACTATCCCTTCAGTTAGGTTTATTCCCCCTGGAACCATGTCCCACATCGCCAAACAGGGGACCCAACTGTCGCATCCGGAGGGAAAATTAATCCCACACTGTGTATGTCCCGTTTCTCCCTCCTGGCGACACTTCGGTTCAGAGAATCATCCTCTCTATAGGTTTTTGGGATAGACCACACACTAACAAGCTCAAGCATCTAGATAGGCCCCGTACCCATGTTGGGGTAGAGTGGCAGTACTCCTTGGTTGTCCAGCGAAGACTAGGTTATGTGCCTTTTCTAAGACATTTGGAAAACAACTCCTTAGCTCCCCCGGTGAACAAGGTCTCACCTCTTCACCGTGGACTTTTCATAACTCCTTTTGTTTGCAAAAGCACATTTTAAAAGTGTCCACATAGGGACTCAAGATTATTATCTTAGGCGGTATTTATATACCTTATGGTGGCTAAAGGCTTGGTAACACCAAGTTGACTAATGGCAAAGTGATAGTATACTATATAATATTAATAGTAACTAGCAAAGTGCCCGTGCGTTGCAACGGACTCAAAATAAATAAATATATGCTCACACACTTGAAAGTACGTTGTCCGTCTAAAAATACCATTAGTCCTCTTCCCTACATAAAAGTACTCAAGTGTAAAAGATTGTAATGCCTTCTATAAGAAAAGTAGACAGTAACAGTTTTGTCAAAACTTACAACATCAGCTCAAAAAAAAACTTACAACATCCGTCCTATGTAGTACCAACGAACAACATTATTTTCTCTATCTACTATATCTTCGTATTCATTCTGTGCTAGCACGTGATGATTATTTTGTACAGCTAGAGAGAGTAAATTATAATGATCTTTTGCTTAGACAAATAAATGCCAGATGTCATGTTCAATCAGACTTGTTACCTGCATATAATTTTTGTTTCCTTTTATTATCTGAAACCTGAACTTAAATAACCAAGAGTAAGATCTACGTTGAATTTATGCACAATTTTTACAGATTGCAAGATGTCTAATGACTGTACCGCACATGATTAAGTAACATCAAGAATTGATAGGAGAGGCATGAGTAGAACTTAACTCATGACAGCATCCGGTTCTGCAGAAACTATTTAATATACCACATATCTTTCAGCATTAAGGCAAACATGTTCCTATGCTCACTATGAAACAAACAAAAACACCAATCAGCCACGAGGGAGAAGTAAAAACTATACTGATTTAATACAGAGAACATAAACCATATATGAAGGAACAATCTATTCCCTTATATCTTCTTTAAAAATACATACAGATCCGGCTCGTCGTCATAAACCAGACTCGTGTTCAATAATGTAGCATACATTAAACTGGACATGGAAGAAACACTTTATCTTGCCGGTGCTGCTTTTTACTCTGTTCCATCTTAATTTTACGGTGTACAAGAAGCCCATCAATGTTAGATGACAGAGACTAACTGCAAATAAAGTTCCCCACCAAAAACACACAAAAGAGAGTATTTTTCAAGTAAAATGTACTAATTACATGCATGATTACTAATGAGAACCATCCGCAAAGTGCCCGTGCGTTGCAACGGACTCAAAATAAATAAATATATGCTCACACACTTGAAAGTACGTTGTCCGTCTAAAAATACCATTAGTCCTCTTCCCTACATAAAAGTACTCAAGTGTAAAAGATTGTAATGCCTTCTATAAGAAAAGTAGACAGTAACAGTTTTGTCAAAACTTACAACATCAGCTCAAAAAAAAACTTACAACATCCGTCCTATGTAGTACCAACGAACAACATTATTTTCTCTATCTACTATATCTTCGTATTCATTCTGTGCTAGCACGTGATGATTATTTTGTACAGCTAGAGAGAGTAAATTATAATGATCTTTTGCTTAGACAAATAAATGCCAGATGTCATGTTCAATCAGACTTGTTACCTGCATATAATTTTTGTTTCCTTTTATTATCTGAAACCTGAACTTAAATAACCAAGAGTAAGATCTACGTTGAATTTATGCACAATTTTTACAGATTGCAAGATGTCTAATGACTGTACCGCACATGATTAAGTAACATCAAGAATTGATAGGAGAGGCATGAGTAGAACTTAACTCATGACAGCATCCGGTTCTGCAGAAACTATTTAATATACCACATATCTTTCAGCATTAAGGCAAACATGTTCCTATGCTCACTATGAAACAAACAAAAACACCAATCAGCCACGAGGGAGAAGTAAAAACTATACTGATTTAATACAGAGAACATAAACCATATATGAAGGAACAATCTATTCCCTTATATCTTCTTTAAAAATACATACAGATCCGGCTCGTCGTCATAAACCAGACTCGTGTTCAATAATGTAGCATACATTAAACTGGACATGGAAGAAACACTTTATCTTGCCGGTGCTGCTTTTTACTCTGTTCCATCTTAATTTTACGGTGTACAAGAAGCCCATCAATGTTAGATGACAGAGACTAACTGCAAATAAAGTTCCCCACCAAAAACACACAAAAGAGAGTATTTTTCAAGTAAAATGTACTAATTACATGCATGATTACTAATGAGAACCATCCATTTGAGAGCGTCAACATGACTTGGATACATTTGCTTCCATCAGTGTGCTTCATGTTTTCATTTCGACTACACAGATTTATTGCATGACCATCCAAACATGAGCTGAATAAATTCAAAGAGGCGAAATTAGTACTATAATACACATGAGCAAAAAGATGTTTGCAATTTCTCATAAAAACTGAATTAATAAATTGGCATTGCTCAATACTTTGAATGTTCATAATAAATGTCTTGTGAAATAATGAGATGTAAGATTCAGAAATCGTCAAATATAGAGAAGGCCATGCAACGGATAAAGCCATCAATATTATTAGGAACTCGGAGAGCAAGAGTTCCTTGAATATCAAAATTACTAACTCCACCATCCCTTTTAACAGTGACATTCAGCTTATCTTCAATGGTCACTGTGATAGGATCATTTGGTGGATTAGATGATGAAGATCTTAACTGAATTGCACTTAGTTGAGTATCCTGAAGAATAAATTCTCCTTCAGATTTTAAATATTCTAGGAGCTGATTTTTCTTCTGTGCTTACTTAACTTCATTCCATTACCTGGCACTTGTGTTGGAGCAGAAGAAGTAGATGGGACTCCCGTACAAATGCTCAAATCGGACATCTTCATTGCCGGCCAAGGGCACCTTCTCCTTCTTGAAGACAGAGGGCTCGAATTCGAGCGATGGCATGGTGGTGCCGATCAAGGACGACGAAGCAACCTGGTGGTATTAGGCAATACCGTACTAATTTACTCATTAGCAGGTCGCTTGGTGCTGCATGCACAACCGAACATGGTCAGGGTTGCGGCTCCGCTTGGCAGATTAGCTCCTCACCAACTCCTGCATGCGGCAGCCTTCTCAAGCCCTCTTCCTTCCTTTCCCCCACCCACCGTACCAATTCCGCCAAAGCTTCAATCAGCCGCTGAGAAGGCAGCCACGACACGAGAACCTGGGGCTGGGGAGGCGAGTGAGACGTCGAGGTCGGACGCGCCGGCGTCTCGGGCCCTCTTCCGCAGCACTCCCAGACGGCAAAGCTTCCATCGGCCGCTGAGATGGCAGCCACCGTGCGGGGACCTCGGGCTGGGAGGCGAGGGCGACGTCGAGGTCGAGGGAGCGTCGGCATCTTCGGCTCCGGCGCCGTAATTAGTACTCGTGGGCCGGGATGATATGACCATCTCCTCCTTCAATGGCGACGGCGACAGATCGATGACGCGCGGCGCCTAGCTGCTTGGATAAGGTGCGGGCGAGAGAGGGCTTCTCGGGTGGGGATTGCTGGGGTTGTTCGGTTGGAAAGGTAGCAGCACTCCGGGTTGATTTTCAAAAGGACGAGGGCTAAAGTGCAAAGTGTACGCGACGTACCCGTACCGTCGTTAACCAAAATTATATAGTAGAGATATTCACTCAATAAAATAGTTTTTGGTAATCAATTTTTTGAAAAATTCATAAGTAGGGAATGCATGATAGATAATGATAAGTAGAAAATAACAACAAGCTTTAAGGATGGCTTTCCTTGGAGGAAACTAGGGTCTTGCTCGTGATCACAGCAGGAGTGGTAGTAATAGCCTCCTCCTCCAACTACCTCTTCTTCGTTTTCTATCGTCGTAAAATAAAAATAAGGACACTAAATCAGAACCATACTAAGCAAACAATGACACTATCTACACCATACAACAAGCAATGCACAAAAAAAATAACACACAAGTTCACAAAACAACTCTACACAAGCATACATCAAAATAATAATATTTACTATTATTACTCCAACTACTATGGTTGAGATAAATTATTTCTCAACAAAAGGAGATGGAACCAGTGGGTGTTCCACTAAGTTTTCCATGTCATTTAGGAGGTATTTAGCCTCTGGTCCAACTTGTGGAAACAAAATAACTTCCTAACAAAAATACTACTAGCTATTCTAGTGAAAACAATACTATGGACAATAAATAATTAAACCTACACATGCATCTCTAAGGAACAACATGCATTCTAACAGAGGTGAAAACAAGTAATAACCAGTACCAAAACGGTACTGGACTCACCTAAAAAATACTTCTATCACTTGGATAAAAATATAGCTAAGCATTTGCAACACAAGATTAAATAAAAATAAAACTAGAGAATACTCCTATGCTCATACTAGTTTCAAACAAATCCTAAACATCCATAAACTTTATAACATGCTAGATCTGTGACAAAACAAAATGATAACACTAAACACCACATCTAAACATGCTAGAAAACAGAATAGCACTAGCAAGCAATTATTTACAAATCAAATCTACACATTTTATTTCTAACAGAAAAGTACAAAATATTAGATCTGTTCCCAAAATAAATCTAGAGCTCTAAAAATCATACAAAGCTAGGATGTCATAGATCTATCCAATATCTAACAGATCCAATTGGATTCACATCAAAAAGTGTTGTAAAGTAAATCCTAAAAATCACAGAACATGCTACTGGACTTTAACTAAAGTGGATGCCATTTCCAAATGGTCGCTCACCTTGAGGTGAGGTTAAGTTCTGTTGGTAGATCTTGTAAAGGGATACTCCAGGAATTTTAGTTTGCACATTTTGAACATTCCAATCAAAAGTTATTGCATTTTTTCCTTAACAGACTGTGTTCAGTTCATCATTTTTTATTCGTTCATACAAGGTTCAAATCCAGTTCTGCAAGTTGCATCCGTTCAAGATTTCGTTCATCCACCTCATGTAATTTTGGTTCATTTTATTTTTGAGTTTAACAATTTTTAACATGATTAAAGCAAACTAGCAGATTCAGTGCATTTTCAAAAAGGAAAAAAGAAATCTGTCTGTGGGCTGAGCAAACTCGCGGTTTAAACGTGGCCGTTGATCTCTAGATCAATGGCGCACGACCATCGCCTTCTTCCTCTCTCTTTCTTTTCTCTCCCGACGAGATCACGCGCGGCCGGCGGCGAGCTAGGAAGCGATAGCTCACCTAGGGGGGTTGCAGGCCGGTGGCGAGGGGTTGATGAAGTCGCAGGTGCTCGGGGCTGTCCAGGGGCGCAGAGATCGTGGCTCGGGGCAGCTCCAATCAGCGGCGTGGTGCAGGTGTCCCGCGGCGGCTCCGACGAGTTCTCCGGTGCTCCAGCAAACGAGGAACCATGGGAAGCGTCAGGCTCGATCCACGGAGGGTGGGGATTTGTTTGAGAGTGACAGGGAGGTCTGGGGTGGCCTGAGACGTGCGCAACCCACCTCGACTGTCCGCGGTGGCCGCGGTGGTTCTCCGGCGATCTAGGCTAGCTGGGGGCTCGTCGGGCTCGTGGGTGAGTCTAGGGTGAGTGAATGAGCTTGTGCGAGAGTGGTAGGAAGGGTTGTGGCCTTGCTATGGCTTTATAGGGGCGGGGCGGCCGTGTGCATGCTCGGGTGGCCACGGGCGTCAGTGAGACGCGCCCGTGCGCGCCCTGGCATGCCCATGCCGTGCCCTTGCCCTTTGGGAGTGGCCAGGGGCGTGACTCGGAGTGGTCAATGGCCACTAGGGCGAAGAAACGGAAGAAATCGACGGGGTGGCACTGTGGCACGCGATAGGGGCGAGTCTGTCAGGCCGTGCCCATACTGCTCCCTCTCGTTTCACCCTCTGAACTTCACCCTCTCTCTCCCTCTGTGGTCAAAGTTGCTTGGTGACTAACAGATGGAAATGATGGGTGCTGACTAGGCTTCTAGAAGGTCCAAACCGTGCAGCATTTGGATCATCCAGTAAAAAGTTATAAGCAATTGAATTTGGTGCAATTTCACTGTTTCTGCAGAAATGCAGTTTTCAGATTCAGACTTAGAAATTTTTCGAAGTGTTGATTTAACAGAGTGGATTAGCCAAATGTTTTAGTTGTTTTCATGAACCAAATTATATTCAAAATTTGTTTTCCAAGTATGGGTGTGTTAAGAAACATTAGTACTTTCATAAACAGCAAAAGAAAACAAATTTGAAGTTCAAAAGCTCAATGAAAACAAGGTAGAAAAATAGCTAGTTTGGGTTTTTCTCTGTTTCCTAGAAAACACGAAATCTGCCTTATTTTCTTAACACAAAAACATCAAGCAATTGATTGATTCTGCAATTCAATTTTTCAAACCAAGTTAACCATTTTGTAGTCCACATAGTAGAGATCACATCTATGCCAAGAAAACACACAATGTGACTCTCTAGCATATAGATAACAAGGGTGAAAAACACCTAGTTGACTTATTTTTCAGAAATGGTTTTCAATAGAAATTCCTAAGGAAAACATTTGATTAGTCTTATGCCAAATTGTTTCCTTGATTCAAATCAAACCAAATATTAATTATAAGTTGATTACAACACTCCATGAACACCCGAGATCCTCAAATCAAAACCATCCCCTCCGGTTGTCCCAATTTCTGTCACTTTGGGGCCTCTGGTTCGGGACAATGACATGTGTAAACAACTTGCAGATATGATCAAGAAACATAATTATACTCATGAAACAGTAACATGTTCAGATATGAGATCATGACACTCGGTCCCTAGTGACAAGCATTAAACATAACAAGTTGTAACAACAGTAGAAAACACTAACAATCGATACTAGGCACTATGCCCTAACAATCTGGCATCATTACATGATCAATCTCATCCAATCCATTCCATCCCTCTCAGCCTATAGTGGTGTTTACTCACACATGAACGGAGGAAACATGGATGGTTGATAGAGAAGAGGTTGTGGTGTCGATGACGATGATCACCTCCGAATCTTCGTCCCGGCAGGGCGCCAGAATAGGAACTTCTGATCCCCGAATTGAGTTTCGAGGTGGCGGCAACGCTCTGTTGTGTTTCTGGCGAATATGATGAACCCCCTCACATTTTAGGTTTAGGGGGCATATGTAGTCGAAAGGGGAGCCCAAGGGGGTGGATGTGCCTCCCACAACACCAGGCGGCGGGGACTGGGGGGCGCCCAGGGGTGGTCTGTGCCACTCCTTGCCCCCTTCAAGTGTCCTTCTGGCTCCCGGGGTCTTCTGGTGATATAAGCCCAATGGAATCTTTTTCGGGCAATTTCCCGAAAGTTGATTTTTATGCACAAAAACAAGACACCAAGGAAATTCTGTTGAAAACAGCGTTAGTCCGTGTTAGTGGTATCCAAACATCACAAGTTTAGAGGCAAACAATAAGAAAACTGTTCGGAAAAGAAGATACGTTTTGGACGTATCAATGATGTAAATAGAGAGTTTTTATCTCACTTATTGATTGGACTTTCACACCCTGGACTAGTGGCTTCATCTACTTATCCAAATGATAGAAGAGCTGGCAGCGGGGTGCCCATCCTCAAAATTGGTTACTATAAATTTCTCTTCACTATTTTTGCCCCTGATTCATCAATCAAAGCATAATTGTGTAAGCAAAAGAGAAAAAGGGATGGCCTTCTACCCAGATGCGTGCTTCTATGGGAGGCTCTCTTGTGAAGTCTAGTTGGCTTGTGACATACTGTATTTTCTGTTTACTCTTTGTTGACATAAGCATACACACCTCTCAAAAAAATGTTTTGAATACCTCTGCTTAACAAAATAAAAAGATCTAGCACATGAGTGATCCCTGCTTCCCTCTGCGAAGGGCCTTTGTTTTACTTCTATGTTGAGTCTCCATCTTCTAACTTTATGCACAGTTGAGAGAGAATAGTTGTCATTCTGAGTTTAATGTGCATTTGTCCCAGAAACATTATTAATTGATTTGTGATGTGTTATTATTTGCTCTCAAGTTATTTTTTGTAGTCGTACACTTGAACTTTGAAGGTGTCCTGGCATTTATGTTTTTCCCCATCCTTAAGGACAAGAAAAATATCACTTTTCTATGTTTTCTCTATGCTTGAAACAAACGTACAACTTTCAAGTGCATATTCATGATCTTTTATTTGTGTCACTTTTCATGATGCAAGGTGATTTCTATGTTTTATTGTTAAAATTATATCTATCATGCTTGTGTTTAAAGTACTATGGTCTCAGCTATACTTATGCTTTTACAAGATAGATGATCGAGTTTATGTTGGTAGCATGTCACTTCAATTTTTTTTATCGTTTACCTACTCGAGGACGAGCAGGAACTAAGCTTGGGGATGTTGATACGTCATAAGCGTATCCTTAATTTCTGATGTTCCATGTTGTTTTCATGCCATATGCTACATGTTTTCCTTACAGTTTATGCCATTTTTATAGATTTCCTAGGACTAACCTATTGACAAGATGCCACAGAACCAGTTCCCGTTTTCTTCTATTTTTAGTTTCAGAAAAGTTGTTATGGAAATATTCTCAAAATTGGAAAATTTGGATCCCAGAAGTCTTATAATTCCCGGAGGGTCCACGGAGTCCGGAAGAGACCCGGAGGGGGGGCCACAGGGGCACCACACGATAGGGCGGCGCGCCCCTGGCCGCACCCTTGGGTGGTGTGGGCCCCCTGGCCTCCCACCAACATCGCCCTTTCGCCTATTTATCCCCCCGAGGCGTAAACCCTAAGAAGATCGACCTTTTCCACGAAAAACACCCAAGGCCACCATCATCGTAAACCTGAGTTCGGGAGGATTCTAGAGTTCTCCCAGGCACACTGCCGGGAGGGAAAATCATCACCGGAGGGCTCTACACCACCATGCTCATTTCCGGAGTGATGCGTCAGTAGTTCATACTTGGACTATGGGTCCATAGCAGTAGCTAGATGGTTGTTCTCTCCTCTTTATACCTCATGTTTAGATCTTGTGAGCTGCCCTACATGATTAAGATCATCTTATTGTAATGCTACATGTTGTGTTTGTTGGGATCCGGTGAATATTGAATGCTATGTATCTTGATTATCAATCTATCATGTTATCTCCATGTGTTTGTTATTTATGATCTTGCATGCTCTTTGTTGTTAGTAGATGCTCTGGCCAAGTAGATACTAGTAACTCCAAGAGGGAGTATTTATGCTCGAAAGTGGGTTCATACCTCCTTTGCATCCGTGCTCGGGTGATAGAAACGTGACAGATGGAGGATGTGTTGTTGCCATTAGGGAGAAAACAACGATGTTTACATTGTTTACATTACACACTTTGCTTATTGCGATTATCTGTTGCTTGCAACTTAATACCCAAGGATTGATCAGATGACATTCTGAGGGTGGATTATTAGTCATAGATGCAGTTGGATAACAGTCTATGTATCTTGTTGTAATCCCCACATAAATCACATAGTAATCATCAAGTCATGCATATGCACTACGGTGCAGCCTTTATTTCTGTCAATTGCCTAGCTATAATTCTTTCACCACACATGTTATTTATCTTCTATGGAGAGACACCTCTAGTGAACTATGGACCCCGGTCCTTTTCCTCATACTGATAATACAACCACTGCAATATATGTTTTCATACTGCTGCTACTGTTTTACTACTGCCATCACTGTTCTCTTTCATCTACTGCAAACAATACTATTTTCCACACGGTATGTTTAACCCCTTTGTGTTCAGCAAAACCGGTGAGATTGACAACCTCACTCTTTTGTTGGGGAAAAGTGATTGATTGTGTTGTGTAGGTTCCATGTTGCTTCCGAACCGGTAGTGCTCCCTGCCACCTCGTCTGCATCAATGTTTGGAAGTTGCTTCTTTCTCCTATTGGTCGATTAAATCTTGGTTTTTTACTGAGGGAAAACTTGCTGCTGTGCTCATCACACCTTCCTCTTGGGGTCTCCCAATGAGTGCAAGACCTGCACCATCAGGGATGCAGTCGAGTGATACGTCATAAACGTATCCCTAATTTCCGATGCTCCATGATGATATTATGCCAATTGCTACATGTTTTCTCCCTTCTTTATGTCATTTTTATTGATTTTTCGGAATAACCTATTAACAAGATGCCACAGAGCCAGTTCCCTATTTTCTGCTGTTTTCTTTTTAGTTTCAAAAAAGTTGTTCTGGAAATATTCTCGGAATTGGAAAATTCGAAGCCCGGAAGTCCTATTTTCCCCGGAAGCATCCAGAAGACCGAAGAGGAGTCGAAGAGGGGCAGCAGGGGGGCCACACCATAGGGTGGCGCGCCCCTGGCCGCGCCAGCTATGGGTGTGGGGCCCCACGGCCACCACCGCCTTTGCCCTTTCGCCTATTTAAGCCCCTCGGATGGAAAACCCTAAACAACTGATCAAAGTCCCCGAAAAAGTTCTGTAGCCGCCGTCACTGTCAACCCCAGATCAGGGGGGTTCTGAAGCTGTTTCCGGCACCCTGCCTGAGAGGAGATTATCACCGGAGGCTTCGACATCACCATGCCTGCCTCCGGAGTGATGCGTGAGTAGTTCATCGCTGGACTACGGGTTCGTAGCTATAGCTAGATGGTTGTCTTCTCCTCGTATGCCTCCATGTTTAGATCTCGTGAGCTGCCTATCATGATCGAGATTGATCTTATGTAATTCTCTGTGCTATGTTTGCTGGGATCCGATGAATATTGACCTTATGCCAAGTTGATTATAGTCTTTATTTGCATATGTTATTTGTGATCTTGCATGCTCTCTATTGCTAGTGGTTATTCTGGCCAAGTAGCTGGTAGTGACTACAAGAGGGAGTAATTATGCTCAATAGTGGGTTCATGCCTCCTTGTTGCCTTGCTCGAGTGACAGAAACGTGAAGGGGGAGGATGTGATGTTGCCATTAGGGAGAAAACCGCGGTGAGAGTTGTCGTGGGAAAGTCACGACAGATGTTACCGGAGGTAACTTAGGTTGGCGTAAATCGACTCTGGTGTTTAGGAGAGGGTTTAGCTCAGATCGGACACAAGATTTATCCTGGTTCAGCCTCTCCATTGGATATGATAGCTTACTTCCAGCTAGTATCATATTTATTGGCGATCTAGAGGCTCGAGCTGCAATGTCGCCGAGACTCCAATCTAGGGTTACAAGTACTTGCTTTCGTATAACTAGAATAACTCGGAATCCCCTTTCTACGCCATAAGGGCTGGTTTATATAACACCCGGTTTCCTGGCTTTCCTTACAAGATACATCTAGAGCCCTACTCGGGGTCTACACGTAACCCTAAATTACTCTCTCTGACCTCCAAGTCTTGGACTCCATGGTTTGCACCGCCTTTCGGGCCTTCTAGAGCCTCCCTTTCCCTGAGCCGGATTACCAGCGCAACCTCTAGCCCATCAGTGATACCCGACCCACCATCTCATTGCGAGGTCTTCACCCAAACTTCCTCCAGCCGAGTCTTTATCCCTCTGTATGGGCCTGCCGGGTTACTATCCCCCCAACGGCAGTCACCAGAATAGCCTGGGCATCTTGGTTGGCGCACCTTTCTTGTAGCTTCAAACTTTGAGCCAACCACGAAGCGCATGCTATTCCCTGCAAAACGATAAACATTTACATATAATAATGCTACGGGTTAGATTGCTTTAACTATAGCCAGGACGGCTCTTTTGGCGATCCATATAGTAACCCCATAATCATACTAATCTGAATATCAATTCTCAAATCAGCTCTTCATAGCGACCATTTCATAACCCGACTTTAACGTTCCTCATAAGCTAGTCCGAGTAATAACTCCGAGACCGGCTCTTTTGGCGGTCATTTATAACTCGGCTGCATGAAAATAACTCCCAAGATCTTGTTTCCGTAATCAACGGGTCGGATATCCTATCCCGTGATTTTCTCCATTTTACCGTTGCAGTCTAGGGTTTTCACCGCGCCTATAAATACAGGGCGCAACGAAAACCCTAATCACAAACGCCACCCCCTTCCACTTCGTCTTCAACCTCCAGGCGCACCATTAGAGCTCAAGACCAAAGCTTGGAGCTCCGACACCGGACTTCACGCGCACGCCGCCGTTTCTCACAAGAACCGGCCCGCCGATCCGCTTCGCCGCGCCACGTTCAACGAGATCCACTTCCGCCACGAATTTCTGGTATGCATTCCTAGATCTAAGTTTCCATTTCCAGATCTTGAACTCGTGTTCATCACATTCGTCTTCTTCTTATTTTATTTCTTCTTTTTGTTCTCCACTAGACCTTTGTCCATGGATCCCAAAGCTCCTCCCAAGTCTAAGGCCAAGGCCACGGCCGTGAAGCAAAAACCGACTCAGGTCATCACGGCCAACTGGGCCAGGTCGACTGTCACACACGAGAAGCTGGAAGAGTTGGCCGAGTCTGGAGTTCTCCCTCCTCAGTCGGAAATCGCGTGGAGGTCTCCCGAAGAGGAAAGTCAGCCTTCGCCTAAAGGAGGTGAAGTTATCGTCTTTCCTGAACATGTGACCCGAGGTTTCCGTCCCCCGGGTCATTCTTTATTTCGCGAAGTTCTCCACCACTACAAGCTCCGGGTCTTTGACATAGGCCCTAACTCCATTCTCAACATTTTCCATTTTATCGTCCTTTGCGAATCTTACCTCTGTATCGCCCCCAACCTCGTGCTTTTTCTCGAACTTTTCCAATGCAAACCCTGTCGCGAAAATCAGGATGGTCCCCTCCTTATCTGTGGAGGCGTGGCCATCCAGAGACGCAAAAAATCGCTAATGACGACTCTTAATCTTCACACCCATGTGAAGCATTGGCAAAAATCTTTCTTCTACTGCAAAGACACCTCATCACCCGGCGAAAAGCCTCTGCCGGGTTTTTCTGTTGAAACCCTTTCTCTCAGCGACAACTTGAGCGCCTTCGCTCCAGAGGCCGATAGACAGGCCATCCAGCCCCTCCTCCTCAAGCTTTCCGTCCTGTCAGCCCACGGCCTTTGTGGGTTGAACCTGATCAAGACCTGGATTAGCTGTAGGATCCAGCCTAACAGTATTCGCAAGAAACTCCTTTGCGAATACTCGGGCCACCTGACCGACTCTCTTCGATACTCGGCGAATTCATATCCGGCTATTGACGTCAACAAAGCCATGAAGAACTTTCTGGCTGAAAAGGTGGAGGTCATCAAGAGCATCTGAGGGCTCTCCCCCTTCACCCACACAAAACCGGCTCCACCAGTAAGAACCGACTAATCTCCTTCGTACCTGCTACTTTTTCAAACGTGGACACTAACATCTGTTGTTACTCAGGAATCTGATGACTGGTGGAAGATCGAATCCCCTCCTCCTTTAGGAAACTCGGAAGACGAAGAGCCGAGTGACAACGAAGAAGGTGATTCTGGTTACTAAACAACTTTTTTGTTGGCTTATTAGACCAATACTCTCCTCCCGTCTTCATTCCTGACATTACACCACCATCGCGAGCGCCGGCTGAAAAAGTCGGCTCTCAATCTAAAGAGAGTGAGCCCGAGCCTGAGGCCGAGTTAGGCAAGAAGAGGAAAGCCAGGGGAGTTACATTCAAGGTACCAAACTCCTTCACGACCACAAATCCGTACTCATATACCAGTATATGCAAACTTTAATGCGTATCTAACTATTACATCGTCGCGGAAGGTCGTTCCTCCTCCAACCAAGCGATGGGCGACTCGTTCTTCGCCGGGTGACGAGGGCCTTAACCCCGGAATCCCCCTTTGATCACCCTCTCGCCGAGCTGGTACTATTTCATCTTACCACAATTACATTCCTCAAAAATATCCAACTCCGAGTCACCCCTTAGCCGGAAAACTCCGAGTCTCAATTTCCAATTCTCTATCAGTGTCTTCCGGGTCAAGCAACGATCTCCCGAGCGATTTCGTCGTGAACACCGGGAAAATCTTATCACTTATCTGACTATGTCCCATACACTTTGCAAGTTTATCAACCACTAAACATATTGCTTTTCTTCCCTCAGAGCCAAGGTCACACTCAGTGACCCGGTCGAAACCCCCGCCAAAGACCTGATGGAGGTTGACCCGGAAAGTGACGCTAATCCCCAGCCCGCCGAAGAGCCGGTTAATGAGGCAAACCCGACGGCCGAGTCTCCTCCTCCCGCGCCCCAACCGGTTGATCCCGAGGTTGACTACCTTGGGACCAAAAGAGGGGCTGCTAATGCAAAGACCGCCTCCGCCAGATTTGACGCGGGGGAACAGAAGACGAAGCCACTGCCGACTGATCGGGATGCCGACCCTTCAAGGCCGACTCTTAGCGGTCAAGATTTTGACAAGTTGCTGAAGGAGTATCGCACCTTGAGAGTGAATGAGGACGAGATCGTCGAGTCTCTGGCAGCAGAGCACTAGGTTTGTTTAACTGATGTTATGTATATATTTATCCTAGTCCCACTGTTCCAACTAAACTGTCCTCAGTCACTCGGTACTTGCAAATATATTTGAAACCCGGTAAAACTTGTATTCTGTACATTAAACCGACTGATATTGCTTTGCCATTTTCAGGCTTATGTAGCTCGTACTGATGAAGTACATGCGAAAACAAATGAACTCCTGCAAGCTGAGGTAAAACTCCGTGAAGAACTGGAGGCCAACCTCAAGGATCTCTCCAAGAAATACAACAAGCAGAAGAAGAAACTCCGGAACACTGAGGAGTTCTTCAAGAAACTCACAACTTTCATAACCAAGACCTATGACTCCATCATAGGTAAGGCACAACTATTTTCCCGATATCGCTTTGTGTTAATCGGATTTCCCTATTTTACGAGGTTTTGACCCGGATCACACTATCTTACTCCCCTTTTTGTATTGCAGGTCCGAATGAAGTTGCTAGGGAACACGACGACCTCCAAAAGATCAAGATATTGAAGAACGTCATCCGGCAATTTGAGGCAGGGACAAAGTGGACTCTCGAAGCTGTGAAGCTAGCCGGTGACTACACTGGTGTGACACACATGCTCGAAGCATACTCGACAGTCCATGCTTGGATTGATGCTTGGAAGCGCTCAGCATGCCGGGTTGGCGTGATACGAGGTCTTGCCTTGTCTAAGGCCTAATATCCCAAAATTGAGCCGGCAAAACTTGTTGACGGGTTTCCTGAGTTCAAGACCGATGGAACCAAGTTCTCGGGCAAAGACCTCAAGGCCATCAACAGCCAGATCCGACACTCGGCTAGCTTGATCGCCGAGAACCTTGACGTAAACAAGCTTACCGCGCTGTTCAATGATGAGGATAAGCCGGCTCCCTTCCATGCTCATGCGCCCTTTGACATGCTATCTCGCTTCAAGGCGGAGCTTGCCAAGGAAAAGGACGAGGCCGGTACTGCACCAACTTTTTCAACTCCGGTAGTTCCTCCTCCAGCTCGTGCTCCCTCCACAGGTGAGCCAGACATTGACACAGAGAAAGCGCCAGAGGGGACTACTGAAGACCCGGCTGCTGCGGCCGAGTAATGCTACTCCTTCTTACCAGCACACAATCATTCGGCCAATGGGCATTGTAATATGCCTTTTAAACAATGCTATTTGATAGTGCGTTTATGCACTTTTTGATATTCTTCCTAAGGCTTGTAAGACTGTAAACTTCTGTGGTTTCGATGACCCTTCTGGTTGTCGCTTTGGTATGAAAACCTATTTTTGCACAATTTTGATGTTATATGCTTTGTGATAAAGATGTCGAGTGTCGCACCCGGACTTCTAGAGGATACTCACCGTACGAACTGAACAGTATTTTGGTTGGATTACGGGGCTTAACGGCTCCCGCGTCCCCTTACGGGTAGGCCAGCACTTATGTGCGACAACCAACCGTTACTGTTCATCGTCGATGTAAACTATCCTGTAGAAATTAGGATACTACCATTGACGTACTTCATACCATACACACATGGTACGTCAACGGTTTTGAACAAAAGGATAACACAACATGCCTCTAAGACACAAAAGATTGAAATAAGGTTGCAAATGGCCCTCACTAAGGCAGAAATAGCAAATACAATCATCCAGAGGACACATGTCCCAACATAGCATTCATTACATCAGCGGAAGCAATCAAAGGTGTCTGGGTACAGACAAATCCAACAGTCTTAAGAAGCCGGAGAAAATAAAGAAGACGAAGCCCATCCACGTAGGTCCTGGATCCAGCCCTGGTCCAGCTATCTACTCGTCTGCAGTCTCGTCAAACTCCACGAAGTAGCCATCCTGGTGGTCATCGTAGCCGTAGTCGTAGTCTGCGTAAACCACAGCCCCAAAGGGGTCAGTACAACAACGTACTGGCAAGCAAGACTCACAGTTCACCAAAGTGTAGCCCGTCAACACCAAGCACAGATGCCTTGGGTTCAACGGAAGAAAAGGGTATGAAAGATGCTGCAACTGGCTGCACTAACCAACTACAGAACATACTACAACTTACGGGGAATCAGAAAGAGATAAGATATCGTATCGTAACCAACTATAGCTAACCACCAAACAAACCCATCCTGGATCTCGCCCCTTATCCAAAGAAGCAATCCGAGGATAACTCACACAGTTGGATTAATGATGGATCAAGTTGTTGTGTCAATAAGCCTATTACTAGTCAAGTTATCATTAGTTAGGTGTAAGTTGTTCTGAGTACTTGTTAGCCAGTACTTTCACCAAGTCAACCATAACCGCGGAAAACACGGCTTCTCGAGAAGATTTATCCCTGCAGGGGTGCACCAATTTGGCCGTACACGTAAGAATAACCCGCCAGATGGGAAGGCCTTTCCCACCAAGCGGGGCACTCAACACAACTCAACTCTTCTTCGCATCAAGCCCAAAGCACCACGTGTTGTGCGTGCGCGGCTAATCGAGCCCCCCGAAGAAAAGGAGGACCCTCATAGAACTGGAAGACCACGCCGCCCTAAATGCCGACTACAAAAGTTCCACCCTGGCCTCGGGTTCGTACCTGCATATGCGTGCATCAAATGGAAAGCCCGAACTAAGTGTGGTGATTTGGACGAGATGCGGATCGAGTCAAATTGAGGGGGGCGCCCATACACGCTTCCCACATGCGGATAGTGCGCTCATCATGGATCAGTAGACAAGACCCTTTTCCTATTAGGGTCGACACTAGCAGGCCTCAAAACCACGCCGGGCCTCCTGCCGGTGCCTTATCAGCAAATTATTATTACCTCAAATTAACAGGTGTTGTTTAACATCGAGCCCAGAATATAAGCAGAATAATATGATAACAGAAAGTAACGGGCAACAGACTCGAGCAAAACAACCCTAAGCATGCTAGTAAGACACGGGCTCAACCAAAGGGGTGATAGGATTGGAGGTGAGGCAATCTCATGGTTCAGGGTATCATGTGATAGGTTCGTAACAGAAACAACTACCACTAAGGCTAGCAGAAAAGAATCAACGGAAAGTATCGGTAACCAATGTTGAAAGGAACACAGTGGTTCATGTGAGTGATAACTTGCCTGCAAACCCAATAGCCGGGTACTGAGCTAGATCCTCAGAAGGGGTGTCGTAAAGGTCGTCGGTATCAACGTCATCGTCTATCCGAGAAGAAGCAAACAAACAAGGCAGAAATATAAACAATCATTCTCATGGAATAGTGCACAACCAAATATGATGCATGACAAGTTAATAGATGCATAAAAATAAACTAATTGATATGATAACACAATTTAAATGGACACATATGCAATTTTGAGTTGCATATGAAAAGCCCATGGATTTTGGTTAGATTATTTGTTTTCCAACTAAACAACAGGTGCTAGTGGTTTAGTATGATGCATGCAAAAGGAAAACAGCAAAATAACAACATTAGAATCAAATTAAAATAGGGTGTAGCAATTTAGAATTTTATTATCAATTTAGGGAATTTTTGGGTGCCTTAAAGGTGACACACAAATACTTGTTGTTTTCACCCATTTAAAATGTTCAAAACAAATAACAAAGTTTATATTTGAAAAGAACATCAAATTTTAGTTGGATTACATGTTTCAATTATTGAAATTGGAATTTGGATTATTTAATTATGAATTAAACAATATAAACAAGTTTTAATTGAATTTAAAACAAGTGTGAATTTTATTTGAATTTGATTTGTTCAAAACATAATTTCAAACTCACATTTGAAAAGTTCACACTTTGATGGTTTGAAAACATATTTTGCATGTTCAAAAATATTTTATTTTGACCAAGTTATGATTTTATCAAATTTTAATTGAATTAAACAAGGATTAAATTATTTAGGCAATTTAAATTATTCAAACCATGAAGCAACATTTATATTTGAATAGGTTATTCAAAATGGTATGAAAAACATATTTTATTTGCCTCATTTGGAATTAGTATGAATTACTTATGAATTTTGGCAAAACTCAATTGAATGATTTGAATTTAAATTTAAATTGCAATTTGAAAGTTCAAAACAGTACACAAATAGATTATTTGGAAAGTTTATGAAATTTGGAACAGAAAACATTTAAACTTTTTATTTATTGGATTTACAGAATGAAAGATATTAAAGTTTGAAGTTTTTGATTCAAATTTGCTATTTAAATTGTTTTTGAAAAAAACAGAAACTCGCAGAAACGTTTTTCACCGTGCTGCTAGCCAGCCACGGTCACTGCCCCGTGGGCCTGGGGGGGCCAGCGTGGCGCTGCGCGCCCGCGTGGCAGTGGCAGTCACCGACTGGTGGGCCTGCGCGCGGAAGCGAAATAACCAAAAAAAGTTGGGCGCTTGCGGGGGCTCGAACCCGTGACCAGCGCAAGTTTCAGAAGGAGCGCAACCAGTGCGCTAGTTTCAGTCGTTTGACAGTATAACAGGCGCGGACAGGTTAACATATACTTCGCAACGTTAACTGAAACTGAAACTGACGAACGATTTCTTCCACGACTGACAGAACAGGCGGCCCGCCGGCGTTGATCCGCACGGTGGTTCGCGATGCAATTGGGTGCTGGACGCGCACGGGACGTGCACGGGTGCGTGGCGATGCACAGGAGGGAGAGAGGGGGAGGAGAACGGCGGCTCACCACCGGAGTAGAGGAGGCAGCGGCGCGGTGACGTTAGCTGACGACGGCAACCGCGGCGATGGTCGAGGATGGTGGCGACGAGTCCGTGCTCCTCCGGGGGTGTTCAGGTGTCCGAGGGGTAGCTGGTAGGGTGGCGGGTCCGTTCCAGGGGGTAGGTGGCTAAGTGGAGGCGGGAGGTGGCGGCGCCATTGAGAGATTCAGAGCTCCTGTCGCCGGTGAGGTGGAGCAGAGGAGGAAATCGTCGGGGAGGTGGCGATTGACGGCAGCGGAGAGGGGGAACAGGGTAACCTAGGGGGCCTAGGGTTAGGTACGGGGTCTAGGGCTCGTTTTATAGGGCGCTGGCAGCTTGGATCGCCGTCGGAGGGCCGCCGTGCTGCCGTGGAGGCCTCCGATGCGCTGCCGTACAGCTTGACGACGAGGAAACAGATCGCGTAAAAAAAACGAATCGTTATTTGCGTTAAGTTCCGGGCTGGGCCGCGCGCAGAGGAGGAAAAGGAGCAGTGGGCTGGACGCAGCCCACTCTCCTTTGCTGTTTCCTTTTTCTTTTTCGAAATTCCTTTTCTGTTTTTTTTTGTAGCATTTGCTTTTGGAAGAAAAAGATAGGCTTTAGTTTAGAGAAAAAATTTTTGGAAAAATTCAGATAAATTCCTTAGGCCAAATGCAACCATTTGGCAACTTTTATTTTAAAAAATTTAAACATTTGATTGCTTTTTGAAATTTGAACCAAATTTGAGTGAAAATGTTAATATTAATAAACATTAATAGAATCAATATTGAATATAGGGTAACCCCTATGGTAAAAAGGCAAATTGAGTTAATTTGATTTGGTAACAACATGATTTCAAAATGGTTCTGTTTTGGGTGCTTTGATTTGAATTTTTAATTGTGTTTGGAAAATGAATAATTGATTTAAAACCAACACTTTCACAAGTGATCACTATGGAAAAACAAGGAACCAATTGGTTGTTATTATTTGTGATTTTTATTCAAAATGTTGTAACAGAGCAAGTATGAAACCAATGTTTGAATAAGGTTTAAATTTGAGTTGTGAAAACAGTGGAAAACAAATGCAACAAATAAGAAACAAATGCAAACAACATGGAAACAAAAATGATGATATGATGTAATACTTAAATAAACATGCAACAAACATTCTAAGAGGATGATTTTCATACTTGGGATGTTACAAAACGCCCCCCCTTGAAGGAATCGCGCCCCGAGATTCCTACTGAGAAAGGAAAAGGTCCGGATACTTCTTGCGAAGATCCTCTTCGGTCTCCCATGTTGCCTCTTTATCGGAATGATGCGACCACTGCACTTTCAAGAACTTGGTGCTCTTGTTGCGAGTCTTACGCTCGGTCTCATCGAGAATACGAACAGGGTGCTCCTCATAAGAGAGATCATCTTGAAGTTCGATAGAATCATGATCAACCGCACGATCTGGATCTTTGAAACACTTCTTGAGCTGTGACACGTGGAACACATCGTGCACCTTGGATAGCTTTTCTGGAAGTTCAAGACGATAAGCATTTTCTGCACGCCTTGAGAGAATGTTGAAAGGACCAATGTATCTTGGTGCAAGCTTTCCTTTCACACCGAAACGATGAGTGCCCCTGAGGGGAGTTACACGGAGATATGCCTTATCACCAGGTGCATAGATCATATCCCTGTGCTTGGTATCATAATAGCTCTTCTGACGAGACTGAGCAATCCTGAGATTGTCACGAATGATATGAACTTTCTCCTCGGCTTCCTTAACAATGTCAGGGCCTGAGAGTGAACGTTCACCAGCTGCAGACCAATTGATTGGACTCCTGCATCTGCGACCATACAGTGCCTCAAATGGTGCCATGCCTAGGCTTGCCTGGTAGCTGTTGTTGTAGGAGAATTCAGCATATGGAAGGCAATCCTCCCATTTCATGCCAAAGGAGATACCACATGCTCTGAGCATATCCTCGAGAATCTGATTGACTCTTTCGACTTGCCCCTGAGACTGAGGGTGATAAGCTGTGCTGAACAGAAGTTTAGTGCCCAATGCTTCTTGAAAACTCTTCCAGAAATGAGAAGTAAAGATACTTCCACGGTCTGAGCTTATTTCCAATGGAACACCATGAAGGGGAACAATCTTTGCTGTGTAGAGTTCTGCTAACTGGCTAGCTGAGATAGTTTCCTTTACAGCAAAGAAATGAGCTACTTTAGTGAGACGATCAATAACAACGAAGATTGCATCGTTGCCCTTTTTGGACTTTGGAAACCCAGTAACGAATTCCATTTCAATCATGTCCCACTTCCACTCAGGAATTTTCAGAGGTTGGAGTAGACCTGCTGTTTTCTGATGGACTGCCTTAACACGTTGACAAACGTCGCATTCAGAAACGTATTGAGCAATTTCACGTTTCATGCCAGGCCACCAATACAGTGTCTTAAGATCCTGGTACATCTTTGTACTTCCAGGGTGAATGGAGAGAGGAGTTTCATGAGCCTCCTTGAGAATGATATCTTTGAGACTTTGAACCTGAGGAACTGCAATGCGTCCTTCAAAGAACACAGTTCCTTTATCATCAACTGAGAAAGACTTGAATTTCTCCTTGCCTTCCTTGATGTGCTCAACCATCTTCTTGATTTCAATATCACGAAGTTGTTCAGAACGAATCTTGTCCTCGAGAGTTGGACTGGCTGTCAAGCTAGCAAGGTAGCCTTGAGGAACAAGACCAAGGTTCAGCTTCTGGAATTCCTCATGAAGTGGAGGTTGGCTTTCCATGATCATGAGATTATTGCAATAGGACTTGCGACTAAGAGCATCGGCCATAACATTAGCCTTGCCTGGAGTGTAAGAAATGGTGAGATCAAAGTCCTTAATATTTTCAATCCATCTCCTTTGCCTGAGGTTAAGATCTGGTTGAGTGAAGATGTATTTCAAACTCTTATGATCGGAAAATATTTCGGTTTTGTTACCCAACAAGTATTGCTCCATTTCTTGAGGGCAAACACAACTGCTGCAAGTTCAAGATCATGAGTGGGATAGTTTTGCTCATGTGGGTTCAACTGACATGAAGCATAAGCCACAACTTGGCATTCTTGCATAAGAACTGCTCCTAGTCCTTGGAGAGATGCATCACAGAATATCTGGAAAGGTTTGGTAGTATCTGGGCCAACCAGAACTGGGGTAGAAGTGAGTTTAGTCTTCAGGAGATTGAAACTCTCATCACACTGTGGAGTCCAAATGAACTTTTTGTCCTTCTTGGTGAGATCAGTGAGAGGTTTTGCAATCTTGGAAAAGTTTTGGACGAAACGAAGACAATAGCTAGCCAAGCCTAGAAAGCTTCTAACTTGCTTCACCGTCTTAGGGGGTTTCCAATCAACAATTGCCTTAACCTTTTCCGGGTCAATGGCTATGCCCTTGGCAGAGATGATATGACCAAGATAAGCAACTTCTGGAATCCAGAACTCACATTTGGAGAACTTGGCATATAGACGATGCTCGCGAAGTTTCATGAGAGTGAGACGAAGGTGTTCTCCATGTTCTTCCTCGGATTTTGAGTAGACTAGAATATCATCAAGATATACCACAACGAACTTGTCGAGGTATTCATGGAAGACAGAATTCATGAGTCTTGAGAAGGTTGCCGGTGCATTGGTGAGACCAAAGGACATGACGGTGTATTCATATAGACCGTACCGAGTGGTGAAAGCTGTTTTTGGAATATCTTCCTTTCTGATCTTTATCTGATGGTAACCCATCCTCAAGTCCAACTTTGAGAATATTGAGGCTCCAGCAAGTTGATCAAAAAGATCATCGATACGAGGAATTGGATACTTGTTCTTGATAGTTTTCTCGTTGAGAGGACGATAGTCAACCACGAGTCTTTTTGTTTGATCCTTCTTGGCAACAAACAGAGTTGGGCAACCCCAAGCGGATGAACTAGGCTGAATGTAACCTTTCTCCATGTACATATCGATTTGCTCCTTCAACAATTTCAGTTCAGGAGGAGCTATCTTGTATGGATGCTTAGAGATTGGAGCAGTACCTGGTTCAAGCTCGATCACGAACTCAACTGCTCTGTCTGGAGGCATCCATGGCAATTCTTCTGGAAAGACGTCAGGGAATTAACAAACCACCGGAACATTTTCAAGCAGAGGTAGAGGTTTAGCATCCAGAGTGTACAGCTGAACAGAACTTGATTCACTTGGAGAATAGACTATCTGGCCGGAAGGGTGGAACAGAGTTATTGACTTCTTAGCACAATCAATCGTAGCTTTATTGGCCTTCAACCAATCCATGCCAAGGATGACATCAATGTCAGAATTGCCAAGCAGAATGAGGGAAGCAAGGAATATGTGACCTCCAATCAAGATCTGATTCTCATGACTGATCTTGGAAGTTTGCATAGTTGCTCCAAGGGAGTTTACTACTAGCGGGGAACCCAAACCAACAAAAGGTAGTTTAACGTATGTCGCAAAGATCTTTGACACGAACGAATGCGATGCTCCGGTATCAAACAACACTTTAGCTGGGTTAGAGTTTACGGGGAATGTACCGAGAACGACGTCAGCAGCTTCCTCAGCTTTGTCGGCCTTGATATGATTCACCCTCGCGGTCCTCCGACAGGCCTGTTGTTGGAGTTGAAGGCTTTAGCCGGGGGAGCACGAACCATTGCCTGGTTGGTGTTGGGGGCGAGGAGGTGGTGGAGGTAGCTGCCTCTGAGTGCACTTATCAGCGTAGTGCCCAGTCTCCTTGCACTTGAAGCAAGTGACGACACGAGGAGGAGCTGGCCTTGGCTGCCCCATTGGAAACCTCTGTCCCTGCATCTGAGATGGGTTGGGTGGGCGGGGACCAAAGCCTGGAGAAGATTGGGCATTTGGAGCCCGAGTGACAGCACTGTTTGGCACCCAGATGCGGCGCTTTTGCGGAGGGGTGATCATGTTGGAGGAGGAACCACCCTCACGCGAGTGCTTGCGCGACTCTTCGAACGCCTTGCACCCATTCTCCTCATTGAGCGCGGTGTTCACGAGCTCCACGAAGTCCTTGCACTTGATGTTGGTGAGAGCGTAGTTCAGTTCCGGGTTAAAACCTCGGCGGAACCTTGCCATCTTCTTGGCTTCAGCGGACACCTCGTCACCGGCGTATCGAGCGAGACGATTGAACTCGTTCTGGTAGCCGAGGACGTCCAGCTTGCCCTGTTTGAGAGAGCAGAATTCCTCACGCATCCTTTCCATGAGACCATCTGGGATGTGGTGCTTCAGGAAGGCATCCTTGAAACAACCCCAGGTGATAGGATAGCCAGCTCTCATGGTCTGGTAGTTCTCCCACCAGGTAGCTGCCTGACCCTTCAGTAGGTAGGTGGCATACTTGACCTTATCTTCCTCAGCAACATGAGCAATCTCCAGAGCCCTGTTCATCTCCCTGATCCAGTCATCAGCATCCAGAGGCTCACGTGTTGCCACGAAAGCTCTCGGCCCCATGCTCAGAAACTCCTTGATGCTGACTCGCGGAGCATTCTGGTTGTTGTGCTGGTTAGCCTGGATCTGGGCCATCTGAGCCACGACCTGAGTCATCTGAGTCAACAGCTCCGTGAGCGGAGGTGGTTCAGGCATGGTGTTCCTGGTTGGAGGCATCCTGAACAGAAATGCATTTTAGCACAAAAACAGCAAAGGATAGACTTGGTAACCGAAAGAGAGATTATTCCGACGCATGAACTACATAACCAACAGGTACATCATCACATGTTCAAATACATCAGAATATCCAACACACCAATACATGGTTCGAAATACAAGGATAACTAAACATAGCTATGAACGGATACATCGGTACTCCCATGCTCATCACGCAGGACGGCGGTGAGTAGTACGACGAGATATACGGTGAGGAGGAATCCCACGGAAGTAGGTATGACGACGATCCACGTAGAGCGGGACTGCTCTGAGAGCAACTCTCGGTGTGGTGAAGTAGAAAGCGTCGTCTCCCTGTGCTCCATAGCGGGGAATCCCTGTGTAACCAGCTCCGAGGTCGAGAAGTGGGCCTCTGATCGGCTCGTAACCTCCAGCATCTGGCAGCGGTAACCCAGCTGTCTGAACGCAACGTGCAAAGCGCTCATCTCCAACAAAGTCTGTGGTGTACGTCGCCAGACGAGTGAGAGCAAGGTGGAGCTGCTCCCTGACTGAGGCTAACTCCTGAGAAAGTGTGGAAGCAACTGCGTCACTGTGCCTCACGAACTGAGCAGTGGTGTGCAGCCTGGAGCTATCAGACTCGTAGGTATCCAGGTTGCTGTGGAGAGTGAAGTGAACTCCCGCCGACGTGATGTAACCACGGGGGATATGACGATAGATAGAATCGTCAAACCCCCAGTAGTCAGCACGGAGGACAGTGAGACTCACGTAAGCTGCCTGCTGCACGGCCATATCCACTGTGGAACCTACTGCCTCGTAGCGGTGGACAACGCTCCTGCCATCATCCGACAGAATGTAGACGATAGCCCGGTAGTAGGTGTGGTCAAACTCTCGCTGCTGCTCGTAGACCTGGTACTCTGGTGCCCAATGGAACCCCAGATAAGTCACCATGTCTCTCAGCATCTCCGGATAACCGGCGGTGCTCTCACAGCGAGTCATCCGAACCACCTGCGGGAAGAACCTGAGATCCATCTGCAGATGATTTGGGAGGTTCTGATTAGACTCCAGTAGAAGAAATGAAGTGGAAAACAACAGCAAGGTTTCAACGGACGAAAGGTTCTTTAGAAGAACAGGATATCGAAGCAACGTCGGGAAAACGAGACCAAAAGTCCTGAGGTACTACGGAGAACCCAAAACACGTTGCACTTCCTTACCAGAAAAGGGGTGGGTGGGTGGGGAAAGAAGAAAAATGGCAGAATTCCTACTCTCACGTTTCATTTTTTCCTATATAGCTACAAAATAGTTTCTAGACTCAACTGCGACCAGTAAAAGGGATCCTACAGGCAGACCGGCTCTGATACCATTTGTCGCACCCGGACTTCTAGAGGATACTCACCGCACGAACTGAACAGTATTTTGGTTGGATTACGGGGCTTAACGGCTCCCGCGTCCCCTTACGGGTAGGCCAGCACTTATGTGCGACAACCAACCGTTACTGTTCATCGTCGATGTAAACTATCCTGTAGAAATCAGGATACTACCATTGACGTACTTCATACCATACACACATGGTACGTCAACGGTTTTGAACAAAAGGATAACACAACATGCCTCTAAGACACAAAAGATTGAAATAAGGTTGCAAATGGCCCTCACTAAGGCAGAAATAGCAAATACAATCATCCAGAGGACACATGTCCCAACATAGCATTCATTACATCAGCGGAAGCAATCAAAGGTGTATGGGTACAGACAAATCCAACAGGCTTAAGAAGCCGGAGAAAATAAAGAAGACGAAGCCCATCCACGTAGGACCTGGATCCAGCCCTGGTCCAGCTATCTACTCGTCTGCAGTCTCGTCAAACTCCACGAAGTAGCCATCCTGGTGGTCATCGTAGCCGTAGTCGTAGTCTGCGTAAACCACAGCCCCAAAGGGGTCAGTACAACAACGTACTGGCAATCAAGACTCACAGTTCACCAAAGTGTAGCCCGTCAACACCAAGCACAGATGCCTTGGGTTCAACGGAAGAAAAGGGTATGAAAGATGCTGCAACTGGCTGCACTAACCAACTACAGAACATACTACAACTTACGGGGAATCAGAAAGAGATAAGATATCGTATCGTAACCAACTATAGCTAACCACCAAACAAACCCATCCTGGATCTCGCCCCTTATCCAAAGAAGCAATCCGAGGATAACTCACACAGTTGGATTAATGATGGATCAAGTTGTTGTGTCAATAAGCCTATTACTAGTCAAGTTATCATTAGTTAGGTGTAAGTTGTTCTGAGTACTTGTTAGCCAGTACTTTCACCAAGTCAACCATAACCGCGGAAAACACGGTTTCTCGAGAAGATTTATCCCTGCAGGGGTGCACCAATTTGGCCGTACACGTAAGAATAACCCGCCAGATGGGAAGGCCTTTCCCACCAAGCGGGGCACTCAACACAACTCAACTCTTCTTCGCATCAAGCCCAAAGCACCACGTGCTGTGCGTGCGCGGCTAATCGAGCCCCCCGAAGAAAAGGAGGACCCTCATAGCACTGGAAGACCACGCCGCCCTAAATGCCGACTACAAAAGTTCCACCCTGGCCTCGGGTTCGTACCTGCATATGCGTGCATCAAATGGAAAGCCCGAACTAAGTGTGGTGATTTGGACGAGATGCGGATCGAGTCAAATTGAGGGGGGCGCCCATACACGCTTCCCACATGCGGATAGTGCGCTCATCATGGATCAGTAGACAAGACCCTTTTCCTATTAGGGTCGACACTAGCAGGCCTCAAAACCACGCCGGGCCTCCTGCCGGTGCCTTATCAGCAAATTATTATTACCTCAAATTAACAGGTGTTGTTTAACATCGAGCCCATAATATAAGCAGAATAATATGATAACAGAAAGTAACGGGCAACAGACTCGAGCAAAACAACCCTAAGCATGCTAGTAAGACACGGGCTCAACCAAAGGGGTGATAGGATTGGAGGTGAGGCAATCTCATGGTTCAGGGTATCATGTGATAGGTTCGTAACAGAAACAACTACCACTAAGGCTAGCAGAAAAGAATCAACGAAAAGTATCGGTAACCAATGTTGAAAGGAACACAGTGGTTCATGTGAGTGATAACTTGCCTGCAAACCCAGTAGCCGGGTACTGAGCTAGATCCTCAGAAGGGGTGTCGTAAAGGTCGTCGGTATCAACGTCGTCGTCTATCCGAGAAGAAGCAAACAAAGAAGGCAGAAATATAAACAATCATTCTCATGGCATAGTGCACAACCAAATATGATGCATGACAAGTTAATAGATGCATCAAAATAAACTAATTGATATGATAACACAATTTAAATGGAGACATATGCAATTTTAAGTTGCATATGAAAAGCCCATGGATTTTGGTTAGATTATTTGTTTTCCAACTAAACAACAGGTGCTAGTGGTTTAGTATGATGCATGCAAAAGGAAAACAGCAAAATAACAACATTAGAATCAAATTAAAATAGGGTGTAGCAATTTAGAATTTTATTATCAATTTAGGGAATTTTTGGGTGCCTTAAAGGTGACACACAAATACTTGTTGTTTTCACCCATTTAAAATGTTCAAAACAAATAACAAAGTTTATATTTGAAAAGAACATCAAATTTTAGTTGGATTACATGTTTCAATTATTCAAATTGGAATTTGGATTATTTAATTATGAATTAAACAATATTAAACAAGTTTTAATTGAATTTAAAACAAGTGTGAATTTTATTTGAATTTGATTTGTTCAAAACATAATTTCAAACTCACATTTGAAAAGTTCACACTTTGATGGTTTGAAAACATATTTTGCATGTTCAAAAATATTTTATTTTGACCAAGTTATGATTTTATCAAATTTTAATTGAATTAAACAAGGATTAAATTATTTAGGCAATTTAAATTATTCAAACCATGAAGCAACATTTATATTTGAATAGGTTATTCAAAATGGTATGAAAAACATATTTTATTTGCCTCATTTGGAATTAGTATGAATTACTTATGAATTTTGGCAAAACTCAATTGAATGATTTGAATTTAAATTTAAATTGCAATTTGAAAGTTCAAAACAGTACACAAATAGATTATTTGGAAAGTTTATGAAATTTGGAACAGAAAACATATAAACTTTTTATTTATTGGATTTACAGAATGAAAGATATTAAAGTTTGAAGTTTTTGATTCAAATTTGCTATTTAAATTGTTTTTGAAAAAAACAGAAACTCGCAGAAACGTTTTTCACCGTGCTGCTAGCCAGCCACGGTCACTGCCCCGTTGGCCTGGGGGGCCAGCGTGGCGCTGCGCGCCCGCGTGGCAGTGGCAGTCACCGACTGGTGGGCCTGCGCGCGGAAGCGAAATAACCAAAAAAAAGTTGGGCGCTTGCGGGGGCTCGAACCCGTGACCAGCGCAAGTTTCAGAAGGAGCGCAACCAGTGCGCTAGTTTCAGTCGTTTGACAGTATAACAGGCGCGGACAGGTTAACATATACTTCGCAACGTTAACTGAAACTGAAACTGACGAACGATTTCTTCCACGACTGACAGAACAGGCGTCTCGCCGGCGTTGATCCGCACGGTGGTTCGCGATGGAATTGGGTGCTGGACGCGCACGGGACGTGCACGGGTGCGTGGCGATGCACAGGAGGGAGAGAGGGGGAGGAGAACGGCGGCTCACCACCGGAGTAGAGGAGGCAGCGGCGCGGTGACGTTAGCTGACGACGGCAACCGCGGCGATGGTCGAGGATGGTGGCGACGAGTCCGTGCTCCTTCGGGGGTGTTCAGGTGTCCGAGGGGTAGCTGGTAGGGTGGCGGGTCCGTTCCAGGGGGTAGGTGGCTAAGTGGAGGCGGGAGGTGGCGGCGCCATTGAGAGATTCAGAGCTCCTGTCGCCGGTGAGGTGGAGCAGAGGAGGAAATCGTCGGGGAGGTGGCGATTGACGGCGGCGGAGAGGGGAACAGGGTAACCTAGGGGGCCTAGGGTTAGGTACGGGGTCTAGGGCTCGTTTTATAGGGCGCTGGCAGCTTGGATCGCCGTCGGAGGGCCGCCGTGCTGCCGTGGAGGCCTCCGATGCGCTGCCGTACAGCTTGACGACGAGGAAACAGATCGCGTAAAAAAACGAATCGTTATTTGCGTTAAGTTCCGGGCTGGGCCGCGCGCAGAGGAGGAAAAAGGAGCAGTGGGCTGGACGCAGCCCACTCTCCTTTGCTGTTTCCTTTTTCTTTTTCGAAATTCCTTTTCTGTTTTTTTTTGTAGCATTTGCTTTTGGAAGAAAAAGATAGGCTTTAGTTTAGAGAAATTTTTTTGGAAAAATTCAGATAAATTCCTTAGGCCAAATGCAACCATTTGGCAACTTTTATTTTCAAAAATTTAAACATTTGATTGCTTTTTGAAATTTGAACCAAATTTGAGTGAAAATGTTAATATTAATAAACATTTTAATAGAATCAATATTGAACATAGGGTAACCCCTATGGTAAAAAGGCAAATTGAGTTAATTTGATTTGGTAACAACATGATTTCAAAATGGTTCTGTTTTGGGTGCTTTGATTTGAATTTTTAATTGTGTTTGGAAAATGAATAATTGATTTAAAACCAACACTTTCACAAGTGATCACTATGGAAAAACAAGGAACCAATTGGTTGTTATTATTTGTGATTTTTATTCAAAATGTTGTAACAGAGCAAGTATGAAACCAATGTTTGAATAAGGTTTGAATTTGAGTTGTGAAAACAGTGGAAAACAAATGCAACAAATAAGAAACAAATGCAAACAACATGGAAACAAAAATGATGATATGATGCAATACTTAAATAAACATGCAACAAACATTCTAAGAGGATGATTTTCATACTTGGGATGTTACATCGAGTCTTGGTGTTATGATTGTGAAATTTTTTTACTCACAAGTCCCCAAGACCCGGACTCTGGGTCTGAGGATTCTAGGCTTGAGAAATTTTATTTTCTCAAGTCCCCAAGTCCCAAACTTTCATTGACATGAAGGTGAAAACTTAATCTGTGCAGCATCACCCCCTATAAATTCTTGATATCTATGTACACTTATATGTTTTGAAATTATGCACAATGTGTAGTGAGTTTCCGGCTGTCGCCTTTGCTCTTCATAACTTATGGTTTAGATGACCCTTTTGACCCCTTTGAAGCTATGAGCCGGTTTTCGCATGGATTTTCAATGTTGCTATAACTCTTATAAAAACAGGGTCAGGCAAGTCCCAATGGGCATCGTGAATGATTGGATTTATAGGTTAGCAAACACGCCATTTTGTTGCGAGTCACATCAAGCTCGAGCCAAAAAGGTCAAGAATTTTTTTGGCTCTATTGTCCGGGTTACGAGATTGCAATTGTACTTATTGCAAGTAATCACTCCTCACAACCGAGTGGCATCGTGGCCGGGTCTGAGTATGCAACTGTGCTATTCAAGCAATCAGCCCCCAAGACCTACATATGTGTACTACGCAACAGTAGGCTTTCTGCTCTACCGGCTTACAGATAGCTTGAACACTAAAAAAGGAAAATATGCGCAAATTTAGACCCACTAAATCATACGCCTTACTGTTGGAAAACATATTTGACGGAAACAACACACTAGTAAATACAAAGCATGATCAATTATAGAAAAATATGCAAGAAACTGACAAAATTTAAGGAACATAATAACTATCATGATTTAACCATTTCTTTATTGATATGAAAAGGTTAGGTCAGCAGACCGCCTCACTAAAAACCCTCCAGTCCCCGTACGTACCCTGGATAGGAAAAGAGCACGTCTGAAACCTGCTGCCTGTTACATCGTGTAATACAATTTGCAAACCGAGTCTATGCTAAGTGTAGTAAGGATGCAGCTGGGCCACGTTCCATGGTCGTTCGCGCTCTTGCATGGAGAAGGTGGAATGAGCAGTTTCATTCACATGGTCCGACTCTTTCCTTGCATCCACTAGGTAATACGAACCGTTGTGCAGATTCCGGCTTGAAATGAACGGACCCTCCCATGGGGGAGATAACTTGTGTTTTCCCTCTTTGGATTGTGCCAAACGCAGCACCAGGTCTCCTTCTTGAAAAACACGCGTCTTGACCCGGCGGCTATGATATCGCCGTAAATCCTGCTGATATATTGCGGACCGTTCCAATGCTTGCTCCCTGTGTTCTTCTAACATGTCCACAACATCCTGCCGGGTCTTCTCGTTTTCCACCTCAACATAGGCCGCCACTCGTGGCGAGTCATGGATAATATCACTTGGGAGGACCGCCTCTACACCATAAACCATAAAAAACTGGGTCATTTGAGTATACCTGTTAGGTGTAGTATTGATACCCCAAACCACAGAAGGTAACTCCTCAACCCATGCTCCAGCAGCTCGGAGACACGGGACTCGTAATCGTGGTTTTAACCCACGAAGTAGCTCTTGGTTTGCTCTCTCCACCTGACCATTGGCTTGTGGATGGGCCACCGAGGCTACATCAAGTCGAATGCCATTGTTTCCACATAACTTCTCCATCTCTCCTAAGGACATATTGGTTCCATTTTCTGTGATTATGTTGTGGGGGTATCCAAACCGATATATGATCTTCTTCAAGAATTGCACAGCTGTGGCCGCTTCACAGTTCGTAACTGGCATGACCTCAACCCACTTTGTGAACTTAGCGACGGCCACCAGTAAATGAGTCTTTTTGCATGGAGACATGTGGAAAGGGCCTACCATATCTATACCCCAAACAGCGAACGACCAAGTCAATGGAATTGTCCGCAACTCCATAGCCGCCACATGGGTTTGCCGAGCATACCTCTGACATCCATCACATCTTGCCACCAAGCGTTCTGCGTCTGCTAAAGCCGTAAGACAAAAGAAACCGTGCCGATACGCCATGGCCACAAGGGATCTTGTGGAGGCATGGTGTCCACAATCACCTTTATGAATTTCATTCAATATTTGTCGGCCTTCTTCTGGAGCTACGCAGCGTAAAAAGACACCTGTAGCACTTCTCTTGTAAAGCTCGCTGCCAATGATAGAGTAACCTTTTGCCCGTCTCTGGATTTGCCGGGCTACAACTTCCTGCTGTGGTAACTCGCCCCGTAGTAGAAATGCCAGGAACGGCTCAGTCCATTCTGGAATAGCGCGCACCGCGGCTACAAATTCCGAGTCTGGGTCCCGGTGAGCTATCTCTTCTTCTGACTCGGTTTTAATGGAAGGCTGCCACAATTCATCCAAGAAAACATTAGGCGGGACCGGCTCTCGACGGGAGCCGAGTCTCGACAGTGCGTCCGCAGCCTCGTTCTTACGCCGGTCAAAGTGCTCCACCTGATACCCTGAGAAAGACCCGGATACTTTGTCCACTTGTCTGTGGTATGCTGCCATCATTGCATCCTTCCTGTCCCATGTTCCTGAGACCTGCTGTACCACAAGATCTGAGTCGCCGTAGCACTTTATACGCTTAATGCTCATCTCCTTTGCTACACTCAATCCATACAACAAGGCCTCGTACTCGGCTACATTGTTAGAGCAATCAAAATGGATTTGCAAAACGTAATGCAACTTATCTCCTTTTGGCGATGTGAGCACAACGCCGGCTCCCGATCCTTCATACTGCTTGGAACCATTGAAATGCATAACCCAAAATTCTGAACTTGGCACTAACGAGGGCACGCTTGTCTGAGTCCAATCATTGAAAAAATCAACCAGCGCCTGAGACTTGATCGCAAATCGGGGCTCATAATTGATGTGATAATCACCCATCTCGACGTCCCATTTGGCTACCCTACCTGTAGCATCTGAATTTCTTATGATATCTGCCATGGGCATGGAACTTACCACCCTTATGGGGTGTTCTAGAAAATACGGCTTCAATTTCCGACTGGCCATGAATACCCCAAACACTAGCTTCTGCCAATGCGGATAACGCTGCTTCACCTCTGATAAGACCTCACTCACGTAATAAACCGGCCGTTGCACCGGGTAATCCTTTCCATCCTCTTTACGCTCAACCATGACTACTGCACTAACTGCTCGAGGCCCGGCCGCAACATACAGCAACATGGGCTCTTTGGGACCCGGCGCTGCCAAAACCGGGGCTTCGGATAGCTACTTCTTCAGAGCTTCAAACGCCTCATCCGCCTCTTGATCCCATACGAAATTGTCTGTTTTTTCAATAGTCGGTATAGGGGTATTGCCTTTTCTCCGAGCCGAGATATGAACCGGCTCAGCGCTGGTACGCATCCTGTAAGTTTCTGAACATGTTTCAATTCCTCTGTCATTTTTAGGCTCTGAATAGCTTTGATCTTCTCCGGGTTAGCCTCGATCCCTCGCTCAGAAACGATACCAAGTAGTTTCCCCGCAGGAACTCTGAACACACATTTTGTTGGGCTGAGCTTCATTTTGTATCTCCTCAGGTTCTTGAAGGTCTCTTTTAGGTCATCAATGAACGTTTCTACGTTCCTTATTTTGATCACCACGTCATCGACATAAGCATGTACATTGCGCCCAATCTGATCCTCAAAGCACTTCTGAATGCACCGTTGGTATGTTGCGCCGGCATTTTTCAATCCAAAGGTCATGGTTTTGTAACAAAAATCTCCAAACGGGGTTATGAACGACGTCTTCTACCAATCCTCCTCTTTGAGCTTTATATCATGATACCCGGAATAGGCATCCAGAAAGCATAACAAGTCACTTCCTGCCACCGCATCTATCATCTGGTCTATCCTTGGAAGGGCGAACGGATCTTTTGGACAATGCTTGTTGAGACTCGTGTAATCTATGCACATTCTCCACTCGTTATTATTTTCAACACTAAGACCGGGTTAGCCAACCACTTGGGGTGGAAAACCTCCATGATAAAGCCGGCTGCTAAGAGCCGAGCTACCTCTGCTCCTATAGCTTTTCTTCTTTCTTCATTCATTTTCCTCAGGCCCTGCTTCACTGGCCGAGACTTGGGGTCAACATGTAAACTGTGCTCATCGAGTTCAGTCGGGATACCCGGCATGTCGCTAGGCGTCCATGCAAAAACATCCCGATTCTCACGGATAAACTCGATGATCGCGCCTTCCTCCTTGTTATCCAGGTTGGACTCTATGGCGAACTGCTTGGAAGAGTCGCCCTTAATGAAAGCCACCATCTTTGTGTCTTGGGCTGCTTTAAACTTAGCTCTCTCATCATCAGTATTTGGTTTTTTCAAAGCTGTTCGATCTTCCGGGTCTACCTGAGACCTGTACTACCTGAGCTCTTCCTTTGCACAGGCTTGTTCTGGGTGGGCCGCATATCCCTCATCGCACTCTGCTGCTCAGCCCCGCTACCATGAATAGTGATGGTCCGTTTAGGGCCCGGAATTTTCAACTGTAGGTAAACGTAACACGGTCTTGCCATGAACTTGGCGTAAGCCGGCCTTCCAAACAGTGCGTGATAAGTACTGCACAATTTCACCACCTCGAATGTGAGCCACTCTACTATGTAATTATCCTTGGATTCTCCAAAAGCAACCTCTAGTGATATCTTTCCCTCAGGGCAGGCCGAATGTCCTGGTACAATTCCGTGAAAAACTGTGGAGCTTTTCTGCAGCTGAGACTCTTTGAGCCCCATACGTAAAAAGGTCTCCCAATATAGGATATTGATACTGCTCCCACCATCCATCAGAACCTTCTTTAACTCATAGCCATTGACCTGCGACGCTACTACCAAAGCTAGCAAACCCAGATGTTCTATTGCTTCCAGGTGATCCCCTCTACTCCATGTTACTTCCTGATCTGACCATCTCAGGTATCTTGGAACACCCGAAGAAACCGAGTTTACAACTCTTTTGAGTATCTTCCTTTCCCTCTTGGTGGTCCCAGTGGTGTGAACATGATACTGTCCTAGCTGCTTGGGTTACTCTGAAAACTCCCTGCACCACCCTGGTAATTACCTGCGCTCCCAGCTCCTGCATTGCCTACGGGGGGTGGGCCGTTGCCCTAGTTTCCACCCAGACCCGGCCCTCCTCCCCAGCCTACACCTTGCAGCGCCTTCTGTACTTCCTCATTTTTCTACCTTGTAGATCCACGCATTGCTCCAATGAATGGTTAGCCGGCCCGCCATTCCTACTATGGCGCGGGCAAGGCATCTTGAAGGCTTCTATATGGTTAGACGGCCGCGGTGGCCCTTGATAATTACTTCCTCCGTTGAAGTTTCCTCCATTGAAGTTTCCGTCCGCTCTGGGCCTTGCAAACCCGCCTCAGTATTGGCGACTAACTCGGAGCCCCCTCATACGGACGTTTGTGCTGGTTGTTTCCATCGCCACCATTGTTACCTCCATTGTTATTCGGTGCAGCCCCGTTACCGGTTCTTCCATCGCTGCTCACATTAGCTTTTCCCTTCTTATCCTCAATATCTTCTTCTGTGGTGTCGGTGGAGGCATGCTTGTTGCACGCGTCCATCAGCTCCCCCATAGTAATTTCTAAACATGGCTGCTGGATTTCATGCGTACCAATTCTTGCACCAAGGGCGTATATCTGCTTGTTTTCGCCATAGCTTGTATCGCATCCTTTGGCTGGATATCGGTGGAAGAGTGGAGTATCTCCATGACTCGGTGCACCCAGCTGCGTGCCGACTCTCCCTTTCTCTGCACACACCGATCCAAGTCGTCAATCGTGTATAATTTCCTGCAAGTTGCATGAAAATGCTTGACGAAAGCCGACTTAAGCTCACTCCACGAATTGATAGACCTCTCAGGCAGGTTATTGAACCATAGTTTAGCTGCTCGTTCAGACATCATGAGATAAATAAATTTGGCTTGGAGTTTTTCTGAAGCGTTGCGAATAGACATGGCCATCTAATAGCTGCTTAACCAGGTCTCAGGATCCATGGTCGGCTCATAGTTGACAACTTTACCAGGCTCTTTGAACTTGTCCGGGTAAGGCTCGGCCGTGGTAGCGTCTGATAAGCATTTGGTTATGGCTAAGTTTGTCGACACCGGCCTTATTCTTGAATCGTGTGAAGCCTCGGCTGCTGCGGCGGGAGGCGCGCCAACTCCTGGACCTCGCGCTACAGACCCGGCCGCACGCCTTGCCCGAGAACTATCCACGATAGCCTGTGCCGCTGAGACCGCATGAGTTGCTGGTCTAAGTGGAGGAGGCGGCATTTGCTGCTGCTCTGCCCTCCGTCGTGCTGAATTCGACTGAATGTTCCCCGTATTACCTTCCTGCCGACTGATATACGGCGTCCCGTGCATGCCACTCCTGTTGTCCGGGTAATTTGCTTGCTGAGCCACCGCGGTGCATAACATCTCTATAGCCTGTCGGGTTTCTATTGCTTAAGGCGACTCTCCCAGTGGAATACGATCGAGCGCTAAAGTTGTGGCGTACACGTTGTCCATAGGGTTATTGAAGTGACCCGACGGGGTGTGAAATCGTGATGGTGGTGGTTGCACAGCATTGCCCCCGGCCGCCCCAGCGGGTAGCGCAGGTGACCCGACTGGCATGTTAATCGGTTGTCCCCCGAGCACTGCTCCTGCGTACCCAGTTCCTTGATTCACGATCGGGATTTGCTGGTCTTGAGGCGTAATGAATAACGCGGCCGGTTGTAGGGCTCCGCCTGTCGCAGGCAGTCTCGTCTGATGCCTCTGATTATATGCTCTAGTCGTTTGTGCCTGTATACGATCCTCTAACTCATCCAACTGACGTTGACGCCCGGCCATCCGTAGTTTCTCGGCTTCTACATCTCTCCTTTGTTGTTCCAATGCTCGGCGGGCCACATCCAAGTCTCTGGCCCGGGCCGCCGCGTTCTCCGGGGTTATCACCGTTGCTAACACTGTGGGATCCAAGATCAAGTTGTTGCTGAATAGAGCCGGATTTGGTGGGTGTGACGTTCCCGCACCAGCTGTTATGTTCGTCCTAAATCCGAACATGTTCCTGTGATGAGCAGTTTCCCCTGTTTCGCTGGTGACGGACGTCTGCTCACCATCGACCTGGGCTCCAACCGGGTTTCCATTGATCGGAGTCTATGGTTGGGCCAGCGCTTGCGCCGTACCAGCCGCGGCTACTAACACATCACCCTGATTCAGATTTATCGCAGGGGCTGTGTAGACCGCAACTCGGCGCGCAATGCCTGGTGAAGATTCATATTCTTCTTCCTCGCAGCTATCTTCTTCATACCTATCTTCGAGTAGGTGCAGGATAGATTCGATGTCATCATCTCCAGTAACCCGGCCACGCGGGGTCCATGCCGGCTCCTCCGGTTGTTCCCTCTTCGTGGTGGGTGCTCTCTCCAGTTCTTCCGTGCCTACCGACTCTTCCCCATCCGATTGAACACAGGTGGCGGCCCCTGACACAGAATCATATTCATTATTGTCAAAAATTGAACCAGATGTACGTACCATACCCACGAAGACGTTAACCCGGCCGATCATGAAGACACATCCAGTTTCCAGCTGGTTCGACTCTGGCCCCCAGCCAGACTCGTCGACGATCTTCTCTCCTTCGGGGTTGGTGATGATCTCGCCGATAACGAGGTTCTTCATGCTTTCCAGAGCTTCTCCGGTAATGTAAACACCTTTGGACGTAGGCCCCACGGTGGGCGCCAACTGTCGTGGGAAAGTCACGGCAGATGTTACCGGAGGTAATTTAGGTTGGGGTAAATCGACTCTAGTGTTTGGGAGAGGGTTTAGCTCAGATCGGACACAAGATTTATCCTGGTTCAGCCTCTCGATTGGAGATGATAGCTTACTTCCAGCTAGGATCATATTGATTGGCGATCTAGAGGCTCGGGCTGCAATGTCGCCGAGACTCCAATCTAGGGTTACAAGTACTTGCTTTCGTATAACTAGAATAACTCGGAATCCCCTTTCTACGCCATAAGGGCCGGTCTATATAACACCCGGTTTCCTGACTTTCCTTACAAGATACATCTAGAGCCCTACTCGAGGTCTACACGTAACCCTAAATATGGTTTGCACCGCCTTTCGGGCCTTCTAGAGCCTCCCTTTCCCTGAGCCGGATTACCAACGCAACCTTTAGCCCATCAGTGATATCCGGCCCATCATCTCATTGCGAGGTCTTCACCCAAACTTCCTCCAGCCGAGTGTTTATCCCTCTGTATGGGCCTGCCGGGTTATTATCCCCCCAACAAGAGTGCCCGCGTTCGTAATCATTGCTTACATTACACACTTTGTTTAATGCAATTATCTGTTCTTGCAACTTAATACCCAATGGGGTTCGGATGATAACACGAGGGTGGATTATTAGTCATAGATGCAGATGGATGTCGGTCTATGTATCTTGTTGTAATGCCCACACTAAATAGCACAGTAATCTTCATGTCATATTGTGCACTACGGTGCAACCTCTATTTGTCAATTGCCCAGCTGTAATTTGTTCACCCAGCATGTTGTCTTTTATGGAGAGACACCACTAGTGAAACTATGAACCCCGGTCCATTTTCCACACTGTTAAACAAACCACAACATTTTCCTGCTTTATTTACTTCCTGCAACCATACACTGTTTTTCCACACTATACGTCTAATCTTTGTTTTCAGCAAGACCGGTGAGATTGACAACCTCACTGTACCGTTGGGGCAAAGTATTTTGGTTGTGTTGTGTGCAGGTTCCACGTTGTTGCTGACACCGGTGAAGCGCCAGCACCACCATCAATGGCATCAACCTTCCGAAGATTCTCTTTCTCCTACTGGATTGATAACCCTGGTTCTTAACTAAGGTGAAAACTCCTACCGCTGTGCTCATCACACCCTCCTCTTGGGGTTTCCAACAACACATAGCATCGAGCCTCCAAAGAAGAAGCAATTGTTCTTTCAGGAGAGGGCGGCCACGAAGAAGGTCTCCATGAACCCCGATGGCACGGGTCCTACCCTCACCGTTGGAGCCGGGTTGCCTCCTAAATAGGAAAGCGCGCTCGTCGCCTTCCTTCCGGCAAACACGGAAATGTTCGCATGAACAACGTCCGACATGCCCGGTGTAGAAAGGGAGGTGATCGAGCACCATCTAGCTGTGTGCCTAGGCGCGCACCCGATCAAGCAGAAGGCCCGTCGCCAGGGCCCTGAGAAGCAAAAATTCATCATCCGCGAAGTGGAGAAGCTTCTGGACGCCAAGATCATCCGCGAGATCATTCACGCTGAGTGGATCTCCAACCCTGTCGTGGTCTCCAAGAACACGGACGGAGGACGGCTCTACGTGGACTTGACCGACTTCAACAAGGCCTGCCCCAAGTATCCATATCCTCTCCCGAGAATCAATCACATAGTGGACTCCACCGCCGGGTGTGACCTCCTCTGCTTTCGGGACGCCTTCTCGGGCTACCACCAGATCAAGATAGCCAAGGAGGACGAAAATAATACCACCTTCATGACTCCTTGCGGGGTGTTTTGCTACATGTGCATGCCCTTTGGTTTAAAGAACGTCGGAGATACCTCCCAGCGGCTCATGCGTATCGCCCTAGGGATGTAGATAGGGAAGAACACGGAGGCCTGCATCGATGACATTGTCGTCAAGACTCGCGAAGAGCGCATGCTCATCGACGACCTCGCGGAGACCTTCCAAACTCTCCGCAGGGTCAACATCACGCTCAACCCCGACAAATGTGTATTCAGAGTTGCAGCAGGGGCTTCCTAGTGTCCCACGACGGCATCGAGGCCGACCCCGACAAGATTCGATCTATCAAAGGAATGCAACCCCCACGATGGATGAAGGACATGCAGTGCCTCGCGGGATGCATGGCGGCTCTAGGCTCCTTCATCTCCACGTTCGGCGACAAAGCGTTGTCATTCTTTGAACTCCTGAAGCGGTCGGGTCCATTCAAATGGACTACCGAGGCGCTTGATGCATTTGAGGAGCTCAAAAGGTATCTGGCAAGCCCTCGTATACTGGTCGCTCCGCGACCGCGGGAGCCGCTGCGCCTGTACCTTGCGGCCACTCCTTAGACAGTCAGGGCCGCTATCGTTGCGGAAAGGCCATGTCGTGGGATAATCACGGCAGACGTTACCGGGGGTAACTTGTCTTGGGGCAATTCGACTCTGGTGTTTGGGAGAGGGTTTAGCTCAAGGGAAACCATGGTGATATGCGATCTGGTAGCCGGCAATCAAGTCGCCGAGTCTCCGATCTGAATATATTATCTCAAGTCTCGTGTTACAAAGGATACTCGAATATCTCACGATTGTATGACTTCTTGATCTAACCCTAGGGGCCGGCTTATATAATATCCGGACCCACTGGCTTACCGTCCAAGGCATACTCGGAATCCTACCCGAACACTGCTTACAAACCCTAAGTTTCCCTATCGGAACCCACAAACCGGGTTACGAGGCCTACACTCTTGGGCCTTCTAGAAACTGCTTTTCCTTAAGTCGGATCTTGCGCAGCGCCCTTTGGGCCGAGTTACACCTTGGCGTTAGCCTACCGGGTTATCATCCCTCCATCAGTAGTCCCCAGAATAGCTTGGGCTTCACGGGATCCTCCTTGAAGAGCATGCTATTCCCTGCCAAAATAACAAACATACAAGTTTATAGAAGCCGGGTTAGGTTGCTTTGATAAACAGCTAGGCCTAACTCCACTGGTGGTCCATATAATAACCCGGCTTTCTCTGAACCGGTCTCTACTCTTCCGGGTCAATGTTCCGAAGGAAAGGCAAGAAACCCGGCTTATTTCGTTCATTTACTGGTCCGGATATCGCGGAAGGGATTTGCTTCCTATCCTTTCCGGATATCACGCACGGGCACTTAACGCATATCCCAAAATTTCCGGGCGGGTATCCCTCTCCAAAAATTTCGGATCCCGCCCCTTAGTCTAGGTTTCCCCACCCGCACCTATAAATAGGTGCCCTAGGGGGTGACCTAAACCTAACGGCTCATTTCCACTTCTCCTCTCTCACCCATCTCACCTTCAACCTCCAGTGACGCCCCCTTGCTCGAGCTCGCCGTTGCGCCGCCACGGAGCCCACCGGAGAGCAACCAGAAGCGAGCCGCCGTCTACGCTCCGTCTCCGCTCGCGCCGCTCCGTCGTCAAGCTCCGCCACCGCGCCCGCAAGCTGCCCGTCGGGAGTTCCAAAGGGGCACCACAGATGCGCCATCTGCCGCCATCACGCCATCCTTCAATCCGCACCGGTGAGCTTTTTATCTCCATTAATTTCAACTTCAAACTTTCCGTTCGATTTAGATTGGATCTAGGTTTGCCCGCGGGCTCATTTCTTGCTCCATACCGAATTAGATTACTCAACTTCATCCTTGCTTGCTTAATCGCTCAATAATAGATCTAATTACACTCTCTTATTATTCGCAATCATAAATTTCTCCGCGAATTTCTCTGGAAAATTTCCCAATCTAGATGTAGTCCGTCTAAGATTTCCGCGGTTGTTCTTCGATACCCGGACAATCCTCTATTTCCGGATCTTCTAGCTTCCATACTGTTTACTGATACTCGGATAACTCGTGGATTCCATACTGTTTACTGATACTCGGATAACTCGTGGATTCCATACTGTTTATTGATACTCGGATAACCGGTATTTTCTGGGTCTTTGTTACTCATGTTTTGTACTCTTTAACTTGTGCTTCGCAGGCCGAACAAATGGCTCCAAAGAACAAGGGCAAACAGCCGGCAAAGCCAAGGTCAACCCAATCCATCTCCGCCAACTGGGCACGGTCTACCGTGACCCAAGCCAAGCTAGAGGAGCTCGCCGAGTCAGGCGTTCTCCCTCCTCAGAACAAGATCCATTAGAGAGTACCGGGTGACGAGACCCGGCCTACCCCCAACCCCAACGAGGTAATCTGCTTCGTTGAGCACGTGATCCGGGGGTTTCGTCCCCCGGGTCACTCTTTTTTCCGTGAAGTCCTCAGCCACTACGGCCTCCGGGTATTCGACATAGGGCATAACTCTATGTTGAACAAAACCCATTTCATAGTCCTTTGTGATTCCTACTTGTGCATCCCACCAAATCTGACTTTATTTATTGAACTATTCCAATGCAAACGGTGCCGCGAAAGCGGTGACGGGGCACTCTTGGCCTGCGGCGGAGTTTCTATCCAACGCCGTAAAAATTCGCCCATGCCGACTCTAAGTCTTAACTCACATGTTAAGCATTGGCAGCAATCTTTCTTCTATTGCCCGGACACTTCCCCACCCGGCGAAAGGAAATTGCCGGGTTACTCGGAGGGCCTCCTTGACCTTTCTGACACTTTCAACGCCTTTGCCTCAGAGTCGGACAGAGAGTCCATTCAGCACCTCCTAGCTAAGATAGCCGTCCTTTCCGCCCACAGTCTCCTTGGGCTCAACCTAATTAAAACCTGGGTAGATTTCCGGATTTAGCCCAACTCTATTCGCTCAAAGCTGATGTGCGAATACTCGGGAGACGTCACGGACGCGCTCCGCTATTCCTCAAAGAATTATCCGGCTGGCGATACCAACAAGACCATCAAAAGCTTCCTAACTGAGAAGATGGAAGTGATCAAAAATATAGCCGGGTTAGCGTTGTTCACTCGGGAGAACCCGGCTCCAGCGGTAAGATCCGACACTTACTCACTTACTCTTGTACTTTTACTTGATACAACTACTAACTCTCACTTTTATGCCTTTATTTCAGGCTGATAATGCTTTCTGGAACATCGAGACCCCTCCCAACTCCGGGAACCCGGAGGAAGAAGAAGAACCGGCTGACACTGATGAAGGTATCACCCGGGTTTCAATCACCTTAACCTCTGTTACTTTGCTTTCCCATTTTTTCTCTTTTTCCGACTATGTATTTGTGCCTTTCAGGGATGGATGATAAGGATGACAAGGATGATCAGGGAGACCCGGAAGAAACTGAGAGCGACAAAAGCGAGGCTGAGCCGGAAGTTGAGGTCGGAGCCAAGAGTTAAACCCGTGGGGTCGTCTTCAAGGTTCCCTACTCTTCCATGTCCTCCAAACCCTATTCTTTTGATAATATGCGCGAACTTAACCGACAGTTATCCAATTCTTCACACTTGAAGGATCCGCCTCCGATCAAGCGCAGGGTAACCCGGAATTCCCCGGGTGATGATCCCCTCAACCCGGGTATTCCCACGTCCCCAGCTCGCCGCACTGGTACTCCTCCATCTCATCCCCGCAACTCACCTCAAAGACACCCTTCACCCAATCATCCATTAGCCGGACAGTTCCGGGTCTCACTCTCAGATTCTGTAACAGCCTCATCCGCGTCCAGCAGCGAACTCCCGACGGATTTCGTGGTGAATGCCGGGTAAGCTACATTTCCTGCTACGCGATATACTAGTCCTTTTGATAACCTTCACTTTTTGCTACTAACCACTTCTCTTTTCTTTCCTTAGCGCCCAGGTCTCGATAAGTGACCCGGATAACATGGACATGGATAACCGGGAGACTGAAGGGCCGGTTGATGATATGGACGCCGCAACTGGCGGTGCTGGTGAAGAAAATCAAGAACAAGACCCCCTGACAGACTCGGCCCGGCAGGAAGCCGGGTCTCCCAAGCTATCTGAAGAAGCTGAGGATGACGAAGTCGAGATCCTGGACACAAGGATCGGCACTCCAAATCCTGACACCCAGGCAACCCGGGTCTCGACCCCAAAGCCGGAGAAGGGTCGTCCTCCGAGTGATCAGGCCGCCGGCTCTTCCGGTATCAAGCCCGAGGATATGACTTTTACCCAGATGCTTGACGCCCTGCACACCTTGAGGGTTGACGAAGAAAATGTCCTAGAAGCCTTGATAGCCAAACATGAGGTAAATCCGAGTAATATTGCCTGTATACTTGTCTAGTCCCCAAGTTCCAAGTGAACTTATTGATAATTTGCTTGGAACTTTCATAGTGTATCCAACTGATAGCTTGCTTTTTATCCGGCTAACCCTTCCTTGTGTTTCCACGCAGGCCTTCGTGACCCACTCTGAGAAAGCATTGGCGAAGGCCACCAAACTCCTCGAGAAGGAGGCGACTCTGCGTGAGTCGGCTGAAGCTGATGCCAAGAGGACAGGGAAACTTGCAAGGAAATATAGAAAGAGGGCTCATGCAGCAGAAGATGAACTGACCAAGCTTTCCATTCAGATTGCCAACACATATCGTGCTTTGACTGGTAACTATTCCTAACTTAATAATTATAACCCGGATTCTCATTCTGATAAATAGTCGGATTTCCTTACTCAAATCTTTTTTCTATTTTCTGCAGGTCCGGATGATGTAACTCCGGATGAAGATGATATCGCAAAGCTGAAAACCATAAAGAGTACGATCCGGCAGCTCTGTGCCGGAACCAAATGGATTCTTCCGGATCTGAAGTGGCCGGGTGTTGGGCATGGTAGCCTGAAGACGCTGCTTGACGCGTGCTCCACTATCCCCGAGTGGATTGAGCACTGGAAACGCTCATCCTGCCGGGTTGGAGTAACCCGGGGGCTTGCGCTGGCTAAGGCATATTTTCCAAAACTTGAGCCGGCCAAGCTCGTAGGCAGGTTTCCAGAGTTCAACCATGATGGCTCCAGGTTCTCAGTAAAGAACTTCAAGGTATTCAGAAGGAGATTCGACACCCGGCTAGCATAATTGCCGATAGTCTGGACGTCAGTTCGATCGTCCCACCATATGATGCTGATGACAAGGCAGTTAAGTTTGAATAGCGCAGTTACAAACCCAAAGACCCGGCCATGATGCCTATGAGTTATAAGGGCCGATTACTCGCAAACGAGTACGACTGCAATCTTATAACCGGACAAAGGAGCCAAATTTTCTTGACTTTTCTTACTTAAGCTCGATGTGACTCGCACTAAAGTGGCATGATTTGTTCGCTTATGATTATAATCAGCCATGATGCCCAATGGGACTTGGCTGACCCTGTTTTCGTGCAGATGTAACAACATGGTATCCATGCGAAAGCCGGCTTACAGTACAAGATAGTCAAAAGGGTCATCTAAACCACAAGTTATGCAGAGTATATGGTTGATAGCCGAAAACTCAAAGTTTATTAAGCATAACTTCAATACCTATGTGAAACGACTCTAGTTTTTGGGCTTAGTAGAAAAACAACTTGTTCTCTTCAAAAGACCACACACCCCAGACTCGGAACTTCGGGTCTTGGGGACTAGGGATTTTGAAAAAATAAGTTGTTGTCACTAAAGCTCAAAAAACCCAAACATCCGAGTCTTGGGGACTTGGGGACTTAGAAAGATCCACCGGTCAAAACCCACGAGACCCGGAAACCGAGTCTCACAAAAGGAACCATAAAGAAAGCCGGATTATCAAGAGCAAGTGGGCTCATAAGCAGATAGTATTAAGAACATCCAAAAGCCAAGAGGGGCCACGGGAAGCTATCAAAGTTTCAAAAGAGTATTACAATTCGCAGCAGCAGTATCAAAGATGCACAAGCGCACCATTCAAAATAAATACTCCAAGGACCCCTAGGCCGGATAGTTTGCATAAAAACGGTTGCCGACGAAAAAGTTTCACTCAGCATCTCAGGCTAAGTCGTCAACCTTGCCCTTGCCCTTGGAGGCCGGGTCTTGCTCCTCGCCTTGGTCCTCAGCGCCCTTGGCAGCGACGGCAACCGGATCAGCAGCAGTGCCGGCTCGTGCAGGAGGAGGGATGACTGGCGTGGAGATAGCAGGCGCAGAGCCGGCCTCAGCCTTCTTCTTATCGGCCTCTTTTCTCGCCTGGGCAGCCTCCGCCTTCCATCGGGCCAGCATATCGTACGGCTTGGGAAGATCCGACTTAACCGCTTCACCATCAGCATCATATGCTGGAATAATGACACTCAGGTCCAAACCATCGGCAATCATGCTGGCCGGATGACGGACTTCCCTCTGGATGGCCTTGAAATTCTTCGGGGAGAACTTGGATCCGTCGTGATTAAATTCCGGAAACCCGCCCATAAGCTTGGCCGGCTCGAGCTTAGGAAAATAAGCTTTAGCCAGCGCAAGCCCCCGAGTTACTCCAACCCGGCAGGACGAGCGCTTCCAATGCCAAATCCACTCGGGAATAGTGGAGCAGGCGTCCAGCATCCTCTTCAGGTCGACGTGCCCAACACCCGGCCACCGTAGCTCTTGAAGGATCCATTTGGTTCCGGCACATAGCTGCCGGATAACGCTCTGGATGGTTTTCAGCTTGGCAATATCATCTTCGTCCGGCATTACTTCATCCGGACCTGCAGAAAGAAATGAAAACACGAGTAAGGAAACCCCGGCTACTTATCAGAAGGATAACCCGGATTATGAATGTTATGCTAAGACTCATACCGATCAAAGCGTGATACGTATCAGCAATCTGAATAGAAAGGTTCGTTAGATTATCTTCTGCTGCATGAGCCCTCCTCCTATACTTCCGCGTGATCTTCCCACTCCTCCTGGCCTCAGCTTCGGCCGCCTCACACAGAGCCACCTCCTTCTCAATGAGCTTGGTAGCCTTTGCCAATTTCTTCTCAGATTGGGTCACGAAGGACTGCACGGACGCAAGGAAGGATTAGCCAGGTAAAAAGTAAGCTATCAGTCGGTTATACCGTAAAGTTCCAAGCAAATTATCAATCAATTCACTTGGAACTTGGGGACTAGATATGGACACAAGCAATATGATTCGGGTTTACCTCGTGTTTGGCTATTAAAGCTTCCAAGATATTTTCTTCATCAGCCCTCAAGGTGTGCAGGGCATCGAGCATCTGGGCAAACGTCATGTCTTCGGGTCGGACACCAGAAGAGCCGGCAGCTTGGTCGCTTGGCCGGTGAACTTTCCCCGACTTTGGGGTCGAGACCCGGACTGTCTGGGTATCCGGGTTTGGAGAACCCATCCTCGTGTCCAGGACCTCGATCTCCTCGTCCACTGCTTCGGATGACTCTGGAGACCCGGCGGCCTGGTGAACTGGATAGCCCAAGGGGCCTTGTTTCTGGTTGTTCTCAGCATCACCGCCAGTCGCGGCGTCCATGTTATCAGTCGGCCCCTCCGTCTCCCGGTTATCCGTCTCCATGTTCTCCGGGTCACTAATCGTGACTTGGGCGCTAAGGAAAAGAGAGGAATAGTCAACAACAGCGGATGAAAATAATCAAGTGCGCGAGGATATCATACAGCGGAGACTTACCCGGTGTTCACAGCGTAATCCGGCGGGAGTTCACTGCTGGAAGCCGATGAGATTGTCACAGGAGCTGATAGCGGAACCCGGAACTGCCCGGCCAAAGGATGGTTGGGGGAGGGGTGACGCCGAGGAGATTTGGAGGGGCGAGGAGGAGGAGTACCGGCCCGGCGGTTTGGTGAGGTGGAGATACCCGGGTTGAGGGGATCGTCGTCCGGTGAACTCCGGGTCACCCTGCGCTTGGTCGGGAGAGAGTCCTTCAAGTGCGATGAGTTGGATAGTTGTTGGTTAAGTCTGTGCATGTTATCAAAAGAGTAGGGTTCGGAAGACATGGTGGAATAAGGAACCTTGGACACCACTCCTCTGGCTTTCCTCTTGGCCCCAGCTGTTATTTCTTGATCGGACGCGGTGGCCTCCGGATCCTCCTCGTCCTTCTCGTCTTCGTCCTCCAACCCTGTGAGCCGAGTATGCATCGTCGGAAAAAGTTAGATGGATGAGGAAAATGATGCAAGTAAGGTTGATGCAAGACCCGGATAAATACCTTCATCATTATCAGCCGGCTCGTCATCTTCTTCCGGGTCTCCGGCGGAAGGGGAGGTTTCAACACTCCAGAAAGCGTCATCAGCCTGAGATAAAAACAGGAAGATGAGAATCGGTAGTTGTATCAAGTCAAAGGCGTGTGAATAAGGTTACACGTATCGGGTCTTACCGCTAGGGCCGGATTTTCCCGGGTGAACGGCGGCAACCCGGCGATGTTCTTGATCACTTCCAACTTTTCCGTCAAGAAGCCGTTGATGGTTTTGTTGGTGTCGCCGGCTGAATAGTTCTTGGAGGAATATCGGAGCGCGTCCGTGGTATGCCCCGAGTAATCGCACATCAGCTTAGTGCGGATAGAGTTGGGTTGGATCCGGAAATCCACCCATGTCTTAACCAAGTTGAGCCCAAGGAGACCTTGGGCGGAAAGGACGGATATCTTTGAGAGGAGGGGCTGGATTGCCTCCCTGTCCGAGTCAGGGGCGAAGGCGTTGAAGTTTTCAGAGAGATCGAGGAGACCCTCCGAATAACCCGGCAGTTTCTTCTCGCCGGGTGGGGAGGTATCTCGGCAATAGAAGAAAGAGAGTTGCCAATGTTTGACATGAGAATTAAGAGTGAGAGTGGGCATGGGAGAATTCTTACGGCGCTGGATAGAGACTCCGCCGCAAGCAAGAAGTGCGCCGTCACCGCTTTCGCGGCACGGCTTGCACTGAAAGAGTTCGATAAAGAGAGCCAAATTTGGCGGAGTGCACAAGTATGACTCGGAAAAAACGATAAAATGGGTTATATTCAGCATAGAGTTAGGCCCTATGTCGAATACCCGAAGGCCATAGTGGCTCAGAACCTCACGAAAGAAAGGGTGACCCGGAGGGCGGAACCCCCGGGTCACATGTTCGACGAAGCAGATTACCTCGTCATTAGCAGGCGCGGACCGGGTCTCATCACCCGGCACCCTCCAGTGTATATCCTTCTGAGGAGGAAGGATCCCTAACTCGGCCAGCTCGTCCAGCTTGGCCTTTGTAACTGTGGATCGCGCCCAGTTGGCGGATATTGATTGGGTGGTCTTTGCCTTGGCCGACTGCTTCCCCTGCTTCTTGGGAGCCATGGGATCAATCTGCAAAACACAAGACAAAAAGGTACAAGGAGTAAGACTCGGAATCGTGAGTTATCTCAGTATGTACAAGCAGTATCAAAAGAAAGCATGAGGGCTATGAATTATCCGGGTATCACTAGACGGGGTGAAAATCGCAGGCTATCCGGTATCGAGTAGCGATACAGAAATTATGAGGGACTTACATATTGATGATCATTTGCGGAAGAAGGATGGTTTCCCATGTATCTACTGCAAGCAAAAGAACCGGAAGAAGAGGATTTTCCGGGTGTCAATGAGGAGTGCGGAAAATTTGGGCGAAATGGATCTAGATCGAAAAGTTTTCGGGCGATTCTACGGAGAAATTAATGATTAACGATGATAGGGGAGTGGTGTGTGATCATCTGTTGAGCTATTGGGGGATCTAGCAAGCATTTAAGTGGCCTAATCCGGCGCGGCAAGAAAAAACGACCCGCGGATTGACCTAGATCCAATCGGGAGTAAATCGAGAAATTGCAGAGATAGATCAACAGGAATAGAAGGCTTACTGGAGCAGATTGATGTAAAGCTCGCCGGCGGCAAATAGCGCAGTGTTGGTGCCCCTTTGCGATTCCCGGTGGGCAGGTCGAGGGCGCGGCGGCGGATCTTGGCGGCGGCGCGGGACAAACCGTGGCGGAGCGTAGCCGGCGGCGGATTGGCTCCGGTGACGCGCGTGGGGTCTCCGTGACGGTGCTCTGCGAGCTTGAGCGCGGAAGTGAAGAGAAGGAGGAAGAAGGGAAAATGAACCGTTGGGGGCTAGGTTATCCCCTGAGTACTTATAAGGTGCGGGCGGATAGACCTAGTCCAATGGGCAGGAGCCGGAAATTTCGGGATAACGGATACCTGCCCGGATTTTTTGAGATATGCTTTAAGTGTTGGACGGGATATCCAGACAGAGATAAGAAGGAGATCCTCTTCGCAATATCAGGATCAATTATCGAGTAAAGTAAGCCGGATCTTTGACGTTTTTATCAGGGCGTTGACCCGGAAAAAGTAAAGAAGGACCTAGAGAAAGCCGGGTTACTATATGGCCACCTTGGAGTTAGGCCTAGCTGTTTATCAAAGCACCTTAACCCGGCCTCTATGAACTTGTACGTTTGATATTTTTGCAGGGAATAGCGAGCGCTTCAAGGAGGATCCCGTGAAGCCCAAGCTATTCTGGGGACTACTGATGGAGGGATGATAACCCGGTAGCCCAACGCCAACGTGTAACTCGGCCCAAAGGACGCTGCGCAAAGACCCGGCTAAGGATAAAAGAGCTTCTGGAAGGACCAAGATCGTAGGCCTGGTAACCCAGATTGTGGGTTCCGATAAGGAAGTTTAGGGTTTTGTAAGCGGCGTCCGGGTAGGATTCAGAGTATACCTTGGAGCGCAGGCCAGGGGGTCCGGGTGCTTTATAAACCGGCCCTAGGTTAGGTTTAGAGAGATCCAAGAGTTAGAACAAGATCGCTAGGTATCGAGTATCCAATGTAATACGAGAGTTGGGATAAAACATCTAGATCGGAGACTCGGCGACTTGATTGCCGGCTACCAGATCGTTTATCATCATGTTTTTCCCTGAGCTAAACCCTCTCCCAAACACCAGAGTCGATTTGCCCCAAGACAAGTTACCCCTGGTAACGTCTGCCGTGTTTATCCCACGACATGTAGCATCCCTAATTTTTCCAAAGTGCAAAAATCGCTAAAATTTGAAACTTTTTGTTTTCATATAATGCGAGTCACCAGTAACCAAATGAGATGGAAGAAACAAAAGGAAACAATACTTATTTCAATGAAATTGGAATTAAGAATCAATTATACCTCTATTCCATAAACCCTAAACCTTATTCAAATAAATTTTCTTTATTCAATAATAATTATCTTTCTTTAGCAAACCCTATTCTCTAAATGTTTTCCTATGAATTATTTTGATATGAAACTGTATCACACTTTGGGAAACAACATTTTGAATAATGGTAACTCTCTGGAATTTTATTTGTCAACAATACTATTTATTTGGTATTTTCTATTTTAAAATGGCATTAAGTTTCTATTAGTAAACCCCTCATATCTTAAAAAACAATATAAAATGAGGTGAAATGACTTTCAAAAATAGTATTTGACATGTTTACTGTCTTTGAAATTTTATTTAATCAAAATCTCATTTTATAATTTTTTTTCTAATTTAAAATATACATTAAGCACTATTAGTGAATTAATTATTTTTCAAAAATATAAAAACTCAGATGTGTTGAAAACTTTATTAAAATGTTCTAAACAGAAAGATATTAATATTACAAATTTTTAGAAATTATTTTGAGGTCATTTGGAATTATAATCAAAAGATATTAAAAACAGGAATAAAAATTAAAGAAAAGGCTGGATGACGTCGTGATGACGTCATCATCATCAACCTCCGGTCGAATCAGAAACTACCGTTTATTCACGAATTTAAGACCTTTGATTTCGCCCGTTTTATGTCCGGAATTGATGCATTAAACCCCAACCCTTAAAGCCCCGAGTATCCTCCCTATTATCCCTCTCCTCCCCTCGGGTTTAAAGCCCCCAGGCGGTAGAATTGGCTCGCCGAAGTTGCTCGGTCCCGCGACCATCGATCTCAAATTCCGACGAGGTGAGCCATCATCCTAGCCCGAGACCCCTTCCATCCTACTCCTCATGTCCTGGTGCCCCAGCCTGAGTACTTATTCGGTTTTTACCGCAGCCACAACTACGAGAACGATGACATGCGAAGTTTGCCGGCATTATCGAGCCCCCATCCGTGTTGCGCCGCTGTTTCGGTAAATGAGGAAAGCGCCGTCGCCACCATCTTCTTCACCGTGACGTCCCGCTTCACATCGTTGCCTCGCCATGCCAGTGGAGCAACCGGAGCGTCGCGGCCGTGAACCGCCTTCACCGCCGGCCGCCGCGTCATCATTGTACGGCGAGCACATAGCTGCCCGGTGAGTTCCTCCTGTCCCCTCCGCCGTCCGATTTTGTTTGCACGACCAAGATTAGATCTTAAGCCGAATAGGTATCATCCAATCAGAGCTCGCCAAGTAAACATCGCGTTAAGTAAGGAATCCGTCGCTCGGTGCAACGCACAGCCGGCCCAAGCCCACTCCCTATCCATTGCCCTGCGCAACAAATAAGCACTTTTTCGCCCAGCCCGTCTCTGGATTTAATTCCGAATAAAAATAGAATGGCAATTTTGCAGAAAAGTCCCTACAACTTAGAAGCCTTATACCTTTTTAACCACTTGGCAAAATTTGATAAACTTGGACTTTTTGAATATCCTAGAATGTGTAGAATCTTTTAGCTCTGTTCAAATTCAAAATTGACAAACCTAAATTGGTTCAAATTTAAATATACTTGTTTGATGAATTTTGGCATAATTCAAATTCTACAAATTCAAAAATTGCAAATAAAATGTGTTTGGAAAACTTAGGATATGTACTTTCATATCCTCTGTTCTAAAATATTTTTTGAACAAGTTAAATTTGAATTCAGAATTAAGTGGTCCATTTGAGTATTTTTGACATAGATTTAATTCTATAAATATTTTCAATATAGTTCCTTTTGCAAAATTGGTCCTTTCGGTAACCTTGAACCAGAGACATCATTGCCTAACCATTTTGGAAACCCTTGCACCATGACCAAGTGTTTTCAACAAAAACCCAACATAGTAATTCATCCATTTTACCATGTCTTAGAAATTGTTTCCATCCTTTATTCTTTGAATGTTGTGGGTATTTTTAATACCATGTAGTGAACCTTAGTTTTATATCTAATCCTCCACTCCATTATTCTTGCTTCAAGAATTCATCAACTTAGCAAATGGAAAACAAGACTCAAGCAATACAAGGCACTTCACTTTCAACTTGGTGGCAACATGCACTACCAAATTCCGCGCGATCCGGAACGTTTTGGGCGACACGTTTTGATAACGTCATGTTGTTTCCGTCGCGGATGGCTGAAAAGTGGAATTTGCTCTTGAAGGACGCGGTCCATCTCGACGTTTCTTATATGTTCCGTCGAGGATATTTGTTCCCGGCCCAACAGGCCCAGTTGGAGGCGAGTTTCGTTCCACGAGAACGCCGCAGATTAGTCGAATATAACCCTTTTCATTTCTGTTGTTTATTTGTCCATATTGTGAAATCGAATTAGATGTTTTTGCATCGGAGTTAGTCTAATGTAACCCTTGTAACTTCTGTCACTTAGATCCATAAAAACTTCTGTCATCTATTTCTCCGTATTGTGAATCGAATTATATCTATCTTAAGAAAATAAACATAGTAGTTGAGCATAAACATGACTACGTACATATTTATAGAAACCACACGATACAAACGAGATTTTCGATCTAAACAGGACATCAGAAGCAGGGGTGCAGCAGTAGGGGGCTAAATAAAGAGCATCAGTAGGGGCCGACAGCTCCTCCGATGGCACTGGATCCTCCGTCGGGACTGGATCCTCCGATGGCATTGGATCCTCCCTTGCCTGGGGAGTCACAGCTGCAAGGAGAGTGATCAGGGTTTTCTACTCTGCCAGGGCTAAACCGATCTTCAGTTCCCCAACTTGCTTGGTCAGTTCGAGGTTGCTGGCCCTCAACTTGGACGTATCATCCATCAACTTCCGAAACGCTATGAGGGAAGCTTCGCCCTGAGCCACCTGCTCACACCTGGCATCGCGAGCCTTGTTGAGATTGTCGTAGGCGAGCTTCAAGGCCTTCTCAATCTCATCTTCTAGGATGTCAACCCTCTTCGCCAGAGTGCTGAAGATGACCGTCTTCTCGGCTTCATGTGCCCTATAGATAGTTGCATGATAGGAAGTTGATGTTAATCTAAAAGGCAAAATGGATCTAAGAAAGATGAAATCACGAGGAAATCATAAACGGATCTAAGAAAGATGAAAGCACCAGGAATTCTGAAAAGGATCTAAGAAAGACGAAATCACGAGGAATCTAGAAACGGATCAGCAGTACGTGAACATAAATGGAACCTACAAGAGGGCAGCAGACCGCTTCGTCGGTGGAGCCATGGCCTCCTGGAGGAACGATCGTCGGTGGAACCTACTACGTCAAAGGGTTTTCGCTTGAGGGGGGGCGGTGAGGCAGATAGAGGATGAACTGAAGAGTGCGTCTATTTATACACTGGGAGGGGGAGTGGAACGGAGGAGCCGTATGCTCGACGGAGCAATAACTGGCCGCCAGAACTAAAGTGACACGTTTCACGTTCACAATATCGTTACGAACGCGTGGCGTGCTGCATGCCAGGGTTACTGCGGTGAGTGGACGAGCGGTTGTTTCCAGACTTGAGTCATGATGGCACTTTCTTGGGCCCTCTCCTGTCAGGCCCTTTTTATTGGGCCTTATAGCACTCCGTAGCCCATAATTATCCTACTACAGTTGCAGCCCAAAATAAGAAGGAAGAAATGTTGAAACTTCAACAAACACATAAAACGTTAAAATTTTAATTATTTTGACACGTTTCAACATCTTCCACACTGTAAAACACTACACATCATCCCAGAATGCGTCGTCAAGTTCGTCGTCATCGGAGTACTACATAAGGCTCTCCCAGAATGCGTCGTCCATCTCCTCATCCGACGATGAGACGATGATGGTGGAGGGGCCAGCATCCCCCCGGGATGTACGAGCTCGCATCTTCGCGTCCCTCTGAGCGTCGAGCCGCAACTGCGCATGTACCAGATCTGGGTGATCACGGCGGAACATCTCCATCGTGGCCTCGTCGTCCCGGCGGATGCGCAACTACACGAACGCGCGGCGGTTCTCCTGCTCCTCCTTGCGGGTCACAATCCTCAGATCCGGGGCGAGGAACTCGACAACTTCCTAGCTCTCGACATCCCGATAGTTGAGCTCGGCACGCGGGCGGCCGAACCGCCACACCACCACGTCGAAAGCACGGGCGGCGAGCTCGTACGTGTCGAAGGTGCCCATCCACCACCGCACTCCGTTGTGTGTGATCTCCGCGGATCAGCGCCCGGACGGCCGCAGCTGCACACCTCGGAAGCCGGTGCTGCTTCTCACGCGCGGTGCCATCGGGTGGATCAGTGACGAGAGTGAGGGGGGAGGTCGGGGGGGCTGTGGCGGCGTCCAGTAATCAGCGCCGAGAGGTCGGGGGATGTGGCGGCGGCGTAGAAGGTAGGTTGCGTGGTCCGTGCTCGGTCGTATTTATGCAATAGCGACGACGTCGAGAAGTTCGGTGACCGTTGGCTTTCCAGGCTTTTGTTGAGTTCTGCAGTGATGAGTTGCACGATCTACCAGCACGAGGGATTTGATATAAACTCGAAGTTTTAGCACCTATTAGCGATTTGATCTTTACTCGGGTTTTAGCACGAGGGATCTACCAGAGATAATATACCTTAGAATTTTACGAAACAAACTAAACCTTAAAAAGTCCAGGAAGCAAACGAAATTACAATCCAGCCAGACAAAATAAGAAGTTCATAGGCCTAGCTCGGCAGCATCCTTGTCTCTTCACCAACAATGCATATCCTTTGCTCCGGTTCTATATCACCCCCATCTCAATGACCACCTCCAACCTAGGGTCATCGATCTCCCTCACGATGATCAAAACAGGTTGCTGATTATGAAAATTATTGCCTTGGACGAAAACCATCCACACCAGCTTGTCGAGGATAATGCGGCCGTCGGTTTTCTTGTTGTAAAAAATGGTGGTGACATCCTCTTCTGCTATAAGTCGTAGGCCAACCCTGCCATGATTCCCCAGGCCAGCGTGTTCCCCTATCAACTTCGGTAGTTTCTAAGCATGAAAGATAACATACCATGTTAGCAGACCTTCTCATGGTTCTTGGAAATTTACTTGCAAAAAGAGAAGGGCGTCTTATAGATACATACCATAGTATAGTGCTGCAAGTTTGTGACGGTGAAACGAGTCACAAAAGAAAGCCCAACATAGGGTCCAAGGGGTAGAAGCCGGGCCAGGCGGTTCTTCTCGTGATTGTCGAGATTGGCTCTTTGGGCATATATGATGTTGGCATAATCATGCCTCTCATCGGCAGAATTGTCAAAATCCTCAGCATGGACCTCATCATGCATCTCATCAAACTGCAAACTGAGTCATCTTCGCTTGAAACTGAGTCATCTTCGATTGAAATGCAAAGTGAGTCATCTTCGGTGTCACCAATAATAGCAAGATAGATAGTGGGCCTTGGTATCATGGAAAACACTAGTATGTCTCCCACGGAGATGTTCTTTTCCTCGATGAACCAGTCCCATTGTATCCCGTGCAAACGGGTCTTGATCTGTTCTTTTGACACACGAAAGGTGTACTTCCTGCCATGGGAACTAAACAACACACGCTCGCCTACTAACTTGTTGAATGCTATCCGAGCAGTGCACAGTACAATCTGTGCGTCAGAAATAAAAAGAAACGTGGAAATTAGATATTTTAATAAAAACACAATACATAATACAAGTGCAAGAAGAAGAATTGTTTTCTTACCACTGACTTGAGGTGACACTCTTGTACAGAAACACCGAACTTGGATGCAGAAGGATCAACATTTGGGCAATTATTCTTGCATACAGGGCATGGAATACGTTGTTAATCAAGCAAAAAGAAGCAGAAGTTACAAATAGCAACCATGTTTATCCAAGAAGTAATTCTACACTACCAAGAGCAATGCACAATGAATGTGCTTGTACATTACACAAGATAGTATGGAACCCTCATTGCAATGATATGGTGACACATTTTAATCATCGACTTAAAGGGATCATGCACATTCAAAACAACATCTATAGTCACAGCTCTGTACTCATTGGCCTCAGGGAACATAGAGACAATGCAAGCATACACGACTTTGCTACGCCAGGTGGGCCAGCAAAAGCAAAGACATGGCACATCTATTTGTGTCTGCTTCTTACTTTTGCTGGCCATCTGGTGGAGACAGTGAGACATCAGCCAAATATACATGTGTCAAAGTCATCATCATTGACCAAATCAGCTCATAAACTGTGCATAGTGATAACAAGCTCATAAACACATAGGTGATCATGAACAAAAGGGCATCCCTAGAATTCATTGTAACATGTAGTCAGAATAAACACATATGGAACAATGCAAAAAAAAATGTAAAACAAGCCTCATAAACACACTGCCAACACTTGCTAGAAGGACGAGCCCAATACGGGGAAGTAATACAAGATGTGGCCTTGTATCACTGCCACGTATTGGATCTGATCTCCTAGCATTTATCATGGCATGCAAACCAAGGGAAAAAAGAGTACTATAGACACTCTTTTTACCTTTACCATGGCCTAGTTTAAATCATCGGTATATAACGAGGACATTCAAGGCAAAGAAAAGTGGAACAATGGAAACAAATGTAATACGAGCCTCATATATCATTGCAATGCAAACCAAGGGCAAAAGAAGTGCGTATAATAGCATGTACGAATACAGATACTCAAATTGTATACACTACAAGGTATTATAGACACTCCCTTTCCCTTTACCATGGCCTAGTTTAAATCATCGACATATAACAAGGAGGACATTCAAGGCAAATAAAAGTGGAACAATGGAAACAAATGTAATACGAGCCTCATATATCACTGCCATGCAAACCAAGGGCAAAAGAAGTGCTTATAATATCATCTACCAATACAGATACTCAAATTGTATACACTACAAGGTATTATAGACACTCCCTTTCCCTTTACCATGGCCTAGTTTAAATCATCGGCATATAACAAGGAGGACATTCAAGGCAAAGAAAAGTGGAACAATGGAAACAAATGTAATACGAGCCTCATATATCATTGCCATGCAAACCAAGGGAAAAAGAAGTGCTTATAATAGCATGTACGAATACAGATACTCAAATTGTATACACTACAAGGTATTATAGACACTCCCTTTCCCTTTACCATGGCCTAGTTTAAATCATCGGCATATAACAAGGAGGAAATTCAAGGCAAAGAAAAGTTGAACAATGGAAACAAATGTAATACGAGCCTCATATATCATTGCCATGCAAACCAAGGCAAAAAGAAGTAATTACAATAGAATGTACGAATACAAACACTAGTAGAGATTAGCTTATAGCAGCATATTCTACCACAGGCGAACAGGAAAACCTGTGCGCCTGGGTTAATTAGCGCAGGCGAATAGCTGGCCTGTGCGCCTGGGGTAAGCCTGTTACCCCAGGCGAACAGAAACCGGAAGCGCCTGGGGTAAAGTGTGGCAGGGCCAACCACGGCCGACCCTGGCACGCTTCCTTTACCGCAGGCGAATAGTTTCCTTGTTCGCCTGCGGTATAACTGATACCACAGGCGAGTAATTACCGAAGCGCCTGGGGTAAAAAGTGGACTGGGGTAGCTCCCTTTAGCGCAGACGCACAGGAACGTTGTTCGCCTGGGACAAAGAATAGCCTGGGGTAGCACCACTTAGCGCAGGCGCTTCCCGTAGCATATTCACCTGGGGTAATATTTGTCCCCAATATAAGTGCGGCCAGCCACCCACCACCACCCCTATCCACCCCACTCACTCACTCACTATCCAAACTCGAGCCATTAGTGCTCCTAGCTCAATCCCCCACACCCCTCCACCATTTTTAGCTAATTTAACCAATCATGTTTGCTATATTTTAGCTAGTATGCTACCCCACTTTCCCTCTTCCAAATCTCTCCACTAGATCTACTAACCGGACACTAGATCTCACCACAAATGCACCATTAGCTAATTCTAGATCTATCAATCTCTTATCGGGAGTCTCTTCGGTGATCTTCGACGTCGTCATCGCGTCTATATATTTTGCATTGTGTGTCATCTTAATAGGTGTGTGGGATTGGTCGGTGGATGAGAATTCGTTCTCTTTTTCTTTTTATTGTGTTGCCATGAGGATGAGTTGCCAATGTTTTGCCGAAATGTTGATTCATTTCCTTTTCGGCAAATTTCTGGCGCTCCGCGTTACACCTTTTGTAGGAAGGTCATGCCGAATTTTTCCGTGAAAACCGGATCTAGCTAATGAAACCTCTCTCTCTTGCATTTTGTAGCAATGGTCATTGCGATGAGGACAAGCGTGGTGCATAGGTACGTGCGACGCGCGACGGCCGAGATGCATCGAAACAACCGCACCGAGATAGAGTGTCCGTGTCGGAAATGCAAGCTGGGGTCTTTGTTCAAACCAGATTCTGGTAATGTGGAGAAGCACCTGCTCAGGTATAGTTTCATGGAGGGCCACACTAAGTGGATGGATGACGATGAAGACGATGATAACGTCGAGACCAATTGGGCGGCGACATGTGAAGATGATCAGGAGGAGTCTGAACATGGCAATGGAGAGGACGAAGAGGCGGCTGTCGACGGAGACGACTATAATGAAGAAGAAGGGAGTCATGGTGATCAGCAACATGCAGACGAGGACATGAACACTCCGCTAACTTCAGTCGTGCGGGACCCTCATGTTCAAGATCTTCTTCTCAAGAACACGTCGACCGACGCTAGACGTAAATCTAAGATCACGCAACTAGAGATAGACTCTGCAACTCCGTTGTATGACGCAAGTCGCGGGACGGAGGAGTCACGCTTGAGAGTAGCTCTGGATCTTCTTGAGATGAAGGCAAAACACGGATGGACCGACACAAGCATGGACGATCTTCTGCGATACCTGAAGACGCACTTACCTGAAGGGAACACATGTGCTAGTAGTCTACAGGAGGCCAAGAAAATCGTGTGCCCCCTTGATTTACCGCACACAAAATACCACGCTTGCGTCCGTGACTGCATAATTTACCGTAACGAGCACGCGGACCAGATCAAATGTCCGGTGTACGGTGCTGATCGTTACAAGAGGGGGACGAAGAAAGCTCCTAGGAAAGTTGTGTGGTACTTTCCACTCATTCCCCGTCTGCAGCGGTACTTCGTGGACCCCAAGGAAGCAAAGCTCATGCGCTGGCACGAGGACAGAAAGAAGGCGGTGCTGAGCGATCCAGAACGTGTTGAAAAACCAGTGCTAACACACCCTTCGGATGCACGTCAGTGGAAAGCATTAGACGCATTCGATGAGGAATTCGGGAACGACCCAAGGAACATCAGGCTTGGTGCGAGCACCGACGGTCTCAATCCGTTTGGCAATCAGAGCAGCAAACATAGCACCTGGCCCGTGTTTGTATGGATGTACAACCTCCCCCCGTGGTTGTGTCTGAAGAGGAAGTACATACACATGAGTATGCTGATTCAAGGGCCGACCCAGCCAGGGAGCGATATCAACCTGTATCTCGAGTTATTGAAGGAGGAGCTAGACACGTTGTGGGAGGAAGGGGTAGAAACATGGGACGCCTTCAAAGAAGAAACTTTTCGTATGAGAGCCGCACTGATCACGACGGTGCAGGACTATCTCGGATACGGATATATTGCGTGTCAGGTGTGCCATGGACACAAGGCTTGTGTTAGGTGCATGGAATTTACCCCGTTTCTACAGCTACACAAGGATCCCGGATCTTCTAAAACCGTATACATGAGGCATCGAATGTGGCTACCACTAAACGACCCGTGGAGAAAGCGCGGAGACCTGTTCAACGGTAAAGATGAGCTCGGTCTACCTCCACGCAAGAGAAGAGGAGAAGAGATCGATACTCTATTGAAGAATTGGAAAACGTGTCCTCCGTCGGGAAAGGTACAAAAGCGGAAGCGAGGAGAGAAAAAGTGTCCTCCGCCAGAAGGACCGCTCTTGGGGGTATGGAAAAGGAGGTCCGTGTTTTGGGACTTGCGGTACTGGCCAATCCTCGGAGTGCCTCACTGCCTTGATGTCATGCATATCACGAAGAATGTGTGTGAGAGCTTGCTTGGCACCCTGTTCAACATGCCAGATAGGACCAAAGACGGGCCAAAATCAAGATACGACCTGATGGCCCTGAATATCAGGAGCGAGCTTCACTTACCGCCTTCTACGCGTGAACAGACGGAGGAGGACGAGGATGGGGTGGAGGAGATGGACGACCGCAAGCGGAAAACGGCTAAGAAACACCAAACTCACCGCCTGAAACCCTCTTGCTTCACTCTAAGCCCCGATGAGCTCGCGCAAGTATTCACATGCCTCCTCGGAGTGAAATTTCCCTTAGGTTACGCGGGGCTGATAAGCAGATACCTAGACGCGGAGAAAAAAATCTTCAGCGGGATGAAGTCTCATGACTGTCACGTGATGATGACGCAGATACTTCCGGTTGCAATCAGAGGGATAATGGAACCGCACGTCCGTCAAACGCTCACTGGCCTTTGTAACTTTTTTGATGTCATCACTCGGAAGTCGATAAGCGTGAAGAAACTCGGAAGGCTGCAGGAAGAGATCGTCACCATCCTATGCGAGCTTGAGATGTATTTCCCACCTGCCTTCTTTGATATTATGGTACATCTCTTGGTCCATATCGTGGACGATATCACCAATCTTGGGCCGGCATTCTTGCACAACATGATGGCGTTAGAAAGAATGAACGGGATCATAAAATCATTCGTTCGTAATAGGGCACACCCGGATGGAAGCATCGTTCAGGGATTTCTCACCGAAGAATGCATCTCTTTCTGCAAGAATTTCCTAGGCGATGAGAAGCCAGCTGTTGGTTTGCCCGCAAACAAGCACCTTGACAGGTTCATGGGGGTAGGCCACAACACTGGCAAAAGGGTAATGGACGCGGACTCCTGTGGTCGGAGAGCCGACTTTGAAAGGGCCCACCTAGTAGTGTTACAACACATCGACGATGTCGACCCTTGGATAGAAGAGCACAAAACCGCGATAAAAAACAGTGCTCGCAGGCCGATGACGGAAGATGAGATATTTAGAGCACACAACTCCTCTTTCGCGACATGGTTCAAGAAGCAGATTGATGCCGATCCCCCGCCAATGACATGTGAGAAAGATAAAATTGTATTGGCCTTGTCATATGGCCCCGCGCCCAATCTGATGACTTATCAAGCATACGACATCAATGGGTACACATTCTACACGGAGGAAAGAGACAAAAGTAGCGACTATCAAAACTCGTCTATAACGATGGAATCTTACACGGGCGAAGAGGTTAGAAGGTACTACGGAAAGGTCGAGGAAATTTGGGAGCTTGACTACGTTGGGGTAAAGGTGCCGATGTTCCATGTCAGATGGGCTACAAACGTCACAAAAGAAGACGAATATTTCACCACTATGTCGATGTCTGAAGCCAACAAACCCAAGTCCAAGAACCCCACCGCGCAAAATGAGCCCTGGGTATTGGCTAAGCACGTGGAGCAATGCTTCTTCATAACCGACCCGGCAAAGCCTAGTCGTGTTGTCGTAAGGAGAGGAAAAAGGGCCCTCGTCGGAATGGATGGAGTCGCCGATGAGAAGGACTTCGACGGCTTAGTCGGAGACCCGATGATGGAAGAACACGGTGAAGACGATGCACCATACACCACAAGAAGAAGCAGGACCACACTACCTAGGGCAGGTCTTCCATTCACAAGAAGAAGTCACAATATGGCGGTCACGTATTCAACATCGACCAAGAAAGGCAAGACTAATATTGTGACGAAAGGTTGAGAGAGGGAAATACTCGCGATATAACATGCTAATAGCTATATGTACAATGTGTTTTTAGAGAGAAACACTTGCGGTATCTCGCTAAACCAATCTATTTACGCTCGATGCGACATTAATTTTGTTTGCACATGTTAACTTTCATATGTATGTATTTTTTAAGTGAAAACCAACGTGGGGGAGCCACATATTATAGCATTCGTATTGCTCGATGTGTCCAGGCCGCGGGGCTGGGTAATTTAGAAAATATTAGCACAGGCGCATCATCTAGAAAACGCGCCTGGGGTAAACTTTACCACAGGCGCTTTTCACAGGACATGCGCCTGGGGTAATGCCATGTGGGACCGCGCAAACCTAAATCCTACGAAACTTAGCGGAGGCGCATTGTCTACGTAACGCGCCTGCGGTAAGGATCTGAGGGGCCGCGCATAACAAGGCATCGAGCCAAGCACATTAGAACCGGTTTGTATCACAAACCGGTTCAAAAGGGTCTGTCCCCTGGGCCCCCCCACCTGCAGCAAATGGCCGCAGGCCTTTAGGACCGGTTGGTAGCACAAACCGGTCCTAAAGGCCATGAGGCCATTTGCGACAGGGTGTGGGGCCCAGTGGACAGCTCCTTTTCGAACCGGTTTGTATTAGAAACCGGTGCTAATGTTCTTCTTTAGTATTCTAAGTGACCGGATCTCACCCGCACCCACACGAACCCACACGCCGCCGCCGTCGCCAGTGTCGAGAGGAGCAGAGCAGGTCGTCGCCCACTCCGTCGTCGCCCACTCCGTCGTCGTCGTCGTCGTTGATCCAGGTCAGCCCCTCTCCCTCCCATCCCCCCTCCAATAACGCCCGCGACTCGTTGATGCTCGCCGTGATAGCCGCATGAACTCCATCTGCCGCGCCACGGAATCCCCGCAGCGCCCAATGCCCTGCTGCACGACCTGCTCCGCGGGCGCCTGCATGCGAGCGATATGACCTCGATTGCCATGGAGCGCTCTGCAATTTTTGAAGGAATCGTTGGCTTGATCTGATACCAAATTGTCACACCCCGTGGCTGCCGTTGTGCATTTTTTTAGACTAAAAGGGGCTGCCCCCTGAAATCACGAACAGCAAATAGTTTTAGCAGGTTCCTTACAAACGGCAACACCACTTGTAGTACATTATATCTCTAGGATTCGTTTCGTTTGTACTGCTGTCAATTGCCTTATTATACTACTAGAGGTTCCATTTCGTTTGTACTGTTGGAAGTATCACCTAAACTCTCCGACAGGTTCCATTTCGTTTGTACTGCTGTCAATATATTGCCTTATTATAGTACTAGAGGTAGGTGCTGCCATTTGTCTTTGTTTTGTGATAGCTATGCTCCTCTAACCTCTATGTGTGCACTTTCTTAATTTAAAAGAACATGGCTTGCGGCGTATGTCGGTCCCGATGTGCCGAAGGACGATTCAGTGGGAGTTCTTTTATGCTTCAGCTCCACGACGGTGACGTTGATTCGTTGGTAATAAACAATTCTTTTTATGTTAACTTGTTCTTTCGTTTTACTATCTAGCTTGAGACTTGTGTTTATTAACAAAATATTCTTTATATTTCTTTTTTAGATTCTACCATGCAATATTCGCGACGAATTCAACGAGTTAGTTGACAGTCGTGAGGTGAATTTCAATGTTCACGGGACCACCTACATTCTTCGAGTGAAAAAAGAAAGAACGAAGACCTACTTCTGCGGGCAAGCATTGCAGGCTCTCATCGCCACGTACAATTTAAGCGGAGGTGATTACATTCACTTCTCTATGGAAGGACCGCAACCTCGCATCAAAATTGTGTATATGGGCGGGATTGCGAACGAGGATGGCGGGAGTGAGGAGGAAACTGAGAACACCGAGGATATGGACACTGAGGATGATATGGACGAGGAGGACCCATGGAAACATGTGGTTGTTGCTCAAAGAGCGAATCTTAGCGAGATTGAGAAGGACCGTGTCCTTCAGAAACTTGCCGAGATAGATAGCTACATCGGCTTCCCTTTCGTGCATCGCATCACCAACACGAACATCTCCAATGGACATGTCATGGTATGTTTCTTAACACTTTCTTATTCGTATAGTTGCTTATGTTCTTAACACTTTCTTATCCGGTATTTGACATTGTGCTTTTATTCTTTCTTGGAATTGTGTGTTGTAGAAAATACCTTTGGCGGTAGCGGACAGTGCTGGCATGGAGCATATGGGTACCATTGGAGTACGCCGTGGAGAATCAGGACCTGTCACCGTAGTTCCGATCACGCGGGATAATGCTGATGGTCGGGTCATCCTCAACTCTCAAGCATGGAGGCGGTTCCATTCCGCAAGAGGTGGTATGGAGGCTGGACGAGCTATTCTGATCACCATGAGGAATAGTGACGTCTCCAACTTGGACATGATGATGGTCATCCACTACATCACCCCGCTAGATCGATAGATGACGAGTTTGTTCAAATTAGAACAAATAATTATTTCCATCTCACTAGCTAACTCTTGGATTTATTAGTAGCATGGATCTTTTCGAGACTATGTAATTTTGTCAAACTATGTGTGGTGATGATCGAGACTATGTGTTGATGATCGAAAATATTTATGTTATATAACTTAATTGTGTCATTTTGCTGTTATTCTGTCAGCTTGATACTTTTTCTGTCATTTTCCTGTAATTCTGTTATTTTGGTTTTCTCTTATTTTTTGATACAGCAAAACTATAGCCCAGGCGAACAGTAGAAGGTACCCCAGGCGCATCTGTACCCCAGGCGCACAGCTCTTGTTCGCCTCAGGTAAGTGTTTTACCCCAGGCGCACGAGTACTATTCGCCTGGGGTATGCGTACTTACCACAGGCGCATTGTTGTATTCGCCTGGGGTAATCCATTACCGCTGGCGATACGGTCCCAGGCGAACCAGAATGCGCCTGTGGTAGGCATTTTCCGTTCGCCTGGGGTAAGCTTTTCCCTAGTAGTGAAATAATCAAATTGTATACACTACAAGGTATTGTAAACACTCTCTTTGCCTTTACCATGGCCTAGTTTAAATCATCGGCATATAACAAGGAGGACATTCAAGGCAAAGAAATGTGGAACAATAGAAACAAATGTAATACGAGCCTCAGATATCATTGCCATGCAAACAAAGGGAAAAAAGAAGTGGCTATAATAGCATGTACGAATACAGATAGTCAAATTGTATACACTACAAGGTATTATAGACAATCTCTATCCCTTTACCATGGCCAAGTTCAATCATCGGCATATAACAAGGTGGACATTCAAGGCAAAGTAAAGTGGAACAATGGAAACAAATGTAATACGAGCCTCATATATCATTGCCATGCAAACCAAAGGCCAGGCGAGTGCCTATAATAGCATATACGAATACAAATACTCAAATTGTATACACTACAAGGTATTATAGACACTCTCTTTGCCTTTACCATGGCCTAGTTTAAACCATCGGCATATAACGAGGAGATTCAAGGCAAAGAAAAAGTGGAACAATGGAAACAAATGTAATACGAGCCTCATATATCATTGCCATGCAAACCAAGGCAAAAAGAAGTAATTACAATAGCATGTACAAATACAAATAATCAAATTGTATACACTACCAGGTATTGTAAACACTCTCTTTGCCTTTACCATGGCCTAGTTTAAATCATCGGCATATAACAAGGAGGACATTCAAGGCAAAGAAATGTGGAACAATAGAAACAAATGTAATACAAGCCTAAGATATCATTGCCATGCAAACAAAGGGAAAAAGAAGTGGCTATAATAGCATGTACGAATACATATACTCAAATTGTATACACTACAAGGTATTATAGACCATCTCTGTCCCTTTACCATGGCCAAGTTTAATCATCGGCATATAAGAAGGTGGACATTCAAGGCAAAGTAAAGTGGAACAATGGAAACAAATGTAATATGAGCCTCATATATCATTGCCATGCAAACCAAAGGCCAGGCGAGTGCCTATAATAGCATATACGAATACAAATACCCAATTGTATACACTACAAGGTATTATAGACACTCTCTTTGCCTTTACCATGGCCTAGTTTAAATCATCGGCATATAACAAGGAGATTCAAGGCAAAGAAAAAGTGGAACAACGGAAACAAATGTAATACGAGCCTCATATATCATTGCCATGCAAACCAAAGGCAGAGAAAGTGCCTAAAATGGCATATACGAATACAAATACTCAAATTGTATACACTACAAGGTATTTTAGACACTGTCTCGGCCTTTACCATGGCCTAGTTTAATCATCGCCATATAACAAGGAGGACATTCAAGGCAAAGAAAAGTGGAACAATGGAAACAAGTGTAATACGAGCCTCATATATCATTGCCATGCAAACCAGTGGAAAAAGAAGTGGTTATAATAGCATGTACGAATACAGATCCTCAAATTGTATACACTACAAGGTATTATAGACACGCTCTTTCCCTTTACCATGGCCTAGTTTAAATCATCGGCATATAACAAGCAGGACATTCAAGGAAAAGAACTATGGAACAATAGAAAAAAATGTAATACGAGCCTTAGATATCATTGCCATGCAAATCAAGGCCAAGAGAGAGCCTATAATAGCATATACGAATACACATACTCAAATTGTATACACTACAAGGTATTATAGACACTCTCTCAGCCTTTACCATGGCCTATTTTAATCATCGGCATATAACTAGGGGGACATTCATCATGTTTATAAATTAGGATACACAAAAGAAAAACAGGTGGAATAATTGAAAATGCACAGAAAAAATGAATCTGACCTCAGAATTTCTAAGTACGACAAGTATAGTCACTACTAGCACCTAGCCTCGGTAAATCATTAGCCAAAGTGTTAATAATTTGGTCAAAATTGAAATAACCTTGCAAAAATACCAAATCTAAGTCGTGAACCCAAAAAACCCCAAATCTAAGCCTAATCTAACTGAAGCACCCAAATCGGGTACGGAATTAAACCATAACCTATCGAAATCATGGTGGAAATAGATGAACTAAGCGTGCTGGATATCCAAAACTTAAGCTATAGAACAAAATCACGTCTACGGGAGAAAATACGAAGCAGCGACACAGAATGAACGGTAAAAACATGTAGATCTATCGTGCATGTCGTGCTACGCAGAAAAATCAAGCTCAATCTACAGATCTATGATACATACAAGGGATAAGAGGGTTAGATATCATCTTACTGCCATTGCCAAAGACCTCGAAGAGGACGAGACGACGCATGCGGTGATCTGAAAATAAGTCGATGAAGATCCTGCCTGCCAAGGGAGGAAGAGGAGGCATGGCCTTCGTTTCCCGCCGAGGATGGTCACCGCGGTGCTGTCGATGTCCCGGTGAAAGAAAACCCGCCGACGGAGAGAGGGGAATCTCAGGAAGGCGGTGAGAGAGATAGAGCGAGTGATATGACTAGAAGAGAGAGAGGGGGAGGTGAGCGCAATTAAAGGACACGCCTTCCCGAAGGGGTTGACAGCTTGACGCTGCGTCTCCCGCGCAATAAAGGGCCAGCCTGGCGCCAGTTGCCCAAAACATTTCACAAAAGAGAAGAAAAATAATTTGAAATAGAAAGAAAAACAATTAATATAGAATAATAATAACTTAACCACAAGATACTCCATCCGTTTGATCTGAAAGAATAAAAACAATTTCCCCGATTTTTTTGAAAAGACAAAATGCAGATTCAATAGCTAGCCCCGCTGGGGAAAAAGGCGGAACTGCAGTTCTCTGGCCCATCCATGTGAGTCGGAAGTGGGTAGCAAAGTGGAACTAACTGCTTGGTTGTGTTATGTTAGGCCCAAGGAACACCCAAGAGAACTGTAGGGCCCACCTCTTGGCAAGATTTCACCAGTTCCGTCACACCTGGGAGTTTCGAGCTCTCATTAATTAGTCCCTGAACCTGCGAGAGAGAATCTGACACTGGTGAAAACCTAACACAGAGAGTGAGGTAATCTCGGGTATCCAAGACCATGACACTCGAACACACATGGTATGTCATACCATGGGATTTGGTGGCATTCATACGATCCGGAGCCCCCTCCGGAGAAACCATAGCCCCCCGCTGATGAAAAAGGCGGAACTGCCGTTCTGGCCCCTCTACGTGAGCCGGAAGGGGGTAGCAAAGTGGAACCAAATGTTTGGTTGTGTTAGGTTAGGCACAAGGAACACCAAATAAAATTTTAGGGTCCACCTCTTGGCAAGATTCCCCTAGTTTCGTCCAATCCGGAAGTTTCGGGCTCTAAGTAGTCCAGGAACCCGCTAGAGAGAATGAGACGCCGGTGAAGCCCTTACAAAGAGAGCGAGTGAATCTTGGGCATCCACCCATGCCACACTCTATCACACGTGGTGTGGCGTGTAATGGGATTTGGTGGCATTCAGACGATCCGAAGCCCCCTCTCCGGATAAACCATAGCCCCGCTGGGAAAAAGACGGAATTGTCGTTCTGCCCCATCTACATGAGCCGAAAGGGGGTAGCAAAGTGGAACCAATTTCTTGGTTGTGTTAGGTTAGGCCGAAGGAACACCCAATACAATGGTTGGTCCCACCTCTTGGAAAGATTCCCCGAGCTCCGTCAGATCCGGGTGTTTCGGGCTCTAGTTAGTCCTAGAACACGCAAGAGAGAATCCGACGCCGGTGAAGCCCTTACACAGAGAGCGAGGGAATCTTGGGCATCCAAGACCCATGACACATTATAACACACATGTTATGTCATACCATGGGATTTAGTGGCATTCATACGATCAAGAGCCCCCCTCCGGAGAACCCATAGCCCCGCTGGGGAAAAAGGCGGAACTGCCGTTCTAGCCTCTCTACGCGAGTCGGAAGGGGGTAGAAAAGTGGAACCAACCGTTTGGCTGTGTTAGGTTAGGAACAAGGAACACCAAAGAAAATGTTAGGGTCCACCTCTTGGCAAGATTCCCCTAGTTCTGTCAAATCCGGGAGTTTCGGGCTCTAAGTAGTCCTGGAAGCCGCTAGAGAGAATCTGACGCCGGTGAAGCCCTAACACAGAGAGCGAGGGACTCTTGGGCATCCCAGACTCATGGAACACTCTAACACACATGGTATGATATGGTATACGTACCATGGGATTTTGTGGCATTCAGACGATCCGGAGCCCCCTCCGGAGAAACCATAGCCCCGCTGGGGAAAAAGACGGAACTGTCATTCTGCCCCATCTACGAGAGTCGGAAGGGGGTAGCAAAGTGGAACTAACTACTTGGTTGTGTTAGGTTAGGCACAAGGAACACCCAAGAGAAATGTAGGGCCCACCTATTGGCAAGATTCCCCCAGTTCCGTCAAATCCGGGAGTTTCGGCCTCTCATCAATTAGTCCTGGAACCCGCGAGAGAGAATCCGACACCGGTGAAACCCTAACACAGAGAGCGAGGTAATCTTGGGTATCCAAAACCATGAAACTCTAACACACATGGTATGTCATACCATGGGATTTTGTGGCATTCATACGATCCGGAGCACCCCTCCAGAGAAACCATAGCCCCCCGTTGGGGAAAAAGGCAGAACTGCCGGTCTGGCCCATCTACGTGAGTCGGAAGGGGGTAGCAAAGTGGAACTAACTTCTTGGTTTTGTTAGGTTTGGCCCAAAGAACACCCAAGAGAACTGTAGGGCCCACCTCTTGGGAAGATTCCCCAAGTTCCGTCACACCCGGAGTTTCGGGCTCTCATTAATTAGTCCTGGAACCCGCGAGAGAGAATCCGACACCGGTGAAGCCCTTACACAGAGAGCGAGGGACTCTTGGGCATCCAAGACCCATGACACACTCTAACACACATGGTATGGTATACCATGGGATTTGGTGGCATTCAGACGATCCGGATCCCCCTCCGGAGAAACCATAGCCCCGCTGGGGAAAAAGACGGAATTGTCGTTCTGCCCCATGTACGTGAGTCGGAAGGGGGTAGCAAAGTGGAATTAACTTCTTGGTTGTGTTAGTTTAGGCCCAAGGAACGCCCAAGAGAATTGTAGGGCCCATCTCTTGGCAAGATTCCCCAGTTCCGTCACACTCTGGAGTTTCGGGCTCTCATTAATTAGTCCTGGAACCCGCGAGAGAGAATCCGACACCGGTGAAACCCTAACACAGAGAGTGAGGTAATCTCGGGTATCCAAGACCATGACACTCTAACACACATGGTATGTCATACCACAGGATTTGGTGGCATTTATACGATCCAAAGCCCCCTCCGGAGAAACCATAGCCCCCCGCTGGGGAAAAAGGCGGAACTGCCGTTCTGGCCCTCTACGTGAGCCGAAAGGGGGGTAGCAAAGTGGAACCAATTGTTTGGTTGTTTTAGGTTAGGCCGAAGGAACACCCAATACAATGGTAGGGCCCACCTCTTGGAAAGATTCCCCCAGCTCCGTCAGATCCGGGAGTTTCGGGCTCTAGGTAGTCCTGGAAGACGCGAGAGAGAATCCGACATCGGTGAAACCTAACACAGAGAGCAAGTGAATCTTGGACATCCAAGAATCATGCCACACTCTATCACACGTGGTGTGGCGTGTAATGGGATTCGGTGGCATTCAGACGATCCGGAGACCCCTCTCCGGATAAACCATAGCCCCGTTGGGAAAAAGACGGAATTAATTGTCGTTCTGCCCCATCTACATGAGCCGAAAGGGGGTAGCAAAGTGGAACCAATTTCTTGGTTGTGTTAAGTTAGGCCGAAGGAACACCAAATACAATGTTAGGGCCCACATCTTGGAGATATTCCCCCAGTCCCGTCAGATCCGGGAGTTTCGGGCTCTAAGTAGTCCTGGAACACGCCAGAGAGAATCCGACGCCAGTGAAGCCCTAACACAGAGAGAGAGAGAGAGAGAGGTAGTCTCGGGTACACAAGACCATGCCACACTCTAACACACATGGTATGTCATACCATGGGATTTTGTGGCATTCATACGATCCGGAGCCCCCCTAAGGAGAAACCGTAGCCCCGCTAAGGAAAAAGGCGGAACTGCCGTTCTGGCCCCTCTACGTGAGTCGGAAGGGGGTAGCAAAGTGGAACCAACTGTTTGGTTGTGCTAGGTTAGGCACAAGGAACACCAAAGAAAAGTTTAGGGTCCACCTCTTGGCAATATTTCCCTAGTTTCGTCAAATCCGGGAGTTTCGGGCTCTAAGTAGTCCTGTAAACCGTTAGAGAGAATCTGACGCCGGTGAAGCCCTAACACGGAGAGCGAGGGACTCTTGGGCATCCCAGACCCATGACAGACTCTAACAAACATGGTATGGTATGGTATACGTACCATGGGATTTGGTGGCATTCATACGATCCGGAGCCCCCTCCGGAGAAACCATAGCCCCGCTGGGGAAAAAGACGGAATTGTCGTTCTGCCCCATCTACGAGAGTCGGAAGGGGGTAGCAAAGTGGAATTAACTGCTTGGTTGTGTTAGGTTAGGCCCAAGGAACACCCAAGAGAACTGTAGGGCCCATCTCTTGGCGAGATTCCCCCAGTTCCGTCACACCCGGGAGTTTCGGGCCATACAATCCGGAGCCCCCCTCCAGAGAAACCATAGCCCCCCGTTGGGGAAAAAGGCGGAACTGCCGTTCTGGCCCCTCTACGAGAGTCGGAAGAGGGTAGCAAAGGGGAACTAACTACTTGGTTGTGTTAGGTTAGGCCCAAGGAACACCCAAGAGAAATGTAGGGCCCACCTATTGGCAAGATTCCCCCAGTTCCGTCAAATCCGGGAGTTTCGGCCTCTCATCAATTAGTCCTGGAACCCGCGAGAGAGAATCCGACACCGGTGAAACCCTAACACAGAGAGCGAGGTAATCTTGGGTATCCAAAACCATGACACTCTAACACACATGGTATGTCATACCATGGGATTTTATGGCATTCATACGATACGGAGCCCCCCTCCAGAAAAACCATAGCCCCCCGTTGGGGAAAAAGGCAGAACTGCCGGTCTGGCCCATCTACGTGAGTCGGAAGGGGGTAGCAAAGTGGAACTAACTGCTTGGTTTTGTTAGGTTTGGCCCAAAGAACACCCAAGAGAACTGTAGGGCCCACCTCTTGGGAAGATTCCCCAAGTTCCGTCACACCCGGGAGTTTCGGGCTCTCATTAATTAGTCCTGGAACCCGCGAGAGAGAATCCGACACCGGTGAAGCCCTTACACAGAGAGCGAGGGACTCTTGGGCATCCAAGACCCATGACACACTCTAACACACATGGTATGGTATACCATGGGATTTGGTGGCATTCAGCCGATCCGGATCCCCCTCCGGAGAAACCATAGCCCCGCTGGGGAAAAAGACGGAATTGTCGTTTTGCCCCATGTACGTGAGTCGGAAGGGGGTAGCAAAGTGGAACTAACTTCTTGGTTGTGTTAGGTTAGGCCCAAGGAACGCCCAAGAGAATTGTAGGGCCCATCTCTTGGCAAGATTCCCCCAGTTCCGTCACACTCTGGAGTTTCGGGCTCTCATTAATTAGTCCTGGAACCCGCGAGAGAGAATCTGACACCGGTGAAACCCTAACACAGAGAGTGAGGTAATCTCGGGTATCCAAGACCATGACACTCTAACACACATGGTATGTCATACCAAAGGATTTGGTGGCATTCATACGATCCAAAGCCCCCTCCGGAGAAACCATAGCCCCCCGCTGGGGAAAAAGGCGGAACTGCCGTTCTGGCCCTCTACGTGAGCCGAAAGGGGGTAGCAAAGTGGAACCAATTGTTTGATTGTTTTAGGTTAGGCCGAAGGAACACCCAATACAATGGTAGGGCCCACCTCTTGGAAAGATTCCCCCAGCTCCGTCAGATCCGGGAGTCTCGGGCTCTAGGTAGTCCTGGAAGACGCCAGAGAGAATCCGACATCGGTGAAACCTAACACAGAGAGCAAGTGAATCTTGGACATCCAAGAATCATGCCACACTCTATCACACGTGGTGTGGCGTGTAATGGGATTCGGTGGCATTCAGACGATCCGGAGACCCCTCTCCGGATAAACCATAGCCCCGTTGGGAAAAAGACGGAATTAATTGTCGTTCTGCCCCATCTACATGAGCCGAAAGGGGGTAGCAAAGTGGAATCAATTTCTTGGTTGTGTTAAGTTAGGCCGAAGGAACACCAAATACAATGTTAGGGCCCACATCTTGGAGATATTCCCCCAGTCCCGTCAGATCCGGGAGTTTCGGGCTCTAAGTAGTCCTGGAACACGCCAGAGAGAATCCGACGCCAGTGAAGCCCTAACACAGAGAGAGAGAGAGGTAGTCTCGGGTACACAAGACCATGCCACACTCTAACACACATGGTATGTCATACCATGGGATTTTGTGGCATTCATACGATCCGGAGCCCCCCTAAGGAGAAACCATAGCCCCGCTAAGGAAAAAGGCGGAACTGCCGTTCTGGCCCCTCTACGTGAGTCGGAAGGGGGTAGCAAAGTGGAACCAACTGTTTGGTTGTGCTAGGTTAGGCACAAGGAACACCAAAGAAAATTTTAGGGTCCACCTCTTGGCAAGATTCCCCTAGTTTCGTCAAATCCGGGAGTTTCGGGCTCTAAGTAGTCCTATAAACCGTTAGAGAGAATCTGACGCCGGTGAAGCCCTAACACGGAGAGCGAGGGACTCTTGGGCATCCCAGGCCCATGACAGACTCTAACAAACATGGTATGGTATTCTATACGTACCATGGGATTTGGTGGCATTCATACGATCCGGAGCCCCCTCCGGAGAAACCATAGCCCCGCTGGGGAAAAAGACGGAATTGTCGTTCTGCCCCATCTACGAGAGTCGGAAGGGGGTAGCAAAGTGGAATTAACTGCTTGGTTGTGTTAGGTTATGCCCAAGGAACACCCAAGAGAACTGTAGGGCCCATCTCTTGGCGAGATTCCCCCAGTTCCGTCACACCCGGGAGTTTCGGGCTCTCATTAATTAGTCCTGGAACCCGCGAGAGAGAATCCGACACCGGTCAAACCCTAAAACAGAGTGTGAGGTAATCTCGGGTATCCAAGACCATGACACTCTAACACACATGGTATGTCATACCACGCAATTTGTTGGCATTCATACAATCCGGAGCCCCCCTCCAGAGAAACCATAGCCCCCCGTTGGGGAAAAAGGCGGAACTGCCGTTCTGGCCCCTCTACGTGAGTCGGAAGAGGGTAGCAAAGTGGAACCAACTGTTTGGTTGTGTTTGGTTAGGAACAAGGAACACCAAATAAAATGTTAGGGTCCACCTCTTGGCAAGATTCCCCCTAGTTCCGTCAAATCCGGGAGTTTCGGGCTCTAAGTAGTCCTGGAACCCGCTAGAGAGAATCTGACGCCGGTGAAGCCCTAACACAGAGAGCGAGGGACTCTTGGGAACCCCAGAACCATGACACACTCTAACACACATGGTATGGTATATGTACCATGGGATTTGGTGGTATTCAGACGATCCGGAGCCCCCTCTCCGGATAAACCATAGCCCCGCTGTAGAAAAAGACGGAACTGTCGTTCTGCCCCATCTACGTGAGCCGGAAGGGGGTAGGAAAATTAAACTAACTGCTTTTTTGTGTTAGGTTAGGCCCAAGGAACACCCAAGAAAATGACAGGTCCCACCTCTTGGCAAGATTCCCCCAGTTCTGTCAGATCCGGGAGTTTCGGGCTCTAAGTAGTCATGGAACACGCTAGAGAGAATCCGACGCCGGTGAAGCCCTAACAAAGAGAGCAAGGTAATCTCGGGTATCCAAGACCATGACACACTCTAACACACATGGTATGTCATACGATGGGATTTAGTGGCATTCATACGATCTGGAGCCCCCTCCGGAGAAACCATAGCCACGATGGGGAAAAAGGCGGAACAACCGTTCTGGCCCATCTACGTGAGCCGGAAGGGGGTAGAAAAGTGGAACCAATTGTTTGGTTGTGTTAGGTTAGGCCTAAGGAACACCAAATAAAATGTTAGGGTCCACATCTCTTGGCAAGATTCCCCCTAGTTCCGTCAAATCTGGGAGTTTCGAGCTCTAAGTAGTCTTGGAACCCGCTAGAGAGAATCCGACGACGGTGAAGCCCTAACATAGAGAGCGAGGGAATCTTGGACATCCAAGACCCACTATATTCCACAATCTAACACATATGGTATGGCATACAATGGGTTTGGTGGCATTTAGACGATCCGGAGCCCCCCACTCCAGAGAAACAATAGCCCCGCTGGGGAAAAACACGGAGCTGTCGTTCTGGCCCCTCAACCTGAGCCAAAAGGGGGTACCAAAGTGTAACCAATTGCTTGGTAGTGTTATGTTAGGATCAAGGAATACACAAGACAAATGGTAGGGCCCATCTCTTGTCAAGATTCCCCCAGTTCCATTAGATTCGGGAGTTTCGGGCTCTCATTAAGCAGTCCTGGAACCCGCGAAAGAGAATTCGATGCCGGTGAAACCCTAGCACAAAGAGCGAGGGAATCTTGGGCATCCAAGACTCATGCCACACTCTAACACACATGTTATGGCATACCATGTGTTGTGGTGGCATTCAGACGTTCCAGAGCCCCCTCTCCAGAGAAACCATAGCCCCTTTGGGAAAAAAGATGGAACCGGCGTTTTGACCCCTCTACGTGAGCCGGCAAAGGGGTAGCAAAGCGGAGCCAATTGTTTGGTTGTGTTAGGTTAGGCTCAAGGAACAGCCAAGACAATGGTAGGGTAATATATTTATTATTAGTAATAGTTTATGTCAGTTATTTATAGATGTCTTCCCATTATCCTTAAATAACATATTTCAATAATGGTTATCTTTTTAGGCCATCCATCATGTATCCAACGGCCAGCAATGTTCTCCAGCCAATGTACCAAAATCTGGCGGGCGCAGAAAATTTTGCGCCGCCCACCCAAATTATCGACCAAAAACTTTGCCGCCTATGCCGCCCTAAATTTCGAACCTCTCCCTCTTATCTGCCCCCTCGCCGAAATTTCCCCTCCACTTCTTGTCCGAAATCCCCCTTTCCTCCTAAACACCATCTACTCCACCCCGGCCTTCCACCTCGCCCTGTAGCTCGCCTTCCCGGGCTTCCACCTGACTGTCCCCAGTCTTCTACCTCACCGTACAGCTTGCCTTCCCGGGCTTCCACCTTGCCGTCCTCGGTCGTCCACCCCGCCGCTCAGCTCGCCTTCCTAGGCTTCCACCTCGCCGTCCAGGACGCCATCCAGATCTGCCACCTCGCCGTCCAGATTTGATACCTCGCCGCCCAGGTCGCCGTCAAGAAATGCCACCTCGCCGTCCAGTTCGTCCTCAAGATCTGCCACCTCGCCTGCCTGGTAGCCGTCAAGTTCCTTTGGTCAGAGTTTGCTTATTTTCGAGCTTGTATAAAGCTTAAGATCACTTCTCCTCGATCCTATCATACTTAGGTCCACAAATTAGATTACCGATATGATATGGTCAAACAGCGAATTGCATCACTAAGATTTTCTAACTCTATGTTGTCACATCCCAATGAAAGATAAGGCTAGTTGTAAAGAACATGTAAGCGCTATTTATTTTCATTTATTCACATAAATCATCAATTCTAGAGTCATATTGTAAGCTATTTATTTCCATTTATACCATGTCCACGATCTAGATAAGGCATGCCTTGCATGATAGCTCAACCATAAAGGTACTTATGTTGTGTGGAACTGCTGGCTTAATTACTGTTCTGCCATGTATTTTGTGCTACTATCCTAGTTGATTTGGTACATATGAACCGTGCAGCTTAGGAACATTAAAGTCAAGAGTACATCTGGTAGGACAAAGATGCCTCCTGGTGGACATGGTTGTAAACGCAAGCATGTCAAGGCCCATCGTGAGCATGCAGTTGCCCATGTCCATCCGTATGCAGATGACGAACTCAAGCAACCAGTGGTCCAAGATGTGGAGGCAACTACCAAGGCCAGCAGGAAGCTGCCCAAGGCGAGCATGCACTTTCCCATGGCCAGCTGGAAGCTGCCCAACATAAGGAGGAGGCTGACGAGGTAGCCGCCCAATGCGAGTAGGTACCTCCCTACGGTGAGCTGCCAGGTGTGCAAGGCGAGCTGCCACCATTCCTAGGCGAGGGGCAAGGTTCCCAAGTCGAGGAGCAAGGTGCCTGCAACGAAGAGCAAGATGACATATCACAGAGATTGCATGCTCTACGAGGGGCCATGTGTGGAGGGAAATCCAAAATGCAGAATATTAACTCTAGCAATGCCACAATTTCTGTAGATTACCCATGTGAAAACATTGTTTCGAGTGGTGCGGTTGGGAGGAGAAGAAACATATCTAAAGGAAACAGGACCAGAATTGTTATTCCTCTGGAAAAGACAAGGCCAGTGGACCCAAAGGTTGCTTCCATGTATGCTACTGCGTGTTCACTAGCTGTGAAGCACATTGTCCCTATGTTCCCCCATGGGAAAGAGTACAAGGGAAGGGAAGATATATTTTCCTCCTACCACGGCCATGTGTCTATAAGTTCTGTAACCCAACCTTCCAGTTCATTCCATTGCTGTTCATATAATTGAAAAGTGCTCTTTCTTTTGTTTCAATCAAAGTTTCATCTGAACCCCAGAGACCCTGTTATTCGCCAATCTCTTCTGATGCATCTCAAGAACTGTACAAGACAAAGACACCATATTCTGAAGCAAGAATTTTTTTACAGCGTTAGAGACAAGAGTAGAGTTGTACGAACGCCTCCTGATGTAGTTGGGAAAATGAGCGAAGCAGAATGGTGCAGGCTAGTCGATAACTGGTCCTCAGTCAGGAAACAGGTACTGTCTTTGTTCACTCTACCTTGCCACTGTTTCTATTCCATAACCTGGACTGTGTCTAATCAGTTCATACTTCGTTTATGTAGATGACTTATATGAAAGCCAGGCAAAGCAGATAGGTCGTCCAGTTCCATAGCGTCACAGGTTCTCGTAGCTACGAGGTTTGTTGCGACATGGGGGAAGATGCCTTTGAATTGTTCAAAGCTATGCACAACAACAAGACACGTGGATTCTCTTCGTCCGTGAAAAGAGCAATTGTAAGTCGCTCAGAATACTGTTTATCTCTGGGATCAACAATTACCTCAATATATTCTTTTAGATACGTATTGATGCTTTCCTTTGTGAATTCTGATGCAAACTCCTGCTATTTCACCTATGCTTGTCATCTCATAGTTCATGCACATGCATTCTGCTTGCTTTTCATCTCCTAGTTCATCTATCCTTGTGAGCTGCTATTTTCATTTATGTTCTGTACATGCTTGTCGTCTGCTATTTTCAGCCATGTTTACTTACATGCCTGTCATGTGATGTTTTTCATTTATGTTCTTTACAAGATTGTCATGCGTGCTTAATTTCTTGTCATCTGCTATTTGCATCTTTGTTATGTACAAGCTTGTCATGATATCAATGTACCTTACAAGCTAGTTCAGCTTCTATTTCATCTAAAGCTTTTACATGCTTTATAGGAAGAAATGCAATATCATATGCTAGAACGTACTTCAGTAGATGGCGTTGTCAAGGAACCTCTTTCTGCCACCGAAGCTGTCACTGCCGTGCTGACCAAGAACCATCTAAAGTCTTCATTCCTGAATACCATAGGTGGGGTCACAACCAGTGCAAGACCAAAAAAGTCTCAACTTCACCTTCAACTTGATTCTGAGAGAAAACAGAGGCAGAACCTGCAGTCTGTAGTTGATGAGTTGAAGCAGGCCACGGAACAAGCTGATGCAGATAGGATGAAGCATCGACAAGAATTGCTGCGTATGACGGAGGAACACAAAGGTATGCAGAAGAGTCAAGAAATGTACAAAACCCTTATTGGTGGCATGTTGGCTCAAGTTCATCCGAGATATGGAACTGAGTAGCCCTTTGTGAAACCGCTTGTTGTCTGTTGAACTGTATTAGACTGCCTTCGCTGGCGAGCTATGTTGTGACCTTATTCGTAATTTATATATTTGTTGTGTTTGCTTTGCTGTGAAAACTAGTATAGTATTTTCCATGCTTATGAATACGAGGACATGTGGTACTATATGGTAGGTCCATGAGGCAGCACCTTATTGGATGGAAATCGCGATGAAATAAACACGTCACGGAAACGTTTCGACGTGGACATGCCGTGTTGGTGCACGTGCTGGCTCATGATACGCGACGTCTTACGACAAACTAAAACGTTGCACCGTCGGTCAACGTTATAAATTTGTCGGGAATAAGCGTATACGTGGAACATTATGAGAGCGACACGTGGCACCTTATACTGCTTGTACCCGCGACGAGAAAATAAACGTCGCACATATTATGATGTCATTAATGGAGGTAACGGTAGTTCCAATCGTGACGTTTTTAAAATTTCAAGACGATGATGACGTCAGAAACGGTGGAAGTGACGGCAGTAACGGGTAACGGGAAAACGATGCCACGTGTACACACATTGTGACAAAAAAAACGTCGCTCCTTGTTGGGCGTTATACAGGGCCAGCCAGTAGCTCGCGACGGATTAGTGTTCATTTAATCGTCGCATAATCATCCGTGACAGTCGACCAGGAACGTTCTCACTCCGTCGCGTAAACTGTCGCGGATTTCCCTTAGCGACGGTTTGGAGCCCATCCGCAACGGTATTGAAACGTCACAGACCGCGCGGAATTTGGTAGTGATGAAGAGCTACAAGGGAGATCAATGAAGAAATTTTTGGAGAAAAGACTTGGACTCCATAACTAGAAACAACTCAAGGAAGTGCAAATTCATGAAGAGATCAAGAAGAAGACAAACCCCTTTCTCTTTCTATCTTTTGTTTTGACTTAGTGGTATATTCACAAGTGATCAAGATCAACCCTTAGTTTGTTCCCATCCCATAACTAAACAAACTAGTGAAGTGAAAACCATGAAGATTTATCAAGTTCAATATAAGATTCACAACAAGGAGGAAACTACAATAGAAGCTTGAAGATGATCTGTAAGAACACAAGTATGTGAAGACTTGGAGGAATCCATACAAGTTGAAGAGTTAGCAAGTTGTTTTGTCCAACCGACCCAAATGGAAAACCCCAAGACTTTATCTTATTTTCTCTATTATTATGAAGTTGGTTTAACCTAGACCTACCTTAACCCAAAATGGAAAGACTAACTTAGATCACTCAAATGTCTTGATGAAAATGACTAAGTGTTACACATTGTTATGTGCTCCTTTAGTTGAAGAAGTGATATGATCACCCTTGATGAACTCTTGGAACTTCCTCGACAGTATGGCCAATTGAGTTTGAATATTTCAAACCCAAGCCTTTATCAACCATAATCCCTTTTGGTAGACCTTAACCTAATCACAATAGTTTCCTTAGCAAACTAAATAATTGTGATGGACCTTAGCCTTACCTGGACCCAATTAATATAAAACCCTTTTGACTAAGTGTGTTGATTGTCATTCTTTGTTCCCTTGTTGTTGTGAAATTGGTTTATTCCTAATTGTTTGACTTTTTTAGATTGTACGAAGAGAAATGAACCTGTTGTGAAGAGAGTGTGATTTCTTCACCAACCTTCAATAAGGCAAGTGACACATAATAGACTACATATTATTTCCTATATGCATTAGAACTTTTGAGTAGTATGCATGATAGGAAAATCTTTGGTAAAATATTATGTTATGCTATTATACCAAGTAGTGTGTAGACATCCTTATTACCTTGATAATGTAGCAGCCTTAAAATTTTGGTAGTTGATTGGTTAGCTATGCTTGTAGAGGAAGTTGATGTGATTGGAAAGTATAACTTTGTTTTGAATGATTACCCTAAGGAGTTTATGAAATAATTTTTGTGGAGTACTAGATACTCACAAGGGTGGCATGGTAGGGGACCATTCACATGGTTGAACCTATTAAAATGTTCACATGAATAGCATGGTAGGGGATCACATTAGTGGTTGTACCTATGAAAATGTTTATTACCCAACATGGTAGGGGATCACATTAGTGGTTGTATCTATGAAATTTCTTATTACCCAGCATGGTAGGGAATCACATTAGTGGTTGTAGCTATGAAAATGCTTATTGCCCAGCATGGTAGGGGATCACTTTGGTGGTTGCACCTATTAAAATGCTCATTATCCAGCATGGTAGGGGATCACTTTGGTGGTTGTACCTATAAAATGCTTATTACTCCAGCATGGTATGGGATCACTTTGGTGGTTGTACCTATGAAAATGCACTTATCTATGGAATGGCAGGGTACCATTCTCATGGTTGAACCTATGAATATGTCGACATTTCTGTCTATTACTTTTGGTTCATTGGTTTCTATAAATGGTACTGTCTTAATTAAAATGGTTCACTGATTTTATGAAAATGTAGAAGAAAACGTGCTTTATGCAAACTTAGCCAAAAACTCCACTCAGCGAAACATTCATGTAGTTATAGTCTTGTCATTTTATATCCACCTTAGTGTTACTTGCCAATACATTAAATTGTATTGACCCCCTTGTGGCTGCATATTCCATCCTGTAGATGAATCTGAAGTCGAGTGAAGATTACGTATAGGATCTCGAGTCTACCGCCAACATGTTTTGCCTGTGGCACATGAAGAGGATGGGGCTCAATGTTGTACTATGTTTTCCGCTGTAATAATTTGTTTTCTTGTAGTCTTCTAAGACTATGCAAGTTGTAATATTATTTTGTAAATACTGGATCATGCGATGTAATAGAATTTGACGCATTTGCATGATATTTCATTTTGTAGTGTGGTGCTAGCAATTGATCCAGGGACTAGCACAATAACACATTTGTTCTTGCATTAGTTAAATGTGGGAATGTTACAGAATGGTATCGGAGCATTGTGTTGCCTGTTGGATTCGAGAACCTAGATTTGGATTAGAACTAAGGAAGACATAGGAATAAAAATATACTATCTTCCAACTACTTGACAAAGAGACCTACTACATCTTTCTTTCTTCTCGTACTTCTGTCTATGATACATTTCTAATGTATACTCTTATTTGTAGATGACCATCATCTTTTATTCACTCAAGAGAGGGCCAATAATTACATGACCCTGGAATGCGACGCTGAGTTTCCAAGAGAACTGAAGGATCTCATGTTAATCATGGGATTTGAAGGACCAGCAGTCTACTGGGTTTTTCCCTACATAAATGAGGAGGATGATCTTGAATAAAGTTGGGTACAGATTCATATGTACAGAAACAAGGAGTACGACCACAAGATGGGAGGAGATTGCATACTTACTAACAAAGCAGTGCATTTATCATTCTTCGATTCAGCAAGAAGTTCTGCATGGAGTGCTATTGAAGAACTTCCAGAGAGACTCAAGTGGAGACTTCACAACACTTAGAAGGATCTCAAGGAAGCTGAAGAAGAGATCAACACTCTTGAAAAGGAGATTACAATGTACAAGAACGTGGAGATCATCATGAAGACTGGGTATTGAAGAATCTTCATGAGGAATAAAAATAGAAAGTGGTTACCCTGCCTTGAATAGTAGACCACCATGAGATGTAATAAAGTTGTGATACACAAAACACGATTAGATTATTGATCATACCAATGAGTGTGGTATGACAATTCTAGATGTTTTTGAAAACCTTGTTTTTTTTTGGTGTGATGAATGTGTTGCTATATGTTTGTTATGTGTTGTTTACAAGATGAGTTTCCTTAATCTTCTGTGTTTGGGTAGGAACCTCCTTTAGATATCTTTCTAATCTCTACCCATCCATCCTAAACCCCCACATATGCCTCCTCATCGTGACCCTGACAACAACATTGATGCACTACAGCAGATGATGACTGCTCAAGCTCAGCTTATGCAAGTGATGACTCAGTTTATTGCGATTGCCAATAGTAACAACAACGAAAACCCCTGGATAGACTTGCTAGATTCCTGAGACTAAAACCCTCTAAGTTATCCTCTTCGTCTAAGCCAATTGTGGCAGACTACTGGCTCCGCACTATTAACAAGGACTTAGTGACTTGTGAGTGCACTGAAGCTGAAAAGGTGAGATTCACTGCTCATTTCCATGAAGGACCATCATCACTATGGTGGGAAACCTATCAGATTACCCATCCTTAGAAGGAATGACATGGGATACCTTCAAGGAAGGATTTCACAATGCTCACATCTCCTCTAGTGTAATGAAACTGAAGAAAGCTGAAGCAGGGAGATAGAACACTGAAGGAATACATAGACGACTTCTGTTCACTCTAGAGATACGCACCTAAGGATACTGACACTGATGCTAAGAGGAAGGAAAATTTCTCAATGGATTGAGTGGTGAAATGAAGATACCACTGTTAGTGGCATATGCTCCAAACTATCAAACCTTGCTGGATCAAGCTATCACTCTTGACGACAATCTGAGGAAAGAAGAAAATAGGAAGAGGAAGCACAACCATGATAGGTTACCCTTAAGATCACACCGAAACCACACCAAGCCCATGAGGATCGTAATAATTACAAGAATCGACAAGCATCTCGACAATAACCCTTAGTATCATAATGGTTATGTACACAACCATCCTAATGGTTATCTACACAGCCTTGATGGACGAAATAGACATCATGGTCATAGCCAAAGGAGTCACATTGGTCATGGAGGTAGTAAAGGACATAGAAATGGATAAAACAATGGCCTCAAAACCATTAGGAAGGACATAAGCAAGGTATGATGCTTCAAGTGTAAGAAGAAGGGACACTATGTTCGAGACTGCCCAGAGAAGAAAATCAACGGTTAGAGCCAGCCATAAACCTTGGAGCCTTGTACTACTTTCATCTCAAAGATAAAGTGTCCTAGACTATGTTCTTACTGCAATAAAAGAGTATGTGGTATGAGAAGTGTGTTATGAAACAATTGCATTATTTATGTGGAAAATCTATGGGTATAGACACTCCCTAAATACCAACAAGGAATTCATATATCCAATACAAGAATAAAATGGATGATGAAGTGTGAATCAAGCTAAAGATATGTTTAAACCCAACAACCAGTTGGACACGAGTTTTAGACTAACCACAATTTTTTTTCAAGGGTGGTAGCCTAACTATTTACTATGGAACCAAAGTAACCCAAACCTATCTTTCTTTATAGCCTTTCCAAATCTCGGGACAAGATTTCTTTTAAGGGTGGTAGTGTGTAACATCCCTCATTTTTGGAAAGTGAAAAAATGAAAAATGAAACTTTTTTGTTTTCATATAATGCAAGTCACAAAAAAACCAAATGAGATGCAAGAAACAAAAGGAAACAATACTTATTTCAATGAAACTGGAATAAAGAATCCATTATACCTCTATTCCATAAACCCTAAACCTTATTCAAATAAATTTTCTTTATTCAATAATTATTATCTTTCTTTAGAAAACCCTATTCTCTAAATGTTTCTAGTGAATTATTTTGATATGAAACTGTATCACACTTTGGGAAACAACATTTTGAATAATGGTAATTCTCTGGAATTTTATTTGTCAACAATACTATTTATTTGATATTTTCTATTTTAAAATGGCATTAAGTTGCTATTAGTAAACCCCTCATATCTTGAAAATATACAATATAAAATGAGGTGAAATGACTTTCAAAAATAGTATTTGACATGTTTACTGTCTGTGAAATTTTATTTAAGCAAAACCTCATTTTATTAATTTTTCTAATTTAAAATATACATTAAGCACTATTAGTGAATTAATTATTTTTGAAAAATATAAAAAGTGCAATGTTTTGAAAAGTTTATGAAAATGTTCTAAACAGAAAGATATTAATATTATAAATTTTTAGAAATTATTTTGAGGTCATTTGGAATTATCAATCAAAAGATATTAAAAACATGAATAAAAATAAAAGAAAAAGGCTAGACAACGTCATGATGACATCATCATCAACCTCCGGTCGAATTAGAAACTACCGTTTATTCCCGAATTTAAGCCCTTTGATTTCGCCCGTTCTAAGTCCTGAATTGATGCATTAAACCCCAGCCCTTAAAGCCTCGAGTATCCTCCCTATTCTCCCTCTCCTCCCCTAGGTTTTAAAGCACCCATGCGGTAAAATTGGCTCGCCAGAGTTGCTCGGTCTCGCCACCGCCGATCTCAAATGCCGACGAGGTAAGCCATCATCCTAGCCCGAGACCCCTTCCATCTTAATCCTCATGTCCTGGCGCCCCAGCCTGAGTACTTATTCAGTTTTTACCGCAGCCACAACGTCGAGAACGACGACATCAGATGGTCGCCGGCATCGTCGAGCCCCCATCCGTGTTGCACCGCCGTTTCGGGAAACGAGGAAAGCTGTCGTGGCCACCATCTTCTTCACCGTGACGTCCCGCTTCACGTCGTTGCCTCGCCTTGCCAGTGGAGCAACCGGAGCGTCGTGGCCGTGAACCGCCTTCACTGCCGGCTGCCGCGTCTTCATTGTCCGGCGAGCACAGAGCTGCCCGGTGAGTTCCTCCCCTCCCCTCTGCCGTCCGATTTTGTTTGCACGACCAAAATTAGATCTTAAGCCGAATAGGTATCATCCAATCAGAGCTCGCCAAGTCAACATTGCGTTAAGTACGGAATTCGTCGCTCGATGCAACGCACAGCTGGCCCAAGCCCACTCCCTTTCCATCGCCGTGCTATTAGATAAGCACTTTCTAACCCAGCATGTCTCTGGATTTAATTCCGAATAAAAATAGAATGGCAATTTTGCAGAAAAGGCCCTGCAACTTAGAAACCTTATAACATTTTAACCACTTGGCAAAATTTGATAAACTTTGAATTTTTGAAATTCCTATAATGTGTAGAATCTTTTAGCAGTGTTCAAATTAAAAATTTACAAACCTAATTTGGTTCAGATTTAAATATGCTTGTTTGATTAATTTGATATAATTCAAATTCTACAAATTCAAAAATTGCAAATAAAATGTTTTTGGAAATCTTAGGATGTGTACTTCCATATCCTCTGTTCCAAAATAATTTTCGAACAAGTTAAATTTGAATTTAGAATTAAGTAGTCCATTTGAGTATTTTTGACATAGATTTATTTCTATAAATATTTTCACTTTAGTTCCTTTGGCAAAATTGTTACTTTTGGTAACATTGAACCAAAGACATCATTGCCTAACCATTTTGCAAACCCTTGCACCATGACCAAGTTTTCTATCTACTTCTCCACTCCTCTATTCTTGCTTCAAGAATTCATAAAGTTAGCAAATGGAAAACAAGACTCAAGCAATAGAAGGCACTTCACTTTCAACTTGGTGGCAACATGAAGAGCTACAAGGAAGAAATTTTGAAGAAAAGACTTGGACTCCATAACTAGAAACAACTCAAGGAAGTGCAAATTCATGAAGAGATCAAGAAGAAGACCAACGCCTTTCTCTTTCTATCTTTTTTTGACTTAGTGGTATATTCACAAGTGATCAAGATCAACCCTTAGTTCGTTCCCCTCCCATAACTAAACCAACTAGTGAAGCGAAAACCATGAAGATTTATCAAGTTCAATAGAGGATTCACAACAAGGAGGAAACTACAGTAGAAGATTGAACATGAGATTCAAGAAGACAAGTATGTGAAGACTTGGAGGAATCCATACAAGTTGAAGAGTTATCAAGTTGCTTTGTACAACCATTGACCCAAATGGAAAACCCCAAGACTTTATCTTATTTCTCTAATGAAGTTAGTTGAACCTAGACCTACCTTAACCCAAAAGGGAAAGACTAACTTAGATCACTCAAATGTCTTGATGAAAATGACTAAGTGTTACACATTGTTATGTGCTACTTTAGTTGAAGAAGTGATATGATCACCCTTGGTGAACTCTTGGAACTTCCTCGACAAGTATGGCCAATTGAGTTTGAATATTTCAAACCCAAGCCTTTTATCAACCATAGTCCCTTTTGGTAGACCTTATCCTAATCACAATAGTTTCCTTAACAAACTAAATTATTGTGAGAGACCTTAGCCTTACCTTGACCCAATTAATATAAAACCTTTTTGAAGGCTAGAGGTGGTGTGTTTGTCATTTCTTTGTTCCCTTGTTGTTGTGAAATTGTTTATTCGCTAATGTTTGACGTGGTTTAGATTGGGACAAAGAAATGAACCTGTTGTGAAGAGAGTGTGATTTCTTCACCAACCTTCAACAAGTCAAGTGACACATCATAAACTACCTATTATTTCCTATATCCATTAGAACTTTTGAGTAGTATGCATGATAGGAAAATCTTTGGTAAAATATTATGCTATGCTATTATCCCAAGTAGTGTGTAGTCATCCTTATTACCTTGATAATGTAGCAACCTTAAAATTTTGGTAGTTGATTGCTTAGCTATGCTTGTAGAGGAAGTTGATGTGATTGGAAAGTATAACTATGTTTTGAATGATTACCCTAAGGGGTTTATGAAATAATTTTGGTGGAGTACTAGATACTCACAAGGGTGGCATGGTAGGGGACCATTTACATGGTTGAACCGATGAAAATGTTCACATGAATAGCATGGTAGGGGATCACATTATTGGTTGTACCTATGAAGCTGCTTATTACCCAGCATGGTAGGGGATCACATTAGTGGTTGTAACTATGAAAATTCTTATTACCCAGCATGGTAGGGGATCACATTAGTGGTTGTACCTATGAACATGCTCATTACTCCAGCATGGTAGAGGATCACTTTGGTGGTTGTACCTATGAAAATGCTTATTACTCCAGCATGGTAGGGGATCACTTTGGCGGTTGTACCTATGAAAATGCTTATTATCCAGCATGGTAGGGGATCACTTTGGTGGTTGTACCTATGAAAATGCTTATTACTCCAGCCTGGTAGGGGATCACTTTGGTGGCTGTAGCTATGAAAATGATTATTATGCAGCATGGTAGGGCATCACTTTGGTGGTTGTACCTATGAAAATGCACTTATCTATGGCATGGTAGGGGACCATTCTCACAGTTGAACCTATGAATATGTCGACATTTCTGTCTATTAATTTTGGTTCATTGGTTTCTATCAATGGTACCATCTTAATCCAAAACGGTTCACTGATTTTATGAAAATGTAGGAGAAAACTTGCTTTATACAAACTTAGCCAAAAACTCCGAGTAAGCCAAATATTCATGTAGTTATAGTCTTGTCATTTTATATCCACCATAGTGTTACTTGCCAATACATTAAATTGTATTGACCCCCTTGTGGCTGCATATTCAATCCTGCAGATGAATTTGAAGACGAGTGAGGATTACGTATAGGATCTCGAGTCTAGTGCCAACATGTTTTGCCTGTGGCACATGAAGAGGGTGGGGCTCAATGTTGTACTATGTTTTCCGCTATAATACTTTGTTTTCTGCTAGTCTTCTAAGGCTACGAAAGTTGTAATATTATTTTGTAAAGACTGGATCATGCGATGTAATAGAATTTGATGCATTTGTATGATATTTCATTTTGTAGTGTGGTGCTAGCAATGATCCAGGGACTAGCACAATAACACATGTGTTCTTGCATTATTTAAATGTGGGAATGTTACACAAAGTCTCCAACAACATCGCCGAAAACGAGGGCCTCCTCGCTGGCATCAGGGTCGCCATAGCCCTAGGCGTCAAGCTCCTCGTCATCAAAGTAGACTCCCAACTCCTGGTGAACTTCTCCAACAACAGTTACATGGCCAAGGACAAGCATATGGACCTGTAACTCGAGGAGGTACGCAAGTTTGAGAAGCGTTTCCTCGGGATGGAACTGCAGCATGTCCTCTGAGGGGACAACAAAGAGGCTGACAACATCGCCAAGCGAGCATCAAGGAACTGGGCACAAGTACCAGGCGTCTTTGAAGAGAGGCTCGACAAGGTATCCATCATACCCCCAGTCAATGACGAGGAGCCACAAGGCCACCAGCACCTCGAGGAGGAGCTCCCACCCGCTCGCTCCCAAAGCGCACCGGACTGCGGGATTCCCTCGGGATACCGCCTGGTGCTTGCCTTCACTAACGAGGAAGAATGCTGGAAAAAGAGCATCATCGACTACATCCAGAAGGGGGACCTCCCCGAGGATGAAGCGGAAGCAGAGCGTGTCGCTCGCCGAGCCAAGATGTAATGCGTCATCGACTGCAAGATATACCGAAGGCACCCCTATGGCGTGGCACTGCTATGCGTCCCCCCGGACGACGACATGGAGCTCCTCAAGGACATCCACCATGGCGACTACGGCCACCACTCCTCATCGCGCACGCTCGTCGGCAAGGCCTTCCACTACGGCTTCTACTGGCCTAATACCCTCAAGGACCCCACCGATCTAGTCAAGACCTGTGAGGCGTGCCAGTTCCACGCCAAGCAAACGCATCAGCCTGCACAAGGATTGCAAACCATCCCCCTCTCGTGGCTGTTCGTGGTCTGGGGGTTGGATATCCCGGGACCTTTCCCGTGAGTGCTCGGGGGGTATCGCTACCTCTATGTCCCCATCGACAAATTCTCCAAGTGGCCGGAGGTGGAGCCAGTCCGGGACATCCCGGCAAGGACGGCGGTGAAGTTCATCAAGGGATTGGTCTGCCATTTTGGTGTACCCAATCGTATCATTACCAACAACGGCGCGCAATTCATGAGCGGCCTGTTCAAGTCCTATTGCGCCAACTTGGGCATCAAGATATACTACGCCTCCGTCGCCCACCCGCGCAGCAATGGCCAATCAGAGCGCACCAACGACGAGGTCCTCAAGGGCCTCAAGACGAGGAGCTTCAACAAGCTCAAGTCCCACGGGAAGAAGTGGATCGAAAAACTCCCTTCATTCATGTGTTCCATCCGCACCACCGCAACCAAGCCCACGGGGGCAATGCCATTCTCCCTAGTCTATGGAGCCGAGGCCGTTCTCCCTGCTGAACTCAAGCATGGATCATCCCAAGCCTTGGCCTTCAATGAGGATAAGAAGGGGAATTCCACGTGGAAGACCTACTGCTCCTCGAGGAGGCAAGAACCCGAGGTTCCGTCCGCGCGACTCGGTACCATCAAGGCTACCACAACAACAACATCAGGCCACACACACTGGAGGTGGGTGACCTGGTCCTCAGGAGGATCCTCTCTAGAGAAGGTTGCACAAGATCTCTCCCACATGGGAGGGATCGTACCGTGTAATGCATGTCGCGCATCCCGGGGCGGCTCGCCTGGAGACAGAAGACGACACGCCTGTGCCAAACCCGTGGAACATCCTACACCTACGGAAGTCCTCTCCTAGGCCATGGTGACGCACCCTCGTGGGGACCCCGTGATGCCACGGTAAAAACGATGCCAGGACCTCTCTCCGTGAGGGTCTCAGGGGGCTCTCACCTGGCTTGCCGCCTGGCCGCGAGAGCCTCTACCCACACAAGTGGGATGCCGCATGGGAAACCTTTGCGCCTGAACTCACGCGAGTATCGATGGGAATCCCGTGTCCGCACGGTGATGTCAAATGCTTCTTGGGGGACCGCAGGGTCATGACATCCCCAAGCATTGTAATAGAGAGCCTCACCCTAGCAGTAAAGGTACTTTTTGCTAACTACACTTGTCGCCTCGACAAGCCCCATTTATTTATTTGATAGCGCGCATGTGTTACTTCTTCTCGAGGACACCTCGCGAGCGGGGGCTGGGATCGGTACCCGTGCACGGGTGAGACCCAATCAGAATAAACCCAAGCGGCAGAGCTCTGTCTAAACAGGTCGATACCGTACACGACACCTCATCCAAGTAATTGGTGCTGACTTCCTCCCGAGGTATCCACGAGAAGAGCACCCGACAAGGGACAACCACCCGCCTCACAGAGCAACCAGGCAGGAACTCTCACAAGGAAGAAAAGGGGCACCTCGACAAGGGACAACCACAAGGACGCTCACAGGAACAACTCGGCACATGAAGGACATCAAACCTCTAGAGCTAAGTCTAACTCTCCCTCACTGACTTTCTAGAGGACTCACTTGCAAGAAATAGTAGGAAAAAGAGCACATTTCCTTGATATTTCATGCATAAGATACATTCGGATACATAAGTGTGCCGCAGATCTGCTACGAAGACAAAAATGGGCAAGAAACCTGGAGGGAGTTATCCCCCCTCCACCGCCATCGAAGAAGGAAAAACTGCGACCAACGATGGCTGAACCTGTCTCGCCACAGCTACGAGATATGGTCGGCCGAGGAAGGAGGCTCCAAGGAGAAGGAGGAAGAAGAGGAGTCTAGATGAAGGATGACTGATCAGGATCGTCAGACCTTCCCTCTAGACGAATGCAACCAAAGGCCCTCAGGCCTCCGCCGAGTCCGACTCGTCGCCCTCTACCTTGACAGACGACAAATCTTCTTCGTCCTCTTCTTCAGCGACATCATCTTCATCATCGCTGCCACTCTCGTCGCTGCTCCCACTCTCGACGCAGCACTCTTCGCGCTCGCCACGACGCGCGAAGACCTTCACGAAGAGCCTGTACCCTCTGTCGAAACTAAGATGGAGAACGTGGCTCTCGTGCAGCTTCTGGGCGTGAGCGAAGGTTTTCCATCCCCTCAACAGCGACAGGTGACGAGCTGAGCAAAACTCCGCGGAAGCCCACCAAGATCCATTATTGCAACGCACCACCTGGAGCTAGAAACCACGGTGCGGGTTATGGCCGATGGACCTCACGAAGGAGTCTAGGAGCCTCAGACGGCTAAGGAGGTGGCCGCAGAGGACACTAGGAACTCGTGCGCATGCACATGGGTGCCCTCCGCCCAACCGGGAGAGAATTCCCCATCAGGCCACGACCAAGCGAAGCTCGGCCACCGCGACGGCATTGGCCACGAGCGATTGCCCCTTCTTGAGCCGAAGACCCCTCTGGCTCATCCGCGGCCACCAAGGCACGCCGAGCGCTGTGCCACTGAGCAGTTCTGCCGTCCAGCAGCGCGCCTCGACCACCTCGTCCTCCGCGAGCCATGCGGAACCCCCTTTTCTTTTTCTCTCTCCGTAGGTGAGGAACATGAAGTGGAAGGGAGTGAAGGCGACACTGGGAAAGAGGGGCGCTGATGGTGCAGGTCTTGAACTCATTGGGAGACCCCAAGAGGAAGGTTTGATGAGCACAACAACAAGTTTCCCTCAGAAAAGAAACCAAGGTTGAATCGACCAGTAGGATAAAGAAGCAACTTCCGAAGGTTGATGCAGTTGAGGTGGCAGGGTGCACTACCGGTTCAGCAGCAACGTGGAACCTACACAACACAATCAATTCACTTTCCCCCAACAAAGCAGTGAGGTTGTCGATCTCACCGGTTTTGCTGAACACAAAGAGGTTAAATGTATGGTGTGGAAAACAGTATGAGAACAATATGAAAACAATAGTAGCAGTGTGAAAACAGTGGTTGTATTATCAGTATGAGAAAATGGACCGGGTTCCACAGTTCACTAGAGGTGTCTCTCCAAACAAGATAGCTAACAAGTGTGGTGAACAAATTACAGCTGGGCAATTGATAGATTATGAAACATGCATGACATGATGATTACTATGAGATTCATGCGGGCATTACAACAAGATACATAGACCGTCATCCACCTACATCTATGACTAATAATCCACCCTCTGAATATCATCCTAACAAACATTTGGTATTCAGTTGCAAGCAACAGATAATCGCAGTAAGCAAAGTGTGTAATGTAAACAATGTAAAAATCGTTGTTTTCTCCCTAATGGCAACATCACATCCTCCGTTTGTCATGTTCTGTCACTCGAGCATAGATGCAAAGGAGGCATGACCCATTATCGAGCGTAAATACTCCCTCTTGGAGTCACTAGTATCTACTTGGCCAGAGCATCTACTAATAACGGAGAGCATGCAAGATCATAAATAACATACACATGAAGACAACATGATAGATTGATAATCAAGATACATAGCATTCAAATATCATCGGATCCCAGCAAACACAACATGTAGCATTACAATAAGATGATCTCGATAATGTAGGGCAGATCACAAGATCCAAACATGAGGCATGAAGAGGAGAGAACAACCATCTAGCTACTGTTATGGACCCGTAGTCCAAGGATGAACTACTCATGCATCACTTCGGAGGCGGGCATGTTGGTGTAGAGCCCTCCGGTGATGATTTTCCCTCCCAGGAGGGTGCCGGGGAGAACTCCAGAACCCTCCGATCTCGGGTTGACGCTGATGGCGGCCTCGGGTGTTTTTCATGGAAAAGTGGGATCTTTTTAGGGTTCATGCATCAGCGGGAATATATAGGCGAAAGGGATATGACGGTGGGTGCCCGAGGGGCCGACACCACCTCCCGGCGCGGCCAGGGGGGCGCCGCCTCATGGTGTGGCCCCCCTTAAGGCCTCTTCGGGACTCCGTGGAACCTTAGAGAATTCTAATACGTCCGGGCTTCGAATTTTCCAATTCCGAGAATATTTCCATAACAACGTTTTTGAAACAAAAAACAACAGAAAACAGGAACTGGCTCTATGGCATCTTGTCAATAGGTTAGTCTCGGGGAATCGATAAAAATGACATAATGTGTAAGGAAAACATGGAGCATATGGCATGAAAATAACATGGAACATCATAAACTAAGGATACATTTATGAAGTATCAACATCCCCAAGCTTAGTTCCTACTCGTCCTCGAGTAGGTAAACGATAAAAACACATAATTTTTGAGGTGACATGCTACCAACTTAAACTTGATCATGTAAATTGTAAAAGAATAAGTATAGCTGAGATCATAGAACTTTAAACACAAGCATGATAGATATAATTCTAACAATGAAACATAGAAATCACCTTGCATCATGAAAAGTAACACAAATAAAAGATCATGAATAATAATGCACTCGAAAGTTATACGTTTGTTTCAAGCATAGAGAAAACATAGAAAAGTGATATTTCGCTTGTCCTTAAGAGTGGGGAAAACATAAATGCCAAGAAACCTTCAAAGTTTAAGAGGAAGACTAGAAAAAATAATCTTAGACAAAATTATAACACATCATGAATCAATAAATAATGTTTCTGGGACAAATACACATTAAACTCAGAATGAAAACTATACTCTCTCAACTGTGCATAAAATTAGAAGATGGAGACTCAACATAAAAGTAAAATAAAAGCCCTTCGCAGAGGGAAGCAGTGATCACTCATGTTCTAGAGCTTCTTTATTTTATTAAACAGAGGTATCGAAAACATTTTTTAGAGAGGTGTATGCTTATGTCAACGAATGGTAAACAGAAAATACAGTACGTCACAAGACAACTAGACTTCACAAGAGCGGCTCCCATAAAAGGACACATCTAGGTAGAAGGTCATCCCTGTTTCTCTTTTGTTTACACAATTATGCTTTGACTGATAAATCAGGGGCAAGAATACTTAAGAGAATTTGTTGTATTAATTTAGGGCTGGCCACCCCTCTGCTACCTCTTCTATAAATTGGATAAGCGGATGAAGCCACTAGTCCAGGGTGTGGAAGTCAAATCAACAAGTGAGATAAAGATTCTCTATTTACATCCTCATGAGCTAAAATAAGAGCACAAAACAGGAGTAATTTTGAATGTTTTAAAGATAACACATGAGCAATTTACTTTAGAGTGGCGGTTAAATACCACATGTAGGTAGGTATGGTGGACACATTTGTCAAACTTTGGGTTTTGGGAGTTGGATGCACGAGTAGATCTCATACTCAGTACAGGTGGAGGCTAGCAAAAGAATGGGAGCGACAAATCAAGAGAGCATAATGGCCATAATCATGCATTGCGACATAAACATCATTAATCAAAGAATAAGTGGTACTACAAGTTCAAAAACTAAATGATAATAGAGGCTATAAGTGATTGGTTTGTATTCATAAACATGGTGTGAGCATCCGCCAAGTCAACCAAATGAAACATTCAAAGGAGAACACCACAAATTTACGCTTCAATATGACAAGAACAACTCATGATTCTTTCTAGGCACATTAAACACTCTCAACTATTTGATACAAGTCTTGCTACAAAATAACCACTAGTATTTAGAATTAAAAGAACATCTAGGATGATATGAAAAAGTCTAGCCACAGTCTATACAAGCTTCTATTTGCACCTTTATATGCACGAAAACTGTACTACTGCTTTCCAACACCAAGAAAGTCATACTAATAAAAAACCCTCCAAGAGATACAGCAATGAAACAAGAGAGTACTAAAATAACTCTACTAAAACTAACAGCTCGGAATAAGAGACGCAAGAAAACCAGGAGCTTAAAAGGAAGTTTGCAGCAACTAGAAGAAAAACTAAGAATACAAGCATAACGAGTATTCATACGAAAAAGCGGAGCGTGTCTATGTCCCACACAAAGAATGCTAGGTTCCAACTATATTAATGAAACAAAGAAAACAAAATAAAACAAAGGAAAACAAAACAAAAACAAACATACACTCCAAGTAAATTTCGTATGATGTGACCGAATAAAAATATAGTTTCACTACAAGTGACCTGATAAATTGTTGATGAAGAACGGGATGTATTGGGCATCTGCAAGCTTAGACGCTTGATTCTTATTAAAATATTTTGGGATGAACCATGGGGGCATCCCCAATCTTTGACCTTGCACTCTTCTTGATCACATTATATCACCCTCTTCTCTTGACCCTTGAAAACTTCCTTCACACCGCACTCAAAGTAATTCACATTAGAGGGTTAGTGAAACAATAAAAAATGCATGGGTTATGCATGGGAAAAAGTGTTATTGATAATTTTAAACATTATCTACTTCCACCGATGTTTTGTGAAGCAAAGAAATCCACTTGACATAGTAAAAGAGCAAATGCAAGAAAAATAGCAGAATCTGCCAAAACGAGACAGTCTATAAAGACGATTTTTTTCGGGGCACTTACGTTAATGAGATCGAAAAATATAAAGAACAAAAAAGTTTGGAATTAGATGAGGAATACTCACAAAAAGTTTCAGGTCATTTTGATCTTTCTGTAATTTATACAATTTTTAATGGTGGACAGCAGAAATCTGTTTCCTGCGCAGAAATCCAAAACCAACTCCAACTTTCGCTAGAAACTTTACTTGTCACAACTAATACATGAAAATAAAGATACACAGGAGTTGTATTGGGCATCCCCAAGCTTAGACGCTTGAGTCTTCTTATAATTTTCTGGGATGAACCATGGGGGGCATCCCCAAGCTTTGACGTTGCACTCTTCTTGATCACATTATATCACCCTCTTCTCTTGACCCTTTAAAATTTCATTCACACCGCACTCAAAGTAATTCTCATTAGAGGGTTAGTGAAACAATTAAAATCCATGGGTTATGCATGGAACAAGTTCTATTGATAATTTTAAACATTATCTACTTCCACCGATGTTTCGTGAAGCAAAGAAATCCACTTGACATAGTAAAAGAGCAAATGCAAGAAAAACGGCAGAATCTGCCAAAACGAGACAGTCTGTAAATACGATTTTTTTGGGGAACTTAAGTTGCTGAGATCAAAAAACATAAAGAACAAAAAAGTTCCGGAATTATCTGAGAAATTGTCACAAAAAGTTTCAGGTCATTTTGATCTTTTAGTAATTTATACGATTTTTTATGGTGGACAACAGAAATCTGTTTCCTGCGCAGAAATCCAAAACCAACTCCAACTTTCGCTAGAAACTTTACTTGTCACAAGTAATACATGAAAATAAAGATACAAAGGAGTTTCTAAAGAAGTATAAAACCCCTTTACTCAAAGAAAACAGAGAAAAATAAAGCAAAAATAAAACCATGGGTTATCTCCCAAGAAGAGCTTTTCTCTAACGCCTTTTAGCTAGGCCCAGAAAAATGGAATCAAGTAGATGCTCACATAAGAAATATGAATTAAGCAAACAAAGCATCAAGAATCAAGTATAAAACAAATTTAAGTCTAACCCACTTCCTATGCATAGGAATCTTGTAAAGAAATAAATTAAAGAAGCTCAAACTAGAAATCATGGGAAGGTAAAACAAGAGCAATTTCAAAACTTTCAACAAAAAGAGAGGTATTTTAGTAACATGAAAATTCCTACAACCATATTCCCTCACTCATAATAATTTCTAGTAGCATCATGAACAAACTCAACAACATAATTACTCCCTCCGTTCCAAAATACTTGACTTCTATTTGTCCAAATATGGATGTATCTATAGACTAAAACATGTCTAGATACATCCATAGTTAGACAAATGGAAGTCATCTAATATGGAACGTAGGGAGTATCACATAAAGCATGTTTTTCATGATGTAAAAGCACACAATTCATATCAAGCTCCAAAACAGTGGGGTCAAAATTTAAAATCAACTCCTTTTTTCCCCACTTTTAGCAATATCAAAACGAGATGACTGGTCTCTCCTAAAAGGTATGGTACTACTAATAGAAATCCCATTTTTTGTAGCATTTTGATTTATTACATCAAGGAACATAGGACCATCATCTAGAGCATTATCATATAAATTTTCTAAACAAACTTCCTGATTATCATGCATATCAATAGTTGGAATAAATAGAGGATTATCATAGGATTTATCAAAGTAGCATGGATTATCATAAATAACAGTAGAAATATCATTCTCACAAGTTTCATTCATAGTAGTACCAAGGTCACAAGTATAGCAAGTATCAATTTCATCCAAAAGGAATATTTCAAAAGAATCAATAGGATCATCACATTCATCAATATAGCACTCTTCCTCATTTGGTGAGTACGGAGGGAAATAAAATAAGGTATGAGCTAAAGAGTTACTCTCATTGGGAGGTAGACATCTCCTCTTGATCATCACTCTCCTCCTCTTTTTCATCCAATGAGCTTCCAGATTCAACAGTTTCTTCTTCCATAGGCTCCTGCAAGGCATTAGTCTCCTCCTTTGGGGGAGAGAATCCATTAAGATATTTAAATATGTAATAATTAAAATCCTTGTAGTTATCAAAGAAATATTAAAGTATAGCATAAATATTGTATTTATAAGGTGCATCATTAACACTTTCAAGCAAATAGGCAATTTTGAATGCACCCTTCCAAACAATAAATTGCGCCATTTGTTCCACATCATAAAAGTCATAATTTTCCTTAAGATAAGAAGATATGGTAACATTACCATTATACTCACATTGAAAAGGGAGGTGTTTATACCTCCTAGAACAACAAGCTTTATCAACGCAATAAGTAACATTATAAGTAGAGCACAAGTTTCAGCATAGTTATGCAATTTATTAATTTGCTCCCATAAGTGTATGCCTTTTTTGTGACAAGCGGTGTTCCTTATAATATTTTTTTTGTTCTTCCGTGAACCCACCTCTGACAATAAGATTTAGTTTCAAAGACATCAAACATTGCTAGCAAGCATGAGAAAGCAAGTAACAAGCAAAACAATAACAAAGTAAAAATGATTGGAGGTGAGAGACTTCCCTTGCAGAAATTCTCTTCCTCCCCGGCAACGGCGCCGGAAAAATGCTTGATGGTGCAGGTCTTGCAATCGTTGGTAGACCACAAGAGGAAGGTTTGATGAGCAAATTAGCAAGTTTCTCTCAGAAAAGAAACCAAGGTTGAATCGACCAGTTGGAGAAAGAAGCAACTTCCGAAGGTTGATGCAGCTAAGGTGGTAGGGCACACTATAGGTTCAGCATCATCGTGGAACCTACACAACACAATCAATTCACTTGGCCCCCAACAAGCAGTGAGGTTGTCAATCTCACCGGTTTTGCTGAACACAAAGAGGTTAAACGTATGGTGTGGAATACAATATGAGAACAATATGAAAACAACAGTAGTATTGTTAAAATAGCGGAAGCAGTGGTTGTATTATCAGTATCAGAAAATAGACCGGGGTCCACAGTTCACTAGAGGCGTCTCTCCATAAAAGATAGATAACAAGTGTGGCGAACAAATTACAACTGGGAAATTGATAGATAATGAAACATGCATTACATGATGATTACTATGAGATTCATGCGGGCATTACAACAAGATACATAGAACACATCCAACTTCATCTATGACTAATAATCCACCCTCCGAATATCATTCGAACAAACGTTGGGTATTAAGTTGCAAGGAACAGATAATCGGAGTAAGCAAAGTGTGTAATGTAAACAATGTAAACATAGTTGTTTTCTCCCTAATTGCATCAAAACATCCTCCATCCGTCATGTTTCTGTCACTCGAGCACACATGCAAAGGAGGCATGCACCCACTATCGAGCATAAATACTCCCTCTTGGAGTCACTAGTATCTACTTGGCCAGAGCATCTACTAACAACGGAGGGCATGCAAGATCATAAATAACATACACATGAAGACAACATGATAGATTGATAATCAAGAGACATAGCATTCAAATATCAACGGATCCCAGCAAACAAAACTTGTAGCATTACAATAAGATGATCTCGATCATGTAGGGCAGCTCACAAGATCTAAACATGAGGCATACAGAGGAGAGAACAACCATCTAGCTACTGCTATGGACCTATAGTCCAAGGATGAACTACTCACGCATCAGTCGGAGGCGGGCATGGTGGTGTAGAGCCCTTCGGTGATGATTTTTGCTCCCGGCAGGGTGCCGAGGAGAACTCCAGAACCCTCCCGATCTCGGGTTGACGATGAAGGCGGCCTCGGGTATTTTTCGTGGAAAAGTGGTATCTTTTTAGGGTTCACGCATCGGGGGGAATATATAGGCGAAAGGGCGATGGCGGTGGGCGCCCGAGGGGCCCACACCACCTCCCGGTGTGGCCAGGGGGGGGGGCGCCTCATGGTTTAGCCTCCAGTGGCCCCTCTCCGGGCCTTTTCGGGACTCCGTGGAACCTTCGGGAATTCTAAGACTTCCGGGCTTCGAGTTTTCCAATTCCGAGAATATTTCCACAACAACTTTTTTGAAACTAAAAACAGCAGAAAACAGGAAGTGGCTCTGCGGTATCTTGTCAATAGGTTAGTCCCGGGAAATCGATAAAAATGACATAAAGTGTAAGGAAAACATGTAGCATATGTCATGAAAAAAACATGGAACATCAGAAATTAAGGATACGTTTATGACGTATCTGGCTCCCCCCCTCTATTAATGCACGAGCCGAGGAACGACACCACGCCCGTTTTGTCTTCTCGCTGGCCCGCGCATCGAAGCAAGGGGTCGGGTCCTGAGGGAAGACACGACCGGACGCGCAGGCAGTTACTGCCCGTGGCGCAACACCAGAGCAGTCATTACGACGAGACGTTTCCGCCACGCGTGGGAGATCGTGGGAGTCTCCCACGAACCTTCGCTCCATGTCTCATGTATGGCCCCGCAGCTAAAGGGCTCAGGCAGCTTCGCCTCCTCCCGACGCGCGCGCGTCATGGGCCCGGGGGCTACTATCGGACCCGCGGATACCAGGGTATCCTGGGCCGTCTGCTGGTGGCCCAGCCCACATAGTACAGAAGGTGCCCGTACTGGCTCGCCGTAGGAGATAGGTGCGTTGGCCCTGTTCTCGCTAAGGATGATTCCTTGGCGAGGAACCCTCTTCGGGTATATCCTCATTCGCCGTCGGAGAGGAGCCCTGCTTCGTCCACGCTCCTCCCCAGAAGGACCATGCCCGTTGGGAGACAACCCATGTGGGGATGACGTCCGGGCCTCTGCGGGAGTGACGGCGGCACCGCAAGGCTATAGAGCGACTTAGGCCACATTTTCCATTCTTGTGTATAAAGCGCGGAGCACCACTACGCACGCCAAAGCTTTGGCCGAGGCTTTCCTTTTTTATGCAAGGAGACCAGTCTACCTCTACAAGACGGAGGGAAAGTCATCAGAGCCCTCACCTCTCTGCCATGGATGGTGGAGCTGTCCTCGACGACCAAGACTCTGCAGGCGGCGCAGAGTACAGTTTGCTCCTCACTTTGGCACCTTGTGTGAACCTTTTCCCGCCAAATGAGCGGAAAGATGTCCGAACGCCGGTATAAGAAGGGCTCCCTGCCCTCGTAGAAGAGGTCACTGAATTAACCGATGAGATATAGGTAGCCACATCTGTAGAAAAGCCCAAGTAGTCTGACCCGAGCACAAACTCACATTTGTACTATAGTCACCACAATGGAATCCATCAGACAAGCAGGAGTAGGGTTTTACACCATCATGCTGGCCTGAACCTAGGTAAAACTCTCTGTGTCTCCATTATCGACCGTCGCGAGCTCCCCTCCCGAGGTCTCTCAAGGTGCCATAGAACGTGATTAGCCCCCAATGTTTGAACCTCTAGAAGAAATCCTTTGTAGAGGCCCCCAGAACGGTGGTCCAAGACCCCTCATATGCATACATTAATGACCCCAGAACAATCAGTCGTGAACAACAGATGAAGTTGGTACACAGATTACATCATCCATTACACGAATAATAAAGGTCTTACACAAATGGTCACATGACCAAGTCTTAGATAACTGCCACGCAAGGCAGAAAAATAACAGTAACACAGCGGAAGATAGCAAAACACAACGCGGTAGAGCCCAAGTCACGCCTTAACCTACAGGCTGCTGACCGGGAGACGAGCCTAGTTTGCAGGGTCATCAATGTAGTACTCCTCCTCATAGTACTCCTCCTGGGGCAGCTCCTCGTAGTCTGGCTAAGTAAAATAGCCAGGGACGAAACCAATATAAGTACCTTTGAATGTACTTTGCAAGATATCCTTTATATAGCTTACAAAATGCAAGTATGCTTATATGGTGGAGTGGGTAGGCTATACATAGGGTTTTCTACCCATGATGGATGAAGGATACATCATGGTTGATTGAACATATCTATATCTTTGTTGAAGAAGATACTTCAAAAGAAAATAATATAGTTTCTCTTGCAGATATCGCATATCCGAGAGGTTTTGTAAAGTTTTGTTTAAAAAAGAAGTTTTTCCCTTTTCTTTTTCTTTGCAAATCTTCTTGTAAAACAGCTTCCAGCTTTTCCTCATGTGTACCTCACAGGTACAAAGTTCCTCTTCCAGTACCTTGCAGGTACAAGTCCTCTTTCAAAACATCCTTTTTGAAAACATTGACAGAATGCTATCTACATGGCCATTCAACTTTCCATATCCGAGGACGTGGTTATTCTGAATAGGTTTACTCTGCAGAGGTGTACACAATCCACAAGATCCAGAAAATCTGCCATGATCACCCATGGACTGTCCACGACAGTATGCGAACATCAGATAACTAGTCCAAAACTTTCCACTATGTTTAAGATATTATATGACTATCCCTTCAACTGGGTTTGTTCTCCCCGGCACCGTGTCTCATAGTGCCATGACAGGAGACCCAACTGTTGCAGCCAGAGGGAAAATCAATCCCACACTTTGCATGTCCTGTATCTCACACATGGCGACATTTCGGTTCAGAGGATCCATTCCTCTATAGCACTTGGGATAGAACACCCACTAACACGAACAAGTTTCTAGCAAGGCCTCTTGCCCATGTTGAGGTAGAGTGGCAGTACGTCTTGGTTGTCCAACGAAGACTTGGTTATGTGTCTTTTGTAAAACAATTTCAAAAACTTTCCTCTTTGGCTCTTCTAGTGAACAAGGTCCCACCTTTCCACCGAGGGTTTTCCATAAATATTTTGTTTACAAAAACATATTTTAGGGTGTACACTTAGGTACTTCAAGATTATTAATTTGTGTGGTATTTATATACCATATGGTGGCTAAAGGCTTGGTCACACGAAGTTTGACTACTAGCAATGTGATAGTTTGCAATAATATTAATAGTGGTAATAGCCACAACAAAAATAGTTTTGTTAACCATATTTTTGTAATACTTTAGAGGTAAAACATGCATGATAGATAAATGATAAGTGTAATAACATCAAGCATTATGATGGCTTGCCTTGGTATTGATCCTGGTTCTGCTCTTGGAAATAACAGGAGTGAAAATAAGTCTCCTCTCCAATATCTCCTTCGTTTTCTAACGACGTAAAAGGAAATAAAGGGAACACATTCAGAATCAACTAAGGAAAAAAAATAGTACATAGCAATACATACAACAAGAATCACATAAAACAATCCATCACTCAATTTTCCAAAGGCAAAAACTATTAAACACACATAACCAAAACTAGACTACTAGAAACATGATTATGGTGGAGAAATTGTAGTTCTCACCAAGGAATTAAGAGGTCATAAAGCATCTGATCATACTTGGAAAAAATGATTATCCCACTAAACAAGCAACAAAAACACTACACATACTAGTGATAATAATATGAAACATTTTAATCAAGTCAAAACTACTCATGCTTTCCTACAAATAAAAGTACAAGCTAACAGAGGTGATACACTCCTAATATCAATGCCAAAGTGGTACTGGAACTAACATAACAACATAAAAAATCTCGCTACTAAACCTATAAGTAAATATGCCACAATTTCCTTAACATTAGGAAATTCTAGGAAATGTCTACACTAGTAGACCTATTCTAAACAACACACAAAGTAATAAACCTTTCCTAACATGCTACTTATGTAAGAAAACAACCTAATAACAGAGGATAACAATCTTACACATGCTAGAAAACATAAATCTAATACTAACATATTAAATAGAACTTAATTCATACAATAATAAATAAAAACAGAAAAGTGTAAAATCTAGTTATGCACACCATAATTATTATAGAGACCTAAAAATTACAAAAAGCTAGGATTAGATAGATATAAGCATACAAAATCTCATGCCATTAGATTCACATAAAAAATCATCACCAATCAACATACAAAAATCCTAGAAGTGCTCTCTGGACATTTACCAAAATGCATGGCATTTTCTCTATGAAGCTTTCCTGCAAGCAAGGCCAAGTGGTACTGGTAGGTATCAATAAGGGCTATCCAAAACAGTTTAGTTTGCATTTTTAGCATTCTTATCTTTAAAGTTATGCCACAAATGTCTTAACATATAGGTTCTGCAAAAAAAAGTGCTACTGCTAAAATAATTGTCCAAAAGTAGATCTATCACTTGGATCTGCTTAAGAAAATGTTAAGGTACAAGCATGATTTTTAGTTTGGACATATTTGCATGTTTCCTATTTTTCACAGGTCAAAAGCTAGGGTGCACTTTTTGTTTAATTTACAAAAAGAATAAACGTCGAGGGGAAAACAGGGCACGGGCCAGATCTGCACAGGAACGACCCAACAAGCGACGAAACCAGCCCATGGGCACGCGCACACGCACTCACGGCACGGGAGTGTAACATCCCTGACTTTTGAAAGTCCAAAAATCACTAAAAATTTAGAACTTTTTGTTTTCATGTTATGCAAGTCACCAAAAACCAATGAGATGCAAGAAATAAAACTAAACAATACATAATTAAATGAAAATTGAAATTAAGAATCTATTCCATAAACCTAAAATCCCATTCAAAATAAATATTCATCATTCAAAGAAATTGTTTCCTCTTAGAAAACCTTAATTTATAACATGTTTTGAAATCAACTATTACTTTGAAAATGTTTTATACACTTTGAAACCAGAGAATTATTACCTCTAGTTTCTATGCCTCAAAATTATTTTATGAGAATAACAACTATTTATATTGATATACAAATGTTATTCCAAGTTTTAAACATAAAGTGGTATTCATAAAATGTTTTGCTTTGAAAATAACATAAATTAGGACTTGAAAAGAATATTATGACTTATGGTTTTTCCTCCAAATTTTATTAAGCCACTTTTATAATTATTGAATTTTTCTATTCTAAAAATGGCATTTAGTAAATCATCCATAATTTTAAAATATAATTTATGAAAAGGAGTTGAAAAGATTTTGAAAAATAGCATATGAGATGTATAATGCCTCTGAAATTTTATTTAATCAAAAACCTCATTTTATTATTTTTCTAATAAAAAAATGACATTAAGCACTATTAGTGAATTAATTTATTTTCAAAAATATAAAATTGAAATGTGTTGAAATGTTTATAAAAATGTTCTAAACAGAAAGATATTATTTTTAGAAACTTTTAGAAATTTAAATGGGGTCATTTGGATTATTAAATCAAGAGATATTAAAAACAGAAAAAAAGGAAAAAAAATGATGACATCATCATGACGTCACCTTCTTCTTTCTCTGGAAACTGACGAGCGGCAGTTTCGGCCGATTTAAATCCATTGATTGCGGGCAATTTAAGCCTCCTTAATCTCTCTCGTGTCCTCCCTCTTAAAGCCCACGACTGCCTCCCCATTTACCCTCTCTTTTCACTTCGGATTGTGCCCCGAGGCATCACAAATTGCTCACCGGAGTTCTTCATAGCCGCCGCCGTTCTGTGTCGATTCCGGCCAGGTGAGCAAGCACCGGACCTTGAGACCTTCTCCTTTCGACTCCCCTTCCTCGAGCTCGCCCTCCTGACCGCTTGTATGTTTTTTTGGGCTGCCTATCGACGGCGCCATCTCTCCTCGAGGAGCACCGGATTCCGCACGTCTCCGAACGCATGCCGCCGTCGCAGGAGGTCATCTCAAGCGCGCCATCACCACCATCGTCTCTGCCATTGCAAGCCGCGTCCCGTCGTGGCCTTTGTCGAGCCCAGAGTCCCCTGGATAGTCGCCGCCGTCGAGATCCGAGAGCGCCGGTCGCTGCACCCTCCATTTCCGGTCACCCCGCCGGCGAGGTGAGATCCCGAACCATCCAGGTCCCTTAGATCTTGATCCTACGGCCAGCAACACATCACTTACCGAAGGGGTATCGCCCAGTAGGAATGCGCCACGTGGTCTGCGTGTTAAATATTTATTCGTCGCTCAGCGTTGTACGTAGCCAGCCCAAGCCCAATTCCTGTCCATCACCCTGCGTGACAGATAAGCCATTTTCGGCCCAACTGTCTCTGGAATTTAATTTCGAATAAAAATAGAAAAACAATTTTGCAGATTAGTCCCTAGAACTTTGAACCATCATAACTTTTGATCCAGTTAGCCAAATTCAGCAAACTTGGACTTTTTGAAATCCCCTGGATCTGTAGAATCTTTCAGAACTATTGAAATTCAAATTTGACAAACTTATATTTGTTCAAATTCAAATATGCTTGTTTGATGAAATTTGGCATAATTCAAATTCTACAAATCCAAAAATTGTATATAAAATATATTTGGAAACCTTAGGATGTGTACTTTCATATCCTCTGTCCCAAAATAAAAATTGAACAAATTAAAATTGATTTTAGAATTATATGGCCATTTGAGCAAATTTGACTTAGTTTAAATTCTATAAATAATTTTAATATGTTTTCTTAAGCAATGTTACTCCATATGGCAACCTTAATCCATAGAAACCAGTGCCATTGAATTTTGGACACATATGAACCATAGCCATGTATTTTAGGCCAAGTTATCACACACATGTTTCACACCATATTAAAAATGACTTAGGAAATATTTTTGCTTAAGTGGTTCTATGTGTGTATGGCTATATGAAACCAACGCTAAGTCCTTAGTGAAGTTTCAACTTATACTTAGCCAACAAATGAACCTAAAAAACACTAGTACAAATGTTTCCATCAACTTCTTGTCTCCCCATGCTTCCTTCAAGATTTCACCAAGTTGGGATTTGTGAGAACCATGAAGTGCAATGGAGGACTTAACCATCTAGAGATTCTTCAACATGAAGATAGAAGACCAATGAAGACTTAGCAAATAAAAAAAACTTCAGAAGCATCTCCAAGAAGTGGAAGCACTTAGAAGAAAACCAGAGAAACTTCCAGAAGACTAACCCCCTTTCTGTCTAAGTCATTTCCTTCCCTTTTCTATTCTCATCCTTTCAACCTGGTGGCAACATAAAGAGCTACAAGGAAGATCAATGAAGAAGTTTTAAAGAGAAGACTTAGATTCCACAGCAACTAGAAGCAACTCAAGAAGTACAAGTGTGAAGAAATTCAGAAGAAAACATCTCCCTCTCTCTTTCTATCTTTCTTCTTATATTCTTCCAATTCACTTAGTGGTATTTGTGTCCATCCCATACCCAAACCAATTAGTGAAGTGAAAGCCATGAAGAATTTATCAAGACCGAGAGAAGAATCCATCCAAGGAACAAGACTACAATAGAAGCATGAAGATGATCTTCAAGAAGGCAATCACAGGAGGTCTAGAAGCAATCCATACAAGTTGAAGAATAACAAGTTATTTTTTTTTGTCCAACCATTGACCCAAATGGAAAACCCAAGACTTAGTAATATTTTCCCTTTGATGATGAAGTTAGTAGACCTACCCTAACCACAATGGAAAATACTAACATAGTCACTCAAATATTTTTGAAGGTGAATATGACCAAGTGTTTGCATGTATTACTTTAGTTGAAGAAGTAATATGTTTATTCTTAGTGAACTCTTGGAACTTCCTCGACAAGTATGGTTATAATAAAGTTAGATCACATCAAACTCAACCTAGTCCTTCCCAAGTAAACCATTGGAATTTCCTTAACAAGTATGAGACCATTAGAGAATGAATCTTTCAACTCAAACCTAGACCTTGTCCTAGCCCACTAGATTAAACTCCTTTGGCTATGTTATTGCTTTGTATGATCTCTTCACTTGTATGTTTGCTTGATAGCATGTTTGTTTATTTTGTTATTGTGTTTTCAATGAGTAGATTGTACGGAGAGCAACGATCCTTTGTGAAGAGAGTGTGATATCTTCACCAACTTCAACAAGGCGAGTAACACATCATCAACTACCCATTATTTTCTATATGCATTAGTTGATTTTTGAGTAGTATGCATTGATAGGAAATTTTTACTAAGTTATATTATGCTATGCTATTATCCTAGTAGTGTGTAGCCATCTCTTTTATCCTTGTTATTTATAGCCTTAGAACTTGATATATGCTATGCAATGAGACAAATGATTTTTACTTGATGTTGTGGAAAAATTCTAAGTAACAACTTCAATGAACCACCTGGGTGAATTTGGTTGTTTGGCTGATGAGAGTTAAGTGTCTCCCCGAGGGGTGTTCACTTGAGGAATGCCACCCAGGAACAAAGTGATTATGATGTTCCCCAAGTTTAGATTGCTTCCAGTGCAGCCTTTAGTCATATGGGCTCTGTCTTGATTAATTAAGTTGCAAGGGTTCAGCCTGGGCTTGACAAGCAGATGTAGCATAATTATAGGTGGAACGGGTCTTGCCATTAGGTTGAATTCTTGCTTCTGAAAGATCTCATCTCAATCTTCTCCTTTCCTTAATGCACTCAGAGTGTATAGGATGTTTGGGCTGATTTGAGTCTGAAGGTGAAAGTGCACAAGCTCTGCAGAGTCAACAAACTAAGATCTTAGCCGTGTCCCCGGTTATGGACAACTATGAGCAGCTGGACAAGGAAGGACGGAAGAATCACATCACCATTTTCAATAATTAAAATTTTGACCAAGTGAACAGTAGTTGTGGTGCTTGGATCTTAATCCAATGTTACCACCCTTTGAAAAGAAAAGTTTGTTTTACAAAAGTGATAGGAGAAAACTGGCTTTATGCAAACTTAGCCAAAACTTCACTCAGCCAAATAAGAATGTAGTATTAGTCTTGCCATTTATATCCACCATAGTGTTAATTGCCAATACATTAAATTGTATTGACTCCCTTGTGGCTGCATATTCCATATTGAAGATATTTCTGAAGACGAGTGAGGATTTCGTTTAGGATCTCGAGACTATCGCCAACATGTTTTGCCTGTGGCACATGAAGAAGATGGGCTCAATGTTGTTCTATGTTTTCCGTTGTAATACTTTGTTTTCTGCTAGTCTTCTAAGACTATGCAAGTTGTAATACTATTTTGTAAAGACTGGATCATGCGATGTAATAGAATTTGATGCATTTGCATGATATTTCATTTTGTACTGTGGTGCTAGCAATTGATCCAGGGACTAGCACAATAACACAGGTGTCCTTACATTATTTAAATGTGGGAACGCTACAGGGATTGTGCGGGTTCAAAGGGATCCGTTGATCTCGCGATCAACGGCCCACGTGGCTTCTTCCTCCTCGCCCCTCTCTCTCTAATCGGCGCATGACATGGAAATGGGGACGCGGCGTGGCTCACCTAGGGGCGACAAATGGCCGTGTCAGATGTCGGGGTGGTTGTACGAGGTCGAGGCCGTGTAGGCGAGCAAGCGGCGTCGGCGAGCAGGGCGTCCATAACGGCTCTGAGAAAGGCGGCGGCGTAACTGCAAGCAAATGGTCACGGCGAGTTGTTAGTGAGGGTCGCACGAGGGTGGGGAGTGAGGCTAGGGCGTGGAGCAGAGCTAGGAACGGCCGGCGGCGAAATTCTTTCCATGTCGCTCACAGAGAGCGAGCGGGGTCGAGTGGGCGTGCGGTGGAGTGTGCGGTGGAGGTGTAGGGATGGGTGGCGAGGCAGTGGAGTGGCACACGCCTTATAGGCATGGGCACGGGGTCATGGTTGAGGACATGTGTGCGGACATGGAGCGGGCGGCACGGGGCGGCGTCCGCGGGCGTCATGGCGCACAACAACGGGTGACTACGGCTAGGGTGGGTGCAGCACTGCAGCTAGGCAGCGAGGAGGCGAGCTGGTCGTGGTTTTGTGGTCACAGTGCACGCAGCAGGGCGTGCACTGTGTGTCCGCGGCTGCCCCCCTGTTTTCGGCTCCTCTTCTCCCTCTCACCTCTCTCTCTCTACTCGACCAAAATAAGAATCCAAGGCATCAAACTGAAGTGCAAACATAAGGGAGTAGGTTAGGTAAGGTCTCACCCCTTAATTTGAACCAAAACAAACAAAATCAAACACTCAACTTTCTATTAAAAATAGATTCAGAAATTTTTGTAAAATTACTTAGCAAAACTTGCTAAGTGTTGGAAAAAGAAAAAAAATCATCATAATGTTCACTCATGAATAAATAGGAAATGAATTCCAATTTTGGAATTTCAAGTTGGACATTGTTAAACAGGTCATAAACATCCAGAAACAGATTTTTATCATATTTTTGAAAATGTGGAAGGGTATGAAAACAAGGTGGAAAAAGGGTATCTTTGTGTTTTCTTCTGTTTTTAAATTCTCCGTTTTTCTCTGATATTTTCTTGGGACAAAACAAGCATGCACCTATTTTTTTCAAACTTTATAATTCAAACTAAGGTCATGAATTTGTAGTCCACATACTAGAGAACAATTATAAGCGACAAAAACATATAATTGTATAATATAACTAATTGAAAACAAGTTTTGGAAATGGGTATTTGGCTAGTTTTTGAGGGATAAACCCTGATAGAAATATAAAAGCAAAACATCCAGTTTTCCAAATACCAGTTTTTTTCTTGAATGAAACAAAGCCAAACACTATTGTTAAGTTGAAAACAACCATGATCCAACACTTATGAACAAAAAATACTCAAGGCTTAATATGGAAAACATCAGAGATAACAACAGAGTGCTTTTAGGAAAAATTGATATTGGAATCAAAAGAAAACATTGCTTGCATTGCATAGCTAATCGTGGTGACATACATATATTGGTCCACACAAACATGTTACAAAAGTATTTGTTGGCTCACGTTTTTATCTCCCTTAGCTATATTACAAAGGTTCAAAAACTGGGGTGTGACAGATCTTCCCCCCTTAAAAGAATCTCGCCCCGAGATTCGTTGGTCTAGTCCTTAAGGAAACCAGGGAACTCCCTCTTGATATAGTCCTCACGCTCCTAGGTAGCTTCTTCCTCAGAGTGATTCGTCCACTGAATCTTAAGGAATTCGAAAGAATTCCTCCTGGTCGCACGAACATTCTCCTTAAGAACGCGCAGCTGTCTGTCACGGTAGGTCAGGTCATCATTCAAGTCAATGGTCCTGAAGTTAACATCTTGGTAGGTGAGATCCTTCTTAGGTACATGAAGACACTTCCGGAGCAAAGACACATGAAAAATATTTTGGAATGCTGACAACTCGTCTGGCAATTCCAACTGATAACACACTTCACCACGAAGGGCTATTATCTTAAAAGGGCCAATATACCGGGGACCAAGCTTTCCCTTGACATGAAAATGATGCATCCCTTTGAGTGGTGTGACACGAAGATACACAAAATCTCCAATGCTGAAAGAGACATCGCGATGCTTTGTGTCAGCATAACTCTTTTGGAGAGATTGAGCTGCCTTGAGACGATCACGAATAAGATAGACTTGCTCTTCTGCATCACGTAAAGTGTCTAGCCAAAGACTTGACTATCACCAGTTTCAGTCCAGTTCAGAGGTGTACGGAATTTGCATCCATACAAGGCTTCAAAAAGGGCCATCTGTAAGCTAGACTAGTAGCTATTGTTGTAAGAATACTCCACGAAAGTCAGGCAGTCTTCCCATTTGGCTCCATAAGACAAAACACAAGCACTGAGCATGTCTTCCAAAATCTGGTTCACACGCTCAGTTTGTCCATCAGTATGCGGGTGATAGGCGGTGCTAAAGGCTAACTTGGTTCCAAGTGATTCGTGCAACTTCTTCCAGAATCGAGAAGTGAACTGTGTTCCACGATCAGACACAATTCTGCTAGGGACTCCATGAAGGCTAACAATCCGAGAAATGTAAAGATCAGCAAGCTGGTCTCCATGATAAGTAGTCCGGATAGGAATAAAATGAGCAACTTTAGTGATCCTATCCATAACAACCCATGTAGAATCATTTCCTCGGCTGGACCTAGGAAGTCCAGTAATGAAATCCATCCCGACTTCATCCCATTTCCAAACTGGCATTTCAGTGGCTGAAGCAATCCAGCGGGACACTGGTGCCCAGCTTTTACTTGCTAACAAACATGACACTTGGCTATAAATGAAGCAATGTCTCGCTTTATTCCATGCCACAAAAATATCTCCTTCGGGTCTTGATACATCTTGGTTCCTCCGGGGAGAATAGAATACAGGGTATCATGAGCCTCAGTCATGATGGTCTGCTTTAGTGTCACACCTCAGTTTTTGAAACCTTGTACTGTAGTTCAAGGAGACAAAAATTAGGGCCAACAATTTTTTTTCTAACAACATGATTGTTTGAACCAACATGTGTGTATGATCTTAATCATATATTCAATGAAAATTTTGTTTCTTTATAAAACCAATATCAATTTTTCATGAAAACAATTCTATAATGTTTCCCTGATGTTACTTGAGTGATATTTTATTCCAAGACTTGGATCATTCTTGATTGCATCTTAAAATAAAATTTTAACTTTATTGGATCGAAGAAAACAAAATTTTAAAATGATTTATGGAAGTTTTCTTCTAAGTTTTCTATAGAAAATATTCCATGAAAATATAGCCAAGTACATGTTTCCACACTTGTTTTCACTAGGCTATAATATTCCATTTTATGTTTTCTTGACTTTTATTTGTTCCTTGTTATATGGACTACAAATCCATAAGCTTGGTTTGATTTTTGGAATAAGAAAAATGATCTTTCGCTTGTTGTTTTTGTGGAAGAAAAATAAGACAGAAAAGGGACTTTTTAGAAAACAGAGAAAAACAGAAAGTACCTCTTTCCCACTATCTTTTCATAGCCTTCCACTATTCCAAATTTGTTTTCAAAAGATGTTTCTGAAAGTATAAAACATGTTTAACAAGCTCAAACTTGGAAAACAAAATTTGGAATCCATTTACCCTCTGAAAAATTTCTAAACTTTTTTCTCATTTCATCTGTTTTCCAACACAGAAAACTTGCTAAGTGTTAACTGGATTTTTTGGAACAGTAGTAGATACAATTTTTGACAGAATATTTCCTTTCCCTTTCTTGCAATATTGGAAGTGGGAGCTTGTCTTGAGTGTTGACCATAGATTGTACTCGACCTTGGATCCCTTGTTGTGCTTCTATAAGACTTGGAGAGTGGGTTTTGGAGTGAGAGAAGGAGAGGGGACAGAGCTGATGTGGCATGGCATGGGCACCCATACCTTGAACCTTGTGGCCATGCCTTGCCTTTTCCTCCACTCCAAAGGCATACTAGCACTTTCCCCCACCCCCTCCAACCTTTTTGACACCACCCCTTGCCAAGGGACACCAAGGACATGCCATGGACGCCTCCATGCCGTTCACTGGCATCCACCCGAGGGAACCCCTAGCCTTTCAACTCATACCTGTAGATTAAAGCCTCCTAACCTGTGTCATTCTTGCCACTGCCCTCCCACACATCCCCACTCTCATCCACACTCGAAGGAACCAGCACCTGAGGCCTCTCCGAGTGTGCCCGAGCCCGAGTTTGCCGCCGGCCACCGAGTGCCCCGCGAGGTGGCACAACTCGAACCCGATGCCCTCACCCCTCGTTTTCGCCTCCGATGAACTTCTCATATCCCTTAGACCCCCTTGGACACCCCCTTGCGTTCCCTCGTTTGCAGGGCCACCACCGCCGAGGATCTCGCCGCCGCAGCCACTCTGCGCCCGAGCCGTCATCTAAAGCCACGAACGTCGCCAATCTCAACGCCCCTCCACTGCCCTAAGACCCTGCCTCGTCCCCGAGCCCACGCCACCCCCCTCGAGCCCCACGGTGAGCTCACGATGCGATTCCCGTCGCCGGCGCGTTTCCGAGAGAGGGAGTAGAGGTAAGAGACGAACGTGAGGCGTTGCTCCTAAGATCAACGGCCCCTGTTAAACCTGGCCGTTTCCTGCCGCATGCACGCGCCCTCTCCTTCGCTGGGCCGCGTTGCTTCCCTAGTTGGGCCGCACCAGTGAAAAACGAGCCCGCTGTGTGTTTTTCTTTTGCCTTTTTAATCTTGTAGAATTTGGTTGATTGCTTTACCTTGTGTAAAATAACTAGAGTGCAATTTTTTTTCTTCAAATATTTGGGTCATTAGATCTATGTTTTCTTAACCATTTCCAGTTGGTAGATCTATGTTTGCACTTTTATTTTTGCTCTAATAATTAAAATGCCACAGAGTGTATGTTTAACTTTTTTGTGCATAACTTCTTGGATCTGTATCCAAATCTAGCAGACCAAATTGCTTTGAGTAGCTACTGTGTAGATCTATCATTAGGACTTGGCCTCACATCAAGGTGAGTTACTAAATGGAAATGCCATCCATTTTGGTAAATGACCAGTACTTTATTCTTTGATTGTTAGCAAGAGTTTACAAATGATTTTTGAGGAGAATCCAATTGGAGGAGTTTTTATATGACTAGATCTATCTGATCCTATCTTAGATTAATTTTTGGAGCCCTAGATTATTTTTGGCATGAATTTCTAGAAACGACAGCTTTTCTGTTTTCCTTATTATGTGTGTATTTGTTTGTAAACAAATGTTTGATTGTTTGAGACTTGGTTCCTAGCATGTATAGATGTGTTATTACTTGTTATTAGGTTGTTTTCTTGCAGCACAATTACATTAGAAAGTGTGTGCATGTTTGGAAAGTCAAATAGAAATAAAAATAGCATTTGTTATTTCCTAGTTTTATTATTTGAATATATTGTGTGACCCAATTTTTGTATGATAGTGCACCTAAGTTTTTGATGTTGTTGAGTTGAGTCTAGTACCATTTTGGTACTATTTGTTTTTGGTGTTATCATCTCTGATAGCTTGCACAGTGATTTATAGAAAAGCATGTGTAGCATTTGTGTGTTTCTTTTCACTTTGTTGTTTTCACTAGTATGATAGTTGTGATGATTGCCTTGATAGATTATTGTTGTCAAGTCTGACAAGAGGCCTTGTTACCTCTAAATTCCTTGGTATTATTGGGCCCATAACCCATTGGTCCCATTTCATTTTTGGTTAGGGATGCAAATCCCATACCATACACTTGTGTGTTAGTAGCATGTATTACAATGTGGTTGTTTAGTATTTTCCACCAAGGAAAATAGATGTTGTTTCACTTGTTTGTTGAAGTGTTTAGTATTTCTTTGTGAATTTGTATGTCTAGTTGTGCTACATTTGTTTACATAATGTTCCCTTGGGAATGTCATGTTGAGAAATGATTGGTTGTTGTTTTGATTAAATGGAGTGTTGTTTGCAAATAGAATTATTTCCCTAGTGATTGGTAGATTATGTGTGGATAGTTTTATTTGAGTGTTTGGATTTTTGAAAGTGTTTAGTTGAGCTTGTATTGAGTGCATAGCTACTGGTTGTGTAGCTTATACTTTGATTAATTGTTATTTGGTTGATTAGAAAAAAAAACATGTTTTATTATAATTGGGTGATCCTTGCTAGTAGATGTTTTTTACAGAATTATTTTTGGATAATTGCTTACTAGCATGTGTAAGGTGTATGTGCTGTTAGTAGCTATTTATATTCATGTATTTCTTGTTTAGGAAAATGCAACCTTGTAGTGATGTTTGCTTCTCAAGTGATGAACTAGTGTCACCACTAGATATTATGAGTTGCTCTAGTATTGTTGTCTTTTTATTTTATGAGTGTATGATTATTCTAGAATGTTTAGGATGTTGTTACTTCTGTTATTATGACATGACTTGTGGAGTTTATTGTTGTGATTAGATGTAGAATACAATTATTTCTTATAGCATGCCTGTGTAGAATTCTCATACTAGTATGCTATTAGTGCACTCCTGTTATTATACTATTTTCTAGCTTTGTTATCTCTTGTGAAGTATTGTAGTTTAGAGTGTGTATATGTTTTGTTACCATTGGTTGAGCCACTGGTTTGTTTGGTTATTTTCAAGATTGATGGATTCCTTAGCTTTTGGGTAGACATAAGCATAGTCAGTAACTAGCTTATTCATCTGTGGTAGGTTGCTTGCTGTTTGGAATATGTCTGAGTGATTACCTTAGCATGAGTATTGTACTAGGGTTATTATTGTGTTTAGTAGTATCTTGTTATCTATGCATTAGTTTAGTAGTGAACTTTTTTAGTGATGATTTCTTGTGTGTTGTTGATACCCACTACCATGGGTATTGCTTTGATTGACTGTTAGTATTTTAGTAGTCTCACCTTTTGTGCCCACAAGATATCTTTTTCGCTTCTTAGGTATCATGGTATGAGAGTGGTACACCACTCCATATATGATAATAAGATGTGGGATATGGTTTCTCAACCATATGTTATGTGACAATAGTTTTGTACCCTGAGAGTTTGTGAGATAGTTTTCTCGTCAATTATTTAGTGATTGCGCTAGTATAAGTTTGCTTGCTGTATGTATTGCTTTGTTTAGTTGTTTTACTTTCTTTAGTTCTGAGTGTGTGTCTTTTATTCTTTTACGGCGTTAGAAAGTGAAGAAGAAGGAGGAGGAATTGTAGAGCTGTGTGTCAAGCTCAAGCTACTTCAAGGCCAGGGACACTAAGAGATTTAAGGCAAGCCATCCTGATGCTTGCTGTTATTACACTTATCATTATCTATCATGCATGTTTTACTTCTGAAAGTTTTACAAAAACTTTGATTACTGTAACAGCACAATTTTTGGAAGACAGGAAAAACTTGTTTTCAATAACCCAAAAATCAGGGCCAACAAAAACTTTTTAATATATTTGACTACTGCTTGTGTTTCTTTTCTATTTGCTTGTTGATTGTGTTTTAGTTTGGGTTTGTTAACAACTAACATTAAAACCAATGATCATAACTTTATTAAAGCACAACCCTTGTGATCAAGTCATGACAAGAAAACTTATAATCTTTATCCATCACCCTCTTTTTGGCAAAAACCTTTTTGAAAGTGTTTTGATTTTAGAAGAAACCCAAAGGCCAAGTTTGAGAAAACAAAAGATGATTTCCAAAACTATATGAAAAGTATTTTTGAGCTAATCATCTCCAACTTGTTTTCAACCAACATATTTTTGCAAGTATTTCAAAAACTCCTTCTCACTTCCTTCTTTTGCAAAAACAATAAGAGGGGACTATGTTACCCCTGTGTTTTAGCCTCAATTATATTCTTTTGGAAATAAAAACTTTTGAGCTGAACCTCTTTATAAAATCTCCTTGTCATGGTATGTCTTGATCACTACCTAAAAATTAACACTTGAGAAAAACACCTGGGAATTAATTTGAAGAACTCAGTTGTTTGGGTGATCTTGTGTGTCTTGTTATTTTCTCTGCTTTAGGTGTTATCTTCCCTTAACTTTGCTTTGAAGTATTTATTTATGTTTCTTGATTACTGTGTGTTGTTAAATAAAAAAACCTAGTAATAACAAGATCAAACATCAATACCATATTCCATCTCATGTCCATATCATCTTCTGTTTTCCTAAAATCTCCAACTTTGGAGACAGGCTTCTATGTCAAATCTTGAGCTAATCATCAATGCACCATCATACTTCTCATTGTATATATCTATGCTATCTATCCAAGTTTTTATTCTGGATATTGAAACACTTTGGTATCTCTTTTCAAAGTCCTTTAGAAGGCATCCCTAAATATTGATCATATCCATGTTATCTTGCTGCACTTTTTCTGTGTTACTCAAAATAACTCCTTATTGTTTTCAAGACCAATCAACCTAACCTTGTCATATTAATGACTTATATATCACCTCTATATGGTAAATTTATTTTCCAATGGCCATTTAATTGTTCTTCCCACATCGTTTTTATCCTATTAAATGAACACTTGTGATAAGGGGTGGCCCAATCTTCTCAATGAGCTTCTCTCTCTCTTTTTGTATTTTCTGAATATATGTGGATAACTAGTGCTACACTGAGACCTCTCACTTGGATGACCCTCGTTGCCAATGCAACAACAATCAAGCCCTTTGGATATTCTCAACTACACACTCTTGCACAAGCAATCAATGATCACAAGTGGTCCTGTATCCCCCTAATTCCCAATGGAATAGCAAGATATCACGCAAACTTTGACTTGGTATACTTCAAGATGAATGCTTAGCAGCAATACAATCTCAAGGCTAGGGTTTCTGTTGTCTAAATTGTTCTCCCCTAATCCACACGCAGGTGGAGACTATAAATAGGTGGAGGGTGCGGCCACAAGGCTCTCCTTGCGCAAGCAAACCTCCCCCTACTAGGACTAGGACTCCTACTAGGACTAGGAGTCCAACTAGGACACAACTAGGGATACAAACCGATTCCACACACAAAGGAATTCGGCCCAATTGGTATACAAACCAAACCTATATGGAATAGGATTTTAGGAGGCGCATTTGACTTGGTGGAGGCACCTATCCCCTTGTCTTGATGAATAACAATTGTTTTCATGGAATAACAATTGTTATTTATTGTTTTCACCATCTTGCTTTATTGTTTTCGCCATTGTAATCTTGTTTTCACCATCTTGAATGATTGTTTTCACCATGATCATGTGGCCTTCTATCATCTCTCCATCCAAGCTTGTGATAACATAGTCCTTAGTGATATCCCTATCATCCTCCCTTTCTTCAAGACAAGACGTCCTCGGCTTGTTATATCCTGAAATTGGCAAAAACAAAAAGAACAAAGTGTATGCACAATATATGTATCTATAAGGGCACTCATTAGTTGTTAGTAAAACATAATATAGTGCATATGAATTGTGATCACGAAATTTGTATAAAAACAACACATAAAAGTCATAGCTTTTCAATCCATAGCAATCATAATTGCATATATAAGTGAAGTTTATTTGAATAGCATATGTATCTAATGAAACTTGTGGTAAACCAAACATATTTGTAATATTATGCCCATATGTAAAAATTTGTAATTCATCCCGAGGTAACATATCATATAATTCGGCCACATTATCATTGGTTATACATATGTAATGTACCATGAAAATTTTATCCAAGTTATAATCACCAATTAAATAAAATTTGAAACTATTATCATATGTGCTAGAATCATCATAACCAAATTTATTCATAGCACATTGCACATCAATTGGTTCTTTTAACATGTCATAAAATATAATATCTCTAGATGGTATCTTAGCAAGTACTTCTTTATGTGTAATAAGAACCACATTGTGAAATTTTGAATTCATTATAATATTATATGGTTGTAAATTATCACATAATTCACTAGTTGTTGTTACCAACCCGAAATCAATACCTTTATGAATACTAACCTCCTCATGTGTAGTAGGTATGAAATCATCAATCTCTTATGAATTTGAAGGTTGCAGCTCCCTTTCTTCAAAAATAACCTTCATATCACAAGCAAGAACACTTGTATCCGTGGCATAATCCTCCAATATGTGTGATGATTGTGATGTTTCTTTGTGCTCCCTTTCTTCAATAGCAACCTGTACACAAGAAACAACACTAGGAAAAATTATGTCATTAGTTAAAAGGCTTTTTCCACTCGGCCTAGACTTGTCTTCCTCCATAGAATTGGTGTTTCCACTCTCCTTCTCTTGAAGCATCTCAATTTTATGTCTTGATTCATTCACAATCTGTTGTGGTGTCATAGGCCTCAAAATAATATCCTTATTGTTCCAATTCAAGTGATATGTGTTGGCTCTCCCCATATGTGTAACCTTCTTGTCAAATTGCCAAGGTCTTCCAAACAATAAGTGACAAACTGTCATGGGAACCACATCACACTCAATTGTATCTTTGTATGGTCCAATTTGAAAATCCACTCTCACCATATGGCATACCTTGATTTCTTCCTTGTTATTTAACCATTGAATATAATATGGTTGTGGGTGTGGATTATATTTCAACCTTAGCTTTGCACATAACTCCTTGCTTGCTAGATTTCTACAACTCCCTCCATCAATGATCACCTTGCAAGCCATATTGGGTCCAACAATTGCCTTGGTTTGAAATAAATTGCATCTTTGGCTCTCATCATTGCTAGGAATAACACTCAAAGCCTTGGTGCAAACAATGGTTGGATAATTGGTAGCAAAAGCATTAAGGGGACCATCATCATCATCATCACATGTATCCTCTCCATTAGGATCAGCATCATCTCCACTCTCATACTCCTCATTAGCATTGATCACCATGACTTTCTTATTAGGACAATCTCTCTTAAAATGCCCTCTTCCTCCACATGTATGGCATGTCATGTCTCTATGTCTAGCTGTTGATTGAGTAGAACCACTTCCACTAGCTGCGGGTTGTGGTGTTTTCCTTGTATTGGAGATGCTTGGCTCGGGTTTGGATGGTGTACTATCTCGAGTTGGAGTAATTGTAGGTGTAGGTGGTGAAAAGGAAAAGGATCTCGAGGGCCAAATCTTCCTTGGAGCCAAAGTAACCTCCTCAGCCAACCTCTTTTCTGCCTCCCTTGATTGATGTAACAATTCTGTCATATTGTTATATTGCACATGCCTCACAATGCATCTAATTTGAAAAGATAATCCTGACAGAAATCTTTGCATTGTTTGGCTTTTGCTTCAACAACTAGAGCTCTTTGTAGCACTAATTCCATCTCCTTGTAATATTGATCCACTGAATTTGTTCCTTGTTTCAAAATTTTGCAATTTGTCATAGAGAGTCCCTCAAATAATTTGTTGGAACAAACCTCTCAGTCATAAGTTGTTTCATCTCAGCCCATGTAGTAATTTCTGGTTGATTTTGTGTTTCCCTCAATCTTATGATTGCCATCCACCCACAAGAGAGCAATAACCATCAAACTCCAGAAGATGCTAGCTTGATTTTCCTCTCATCAGTGTAATTATGCATTCTCCATAGCTTTTCTATCTTCAATTCCCACATCAGAATTCCTCAGCATCATCATTATCACATGTGAAGTAGGCACAAGAATTTTGGTTTCCCAAGGCCATCCTCTTCTCTATTATCATCCAATGGAATTCTTCTAGGTGGAAAATTGCCACGGCCTCCATAAGCAATGGCTCGGCCTTCTTCATGATTACCACCAAGATTAGCTCTTTGTAGCTGTGTGGAGATATTTGCAACTTCCCTTGTAAGATTATTCATGGCCTCTTGAAGAACACGAATTGAATTTGTAGCCTCAGTTTGTTTCTCAATAACCACTGTCAAATCCTTCCTTAGGATATCATCATATTCCTCAATTTTCTTCTCAACTCTTTGCTCAATCCGATTAGCAACTCCTTCTCTAAAGAGATTAAAATCTGCCCATGTACATGTATCAGCAGCAGTCTTTGTTTTGGGCATCAAATCAGCCTTCTCCTTTTCACCCTGCACAGAAGATTCACTAGCAAAACTCATGATTAATGGGTTAGTGAAAACAAATAATCAATGGGTTGTGGTGCCTCTCAAACTCACTCAAACCAGCAAAGAAAGGTTCACTTACTGTTCCAAAGTGAATAAGGATCAACTTACCAACAAGTACCAATGAAACTGTGTCAAGTGTGAGAAGAGAATACCCAGGCTCTCAAGTGTTACAATGCAAAACAAGGTATTTGGTGGGGCTTGGTTGGGATTCCTAACAACACCAAAATAACAACTCCAATGCACTGCTCAATGTGATAAAAATAACTAAAGGAAACACACTCACACTTGGAGACAATTGTGGCTTAGCAAATATATTGTAGAGATTTTGCAAGCACTAGAAAGACACTAGCAAATACTCAATGAAACAGGCACAAGATTGCTCAATATGTCCACAAAAATTCCAATATGAAATAGCTTCCACTAGTGATATGTAGCTCGGCCTCTTTTGCTTTTTCTATTTTTTTTTATACTTTTTCCTTTTTCTATTTTTTTTATACTTTTTCCAATGGCCTTTGAATCAACTAGGAGCAATATGTAGATGGAAAACAAAAATTAGTGGACAGATTAGATCAAATGAGCAGCCTGTAGAGCAATAAAATAGCTAGTCTTTGGGTTTTGGAAACCTAAATATAGCTGTAGAATGGCTTTGTCTAAGGCTTGTCAAAGATCAGCACGAAATCCTAGAGATAACAGGGGGTAAACAAAAGAAAAACTATGAAAATCTGATGTGAATTGAGTTCACGGCAGCAACTCTAGCCCACGGCAGGAAAACTGCTGTTTTTGTGCCGTACGGCAGCAAAACAGAGCGTTTTTGGCTCACGGCAGAGTGCGGAGTGCGTGTTGCGGTGGGTGCTGCGGGGGTGTGCGCGCGGTAAGAATTTGAGGGCACTGGTGGGGTGGAATCCGTTACCGAGTCGAGGTGGCCGCGCGCTAGTGGCGGCAGCGGCGGCAGCGTTTTGTGCTGGTTTTGCGCTCGCGGCAGAGGAATCCGAGTGGGAGTGGGACACCGAGTTCGGTAAGGAATCGGGGGCACTGGTAAGGGAAATTTGACACCGTGAGCGGGTATGGTATGCGTGGTGCGGTAGCGGAAGGGATTTTTGATGCGGTTTGAAATAGGATAGCAATCCAAAGATAGCTAGAACCCTAAGCACAATTAGAACCAACTTTTTCCGCAACAAAGCAACTCGAAAAACTAGATCACCTTGAGAACAAAGTGTAGGTCTAGACTTTCCCGAGAGCAACAAGATCCAAGCACAACTATTTTTGGTGAGAATTTTCGGTATAGAAACAAAAGGAACTAGATGAACCCTAAAATATTAAAACCTAAAAACAGAAAAACAGGAACGCAAATCAACAAAAAGCAGCAACTAGGTAGATGCAAATTGGTGTTGATCTAGGCTCTGGCAATGATCTAAACAACTATTTTTGTGTGGCTTTTTCTGGATAGGAATAAAAACAACTAAAACTAGGGATAACTTTGCTCACCAAGTAAACCTGGGAGAATCTGATACCAAGATGATAAGGGGTGGCCCAATCTTCTCAATGAGCTTCTCTCTCTCTTTTTGTATTTTCTGAATATATGTGGATAACTAGTGCTACACTGAGACCTCTCACTTGGATGACCCTCGTTGCCAATGCAACAACAATCAAGCCCTTTGGATATTCTCAACTACACACTCTTGCACAAGCAATCAATGATCACAAGTGGTCCTATATCCCCCTAATTCCCAATGGAATAGCAAGATATCATGCAAACTTTGACTTGGTATACTTCAAGATGAATGCTTAGCAGCAATACAATCTCAAGGCTAGGGTTTCTGTTGTCTAAATTGTTCTCCCCTAATCCACACGCAGGTGGAGACTATAAATAGGTGGAGGGTGCGGCCACAAGGCTCTCCTTGCGCAAGCAAACCTCCCCCTACTAGGACTAGGACTCCTACTAGGACTAGGAGTCCAACTAGGACACAACTAGGGATACAAACCGATTCCACACACAAAGGAATTCGGCCCAATTGGTATACAAACCAAACCTATATGGAATAGGATTTTAGGAGGCGCATTTGACTTGGTGGAGGCACCTATCCCCTTGTCTTGATGAATAACAATTGTTTTCATGGAATAACAATTGTTATTTATTGTTTTCACCATCTTGCTTTATTGTTTTCACCATTGTAATCTTGTTTTCACCATCTTGAATGATTGTTTTCACCATGATCATGTGGCCTTCTATCATCTCTCCATCCAAGCTTGTGATAACATAGTCCTTAGTGATATCCCTATCAACTTGTTTTCACACTTTTCCACTTGATGCCTCAAATATTTTCAAAAAAGTTGTTTATTAACTTTTGAGACCTAAATTATATAATTTATCATCCCAACTCAAAAATATTTGTTTTAAAACCATTTTACTATTTATTATTTTCCATTTTCCAAAAGGCTAGAAATGGACTTTTATATATTTTGTGAAGAAAAGTATTTCCTAAAATCTTGGAAAAATTACCCAACATGACTATGGTGATGTGGGATCATTTTCTACAAAAATATTTGGAAGTTGTGTTGAAAATTTTGGATAAAACTTTTAAAAACAGATTCAGCACTTTTTGAATTTCCAAAATTTTGTGAAAGAAATATTTTTCAAAACTATTGAGGCCTCCATCTATAGACTCCATTTTTCATCCTCTATCCATTGGACACAATCTTGCCCATATGTTCTATACAAACTATTGGTGAAAACAATCGAAAACCACTTCTGGATATTCTGGACATGGTTGGGGTCTTGCATGTCCTGGCCAATAATTGGACCCTATATACCTCTCTCCTGTTCTGAGAGATGAAAAACTCCCTCCCCAACCTCCTAGACATGGTCTAGCTGATCCACCATATCTCTCTATCCCTCTAACTCAGCCACCTACATGAAGACAAGGATGGTGATCACCACCCATTTTCTACTCCCCCCTCCTCAGTCCACTCCAGGCAGAGCCCGTGCGCCACAAGAACCTTCTCCTATCCCATGACACTCTGGAAGAAACCCACCCCCTCTCCTTGTCTCCTTCCCCCTCACCCGTGCGCTGGCCATGGCGCCCAGGACTCCCACGCCACGTCGCTCGTGTTCCGACACTTGTGCAGCATTCCGAGCATCGCGACCTTGTCTACTAGCTTCACAAGCTTCCCTAGAGCGCGTCTGTGAACTCCATTTCCTCCGTCTCTCTCTCATTCTCCCTATTTTCATGTCGAACACCTACGGGTGAGCACCAAGAGCACTCACCTCTCCTCCTCCATGGACCATCTCTCCCTTGATATCCTCTTCCTCTAGCATCCACTCATCGTAATCACACCCCTAGACATGCCCGAGCTCGAACTCTCTTGCTCGAACGAGCATGTCCGTAGCCGCCATGGATGCCGCCCGTGGAGCATCGAGGCTTGGTCATCCAGAGCCTTCCCCTTACTAGAAACCTTGTCAAGCCACCTCCTATCCCTCCTAATCGCCCTTCTGCTTCAAAATCCCTCTTCGAAACTCCTTTACTCAACAAAATCGAGCGGAAACCTCCGCCGGCCACCTCACCGTCGAGTTGAAGGTACAGTGGCTCTCCTCCCTTGCCGATTGATACCTTAACCTCCCCTACCATCCCTATTACCCATGCCATCCCTTAATCCTTTCCTTTTTCATCAAAGGTCCCCCACCATCCGTGACATGGCCGGCCGCCGCGGATCCCCGCCGAACTCCGGTCGGGATCCTTCCCTAGCAAGCGCTGCTGGGGGCATCGGCTTCGCGCCATCACCCTGGTCCTCCTCGACCTTCCGGCGCATCTCGGAGACCTCTAGAGGGGCGTGCGGCGATTCTCCGGTGAGGCTCCGCCCCTGGCCGCCGTCCCCTGTCCTTTCCGCCGCCACCTCTTGGTCCTCGCCGATGGACACTGACGCGGCGAGATCTCAGCCGCCAGATCCCCATCCGACGGGAACATACCCCTTCGGGGCTAGTGAGCCACTGACCGGTGGACCTTGTTGGGCCCACGCGTCAGAGGTTTGACTTCCTCCGCTGGCGGGAGATCTCCTCGCGGGCCGCCCATTGCCGCGCTGCTCCTTCCCGCCCAGCATGCCTCTGCCTCGGGCCGTTTTTCTGCAGATCTGGCCCGATAACCATTTTTTTCTGCAGGTTGTATTATCTTTTCCCTGCAGATCTGTTTTCTGATGCTTGGTTTAAATCGAAATGAAAATGCAAATGAGTAAAAATTGCCAAACCAAAAATCACAGTTGTAGATCTACTAATTTCTAACCACATCCAACTTGCATATCCATGTTTTGTGCTTTATTTTAGGAGAAATAAAATAAATGGCAGAAGCACTCTGTTTCACCTTTTTAATCATAACCTGAGTTTTAGGTATCCAAAACATGCAAACTCAACTGTTCTGAGTAGCCCTTGAAAATGTTTACCTGTGTAAATTGGCCTTATGTTGACTTGAGTTGTGGTATGAAAATGACATGCATGTTGGGTTTAGGCCAGAGAGCACTTCTCTGATTTATTTAATTTTATTGGTGATGATTTTTGAGGTGAATCCAATTGTTTTTGTTTGATAATGACTAGGATCACCTTATAATAGATTTTCATGATTTTATGAGTTACAGAATAGGCTTGGTGCATTATTTAGTAAATAGTCCTTTTCTGTCTATTATTGATATGGCTTGATAAATTGTTGTGTTATCATGTTCTTGTTATACAAGTGATTCCTAGCATGTGTAAGGTATTAATACATGATTGAGATGTGTTTTGAGTGATTCATTAGCATGATAGGGTTTGGGTGTGGAAAACCATGTTTGTTATAGTTTTATTCTCACATGGTGTTTTTCCTAGTAATAATAGGTTAAATTGTTGTTATTCTTCTTACTAATTTGATGACTTGAATAATTGCTTTAGTTTTGTTTTCCATAGAATAGCTACTGTTATTATATCATATTATACTTTCTTGCATGCTTGAGTGAGCTCAAGTTCAAATTGTCATGCTATGTTAGTTTTTAGATAATTTCCTGCCATAAGTTGTTATTTGCATGCTTAATTTTTGAGGCATTGATTAGATTGTTATTTTTATATTACTAGCATGTCTAGGTGTTGTCTGCTGCTATTTGGATGTTATATTACAGATCCATCATGTTAGAATAAATCTTGTTTAATGATCTCTTATGGTTATGCATGTCTGCTTGTCTAAATAGTCTTTGTCATGTCTAGTTTTAACAGTTGTTTTGCTCCATGATTATTTTCATGTATTGAGTGATGCCATGATATGTTTGGTATTGTTTTGTCTCTGTTATTAGGTTGCTTAGCTACTGGTTATATTATTTTTCCATGTTTAGAAAAGCATATGTTACTATGGGCTTGTAGTATTGCTTGTTAATCTTTTCCTATGCATGTGTAGTTGTTTCTAGCTTGTTTTCTTGATATTTTGTTCATCCTCATGAATGACCAGAGATTAATTTAACCATATTTGGGCATGATATGAGAGTGGCACACCCACTGGGCTCATGCCATTTTGGTTGAGGATCCATAACATCAATTCTAGTGTTATTCAGGTGTGTTGTGTGTGCATGTTGGGCTTGATGGTGTGCACCCTAGTAATATTGTTTGTGAGTGTACTTTTTTTATGAAATGCTTGATGTATGTTTACTTTGTCAACTGCTTGCCTTTGTTTGGTTCTGATTGGGTTTTTTCCTTTTTGAGGTTACGACGTTAGATAACGGAGACGGTATTATTTCCCGGAGAGGTTTTCAATTGCAACTCTTGTTTATTTCAAGAGAAAGACCAAGACCAGTGCCAAGGCAAGCCACTCTAAATGCTTGCTGTTGTTTTACTTATCATTATCTATCATGCATGTTTTACTTCTGAAGTTTTACAAAAGTTGGATTCAAAAACTATTCTTTTAAGTGGACTATACCACTATCTATTTTGTGTATCTATTATGCTTTATCCACTATATAATCTTGGTGTTACCAAGCCCTTTAGATATTTTAGTATCATCACTTAATCAACTTAAGTCCCTTAGTGGACATTTTAACTTGGTGTTTCTGGAAAACAAAAGCTTTGGAAAAACCCTGAGGAAAGGTGGGACCTTGTCTGAGGGAGGTATGTGAAGAAGAAAATGTTTTGGACTTGTTTTCGAAAAATGACACATAACCTAGTCTTCGCCGGACAACCAAGCCGTACTGCCACATTACCTCAATATGGGAATGGGGTCTAGCTAATTTCTTGTTGGTGTTAGTATGTTCCTACCTCAAAGTGCTATAGGGGTTAGAGTCCCCGAACCAAATTGTCGCCAGGAGGGAGAAACGGGACATTCACAGTGTAGGATTAAGTTCACTACCGGTTGCAGCAATTGGGTCTCCTGCCATGGCAGTGTGTTGTCAGGGGAAACCGGATCGATACGGCTGACTCACTCGGTGCCGGGGAGAACAAACCTAGTTGAGGAGGTAGTCATTTACTAGCACTCACATAGTGGATGGTTAGGACCAGTTATCCGATGTTTGCATACTGTCTCGGACAGTCCGTGGTTGTTCACGGTGGATGTACTAGATATTGTGGATTGTGTACACCTCTGCAGAGTAAAACTATTCAGAATAGCCGCGTCCTCGGATATGGACAGTTGAATGGCCATGTAGCTAGCATTGTGTCAATGTTTTCAAAAAGCTGGAAAGTGTTCTGGAACTTGTACCTGGGAGGTACGTTGAAAGGGAATGATTGTACCTTCGAGGTACCGGACAAATGATGATCTTGAAGATGTGATCTTCCAAGAAGTTTTGCAAAGAGAAACTTTTATTCTATTTAAAATGCTTTACCAAACCCTTGTGGACATGCTATATCTACAAGAGAAATGAAATATCTTTTGAAGTATCTTCTTCAACAAAGAAAAATAAAACATGTGCAACTATGATGGGTCTTAAATTCATCATGGCTAGTTGAACCCTAATTAAAGCCTTCCTACCACCTATATATATGCATACTTGCATGTTTAGCTTTCATTTGGGGTGTCTTGCGAGTACATTCCAATGTACTCACAATGGTTTCGTCCCTGGCTATTGTCTTAGTCAGGCTTTGAGCAGAAAACCGGAGAACCTGAAGAAGATGGTGTCGCTGACGGCTGTGCGAACTAGGAATGTCTGCGAGTTAGTAGCCTGTAGGTAGTCAAGGCATGACTTGGGTTTACCACGAGTGTGTTTTGTAGACTTCCTCTGTTTTTAATGTGTTTGCCTGCCCTGCGTGGCAGTTGTTTTTCGACTGAGTCATGTGACCAGTTGTGTAAGCCGTGTATTCGTGTAGTGGATGTTGTAATCTGCAATGCCAACTCGAGTATGTTGTTCACGGCTAACTGATCATGGGATCGTGAATGTATGCGTACTGGAGGTCTCGGATTGCTAGTCTGGGGTCCCCACAGAGTTGGTATCAGAGCCATCCTGACTTTAGGAGACCTTAGTTTAGCATGGACGTCAGATAGGAAATAAAAATATTTTTGGTAAAAACTATATTACTGCCTAAAAATATTTTTATCTAAGGAACCCTCAGCATGGTTTCCATTTTTCTCCTATTTTCGAAAACTTATTGCCTGGTTTATAAAACAGAAGTTTTAAAGAAAAACAGAAAATATGGTAAGTATACCTTTTTGCCCTTTTGTTTTCATGGCTCAAAATGTTTTGTAAATAAATAAACATGAGTTTATAAAACTTTGGTTTTTATTTAAAAGTCTATAAAAAAGTTTTCTTCTGTTGTTTTTCTATAAAAAGATTACATACTTGGCGATGTCCCGAGAAGACCTTAGTAGTTAGCAACCCGAAGATAAAGAAGCTTCTTTCCGAAGACCTGAACATCATGGTGATCTCTATGCATACCTAAGACTCTACCATGTATCAAAATCTACAAAGATGAATAACGACATGCAGACTTCAACAACCCCTAGTCGACCCAGCCCCATAGGAATCGATATGTTTCGCTCAGTTGTTTTACTTGAGCTACCCGTTCTTCAGCGGTAATAGACGTTTCCTGGTACTAAAGGTACCTTGTTTGTTCTTAGCTTGTGCGCTGTTTATGTGGTTTACTTTTGCATGGTGTTTTTACTTGCTCCCTTGTTGTGTGTGCTTTTGAATTTGTTTGCTTGAGTGTCTCACAAGCACGCCTTTTCGGCAGAACAAAGTCACCACACTTTTACCTCTTGCTTTGTTCCTGATTGTTTGCAAAAACCCTTTTTCCATGTCGGCCTTAGCTACACTTTTGGTACCTCTTAAAAGGTACTCCCTCCGTATCAAAATATAAGATGTTTTAGCATTTTGTAGATATAATGTATCTAGACATGTTTTAGTGTGTAGATTCATATGCATCTTACACTAAAACATGTCTAGGTACATATTGTCTAAGAAATGCTAAAACATCTTATATTTCGATACGGAGGGAGTATAACTTAGCAAAAACCCCTTTTTAAAAAAAGTTTTATCCCCCATCCCTTCGTGACAAGAGCGCAGTATGGAACACTCTCTACATTAACCTGAGGGCCTAAGACTCTGTAATCTTCTTCAAGACGGATAACGGACTTCACACGCCATTTTGTGCAACTACATCAAGAGCCATCAGGAAGGACGAAGAATTCAGATTCGAGTCCAAGATGCAGCGAGATGTGTCTCGCAACTCTAGTAGAAATTTTACTAGTCTAACACTACTAACATAACCATCTAATTTTAGACTAACATCCAACCGAAGTTTTTATTAAGACACTAGCTAGTTTTCCCGAGGGAAAGCTAATTATGTGATCCTAAATCACCTATGAAGATGCCTACAAAGCGCTGTGAAGATCAAGACACAATAAACTCTTCCACGACCTGTCATCGCCACCAAGCAAGAATGAGACGAAGATGAAGATAATTCCCGACAACCTACGAAGACCAATCAAAGGGGGGAAGCATCCGCACTTCAACGTGGCCAACCACTCAAGAAGCAAAAAAAATCATATAGGAGTTTCCTAACGGCTTTCCTAACAATAATCGCAGAGAGTCAAGTCTACAGACCTGACGCCCTGCGAGGCCAGATGGTTGCTGTGGGCAACTATCTGCAATACCCCTAAAGGAAGACCAGGTCCAGACAACGACATAAGATCTACGAAGCCGCAAAATCAAGACCCTTCATTGGCATGCGCCGCCCTATCAACATCAACAATAAGGACATGAAGTGTCAAGAGAACATATCCATCTCCTCGACAAACAACATTCTGACAACATCAACACCTCGAGTTCTCAGAAGACCACCTCGTCAAAGGATCTTCATTTAAAAAAAAAATTGAAGAAGCCCGAGAATCTAGTTTTTAGTTACACTCTTAAGTACCCACTTACGAATCCCGGGGACAAGATTCATTTTAAGGGGGGAAGAGTTGTAACAGCCCAATTTTTGGAAGACAGGAAAAACTTGTTTTCACTAACCCAAAAATCAGGGCCAACAAAAACTTTTTAATATATTTGACTAACGCTTGTGTTTCTTTTCTATTTTCTTGTTGATTGTGTTTTAGTTTGGGTTTGTTAACAACTAATATTAAAACCAATGATCATAACTTTCTTAAAGCACAACCCTTGTGATACGGTCATGACAAGAAAACTTATAATCTTTATCCATCACCCTCTTTTTGGCAAAAACATTTTTGAAAGTGTTTTGATTAGAAGAAACCCAAAGGCCAAGTTTGAGAAAACAAAAGATAATTTCCAAAACTATATGAAAAGTATTTTTTAGCTAATCATCTCCAACCTGTTTTCAACCAACATATTTTTGCAAGTATTTCAAAAACTCCTTCTCACTTCCTTCTTTTGCAAAAACAATAAGAGGGGACTATGTTACCCCTGTGTTTTACCTCAATTATATTGTTTTGGAAATAAAAAAAATTGAGCTGAACCTCTTTATAAAATCCCCTTGTCATGGTATGTCTTGATCACTACCTAAAAATTAACACTTGAGAAAAACACCTGGAAATTAATTTGAAGAACTCAGTTGTTTGAGTGATCTTGTGTGTCTTGTTATTTTCCCTGCTTTAGGTGTTATCTTACCTTACCTTTCCTTTGAAGTATTTATTTATGTTTGTTGATTAATGTGTGTTGTTAAATAAAATAAAACCTAGTAATAACAAGATCAAACATCAATACCATATTCCATCTCATGTCCATATCATCTTCAGTTTTCCTAAAAATCTCCAACTTTGGAGACAGGCTTCTATGTAAAATCTTGAGCTAATCATTAATGCACAATCATACTTCTCATTGTATATATCTATGCTATCTATCCAAGTTTTTATTCTGGATATTTAAACACTTTGGTTTCTCTTTTCAAAGTCCTTTAGAAGGAATCCCTAAATATTGATCATATCCCTATTATCTTGATGCACTTTTTCTGTGTTACTCAAAATAACTCCTTATTGTTTTAAAGCCCAATAAACCAAACCTTGTCATATTAATGACTTATATATCACCTATATATGGTCCATTTGTTTTCCAATGGCCATTTAATTGTTCTTCCCACATCGTTTTTATCCTATTAAATAAACACTTGTTTTCACACTTTTCCACTTGATGCCTCAAATATTTTCAAAAAAGTTGTTTATTAAAAATAACTTTTGAGACCTATATTATATACTTTATCATCCCAACTCAAAAATATTTGTTTTAAAACCATTTTACTATTTATTATTTTCCATTTTCCAAAAGGCCAGAAATGGACTTTTAGATATTTTCTGAAGAAAAGTATTTCCTAAAATCTTGGAAAAATTACCCAACATGACTATGGTGTTGTGGGATCATTTTCTACAAAAATATTGGGAGGTTGTATTGAAAACTTTGGAGAAAACTTTTAAACAGATTCAACACTTTTTGAATTTCCAAAATTTTGTGAAAGAAATATTTTTCAAAACTATTGAGGCCTCCATATCTAGACTCCATTTTTCATCCTCTATCCATTGGAAACTATCTTGCCCATATGTTCGATTCAAACTATTGGTGAAAACAATAAAAAAACCACTTCTGGATATTCTGGACATGGTTGGGGTCTTGCATGTCCTGGCCAATAATTGGACCCTATATACCTCTCTCCTATTCTGAGAGAGGAAAAACTCCCTCCCCAACCTCCTAGACATGGTCTAGCTGACCCCCATCTCTCTCTCCCTCTAACTCAGCCACCTACATGAAGACAAGGATGGTGATCACCACCCATTTTCTACTCCCCCCTCCTCAGTGCACTCCAGGCAGAGCCCGTGCGCCACAAGACCCTTCTCCTATCCCGTGACACTCTGGAAGAAACCCACCCCCTCTCCTTGTCTCCTTCCCCCTCACCCGTGCGTTGGCCATGGCACCCAGGACTCCCACGCCACGTCGCTCGCGTTCCGACACTTGTGCAGCATTCTGAGCATCGCGACCTTGTCTACTAGCTTCACAAGCTTCCCTGGAGCGCGTTTGTGAACTCCATTTCCTCCATCTCTCTCTCATTCTCCCTCATTTTCCTGTCGAACACCTACGGGTGAGCACCAATAGCACTCACCTCTCCTCCTCCATGGACCATCTCTCCCTTGATATCCTCTTCCTCTAGCATCTACTCATCGTAATCACACCCCTAGACATGCCCGAGCTCGAACGAGCATGTCCGTAGCCGCCATGGACGCCGCCCGTGGAGCATCGAGGCTTGGTCACGCAGAGCCTTCCCCTTACTAGAAACCTTGTCAAGCCACCTCCTCTCCCTCCTAATTGCCCTTCTGCTTCAAAATCCCTCTTCGAAACTCCTTTACTCAACAAAATCGAGCGGAAACCTCCGCCGGCCACCTCACCATCGAGCAGAAGGTACAGTGGCTCTCCGCCCTTGCCGATTGATACATTAGCCTCCCCTACCATCCCTATTACCCATGCCAACCCTTAATCCTTTCCTTGTTCATCAAAGGTCCCCCACCATCCGTGACATGGCCGGCCGCCGCAGATCCCCGCTGAACTCCGGTCGGGAGCCTTCCCCAGCAAGCGCTGGTGGGGGCATCGGCCTCGCGCCATCACCCTGGTCCTCCTCGACCTTTCAGCGCATCTCGGAGGCCTCCAGAGGGGCATGCGGCGATTCTCCGGCGAGGCTCCGGTGGACCCTGTTGGGCCCACGTGTCAGAGGTTTGACTTCCTCCACTGGCGGGAGATCTCCTCGCGGGCCGGCCCATTGCCGCGCTGCTCCTTCCCGCCCAGCCTGCCTCTGCCTCGGGCTATTTTTCTGCAGATCTGGCCCGATAACTTTTTTTCTGCAGGTTGTATTATCTTTTCCCTGTAGATCTGTTTTCTGATGCTTGGTTTAGATCGAAATGAAAATGCAAATGAGTAAAAATTGCCAAACCAAAAATCACAGTTCTAGATCTTCTAATTTCTAACCACATCCAACTTGCAGATCCATGTTTGTGCTTTATTTTAGGAGAAATAAAATAAATGGCAGAAGCACTCTATTTCACCTTTTTAATCATAACCTGAGCTTTAGGTATCCAAAACATGCAAACTCAACTGTTCTGAGTAGCCCTTGAAAATGTTTATCTGTGTAAATTGGCCTTACGTTGACTTGAGTTGTGGTATGAAAATGACATGCATGTTGGGTTTAGGCCAGAGAGCACTTCTCTGATTTATTTAATTTTATTGGTGATGATTTTTGAGGTGAATCCAATTGTTTTTGTTTGATAATTACTAGGATCACCTTATAATAGATTTTCATGATTTTATGAGTTACAGAATAGGCTTGGTGCATTATTTAGTAAATAGTCCTTTTCTGTCTATTATTGATATGGCTTGATAAATTGTTGTGTTATCATGTTCTTGTTATAAAAGTGATTCCTAGCATGTGTAAGGTATTAATACATGATTGAGATGTGTTTTGAGTGATTCATTAGCATGATAGGGTTTGGGTGTGGAAAACCATGTTTGTTATAGTTTTATTCTCACATGGTGTTTTTCCTAGTAATAATAGGTTAAATTGTTGTTATTCTTCTTACTACTTTGATGACTTGAATAATTGCTTTAGTTTTGTTTTCCATAGAATAGCTACTGTTATTATAGCATATTATACTTGCTTGCATGCTTGAGTGAGCTCAAGTTCAAATTGTCATGCTATGTTAGTTTTTAGATAATTTCCTGCCATAAGTTGTTATTTGCATGCTTAATTTTTGAGGCATTGATTAGATTGTTATTTTGATATTACTAGCATGTCTAGGTGTTGTCTTCTCTGTTATTTGGATGTTATATTACAGATCCATCATGTTAGAATAAATCTTGTTTAATGATCTCTTATGGTTATTCATGTCTGCTTGTCTAAATAGTCTTTGTCATGCCTAGTTTTAACAGTTGTTTGGCTCCATGATTATTTTCATGTATTGAGTGATGCCATGATATGTTTGGTATTGTTTTGTCTCTGTTATTAGGTTGCTTAGCTACTGGTTATATTATTTCTCCATGTTTAGAAAAGCATATGTTACTATGGGCTTGTAGTATTGCTTGTTAGTCTTTTCCTATGCATGTGTAGTTGTTTCTAGCTTGTTTTCTTGATATTTTGTTCATCCTCATGAATGACCAGAGAGTCATTTAACCCTATTTGGGCATGATATGAGAGTGGCACACCCACTGGGCTCATGCCATTTTGGTTGAGGATCCATAACATAAATTCTAGTGTTATTCAGCTGTGTTGTCTGTGCATGTTGGGCTTGATGGTGTGCACCCTAGTAATATTGTTTGTGAGTGGACTTGTTTGATGAAATGCTTGATGTATGTTTACTTTGTCAACTGCTTGCCTTTGTTTGGTTCTGATTGGGTGTTTTCCTATTTGAGGTTACGACGTTAGCTAACGGAGACGGTATTATTTCCCGGAGAGGTTTTTAATTACAACTCTTGTTTATTTCAAGAGAAATACCAAGAACAGTGCCAAGGCAAGCCACTCTAAATGCTTGCTGTTGTTTTACTTATCATTATCTATCATGCATGTTTTACTTCTGAAGTTTTACAAAAGTTGGATTCAAAAACTATTCTTTTAAGTGGACTATACCACTATCTATATTGTGTATCTATTATGCTTTATCCACTATATAGTCTTGGTGTTACCAAGCCCTTTAGATATTTTAGTATCATCACTTAATCAACTTAAGTCAATTAGTGGACATTTTAACTTGGTGTTTCTGGAAAACAAAAGCTTTGGAAAAATCCCGAGGAAAGGTGGGACCTTGTCTGAGGGAAGTATGTGAAGAAGAAAATGTTTTCGACTTGTTTTCGAAAAATGACACATAACCTAGTCTTCGCCGGACAACCAAGCCGTACTGCCACATTACCTCAATATGGGAACAGGGTCTAGCTAATTGCTTGTTGGTGTTAGTATGTGCCTATCTCAAAGTGCTATAGGGGTTAGAGTCCCCGGAACCGAATTGTCGCTAGGAGGGAGAAACGGGACATTCACAGTGTAGGATTAAGTTCACTACCGGTTGCAGCAATTGGGTCTCCTGCCATGGCAGTGTGTTGTCAGGGGAAACTAGATCGATACGACTGACTCACTCGGTGCAGGGGAGAACAAACCTAGTTGAGGAGGTAGTCATTTACTAGCACTGACATAGTGGATGGTTAGGACCAGTTATCCGATGTTTGCATACTGTCTCGGACAGTCCGTGGTTGTTCACGCGGATGTACTGGATATTGTGGATTGTGTACACCTCTGCAGAGTAAAAATATTCAGAATAGCCGCGTCCTCGGATATGGACAGTTGAATGGCCATGTAGCTAGCATTGTGTCAATGTTTTCAAAAAGCTGGAAAGTGTTCTAGAACTTGTACCTGAGAGGTACATTGAAAGGGAATGATTGTACCTTTGAGGTACCGGACAAATGATGATCTTGAAGATGTGATCTTCCAAGAAGTTTTGCAAAGAGAAACTTCTATTCTATTTAAAATGCTTTACCAAAACCTTGTGGACATGCTATATCTACAAGAGAAATGAAATATATTTTGAAGTATCTTCTTCAACAAATAAAAATAGAACTTGTGCAACTATGATGGGTCTTAAATTCATCATGGCTAGTTGAACCCTAATTAAAGCCTTCCTACCACCTATATATATGCATACTTGCATGTTTAGCTTTCATTTGGGGTGTCTTGCGAGTACATTCCAATGTACTCACAATGGTTTCGTCCCTCAGTATTGTCTTAGTAAGGCTTTGAGCAGAAAACCGGAGAACCTGAAGAAGATGGTGTCGCTGACGGCTGTGCGAACTAGGAACGTCTCCGAGTTAGTAGCCTGTAGTTAGTCAAGGCATGACTTGGGTTTACCACGAGTGTGTTTTGTAGACTTCCGATGTTTTTAGTGTGTTTGCCTGCCTGCGTGGCAGTTGTTTTTCGACTTGAGTCATGTTGACGCAGTTGTGTAAGGCTGTTATTCGGTTTAGTGGATGTTGTAATCTGCAATGCCAACTCGAGTAAGTTGTTTCACGACTAACTGATCATGGGATCGTGAATGTATGCATACTGGAGGTCTCGGACTGCTAGTCTGGGGTCCCCACAGAGTTGGTATCAGAGCCATCCTGACTTTAGGAGACCTTAGTTTAGCATGGACGTCAGATAGGAAATAAAAATATTTTTGGTAAAAACTGTATTACTGCCTAAAAATATTTTTATCTAAGGAACCCTCAGCATGGTTTCCATTTTTCTCCTATTTTCGAAAACTTATTGCCTAGTTTATAAAACAGAAGTTTTAAAGAAAAACAGAAAATATGGTAAACATACCTTTTTGCCCTTTTGTTTTCATGGCTCAAAATGTTCTGTAAATAAATAAACATGAGTTTATAAAACTTTGGTTTTTATTTAAAAGTCTATCAAAAAGTTTTCTTCTGTTGTCATTCTATAAAAAGATTTCATACTTGGCGATGTCCCGAGAAGACCTTAGTAGTTAGCAACCCGAATATAAAGAAGCTTCTTTCCGAAGACCTCAACATCATGGTGATTTCTATGCATTCCGAAGACTCTACCATGTATCAAAATCTACAAAGATGAATAACGACATGCAGACTTCAACAACCCCTAGTCGACCCAGCCCCATAGGAATCGATTGGTTTCTCTCAGTTGTTTTACGTGAGCTACCCGTTCTTCAGCGGTAATAGACGTTTCCTGGTACTAAAGGTACCTTATTTGTTCTTAGCTTGTGCGTTGTTTATGTGGTTTACTTTTGCATGGTGTTTTTACTTGCTCCCTTGTTGTGTGTGCTTTTGAATTTTTTTTCTTGAGTGTCTCACAAGCACGCCTTTTCGGCAGAACAAAGTCACCACACTTTTACCTCTTGCTTTGTTCCTGATAGTTTGCAAAAACCCTTTTTCCATGTCGGCCTTAGCTACACTTTTGGTACCTCTTCAAAGGTCTAAATTAGCAAAAACCCCTTTTTAAACAAAGTTTTATCCCCCATCCCTTCGTGACAAGAGCGCGGTATGGAGCACTCTCTACATTAACCTGAGGGCCCAAGACTCTGTAATCTTCTTCAAGACGGATAACGTTCTTCACACGCCATTTTGTGCAACTACATCAAGAGCCATGAGGAAGGACGAAGAATTTAGATTCGAGTCCGAGATGCAGCGAGATGTGTCTCGCAACTCTAGTAGAAATTTTACTAGTCTAACACTACTAACATAACCATCTAATTTTAGACTAACATCTAACCGAAGTTTTTATTAAGACACTAGCTAGTTTTCCCGAGGGAAAGCTAACTATGTGATCCTAAATCACCTATGAAGACGCCTACAAAGCGCCGTGAAGATCAAGACACAATAAACTCTTCCACGACCTGTCATCGCCACCAAGCAAGAATGAGACGAAGATGAAGATAATTCCCGACAGCCTACGAAGACCAATCAAAGGGGGGAAGCATCCGCACTTCAACGTGGCCAACCACTCAAGAAGCAAAAAAAAGCATATAGGAGTTTCCTAACGGCTTTCCTAACAATAATCACAGAGAGTCAAGTCTACAGACCTGACGCCCTGCGAGGCCAGATGGTTGCTGTGGGCAACTATCTGCAATACCCCTAAAGGAAGACCAGGTCTAGGCAACGACATAAGATCTACGAAACCGCAAAATCAAGACCCTTCATTGGCATGCGCCGCCCTATCAACATCAACAAAAAGGACCTGAAGTGTCAAGAGAACATATCCATCTCCTCGACAAACAACATTCTGACAACATCAACACCTCGAGTTCTCAGAAGACCACCTCGTCAAAGGATCTTCATTTACAAAAAAAAAAATTGAAGAAGCCCGCGAATCTTGTTTTTAGTTACACTCTTAAGTACCCACTTACGAATCTCGGGGACGAGATTCATTTTAAGGGGGGAAGAGTTGTAACAGCCCAATTTTTGGAAGACAGGAAAAACTTGTTTTCAATAACCCAGAAATCAGGGCCAACAAAAACTTTTTAATATATTTGACTAACGCTTGTGTTTCTTTTTTATTTGCTTGTTGATTGTGTTTTAGTTTGGGTTTGTTAACAACTAATATTAAAGACAATGATCATAACTTTCTTAAAGCACAACCCTTGTGATCAAGTCTTGACAAGAAACCTTATAATCTTTATCCATCACCCTCTTTTTGGCAAAAACATTTTTGAAAGTGTTTTGATTTTAGAAGAAACCCAAAGGCCAAGTTTGAGAAAACAAAATATAATTTCCAAAACTATATGAAAAGTATTTTTGAGCTAATCATCTCCAACCTGTTTTCAACCAACATATTTTTGCAAGTATTTCAAAAACTCCTTCTCACTTCCTTCTTTTGCAAAAACAATAAGAGGGGACTATGTTACCCCTGTGTTTTACCTCAATTATATTCTTTTGGAAATAACAACTTTTGAGCTGAACCTCTTTATAAAATCCCGTTGTAATGGTATGTCTTGATCACTACCTAAAAATTAACACTTGAGAAAAACACCTGGAAATTAATTTGAAGAAGTCAGTTGTTTGAGTGATCTTGTGTGTCTTCTTATTTTCTCTGCTTTAGGTGTTATCTTCCCTTACCTTTGCTTTGAAGTATTTATTTATGTTTGTTGATTAATGTGTGTTGTCAAATAAAATAAAACCTAGTAATAACAAGATCAAACATCAATACCATATTCCATCTCATGTCCATATCATCTTCTGTTTTCCTAAAAATCTCCAACTTTGGAAACATGCTTTTATGTCAAATCTTGAGCTAATAATTAATGCACCATCATACTTCTCATTGTATATATGTATTCTATCTATCCAATTTTTTATTCTGGATATTGAAACACTTTGGTTTCTCTTTTCAAAGTCCTTTAGAAGGCATCCCTAAATATTGATCATATCCCTGTTATCTTGATGCACTTTTTCTGTGTTACTAAAAATAACTCCTTATTGTTTTCAAGCCCAATCAACCTAACCTTGTCATATTAATGACTTATATATAACCTCTATATGGTCCATTTATTTTCCAATGGCCATTTAATTGTTCTTCCCACATCGTTTTTATCCTTTTAAATAAACACTTGTTTTCACACTTTTCCACTTGATGCCTCAAATATTTTCGAAAAAGTTGTTTATTAAAAATAACTTTTGAGACCTATATTATATACTTTATCATCCCAACTCAAAAATATTTTTTTTAAAACCATTTTACTATTTATTATTTTCCATTTTCCAAAAGGCCAGAAATGGACTTTTATATATTTTCTGAAGAAAAGTATTTCCTAAAATCTTGGAAAAATTACCCAACATGACTATGGTGTTGTGGGATCATTTTCAACAAAAATATTTGGAGGTTGTGTTGAAAATTTTGGAGAAAACTTTTAAAAACAGATTCAGGACTATTGAGGCCTCCATCTCTAGACTCCATTTTTCATCCTCTATCCATTGGACACTATCTTGCCCATATGTTCTATTCAAACTATTGGTGAAAACAATAAAAAACCACTTCTGGATATTCTGGACATGGTTGGGGTCTTGCATGTCCTGGCCAATAATTGGACCCTATATACCTTTCTCCTATTCTGAGAGATGAAAAACTCCCCCCCCAACCTCCTAGACATGGTCTAGCTGACCCCCATCTCTCTCTATCCCTCTAACTCAGCCACCTACATGAAGACAAGGATGGTGATCACCACCCATTTTCTACTCCCCCCTCCTCAGTCCACTCCAGGCAGAGCCCGTGCACCACAAGACCCTTCTCCTATCCCGTGACACTCTAGAAGAAACCCACCCCCTCTCCTTGTGTCCTTCCCCCTCACCCGTGCACTGGCCATGGCACCCAGGACTCCCACGCCACATCGCTCGCATTCTGACACTTGTGCAGCATTCCGAGCATCGCGACCTTGTCTACTAGCTTCACAAGCTTCCGTAGAGCGCGTCTGTGAACTCCATTTCCTCCATCTCTCTCTCATTCTCCCTCATTTTCCTGTCCAACACCTACGGGTGAGCACCAAGAGCACTCACCTCTCCTCCTCCATGGACCATCTCTCCCTCCATATCCTCTTCCTCTAGCATCTACTCATCGTAATCACACCCCTAGACATGCCCGAGCTCGAACGAGCATGTCCGTAGCCGCCATGGACGCCGCCCGTGGAGCATCGAGGCTTGGTCACCCAGAGCCTTCCCCTTACTAGAAACCTTTTCAATCCACCTCCTCTCCCTCCTAATCGCCCTTATGCTTCAAAAGCCCTCTTCGAAACTCCTTTAATCAACAAAATCGAGCGGAAACCTCCGCCGGCCACCTCACCGTCGAGCAGAAGGTACAGTGGCTCTCCGACCTTGCCGATTGATACCTTAGCCTCCCCTACCATCCCTATTACCCATGCCAACCCTTAATCCTTTCCTTGTTCATCAAAGGTCCCCCACCATCCGTGACATGGCCGGCCGCCACGGATCCCCACTGAACTCCGGTCGGGAGCCTTCCCCAGCAAGCGCCGGTGGCGGCATCGGCCTTGCGCCATCACCCTGGTCCTCCTCGACCTTCCGGCGCATCTCGAAGACCTCCAGAGAGGCGTGCGGCGATTCTCCGGTGAGGCTCCGCCCCTGGCCGCCGTCCCCTGTCCTTTTTGCCGCCACCTCTTGGTCCTCGCCGATGGACACTGACGCGGCGAGATCTCAGCCACCGGATCCCCATCCGATGGGAACATACCCCTTCGGGGCTAGTGAACCACTAACCGGTGGACCCTGTTGGGCCCACGCGTTAGAGGTTTGACTTCCTCCGCTGGCGGGAGATCTCCTCGCGGGCCGGCCCATTGTCGCGCTGCTCCTTCCCGCCCAGCCTTCCTCTGCCTCGGGCCATTTTTCTGCAGATCTAGCCCGATAACTTTTCTTTCCGCAGGTTGTATTATCTTTTCCCTGCAGATCTATTTTCTGATTCTTGGTTTAAATCGAAATGAAAATGTAAATGATTAAAAATTGCCAAACCAAAAATCATAGTTGTAGATCTACTAATTTCTAACCACATCCAACTTGCAGATCCATGTTTTGTGCTTTATTTTAGGAGAAATAGAATAAATGGCAGAAGCACACTGTTTCACCTTTTTAACCATAACCTGATTTTTAGGTATCCAAAACATGCAAACTCAACTGTTCTGAGTAGCCCTTGAAAATGTTTATCTATGTAAATTGGCCTTATGTTGACTTGAGTTGTGGTATGAAAATGACATGCATGTTGGGTTTAGGCCAGAGAGAACTTCTCTGATTTATTTAATTTTATTGGTGATGATTTTTGAGGTGAATCCAATTTTTTTTGTTTGATAATGACTAGGAGCACTTTATAATAGATTTTCATGATTTTATGAGTTACAGAATATGCTTGGTGCATTATTTAGTAAATAGTCCTTTTCTGTCTATTATTGATATGGCTTGATAAATTGTTGTGTTATCATGTTCTTCTTATAAAAGTGATTCCTAGCATGTGTAAGGTATTAGTACATGATTTAGATGTGTTTTGAGTGTTTCATTAGCATGATAGGGTTTGGGTGTGGAAAACCATGTTTGTTATAGTTTTATTCTCACAGGGTGTTTTTCCTAGTAATAATAGGTTAAATTATTGTTATTCTTCTTACTACTTTGATGACTTAAATAAATGCTTTAGTATTGTTTTCCATAGCATAGCTACTGTTATTATAGCATATTATACTTGCTTGCATGCTTGAGTGAGCTCAAGATTAAATTGTCATGCTATGTTAGTTTTTAGATAATTTCCTGCCATAAGTTGTTATTTGCATGCTTAATTTTTGAGGCATTGATTAGATTGTTATTTTGATATTACTAGCATGTCTAGGTGTTGTCTTCTCTGTTATTTGGATGTTATATTACAGATCCATCATGTTAGAATAAATCTTGTTTAATGTGCTCTTATGGTTATGCATGTCTGCTTGTCTAAATAGTCTTTTTCATGTCTAGTTTTAACAGTTGTTTTGCTCCATGATTATTTTCATGTATTGAGTGATGCCATGATATGTTTGGTATTGTTTTGTCTCTGTTATTAGGTTGCTTAGCTACTGGTTATATTATTTCTCCATGTTTAGAAAAGCATATGTTACTATGGGCTTGTAGTATTGCTTGTTAATCTTTTCCTATGCATGTGTAGTTGTTTCTAGCTTGTTTTCTTGATATTTTGTTCATCCTCATGAATGAACAGAAAGTCATCTAACTTTATTTGGGCACGATATGAGAGTGGCACACCCACTGGGCTCATGCCATTTAGTGTTATTAGGGTGTGTTGTCTGTGCATGTTTGGCTTGATGGTGTGCACCCTTGTAATATTATTTGTGAGTGTACTTGTTTGATGAAATGCTTCATGTATGTTTACTTTGTCAAGTGCTTGCCTTTGTCTGCTTCTGATTGGGTGTTTTCCTTTTTGAGGTTACGACGTTAGATAACGGAGACGGTATTATTTCCTAGAGAGGTCTTTAATTGCAACTCTTGTTTATTTCAAGAGCAAGACCAAGACCAGTGCCAAGGCAAGCCACTCTAAATGCTTGCTGTTGTTTTACTTATCATTATCTATCATGCATGTTTTACTTCTGAAGTTTTACAAAAGTTGGATTCAAAAACTATTCTTTTAAGTGGACTATACCACTATCTATTTTGTGTATCTATTATGCTTTATCCACTATATAATCTTGGTGTTACCAAGCCCTTTAGATATTTTAGTATCATCACTTAATCAACTTAAGTCCCTTAGTGGACATTTTAACTTGGTGTTTCTGGAAAACAAAAGCTTTGGAAAAACCCCGAGGAAAGGTGGAACCTTGTCTGAGGGAGGTATGTGAAGAAGGAAATGTTTTCGACTTGTTTTCGAAAAATGACACATAACCTAGTCTTCGCCGGACAACCAAGCCGTACTGCCACATTAACTCAATATGGGAACGAGGTCTAGCTAATTGGTTGTTGGTGTTAGTCCGTGCCTACCTCAAAGTGCTATAGGGGTTAGAGTCCCCCGAACCGAATTGTCGCCAGGAGGGAGAAACGGGACATTCACAGTGTAGGATTAAGTTCACTACCGGTTGCAGCAATTGGGTCTCCTGCCATGGCGGTGTGTTGTCAGGGGAAACCCGATCGATACGGCTGACTCACTCGGTGTCGGGGAAAACAAACCCAGTTGAGGAGGTAGTCATTTACTAGCACTGGCATAGTGGATGGTTAGGACCAGTTAGCCGATGTTTGCATACTGTCTCGGACAGTCCGTGGTTGTTCACGGCAGATGTACTGGATCTTGTGGATTGTGTACACCTCTGCAGAGTAAAACTATTCAGAATAGCCACGTCCTCGGATATGGACAGTTGAATGGCCATGTAGCTAGCATTGTGTCAATGTTTTCAAAAAGCTGGAAAGTGTTCTGGAACTTGTACCTGGGAGGTACGTTGAAAGGCAATGATTGTACCTTTGAGGTACCGGACAAATGATGATCTTGAAGATGTGATCTTCCAAGAAGTTTTGCAAAGAGAAACTTTTATTCTATTTAAAATGCTTTACCAAAACCTTCTGGACATGCTATATCTACAAGAGAAATGAAATATCTTTTGAAGTATCTTCTTCAACAAAGAAAAATAAAACTTGTGCAACTATGATGGGTCTTGAATTCATCATGGCTAGTTGAACCCTAATTAAAGCCTTCCTACCAACTATATATATGCATACTTGCATGTTTAGCTTTCATTTGGGGTGTCTTGCGAGTACATTCCAATGTAATCACAATGGTTTTGTCCCTGACTATTGTCTTAGTCAGGATTTGAGCAGAAAACCGGAGAACCCGAAGAAGATGGTGTCGCTGACGGCTGTGCGAACTAGGAACGTCTCCGAGTCATTAGTCTGTAGGTAGTCAAGGCATGACTTGGGTTTACCACGAGTGTGTTTTGTAGACTTTCGCTGTTTTTAGTGTGTGTGCCTGCCCTGCGTGGCAGTTGTTTTTCGACTGAGTCATGTGACCAGTTGTGTAAGCCGTGTATTCGTGTAGTGGATGTTGTAATCTGCAATGCCAACTCGAGTATGTTGTTCACGACTAACTGATCATGGGATCGTGAATGTATGCATATTGGAGGTCTCTGACTGATAGTCTGGGGTCCCCACAATTACCAAAAACTATTTTAAAGTGACTGCTACTACTATTAGTATTATATTATTATTATTATGCGAGTAGTTGATACTTGGTGTTACCAAGCCCATAGCCACCATATGGTACTTATTAGCACCAAAAGTATAAGTCCCTAAGCTTGGTCTGCCGGAGGAATGTTGAAGTGGTCATTTTTGGGAAGAAGGTGTTTTTACAAAAATGACACATAACCTAGTCTTCGCTGGACAACCTTTACCGTACTGCCACTCTACCCCAACATGGGCACGGGGCTTAACTTGAATTTTGTTCTTGTTAGTGTGTGTTCTATCTCAATTTGATATATGGGATGTGAGTTATCCTCGAACCGAAATGCCGCCAACTCATGAAACGCGAGGCATACATAGTGAGGGATTAAGTTCTCTTCCGGGTGTGACAGTTGGGTCTCCTGCCGTGGCGATGTGCGACATGGTGCCGGGGATAACAAACCCAATTGAAGAGATAATCATATTCAATCTTGAACATAGTGGATGGTTAGGATCGGTTATCTGATGTTTACATACTGTTGTTACAGTCCGTGGTTGTTGATGGTGGATGTACTGAATCTGGTGGATGTGTACACCTCTGCAGAGTCAAACTATTCTGAATAGCCGCGTCCTCGGATATGGGCAGTTGAATGGCCATGTGGCTAGCATTGTGTCAATGTTTTCAAAAAGGGGTTTCAAAAAGGAGTTGAATTTATGAAGTGCTGAAAGAAGGAACCTTGTACCGTGGAGGTACCGTTGACGAAAGCCAGAAGTTGTTTTACAAGAAGTTTTGAAAAGAAAAACTTTCTTTTATAAAACAAGTTTTATGAAATCTATTGGATATGCAATATCTACAAGAGAAAGAAAACTATATTATTTTCTTTTGAAGTATCTTCTTCAACAAAGATACAGAGATTTTCAAAATTAACTATGATACGTCTTTCATATATCATGGATAGTGAACCCTATGTATAGCCAACCTACTCCACTATATGAGAATACTTGCATTTTGGTAAGCTACATGATGGGTGTCTTGCTGAGTACATTCAAATGTACTCATATTGATTTCGTCCCTGGTATTTACTAGCCAGTCTTTTAGAAGGAGTCTTAGGAGGAGATCTACGAGGAGGAGTACTTCGCTGATGGACTTGCGAACTAGGATCGTCTCCCAGTCAGCAGCCTCTAGGTTAAGGCGTGACTTGGGCTCTACTACCTTTGTGTGTGTTAGTCTTCCGCTGTGTGTGTTGTGTCTTTGCCCTGCGTGGCAATTGTGTTAGACTTGGTCATGTGACCATGTCCCAATTTGTAAGTGTTTTATGTAATCGTGTAATGGATATTGTATCTATGTACCAACTTGATATGTTGTTCATGACTGGTGTGATGTGGGATCGTGAATGTATGCATATCGGAGGTGTCCTTGAACAGTGGTTCTGGGGGACCTTACATTTAGCTCAGACTTAGAAGGAACAAAAAGGCGACCTTCATACCACAGTACTCCCTCGGAGTCAATGATAAAACCAGCAACTTTCTCCTTCTCCATGCAGGTCTTAATTCCATCAATACTCTTCTGGCCTTTCTGAGCTTCTTTGATTTGATCAACGAGAGTTGGTTTAACTTCCATGGTGTCCAACATACCATTGCTGACCACTTCAACACCAAGCTGGTCAAGTTCTTTCCACAACTCAGGTTTCCTAATCTGGATCATAACATTCAGAGAGGCTAGTCTCGACTAAGAGCATCAACAACAACATTTTCCTTTGCAGGGTGATAGTGGATACTTCGATCATAATCTTTAATGAGCTCAATCCAACGGTGTTGCCTCATATTGAGTTCATGCTGAGTAAAGATATACTTCAAACTCTTATGAGCTGTGTATATTTCACATCTTTTTCCCATAAGAAAGTGTCGCCATGCCTTGAGGGCATGAACAACTGTGGCAAGCTCTAAGTCATGCATGGGGTAGTTCAGCTCAGGAGGTCTCAACTGGCGTGAGATATAAGATATGACCTTTCCCTTCATACATGAAACACTTCCAAGACCAAGCTTAGAAGCATCATAATAAACATCAAAACTCTTGGTGACTTCCGACATAATGAGTGCTAGAGCAGACACCAGTCGATTCTTCAACTCTTGGAAACTCTCTTTACACTTGTCCGTCCATACGAACTTACTATCGTTCTTGAGAAACTGAGTGCATGGTCTGGCGATGCTCGAGAATCTTTGAACAAACTTGCGGTAATACCTGCTAAACCCCGAAATGATCTGACTTCAGTCGGATTGGTCGGAGCAGCACGCGTCGCCACAGACTGAACCAGAGCAGGGTCAACAGAAATCCCTCCTTCAGATACCACATGTCCAAGAAATCTGACTTCCTTCAGCCAGAATTGACACTTACTGAACTTAGCATATAGTTGATGCTCACGAAGTGTTACGAGCACAGTTCTCATATGTTATTCGTGTTCTTCCTCACTCTAGGAATAAATAAGAATGTCGTCGATAAACACTACGACAAACTTGTCCAAATAATCCATGAGCAACTTGTTCATGAGATTCATGAAATAGGCAGGGGCATTGGTCAGACCAAAAGACATCACGGTGTACTCATACAACCCGTAACGTGTGGTGAAAGAGGTCTTGGGAATATCGGTATCATGAACCTTCAATTGGTGATAACCAGTGCGAATATCGATCTTTGCGAAAATTCTAGCCCCATTTAGCTGGTCAAACAGGTCTTCAATTTTTGGCAACGGGTACTTGTTTTTTATGGTAACATCATTCAACTTGCGCTAGTCCACACATAAACGAGTGGTACCGTCCCGTTTGTGCACGAAAATGATAGGTGATCCCCATGGTGATGCACTAGGGCTAATCAGACCTTTCCTTAACATGTCATCCAGCTATTTCATCAACTCATCTAACTCCTTCGGATTCATCCGGTAAGGCTTCTGTGATATAGGTCCGGTTCCAAGTACTAACTTAATAATAAACTCGATATCCCGATCTGAGGGCATACGCGTAACTCCTCTGGAAAAACATCCGGGTATTCACATAAAACCGGAACTTCCTCAAGTGTGGGGTTGGCTACACTCGTGTGGCAATGGATCTTTGATGAAGGCTTGGTTGCGGTGTATGCAACTTTATCTCCATCACTAGTGGTCATATAAATGGACTTCTTGGTGCAATCAATAACACCCTTATACTTGGTCATCTAGTTCATACCCAGTACTACTTCTATCCCTTGAGATCCCAGTACTATCAGGTCGGCATGAAAAGTTTTCCCTTGTATCTCCATGGGTAATTCATTGCAAACAAGATTAGCTTTGGTTCTATCTCCAGGCATTTGTACTAACATAGGGTTGTGCATACGGGTATACTTCATACCACTTTTCTCAGCAATCAACTTAGTGACGAAGGGATGCGATGCACCAGAATGAAACATCACTGCAGCTAGTACAGAGTTGACAGGAAACGTACCCATCAGCATGTCTGGTGCTGTAACATCCCTGGTTTTTGGAAAGTGCAAAAATCACAAAAATTTGAAACATTTTGTTTTCATATAATGCAAGTCACCAAAAACCAAATAGGATGCAAGAAACAAAAGGAAATAATACATTTCAATGAAATTGGAAGTAAGAATCCATTATACCTCTATTCCATAAACCCTAAACATTATTCAAATATTTTTTCTTTATTCATTAGTTATTATCTTTCTTTAACAAACCCTATTCTATAAAATGTTTTCCAATAAGTTATTGTGTTATGAAAATGAGTTACACTTGGAAAACAACATTTTTGATAGTAGTAACTCTCTGAAATGTTATAGTCAACAATGTTAATTATTTGATAATTACTATTTTAAAATGGCATTAATTTTTTTATTAGTAAATCCTTCATATTTTAAATATAGAATATGAAAATGAGTTGAAGTGATTTTGAAAAATAGCATATGAATTTTAAAATATTTCTAAAATTTATAAAACCCCAATTGTTATTTTTTGTTTTTTTCTAATTAAAATAGCTTTAAGTGCTATTAATAATATGTTCATATTTTCAAAATTAATTTTTTTTAATGTTTTGAAAAAATTTAAAAAATGTTTTTGTTAGAAAGAAATAAACATTAGAAGATTTTATAATTTTGTTTGAGGTTATTTGGACTCATATTTTAAAAGTAATGAATTAAAGAGGACATAAAAAACAGAAAAAAGAGAGAAGAGAGATAGAGAGAGCAACACAGCCAGCCCGCCCCTCGGGCTCCTAACCCGCAGCGTGGCCCAGCCCACTCTCTATCTCTCAGCCTGTTTATTCCTACACGCGCGCAACACAAAAGATCCTAGGAATGGCCCTGCCGCAGACGCAACAGCCCGCCCCAGCTGTTGTCTCTCTCTATGCCTGATAGGTGGACCCATGCTGATGTCATGGATGACATCAACGTTGTCTTCAATCTCTGAAAACTGAAGAACACAGGTTCGGCCGTTTCTTCTCGGTTTAATTCCCGCGTTCATTGTGGACGACTAAAATCCCCATTAGATGCACAGATACCAAACCCTTATAGCCCTCCTCATTCTCTCCGTTTCCCCTTTACTCCTTCGCCATATCTCTCCACAATCTCCCCCAATTACTTGTCGTCATTTACTGTAGCCGCCGTCGTTTCTTGTTGTTCCCGGCCACGGTAGGAGGCAAGAACCTCATCCTTTGGTTCTAGTCGACTCCCCCTGTATGTGGTCATCCTCTAAGCGCCCTCTTCGATTATTCTACGCAGGAATCCGCCGGCGCCATCCTCTCCCAAGATCATCGGAGCCTCAAGCCATTCCATCCGCACTGCGCCATCGACTGAGGCCCCAAGGCAGGACACCGCCGGCGCCACCGAGTTCCCTAAGTTTTTCTGCGTCTTCCCGTGCATTCCCCGAGCTCCAGGACCCCCTCCAGCACCGTTACAGTCCACGCCCGAGATGCCGGCCGCTGTCGTTTCTATCGTCAGCAAAGGATCCGTCGAGGTGAGGTCCTTTTGTCTCTCTCTCTTCCGTCCGATCCAAATCGTGTGGCTAGGATAAGTTCATTCGACGAAAATATATGAGCCAGTAAGATTAAAACACGTGGCCTTCATAGTCAGCACACAGTCATCATCTAGTCAGCAACCCCATCAATCAAGCGTTGCCACGTAGCCAACCTTATCGACTTAGTTTTCTGTTTTATTTTTTTCGAATAGAATTTAATTGGTTGATTTACATAAAAGCCCCTGTAAATGTAATCATCATAATTTTTTGATCCATAAGCCCAAATTTAGCAAACTTGGACTTTTTGAAATCATCACAACCTGTAGAATCTTTTAGCATTGTTAAAATTTAAAATTAACAAACTTAAATTGGTTCAATTTTAAATATGCTTGTTTGATGAATTTTGGCATACCTCAAATTCTACAAATCCAAAAAATGCAACTAAAGTAAATTTGGAAACCTTAAGATGTGTATTTTCATATTCCCTGTCCCAAAATAATTTGTGAACAAATCAAGTTTGAATTTAGAATTAAGTTGTCTATTTGAGTATTTTTGACATAGATTTAATTCTATAAATATTTTCAATATGGTTTATTTTACAAAATTGCTCCAAATAATAACCTTGGACCATAGACATCATAACTTAAACAATTTGGACACCCTTGTACAATGAACATGTGATTTTGAACAAAAACCCAACATAGTGATCCACCCATATTACCATGTCTTAGAATTTGTTTCCATCATTTATCTTTGATGTTGTGGCTATATTGGACCAAGGCAAAGTCCTTAGTGAGGTTAAAAATTATACATTGATAACTAGTGAAACCAAAAACACTAGTAACATTGTCTTCCATCTACTTCTCAACTCCCCTATTCTTGCTTCAAGAATTCATCAAGTTAGCAAAATAGAAATCAAGACTCAAGCACAAGAAGGCACTTCATTTTCAACTTGACGGCAACATGAAGAGCTACAAGGAAGATCATTGAAGAAATGTTGAAGAAAATACTTGGACTCCACAACTAGAAGTAACTCAAGGAAGTACAAGTGTATGAATAAATCAAGAAGAAAACATGTTCCTATCTCTTTCTACCTTTCTTATTTCTTTCCTATTTGACTTAGTGGTATTTTGTGACCATCCCACCTTGGACCAACTAGTGAGAGAACCATGAAGAGTCTATCAAGACCAAGAGAAGAATCAATCCAAAGAACAATACTACAATGGAAATCATGAAGATGAACTTCAAGGAAACAATTATGTGAAGACTTGGAGAAAATCTACACAAGTTGAAGAATAACAAGTTGTTTTTGTCCAAACATTGACCCAAATGGAAAATCCCAAGACTTTATCTTATTTTCTCTATTGTTATGAAGTTAGTTTAACCTAGACCTACCTTAACCCAAAATGGAAATACTAACTTAGATCACTCAAATGTCTTGATGAAAATGACTAAGTGTTACACATTGTTATGTGCTGCTTTAGTTGAGGAAGTGATACGATCACCCTTGGTGAACTCTTCGAACTTCCTAGAAAATTATCGTTACAATAAAGTTAGATCACATCAAACTCAATCTATTCCATCCCAAGTAAACCCTGGAACTTCCTTAACAAGTATGGAACCAAGAGAAAATTAATCTTTCAAAATCAAACCTTAACCATGTCCTAGCCAACTTGGTTAAACCCTTTTGATATGTTAGTTGCTTTGTATGTTTGCTTCACTTATGTGTTTGATTGCTAGGATGCTTGTTTATTTTGTGTTTGTGTTTTCAATGTATAGATTGTACGGAGAGCAACGATCTTTTGTGAAGAGAGTGTGATTTCTTCACCGACTTCAACAAGGCAAGTAACATACCATTCAACTTCCCATTTTCTCTATGCATTTCTAGAGTTTTGAGTAGTATGCATGATAGGAAAATTTTCTAAGTTATTGTTATTATGCTATGCTATATCCTAGTAGTGTGTAGACATCTATATATCTTGTTATTTTGAAGCCTTGGTATTTATTAGATGCTTAGCCTTGCTAAAAAAATTGTTTTACTCGATATTGTGGAAAAATATTAAGTATAAACCTAAAGGAACCACCTGGGTGGAATTGGTAGTGCATGGCTTTTGAAAGTTGAGTGTCTCCCCGAGGGGAGTTCACTTGAAGGAATGCCACCTAGGAACAAAGTGATTATGATGTTCCCCAAGTTTAGATTTCTTCCGGTGCAACCTTTAGTCATATGGGCTCTTTCTTGATCAACTAAGTTGTGAGGGTTCATCCTGGGCTTGACAAACAGATGTAGCATAATGATAGGTGGAACGGGTCTTGCCATTGGGTTGAATTCTTGCTTCTGAAAGATCTCATCTCAGAGTTTCTCCGTTCCTTAATGCACTCATGGTGTATAGGGTGTTTGGGTTGAGTTGAGTCTCAAGGTGAAAGTGCACAAACTCTATAGAGTCAACAAACTAAGATCTTAGCCCCTGTCCCCGGTTATGGACAACATCGAGCAGCTGGACAAGGATGGACGGAAGAATCACATCACCATTTTTAATAAGTAAAATTTTGACCATGTGAACAGTAGTTGTGGTGCTTGGATTTCAATCCAATGATGCCACCCTTTGAAAAGAAAAGTTTTCTTTACAAAAGTGATAGGAGAAAATTGGCTTTATGCAGACTTAGCCAAAGACTCCACTCAGCCAAATAAGCATGTAGTATTAGTCTTCCCATTTATATCCACCATAGTGTTATTTTCCAATACATTCAATTGTATTGACCCCCTTGTGGCTGCATATTCCATCATGCAGATGAATCTGAAGACGAGTGAGGATTTCGTTTAGAATCTCGAGTCTACCGCCGACATGTTTTGCCTATGGCACATGAAGAAGATGGTCTCAATGTTGTGCTATGTTTTTCGTTGTAATACTTTGTTTTCAGCTAGTCTTCTAAGACTATGCAAGTTGTAATGTTGTTTTGTGAAGACTGGATCATGCGATGTAATAGATTTTGACACATTTGCATGATATTTGATTTTGTACTGTGGTGCTAGCAATTGATTCAGAGACTAGCCCAATAACACAGGTGTTCTTGCATTATTTAAATGTGGGAACGCTACAAGTGTCTCATGTGCTTCACCAGAAGTGACATGATTTCGATGTCCCATCATCACATTCTGCCTCCTCATGTCTGGACCTTGGTTCATCTTGGTTGCAGTGGGCTGATGGAGTGTGGACACACACTCGTTGGGAGACTCCAAGCGCAAGGTGTGAATAGTGCAGCAGCAAGTTTTCCCTCAGAAAAGAAACCAAGGTTGAATCGACCAGTAGGAGGAAGAAGCACTTCTAAAGGTTGATGCAGCTGATATGGCAGGGCGCACTACTTGTTCAGCAGCAATGTGGAACCTACACAACACAATCAAATCACTTTGCCCCAACAAAGAAGTGAGGTTGTCAATCTCACCGGTTTTGCTGAACACAAAGAGGTTAAACGTATGGTGTGGAAAACAATAGGAAAACAGTAGGAACAATATGAAAGTAGTAGGTGTTTTATCAGTATGAGGAAAATGGACCGGGGTCCAGAGTTCACTAGTGGTGTCTCTCCGTGAAAGATAAATAACATGTGTGGTGAACAAATTACAGCTGGGAAATTGGCAAAAATGAAGGCTGCATCATAGTGCATATGCAAGACATAAAGATTACTATGTGATTCATGCGGGCATTACAACAAAATAAATAGATCGTCATCGAACTGCATCTATGTCTAATAATCCACCCTCTGAATATCATTCGAAGCAATGTTGGGTATTAAGTTGCTAGCAACAGATTATCGCCGTAAACAATGTAAACTAGGTAAACTCCGTTGTTTTATCACTAATGGGAACATCACATCCTCCATCTGTCACGTTTCTGTCACTCGAGCACAGATGCAAAGGAGGCATGAACCCACTATCGAGCATAAATACTCCATCTTGGAGTTACTAGCATCTACTTGGCCAGGGCATCTACTAATAATGGAGAGCATGCAAGATCATAAATAACATATGCATGAAGGTAACATGATAGATTGATAACCAGAAGGCATAGCATTCAACATTCATCAGATCCCAGCAAAGACAACATGTAGCATTACATAAAGATGATCTCGATCATGTAAGGGAGCTCACGAGATCTAAACATGAGGTACAAAGTGGAGAAAACGACCATCTAGCTACTTTTATGGACCCGTAGTCCAGGGATGAACTACTCACGCATCACTTCAGAGGAGGGCGTGGTGGTGTAGACCCCTCCGGTGACGAATTCCCCTCCCGATATGGTGCCGGGGAGAGCTCCAGAATCCTCCCGTTCTCGGGATGACCATGATGGCGGCCTTAGGTGTTTTTGGGGACGAAGTGGTATATCTTTAGGGTTTACGTATCGGGGGTATAAATAGGCGAAAGGGCAAAGGCGATGGAGGCCGAGTGGCCCGACACCACCCCATGGCGCAGCCAGGGGGCGTGCCGCTCTATGGTGTGGGCCCCCTGTGGCCCCCCTCCAAGTCTCTTCGGGACTCTGTGGAACCTTCAGGAATTCTAAGACTTCCGGGCTTCGAAATTTCTAATTCCGAGAATATTTCCAGAACAACTTTTCTGAAACTAAAAACAGCAGAAAACAGGGAACTGGCTCTTTGGCATCTTGTCAATAGGTTAGTCCGTAAAATCGAAAAAAATGACATAAAGTGTATAGCAAACATGTGGGAAACAATAAGAAAGCAACATGGAATATCAGAAATAAAGGATACTTTTATGAGGTATCAACATTCCCAAGGTTAGTTCCTACTTGTCCTCGAGTAGGTAAACGATAAAAACACAGAATTTCTAAGGTGACATGCTACCAACATAAACTTGATCATTAACAATGTAAAAGTATAAGTAAGCTAAGATCATAGAACTTAAACACAAGCATGATAAATAGAATCTTGATAATAAAACATAGCAATCACTTTGCATCATGAGAAGTAACACAAATAAAAGATCATGAATAACAATGCAACAAAAGATACACGTTTGTTTCAAGTATAGAGAAAACATGTCAAAGTGAAATTTCGCTCGTCCTTAAGAGTGGGGCAAAACATAAATGCCATCACACCTTCAAAGTTCATGAGGAAGACTAGAACAAATAATTAGATAACAAGCAATAACACATCATGAATTAATTAATAATGTTTCTGGGACAAATGCACATAAAACTCAGAATGGAAACTATGCTCTCTGAACCGTGCATAAAGTTAGAAGATAGAGACTGAGCATAAAAGTAAAAGAAAGGCCTTTTGCAGTGGGAAGCAGGGATCAAATCATGTGCTAGAGTTTTTATTTTATTAAACAGAGGAATAAAAAGCTTGACACTCCTCCCATCCATCTTATACAAACCATGGCTAACTGAATCCTCGGGTGCCTGCCATAAATCACGTACTGTGGAGAAGTGTCTATATTTTAAGAGAGGTGTATGCTTCTATCAACGAATGGTAAATAGAAAATGCAGTACGTCACAAGCCAACTAGACTTGACAAGAGCGGCTCCCATAGAAGGAAGCATCTGGGTAGAAGGTCAACCCTCTTTCTCTTTTGTCTACACAATTATGCTTTGACTGATAAATCAGGGACAAAAATAGTGAAGAGAATTTGTTTTATTACTTTGGGGCTGGGCACCCCACTGCCAGCTCTTCTATCATTGGATAAGCGGATGAAGCCACTAGTCCAGGGTGTGAAAGTCCAACCAACAAGTGAGATAAAGATTCTGTATTTACGTCCTCATGAGCTAAAACAGGAGCACAAAACATGAGTAATTTTGAATGTTTTAAAGGTAACACATGAGCAATTATACTTTGGAGTGGCGGTTAATTACCACATGTAGGTAGGTATGGTGGAAACAATGGGAAAATTTTGGTTTTGGGGAGTTGGATGCACGAGTAGAGCTCATACTCAGTACAGGTGGAGGCTAGCAAAAGACTGGGAGCAACAAATCAAGAGAGCATAAGAGCCATAATCATGCATAGCGACATAAACATCATTAATCAAAGCATAAGTGGTACCAAAAGTTCAAAAACTAAATGATAATGGAGGATATTAGTGACTGGTTCATAGTCATAAACATGGTGTGAGCATGCGCCAAGTCAGCCAAATAAATTATTCAAAGGACAACACCACAAATTTATGCTTCAATATGACAAGAACAACTCATGATTCTTTCGGTGGCACATTAAACACTCTCATCTATTTGAGGCTAATCATGATACTAACTAACCACAATGCTTTGGAACTAAAATAACATCTAGCATGATATGAAAAAGTCCAGCCACAGTCTATACAAGCTTCTACTTGCACCGTTAAAAATTCTACCTCAAGCAGCAGTTTCTTTTCCCAACAAGCACCATACAAAACATGATTTAACAAAAACACTCTAAATTCTACAGCAAGAAAACATGATAGGAATCACATAACGCTACTAAAACTAACAACTCTGAATAAGAGATGCAATCAAAACAAGAGCTAAACAAGAATTTTTGTAGCAACTAGAAGAAAAACTAAGAATACTAGCATAGCAAGTATTCAAACGAAAAAGTGGAGCGTGTCTCTCTCTCAAACAGAGAATGCTAAGGTCCAACTATATTATTGCAGAAAGGAAAAAAAGGAAAACAAAAGAAAAAACAAACAGACGCTCCAAGTAAACATCATAGGATGTGACCGAATAAAAATATAGTTTCACTAGAAGTGACCTGATAGATTAATGATGAAGAAGGGGATGCCTTGGGCATCCCCAAGCTTAGATTCTTGAGTCTTCTAAAAATATTCTTGGATGAAACATGGGGTCATCCCCAAGCTTTGACCTTGCATTCTTCTTGATCACATATATCACCCTCTTCTCTTGACCCTTGAAAACTTCCTTCACAACAGACTCAAATAGTAATTCTCATTTGAGGGTTAGTGCAACAATTAAAAATCCATTAGTTCTAGATGACATAAGTGCTATTGATACTTTTAAACATTAGCTACAGCCACTTATGTTTCGAGAAGCAAAGAAATCCACTTGACATCGCAAAAGAGAAAATGCAAGAAAAATGGCAGAATCTGTCCAAACCAGAACAGTCTGTAAAGACGAATTTTTTCGAGTAACTTACGTTGCTTAGATCGAAAAACTTTAAGAATGAAAAAGTTGCGGAATTAGCCGAGGAATAAGAACAATAAATTTCAGGCCATTATGATTTTTACGATATTTTACGGTGAACAACAGAAATCTGTTTCCTGCGTAGAAATCCGAAAACCAACTCCAACTCTCGTCAGAAAACTTACTTGCCACTACTAAAACATGAAAAGAAAGATACAAAAGAGTTGCTACAGATGTATACAACCCCTTGACTCAATGAAAACATGGAAAAAGAAAGCAAATATAAAACCATGGGTTATCTTCCAAGAAGTAATTTTCTTTAACGCCTTTTAGCTAGGCACAGAAAAGTGGAATCAAGTATTTTCAAGTGGGGGAGCATTCAAATCAAGATTTGGCAATTACTTAATAATAAATTTTATTTTATCTAAGTGAGTTTCAGATGCTCCTCTCTTAGAACTTTTAGGCTTACTATTCTCATCGAATAAATTCCCAGGAACAATCCAATCAAAATTCTTCTCTTGGGCATCATGAAGTGCTACCAATTTAAAGGGGATTGATATTTTATCCTCCTTTTCATTATTATATTCAGTTTTTTCAAGAGCACCAACAATATCTACACATGAGCCAAGAATATTGAAATGATCAAAGACTTTTCTAGCTTCTATAGCAAAATCAAATTCTTTAAGCATGGTTTGTAAGATAAAGTTCCTTTTCTCAACATCTTTAATGTTATTTAAGTTGAGGAACATCTGCTGTAATACGGAATGAAGGTTAACAAACCTAGCTTCTGACATGTGAACTAAAGAGGTTGCAGCAGTCTCATAATTTGGGGCAAGTTCTACTATGGATTTTCCCTCAAAATTATTATGCTTACTAACATGATCAAAGAATTTTTTAACGGTATCCTTTCCAAGTATAGAACCACTTCCTACCGGCAAATCTTTCAGGGTAAACTTAGGGAACAACATGATGAAAAATAACAACGAGGTAACAAAAGTAACAACTAGAATAAGAAGTAGAGAAGCAAACAAGAAAAAATAAAATAAACTAAGCAGCACAAAAACAAAGTAAAGAGATTGGAAGTGAGAGACTCCCCTTGCAGAAATTCTCTTCCTCCCCGGCAACGGCGCTACAAAAGCTTGATGATGGAGTGTGGACACATGCTCGTTGGGAGACCCCAAGAGCAAGGTGTGGAGAGTGCAGCAGCAAGATTTCCCTCAGAAAAGAAACCCAGGTTGAATCGACCAGTAGGAGGAAGAAGCACTTCTGAAGGTTGATGCAGCTGAGATGGCAGGGCGCACTACCTGTTCAGCAACAACGTGGAACCTACACAACACAATAAAATCACTTTGCCACAACGAAGCAGTGAGGTTGTCAATCTCACCGGTTTTGCTGAACACAAAGAGGTTAAACATATGGTGTGGAAAACAGTAAGAACAATATGAAAGCAGTAGGTGTTTTATCAGTATGAGGAAAATGGACCGGGGTCCACAGTTCACTAGTGCTGTCTCTCTGTGAAAGATAAATAACATGTGTGGTGAAAAAATTACAGCTGGGCAATTGACAGAAATGAAGGATGCACCGTAGTGTATATGCAAGACATAAATATTACTATGTGATTCATGTGGCCATTACAACAAAATATATAGACCGTCATCCAACTGCGTCTATGTCTAATAATAAACCCTCTGAATTTCATCCGAACAAACGTTGGTTATTAAGTTGCTGTAACATCCCAAGTTTTCAAAAAGTTGAAAAATCAGAAAAATTTAAACTTTCAAAAACTACTAAGTATTTTGCTTTAAAAATAAAATCATGCATGCATTCATGAGCATATTTCATTGTTGCATTTGAATATTTTCAAAATGGGGATTTATAATTTCACTTGAAAACATATTTAAAAAATAAAAGGGGCAAGGTATGCTCTTCACATTATTTTAATTATGTGTTATGTTTGTCAAATGCTTGGTTGTATTGTTTGTATATAATTGGAAAATAATTAATTTTCCAATTGTATTATTTTATTGAGGCATAAATATTTTCCCGACATTAAGTGTCAAAATCCATTTAAACACGTTTTGAATTTTTTTGGAATTTTATTTAAATTGGAAAGATCTTATCTGAAAGTTTAAATCAAGCTATTTTTGTTTACAAAACTATAGAAATTGGTTTGAGATCATTTAGATCTATAAATCAAAAGTTATAAAGAAAACAGTAAAAAAAAAATCGGCCGAACTAGGCCGGCCCATGAAGCGAGCGAACGAGTTAACAGGAACGATCGAACCAAATTTTCCAGAAAACGTGTTTTCTAAACTACCTTCGCTTAAACGCGAATATCTCAACAAATATGACTCCAAATCCGGATCCGCTTGTTGCTACGCGTTCATAACTTTGAGCCCAACCTATTACACCGACCATTAGCCTATATAAATACCTGTAGCCGCCGGCATTTCTTTTCCCCTTTTCGTCCCACCGAAACCCTAATCAGCAAAAAAGTATTTCGCTTATCTACCCACCAAAACGATCTCGACTCGCACCGGAGCCTGAAGCAATATTGAAGCTCTCTCCAATATCTTTCCATCCCGAGAGGCCTCAACTCTTTTCATCAACCGTGGAGGAAGAATTTCGAAGCGCCATCTTTCAGATCTGAATTCGTAATTCCTATATCTCTTCGTGCTCGGATCTTCAAATCGAAATTCCTTTGGTGATAAGTTAGATTGAACCCTGATATACAACTTTGTTTTTGAACACTTTTTGTTTTGACGTACGGAATTTTCTGTACAATACAGTTGGCGTTTGATGTTTTTCGGAGAAAAAAACTATCTCAAATATTCGGGGCTTGATAACCAAAGTTGTTCTCCGGATCAAGACCTTTGGTTTGCCCCAAACCTCACCTCTTTTGGTCGAGCGAGCTAGGAGTTATTCACGGTCAAAGTTTCGGACTAGAAATGTAAAATGTGATTTGTGACTAAACTATTCATCTACTGATGTTATATTTGTGCTAGTTAGAAAGAGCACGTGATGCTCTACAACTTTCGTTTAGATTGTTTTTCCATCCGAGCAACTTTATTTTTGGTCAAAATCAGTAGTCAAAGTCAAGTCAACGCCTCGTCAGCGCTTCGTCAGCAGCCCAGTCATCGCCTCGTCATCGCAATGTCAGCGCCCCGTCAGCACCACGTGGCGGCCAAGTCAGCTTCCAGTCAGCAGCCGCGTCAGCGAAGCTATTTTTTTTCCGAATAGGTTTAATTGGCAGTTTTGCAGAAACGTCCCCCAAGCTTAGAATCATCATAACTTTTTAACTGTAGATCCAAATTTAGCAAACTAGGACTTTTTGAAAAGCCCCGAACACATAGAATATTTTAGAACTGTCCAAATTCAAATTTGACAAACATAAATTGGTTCAAATTTAAATAGGCTTGTTTGGTGATTTTTGGCATAGATTAAATTCTATATATCTAAAAATTGCAAATAAAATATTTTTGGATACCTTATGATGTTTGCTAACAGTCCCTTGCGCCCAAAATAGTTTTTGGCTAATTTAAAAAGGTTTTGGTTGTTATATGCTCATGTGACTATTTTTGACTTAGTTTATTTTCTATAATTATTTTCAATATGGTTTCTCTAGCTAATTTGTGCTAAGGACTAACCTTAGACCAGAGAGACAAAAACCAAACCCCTTAGAATATTTCTAAGTTATTTTTCCTAGTTGACCCTCCTAGTTGAAAACCACTAAGTCTGGATTAGTGAAAATCAATGGAGAGGATGCGACAATTGTCAACTCGAAGATTTCCAACATAAAGATAGAAGACTCATGAAGGACTTAGAAATTTCAGAAGCATCTCCAAGAAGAAAAGTACTTAGAAGAAAATCAAGAGGAGCTTCAAGATGATCAACCCCTACTTTTCCCTAAGTCTTGTTTTCTTTCTGTTCTTCTTGTCTTTTCTTCTCTATTTAACTTAGAGGCGGCACCAAATGATAAAGTCTACAAATCCTCAAGTCTACAAGAAGAAATGGAGTCTTCAAACCAAGAAAAGAATGACAAGACTGAAGATGGTTCTTGAATACTAACTTCTCTCTTCTATTTGTCACATTGGACATAAAACAAGTCCTTGTGTCTATGACTAAATCCTTAGAATACAAGCTGCAGATTTTTCTAAGTCAATTTTATCAAATTCATGTTTCCCAACCTTCCTTGACCTAGCTAACTTGTTTAAGTTATTATTGTCTATGTGCCTTGAGTAATTTTTGCATGTCATGCATATCATTGCCTTAGAATATTTTGCACATCATACAATTGATTTGTTGGTTTGCTTGTATGTTTATTGTGGTTGTTTTATTGTGTTAGAATTTTCGGAGGGAAACGAAAGCTGTTGCAACGGCTACTCCTGCTCTTCCTATTGCCAAGGCAAGTGGCACACCCCTCATAAATTTCCTATGTATTTTCCATGCATGACTTAGTGTATTTCTGTTATTGCATGTGTTGGATAGTATTGCTATGCTAAAACCACTATCTCCTTTATACTAGTTGTGTCTAGCACCCATGACAACTTAGTAGAATTATTGATGCTATGCAAAAATTGCTTTCTGGAAATGTTAAAATCTACTAAGTTAATGAATAATCTGGGCGGAAGTGGTTTTGCATGGTTTATGTTGAGTGGCTACTCAGGACCATGTACATGGGGGTTTTCACCTAAGATAGTTTACTATACTTAGGACCATGGTATGTGGGGGTTCTCACCTGAGAGTTCACTTGAGGATTGCCACCCAGGTACAAAGGGACCAAAGTTTTGTCCAAGTGAAGATGCTTCCCGTGCAACCATGTGGTATAATGGCTCTGCCTTGACTTTTCCCCAAAGGTCTCGTCTCGACTCTCTCCTTTTCCTTAGCACAAATTGAGTGCTTGAGGATAGTTTGGGTTTGTTGGGTCTCATGGTGAAAGTGCACAACCTCTGCAGAGTTAAAACTAAGTACTTAGCCGTGTCCCCGGTTACAGACAATTTGAGCAGCTGATCAAGGATTCAACGGAGGTTTCCCAACATTCCAATTTCTGAAGTTAAAATTTTGAAGGTTGAACAAAGGTGGAAAAGAGGGTGGTTTTCATGCCATACCTGCTTTGACAAAAGAAAAATGTTTTTTAAAGAATTAGGAAAAATTGGCTTTGTGCAAATTAGCCTCAAACTCCACCAGCCAAATATGCATATAGGTTATTAGAGTTATTCCATTAAGTGTCCACATAGTGTCACTTGCCAGATCCATTTTTAATGGTTCTGACCCACTCCGTTGCAACAATTTTATTTGTTGCAGATTGTTCAGATGACGAGTGAGATTACGATTAAGGTTTCGAGTCTGCAACCAACATGTTTCGCCTGTGGCACATGAAGATGATGGAGACTCCTTGAAGAATAAATTTCAGCTGCTGTACTCTTTGAAGCTAGCCTTGTGCTATGCAAAGTTGTATTTGAACAATTTATTTTACCAAGTCTGGATCATTCGTGTAATAATGATACAATGTTATGATATTCATCTTAAACTGTGTGTGCAAATGAAATCGATCCAGGGGTTTGCACTATACACAGGTACCCTGCCAAATTTTAAGTGCACGTACGTTACAGATGGTATCAGAGCACTGTGTTGCCTGTAGATTCGAAACCCTAAGTTTGGTTAGAAATAAGAAAGCCACTAGGATAAAAATTTATTTGCTCTAAGTCTAAAACTTTTCTACCATCATTCTTGTAACTTTCTTAACTAATTGCTTTCTAAACCTCTTCTCTGGTTTTTAGATGATCGGCTTCATTGAATCTATTAGGAGAGGACCAGAGATGACCATGACTCTTCATTGTGACACTAAGTTCCCAAGAGCACTTAAGGACATCATGAAGGACCTGGGATATGAAGGAGACGTTGTTTACAAAGGATTTCCAATGAAAGCTGATGATGGTAAAGAGTACTGGTGGGTGCAACTCCACATATACAAGAACAAGGGAGATGACCATAAGGCTCAAGGTTGCTGCATGTACACAAACCCAATAGTGTACCCATCATTCTTCAATTCAGCAAGAAGTGCAACTTGGGAAGCCATCAAAAACCTTGGAAGGAGGCTTCGTTTCAGACTCCATAACACCCAGAAGTACTTTGATGAGCTGAAAGAAATAGGACATGAACTTGATGCACTTAGAAAAGAAATAGACTAGACCCCATTCCTAGGAAATAGAATAATAAAAGCTCCTTTAAGTATTGATCTACCAAATTGTGGTATGGCAGTACTTAGGCATTATTTTTCGAACATCCGTATGATTATTTTCGTGTAAGGACAATTGAAAAATTTAAAAGTTTAGGTTTGAGCTGTGTTTGTTTGTTTGTGTTGTGTGTTGTGGTTGCTTGTATGGGTAGGAATACTTCTTCTAGACCTGTCTATCTTGTTGCTCATCTATTCTTAAACCACAGATGCCTCCTCGTCGTGACCCTAAGGGCAACAACAACAACAACGACAATGAAGCTATGATGCAGCAGATGATGGCTGCCCAAACTCAGCTGATGACCATGATGGCTCAATTCATGGCCAACCAACAAGGACCTCCACCACCACCACCTCCCCAAGTGGACAGGCTTGCCAGATTTCTAAGGCTTAAGCCCAACAAGTTCTCAACTGCACCTGAACCAATTGTAGCTGATGATTGGCTGCGTTCTGTGCAAAAGGATCTGGTGACAACTGAATGCGATGACGCTGAGAAGGTGAGATTCACCGCACATTTGCTGGAAGGACCTGCTGCCCAATGGTGGGAAACATTCCAAATCACTCACCCTCTGGACACCTTGACTTGGGAGGACTTCAAGGATGGCTTTCGTAATACTCATATCTCCTCGGGTATTATGAACTTGAAGCAAGAAGAGTTCAGGAACCTGAGACAAGGGAACAAAACACTCAAAGAGTATATGGATGACTTTCTTGCACTGTCCCGTTATGCTCCTGAAGATGTAGATACTGATGCAAAAAGGAAGGCAAAATTCCTCAAAGGGTTAAGTGATGACCTAAAGATTCCTTTGACTGTGGCATATGCTCCAAACAATCAGGCACTCCTTGACCAAGCCATCACGCTGGAGGATAACATCAAGAAGGCAGAAAACAGGAAGAGGAAGCTAAGTATTAACAAGCATCATGTTGAGCCTTCATTCAAGAGGCACTCCACCCATGATGGGAACAATGGTCACAAACATGGGAAACATCATAATGGAGGAAGTCACCACAAGCATCAAGATCACAATGGTGGATCCAAATGAAGCAATGGAGGCCACAAGGAAAATGGACAAGCTGATCACGAACATAACAATGGACAACCCCGCCCAAACTCTGAATACAGGGATATCAGCCAGGTGCTTTGTTACAAGTGCAAGAACAAGGGCCACTATGCCAACGAGTGCCCAGCAAAGAAGGCCGAAGCAGCTGCCAAGCCAAATCCTTTTGATAAAGGATATGTGAACCACATCAATGTGGAAGAAGTGGAAGAAGTGGAAGGTATATTATAAATCAAGTTTGCATCTAGAAGTTTTACACTACCATCAAAAATCTTTTTAAGGGTGGTAGCCATACAGTCACAACCTATTGCTAGCCTTCCCGAATCTTGGGACGAGATTCTTTTTAAGAGTGGTAGTCTGTAACATCCCAAGTTTTCAAAAAGTTGAAAAATCAGAAAAATTTAAAACTTTCAAAAACTACTAAGTATTTTGCTTTAAAAATAAAATCATGCATGCATTCATGAGCATATTTCATTGTTGCATTTGAAGATTTTCAAAATGGGGATTTATAATTTCACTTGAAAACATATTTAAAAAAATAAAAGGGGGCAAGGTATGCCCTTCACATTATTTTAATTATGTGCTATGTTTGTCAAATGCTTGGTTGTATTGTTTGTATATAATTGGAAAATAATTAATTTTCCAATTGTATTATTTTATTGAGGCATAAATATTTTCCCGACATTAAGTGTCAAAATCCATTTAAACACGTTTTGAATTTTTTTGGAATTTTATTTAAATTGGAAAGATCTTATCTGAAAGTTTAAATCAAGGTATTTTTGTTTACAAAACTATAGAAATTGGTTTGAGATCATTTAGATCTATAAATCAAAAGTTATAAAGAAAACAGTAAAAAAAAATATCGGCCGAACTGGGCCGGCCCATGAAGCGAGCGAACGAGTTAACAGGAACGATCGAACCAAATTTTCCAGAAAACGTGTTTTCTAAACTATCTTCGCTTAAACGCGAATATCTCAACAAATATGACTCCAAATCCGGATCCGCTTGTTGCTACGCGTTCATAACTTCGAGCCCAAGTTATTCCACCGACCATTAGCCTATATAAATACCTGTAGCAGCCGGCATTTATTTTACCCTTTTCGTCCCACAGAAACCCTAATCAGCAAAAAAGTATTTCGCTTATCTACCCACCAAAACGGTCTCGAATCGCACTGGATCCTGAAGCAATCTTCAAGCTCTCTCTAATATCTTTCCATCCCGAGAGGCCTCAACTCTTTTCATCAACCGTGGAGAAAGAATTTCGAAGCGCCATCTTTCAGATCTGAATTCGTAATTCCTAGATCTCTTCATGCTCGCATCTTCAAATCGAAATTCCTTTGGTGAGAAGTTAGATTGAACCCTGATCTACAACTTTGTTTTTGAACACTTTTTGTTTTCACGTACGGAATTTTATGTACAATACAGTTGGCGTTTGACATTTTTCGGAGAAGAAAACTATCTTAAATATTCGGGGCTTGATAACCAAAGTTGTACTCCGGATCAAGACCTTTCGTTTGCCCCAAACCTCACCTCTTTTGGTCGAGCGACCTACGAGTTATTCACTGTCAAAGTTTCGGAACAGAAAGGTAAAATGTGATTTGTGACTAAACTATTCATCTACTGATGTTATATTTGTGCCACATAGAAAGAGTACGTGATGCTCTACAACTTTCGTTTAGATTGTTTTTCCATCCGAGCAACTTTATTTTTGGTCAAAATCAGTAGTCAAAGTCAAGTCAACGCCTCGTCAGCGCTTCGTCAGCAGCCCAGTCAGCGCCTCGTCATCGCAACGTCAGCGCCCCATCAGCACCACGTGGCGGCCAAGTCAGCATCCAGTCAGCAGCCGCGTCAGCGAAGCTATTTTTTTTCCGAATAGGTTTAATTGGCAGTTTTGCAGAAACGTCCCCCAAGCTTAGAATCATCATAACTTTTTAACCGTAGATCCATATTTAGCAAACTAGGACTTTTTGAAAAGCCCCGAACACATAGAATATTTTAGAACTGTCCAAATTCAAATTTGACAAACATAAATTGGTTCAAATTTAAATAGGCTTGTTTGGTGATTTTTGGCATAGATTAAATTCTATATATCTAAAAATTGCAAATAAAATATTTTTGGATACCTTATGATGTTTGCTAACAGTCCCTTGCGCCCAAAATAGTTTTTGGCTAATTTAAAAAGGTTTTGGTTGTTATATGCTCATGTGACTATTTTTGACTTAGTTTATTTTCTGTATTTATTTTCAATATGGTTTCTCTAGCTAATTTGTGCTAAGGACTAACCTTAGACCAGAGAGACAAAAACCAAAGCCCTTAGAATATTTCTAAGTTATTTTTCCTAGTTGACCCTCCTAGTTGAAAACCACTAAGTCTGGATTAGTGAAAATCAATGGAGAGGATGCTACAATTGTCAACTCGAAGATTTCCAACATAAAGATAGAAGACTCATGAAGGACTTAGAAATTTCGGAAGCATCTCCAAGAAGAAAAGTACTTAGAAGAAAATCAAGAGGAGCTTCAAGATGATCAACCCCTACTTTTCCCTAAGTCTTGTTTTCTTTCTGTTCTTCTTGTCTTTTCTTCTCTATTTAACTTAGAGGCGGCACCAAATGATAAAGTCTACAAATCCTCAAGTCTACAAGAAGAAATGGAGTCTTCAAACCAAGAAAAGAATGACAAGACTGAAGATGGTTCTTGAATACTAACTTCTCTCTTCTATTTGTCACATTGGACATAAAACAAGTCCTTGTGTCTATGACTAAATCCTTAGAATACAAGCTGCAGATTTTTCTAAGTCAATTTTATCAAATTCATGTTTCCCAACCTTCCTTGACCTAGCTAACTTGTTTAAGTTATTATTGTCTATGTGCCTTGAGTAATTTTTGCATGTCATGCATATCATTGCCTTAGAATATTTTGCACATCATACAATTGATTTGTTGGTTTGCTTGTATGTTTATTGTGGTTGTTTTATTGTGTTAGAATTTTCGGAGAGAAACGAAAGCTGTTGCAACGGCTACTCCTGCTCTTCCTATTGCCAAGGCAAGTGTCACACCCCTCATAAATTTCCTATGTATTTTCTATGCATGACTTAGTGTATTTCTGTTATTGCATGTGTTGGATAGTATTGCTATGCTAAAACCACTATCTCCTTTATACTAGTTGTGTCTAGCACCCATGACAACTTAGTAGAATTATTGATGCTATTCAAAAATTGTTTTCTGGAAATGTTAAAATCTACTAAGTTAATGAATAATCTGGGTGGAAGTGGTTTTGCATGGTTTATGTTGAGTGGCTACTCAGGACCATGTACATGGGGGTTTTCACCTAAGATAGTTTACTATACTTAGGACCATGGTATGTGGGGGTTCTCACCTGAGAGTTCACTTGAGGATTGCCACCCAGGTACAAAGGGACCAAAGTTTTGTCCAAGTGAAGATGCTTCCCGTGCAACCATGTGGTATAATGGCTCTGCCTTGACTTTTCCCCAAAGGTCTCGTCTCAACTCTCTCCTTTTCCTTAGCACAAATTGAGTGCTTGAGGATAGTTTGGGTTTGTTGGGTCTCATGGTGAAAGTGCACAACCTCTGCAGAGTTAAAACTAAGTACTTAGCCGTGTCCCCGGTTACAGACAATTTGAGCAGCTGATCAAGGATTTTCAACGGAGGTTTCCCAACATTCCAATTTCTGAAGTTAAAATTTTGAAGGTTGAACAAAGGTGGAAAAGAGGGTGGTTTTCATGCCATACCTGCTTTGACAAAAGAAAAATGTTTTTTAAAGAATTAGGAAAAATTGGCTTTGTGCAAATTAGCCTCAAACTCCACCAGCCAAATATGCATATAGGTTATTAGAGTTATTCCATTAAGTGTCCACATAGTGTCACTTGCCAGATCCATTTTTAATGGTTCTGACCCACTCCGTTGCAACAATTTTATTTGTTGCAGATTGTTCAGATGACGACTGAGATTACGATTAAGGTTTCGAGTCTGCAACCAACATGTTTCGCCTGTGGCACATGAAGATGATGGAGACTCCTTGAAGAATAAATTTCAGCTGCTGTACTCTTTTAAGCTAGCCTTGTGCTATGCAAAGTTGTATTTGAACAATTTATTTTACCAAGTCTGGATCATTCGTGTAATAATGATACAATGTTATGATATTCATCTTAAACTGTGTGTGCAAATGAAATCGATCCAGGGGTTTGCACTATACACAGGTACCCTGCCAAATTTTAAGTGCAGGTACGTTACAGATGGTATCAGAGCACTGTGTTGCCTGTAGATTCGAAACCCTAAGTTTGGTTAGAAATAAGAAAGCCACTAGGATAAAAAATTATTTGCTCTAAGTCTAAAACTTTTCTACCATCATTCTTGTAACTTTCTTAACTAATTGCTTTCTAAACCTCTTCTCTGGTTTTTAGATGATCAGCTTCATTGAATCAATTAGGAGAGGACCAGAGATGACCATGACTCTTCATTGTGACACTAAGTTCCCAAGAGCACTTAAGGACATCATGAAGGACCTGGGATATGAAGGAGACGTTGTTTACAAAGGATTTCCAATGAAAGCTGATGATGGTAAAGAGTACTGGTGGGTGCAACTCCACATATACAAGAACAAGGGAGATGACCATAAGGCTCAAGGTTGCTGCATGTACACAAACCCAATAGTGTACCCATCATTCTTCAATTCAGCAAGAAGTGCAGCTTGGGAAGCCATCAAAAACCTTGGAAGGAGGCTTCGTTTCAGACTCCATAACACCCAGAAGTACTTTGATGAGCTGAAAGAAATAGGACATGAACTTGATGCACTTAGAAAAGAAATAGACTAGACCCCATTCCTAGGAAATAGAATAATAAAAGCTCCTTTAAGTATTGATCTACCAAATTGTGGTATGGCAGTACTTAGGCATTATTTTTCGAACATCCGTATGATTATTTTCGTGTAAGGACAATTGAAAAATTTAAAAGTTTAGGTTTGAGCTGTGTTTGTTTGTTTGTGTTGTGTGTTGTGGTTGCTTGTATGGGTAGGAATACTTCTTCTAGACCTGTCTATCTTGTTGCTCATCTATTCTTAAACCACAGATGCCTCCTCGTCGTGACCCTGAGGGCAACAACAACAACAACGACAATGAAGCTATGATGCAGCAGATGATGGCTGCCCAAACTCAGCTGATGACCATGATGGCTCAATTCATGGCCAACCAACAAGGACCTCCACCACAACCACCTCCCCAAGTGGACAGGCTTGCCAGATTTCTAAGGCTTAAGCCCAACAAGTTCTCAACTGCACCTGAACCAATTGTAGCTGATGATTGGCTGCGTTCTGTGCAAAAGGATCTGGTGACAACTGAATGCGATGACGCTGAGAAGGTGAGATTCACCGCACATTTGCTGGAAGGACCTGCTGCCCAATGGTGGGAAACATTCCAAATCACTCACCCTCTGGACACCTTGACTTGGGAGGACTTCAAGGATGGCTTTCGTAATGCTCATATCTCCTCGGGCATTATGAACTTGAAGCAAGAAGAGTTCAGGAACCTGAGACAAGGGAACAAAACACTCAAAGAGTATATGGATGACTTTCTTGCACTGTCCCGTTATGCTCCTGAAGATGTAGATATTGATGCAAAAAGGAAGGCAAAATTCCTCAAAGGGTTAAGTGATGACCTAAAGATTCCTTTGACTGTGGCATATGCTCCAAACTATCAGGCACTCCTTGACCAAGCCATCACGCTGGAGGATAACATCAAGAAGGCAGAAAACAGGAAGAGGAAGCTAAGTATTAACAAGCATCATGTTGAGCCTTCATTCAAGAGGCACTCCACCCATGATGGGAACAATGGTCACAAACATGGGAAACATCATAATGGAGGAAGTCACCACAAGCATCAAGATCACAATGGTGGATCCAAAGGAAGCAATGGAGTCCACAAGGGAAATGGACAAGCTGATCATGAACATAACAATGGACAACCCCGCCCAAACTCTGAATACAGGGATATCAGCCAGGTGCTTTGTTACAAGTGCAAGAACAAGGGCCACTATGCCAACGAGTGCCCAGCAAAGAAGGCCGAAGCAGCTGCCAAGCCAAATCCTTTTGATAAAGGATATGTGAACCACATCAATGTGGAAGAAGTGGAAGAAGTGGAAGGTATATTATAAATCAAGTTTGCATCTAGAAGTTTTACACTACCATCAAAAATCTTTTTAAGGGTGGTAGCCATACAGTCACAACCTATTGCTAGCCTTCCCGAATCTCGGGACGAGATTCTTTTTAAGAGTGGTAGTCTGTAACATCCCAAGTTTTCAAAAAGTTGAAAAATCAGAAAAATTTAAAACTTTCAAAAACTACTAAGTATTTTGCTTTAAAAATAAAATCATGCATGCATTCATGAGCATATTTCATTGTTGCATTTGAAGATTTTCAAAATGGGGATTTATAATTTCACTTGAAAACATATTTAAAAAAATAAAAGGGGGCAAGGTATGCCCTTCACATTATTTTAATTATGTGCTATGTTTGTCAAATGCTTGGTTGTATTGTTTGTATATAATTGGAAAATAATTAATTTTCCAATTGTATTATTTTATTGAGGCATAAATATTTTCCCGACATTAAGTGTCAAAATCCATTTAAACACGTTTTGAATTTTTTTGGAATTTTATTTAAATTGGAAAGATCTTATCTGAAAGTTTAAATCAAGGTATTTTTGTTTACAAAACTATAGAAATTGGTTTGAGATCATTTAGATCTATAAATCAAAAGTTATAAAGAAAACAGTAAAAAAAATATCGGCCGAACTGGGCCGGCCCATGAAGCGAGCGAACGAGTTAACAGGAACGATCGAACCAAATTTTCCAGAAAACGTGTTTTCTAAACTACCTTCGCTTAAACGCGAATATCTCAACAAATATGACTCCAAATCCGGATCCGCTTGTTGCTACGCGTTCATAACTTCGAGCCCAAGTTATTCCACCGACCATTAGCCTATATAAATACCTGTAGCCGCCGGCATTTCTTTTACCCTTTTCGTCCCACCGAAACCCTAATCAGCAAAAAAGTATTTCGCTTATCTACCCACCAAAACGGTCACGAATCGCACTGGATCCTGAAGCAATCTTCAAGCTCTCTCTAATATCTTTCCATCCCGAGAGGCCTCAACTCTTTTCATCAACCGTGGAGAAAGAATTTCGAAGCGCCATATTTCAGATCTGAATTCGTAATTCCTAGATCTCTTCATGCTCGCATCTTCAAATCGAAATTCCTTTGGTGAGAAGTTAGATTGAACCCTGATCTACAACTTTGTTTTTGAACACTTTTTGTTTTCACGTACGGAATTTTATGTACAATACAGTTGGCGTTTGACATTTTTCGGAGAAGAAAACTATCTCAAATATTCGGGGCTTGATAACCAAAGTTGTTCTCCGGATCAAGACCTTTCGTTTGCCCCAAACCTCACCTCTTTTGGTCGAGCGAGCTACGAGTTATTCACTGTCAAAGTTTCGGAACAGAAAGGTAAAATGTGATTTGTGACTAAACTATTCATCTACTGATGTTATATTTGTGCTAGTTAGAAAGAGTACGTGATGCTCTACAACTTTCGTTTAGATTGTTTTTCCATCCGAGCAACTTTATTTTTGGTCAAAATCAGTAGTCAAAGTCAAGTCAACGCCTCGTCAGCGCTTCGTCAGCAGCCCAGTCAGCGCCTCGTCATCGCAACGTCAGCGCCCCATCAGCACCACGTGGCGGCCAAGTCAGCATCCAGTCAGCAGCCGCGTCAGCGAAGCTATTTTTTTCCGAATAGGTTTAATTGGCAGTTTTGCAGAAACGTCCCCCAAGCTTAGAATCATCATAACTTTTTAACCGTAGATCCATATTTAGCAAACTAGGACTTTTTGAAAAGCCCCGAACACATAGAATATTTTAGAACTGTCCAAATTCAAATTTGACAAACATAAATTGGTTCAAATTTAAATAGGCTTGTTTGGTGATTTTTGGCATAGATTAAATTCTATATATCTAAAAATTGCAAATAAAATATTTTTGGATACCTTATGATGTTTGCTAACAGTCCCTTGCGCCCAAAATAGTTTTTGGCTAATTTAAAAAGGTTTTGGTTGTTATATGCTCATGTGACTATTTTTGACTTAGTTTATTTTCTGTAATTATTTTCAATATGGTTTCTCTAGCTAATTTGTGCTAAGGACTAATCTTAGACCAGAGAGACAAAAACCAAAGCCCTTAGAATATTTCTAAGTTATTTTTCCTATTTGACCCTCCTAGTTGAAAACCACTAAGTCTGGATTAGTGAAAATCAATGGAGAGGATGCTACAATTGTCAACTCGAAGATTTCCAACATAAAGATAGAAGACTCATGAAGGACTTAGAAATTTCAGAAGCATCTCCAAGAAGAAAAGTACTTAGAAGAAAATCAAGAGGAGCTTCAAGATGATCAACCCCTACTTTTCCCTAAGTCTTGTTTTCTTTCTGTTCTTCTTGTCTTTTCTTTTCTATTTAACTTAGAGGCGGCACCAAATGATAAAGTCTACAAATCCTCAAGTCTACAAGAAGAAATGGAGTCTTCAAACCAAGAAAAGAATGACAAGACTGAAGATGGTTCTTGAATACTAACTTCTCTCTTCTATTTGTCACATTGGACATAAAACAAGTCCTTGTGTCTATGACTAAATCCTTAGAATACAAGCTGCAGATTTTTCTAAGTCAATTTTATCAAATTCATGTTTCCCAGCCTTCCTTGACCTAGCTAACTTGTTTAAGTTATTATTGTCTATGTGCCTTGAGTAATTTTTGCATGTCATGCATATCATTGCCTTAGAATATTTTGCACATCATACAATTGATTTGTTGGTTTGCTTGTATGTTTATTGTGGTTGTTTTATTGTGTTAGAATTTTCGGAGAGAAACGAAAGCTGTTGCAACGGCTACTCCTGCTCTTCCTATTGCCAAGGCAAGTGGCACACCCCTCATAAATTTCCTATGTATTTTCTATGCATGACTTAGTGTATTTCTGTTATTGCATGTGTTGGATAGTATTGCTATGCTAAAACCACTATCTCCTTTATACTAATTGTGTCTAGCACCCATGACAACTTAGTAGAATTATTGATGCTATGCAAAAATTGCTTTCTGGAAATGTTAAAATCTACTAAGTTAATGAATAATCTGGGTGGAAGTGGTTTTGCATGGTTTATGTTGAGTGGCTACTCAGGACCATGTACATGGGGGTTTTCACCTAAGATAGTTTACTATACTTAGGACCATGGTATGTGGGGGTTCTCACCTGAGAGTTCACTTGAGGATTGCCACCCAGGTACAAAGGGACCAAAGTTTTGTCCAAGTGAAGATGCTTCCCGTGCAACCATGTGGTATAATGGCTCTGCCTTGACTTTTCCCCAAAGGTCTCGTCTCGACTCTCTCCTTTTCCTTAGCACAAATTGAGTGCTTGAGGATAGTTTGGGTTTGTTGGGTCTCATGGTGAAAGTGCACAACCTCTGCAGAGTTAAAACTAAGTACTTAGCCGTGTCCCCGGTTACAGACAATTTGAGCAGCTGATCAAGGATTCAACGGAGGTTTCCCAACATTCCAATTTCTGAAGTTAAAATTTTGAAGGTTGAACAAAGGTGGAAAAGAGGGTGGTTTTCATGCCATACCTGCTTTGACAAAAGAAAAATGTTTTTTAAAGAATTAGGAAAAATTGGCTTTGTGCAAATTAGCCTCAAACTCCACCAGCCAAATATGCATATAGGTTATTAGAGTTATTCCATTAAGTGTCCACATAGTGTCACTTGCCAGATCCATTTTTAATGGTTCTGACCCACTCCGTTGCAACAATTTTATTTGTTGCAGATTGTTCAGATGACGAGTGAGATTACGATTAAGGTTTCGAGTCTGCAACCAACATGTTTCGCCTGTGGCACATGAAGATGATGGAGACTCCTTGAAGAATAAATTTCCGCTGCTGTACTCTTTTAAGCTAGCCTTGTTCTATGCAAAGTTGTATTTGAACAATTTATTTTACCAAGTCTGGATCATTCGTGTAATAATGATACAATGTTATGATATTCATCTTAAACTGTGTGTGCAAATGAAATCGATCCAGGGGTTTGCGCTATACACAGGTACCCTGCCAAATTTTAAGTGCAGGTACGTTACAGTTGCTAGCAACAGATTATCGCCGTAAGCAAAGCGTGTAATGTAAAAAATGTAAACTAGGTAAACACCGTTGTTTTCTCCCTAATGGCAACATCACATCTTCCATCCGTCACATTTTTGTCACTCGAGCACAAATGCAATGGACGCATGAACCCACTATCGAGGATAAATACTCTCTCTTCGAGTTACAAGCATCTACTTGGCCAGAGCATCTACTAATAACGGAGAGCATGCAAGATCATAAATAACATATGCATGAAGATAGCATGATAGATTGATAATCAGAAGACATAGCATTCAACATTCATAAGATCCCAGCAAACACAACATGTAGCATTAAATAAAGATGATCTTGATCATGTGAGGCGGGTCACAAGTTCTAAACATGAGGTACAAAGTGGAGAGAACAACCATCTAGCTACTGTTATGGACCCGTCATCCAGGGATGAACTACTCATGCATCACTTCGGAGGAGGGCATGGTGGTGTAGATCCCTCCGGTGATGAATTCCCCTCCCGGCAGGGTGCCGGGGAGAGCTCCAGAACCCTCCCGATCTCGGGATGACGATGACGGAGGCCTCGGGTGTTTTTCGGGACGAAGTGGTATATCTTTAGGGTTTACGTCTCGGGGGTATAAATAGGCGAAAGGGCAAAGGCGGTGGAGGCCTGGGCCCCCACACCTCCTCATGGCGCGGCCGGGTGGGGGCGCCGCCCTATGGTGTGGGCCCCATGTGCCCCCCGGGTCTCTACGGGACTCTGTGGAACCTTCGGGAATTCTAAGACTTCCAGGATTTGAATTTTCCAATTCCGAGAATATTTCCAGAACAACTTTTCTGAAGCTAAAAACAACAGAAAACAGGGAACTGGCTCTATAGCATTATGACGCTTGTGCTCCATCATCATGGCAGCATCAGCAAGCGACTTCAGATCCTGTAATGGTATCACGACCAAAGTACATTGCAGCTCGTCGTGTAGTCCATTCAGGAATCTCTCCTTCTTCTTCGCCTCAGTGCTAACCTCCTCTGGGCATACTTGGACAGGGTAGTGAACTCCTCCCAGTATTTAGATACTGACATTCCTCCTTGCCTCAGCTTCATAAACTTGTCCCGCATAATATTCATCACACCCTGGGGGATGTGATACTTGCGGAACCTGGAAACGAAGTCTTCCCAATTGAACACATGGCCAGCAGCAACAGTGGCTCGAGTTTTCTTCCACCAAGTCCTTGCCGAAACAACAAGAAAATGAGTGGAAATCAGAATCATGTCGTTCTCCTCCACTGCAGCTACCTCCAGGTTGTTCGCAATAGTGCGGAGCCAATCATCAGCCTCAAGTGGCTCCACAATCTTGGAGAAGATCGGGGGATTGGTCTGTTGAAAGTCCTTCAGCTTTGAGAGAGCACCATGGCCATTGCCATTGCCATGGCCATCACCATTGTTGTTTTTGGCACTAGCATTGGCCAACTGTTGCAGTGCAGAAATGGTGGTTGCGCTCTCAGCACGTGTGGCTTGGCGGTCCTCCATCATCAGGGCCAAAAGTGCCTCCACCGATGGTGCGGGTGGTGGTGCTGGTTCCCGACGAGGCGGAATGCTGTAGTGAAACATGTGTAAGACTATGCAGCAAGAAATTTTCTTTTTAAAACTAGGCAACAAAAATAGTTTTATGAACAACGAAAGACAAGTGATAAATCACAAGTAAATTATGAGTAGAGAAATCACAATCATGAATAGAACACAATAATATCACATTCATAACATAAAGTCTTACAATAACACATAACACAAACATAAGTCTCACAAAACAAGCTAAGCTTCAGGAGCTACAACAAGGGAAGCCACTCATGGGGACATCGCAAAGCTACTAGCATACTACACTGGAACAACATCCAAAAGCGCAAAGGTGCTAAACCTAGTCCTGGTCAAAGTCTCCATCGAAAAGGATCTCCTTGGGATCCTCCTCGTCTCCAAGAAGGTCCTCATCCTCCTGCTCACTCTGGTCACTCTGGTCCATCCCATCAACATATGACAGAATGTCATCGTCTACAAGGAGGTCCTCGTTCTCCATGCGGAGCTCGGTGATCTCCTCCTCCAACTCCTCAAGATTCGAGTCTCTAGTGGCCAGATCCTCTCTCGCAGTCTTCAGCCTACCACGCAGAATAGCGTTGGCTTCCTGCAACGCCTCTACCTTCTTGGTGAGACGGGTACGGCCCAAACGAGTGGTCTGTAGCTGTCTTGCCAAGGCTTGGTTCCTCGCAGTCACGGTCTCGTGCTCAACCTTCAGCTTACCCAAGTGTGCTGTCAGGATGCGGCCCTCCGCAGCGGTGGTGTGCTGCACTATCCTCAGATCGTCCAGACTACGCTGGGTGTGGTGCAACAGAATCTCCATGTCCTCCAGGTGAGGACCCATGCCATCAAGATCCTGCAGCACAGGAAGTGCTATTCCCATCTCATCGCATCTCCCAAGCAACTCAAACCAGGTACCAAGGAACAAGTAATCCCTCAAGTACGCCAAGCATGCAATCGCCTCCTGGATCACACAGATAGCTCCTTCATGCCAGGAACGCTAAACGGTGGTGAAACAGAGGTCTCAGCAGAAGGTGCCATCAGAGGTGGATGGATAGTACACTCCACAAACCAATCACCCTCTACTTGAGAACCAATGATCAGTCCTCCTCTTAGCTCAGGAACTGGGCGGTCAATGAGCTCAGTCATCTCAACAAGCATCGGCTCGAAGAGAAAAGACACGTCACGAGCCAGTCCCAACTGACAAGCCTCTGTGAATACAACGTCCATCTACACAAAGTTTTAAGTATGGTTTAAGTTAGACCACTGTGTGCAAAGTTTTAAGTTATGAAAGAGGTAACTTAGTGTAAGTAGGTTTTAGTAACACAGAGGAGATGGGGTATATAGAATATTTTGGTACTTAGTCATATCAGTAACTTTGTTTTATAAAATAGCTTTTTGGAGGACTCGCTAATGTCCATGCTAACTAAGGTCTCCTAAGGTCAGGATGACTCTGATACCAACTTTGTAGAGGCCCCAGACCGGTGGTCCAAGACCCCTCATATGCATACATTCACGATCCCAGAACAATCAGTCATGAACAACATATGAAGTTGGTACACAGATTACATCATTCATTACACGAATAATAAAGGTCTTACACAAATGGTCACATGAACAAGTCTTAGATAACTGCCACGCAGGGAAGACAAATAAAACTAACACATCGAAAGATAGCAAAATGCAACGTGGTAGAGCCCAAGTCAAGCCTTAACCTACAGGCTGCTGACCGGGAAACAAGCCTAGTTCGCAGGCTTATCAATGTAGTACTCCTCCTAGGGCTGCTCCTCGTAGCCTGGCCAAGTAAATAGCCAGGGACGAAACCAATATAAGTACATTTGAATGTACTTTGCAAGACATCCTTTATATAGCTTACAAAATGCAAGTATGCTTATATGGTGGAATGGGTAGGCTATACATAGGGTTTGCTACCCATGATGGATGAAGGATACATAATGGTTGATTTAACATCTCTATATCTTTGTTGAAGAAGATACTTCAAAAGAAAATAATATAGTTTCTCTTGTAGATATTGCATATCCGAGAGGTTTTGTAAAGTTTTGTTTAGAAAAAAAGTTTTTCCTTTTTCTTTTTCTTTGCAAAACTTCTTGGAAAACAGCTTCTAGCTTTTCCTCATGTGTATCTCACAGGTACAAAGTTCCTCTTCCAGTACCTGACAGGTATAAGTCCTTTTTCAACACATCCTTTTTGAAAACATTGAGACAATGCTAGATATATGGCCATTCAACTGTCCATATCTGAGGACGCGGCTATTATGAATAGTTTTATTCTGCAGAGATGTACACAATCCACAAGATCCAGAAAATCTGCCATCAATCACCCATGGACTGTACGCGATAGTATGCGAACATTAGATAATTAGTAAAAAACTTTCCACTATGTTCAAACTAGTATATGACTATCCCTTCAACTGGGTTTGTTCTCCCCGGCACCGTGTTCCACACTGCCATGACAGGAGACCCAACTGTTTCAGCCGGAGGGAAAATTAATCCCACACTATGCATGCCCCGTATCTCACACCTGGCGACATTTCGGTTCAGAGGATCCATTCCTCTATAGAACTTGGGATAGAACACACACTAACACAGACAAGTTTCTAGCAAGGCCTCTTGCCCATGTTGAGCTAGAGTGGTAGTACATCTTGATTGTCCAGCAAAGACTAGGTTATGTGTCTTTTGTAAACAATTTCAAAAACTTTCCTCTTTGGCTCCTCCACTGAACAAGGTCCCACCTTTCCACCGACGGTTTTCCATAAAGCTTTTGTTTACAAAAACACATTTTAGGGTGTCCATTTAGGGACTTAAATATTATTAATTTGGGTGGTATTTATATACCATATGGTGGCTAAAGTCTTGGTCACACCAAGTTTGACTACTAGCAATGTGATAGTTTACCATAATATTTATAGTAATAATAGCCACAACCAAAATAGGTTTGTTAACCATATTTTTGTAAAACTTCAGAGGTAAAACATGCATGATAGATAATGATAAGTCTAATAACAGTAAGCATTAGGCTTGCCTTGGTATTGATCCTGGTTCTGCTCTTGGAAATAACAGGAGTGAAAATAAGTCTCTTCTCCAACATCTCCTTCTTCGTTTTCTAACGTCATAAAAATAAATAAAAGACACAAATTCAAAAACAACTAAGGCAAACAATAGTACATAGCAATACATACATCAAGCATCACATAAAACATCAAGCACTTCTAAAATTATTAAACACACATAAACAAAACTAGACTACTAGAAACATGACTATGGTGGAGAAATTGTATTTCTCACCAAAATGTAATGGGACCAGTGGGTGTTCCACTAGGCTACCAAGCCATTAAGAGGTCATAAAGCCTCTGGTCATACTTTAGAAAATTTATTATCCCACTAAACAAGCAACAAAAACACTACACATACTAATGATAATAACAGGAAACATTTTAATCAAGTCAAAACTACTCATGCTTTCCTACAAATGAAAGTACAAGCTAAAAGAGGTGATACACTCATAATATCAGTGCCAAAGTGGCACTGGAACTAACATAAAAACATAAAAAATCTAGCTACTAAACCTGTAAGCAAATATGCCACAATTTCCTAAACATTAGGAAATTCTAGGAAATGTCTACACTAGTAGAACTAATTCTAAACAGCACACAAAGTACTAAATATTTTCTAACATGCTAGTTATGTAAGAAAACAACCTAATAACAGAGAAAAAAAATCTTACACATGCTAGAAAACATAAATCTAATACTAACATATTGGATAGAACTTAATTCACACAATAATAAATAAAAACAGAAAAGTGTAAAATCTAGTTATGCACACCATAATTATTCCAGAGCTCCAAAATTACACCAAGCAAGTATTAGATAGATCTAAGCATACACAAGCTCATCCCATTGGATTAACATAAAAAAATCATCACCAATCAACCTACAAAAATCCTAGAAGTGCTCTCTGGACATTTAACAAAATGCCTGGCATTTTCTCTAGGAAGCTTTCCTGCAAGCAAGGCCAAGTGCTACTGGTAGGTATCACGAAGGTATATCCAAAACACTTGAGTTTGAATTTTTAGGATTCTTATTTTTGTAGTTATGCCAAAAATGTCTTACAGATAGGTTCTGCCAAAACAAGTACTACTGCTAAAATAATTGTCAAAAAGTAGATCTATAACCTGGATCTACTTAAGAATATGTTTAACGTACAAGAATGATTTTTAGGTTGGGCAGATTTGCATTTTTCATATTTTTCAAGGGCAAAAGCTAGGGTCTACTTTATGTTTAATTTCCAAAAAGAGTAAAAGTCGAGGGGAAAAACAGGGCACGTGCCAGATCTGCACAGGCACGGCCCAACAAGCGGAAAAACCAGCCCACGGGCATGCGTGCGCACTCTCGCGGCACGGGAGTGCACGGGTTCAAAGGGATCCGTTGATCTCGCGATCAATGGCCCGCGTGGCTTCTTCCTCCTCTCCCCTCTCTCTCTTATCGGTGCACGACAGGGAAACGGGGACATGACGTGGCTCACCTAGGGGCAAAAAATGGCTGTGGCGTGGTGTCGGGGTGGTCGTACGCGGTCGAGGCTGTGCAGGAGAGCAAATGGCGGCGGCTGAGGTAGCTCCAAACGGCTACGAAGAGCAGGCGTCCACGGCGGCTCCGAGGATGGCGACGGCCTATCTGCAGGCAAACGGTCACGGCGAGCGGTCAGTAAGGGTCGCACGAGGGTGGGGAGTGAGGCTAGGGTGTGGAGGAGAGCTAGGAACGGCCGGGGCGAGCTCAACCTTCACGGGAGATCCACGGTGGCCGACACCAAAATTGTCCCCTGTGTCGCTCACAGAGAGCTTGCGTGGTCGAGTGGGCGTGTGGTGGAGTGTGCTGTGGAGGTGTGGGGATGGGTGGCGAGGCAGTGGAGTGGCGCACGCCTTATATGCGCGGGAACGGGGTCATGGTCGAGGACATGTCTACGGACATGGCGCGGGTGGCACAGGGCAGCGTCCGCGGGCGTCGTGGCGCACAACAACGGGCGGCTACAACTAGGGTGAGTGTGGCACTGTAGCTAGGCGGCAAGGAGGCGAGGTGGTCGCTGCGTCGTGCCCGCAGTGCGCGCGGCAAGGCGCGCACTATGTGTCCACGGCAGTCCCCCTGTTTTCGGCTCCTCTTCTCCCTCTCACCTCTCTCTCTCTCTCTACTCGACCAAAAAAAGAATCCAATGCATCAAACTAAAGTGCAAACATAAGGGAGTAGGTTAGGAAAGGTCTCACCCCTCAATTTGAACTAAAACAAACAAAATCAAACACTCAACTTTCTGTTAAAAACAGATTCATAAAATTTAGTAAAATGACTTTGCAAAAATTGCTAAGTGTTGGAAACAGACAAAATCATCAAAATGTTCACTCATGAATAAAATAGCAAATGAATTCCAATTTAGGAATTTCAAGTTTGACATTGTTAAACATGTCATAAACATCCAGAAACAGATTTTTATCATATTTTTGAAAATGTGGAAGGCGATGAAAAGAAGGTGGAAAAAGGGTATCTTTCTGTTTTCTTCTGTTTTTAAAATTCTCTATTTTTCTCTGTTATTTTCTTGGCACAAAAAGAAGCATGAAACTATTTGTTTTCAAACTTTATAATTCAAACTAAGGTCGTGGATTTGTAGTCCACATACCAAAGAACAATTATAAGCCATGAAAACATATAATCGGATAATATAACTAACTGAAAACAAGTGTTGGAAATCGGTATTTGGCTAGTTTTTCAGGGATAAACCCTAATAGAAATATCAAAGAAAAACATCCACTTTTCCAAATACCATTTTGTTTTCTTGAATGAAACAAAGCCAAACAATATTGTTAAGTTGAAATCAACCATGATCCAACACATGGGAACAAAAATTACTCAGGACTTCGTATGGAAACCATCAGAGAAAACAACAGGGTGCTTTTAGGAAAAATTGATATTGGAGTCAAAAGAAAACATTGCTTGCATTGCATAGCTAATCATGGTCACATACATATATTGGTCCACCCAAACATGTCCAAAAAAAAATTGTTGGCTCACATTTTTGTCTCCCTTAGTTATATTGCAAAGGTTAAAAAACTGGGGTGTGACATCCTGTCTAGAACATACCGCTTCTCGGACATCTAGCACTTAAACATGTCTACACATCCACTTTTACCCACTTTTATGACACTTATTATGAGACGGATGGAGTAGTTGCCACGTATCTATCGGAAAAATCAAAAGAAAATAAACAAAACTGAAGTTCACTACTACGATCTAACAGGTGAGCAACCACATTCAGAGCACGATCTTCATGCTTAAAAGGACATGTTGAAAAACCGGCAACAAGCAACTTAATATCACTCACGCCCGCCCCGGCCAAGTTAGCAGAAATCTTAGAAAAAGCCCAAACTATCCAACTGAACAGAAACATGGGCGTCAACTTCTAAACTCTGCACAAAGTCCTCAAAAACAAAGCCCAAACTATCCAGCTCGGCCAACTTAGCAGAAATCAGAAATCTATTGAATGAGCCTCATCAGAGAATGAATCCATGCCTGCCTCTGAAAACCAGAGACTAGAGGAAACTTAAAAAATCCCAGGGGGCGAGCATGAAACAGAGCATCAAATGCTGCCCGGTTAACAGCAGCGGCCATCCAAGCGAAAAGCTGAGCCACACCATACAAAGGTGCAGATACATCAGACCCAACCAGGAGAATAGCATGTGTGTAAACCTGACGCATCATCCAAGCAAGAAAGTTCAGAAAATATGGCCACATTAGCACATCTAACTCATGTCGGGCGCCCCCAGCTCTAATAAACATAACCAGGTGTCCACTAGCAACAGAACCATTAATAATATTTTCCGCAGCTAACTCAATCTCTTCTATATCATCATTCCAAGCATGTAAAGGATCATCACTGTCATTCTCTTCCTGAGGCACGCCATCAAGCATTGAGGCCCCTTCATACCCAGTCACAATTTTCAAGTTGACACCCCGAAAGATAGGGGGAGAAACAGGCCCGGGGGCCCAACCATTTGCTTGCACAAACTCCTCATCTTGCGCACCACTTTGGTTCCAGCCCAAGTCTGCATTGTGCTGCATCCTGTTCTGAACTTCCAAATGATTTTGTTGCACCACAGATAGAAAAGGCCATGAGGCTGGATGGGGAGATGCATTCAACGACGGTGCAGGATCTTCGTTACTAACTAGAGAAGGTCTGGTGTAACGTCCATTCAGAATGTAAACAAGAAACCACCATGCAAGACCAATCCCTCCTAACAAACCAATTCCCTTTCTCCCAAAATATGAGGTACCAAAGCAACATCATTGAGAATAACTTTAACTAGCACCCTCGCCTTGCGATAACCAGGACGATGCCAAGTAATGAGCTTACCAAAGCATGAGATAGCTTTGTTCACATAATGTTCAGTTTGATAGTCCAACGGGAATCCAAGCAGCATCACCCATGCCTCAAAATCAAAAACAAGCAAACACAAATGGAGACCTTCATCATGCCTGACTACAAAAAAAGTTGGGTTCTCTTCTAACAAAGCATCCCCATCTAAAGCATGTGGACTCTCACAGACGAGATGATCTCTAATAATCTGAGAAGCAAAACCAATTATACCTACTCCAAAAGGGTTAGTCTCAGGGTAAAAAATCTCACAATGAAAATCATCCACTAAGATCACACAGATTCTATCCAACACCTCCTGCTTCTGAGTATCAAGGATGGGAGCATTGACAGTTACCAAAGCATAATTCTCATGATTCAGTGGAGGGTCATCGACGACGATCGTGCTGTGCGCCAAACGATCTGTAGGCCCCTGCTCGATTGTCATCGGTCCAGGAAGGAAGGGGATGGGGTTAACAACGAAGTTCGCCATGATGAGTGCGAACGGAGAGAGCACAGACGAGAAGGGGATACCAGGGATAAAACAGAGACCAACCGAGAAGGGAGGTATATAAACTTGGAAAGAGAAGGCAAGAGGAACCAAATCGTCTCGGCCAAAACTGGGAGCCTTCCTTACCACAGAAAAATTCTTACCTTCCTCTAGTGATCTTCCAAAAGAAACATCAATCTCCCTGATTTCCTTACATTTTTTACCTTATGAAATTTTGGAAGGAGATCATTAAGGGGGTTGCAACTGTTAGTAGCATGGCCAAAACACTTGCAGATTGAGCAAAAGAGTCCACCTGGGCAAGGAGACGCAAGGTGACCTAGCCCATTACAAAGAGCACATTGGTTGAAGAGACCACTAAACTTTTCACAACTGGTTGAGGGACAGGGAAAGCTCTGCACGAATGACCCAACTGATTACATTCATGACAGAACGGGCCTGGACATGCATGAGCAGTATGGCCCAAAAAGGAGCAGCTAGAGCAACGATTGAGAGCTTCAAAAATCACCGCTGACTCTGGCAACCAAGGCAGATTAAGGCAATTCCTGGTTTCTGGATCAATATAATTAGCCTATCATAGATCAAGAATATGCTCCAGCAAATTTCGGGATGTGAGCAACAACAAAATATCCTTTTGAAAATATCCCCAATTAAACGCGAGAAATGAGGCACTGGGGAATTGACTTGCCTAATGCAATCGAAGCTGCCAAATCTGAGAGAGTTCTCTGAACCTTTGTCTGACGGAAACAAACTGCTGACAGGTAGAGACGAGAGGACCAAAGGATCAAACGAACCAAAAGTGACTGAATTATGCTGCACAACTGATGGCTGACGTTGGTAAGCCCCAAGAGAAAGGTTGTGAAGAGTGCAGCGGCAAGTTTTCCCTCAGAAAAGAAACCAAGGTTGAATCGACCAGTAGGAGGACAAGAAATGTCTGAAGGTTGATGCAGCTGAGATGGCAGGGCACACTACCGGTTCAGCAGCAACGTGGAACCTACACAACACAATCAAATCACTTTCCCCCAACGAAGCAGTGAGGTTGTCAATGTCACCGGTTTTGCTGAACACAAAGAGGTTAAACGTATGGTGTGGAAAACAGTATGAGAACAGTATGAAAGCAGTAGCAGCAGTGTGTGTATTATCAGTATGAGAAAATGGACCTGGGTCCACAGTTCACTAGAGGTGTCTCCGCATAAAAGATAAATGACATGTCTGGTGAAAAAATTAAAACTGGGCAATTGGCAGAAATGAAGGCTACACTGTAGTGCATATCCAACACAAAGAGATTAATATGTGATTCATGCGGGCATTACAACAAAATCCATAGACCTTCATCCAACTGCATCTATGACTAATAATCCACCCTCCGAGTATCATCCGAACAAACGTTGGGTATTAAGTTGCAAGCAACAGATTATCGCAGTAAGTAAAGTGTGTAATGTAAACAATGTAAACCAAGTAAAAATCGTTGTTTTATCCCTAATGGAAACAACACATCCTCCATCCGTCACGTTTCTGTCACTCGAGCACAGATGCAAATGAGTCATGAACCCACTATCGAGCATAAATCCTCCCTCTTGGAGTTACTAGCATCTACTTGGTCAGAGCATCTACTAATAACAGAGAGCATGCAAGATCATAAATAATATATGCATGAAGATAACATGATATATTTATAATAAAAAGACATAGCATTCAACATTCATCGGATCCCAGCAAACACAGCTTTACATAAAGATGATCTCGATCATGTAAGGCAGCTCACGAGATCTAAACATGAGGTACAAAGTGGAGAAGACAACCATCTGGCTACTGCTATGAACCCGTAGTCCAGGGATGCACTACTCACACATCACTTCAGAGGAGGGCATGGTGGTGTAGACTCCTCCGGTGATGAATTCCCCTTCCGGCAGGGTGCCGGGGAGAGCTCCAGAACCCTCCCCATCTCGGGATGATGATGACGGCGGCCTCGCGTGTTTCTCGGGACAAAGTGGTATATTTTTAGGGTTGACCTATCGGGGGTATAAATAGGCGAAAGTGCAATGGCGGTGGACGCCCGAGGGGCCCACACCACCCCTAGGCGCGGCGAGGGGGCGCCACCCTATGGTGTCGCCCCCTCCGGGCCTCTTTGGGACTCCGTGGAACCTTCAGGAATTCTAAGACTTCCAGGCTTCGAGGTTTCCAATTCCGAGAATATTTCCAGAACAACTTTTCTTAAACTAAAAACAACAGAAAACAGAGAACTGGCTCTCTGGCATCTTGTCAATAGGTTAGTCGGGGAAATCGATAAAAATGACATAAAGTGTATAGCAAACATGTAGGAAACAACATGGAACATCAGAAATTAAGGATACGTTTTTGACGTATCAACATCCCCAAGCTTAGTTCCTACTCGTACCCGAGTAGGTAAACGATAAAACACATAATTTCTGAGGTGACATGCTACCAACATAAACTTGATCATCAAAAATTTAAAAGCATATGTAAGCTGAGATCATAGAACTTCAACACAAGCATGATAGGTAAAATTTAAGAATAAAGCATAGCAGTCACCTTGCATCATGATAAGTAAAACAAATAAAAGATCATGAATAATAATGCTCTTGAAAGATATACGTTTGTTTCAAGCATAGAGATAACATGGCAAAGTGATATTTTGCTTGTCCTTAAGAGTGGGGCAAAACATAAATGCCAGGATACCTTCAAAGTTAATGAGGAAGACTAGAACAAATAATTAGAGAACAAACAATAACATATCATGAATCAATTAATACTGTTTATGAGACAAATGCACATTAAATTCAGAATGTCAACTATGCTCTCTCGAATGTGCATAAAGTTATAAGATGGAGACTCAACATAAAAGTAAAAGAAGGCCCTTCGCAGAGGGAAGCAGGGATCAACTCATGCGCTAGAGCTTTTTATTTTGTTAAACAGAGGTATAAAATGTTTGACACTCCTCCCAACCATCTTACACAAACCATGGCTAACCGAATCCTCGGTTGCCTGCCAACAATCACATACCATGGAGGAGTGTCTAATTTTGAGAGAGGTGTATGCTTATGTCAACGAATAGTAAATGGAAAATACAGTACGTCACAAGACAACTAGACTTCACAAGAGCGGCTCCCATAGAACGACGCATCTGGGTAGAAGGTCTTCCCTCTTTCTCTTTTGTGTACACAATTATGCTTTGACTGATAAATCAGGGGCAAAAATAGTGAAGAGAATTCGTTGTATTACTTTGGGGCTGGGCACCCCGCTGCCAGCTCTTCTAACAATTGGATAAGCGGATGAAGCTACTAGTCCAGGGTGTGAAAGTGAAATCAACAAGTGATATAAATATTCTCTATTTACGTCCTCATGAGCTAAAACAGGAGCACCAAATAGGAGTAATTTTGAAAGTTTTAAAGGTAACACATGAGCAATTTACTTTGTAGTGGCGGTTAATGTGACGCCCCGAGATCGGGCACTATGCAGATTTTGGCATTTCCACCCAAATCTGCATAATAACCGATTTCAGGTTGCCACTTGTGATAACATTACAACAGTTCACGAATAATCCACAACAACAACAGAGGAGGTATATACAAGAAGACTCAAACGAGTCAAGGATACAACTGATACAATACAAAGATCCAAATGAAAGCGGAAGAAACAACATAGTGTCCGACTACGGACAAGATACAAATTGGACTAAGAGTCCTGAAGATAACCGATGGTGTCCAATCCATGCCCAGGCCAAGCCGGAGGGATTCCCAAGCTAACGTCGTCAGACTTCAAACCTGTTGGCTGCAATGTGGAATATGCAACCACGAAATGGATTCGTGGGTCAGTACTATTAAGTACTGGCAAGTGGATAAACCATACCCACAAGATACCAGCGTAACCAATCATCACAAGATACAAATACTTTGGGTACAACGGAAAGGAAGGGATTATTGCAAAGAAGCGGCAGCGGGCTGCACTAACTAACTACAGAGATGCGCTACAACATCCGGCTAAAAGAAAGGGATAAGATAGCGCGACAAGACCAACTATAACTACTCACCAAACAATACCCATCCAGTGTTACCCCCTACTAAGGAAGCAACCCAAGGAAACTCACACTGTTGATTAAGGTGACATTCGTTTTTATGGTGGAGGTAATCTATATTACTAGTCAAGTTATCATCGTTAAGTGTAAGTTGTCTGAGTACTTGTTAGCCAGCACTTTCACCAAGTCATCTATAACCGCTGTCGTGGTGGTGTCACGGCAGATGCCATGGGATGGCTAAAGATGTGGGGACGAAGGACGCTGGAGGCGCTCGGGGAGGGATCACGTGACGAGTAGACGCGTGAAGGATGAAACTAGCACTGCAAACAACACGATCTACCCAGGTTCAGGGCCCTCGTGAGGAGGTAAAACCCCTACTCCTTCCTTTCTTTCTGTATTCTGGTGTCTCACCGAGTAGCCACAGTACAATGGTTCTTGCTACCAAGTAGCCACTCTTCTCTCTCCGGATAGAACTAGGTCAAGAATCTCTATCTAGGATCAAGCTCAAGTCTCGTCCCTCGCGCAGGAGGCGGCAGGTCACCTTATATACTTGGTGCCCAGCCGAATACAGCCAAATACAAACAGATGTCGACATTGTGTGCACACCGTCCTTCTTCCGAGCTCCCGCTGACAGCTTTGGCTTCTAAGCTTGTCCGGATGCGGAAAGTCGTTGGGCAAAACCAAGTGATCAGTCTGGTATCACTGCACCAAACACAGATTAGGGCCCCCCTATCCTGCGACGCCCTGCTGACACACTTTCGCTGTCAGGCACGCCGTCCTCAGATGAACAGTGCTGTGAACAGTGCCAAGTACGGACCCGGGATACGCGGGATCCGTTGTCAGAACGGCTCCTTTGACTTCTGGCCCGAGTAGGTTCCCGCCATTTCTACTCGGACCAGCTCTTCTATTCGGAGAAGCATAACTTCCTTGATTCATCCTTCTGATCATCTTTTGTGTAAGACCGAGTAGCAGTCGACCGGGTAGCGAGTACCGGGTAGGCGGCTACTCGACCAAACTTCTCTTCTGACCTTGCTTTTACCACTTGCCTTTACCTTACTCGGGGGTAACCCCCCGACAGCAGTCCCCGAAGCTGGTAGAGTCCTGCGAACTCGTTCACTGGGCCCTGCCAGCTTTAACCCAATCTTGGCAACATTGCCTTTGAACTTCAAGATGCCGAGTAAAACCTCCGATTAGCACTCTGGAAAATACCTTGAGTTTCTTCTCCTCCGAATAGAGCTATTTCTCTTCTGTGTAACCAAGTAGAAAGACTTAGAGAATTTTCCCAAACAGAATCTCTGCGGCGCAGAGCACAATCCGGCTTTTCGCATCGCAACTGGGCACGTGTCACGCATCCACGACCGCGACGCCTCGGTGCCCGGTAACTGACAAGCCACGCGCCCAGTTTTCACGGGGTGGGCCCACCAGCTCGTAACGTCCCATCACGCGCAGTAATCGCCCACGATCTTGTCGTGGGATCTAATGTGGCCGTTACGCGCGCGTTCTGCGCTGTGTGCGTTTCTAACCGGCCCACAGACCCCACGTCACACGATTACTGCCACGATTGATCACACTTACTCAACTCGTAACGGTAACTCGAGGAGCGGTATAAATACCCCCTGGGTAACTCCTTCTCCTTCTTCCGCTCACAATTTCCCCTCTGCCTTCTCGTTTCTCCGCCGCCGCAGAGCTCTCCGCCGCCGCGCAACTCACTGCGCCGCCGCGAGCTTCTCCACCCACCGAAACCTCGATCTCTTCCCCCAATTTCTTCCTCATAGCCATGGCGCACGACGACAACGCTCGCGCCGGCTGGGCCGGCTCCGAGGTCACCGCCGAAGACTGCCAGTGGCTCGTGAACACCCGGAGGGTTCCTCCCGGTGTTCGCTGGCGGCAGCCCGACGGCGAGCTCGTTCCGGCTCCGGAAGAGGGAGAGCATGTCGTCTTCCTCGCGCAATTCGCGCGAGGATTTGGGCTTCCTGCATCAGGCTTTCTTCGTTCCTTCCTCGACCACTACGGCCTCTAGATGCATCACCTTCCTCCCAACGCTGTCGTCTTCCTCTCCTACCACGCTGTGGTGTGCGAAGCCTTCCTCGGCGTTCGCCCCACGACGGAGACGTGGTCCAGGTACTTTTTCTTCCGCCAGCAGAGCAAAGGCAAGAAGGACGGGGCGGACACCAGCAGCCGGATAACCAAGACCGACAGCGCCATGATGGTGCAGCGCCCTAGGACCAATCATCCTCGCATTAAGGGCCTGGATTCTGTCCGCAAGTGGCAGAAGACGTTCCTATACGTGAAGAACATCCCGGCCAAGAAGGGAGCCAAGGCAGAGGACAGAATCAATCTGTCCCCGTGGAGCAACCGAGCTCCTACCGGACAGAACTGGAAGACCAAGCCGTCCGCCAACATGAACCTGACGCAGATGGAGGAGCGCCTGGCCCATCTGATCGGAGAAGGGCTCAAGAGCGACGATCCCGTTGCCTGCTGGATCTCTAGGCGGGTGCTGCCGCTGCAGCAACGCGCCCACCCCATGTGCTACATGGGTGGCCCCGCGATTGTACTCGGACAACCACGTTCGAGCTCAGCAACGCGGACGTCGCCGCTCATGCGTGGTCCATCCTGACCACCGGTCTCAGAGACAATTGGCAATATGGCTTCATCCCATACAGCCGCACGAAGCCGATTGAACGGGTACGTACTTCTTACTCTGCTTCTTGCATACGCAATCCGAATAGATAGCCTTCTCTCCTTGCTGCGACTAGCATTTTCTCTCTGCACCGAATAGGACTCTTAACGGAACTGTTCAGGCTTAGTGTGCTCGGTGTTTGCACGCCTTGTCGGGTAGCACACTTAGGAGAATTGCTTAGGCTTAATGTGCTTGGTGTTTAAACGCCTTGCCGAGTAGGACACTTAGGATAATTGCTTAGGCTTAATGTGCTTGGTGTTTGCACGCCTTGCCGAGTAGGACACCTAGCAAGTTTCCCTAGGCTTAGTGTGCTTTGTGTTTGCACGCCTAGTCGGGCAGGGTGCCTTTATGCTACTCGACTAACTTGTGATGTCTCTCTATTCTTCAGGTCCTTGCTCGCCAGCTCGCTGAGAGCAAGGAACGCTTCGAAGACAACTGGTCGGAAGACCGAGAAGAAGACGACGAGGTCTCCTTCGAGACCGCGGACAAGTTCAACCTTCCTCACGCCCAGACGGAGAAGCACCGCATAGACTCCTCTGTCCGTGATTGGACTGAGGACGAAGACGAAGGTGACTGAGCTCATCCGGATTGGTCGCAAGTAGTACAAACCAATTGCCTCCTACTTCTGAGCTGTTTTTTCTTTTTCCCAATTTCACAGATGATGCTGACGCTGAAGAGGAAGGCGACGACGAGGACGAGGAATCCCTTGTCGTCAAGCCGCTCTCGGTTGCTGCTCCTCTTACCCGCAAACGGACGGGTAGCGGTGCTCAGGAGCCCCCTGCCAAGAAGAAGAAGACTGCAGTCGGGAAGACGACCACGAAGATCGCGACGAAAAGAGCACGGGCGATCCCTACCCGTAAAGGGTAAGTACTTTCTCCTCAGTTATGCGCCTCTATTGCTGCAAACTCCCAATTCTTTTACTTCGTTATCTCTTCTCGGTTTCCTCTGCCCTTTTCTTTTTTCTGAACATGTTTCTTTCTTTAGAGCCCCCTTGGACGCTGACGCCGCTCTCGCGCCCACCAAGACTAAGAAGAAAACGGCCATCGACGTCAATAATCTTATCGACGTCGACGATGAGAACGAGCCCGCAGCGCAGGACAGAGCGCGCGCGTCCTCTCCTGCACGAGGAGAAGACTCCGACGAGGCTCGGTACCAGGATACCGACGCCCATGACGTCGAGCAGGAGCAGCAGTCCCGCACAGAACAGGAGGCGCAGGATGCTGCTCGCCACGAGAAGCCTCCTTCTCCTCCAGCCAACACAGCCGAGGAGAACCAAGATCAAGACCACGAGATGCACGACGCCGCCGCCCTTAAGTGGCAGGAAGAAGAACAAGAGCAGCCAGCAACAGGGGCTGCTGAACAAGAAGACCCCGCGGCCCAGACGCGGGTAGAAGTTCCAGACGCCTCACAACAGGATCCCGCTGCCGAGCAGCGGGTTGAAGTAGCCAATGAGACGGAGCAATACCCTCTGAGCGACGTGCAACCAGACACCGCACAAGGTAGCGCCCAGCTGGATGCCGCGCAGGGTAGCGCGCCCTTGGCGCCGCCTACTCAGCAGGGTACCTCCTCCACCGCGCCAAGCTCTCCATTGGTGCAGAAGACTAAAGCTGCAGCCAGCCCTCCGGCCAAGCCGGTTGCGAAGAAGATAACTCAGGAAGCTGCAGAAGAGAAGGCCGCTGAGAAGAAGGCCGCCGAGAAGATAGCCGCCAAGAAGGAGACTTCCAAGAAGCGGGCTGCCGAGAAGCCTTCTGGCCCGCCAGAGGGTGCTGTTCGTCCGAACCCGGCACGTGGTGTCGCGCAAGATGCTGCCGTGATGCCGCCGCCAAAACCAACCTCCAAGTCCGGTCAGCTGCTTATCCGCGAGCCCAGCGCGGCTACTGACGCTGCTGCAGCGTCCCGCATCCCGGATCCGCCCAGCTTCACAGCTTACATGGTGAAGGTCAGCCAGCAGTACCAGGTTGGCTTAACCCCTAAGGAGAGGAGACTTGCTCTCAAGAAGGGGAAGCAGGCCGCGGCAGTGGACTCCAGACCCCCAACCAAAAATCAGGACAAGTCCATCTCCATTTCTTCGCGCGAGGTCCAGGACAAGGCGGTGACATCCACGGGCCTTGAGCAAATGATTGATCTGGTCGGATTTATCGACGCCAAATGGGACAGCAAGGTCCTTGGCAACTCGAACTGGGACGACGTGGAATTGGGCGACCTGGATCACATGCGTGTCGATTGGAACAAGGCGGACATGGGTTACAAGCCCATGACCATCTCATCCAACACCAGCACGCTTGCCGCCAAGATGTTCGTCCATCGCAAGGCTGCAGAGGACCTTGAGCAATCTTATGCAGTAAGTCTTACTCATCCTTCCCGAGTTGCCTTTTCCTTTTCCTCTACTCTTCTTCTTTTCCTTACCCATCACCCAGTCCCCGAGATTCTGGCCGAGTAGGCGGATACTCAACTGAGTTGCCGCCTTCTCGGGTTGAATCTTTATCACTTTGCCTGATTCTTTTTTCTTTTGCTTCTCAGAATAGCTTATTGAAGAGGACTGGCCTGTATCGTCGGCTACTCTGGAACCATTGCATTGCCAGGAGGCGCATTGCCGCCCTAGAAAAGGAGCGCATAGCCGACGAGGCAGCCGAGAAGGATGTCATGAACAGCACCCTTAGACTTTCTGAAGTGGAAGGTAAGCTTTTAGCTTTGCGGTTCCTGCGTTTGGTGTTTACGCCCGCTTTTGCTTTCTGCTCTAATCCGTCGTACTCTGCAGGCAAGTTTAAGGCCCTGGCCGATGAGCACGCGAACTGTCGTGCCTTTGTTGAGAATGGCCAAGCCACGATCAAGAGACTGGAAGGTATGTTGCTGTCTTCTCGGCTTGTTTTTATGTTTCTTTCTTCGATACTCTGCTAACCATGCTTTGCTCTCCGCAGAAGATCATAAGAAGTTCGTCGAGGAGCATCTTGACTGTCTCAAGCCTGCTGAGGTGCAGCAGCAACTGTCCAGCCAAGCTGTCGAGCTAATGAAAGAACATGCTACCGAGATGGAAGCTCTCCAGACCCAGTTGCAGACTGCGCTCCAAGATGCCCTCAACTTAGCAGCCGAGAAGAAAAGTTTGGTTGCCGAGAAGGAGAAAAACGAAGCAGCGGCTAAGGCCAAGGAGAGAGCCCTTGAGCAGGAGTGCGAGGTGCTGAAGAAGACCAACGCTAACCTCTTCGCTCAGCTGGACGGGCTCCGCTTGATTGAAGAAAGGCACCTAGCCGACGAGGAATTGTGGAAGAACAAGCTTCAGGGGCTACTCTACGATCTGAACAGTATGTGCCCTCTTTTCTGCGTCACTGTCACTCGGTTCATTTTCTACTCTGCTTCCGTCTCTGATCTTCTCAATAGCTCTTTCAGAAGTCTTCCCCGGCCTTGAGTCTTCGTGCAAGCCTGCCTTGGCAAAGGCCCGAGCAGCTCGCGCCGAGAAGGGCGAGCCCACGGACACCAAGGCAGAAATTGAAGAATGCCTCCTCGTCATGCAAGGTCAGCTTCAACGTCTAGGAGGCGTGGGCACCGAGCTGGTGCGCATTGCCTTCAAGCTCCACGACCTCTTCTGGCCTCAGGATTCCGCGCCAACAACAATCCATGGACTCGCCTTGAAGCTGAACGGCGTGAAGGCCGAGCTGAAGAGTGGCGGGCGTCTGGAGCTCGGGCAGGCGCCGACATGATGCTGTTGTTCGTCACCAGTTGGTACGAGAATCTTAACTTGCAAGTCGTCCGCGAGATGCGCGAGGACTCCAAGTGGGAGACGGATTCCGAGTGCGTGGCTATCCGCCAGCTCGTTGCACACGAGGTCACCCAGTACGCGGACACTGCGACCTTCATCGACGGCCTCACCGAGCCCGACACCGAGGTGGACGAAGGCGAGGAGGAGGGCGAAGACGAAGAGACAGACGAGGAGGAGATGGACTTGAGCTTCTTCGACCGACCCGCCGACGACACCGGGAAGGGGAAGGACGCATTCGTCGCGGGTAGCGATGAGGAAGGCGAGGGCGAGAAGATGTCGATCGACACCGCCGCGCTCGAGTTCGGCACCTCGTCAGGAGCTGCCCTCGACGACACAGTTAGCCTCCGCGCCCAAGCGACTGCCTCCACCTCGGCGACGGGGCCCATCTCGGTGGCCACAGCCACTTCAGATCAGGCTGCCACTGACACAGATGCAGACACCACGAAGAACGATGTCGCCAGCTCGGAAGCAGATGCTACCAAGGCCAGTACTGAAGATGAAGAGGCCAAGGCCAACACCGAGAACGTTGCTACCTCGACCTGATTTTCTCCTGCAATCTTATCCTTCAAACACTTATCAGATCCCCGGGATGTCGGGTGCAGATGTATCGAGACAATTACCCTTGTCGTTTGCTACTCAGTTTTATTCACGTTTGATATTTTAACTTAGTCAATTTGAGCAACTTTGGCTCGAATGTCGGGTTGCGTTATCATGCGAGTCCCCGAGTTGCATTTCTTATTCGCTCTTCCTTTTTATCTTAGCTCTTACCCGCAACTTGTTGCTTTTTTGGTATTCGAGTCACAAGAATTCAAAGTTGGAGTTGCAAATACTTAGCCACTTAGAAATACTCATAGTAACGCAGCCCACCACTTAGCCGAGAAGGAGTTAACAAGAAACAACAGTAAAAACATCCTACTCGGTTCCTGCACTTTTTCTTTCCTTAGTAACTTTTCTTGTGCTCATTGACCTTTTGCTTGTTCTCTTGCTTGCCATGAAGCCGGGTTTCAGACAGCAGCAGAGTCGAAGAGTTGGCATGTAGGTTTAAACACAGTACTAGATGTACTCGTGAAATTTTAAGCAAAGCAACCGAGTGGACAAAAGTAAAGCCGGGTAGGAACACACAGAGCAAGTTTAGGCGAGGGCAGTCCCCGAGCTGAATTTCAGATTGCAGAATAGAATTTCAACTCGGATAAGAGGGTACATACACATCTTTGCTCACGAATGAAAGCGACGAAGTAGAGCTACATTCCAAGGGCGCTTGGATTCCTCTCCAGCTTTATCTGCCCTGTTCGCCTGTGATGGACGCATGTCCACGAGATAATAGGCATCATTGTGCATCGCTTTGCTCACAATAAAGGGCCCTTCCCATGGAGGAGATAATTTGTGCATCCCGGCTGTGCGTTGCACAAGCCTGAGGACCATGTCTCCTCCTCGGAAAACCCTTGGGTTCACCTTTCAGATATGATAACGCCGCAGGTTTTGCTGGTAGATAGCCGAACGTGACAGAGTAAGCTCTCTTGCTTCTTCGAGCAGGTCAACGTCGTCTTCTCGAGGTTCTCTCGCCTCTACCTCAGTGTAGAGGGTTACTCGGGGGGAGTCATGCTCTAAGTCTATTGGCAACACGGCCTCAGCCCCGTATACCAGGAAGAATGGCGTGTAGCCGGTTGACCGGTTAGGGGTAGTCCTTAGACTCCACAACACCGCTGGCAACTCGTCTAGCCAACACCCAGGTGTTTTCATCAATGGCTCAATCAGCCTTGGCTTTATGCCTGCTAGCACCATGTCGTTTGCTCTTTCCACTTGCCCATTGGAGGCGGGATGCGCAACAGACGCAACATCTAGTCGGATGCGCTTATCTCTGCAGAACCTCACCATTGCCCCCTCTGCGAAATTTGTGCCATTGTCGGTGATGATGCTGTGCGGGTAGCCATATCTCAGGATCACATCCATTAAGAATTTCACGGCCGTAGCCCCATCGCACTTCCGAATAGGCTTTACTTCAATCCACTTGGTAAACTTGTCCACCATGACCAAGATGTGTGTCATGTTGCCTTTAGCCGGCTTGAAGGGGCCAACCATATCCAGGCACCATACGGCAAACGGCCATGTGATAGGAATTGTCTTCAACTCGGAAGCAGGCATGTGAATCTTACTCGCGAACATCTGGCAGCCATTGCACTTCCTTACGATGTCTTCAGCTTGCTGCAGAGCTGTGAGCCAGTAGAATCCATGCCGAAAAGCTTTCTTGACCAATGCCCGAGAAGAGGCGTGGTGCCCGCATTCTCCTTGGTGTATTTCCAACAGAATTTCTCCTCCTTCTTCTGGGTCCACACAACGTTGCAGCACGCCGGTGGCACTTCTTTTGTGCAGCACATCTCGGAATATAGTGTAGCCCTTGGATCTTCTCTGAATCTGCCTTGCGGCCACCTCATCTTCTGGCAGAGTACCGTCCTTTAGAAAGGATAATATGGGCATGGCCCAACTCGGTGTCTCCCGTGTGGGAAGCACTGGTTCGTCCACTTCCATTGGGACAGGCACCTCTGGTTTCTCTTTAGGGTTGGGAGCACTTCTCTGGAGCCCTGATCGATTGGCAAGGACCTCCTCAATGAATGCGACAGTCCCCGGGTTAAGGACAGCAGTCCCCGAGTATGGAGTGGCAGTCCCCGAGTAGGGAGTGGCAGTCCCCGAGTAGGGAGTGGCCGTCCCCGAGTAGGGAATGGCAGTCCCCGAGTAAGGAATGGCAGTCCCCGGGTTCTCTGTTGCATTCTCCCAGTCAATCTCCATTGGAACGGATTCTTCACTTGGCAGAGAAGGAACAAATATGGATTCCGAGTTGGGAGAAGGCTTGATGGATGGCTTCCTCAAGTGCTCCAAGGCAACTCCCGCCGGGATGGATTGCCGAGAAGATCCCAACTTGGACAGCTCGTCTGCCGCTTCGTTCTCTGCTCGGTGAATGTGCTGGAACTCGCAGCCTTCGAAGAATCCAGTCATAGACTGTACCAGGAAGCGATATGATGCCATGTTGGCATCTAGAGCATCCCAAGTGCCAGAGACTTGCTGCACCACCAGATCTGAATCGCCATTGCATATAATGCGCTGCACGCCAACCTCCTTGGCTACTCGCAAGCCATGCACCACTGCCTCATACTCTGCTACATTGTTGGACGCCTTGAAATGAATCTGCAGCACGTACTTGAGTTGATCTCGCTTGGGTGACGTAAGCACTACGCCAGCCCCAAGGCCTTCCTTCACCTTCGAGCCATCAAAGTGCATCTTCCAGTAATTGGAAACTGGAGCAGGAGGTTCGTACTGCACCTCAGCCCAATCCACCAGAAACTCCGCCAGAATCTGAGACTTGATGGCTTCTCTTCACGCATACGCGGGAGCGTACGCGGCCAGCTCGATTGCCCACTTGGCTACTCGACCACTCGCCTCCTTGTTACCCATGATATCCGAGATGGGAGCAGAGCTCACGACTGTGATGGGATGCTCTTGGAAATAATGCTTCAGCTTCTTGGCGCCCAAGTACACGCCATAGGTCATCTTCTGGTAATGCGGGTAGTTTTGCTTGGAGCTGGACAGCACTTCGCTGAGGTAGTACACTGGACGCTGCACACTCTTGTCTTCCTCTTCTCACTCCACCACAATCACCACACTGACTACTCGGTTGGTGGCAGCAATGTACAGCAGCATTGGCTCCTTGGGTAGCGGACTAGCCAAAATGGGAGCGCTAGCCAGCATTGCCTTCAGCTCGTTGAATGCCACGTCTGCTTGCGGAGTCCAGACAAACTTGTCACTTTTCTTCATCAACTGGTAGAGAGGCAAGGCCTTCTCGCCCATTCGGCCCAGGAAACGGCTCAGAGATGCCAAGCAACCAGTGAATTTCTGCACGTCTTTCAGGGATCTCGGCAAAGACATGCTCTCAACAGCTTTTATCTTTGAAGGATTGGCTTCAATGCCCCGACTAGACACCAGGAAGCCGAGTAGCTTACCAGCCGGAACGCCAAAGGTGCATTTACTCGGATTCAGCTTCATTTTATACTTGCGTAGGTTAGCAAAGGTTTCCTCAAGGTCGGCAAGCAGAGTATGTGTTTTATTCGTTTTGATGACAATGTCATCTACGTACACCTGCACATTCTTGCCGAGCTGATCGTGCAAGCATTTCTGCATGCATCTATGATAGGTTGCACCCGCATTCCTCAAGCCGAAACACATGACACGATAGCAATAAGCCCCGTACGGGGTAATGAATGCAGTCTTTATTTGATCAGCAGGATTGTGAGCTATCTGGTGGAAACCAGAGTAGGCATCTATGAAAGACAGCAGTTCACAACCAGCAGTGGAATCGATCACCTGATCGATGCGAGGTAGCGGGAAGGGATCCTTGGGGCATGCCTTGTTCAAGTCGGTGTAGTCGACACACATGCGCCATGCAGTAGCAGCCTTGGGATCCTCCTTCTTCTTCTCGACCATGACCGGGTTGGCTAGCCAATCCGGATGCAGCACCTCCATGATGAAATTGCTTATCAGCAACTTGGTGATCTGGTCACCAATGGCCTTCCTTCTCTCATCCCCGAAACGGTGCATAGCCTGCTTCACGGGCTTGGCGTCAGGACGCACATGTAATGAGTGCTCAACCAACTCCCTCGGGACTCCTGGCAAATCTTCATTGGACCAGGCGAACACGTCCCGATTCTCACGGAGGAAGTGGATGAGCTCGCTTTCCTATTTCTCCGCCAACCCGGAACCAATGATGGCTACGCGGTCGGGGAACTCAGGGTCGACCTGAACCTTCTTGGTTTCTTGAGATGCCTGGAACGCGGTCCCGTGTTGGGTACTCGGCACACCCTGTGCGCCAGCTTGCGCGGATTGCGCCATGGCCACCACCACATACATCTTCTTCTTCTCGGCAGCAATCACCATTGACTCCGCCAACTGGGAACCAGCAGAGGCACACTCCATGGACTTCTTGTAATCACCAGCGATGGTAATCACACCATTGGGACATCGGATCTTCATCTTCAGATACGCAGTGTGTGTAGAAGCCATGAACTTGCTCAGAGCAGGCCTGCCGAGTAGAGCATGGTAAGGGCTCTTATGATCAACCACCTCGAACTGCAGGCGCTCTGTGCGGCAGTTCTCCCTCGTGCCGAATAGCACATCTATCCACACTCGGCCAATCGGGTTGCACGAGACTCCCGGCACAATGCCATGGAAGGTGGTCTTGCTGGGCAGCAGCATGTTCTCGGCCAGCCCAAGCTTCTCGAGTGTGTCTTTGTACACAATGTTGATGCTGCTGCCGTTGTCGATTAGCACCTTGCTGAACCTCACATTCTTCTCGGGACCCAGGAAAGTAGGATCCAACACCAAGGCGTAGCTACCCGGGTTGGGCATCACCTTGGGATGATCTACTCGGGACCACCTGATCTCTTGGTCACACCAATACATGTAGTGAGGGACAGCAGGAATCACTGCATTGACCTCCATAGTGCGCCTGTGCTGTGATTGCTTGTCGACAGGCTCGGAAGTGAAGATCATGTAGCTCTCGTGGTGCTCTTGGTACTGGTTGCAGCCTCCGTCCTCATTGTTGCCGTTGTTGTTGTTGCCTTGGTAGTTGTTGTTGCCTCTGTTGTTGTTGCGGTTGTAGTTGTTGTTGTTGTTGCGATAGCCCTCATTGTTGAAGTGACGGTTGGCTCCTAAAGCCACTTGGTTCACATTTTCCCTTCTCGGAAACACTGGCGGCCGAGCTGCGGGTGCGCGAGCAGGCTGCACATTGGCATTTGCAGCTGGCAGAGGAGGAGGAGGAGGCAAGCCTTCATTCTTGATCAGATCCCACCATTCGCACTGTCGGGTAGTGTGATTAGCAGGTCTTGAGGGGTGCTGACTGTGAAAACTGCATGGGCCATCCTTCATGTCGTCAAAGACGAACTTCCTCGGCTGCTCGGAGTTGCCGCTACCCGACTGAGGAGCACATAATGGTTTCTTGTTTCCTTGGCCCTGGTTCTGGTTCTGCCGTAGGCTCTAGCAGGTTTCTGCCTTTGGCTACCCCCAGCTCCAACAGCCACTGCATTCACCTCCTCAGGGTTGTACCGAGTATCTATTTGGTCACCCCGGCGCTTGTTGTGGAACTCGTTGCGCTTGTTGCTGTTGAAGTTTATTCTCGGCTCGGAGGAATCCATCAGAGGCTGAGTAGGATCACCGAGTGCGTACTGATCTGCAATCTTGATGGTCTCCGCCAAAGTGTTCGGCATCTCCCTCTGCAACCTTTGCCACAGCATACTGCCGTGTCTGCAACCCTGCGCAAACCAAGTGATGGCTTGGGCCTCGTTCACACCTTCACAGGTCTTCCACGATGTGCTCCACCGAGTAAGGTACTCGCGGTCCGTCTCGTCTTCTCGCTGCCTGCAAGCGGACAGCTGCTGCGGCCTATTCGGCCTCTTGTAGGTGCTGGTGAAGTTGCTGACGAAGGCATCCGAGAAGTCCAGCCAGCAATTTATGCTGTGCTTGGGCAAGTTGTTGAGCCAAGTGCGAGCTGGACCCTCTAGCATCTGCGGGACATACCGCACTGCCCATCTCCTGTTGCCGCCCGCGATGTGGACTGCGGTGACATAGTCATTGAGCCAATCTTCCGGCTTTGTGCTGCTGTTGTAGCTCTTGGTGCCCCTCGCGAGCTGGAAGTTCTTCACGGACGGCTCGTTCATGATGCGCGGGCCAAAGCACTCGGGGCCAGGAGGACCCGTGTTCTCCAGCCGTGCCGACAAGCTGATCCGGTCCAGCTGATGCCTTGCATCTCCAGGCGCCAACACGATCCAGAATATCATAGCCAGCCATCTCCATGGCCGAGTAGCCGTCATTATATCTGTCCACCTGCACAGCTGCAGGCTGCTCCACCGGGTTGGCGACTGGCGCCATTGCACGCGGCTGCTGCCTCTGCCGAGTAGGCTGAGCGACGGGATGCTGAGAAGGACCTGGGCGCTCTCCATCTCGGGCCTGGCTTTGAGCTTTATGGGCTTGGAAGCCTGCACCTGCAGCGTTGTGTTTCTGACCGGACTGTCGCGGCACAGCGAGCTGTTTCGCGGCGACAGCCGGGTCGTACACCTGCATTTGCCTATCCTTGCCAGAACGCCCGCTACGGCTCTTCTCGCGGCTGGGATGCGGAGATGAGGCCTGATCGTTAGATCTAGCCGCGTGCGAATGCACCACCTGAGAAGCTCCAGCACCCGGGTTGGCTTTTCGGAACTTCTCATTCTGCCTAGCCGCCTCTAGCACCAACTCGTTCAGCCTCTCCTGCTGCCTAACGCGCGCGTCTCCAGCTAGACGCGGCAGCTCGGCAGCTACAGCCTCAGCAGCTCTAAGTGTTTTGGCGGGTGTGCTATATCTGGGTCTAGTGGAGGTGTTTGCGGTGGCGGACTGACTGGGAGCTTCTACCACAGTTGCCATCTCGGCACCTAGGTTGCGACGCGTAGCACCTACTTTGCTAGCTCTCCTAACTACTGGTGTGAAACCATGATCCTTCTTGTACTCTAGCTGATCTGAGCTAAGCTCTAGCCTGATCTTGTCCAACTCCGCCTGCTCAGCGAGCAACTCCTGGCGCTGCCGCTCGAGCTGCTCCTTCATGGTTAAGAGCTCGAGATCAGTGGGAGGCGGCATACCCGTCCGCGCAGCAGACGCAGGGATAGTCGGAGTAGTGGAGAGCGGAAGGTTGCACTCCTTCTCGTAAGGCTTGTGTGTCTTCCCGCCAGCACTCGAGCCAGCGAGGTCCTCGACGATGACCGCCGCCCTAGCTGCGCCCTTGCCGGCGTCTGCAGCCAGGCCAGCCACCATCACCTCCACGCTGTCCGCAGAACGGCCCACCGGCCTTCCGCGTGCCGCGATGACGGCAGGAGGATCCTCCGCGACATGCACCACCTCGGGGTACTCGCGGTCGATGACGGTGGCGACATAGACGAGGTGCGCGCCGAAGGAAATCACCGAGCCGCCCTCCGGCATGGCCCTGCCGCCGAAATCGCCGGCGTTGTCGGTGACGAAGTCGAAGGAGCCGAATCTGTGGACGAGGCCACAGACCACGCGCTCTCCAGTAGCAGAAATCAATCCCGTTCGAACGGAAACTCCAGCCAGCGCCGCTGGCTGCCCCACGGTGGGCGCCAACTGTCGTGGCGGTGTCACGGCAGATGCCATGGGATGGCTAAAGATGTGGGGATGAAGGACGCTGGAGGCGCTCGGGGAGGGATCACGTGACGAGTAGACGCGTGAAGGATGAAACTAGCACTGCAAACAACACGATCTACCCAGGTTCAGGGCCCTCGTGAGGAGGTAAAACCCCTACTCTTGCCTTTCTTTCTGTATTCTGGTGTCTCACCGAGTAGCCACAGTACAATGGTTCTTGCTACCGAGTAGCCACTCTTCTCTCTCCGGATAGAACTAGGTCAAGAATCTCTATCTAGGATCAAGCTCAAGTCTCGTCCCTCGCGCAGGAGGCGACGGGTCACCTTATATACTTGGTGCCCAGCCGAATACAGCCAAATACAAACATATGTCGACATTGTGTGCACACCGTCCTTCTTTCGAGCTCCCGCTGACAGCTTTGGCTTCTAAGCTTGTCCGGATGCGGAAAGTCGTTGGGCAAAACCAAGTGATCAGTCTGGTATCACTGCACCAAACACAGAGTAGAGCCCCCTATCCTGCGACGCCCTGCTGACACACTGTCGCTGTCAGGCACGCCGTCCTCAGATGAACAGTGCTGTGAACAGTGCCAAGTACGGACCCGGGATACGCGGGATCCGTTGTCAGAACGGCTCCTTTGACTTCTGGCCCGAGTAGGTTCCCGCCATTTCTACTCGGACCAGCTCTTCTATTCGAAGGAGCATAACTTCCTTGATTCATCCTTCTGATCATCTTTTGTGTAAGACCGAGTAGCAGTCGACCGGGTAGCGAGTACCGGGTAGGCGGCTACTCGACCAAACTTCTCTTCTGACCTTGCTTTTACCACTTGCCTTTACCCTACTCGGGGCTAACCCCCCGACAACCGCGGACAACACGGCTTCTCGAGAAGATTAACCCTGCAGGGATGCACCAATTTGGCCGTACACGTAAGAATGACCTGCCAGATGGAAAGGCCCTTCCACCAAGCAAGGCACTCAACACAACCCAACTCTTCTTCGCATCAAGCCCAAAGAACCATGTGCTGTGCGTGCGCGGCTAATCGAGCCCCCACGAAGAAAAGGGGGATCCTCATAGCACTAGAAGACCATGCCGCCCTAAATGCCGACTACAAAAGTTCCACCCTGGCGCCAAGGGTTCACACCTACATATGCATGCATCAAATGGAAAGCCCGAACTAAGTGTGACGATTTGGACGAGATGCGAATCGAATCAGAATTGCGGAGGGCGCCCATACTCGCTTCCCACATGCGGTTAGTGCGCTCATCATGGATCGGAGGACAAGACCCTTTTCCTAATTAAGTTCGACACTAGCAGGCCTCAAAACCACGCCGGGCCTCCTGTCGGTGCCTTATCATCAAATTGTTATTACCCAAAACATTAACATGTTGTTGATTAAGTTGAAACCCAACTATCAAACTAAACAGGTGATAAGACGGACAACAAGACTTGAGCGCAAACAACACTAAGCATGCAACTACGACACGAGGGCCAACAAGGTAAACAAACAACAGTTAATAGGAAGTGGTAGGAAGGCTATATCATGGTTGCAAGGTAAACATATGATAGGATCGAGACACAAGCATCGAAAATACTAGGCTAGCATAAAGACAACGGAAAGAATCAGTAACAAGTGATGAAAGGCAGCCATGGGTAGCAAGTGAGTATACTTGCCTGAGATCTAGCAAGTAGAGGTAGCAGAACTTGTCGTTGCTCACATCATCTCAGCGTCCTATCCGCGAAGAAGCAATGAACTAGAACAAACACCGTATGCAACAATTACTTTTACGGCAAAAGATCCAGCATGATCCTATTTTATATGCATGACATGGCAAGATGCAACGGGGAAACAACTTAGGCAATTTAATCGGAACCGGAGTCTGGACAATAAGGATTGGTTCGAGTTATTTATCTAGTCATCAATTTAAATGTTTATTAGCATGGATAACATCAAATAGGTGAGCTAAACCATGTTAAATGGAATAGGGTAACAATTATATTAAATGCCCCAACACATACCATATTTGTTATTTAGGTGAACACGCATAACCCTAGTAAAATGCAATATGGAAGATGCAAACAAAGGCATGGATGGCGTGAACAGATTAAGTGCATTTTTCTGGTATGAAAACATATTTTATTTGTTGGATTTGGAATTAAAATGAGCAAGTTATCAAATTAGCAATTTTAAATGCATTAAATAAATAATTAGTTGTTTTCATCAATTTAACTTATTTAAAACAGAAAACAAAGTTGATATTTGCAAAGTTCATGAAAAAACATATTTTACATGTTGGAATTGGATTTGAATTGCCCAAGTTATGAATTTTGCAATTTAAAAGGTGTAATTAAAGTATTGAATTATTACTCCAATTTTCATTAGGCAAAACAGTAAACAAAGTGCATAATTGAAAAGTACAGGAAATTTGGAAGGGAATACATATTTTACTTTTCAAAATTGGAGTTTAAATGAATTTATTAGGTGCATTTGAAATGCAGGGACTTTTCTGCAATTTTTAGGGACCTTGTTGCGAAAAGAATTCTCATATCTGGATCTGGGATCCAGATCTAACCGGGCAGCAGCCTAACCACAGAGGCTGACAGCTGGGCCTCTGCCACGATGGCGCTGACTGGGTTTGGCTGGAAACCGAGGTGGCCTCCAGGGTCCATGACGGGCGGGGCCTAGCTGGCTTGCGTGGATAAAAGAGCAAAAAAGGGGGGTTTATTCTGCCCGCGGGGATTCGATCCCGCGACCTCACGGGCGCGCGGACGGATCGATGGGCTAGCCATCTGGGCTGGGCTGCGGTTGGTGTTAGGATACGAATCTGAGCCAATATGAGGTGACCAAAACGCGGAGTTTTTTTCCTACTGACGAAACTGAACCTATGTGCGACGGGGACAGGGATTTCGCCGACGATTCACGGCCACCACGATGGTGCTGCGCGAAGGCAGGCACCCAGAGCATGGGGAGGGGTTAGGGAGAGGTCCAAGGGGCGGAGGCTCACCTCGGGGCACCGGTGGAGTGGACGGGCTCGAGGAAGACACGCCGGACCTGACGGAGACGGTCACGGGCGACAGTTGCGCGCCGGGAAGAAAACGGCGACGGCGTGGCGGAGCTTGGGGCTCTCCGACCCCGACGAGGAAGCGGAGACGGAGGTGGATGTGCCCCGGTTCCATTCCCGCCGGAACCGAGGCCCGTAGACGAGCGTAGCGGCGGCGCCATGGCATGGAAGTTTCGGCCACGGTGGTGATGGTTGGGTTCAGAAATTTTCAGAGATGGGAGGAGGAAGAAAGGAGAGGGGAAAAGCAGCAGCGGCGGCAGGGAGGAAGAAGAAGATGGAGGCTAGGGTTGAGGATCCAGGAGGAGGGTTTTATGGAGGAGGGGAGCAGGTAGGAGGGGGGTGGTGGTGCTCTGCTTTTGGTGAAAACGACAGGCACGTCCTCCTCGTGCCTGTCCGTACGAGGAAGAAGGGAAGGTGGGATCGAGGGGGAGATGGGTGGGCTGCATCGCTGGGGTGGTAGGTGGGCTTTTGGGCCTGCCTCCCCTAGCAGCTTGTTTTTTTTTTTTATGTTTCTTTATTTTTTTTTGTAGAAATAGAATAAGAGAGGAAATAGAAGGGTTTTTAGGGTTTATAAAATTATGAAAATAAGTTGATTGCACTGAACATTGGAAATGCCCATATGCACCAACTTTGGTTTCAAAATTTCAAATATTTATTTGGTGTTTGAATTTGAATTTGAAATTCAAATTAGGGTTTTAATAAAAGGAATTTTATTAACCAAGTCAATTTTTAATTTCAATTCAATTTTTATGGAAACAATTTGATTGGAAAACAAAGGTGTATTGTTTGAAAATTGAAATTGGTTTGAATTTTTAAATTGGTTTGCAAACAAGTGCACTTCATGCATGATGCAATGCAATGCAATGCCAAAAGAAAAAAACAATCAACTTCTAATTGGGGAAAAATCCCCCGGGTGTTACTGTTAAATACCACATGTAGGTAGGGATGGTGGACACATTCGGCAAACTTTGGTTTTTTTGGGAGTTGGATGCACGAGTAGAGCTCATACTCAGTACAGGTGGAGGCTAGCAAAAGACTGGGAGCAACAAATCAAGAGAGCATAAGAGCCATAATCATGCATAACGACATAAACATCATTAATCAAAGCATACGTATTACCAAAAGTTCAGAAAGTAAATGATCATAGAGGCTAGAAGTGACTGGTTCATAGTCATAAACATGGTGTGAGAATGTGCCAAGTCAACCAAATAAAACATTCAAAGGAGAACACCACAAATTTATGCCTCAAGATGACAAGAACAACTCATGATTCCTTCTAAGGAACATTAAACACTCTCAGCTATTTGAGACAAATCATGCTACCAAATAACCACAAGGCTTTAGAATTAAAATAACATCTAGCATGATATGAAAAAATCTAGCCACCGTCTATACAAGCTTCTACTAGCATCGTTATGAATTCTACTACAAGCAACAGTTTCTTTTCCCCACAAGCACCATACAGAATATGTTTTAACAAAAACTCTCTAAATGATACAACAAGAAAACATGAGAGTACTCACACAATTATACTCAAACTAACAACTCTGAATAAGAGATGCAATGAAAACAAGAGCTAAACAGGAATTTTGCAGCATCTAGAATAAAAACTAAGAATACGATCATAACGAGTATTCAAACGAAAAAGCGGAAACTATCTCTCTCCAAAACAAAGAATTCTAGGGTCCCACTATATTAGTGCAGGAAGGTAAAAAAATAAAAAAACAAACTCACACTCCAAGTAAACTTCATATGGTGTGACCGGATAAAAATATAGTTTCACTAGAAGTGACCTGATAAATTGTTGATGAAGAAGGGGATGCCTTGGAGATCCCCAAGCTTAGATGCTTGAGTATTCTTAGAATTTGCTGGGATGAACTACGGGGGCATCCCCAAGCTTTTCCTTTGCACTCTTCTTTATCACATTATATCACCCTCTTCTCTTGATCCTTGAAAACGTCCTTCACACCACACTCAAACAGTAATTCGCATTAGAGGGTTAGTTCAACAATTAAAAATCCATTGGTTCTGTATGGCACAAGTGCTATTGATAATTTTAAACATTAGCTACAGCCACTGATGTTTCGTGAAGCAAAGAAATCCACTTGACATCGCAAAAGAGCAAATGCAAGAAAAATGGCAGAATCTGTCAAAACCAGAACAGTCTGTACATACGAATTTTTTCGGGGCACTTATGTTGCTCAGATAGAAAAACTTAGAGAATGCAAAAGTTGCGGAATTAGCTGAGGAATAATCACAAAACATTTCAGGTCATTTTGATCTTTCTGTGAATTATGCGATTTTTTACGGCGCACAGAAGAAATCTGTTTCCTACGCAGAAATCCAAAACCAACTCCAACTCTCGTCAGAAACTTTACTTGGCACAACTAAAACATGAAAATAAAGATACAAAGGAGTTTATACAGGAGTATACAGCCCCTTGACTCAAAGAAAACATATAAAAAAAAGCAAAAATAAAACCATGGGTTATCTCCCAAGAAGTGCTTTTCTTTAACCCCTTTTAGCTAGGCCCAGAAAAGTGGATTCACGTGTTTTCAAGTGAAGAAGCATCCAAATCATAATTTGTTCGAATAATAGAATCAAAAGGAAACTTCATTCTCTTTTTAGTAAAGTGTGTCATACCTTTATTTAGTGGGAATTGAAATTTAATATTCCTCTTTTTCATATAAATAACAACACCAACAGTTATAAGAAAATGTCTTCCCAATTCAATCGGACAAGAATCATTGCATTCAATATTCAAGACAACACAATCAATGGGGACAATATTGTTAGTAACCATGATAAGAACATCATCAGCTCTCCCCAAAGGTTTCTTTCTAACATTATCAATAAGACGAATATCCAAATAACAGTGCTCCAAATGTGGCAAATCAAGAATATCATAGAGTTTCTTGGGCATAATAGAGAAACTAGCACTAAAATCACGTAGAGCATTGCAATCAAAATCATTCACTTTCATTTTAATAATGGTTTCCCAACCATCATCTAGCTTTCTAGGGATAGAGGTTTCACATCTTAATTCATCCTCTCTAATTTGCATGAGAGCATTTGTAATATGTTTTGTGAATGCCATATTCATAGCACTAGCATTAGGACAACTAGCAAGCTTTTGTAAGAACTAGTTCAATGCCCGTGCGTTGCTACAGATTTTCAAAAAAAAAATCTAGCAGCACATGTGTAAATATGATGTCCATTAAAATGGATGATATGCGAAAAACAGACCCTTTTAATAAACATATCAACTACAACTATATCCAGCCGTATATAATCCCTTCTCCTTAACAACCATGCCCACAATTTCACCTATCAACTTCACCGTTGTGTCGATATTCTGACAATTTCACCCGTCAACTTCACCATTGTGTAAATATTTTTATTTAGAGTTGCCCCTATCCCACAATGTCACCAATATATGTCAAAGTCTCTCTCTCACACACATGGACGCACAATGTCAGCCATTCTACTTTTGCACCAGACCCTCAGCTTCTCCTCTTTCACCATTCTGATGATGTCCTGCTTCGTTTTCACCCTACTCCTACTATGTTGCTACCGTACTTTGTAATCACCCTCACTCCAACGTTTCATCACTGATTCATGGCGGTGTTTTCTTTCTATTTCCTAAATTCGGGCACTACATTACAGCCGAATGTTCAACACGCAGAACACCTCCTAACTCAAGAAACCTCTAACGCAACAACCGAAAAAATATCCACATCACCCATGATCTCATTGTATCACGCATCCGCAGCACCACACGTGAATGGACCACATAGGCACATTGCGACATTGATTTATTTAGAACCATATTTCCATGCATATCTTGTTTTAACAAAAGAAAACATATTGTCCATATAGTTCATGACAAAATTGTTTTTGACTTTTTTAGCTCATGACAATTGACATTCACTACATATAAAATTTGTAGTCAAAATAAATACTTAGTACCTAAAGCAACATGGTTTATTACTCATAGATGAAGAGAAAAACATACAAGTTAGCCAAACATTAGAACCAACAATACAATATTTGTATATGCGGAAAATCAATTTCTTAACCAAACCTATAGTAAGAAGTTACAAAAGGCAGTGATTACTCCTTGTGTGCCAAACCTACAATAAGAATCCAACTAAATGACCGAGTTCTCATCAACACCACCAATGTCATCATGCACTGATTATTACCATCTTCACATATTCTCACCATCCATTTTTGTGAAGATATACATGTGTTGTATACATACACGAAGGGCATATAAAAGAGCCCAAGGATTAATGGAACCCAATTATACCGGATATGTAACTGGTATGCTGCAATAGATGAGATAAAAATAGAAAATGTATCTTGATAGCACTTGCAAGACCGGAACAGTCTAACTCAGCTACTTCTGATTTTAGGACATAGGGTGTAAGATATCACTACTAGAGGAAAGCTTACCACAGGCGAACAAAAAAGGCCTACCACAGGCGCATTTCAGTTCACCTGGGACCATATCGCCAGCGGTAATGGCTTACCCCAGGCGAATTCCAAAATGCGCCTGTGGTAACTCAGCATACCCCAGGCGAATAAGCCTTGTGCGCCTGGGGTAAGCCTTTTACCTATGGCGAACAAGCATTGTGCGCCTGGGGTACATATGCGCATGGGGTATTAGATGCTATTCGCCTGGGGTATGATTTTGCCGTGTCAAAAAATAAAAGAAACCAAAATAACAGAATAACAGGAAAATGACAGAAATAAGTATCAAAATGACAGAATTAACAGAATAACAGGAAAATGACAGAAATAAGTTTCATAGTCTCGAACAGAGATAGTTCAACAAATCATATAACCTCGATCATCAATACATAATACACAAGTTTATATTACATAGTCTCGAACAATAGTCTCGAAGCGAGATAGTTCAACAAATCGATAGTTTAGCTAGACAAGCAAAACAACAAGTAGCATCAACACAAGGAGTACAAGGAGTATCAGCACGGCGATGGCGAAGGTGGTCATCCGGACCCTCGTCTTCTCCGTCTTCTCTCTCGCTAGGTAAGTGGCGTATCGAGCTTCCGCCTCCACCATGGTCTTGTACCCCTTGTAGCTGTTGCCGCTGAAACCGTGCACCTGTCTCCAGCATTGTTCCCAGTCGTCGTAGACTCCGGGAACCCTACCGACATACACAACATACCATGTCATCTGTGCATATGACAAAAATACGAGTTTAGCATGGAAAGTGATAATAGACCGCAAATAACTATCAAAGAAATAGAAGCATCAAGGTTTACGAATAAAACACGACAAATAAAGGACTAAAAGTTATATGATGCAAGTGTTAGCACTGGTTTTTCAACACGTTCTGGATCACTCAAAACCGCCTTCTTTCTGTCCTCATGCCAGCACATGAGCTTTGCTTACTTGGGGTCCACGAAGTACCGCTGCACGGGGAATGAGTGGAAAGTACCACACAACTTTCCTAGGAGCTTTCTTCGTCCCCCTCTTGTAACGATCAGCACCGCACACCGGACATTTGATCTGGTCCGCGTGCTCATTACGATAAATTATGCATTCACGGACGCAAGCGTGGTATTTTATGTGCGGTAAATCGAGGGGGCACACGATTTTCTTGGCCTCCTGTAGACTACTAGCACATGTGTTCCCTTCAGGTAAGTGTGTCTTCAGGTATTGCAGAAGATCGTCCATGCCTGTGTCGGTCCATCCGTGTTTTGCCTTCATCTCTAGAAGATCCAGAGCTACTCTCAAGCGTGACTCCTCCGCCCCGCGACTTGCGTCATACAACGGAGTTGCAGAGTCTATCTCTAGTTGCATGATCTTAGATTTACGTCCGGCGTCGGTCGACGTGTTCTTGAGAAGAAGCTCTTGAACATGAGGGTCCCGCACAACTGAAGTTAGTGGAGTGTTCATGTCCTCGTCTTCATGTTGTTGATCACCATGACTCCCTTCTTCTTCATTATAGTCGTCTCCATCGACAGCCTCTTCGTCCTCTCCATTGCCATGTTCAGACTCCTCCTGATCATTTTCACAAGTCGCCGCCCAATTGGTCTCGACGTGATCATCGTCTTCATCATCATCCATCCACTTAGTGTGGCCCTCCATGAAACTATACCTGAGTAGGTGCTTCTCCACATTACCAGAATCTGGTTTGAACAAGGACTCTAGCTTGCATTTCCGACACGGACACTCTATCTCGGTGCGGTTGTTTCGATGCATCTCGGCCGTCGCGCGTCGCACGTATCTATGCACCACGCTTTTCCTCATCGCAATGACCATTTCTACAAAAGGCAAGAGAGGTTTCATTAACTAGATCCGGTTTTCACGGAAAATTTCGGCATGACCTTGCTACAAAAGGTGTAACGCGGAGCGCCAGAAATTTGCCGAAAAGGAAATGAATCAACATTTCGGCAAAACATTGGCAACTCATCCTCATGGCAACACAATAAAATGAAAAAGAGATCGAGTTCTCATCCACCAACCAATCCCACGCACCTATTAAGATGACACACAATGCAAAATATATAGAGGCGATGACGACATCAAAGATCACCGGAGAGACGACCGATAAGAGAGTGATAGATCTAGAAGTAGCTAGTGGTGCAGTTGTGGTGAGATCTAGTGTCCGGTTAGTAGATTTAGTGGAGAGATTTGGAAGAGGGAAAGTGGGGTAGCGTACTAGCTAAAATATAACAAACATGATTGGTTAAAATAGCTAAAAATAGTGGAGGGGTGTGGGGGATTGAGCTAGGAGCACTAATGGGTCGAGTTTGGAGTAGTGAGTGAGTGAGTGGGGTGGATAGGGGTGGTGGTGGGAGGCTGGCCGCACTTATAGCAGCACATTTTACCTCAGGCGAATAATGTTTAAAATGCGCCTGCGCTAGGGGGTGTTACCCCATGCCAAATTTTACCACATGCGCTTCTGTTGCTATTCGCCTGGGGTAAGTGTGCTACCCCAGGCGAACCAATACCAAATTCGCCTGCGGTAGCGGCACAGTGCCAGGGGGTGGTGGTGGGTGCCATGCCACACTTTACCACAGGCGCATCTGGAACTGGTTCGCCTGGGGTAACACACTTACACCAGGCGCTGCGTGTTCGCCTAGCTAAGTAGCCCATGCGCATACGATTTTCTGTCCGCCTGTGGTAAGTTGTGCTACTATAAGCATTTCTCTAGTAGTGTATTGCACAGACATCTCCTGATTAACAAATATGGGTATTGCTAAGAAAGATTTCTAGCTGGGACACATGAAAGAAAAGGTATAACTCGGAAAACCATATGCACATAAGCTGAGTTATATTCCCCAAATCCATATTGGAATCGCTTTTTTTACTATGTCATAAAAAATTGCCAGGTCTGAGTCGAACTCAGATAACCGTGTACATGAGCTTCTAACACTAAGATGCACCAATATCTTAACGCAGAGCAAGTATAATTGTGGATAACTCATAGCAATTGAAATAACACTTATGCGTAAATTATCTTATGTATTGGCATATTGCATCCATATGTATTCAGCTCCTACAACAAAACCATATGAGAGCCCCTGATTCTCATAGAGTTTCAACCATCCAAAATAATAGCTGCATGGTAATACCAAATGTGCAACACTAACATCATGCCACAGTACTTACACGATTAGCTGATAGGATCTCTTGCTCGTCTTGAAAACTGCCAACTCAAACTGGTCCTGCACAATACCAGCAGACCACAACCATGAGGAATTGTTCACAATATGAGAAACAATATCCTGAGAATACCATCTACAATGATTATACATAAAACCGAGTCTAGTTGCTTGCTGATATCAGTTAACTGGGTTTAGTTTTCACTTATTCTCATGGATCTATAAGTTGGTCAGTTTCATCTCTCCGTTGGACAGTATACAATTATGTATATAATCCAAGAAATCATCTAAGAGTTGTGAGGGATATTTCATTAATTCTTGGCAGCACTTTGTATCTATATGTAAATAAATCAAGAATGATGTATCATTTTTTTTGGAAGGATGAAAAATACATGGAACACTAAAAGAGATGGGTTAGCCAATTTACTATATTTGGTCACATGCTATATTAGATAGTTTTTTCAAGTTAGAAATCGTTGATATTTTACATTGCACTGCAAAAAAGGTGTATTTATAACCAGAAAAGCATAGTTATAAAAAATGGGTGTGGCATGAATATGTTGCACCCCATTGTATCAGAAACTGTATCTTCATTTCAGTGCAGCCATTACCGGATTGTCGCTCGAATCATCAACATTTCTCAAGTAGTTACCTACCCAACCAATCAAAGAATGTCTCTTTGGGAAGATTCAGGTTGCATGAGGCAGCCGACGTCTACTTACTACCAGCAGTCATGGAGGATGACGATGCTTTCACGATGAGGGAGAACCTAGACAGTAGCAGGCAGCTGGGGGCGGCACCATCGTGTGAATAATGTTTAATCCATACTCTAACTATGCAGAATAATTTTCTTTTGCGGCGAAACTATGTGAATTAATGCTTGAAATAAAATATATTTCCGAATGTTGTCACATACAATATTATGATTGATGGGTTGTGTAAAACTGGTGCCACATCTCTGGCCCTTGAAATGCTCAACATGATGATTGAACATAACTGATCTAGCAACAAAAAAGTGTGTAGACAGTTCGTCGATGGCGAGTGGGTCCAGTCGCCAGGGCACACGAGCGTAACGGAGAGGTACGCAAAATTTTGGCATCAGCCCACATCTTAGTAGGGTACGCCTGAAGTTTGACCTCTGATCCTGAAAGACACACACCGTGTTTATCATAATCTCACAGCCGAGCCCTCTAAGGAAAGAAAACATCAAACCAACCCTTACAAAACCGAAGGATATCCATCCACTACTGAAAAAGCAACAAAAAGGGTAAACTAGCTACATCTTTACTATTAAATGGGAGTTGGTCGTACGTTGGTAGCCCGTCATCCCGTGGTCTGGCATTGCTAGATTTCGGCCGTCCGATATTTGTTTGCATCCCTTGCACCGTGTGATTGATTTTTTGTAGATCTCGTAAGACACCAACGCCATCGTCCATCTGCTCCCCCATGGATTGTTAGCGATAATTGCTGAATTATTGTCGAACTAATCACACAATTTATTTCCTATTTTATCGGCACGTCATTCAATGTACTTTTCCTAACAAACAAATCATGACGTCAGGCAGGAAAGCAATCCCCACACCTGGGATAGATAGGCAGGATGCCAAGGCTACCGCCCAGGCCCAGATCCTGCCAGTTGCGCTGACCAACAACGCTTTGGAACCGCAGGTGCAGCCTCTCGACGCCGCACACCGCCGGGAAAGCAGCTCGACGCCTTGGAGCTGCAGGGGCATCCTCTTGAAGCCGCACGCCGCCGGGGAAGCAATCCCCACACCTGGGATAGATAGGCAGGATGCCAAGGCTACCGCCCAGATCCTGCCAGTTGCACTGACCAACGACGCTTTGGAGCCGCAGGTGCAGCCTCTCGACGCCGCACACCCCCGGGAAAGCAGCTCGACGCCTTGGAGCTGCAGGGGCATCCTCTTGAAGCCGCACGCCGCCGGGGAAGCGGCTCGACGCCTCCCGCGCCGCGGAGGCAAGGCGCACCAGCTCGCCGCCTCCGTGTCGCCTTCGCCGCCAACAATGGCTCAATCCTGGCGGACACCACATCCAGAACACCGCCGCCCACGGAATCGAATCCGGACAAGGTCATGTTCCCCCCTTCGCGAAACAAGCCTCGACATCTCTACCCCCACCTCGCTGTCTTGTACACTGACGGCCCATGCCTTGGGCGCCTGGACAAATCTGCCCCTGCAATACGGCATGGCCGCCGCTGTCGTTCCCCGCCACGCCTGCCCCGATACAATGTCGCCGCCTTCACCGCTCCATCCACACTCCCCGCGTGGACGCCAAAGTCCTGTCCGCAGCGTTCAGGCCGCAGAGCGCCGGATCACATGCGTGCTAGCGTGGGCGGAGGGGAGGCAAAGCAGACTAATATCACAACCTGTCGCGTGTCGACTATGCCTTTTCTGTTTGAATCATCACATAAGTTTTTGTTGTTACGTATTTAATTGAAGCCTTTCCTTTCATATGTGTAGCCGGCAGAGGGAACGAGATGAACATTAACCAGTCCATGTGTATGCTCCTCATTGTGAGAATTTTGATATGCAGATTGGTGAAATGAGAGCTAATTCTGCTCCCGTTTTGGTATGTACAAGATGAGCATGTCCCCGAGATACAGGATTATAATCCCTATATTCTTGAGAAGAAGCAGGAGGTTGCATATGCAAAGGAAACAAGACAAGTTCCTTCACCTGAATTCATGAATAAAAAGAAGGAAGAGTATAAGGTATATTTACTTGTGCCTGTTGCATTGTGCCCTGCTTGCTCATGTAACTAATTATGAATCGCAGATCTTTTGCCCTTTTCTTCAAAAAAGAAAATTGTGAACCGCAGATCCAATGTTTGGTTCTAATCTTTAACTATACTAGTAGCTTTGCACGTGCACGCACGTCTCTATAAGACAAATCTCTTGATCCAGTTGAATGGCACTTCATAGTTTATACATACACAACAGAAAAAATATGTGGTATAGACTATAGTGTGTCAATTACTCTTAGTTTGGTTAATCTACGACCACGTCCATTACTCCCATAAACAGCAAGGCAAACACCGCACTGCAGCCATGAACTCATGGCTGCCCATTACACCTTCGTAATCTGTTCATGTTTATGCTTCAACATTGTTAGGTGGACAAGTCAAAAATAATTCAAAAAGCCGGCAAGGGTGAAAAAAGAACAATTTACATACGTGTTTTATGGCTGGTCAATCAACCAAGATCATCGTCTACCAACCTAGCAAAAGAGAGTGCCTTAGCCGCCAAGACACTCCTAATCAACGCATCAACAATGCCACAAGAGGAGTATTTGTTCTCAAAGATCCTACTCTTTCGGTCACGCCAAATGTACCAGGCACTGTAATCCAGCACCCGGTCAAGAGAGGCATCCCCGGCAGGAACCAAGCCCCGGATGGAAGCCCACCAAGCCGAGAAGGAGACCTCAACTACAGAGGAGCCATCGGGAGGGTTGATGCACGGAAGTTCATGATCCATCGCAACAGCGCGCCACACCATCCTCGAGAAAGGGCACCCCAAAATGAGGTGATCCGTCGTCTCCGAAGCAACTTTTAAGCCGCTAGTAGGTGGGATCGCCCGTTATCTTTCCAATGGGGAAGGATCATAGGAGTAACTTTAACGGAAAGCATTATTTAATACCAAGAGAATAATCCTTTGATAAGAAATCTCAAGAGACCCTCATATGCAGTAAAAAAAATATACCGCTTGAAACTTTAGACGTTATACTTTCTAACTATATAATTTTTGTGTTATACAACTTATTTTAAATTAGTCGAATCAACGATCTAGGGATATATGCACAGATCCTATGAACCCGATCGGAGGGAATATATAAGTTTATCAGCAAGTAAGGAAATCAGTGCCATGATCAGAAAACTCGTAAATTTGCGCTAAACATCACAGAAAAAACATGTACAAATGATAATATCACTAACAATTTGATCATGCCTAATTTCAAATAAGAAAATAAATTGATAGTGTCTCAGCATCAAAATTTTACAAATCCGTCGAAGCTGAACATGGCTGACCAAGACGGATGGGCATCAACAGCTTGGCGGGCCAAGCGTGTGGCAAGTTTCAGGAGTACCGTGTCCGGCTAGCAGTCTGCATTTCAGGGTAACAATCTTGATGCCCGTTTGTTGGACTTCAACATGCTAAGGTTGATGAACACACTTGGAACACATATGAGCGTGTGAGAACACTTGCAGGCACGCCTGGGTATGTGCCACCCAGGTATTACCAAAGCTTTAGATGCACAACCAAAGGAGACATCTATAGCAACCACCGTGGGAAAAAGCCAATTGATATGAATGATTTTAGAGAGAATTATCTTCTTTGGGTGAAGCAGATGGGTATGGAGATAAGCAGGGAGATCTTTGATCATACAGTGACCTACACAAAATCGAAATTGACCTCTTTCAGTAATTAAAGATTTCTTCCGATGGACTGAATGATCGGTCAATCTGAAGACTGCATTAACACAAAAATTGGAGATCGGTATTCTGGTTGTATAGGATCACAAGGCTGCCGACACTTTGCTAGCAAGATCCTAAATTTTGTTGTCTCAAGATCGGTCAATCTGAAGACTGATGCAGCGGTGGCCGGCCTACGCGAGGATGCCACAGCCTGCGGCCGCGCAGCCGGGGGGCCGCATCGCCCTCGACGGAGGGGTTGTTGCCCTGCACGCGCTCGGAGCTGGGCCCGATGACACGTCCTTTTCAAACAAAAAGTTTTTCCTTTGGTTCCTCGACTGTTTTGACTTTCGCATTGCCCAGTTCGACGCCCAGCTCGGCCTCGTCGATGCGCTGCACGCCGGACTTTGTCCTAGCTGTCGTCGGGCGGAGACCTAGCAGTACTATAGCGGGCGTGTGGGCATGACGGCGGCGGAATGTGTCAGGGTGCCGGTTGGGGGCCGAGAAGACCGGCACCGGAGAAGGATGCATACTGAAGGGACGACGGAGAACCTACCCCGCTACCGCTGTAACATGGGCTGGCGAACAGGGAGGGACAGATTAACTAATTCCCATTAATTGTGCCTTCTAGTTTGATGTTTCCTATGAGCGGGCTCCTCTCTCCCCTTCCTAGTCGGTCGTCTCTTCTCTCCCCTACCTCGCTCTTCCTCCGTCCTTGCTCGCCTTCGGCCTGGGCAGGCCGCCGTCCTTGACCTAGCGCTCTCGACCCCCCTCCCCAGCGACCTGCTCTCCTCCTCACGTGGTTGCGAGCCACCATGGTTCCGCCTTGAGCGTGTCCCCGACGCCCTCCAAGGCAGGGCCACACCCAACGCGTCGGTGCCATCTCACCTGCCCTGCCTTCGTCTCCTCCCCGCGGGCTTCACTTTCGGCCGAGACCCATGCTGTTTCAACTGCCTTGGCCTCCTTTGCTGGCAGGATGGAGCAGGGTGCAGGTGCAACGCAACGCACGTCACGTGCACGGCGCACCTGCCGCGTATCTTTTTTTTTTGAAACACCTGCCGCGTATTCTCACGTCGGCTTCGAGACTAACCAGACGGGAAATCCGCGTATCTTATTTGCATCGGCTCCATGTAACGCGATTTTCATCGGCTCCATTGATCAGGGCCTGGAGCCCTCCTGACGTACGTGGTGGCATGTGTGCAACAATGTCCATGACAACACATGCATGGTACGTACTATCTGCACGACCTTGTTGTGTCCATGCAAGGCAATGGATTTATTTGCATGGTGTACATAGCGTAGAGCTTCAGTCACCGAGATGTTGTAACCCGGACTGGTTCTTTGTTTCTCGAACACTATATTCGTGCAAGTACAAATATCACGCGAGTCCGATCAGAACTCCTATTGCGCTAGATAAATAGCACGCGAGGATCTCTTCTTTTTTACTCCGACTATAACTCCTATACGTACGTGACTTTAGGTGAGGTGGAATCTGTGTTAAGTAGCTCAACTCAACATTGAAGAGATTTTGTCCGTTAGATCTATGTAGCTTGACGGTCAAGATTCAATGTATCTACGAAGTTTGCTCTTTTATAAGTAGTATAGACAAGGTCCAACTTTCTGTTTGTTGATGTAATTAAGATTGTATTGTATTAATGACTCAGTAACGGATGTTGACTATTTTTATTTTCTGGTTGTTAGTTTCAGAAGGAAATTCCCAATCATTAGATCTATCTCTCTAGACAAATTAACTAGAAAGATAAGAGTACTGCTACATCCTCCAGCCTCTTAAATTCCATCTGCCGATTGCCAAAGAAGTGTGAGACCAATTTTATACATGCCAGTGACTTATTTACTGACCTTGTGTATTTCTCTCGAGCAGAACAGCGTTTTCCCCGTTGGTACCGACCACCACCGATGCAGACCTATCCCGTGGCACCGTCTCGTTCCCATGTGTGTTCCTCGCCATCAGCCTCTCCAATGTCCTCACATGGGCAGTCCTTACCAACACTCCCGCTTGATCCCTTATTACTCCTTTGAGTAGTCCGTGTGCAAAGTTGAGCAAGCTGGGGCGAGTAACCGCATTAAGGTAAGTTTTTTCTTCCATGTTGTTATAATTCAGCAAAATAGAGAGTGTGCACACCGCGTTCTTATGTTTGTTTTCACTTATTTGGTAGAAATTTATACTGAATTAGCGAAAATTAATATAGATCAGAGGGAGTAGTAGTTTTTACTAAATGTTGTGAAAATGTATACTGTATTTATTTTTCATGCTAAAAACATTTTCAATGTTTTCCACCACTATCGATTATCTTTATTCATGTATATTATCATGGGTAATGTTTTTTCGATGGCTCCAACTGAAAGTAGCTAATGCAATGCAAACTAAATGCTTTTGCTTTCTCTAATCATGTAAGTGTGATTAAAATATATTTTTATACTCCCCATCGTCCATATTTGTTAACTCTTATTTAGTAGAACTTTATACTGAATCAGCCAAAATTAATATAGATCGGAGGGAGTAGTATGTTTTACTAAATGTTGTGAAGGAACTTTATACTGTATTTCTTTTTCATGCTAAAAACATTTTCAATGTTTCCCACCACTTTCGATTATCTTTATTCATGTATTTATTGTGGGTAATGTGTTTTCGATGGCTCCAACTGAAAGAAGCTAATGCAATGCAAACTAAATTATTTTGCTTTCTCTAATCAAGTAAGTGTGATTAGAATATATTTTTATACTCCCCATCGTCCATATTTGTTGTCGCTTATTTAGTATAATTTTATAGTGAATCGGCGATAATTAATATAGACAAGAGGGAATAGTATGTTTTACTAAATATTCTGAAGGGAAATTTGATATCGTTGGATAAGTTTTGAAAATAATTTTTCTAACAATATAAATTTTCTATTAAATAATCCTCAGATTGTTGGACTAATTGTTTTTCGAAGATAAGTATTGAAAACTGTGCGCGCCTTGTTTGTATAAATGGTGTGAGCATCAACTTAATTCTAATTTGATGCATTATGTCACTTCGTTTGAACTCGCAAATTAAAAATGGGTTGAATGATCAACTATTCAGATGTTTTATTTATAGTGCGACTTGGAATCGGGCAGGAGAGGGAGATAAAACATTCTCCTCTTATAAGGTGATCGTTAAAAAATCAGCCAGTCGTAAAAGAAAATTACAATCAATATAAGTGTACGTCTGTAGCGCCCGTAGCAACGCACGAGCATTCAACTAGTATCCTATTACAGCTCACCCAAGAGGGCATAATCTGTCCACTATCAGGAGCTTGAAGAAATACATCTTGGTGACCTACCTTAGGGGTGCCAATGTACCATCCTTGCACATCCTGCACGATATTTGTGCAGAACACTTCAGAATGAGAATATACCTGATTCCTGGCCAACACATAGACACAAATACTTTTTCTTAAAATTGTATAATGAAATTTCCAAGTTTGCAATTGGCGCCAACGACAGACACCACCTAATCATAAAAAACGAATGGAAACAGCAAGGAGGATCACCAGTCCAATTTCTCCTAGGGATGTCTGTTACTGTCGGATATATACCAACTAGGGGTATATCAGATGGTAGTCTAAAGTGTCGGATTATCAGGGTGGCATAAATGGTAAGGGGCTATGGTCCATTGGGCGGCCCAGTAAGCTGACGCACGGAAGCCGGATTCTAGAAGAACCCGGATCACGGCCCACGTGATGCGGCTTGGAGCAGAAGGCGGATTCCTTGCTTTCCAAGTTAACACATACCGTAGTCTTCTAGGTTTCCTTCTCTGTATGCCCTAACCCGGCTATTATATAAAGCCGGACGGGAGATAAGATAGATAGAAAAGAAGCTAAAGGCTAACTCGCCGAGAGGTTGATCCTTGACGAGGAGCTAATAGAACCTCACATTGTACTATGTATTCGCAGGCTTTAGTCCTGAATAGTGAGATTGCAGGAGTAGGCACGCCGCATTACTGCGTCGTACCGAACCTGGGTAAACCCTGTGTCCTCGATCATCGTACAATCACGTCCCCCCACGTCTCTATCGGTAGTCTCATGGCACCCCCGTCTATGAAATCTACTATGATGTCTCAACAGTTGGCGCCCACCGTGGGGCCAGCGACGTCAGGCGTTAAGTTTCGATCGGCGATACTTGGCGGAATCGGCAGTACAATAACTGTCGGAAGCCTGGAATTCGACAACGACGTCGAGCGCTTCGTCGACAACGGATCGTACATGCCGGCGCGGAATCACCTGGTAAGTGCCTGTGTTTTACCGATTGGATCTGCAAACATCTTTATCGGATTAACTCCAGAAGCAATGGGATTCTGTGGTGGGAGCAAATTTATCCCACCCGCCCTATACCCAGTCGAAGACGACTATGATGCCGGATTTTGCTCAGATCGCCGATATACTGCTAAATCACACTTTATCGTCATGGTGCAGTCCGAGATCGCCGAAAACACGGATGAAAGTAATCCCGTGCAAGAGGCAGAAAACAACACTCCCACAACAGAAGTGGAAGATCCTACATCCGTCGACATCACAACGCACTCGGAAGCTGACTCTGTATTAGCCGCCATCGAGGCGAGATTAGAGTCGGAACCCGGATCGGATCACTTTGATACCGAAGACGAAGACGAAGACACTTTCGAAAGAAAGGTCAAATCCTTCCAAGAGGGATTCCACGAAGTATTGATGGCAAAACCGGCTGAAAAAATGGATGCCGACAGTCAGGAAAGCCCTAGAACACCTCCGCCAGAGGAAGAGAGATAAGAAGGAGAAACCTCTCCAAAATTCTCCGACGTCAAGGAATTGACAGAGCAAGAACCATACAGGAAACCTCCCTCTTCCAAGAAGAAACACAAAGCTGCTAAAGAGCTCCAGTATAAGCTCTGGAAGAAGAAATCGGCTGATCCAGCCAATGAAAGCCCGGAAGTAGGAGACGCAAGCGGAGTAAAACCTGCGGAGAAGAAAACGAAGGAAATCCTTGTTCCGCCAATGACAGAACAGGACGAACAGGAATTACTCCAAACACCAGTGGGACCACACGAGCCCCCTGAAGTGCTGGAAGCCCGGAGGCAGGCTCTCCAAAGGCAACAGCAACATCTATTTCGAACTCGAGAACACCTCCAAAAAACACGGGCTGACATCAAGCTCATGCGGGAAGAAATCGAGGAATACGAGAGAAAGAATAGATCTGGCATTAAACCTACGCGGTTACCCAGAATCGCAAAACCGGAAGTACTGCCGCCAAAAGAAAGGTTCCATAACCCATCTTGGCAAAAGCAGGTAAACGGCAAAGATGCCAGAGGCGAGCCAATATACAAAACCGCAGCAGAAAACGCGGAAGCGGCGTTCGCCATCCTCAACAATGATATGTACTCCAACGGTGAAAAACTTCAAGGGGTGTATGCTTTCCTAGGAAAAGCGTTGCAACAGGAACAGCGAGCGCAAGAGCGATCAGGGAAATTACATGAAGACTCTGCCCTATGCAAGACAGCTACATGCGCCGCTGGAGCACCTGGACCTGAAGAACCCGGAGGTTCAAACAATTCAAAAGAGAAGAAATCAGATCCGAGAAAGGACAAGAAAAAACCCGACAATAGGGATGAAGCGTCCAGAACCGGATCCCATCTCCCGAAAGATGGAATTAACCCCCGTGATCGGGAAGAGAAAAACTGGAAGGACGGAAAATCAATGCCGCCTCCGAGACGCCCGGCAGAAAATGCCAGAAGACAGGATATGCCTCAAAGGCATGAGAGATCCCGGACGCCCCCCAGGAATAAGGAAAGATATAGGAGTAGAACTCCACCTTATCCCAAAGGAAACGATCACGGAGTAAACAGAGACAATCCCAGAAAAGCGCGTCGGCGCCACAATGGAAAAGAACGGAGCAGATCCCCTTCTGTCCATTCAGCCGGCAGATACTCCGCACGACCAAGAACGAAGTTTTCCTTCACCAATTTTGATTTACTTTTTCCACCTTTATTGTTCCTCGACTTGTTTCAAGTTTTATTATATGAGAGGAGGTTGCTGTCTAAAATGACTTGTTCTTTGTTAGATGTGATGCCTCTTGTCCGTATTTTATTTATCGACACCTCACTCCATAAACCTGTGGTCATGTTTACTGAGTTAAGTTTCGCTTGGGGACAAGCGAGGTCTAAGCTTGGCGGAGTTGATACGTCCATTTTGCATCACCATTTATATTGTTATTTTCTGTTATTCATAGATATATTTCATGTTATGATGCATCACTTATGTTATTTTATCCTATTTTGCATGTTTCATCATTTTTGGAGAATAAACACTGGGACCAGAAATCTGATGGAAAAAGCACCGTCAGGATACCCCATTCCAGAAGACCAGAAGAAGAGGAGGGACACCGGAGATGTCTTAGAAGTCTAGATGAGGGAGCCATCCACGAGGAGAGCCGGAGGGGGGCCACCAGGGGCCCACACCACCAGGTGGCGAGCCCCCCTTTGGCCGCGCCGCAAGGTGGTGTGGCCACCCTGGCCTACCTCTGGTCGACCTCTTTCGCGTAATTGACCCCCCAAGAACCCTAAGCCCCAGGCCATCATCGAAGAATTAATCTGCCGCCGCCTCGGGGCAGAAAACACCACAGAGAGAAAAGCTCTCCAGCAGCGCGAAATCTATCAGGGAAATTCCTCTCCGGAGAGGGGAAATCATTGCCATCATCACCGTCATTGCTACGGGCATCATCAAGATCGTCATCGTCATCATCATCACCACCAGCACCATCACCCTCATGATCCACCATCATCCCTCTGTAACAATTAGGGGCCTCTATCGTTGTTTTATATTAGAGCTCTCTCCCGGTGTGTATTACTTGTTAATAGATGATGCTTGTGAGATTTATCGGTGTTAGCACTTTAGGACCAGATTGTTATTATCCATTATATCACCTCTGATTATGATCCATATTATGTCTTTTGAGTAGTTCGTTTAGTTCTTGAGGACATGCGAGAACTCATGATGTTAGTACTGAAGTTATGTTGAAGTAATATCTCGTGGTTTGGTATTTAAGTTGTGGTGCTATTCTTCTAGTGATGTCATGTGAACGTCGACTACATGATACTTCACCTTTATGGGCCTAGGAGGATGCATTGTGTATTTGGCTACTAATTGTGGGGTTTCCGGAGTGACAAAAACCTAAACCCCCGTTAGGAAACCAATGCACGAGGGAGCGTAGAATCCCGGAGTTTTAAGGCTGTCGTTAGATTTATCTCAATTAATTTCTTGTATTTGCGGATTCTTACGAGGGGTATAATAACAAGTATGTATTAGTCCTAGTTGGGCAGTGCATTAGCATAGGTTCACCCACACAACACTTCATGAACAAATGGATATTAATCAACCGTAACGAAGCGAAAGCACTCTATAAAATTCCCATGTGTCCTCGAGAACATTTGGTAGTCATAAGTAACACAACCGGCTTGTCCTTTGCTCTCAAAAGGATTGGGCCATTCGCTATAATATTATTTACTGCACTTTATTTACTCGCACTTTATTTATCTGCTATATCAAAAACCTCCAAAAAAAAACCTTTGCTACTATTTACAGTGAATCCTCTATCCAACCTGCTTGTCAACACCTTCTGCTCCTCGTTGGGTTTGACACTCTTATTTATCGAAAGTACTACGATACACCCCCTATACTTGTGGGTCATCATCGTGTTCTGCTGTTGGCCGATAGAATCCAGCTTGAAAGTGGGGGGACCCCAGACTAGCAGTCCGAGACCTCCAATATGCATACATTCACGATCCCATGATCAGTTAGTCGTGAACAACATACTCGAGTTGGTATTACAGGTACAACATCCACTACAGGAATACACGACTTACACAACTGGTCAAATGACTCAGTCGAAAAACAACTGCCTCGCAGGGCAGGAACACAACACTAAAAACAGCAGAAGTCTACAAAACACACTCGTGGTAAACCCAAGTCATGCCTTGACTACCTGCAGGCTACTGACTCGGAGACGATCCTAGTTCGCATAGCCGTCAGCGACACCATCTTCTTCAGGTCCTCCGGGTTTCTGCTCAAATTCTGGCTAAGTCAATAGCCAGGGACAAAACCATTGTGAGTACATTGGATGTACTTGCAAGACACCCCAAATGAAAGCTAAACATGCAAGTATGCAAAAATATAAAGGTGGTAGGAAGGCTGTAACTAAGGTTCAACTAGCCATGATGAATTTAAGACACGTCATGGTTGCACAAGTTTTAGTTGTTTTTGTTGAAGAAGATACTTCAAAAGATATTTTATTTCTCTTGTAGATATTGCATGTCCACAAGGTTTTTATAAAGCATTCTAAATAAAAGAGAGTTTTTCTTTGCAAAACTTCTTGGAAAATCACCTCTTCAAAACCATCATTTCTCCCGTACCTCAAAGGTACAATCATTCCCTTTCAACGTACCTCCCAGGTACAATTTCAAAAAACTTTCCAGCCTTTTTGAAAACATTGACACAATGCTAGCTACATGGCCATTCAACTGTCCATATCCGAGGACGCGGCTATTCTGAATAGTTTTACTATGCAGAGGTGTACACAATCCACAAGATCCAGTACATCCGCCGGGAACAACCACGGACTGTCCGAGACAGTATGCAAACATCGGATAACTGGTCCTAACCATCCACTGTGTCAGTGCTAGTAAATGACTACCTCCTCAACTGGGTTTGTTCTCCCCGGCACCGAGTGAGTCAGCCGTATCGATCCGGTTTCCCCTGACAACACACCACCATGACAGGAAACCCAATTGCTGCAACCGGTAGTGAACTTAATCCTACACTATGAATGTCCCGTTTCTCCCTCCCGGCGACAATTCGGTTCGGGGGACTCTAACCCCTATAGCACTTTGAGGTAGGCACGGACTAACACCTACAAGCAATTAGCTAGACCCCGTTCCCATATTGAGGTAATGTGGCAGTACGGCTTGGTTGTCCGGCGAAGACTAGGTTATGTGTCATTTTTGGAAAACAAGCCGAAAACATTTCCTTCTTCACATACCTCCCTCGGACAAGGTCCCACCTTTCCTCGGGGTTTTTCCAAGCTTTTGCTTTCCAAAAACATCAAGTTAAAATGTCCACTAGGGAAATTAAGTGAATGAAATGATGATACTAAAATATCTAAGGGGCTTGGTAACACCAAGATTATATAGTGGATATAGCATATTAGATACGTAAAAAAAAGGTAGTGGTATAGTCCACTTAAAAGAATGGTTTTTGAATCCAACTTTTGTAAAACTTCAGAAGTAAAACATGCATGATAGATAATGATAAGTAAAACAACAGCAAGCACTTAGAGTGGCTTTCCTTGGCACTGGTCTTGGTCTTGCTCTTGAAATAAACAAGAGTTGCAATAAAAACCTCTCCGGGAAATAATACCGTCTTTGTTATCTAATGCCGTAAACTCGAAAAGGAAAACACCCAATCAGAACCAAACAAAGGCAAGCACTTGACAAAAAGTAAACATACAGCAAGCATTTCATGAAACAAGTACACTCACAAACAATATTACTAGGGTGCACACTATCAAGCAAAACATGCACAGACAACACACATGAATAACACTAGAAAAGATGTTATGGATCCTCAACCAAAATAGCATGAGTTCAGTGGGTGTGCCATTCTCATATCATGCTCAGATGAGGTTTAATGACTCTCTGGTCATTCATGAGGATGATCAAAATAACAAGAAAACAACCTAGGAACACATACACATGCATAGGAAACTAATAACAAGCAATACTACAAGCCCATAGTGACACATGCCTTTCTAAACATGGATAAATAATATAACCAGTAGCTAGACAACCTAATAACAGAGACAAAACAATACCAAACATATCATGGCATCACTCAATACATGAAAATAATCATGGAGGAAAACAACTGTTAAAACTAGACATGAAAAAGGGCTATTTAGACAAGCAGACATGCATAACCATAAGAGATCATCCAACAAGATTTATTCTAACATGATGGATCTGTAAGATAGCATACAAGTAACAGAGAAAACAACACCTAGACATGCTAGTAACATCAAAATAACAATCTAACCAATGCCTCTAAAATTAAGCATGCAAATAACAACTCATGGCAGGAGATCATCTAAAACTATTATAGCATGACAAATTTATCTAGGGATCACTCAAGCGTGCAAGCAAGTATAATATGCTAGAATAACAGTAGCTATGCTATGGAAAACAATACTAAGGCATTTATTCAAGCCATCATAGTATTAGGAAGAATAAAATAATTTAACCTGTTATTTCTGGGAAAAACACCCTATGAGAATAAAACTATAACAAACATGGTTTTTCCACACCCAAACCCTATCATGCTAATGAATCACTCAAAACACATCTCAACCATGTATTAATACCCTACACATGCTAGGAATCAAATTTATAACAAGAACATGATAACCCCAAAATTTATCAAGTCATAACAATAATAGACAGAAAAGGACTATTTACTAAATAATGCATCAAGCCTATTCTGTAACTCCTAAAATCATGAAAATCTAGTATAAGGTGCTCCTAGTCATTACCAAACCAACACAACTGGATTCACCTCAAAAATGATCACCAATAAAATTAAATAAATCACAGAAGTGCTCTCTGGCCTAAAACTAACATGCATGTCATTTTCACACCACAACTCAAGTCAACACATGGTCAAATTCCAAAGATGCACATTTTCAAGGGCTACTCATAAAAGTTGAGTTTGCAAGTTTTGGATCCATAAAACTCAAGTTATTAAATAAAAGGTGTTAATGAGTGCCTCTGCCATTTATATTAGTTCTACTAAAATACAGCACAAAACCTTGATCTACAAGTTGGAGATGGTTAATAATTTGTATATCTAGCACTGTGAATTTTAGTTTGGCAAGATTCACTTCTTAGCATTTTTGTTTCGATTTAAAGTAAAGCACCAGAAAACAGATATCCAGTAAAAGGATTAACCTATAGAAAAAAAACCGGAAATGGGCCAGATCTGGAGGGAACCGGGCCGCACAGGGGCAGGCTGGCCCGCTAGCGTGCGTGCGCTGCCGAAGCGGTACGCCACCGTTCGATAGATGACCAACGGCTGGGATTAAAAGGCCCAGGGTTCAAAGTCACCCGCTGGATGTGGATCCGACGATCCGGAGTGGCCCACGTCACCTCCTGCCGGCGTCGACCACAGCTAGCGGCGTTGTCCGCCTCCTCCGCCGCGGAACGCTGCTGTGCTCGCCACAGGGAGCCACGGGGGTTGCCTGGAAAAGCCACAAAGGCAAAAATGCTCCTGAGAGCACCGCCGAGCCCGTGGCGCCGTTGATGCTTGACGGAGTGGCCACCAATCGAGGGTTCGACGGATAGCTGCGGCCGGTCAACTCGGCCATCGAGGGAAGGAGATCTGCGAGGGATTTAACACAAATTGGAGAACGGAATGAGGTTCAGGGGACCTAATGGATGCCACGGAAAGAAACTAGAGGGGAAGGGACAGCCTGAGGTGGCGGCTCGACGTGAAGCTTGGCCGCGGCGGCTCGAGCTTGATTCTCAAGATTCCGAGGGAATGAGATGGGGATTTTGGCTCTGGCATCGATTGAGTGGGAGAGGAGGCTGTGAGACATGGTTTTGAGCACGGAGGTGGTCCAGATCGGCCGCGTCTCGGAGATAGCCGTACAAGGTCAACGGCGACCATGGCAGCGCGAACGGCGGCTTCAAGGGAGGAGCAATGGCTTCCTGGGTGGTGGAGAATGACCAGGAGGTCCTCTAGGAACAACCAAAGATGGAGGAGATGGTTTGGAGTGCGGGAGAATCGACACTGCATCTCGGCACCCGCAGGTGTTCGACAGGGATGAGGAGGGGATACGAGGGCGAAAGAGACCAAGGATGAGCACGGGCGTGCTCCTAGAAGTCTCACGGAGCTGGTTGACAAGGTTTGGAGCTCGGGCATGCGACACAGGTGTCGGAACGCGCGCGACGTGGCGAGCGTGTCCTGGGCGCCATGGACAGCTCACGAGCAAGGGAGATGGAGACAAGGAGAGAGCGAGGGCTCGTTCCAGAGAGTTCACGGGGGTGAGAGGAGTGTGCTGGCGCGAGGGTTTCTTCAGGGATGCACTGTGGCGGTGGACTGAGAAGAGGAGGGTGATCACCATCTTTGTCCACATGCTATTGGCTGAGAGAAAGGGAGAGGGAGAGAGCTAGGGATTGGTAGACCATGTCTAGGAGTGCAATAAGAATGTTTACAATGCCAGGGATGAAGAGAGAGATGGAGAGAATGCCATGATTGATCAACACATGGATGAACCCAACAATGTCCAAAATAACTAGAGGAGGTTTTTTTATTGTTTTCACCAATAATATGAATAGAACATATGTGAGAAATTGTGTCCAATGGATAGAGGATGAAAAATGGAGTCTAGAGATGGTGGCCTCAATAGTTTTAAAAAATATTTCTTTCACAAAATTTTGGAAATTCCAGAAGTAATGAATCTATTTTTAAATGTTTTCTCAAAAAATTTCAACACAACTTCCAAATGTTTTTGTAGAAAATGATCCCACATCACCATAGGCATGTTGGGTAATTTTTCCAAGATTTTAGGAAATACTTTTATTCATAAAATATATAAAAGTCCATTTTTGGCCTTTGGAAAATGGAAAATAATAAATAGTAAAATGATTTTAAAACAAATATTTTTTAGTTGGGATGATAAAGTATATAATATAGGTCTCAAAAGTGATTTTTAATAAACAACTCTTTTGAAAATATTTGAGGCATCAAGTGGAAAAGTGTGAAAACAAGTGTTTATTTAATAGGATAAAAAACCATGTGGGAAGAACAGTTAAATGGCCATTGGAAAATAAATGGACCATATGGAGGTGATACATAAGTCATGTAGATGACAATGGTAGGTTCATTTGGCCTGAAAACAATAAGGAGTGATTTGGAGTAACATGGACAAAGTGCTCTATGAATAAAGAGATATGGTCATTATTTTGGGGATGCCTTCAAAAGGACTTTGATAGATGATACCAAAGGGCTTCAATATCCAGAAAAACAACTTGAATAGATAGCATAGATATATACAATGAGATTTATGATGATGCATTGATGATTAGCTCAAGATTTGTCATAAAAGCATGTCTCCAAAGTTGGAGGTTTTTAAGAAAACAGAAGATGATATGGACATGTGATGGAATATGATATTGATGCTTGGTATTGTTATTACTAGGTTTTATTATCCTTAAAACAACACACACTTATCAGAAACATAAATAAATACTTCAAAGCAAACACAAGATAGGATCACACAACCAGTAAATAAAATAACATGACACACAAGATCACTCAAACAACTGATTTATTCAATTTAATTTCCAGGATGTTTTCTCAAGTGTTAATTAGAGGTAGTTATCAAAACATACCATGAAAATAGGATTTTTTAAGGAGGTTCAGTTCAAAATTTGTTATTTCCAAAAGAATATAATTGAGGTAAAACACAGGGGTAACATAGTCCCGTCTTATTGTTTTTGCAAGAGAAGGAAGTGAGAGGGAGTTTTTGAAATACTTGCAAAAACTTCTTGGTTGAAAACAGGTTGAAGATGATTAGCTCCAAAATACTTTTCATATAGTTTTGGAATTTATCTTTTGTTTTCTCAAAACTTGGCCTTTGGGTTTCTTCAAAAATCAAAACACTTTCAAAAAGGTTTTTGCCAAAAGAGTGATGGATGAAGATGATAAGCTTTCTTGTCATGACTTGATCACAAGGGTTGTGTTTTAAGAAAGTTATAATCATTGGTTTTAATGTCAGGTGTTAATAAACACAAACACAAATGCATACAACAACCAAATAGAAAAGAAAACACAAGCATAAGTCAAACATATAAAAAGTTTTTGTTGTCCCTGATTTTTGGGTTATTGAAAACAAGTTTTTCCTGTCTTCCAAAAATTGGGCTGTTACAGCTCTTCCCCCCTTAAAATGAATCTCGTCCTCGAGATTCGTAAGGGAAAACAAGGAAGAGGGTTTTCTTAACAAACCAAAAAAAACAAAACTCTTTTTAACAAAAATAACATTAAGTTTTTCTCAGGTTTTAAGAAAACCAAAAATTTTCTTCAAGCCTGAAGATGAGACTGGTTACTTAGCAAGGGGTCACAGAGACCTAGTTGTGTAGTGGTAGAGGCTACAAACAGCTAGTGATCTTGTCAAGATTTTTCTCACGCTTTGAAAGGGAGTGAGAATCTTGGTACACCCGGAGTTTTCTGGAGTCATACACTAACGTGTGGGACTAGGCCCACTTGGCAGTCGATGCCCTTCCCTCTTCTTCTTCTTCTTGCCTGGCCTTCTCTCCTGGTGCGCACACCCTTGGCATCAGGGCGTCCCACCCACTGTGAGCTCAGGGTGGGCTGACACCTCGCTATGAGACTACTGTGAGTGCGACATGTCGATTCTTCGACCACTTGGTGGAGGGATGCGCCGGTGATTTCACGCCATTTGCGAGTACTGCAGCTGGATTCTTCAGCTTTTCCTGTGTAGTGCTCGACGGAGGAGAGGGCTCTGCTCCTACTCCTATAAAAAGGGTCACCGTGGTTCTCTCAATCGCACCACACAATGGGTTTCATTTCTCAACTCATCGATGATTTCTTCAAGGAGTACGTCACCCTGCTGGAGCGAGCAAATCCCCTGGAGCACTTCGTCATCGTGCTGTTCTTCAGGTGTGGCCTCGTGGGGTGGGTCACGGTGATCGTGGTAGCTGTGGTCTGCACCGCCTGGGGCATCTATGACTGGTGGTCTGGTGCCAGGAGCGATACCGCGGTGGAAGAAGGACGAGCAGTGGCGCCGGTGGATGCGGTGGTGGAGGTCCAAGCTGGTGGCACAAGGCCAGGAAGACTCGAGGGGCTTCGCCGTCGCCTGACTCGGGACTCGGCGTCAGGTCAGAATGGCTCACCGTCAGACCAGGTTCCAGGCAGCGAGGGCTAGGAAATGTTAGTGTCTACACCGGAGTAAGTGTAGTGGTCTGTGTTAGAAATAGACTTGTATCTTACTTTCTGAAACTGTCATATGTTAGGTGCAATGTTATCCTTCGAATCATGTATCCCTTTGAAGTTCCAGTGAAGATTGTAGCTCTGAAATGATTCTTCTTCTCCTTCTGGGGTGTTGGGGAAAACAGAGGGATGTGGGTGCACTAACTGGTTAAGACGTTAAAACACAGGTGCAAAAAGATTAAAGAGGCAAGTTTTTCATACTGATAAACAGAGTTGTGGAAAAACTACTCAATCAGAACAGAGCAAGGCAATCCAACAAACACAATTAATTTAGCAAGCAACACTTAGTCAAAAGCAAACCAGGTACTTTAAACACCAGCAAGCGTCTAGAATCGATGAAGAACGGGTAGCTCAATCAAAACAACTGAGCAAAACCTGAAAAATCCTATGGGTCTGAGTCAACCAGAGTGGTTGAAGCCTTCATACTGTTAACATCGTTGTAGATTGTCGTTGTTGATCTTGATACTTGGCAGAGTATTCTGATCTCGAGGATTTCTTTATCTCATCTTAATGTTGAGGTCTTCGGAAGGAAGCTTCTTTTTCTCCGGGTTGCTAACTACTAAGGTATTCTCGGGACATCGTCAAGTATGTAATTTTTAAAAGAAAGATAACTGAAGAAAACTTTTTGGTAGACTTTTTAATGGAAACAAAAGTTTGATAAATTCATGTTTATTTATTTATAAAATATTTTGAGCCATGAAAACAAAGGACAAAAAGATATGTTTACTATTTTCTATGTTTTTCTTCAAAACTTCAGTTTTATAAACAAGGAAATAATTTTTGAAAAGATGAGAAAGATGGAAACCATGCTTAGGATTCCATAGATAAAAACACTTTAGGCAGTAATATAGTTTTTACCAAATATTTTTGATTCCTATCTGACGTCCATGCTATACTAAGGTCTCCTAAAGTCAGGATGGCTCTGATACCAACTCTGTGGGGACCCCAGACTAGCAGTCCGAGACCTCCAGTATGCATACATTCACGATCCCATGATCAGTTAGTCGTGAACAACATACTCGAGTTGGTATTACAGATACAACATCCACTACACGAATACATGACTTACACAACTGGTCACATGACTCAGTCGAAAAACAACTGCCTCGCAGGACAGGAACACAACACTAAAAACAGCGGAAGTGTACAAAACACACTCGTGGTAAACCCAAGTCATGCCTTGACTACCTACAGGCTACTGACTCGGAGACGATCCTAGTTTGCATAGCCGTCAGCGACACCATTGTCGAGACATCGTAGTAGTTTTCATAGACGGGGGTGCCATGAGACTACGGGTAGAGACGTGGGGAGACGTGCTTGCGCGAAGGACAAAAACACATGGTTTACCCAGGTTCGGCACGTCGCAATAATGCGGCGTTCCTACTCCTGCAAACTCACTAATCAGGGCTAAAGCCTGTGTATACAAGTACAACGTGAGGTTCTGTTTAGCTATTCGCAGAGGATCAACTTCTCGGCGAGTTAGCCTGTAGCTTCTTGTCTATCTATCATATCTCCCATCCGGCTTTATATAATAGCCGGGTTAGGGCATACAGAGTAGGAAACCTAGAAGACTACGGCAACTATTAACTTGGAAAGTAAGGAATCCGCCTTCTACTCCAAGCCAGATCACGTGGGCCGTGATCCGGGTTCTTCTAGAATCTGGCTTCTGTGCATCAGCTTACTGGGCCGCCCAATGGACCGTAGCCCACTACCATTCGGGCCACCCGGGCAATCCGGCACTTTAGACTACCATCAGATATACCCCTATTTGGTATATATCCGATAGTAGCCCCCATGAAGGATCGAGACTCCGTTTTCGCCGTCTTTCGTCAAATGCATCCTTCCGAGCAATACCGTCCTGCAGTCTTGATTATTCTTTTCTTCCTTTAAAGGAGATGGTAACGTAAAACTCAGAATCCAGAAAATCCGGCTTTTCTCACACGATCCTTCGCAGAGAAGGAACTTCCTACGTCAGCGCTTAAAACTTGCTGACGCAAGGGTCGTTTGGGTTACAGGCGAGAAAACCCAGCAACATCTTTCTGACAGATTCTCGCGGGAAACGAGGAGATAACCATAATCATCCTGTCGATTTATTTCCCGGATTTTCCAGCGAGTGACACGCGTTGGACATCGAACGGTCAAAAGAGCCGTTAGCACGCATCCTGACGCATTTCCGGCTATAAATAACCTTCTTCGTCCACCGTGACAATCTTCTGCTCTGACTTCGCACGCCATTACTAGCGCCAAGCCCTCACAGAGCCCTTTCCCGAACGCGCGACCGCACCCAGGATCTCACCGGAATAATCGAGCGCCGCCAATCCGATGTTATCTCCGTCGACCTCCCCGACCCACGCCGCCTACGGCGATGAGTCGACAAAGTCCACGGGTGCTGCGGCGGGCGAAGAAAACCTTTCCGCCGCCGCAGATCTTGCGGGATCTTCCTCCGCGCCTGCCCTGCCGTTTGCGCCCAAAATGGTGAAGGGAAAAAACACACTTATCAGCGACAAGCTCGCAACCGCGGAGAACGCAGCGTCCGCCGCCGCCGGAGCCGAAGAAGAGACAGAAACTGCCGGCAATTGGAGTCCGAGCAGCATCACACCATCCCTCCTTCCGACGATGGAGCAGGAGGGGCTTTTGGCTAAAGGCAAATGGCGGAGCCCGGAAGACGAATCCGAGCCCATGCCAGAAGACGGAGAACGCGTCCTCCTTACTTCTCATATTGCGAGAGGTATGGGCTTACCACCTTCCACCTTTTTCTTGGACGTCCTTAACCATTACGGCATTCAGCCACACAATCTTCCACCAAACTCCATTCTCTACCTAGCTGGCTTCCAAGCCCTTTTTGAAGGGTATTTAGGAATTGCTCCCAGACTAGATTTTTGGCAATATTTCTTTGGAGTGAAACGTAACCCCATAGAGGGCGTTCTTCCCACCTGTGGGACCATTTCTTTCACTCTTCGGAGATTCAGGGAAGACTGGTACCCAAAGGTAAAAACGTCGGAATCCGTCAAATTTTGGACGGGTTCCTTCTTTTACCATCATGACATCCCGTTTCCCGGGAAAGAAAACGGGGTTCTTCCATTTGTCAATTCTGCCGCCGTTCCTCAAGAGAGTTGGGCAGTCGAAGCAGTGCAAACTTTGCCGGAAGACCTGATGAAGATAAAACGGCGTATCGCCAAACTCACCTCTTCTCAGCCTCCCCTAACTGGGATAGACACTGTTTTGTGCTGGTTCGGCCGCCGTATTCAACCTCTCTCTTTCCGTTCACGACTCCTTTGCGACTACGAAGGGCCAGAAGATGGAATGAGAGGGATGGACAAAGCCTTCTCCAAAAGGGACTTCAAAAAACGAGTCAACCAATTGGTTGCTACTCGCGCCTAATACACGGAAAGTTTGGAAATGTATCACGAGGAAAACCCAGTCCCTAGGGTATTTATACTTTCCTTGCTTTTGGGTTTCTCTCGGATTATCCCTTTTTCCTGACTTAATCAAGTACTTTGTCTTCTCCATAGTTCGGTGAACTTCAGGGAGATAATCTTGCATCCGACGCCGAGCTTGACGAATTACATGCCAACTTTTATGGTGGCCGGAAACGCAAGAGGAAAGTGACCTTTGAAGAAGTGATCAATCTTGACGGAACTCCCATCGCCGCCTCCGGGTATTTTCCTGGAGCTTTATATTTATCATTCCCTTCCAGTTGTTTTGAGATATTTATTTCTCGGACGTTTCCCTTTTCAGCCTTGCTCCAGTTCCTTTAAAAGCAAATAAATTGAAGAAACATAAGGCTACAGTCAAAGGAGAACCATCTTCCGCTGCAGTTTCGCCCCCTTCAACTGTATTCAGCGGGGAAGAGAAAACCACAAACCCGGGCGCAGAATTTCAGCGGTCCAGCCAGCCTATTGCATACAACATGGATGCGAGGGAAAGGGCGGGACCAGAGATGGGTAGAAATCTTCGAGCTTCTGGGGAGGACGAACCCATTCCCGCTTTTAACAGGAATTTCCAGGTAAAGGAGGAACCATTCGATGAACTCAGATATATTCGCCCAGAAGCTAGAAAATTCTTTGCTCCTGCCCCTCTAATCCGTCCTTGGCCACAAGGCGGGCTAATTGTCCGCAATGACTTCGTATTTTCACCTCGTCAGGTCATTCAGGATGGCCTTTACCACGTTGGAATCCTTTTCTCTGAGTATGTAAAGGATTTCAATGAAACCTTGTCAAATTTGCAAGAAATGAGCCAGGTAATATCTCTAGCCCCCAAGCAATAAGTCGAAAGAATGCTCTCCGCTTACTGCTTCTTATTACGCTTGTTTCTAACTTAAGCGTCTTACGTTCATTTCTGCGTTTCAGCATACTGCTGATAAGATAAACTTGGAAATTTTTAACAAGCTTAACATCAAGAATGAAGAGGTGAAAACCCTTCTATCTATTATTGATGTTAAGAAATCGGAGCTGGCATCATCTCAGCTAAAGCTGCCGGAAACAACAGGTATGCTTTATTCTCTGAAGTTTCTTTATCCAGTTTTTTGTCTAAGTAATTTCTCGAATTTATCTAAACTCGGAATTTTTTACTTGCTTTCCAGCTGCTTTGGCTAAAGCCAAGGAAATAGCTGAAGATGCCGGCAATGCTGCAAGTCTCCGACAGGAGAACTTGGACCTTCATAAGGAGCTTATGAAGGTTCAAAAAGATCTGGAAGCCAGCAATCTGGCCCTTGGAATTGCTCACTCCAAGGCTTCCGAGCAGGCGGAGAAGGATAAGTCCACTATCCAGGACTTGGAAAGTGCCTTAAACCTTCGCCTGGAGGAAGGCTCCGAAATCGACAAGATTCTCGGTAAGGGTTTTTCCATGTCTTGCTTTCTTTCTCTGCTTTTTCGCTTAACCTTTTGGTTGTTTGTCTGAAAAACAGGAGATAACCCAGACCTTACTCGGATTGAGAGAATCCGAGCCTTCGGGAAGGTGTGGACTGCGATCAGAGCTGCTGGCATGCAGCTGGTCAACAAGTTCCTTCCCACCAGGACTGGGGAATTCTCGGAAGTTGAGAAACTTCCGGGAGCTATCCTGGAGGTGGCGGAGTCCAAGGAATCCACCTTGCGCTCCGCAGCACGGGGTGGTGCATGCATGGCTCTCGGCCTTATGCATATGCATTACCCTGGTGCCAAATCTTGGCGCATGGCATCCGGTATCCCTCAAGGATACACGGAAACCCAGCGAACCACCATCTTTGATGAAATCAAAGGTCACGCCGCCAAGATCGCCTCCATGGTGAACATCTCCATCACCTATCTAGAAGAGGAGATCCCCGAAGCCCCCGAGAATGACAACAGCGAAGAAGACTCAGATGCTTGAAGGGTTGTCCTTAACCTGGATGGTGGAAGTAGAAAATAGGAGCATTACTGCACTTTACAATGTAAACTTATATTGTAATGCTTCTATCCTTTTGTATAAACAAGTACTCCGCCTTTTGCAGTTTAATTATGAAATCCTTTGGAAGTTTTCCGGGTATTTATATTCCTTTATCTTCTAAGTTCTCTGTCTTATGTGTTTTAACTGTCCTTAGTGTTTGAAATGGCTCAATAGTATTATGAATCGTCATGCCAAGTTACTAGGTAAAACCAATCAGTTCAATCTTGGAAACATGGATCATACTAAGGGCATTTTTACTAACTAGCTCCAGTGACCCAACACACAAACAATCAGATAATGCTTAGAGAACAGTAAGGAATTTTTTGAATGAAACTTGGGCACGCAGGCACAATCCGAGTTTCCTTTAACCTTTGGTAGGCTGAAAATCATTCAATTTTTTAAACACCAAGCACGCAGGCACAATTCGGGTTAACATTGAGTATTTTGTAAGATCATTGGGAAATAGATAAGGTGGAATCATGTTTTGAACTATAATAAACTTGTAAAAAACATGGATATAAGAATTCCGACAACTTTATTTCATGATCTCAAAGATGTTTACATAGAATTGAACTAAGTATAGAAGGGACGTAACTGCTGGATACTCCAGGGCCTCTTTGTCTCTCCTAGCTCATCATCAATCTTTCTCTTTCTTTTGCGATTCGGCTTCTCGGGATCATCTTCCGTATCGTGAATGTCAACAAGATAATATGATCCATTCTTCATGGCTTTACTGATGACAAATGGTCCTTCCCATACTGGGCCAGTTTGTGCTTTCTTTGCTGCACCAATCTTAGCACTAGGTCACCTTCTTTAAAAGAACGATGCCTGATTTTCCGACTATGATAACGTCGTAAACCTTGCTGATAGATGGCGGATCTTTGGAGCACAAGTTCTCGTTCCTCTTCTAAGAGATCGACGGCATCCTGTCGTGCTTTTTCGTCATCCGAGCCATCGAAATCTTGCACTCTTGGGCTATCATGGATCATGTCCGTTGGAAGGATTGCCTCCGCACCATAAACTAGGAAAAACGGGGTTTGCCCTGTTGACCTGTTCGGCGTTGTTCGAATACTCCAAAGCACGAAAGGTAGCTCTTCTACCCATGCTCCAGCTGCTCTATGAAGAGGAGATTCGAGTCTTGGACGTATTCCTTGCAGGATTGAGCTATTCATTCTTTCAACCTGTCTGTTGGATTGCGGGTGTGCCATAGATGCGAGATCTAGGCGAATTCCCGTTTGTCGGCAATATTTTGCGAACTCTCCAATGGAAAAGTTTGTCCCATTGTCGGTTATTATGCTGTGTGGAACGCCGTATCTCATGACTATGTCAATGATGAAATTTCTGGCAGTTACACCGTCAAGTTTTGTGATGGGTTTAGCCTCCACCCACTTGGTATATTTGTCCACAGCTATGAGTAGATGTGTAAGTCCGCCTCGTGCAGTTTTGAATGGTCCCATCATATCTAGCCCCCAGACCGCAAAGGGCCATGTAATGGGGATAGTTTTGAGTGCTTGGGCTGGCATATTAGTCTGCTTGGCGTAATACTGACATCCTTCACATGTGTTTACTATGTACTCAGCATCTGTCTTGGCTGTTAGCCAGAAAAACCCGGCACGGAATGCTTTTTTAACTATGCTTTTTGATTGAGCATGATGTCTGCAATCTCCGGCATGGATTTCTTACAAGATTTCTCGTCCTTCTTCTGGTGAAATACATCGCAGAAAAATTCCGGAAGTACTGCGTTTATACAGGCAATTGTTAATTACCGTGTATCCTTTGCATCGACGCTGGATTTGTCTTTGCAAGACTTCATCTGCTCCTTCCGGGTACTTCTGATTAACTAAGAAGTTTATATATGGGAGTGTCCAATCTGGGTTAACGAGCATGACTTCAATTGGCTCGAAAGCCAGAGGATAGTCAACATCTCCACCTTTTATCGATGGTTCGTACAAATGTTGGACGAAAACACCTGGCGGTAGGATTTTTACCCTTTCTGATCCCATGCGGGCTAACGCATCCGCGTTCCAATTCTCCTACCGTTTAACATGGAGTACTTCGAATCCGAAGAAACAAATGGCGAACTCGTCCACCGTTCTCCGATATTCGGCCATTATGGGGCTTTTTGCGTCCCAAGTTTGGTTGAGCTGATGCTGTACCAAATCTGAATCGCCATAGCACAAAATGCACTTGACCCCAATTTCTTTTGCAATATGCAAGCCATGAAGCAAAGCTTCTTATTCTGCCACGTTGTTGCTGGCGTTGAAGTGTATTTGTAATACATACTCCATTGTGTCTCCTTTAGGGGATTTTAAAACTACACCAGGTCCAGCGCCCTCCTTCATCTTGGATCCATCAAAATGCATGATCCAGTACTCGGACTCCGGCATTGGTGTTTTCTCCATTGCTTTCGTCCAGTCGGCGACAAAATCTGCCAAAACCTGGGATTTTATTGCCGTCCTGGGCTGATACTTAATGTCGAAGGTTGCTAACTCGATGCCCCATTTGGCTACTCGGCCAGTCGCTTCCGCATTGTTTATTATATCCCCTAGTGGTGCTTTACATACCACCGTTATGGAATGTCCTTGGAAGTAATGGCGAAGTTTTCTGGACGCGAAAAATACACCATACGCCAGTTTTTGATAGTGTGGATACTTTTGTTTGGACTCGGAGAAAACTTCGCTTATATAATATACCGGATGCTGGTCTGGTATGCTCTGTTCGTCTTTCTTCCGTTCCACAACAATTACTGCACTGATAAACCGGTTTGTAGCCGTAAGGTACAATAACATAGGTTCCTCGTCTTTTGGCGATGCCAAAATCGGAGCTTTCATCAAAGTTTCCTTTAGCTGGGTTAACGTTGCATCTGCCTCTTTTGTCCACTCGAATTTGTCAGAGTTTTTCAGCAACTTGTAGAGTGGTAAAGCTTTGTCCCCCAGCCGACTAATAAATCTGCTGACGGCTGCGGCGAAACCCGTCAATCTTTGGACATCTTTTACACACGTAGGTTTGGAGATGTTTAAGATTGCTTTGATCTTTTCTAGGTTAACTTCTATTCCTCTATGGGAAACGATGAAACCCAGAAGTTTTCCTGAGGGAACCCCGAATACGCACTTTAATGGATTTAACTTCATCTTGTAAGTGCGCAAATTTTCGAAGGTTTCTCGTAAATCCTCAAGGAGTGTATCTCTTTCCTTGGTTACGACATCAATGTCGTCCACGTAAACATGGACATTTTTGCCAATCTGACTATGCAAACAACGTTGCATGCAACGCTGGTAGGTGGCACCTGCGTTCTTCAGGCCAAATGGCATGGTTATGTAATAGTACGTCCCATAGGGGGTTATAAAAGAAGTCTTAATTTGATCTTCCTTTTTCATGCATATTTGATGGTACCCGGAATATGCATCCAAAAAGCAGAAGAGCTCAGAGCCTGAAGTGGCATCTATTATTTGATCGATTCGCGGTAACGCAAACCTATCTTTTGGACACAGTTTGTTTAAACCGGTGTAATCTATACACATTCTAAGTGCAGTGGTATCTTTCTTCGGTACTAACACCGGATTTGTGGACCAATCGGTGTGTATAACTTCCTCGATAAAGTCTGTTGCTAAAAGCCGGATAATTTCCTTGCCGATAGCCTTCCGTGTTCTTCCGTCAAATCAACGGAGACCTTGTTTGACGGGTTTGGAGCCTGGAATCACTTTAAGTTGATGCTCAGCAAGTTCCCTGGGTACGCCTGGCATGTCAGCTGGACACCAGGCAAAAATATCCCAGTTCTCATGGAGGAACTTGATGAGCTCGCTTTCCTATTTGTCGGTCATCCCGGTTCCCACTACGACAAATTTTGTTGGATCTTTGGGATCTAGGGTTACCTGTCTTGTGTTCTCGGAGGCCTTGAAGCTATCTGCCGGTTTCCGGGTTTCTTTTCCTGCCGGCATTTCTGTCGGCGATACCTCTTTGGCCAGCTCCTTCAATTCTTCCTTTGCTATGATTTTTTCGGCTAAAGGGCGTTTTCTTTTTCCAGCTTGTTTGCCAACCTGAAGTCTCCTGATATGGTGATTACTCCTGCTTTTGGCCTTGGCATCTTCAGCTAGTTATAGATATAACATGATCTTGCCATAAATTTGGCGAAAGCTGGACGTCCGAGTATCGCGTGATACACGCTTTCGAACGGCACCACTTTGAAGGATACTTTTTCCTGACGGAAGTGATCTTTTTCTCCGAAAGTGACATCTAGGGAAATTTCTCCTAGGGATCTTGCTTGCCTGCCAGGAACAATGCCGTGAAAACGTATGTTGCTATGGTTGAGCTGGGTCTTGGAAATTTTCAGATGCCTCAGTGTATCCAGGTACATTATATTAATGTTGGATCCTCCATCCATCAGCACTCTTCTTAGCCTAGTGTTCTGGACAATAGGGCTTACAACAAGGGCTTGCGTGACGGGTTCAGGGATATTCCCGGGATGATCAGAATGATCCCAGGTAATTGGTGTATTTGAATACTTCAAGAATTTCGGGGTTGCTGGAACAACCGCGTTTATCTCTCGAAGCATTCTTTTTGCCACCTTTGCTGATGGAGTTGCCAGGAAAGTTAGGGCACACCCTCCATCAACTCTCGGAAACTTGGGTTCGCCTTTTCGCTGCTGTTCCTGGATTTTTTCGTCAGTGTCCGATTCACTGTCTTCTTTCCTAGCTTCTGGCTTTTGCTTGGAAAATTTCCTTTTGGAATTCTTTCCCTTGTTTCCGGATCCTGCACTGCCTTTCATATGCTTGTTCAGCCGGCATTGTGCGTTCGTATGGGTGGGTTACCCAAATTGCGAATGGTGGACGCAGGGTTCCGACTTAATCTTTTCCCATTCTTCTTTGGTGTAATTGATTGGTTCCGAACTGCGTCCTTTCCACCTATTCCCTTTTTCACTTCCAAAGGCTATGTTAACTTCTTTGGGCTTTTGTGTTGCATCTCGAGCTCCTTTTTTTCTCAGGGCGAGGATTCTTTTTGGCCTGTATCAGTGTGTCGATACTGCCTCCTCTAGCTCTGATGTCGTCTTCGGCTGCAGCATGTTCATTGGCGGTTGTAAGCATAGATCCGAGATCTTTGTGCTGTTTGGAACCGACCATGAACGGTACAAGTCCGGGTTTTAGGCCATTGACGAAAGCATGCATTGCTTGAACGTCAGTTACTCCAGAGCAGCTATTCTTCATTGCAGTCCATCTTGAGATAAAATCCACGTATGGTTCGTCTTCAAATTGGGTGCAACGGTTTAGCTGGTTGATGCTATTTGGTCGTTTGTAGGTTCCCCGGAAATGCTGAGTGAATACTCGAGCCATATCATCCCAGTTGTCGACAGTTCTGGAAGGTAATCCGTTAATCCAATCTCTGGCTCCATCCAGTAACATTAGGGGAAGAAACTTTACAGCTTCCAGGTTTTTCCCATTGTTAATCTGGACGGCTGTATAGTAGTCTGAGAGCCAGGTATCCGGGTTTGTACTACCGGTGTATTTTTGGTACGTTGGACCAACTTTGGCAAAGCCAGAATGCAGGGTTATCCTTCGGATCCTATCTGTGAAGCATTTAGGTCCAAAGTATAAGTCGTCTCTTTCCGCCCTATCCATGTGTGCGGAGTACCTGCCGGCTGAATGGACAGAAGGGGATCTACTCCTTTCTTTTCCATTGTTGCGCGGACGCGCTTTTCCGGGATCGTCTCTTATTTCTTCCGATATCACGTCCCTTTGGATGAGTTGGAGTTCTACTCCTGTCTCTTTCCTTGTCCTTGAGGGGTGTCCGAGATCTCTCACGCCTGTGAGGTATACCCTGTCTTCCAGCCTTTTCAGCTGGGTTTCTCGGAGGTGGCATTGCTTTGCCATCATTCCGGTATTTTTCTTCCCGATCGTGGGTGTTAAGTCCACCTTTTGGGAGATGGGATCCGGTTCTAGACGCTTCATCCCTGTTATCGGGATTTTTCTTGTCTTTTCTCGGATCCGTTTTCTTCACATTTGGATCTCTTGGTTCCTCCGGTCCGGGTGCTCCAGCGGCGCAAGTAGCTGTTTTGCATAGGGCAGAGTCGTCATGCAGCCTCCCTGATCGCTCTTGCCCCCGGTGTTGTTGCTGCAATGCCTTTCCGAGGAAAGCATACACCCCTTGAAGTTTTTCACCGTTTGAGTACATATCATTGTTGAGGATGGCGAACGCTGCTTCCGCGTTTTCTGATGCGGTTTTGTATATTGGTTCGCCTCTGGCATCTTTGCCGTTTACCTGCTTTTGCGAAGATGGGTTGTGAAACCTTTCTTTTGGCGGCAGTACTTCCGGTCTTACGATTCCGGTAACCTTGTAGGTTTAATGGAAGATCTATTCTTTTTCTCGTACTCCTCGATTTCTTCCTTCATGAGCTTGATGTCATCCTGGGTTTTTTGGAGGTGTTCACGAGTTCTGAATAGATGTTGCTGTTGCCGTTGGAGAGCTTGTCCCCTGGCTTCTAGCACTTCAGGGGGTTCATGCAATCCCACTGGTGTTTGTAACAATTCTTGTTCTTCTTGCTCTGTCATTGGCGGAACAAGGATTTCTTTTGTTTTCTTCTCCGCAAGTTTTGTTCCGCTTGCATCTCCTACTTCCGGGCTTTCATCAGCTGGATCAGCCAATTTCTTCTTCCGGAGTTTGTATTGGAGTTTTTTAGCGGCCTTGTGCTTTTTCTTGGAAGAGGGAGCTTTTTAGCAGGTTCATCCTTTGTCAATTCTTTGACATTGGGGAATATTGGAGAAGTTTCTCCATCTTCTCTCTCTTCCTCTGGCGGAGGAGTTCTGGGCTTTCCTGACTGCCGGCGTCCGTGTTTTCAGCCGGTTTCGCCATTAGTACTTCATGGAATCCCTCCTAAAAAGATTTAACTTTTCTTTCGAAGGCGTCCACGTCTTCGTCTTCGGAATCAAAGTCATCTGATCCGGTTTCTGACTCTAATCTCGCCTCAATGGCGGCTAGCACAGAGTCAGCTTCTGAGTTCATCGCTGGATTGGCGGATGTCGGATCTTGCACCTCTGTAGTGGGTTTGCTGTTTTCTGCCTCTTGCACGGGATTACTTTCATCCGTGTTTTCGGCGACCTCGGATTGCACCATACCGATAAAGTGTGAATCACTTTTTTGTCGGCGATCTGAGCAAAACCCGGTATCATAGTCGTCTTCGACTGGGTATAGGGCGGATGGGAAAAATTTTCTTCCACCGCAAAACCCCATGGTGTCGCACCCGGACTTCTAGGGGATACTCACAGTCCGTCAAACAGTAGATAAATGGCTTACGGGGCATACCGGCACCCGCATCTCAATATGAGCAGGCCAACACGTAAACGTGTGACAACCATTCTCTTACTATTCATCGTCTGCGCAAACCATCCCGTAGAAATCCAGATACTTCCGTTGACGTACTTCAAAACATACACACATGGTACGTCAACGGCGTTGGAACAAGTGATATCACAACAAATCCCTACGACACAAAAGATTGAAATAAGTTGCAAATAGCTCTCATTAGAGCAGAGATAGCAAATACAATCATTCAGAGGGCACATGCCCCAACATAACATCATTACATCACAGCGGAAGCATTCAACATGTCTGAGTACAGACAAGAACCAAATAGGCCTAAGAGGCCGGAAACGAAAAAGACGGAGCCCATCCACGAAGTCTCGGATCCTGCCCGGGTCCGCTATCTACTCGTCAGCAGTCTCGTCATACTCCACGTAGTAGCCACCATGTAGATCCTCGGAAACGTAGGTCTGCGGAAACCACAGCCCCAAAGGGGGTCATGCGACCAGTAAAAAGGGATCCTACAGGCAGACAGGCTCTGATACCATTTGTCGCACCCGGACTTCTAGGGGATACTCACAGTCCGTCAAACAGTAGATAAATGGCTTACGGGGCATACCGGCACCCGCATCTCAATATGAGCAGGCCAACACGTAAACGTGTGACAACCATTCTCTTACTATTCATCGTCTGCGCAAACCATCCCGTAGAAATCCAGATACTTCCGTTGACGTACTTCAAAACATACACACATGGTACGTCAACGGCGTTGGAACAAGTGATATCACAACAAATCCCTACGACACAAAAGATTGAAATAAGTTGCAAATAGCTCTCATTAGAGCAGAGATAGCAAATACAATCATTCAGAGGGCACATGCCCCAACATAACATCATTACATCACAGCGGAAGCATTCAACATGTCTGAGTACAGACAAGAACCAAATAGGCCTAAGAGGCCGGAAACGAAAAAGACGGAGCCCATCCACGAAGTCTCGGATCCTGCCCGGGTCCGCTATCTACTCGTCAGCAGTCTCGTCATACTCCACGTAGTAGCCACCATGTAGATCCTCGGAAACGTAGGTCTGCGGAAACCACAGCCCCAAAGGGGGTCAGTACATAAACGTACTGGCAAGCAAGACTCACAGTTCACCAAAGTGTAACCCGTCAACACCAAGCACAGATGCCTTGGGTTCAACGGAAGAGAGGGGATATAAAAGATGCTGCAACTGGCTGCGCTAACCCACTACAGAAACATACTACAACTGCCTGCTAACAGAAAGGAGATAAGATCGAGGATTGTAGCCAACTGAAAGATAACTTCAAACAAACCCATCCTGGATCTCGCCCCTTATCCAAATAAGCAATCCAAGGATAACTCACACAGTTGTATTAAAGGTGAATCAAGTTATTGTGTCATCAACCTATTACTAGTCAAGTTATTAACCATTGGGTGTAACATGTTTGATCATTATGTTTAAGTTGTCCTGAGTACTTGTTAGCCAGTACTTTCACCAAGTAATCCTTAACCGCGGAAAACACGGCTTCTCGAGAAGATTATCCCTGCAGGGTTGCACCAATTTGGCCGTACACGTATGAATAACCCGCCAGATGGGAGATCACCCCACCAAGCGGGGCACTCAACACAACCAACCATTCTTCGCATCAAGCCCAAAGAACCTTGGGCGCACGGCTAATCAAGCCCCAAAGAAAAGGGACCCTCATAGCACTCTAAGACCGTGTCCCCCTATATGCCGACTACAAAAGTTCCACCCTGGCCTGGGCTCGCAAAAACATGCATGCGGCAAATGGAAAACACGAACTAAATGAGGCGATTTGGACGAGATGCGAATCAGGTCAAGTTGAGGGGGGCGCCCATACTCGCTTCCCACATGCGGGTAGTGCGCTCATCATGGATCAGTAGACAAGACCCTTTTCCTATTAGGGTCGACACTAGAAGGCCTCAAAACCACACAGGGCCTCCTGCCGGTGCCTTATCATCAAATTATTATTTAACATTAACATTAGCATGATTGATTGATTAACATCGAGCCCCCAGAACATAATGAAGTAGTAACAGAAAGTAACGGGTAACAGACTCAAGCAAAGCAACCTAAGCATGCTAGTAAGACACTGGCTCAAACAATGGGTTGTAGGAAGGGAGATGAGGCAATATCAGGGTTAAGGGATTCATGTGATAGGTTCGTAACAGAACAACTACTACTAAGGCCAGCAGGAAAGAACAACGGAAAGTATCGGTAACCAATGTTGAAAGGAACACAATGGTTTATGTGAGTGATAACTTGCCTGCAAACCCAGTAGCCTGGTACTGAGCTAAATCCTTAGAAGGGATGTCGTAAGTATCGTCGGTCTCAACGTCGTCGTTTATCCGAGAAGAAGCAAACAAACAATGCAGAAAGATAAACAATCAATAACATGGCATAGGTGCACAAACATGGGATGATGCATGTCATGTTAATAGATGCATCAAATAAACTACTTGACAAGATAACACAAATTAATTGGACCCATATGCAATTGGATTGCATATGGAAAAGATCCATTGAAATAAGTGGAAACAAATGATTTACAATTAATTATTATGTGAGAGTTGTCAGCATGATGCATGCATGATGATAACAACAAAATAACAGCAATAGAACCAAATGGAAATAAGGTTTACCAAGTTTAGAAATTCATTTATTAAGTGTTGGAATTTTGGTTACTTAAAGGTGTCACACAAGCAATTGTTGTTTTGAACAAGTTAAAGTGTTCAAAACAAATAACAAAGTTTATATTTGAAAAGAACATCAAATTTTAGTTGGATTACATGTTTCACATGTTGAAATAGGAGTTAGGATAATTTAATTATGAATTAAACAATATTAAACAAGTTTTAATTGAATTTAAAACAAGTTTGAATATTATTTGAATTTTATTTGTTCAAATCATAAATTCAATTTCACATTTGAAAAGTTCACACTTTGATAGTTTGAAAACATATTTTGCATGTTCAAAATATTTTATATTGTTCAAGTTATTATTTTATCAAATTTAATTGAATTAAACAAGGATTAAATCATTTAGGAAATTTAAATTATTCAAACCAGGAAACAAAATTATATTTGAATAGGTTATTCAAAATGGTATGGAAAACATATTTTATTTGCATTTATTGGATTAATAATGAATTAGTTATTGAATTTAGCAAATTGCTTTTGAATTATTCAAATTTGAATTTTAAATGCATTTGGAATTGTCAAAACAGTACACAAATAGAATATTTGGAAAGATTATTTGATTTGGATCAGAAAACATATAAAACTTGTATTTATTGGAATTACAGAATAAAAGATATTAAGGTTTGAAGTTTTAGGATTAATTCTGTTATTTAAATTGATTTTTGGATTTAACAGAAAATCACAGAAACGTTTGGTACCGTGCTGGTAGCCAGCCACAGACGCTGACCCGTGGGGCCTAGCCAGCCTGGCGCAGCGCGCGCGCGCGTGGCAGGCACCGCGGCTGACGGGTGGGCCCCCTACACACTGCGCGTGGTAAAAGAATGAAAAACGGAGGCTTTTGCCTCTGCGGGGGTTCGACCCCGGGATCTGCCCGCTGCGCGCAAGGAACAGACCAGATGGGCTGCTGCTGTACTTGTGACAGATAAGGGGTGCGTGCGGTTTTAGGTTCAGGTCCGTGCTATACTGTCGAACTGAAGAACAACGCGGACACTGAACCATGGCAGAGCGACTCGCCGGCGTGTGGCCACCGTGCGCGTGCTGCGCTGCCGCAACCGTGGAGCTGTGCTTGATGTGGGGGTGGTGTGCGTGATGCAGACGACCGTGATGCAGAGAGAGGCACGGTGGGGGAGAGGAGAAAGAGGCGATCACCTCGGTGGTTGCTGATGGAGTCTGACGACGGACAGCGGCGAGGAGGAAAACCGGCGACGGCGCGGCTGCCGTGGTTGCTCCCAGCAACCCGCGGTGAAACGAGGCGGTGGAGGGTACCTCCACAGTTCCATCCCCGCGGTTGGCTCGTCCCGAGGAGGCCTGTGGTGGCCGGGGCGCCGATTCTCTGACGGCGGTTAGGGGGCGGTGCAGGTGGGTTCAGAAGCAGAGGGCGAATCGTGGTGAGGGAGAGGGAAAACGGCGGCGATGGCGAAGGAGGAGGGAGCTAGGGGCTAGGGTTAGCAGTGGGTAGGTTAGTTATAGGGGTTCCGGGCTCGTACGGCGAAGCATCGAGCGGGGAAGGAGGGATCCTGCGGTGGTGTGCCGTTCGTACAGAAGGTGACATCACGTGAGGAAGACGACAGCGACAGGGTTGAGGGGTACTGGGCCAAGGTGAGGTTAGCTAGTGGGCTGGGCTTAGGTTAGCTGCTGCTCCTTTTCTTTTTTGTTATTTCTGTTTCTTTTTTTTTGTAGCAACTAGAAAAGGAAATAGATTGGGATTTTTAGTGTTAGGAAAAATTCATAGAAAAATAGGGTGTGCTCCTGGTGTTAATTACAACCAATTAACAAGTTTGAATTTCCAAAATATTTGAATTTGTGGTGCTGTTTGGAAATAAGCCAAATTGAAATGAGTTTCTTTATTAGTTGAACATTAACAAAACCACACTTTTAAATAGGGTGACCCCTATGATTAATTGGAAACAAAGAGTAAATAATGTTTTGGTTATTATTTTTATAATTTCAAATTGGATTCTGTTTGAAACACCTTTGGTTTGAATTGAGCAATTTAGAAATTAATAGATTAATATTGAAAACAAGGATTTTAATAGGGGAACCCTATTGATTAAAGTGATTAAATTAGTTGTTTGGCTTGTTAAAGTTTATAAGTTCAAAAGTTTTCTGTTTGATGCATTTGATTTGAATTTGAAAGTGATTTGAAGTAATTGATTGAATTAATTGTTTGATTAAACCCAACAAATTAAGGAGTGATCAACATGAAATAAAATGGAACAATTTGGTTGTTTTCACTTGTTATTTTTATTCCAAAAGTTGTAACAGAACAAGTATGAAAACAAAGCAGTTGAAATTGTTTGATTTTCATTGTGAAAACAAAGAATAACAGATGCAAAACAAAAGGAACAAATGCAACAACATGATGACATGATGCAATACCTTAACAACAAGAAATCAAACATTCTAAATGGTAGGTTTTCATACTTGGGCTGTTACAAAACGCCCCCCCTTGAAGGAATCGCGCCCCGAGATTCCTACTGAGAAAAGAAAAGGTCCGGGTACTTCTTGGGAAGATCCTCTTGAGCTGTGACACGTGAAACACATCGTGCACCTTGGATAGTTTTCTGGAAGTTCAAAATGATAGGCATTTCTGGCAACTCTTCTGGAATGACGTCAGGGAATTTGCAAACCACCGGAACATTTTCAAGTAAAGGGAGTGGTTTTGTATTGAGGGTGTATATCTGGATAAAACTTGATTCATTTGGAGAATAGATTATCTGGCTAGAATGGTGGAACAGAGTTATTGACATCAATGCAACACCAAGAATAATCATCAATGTCAGAATCATCAACATGAGAGTAACGAGGAATATGCGGCCTCCCATTAGAATTGGATTGTTCTTACTTATCTTGGAAGTCAACATTTGAGATCCCGGGGAGTGAACAGAGTATTGATTGCTTAGTGGAACCAGAATTGGGTTGTATGTTGGGGAAAAGATTGTTGACACAAAGGAATGTGATTCTCCGGTATGAAATAACACTTTAACTGGATAAGAGTTTACGAGGAAGTTTTGATTAGACGCCGGTAGAAGAATTGAAGTGGAAACAACAACAAGATTTCAACGGACGAAATGTTCTTTAGAAGAACAGGTTAACGAAGCAACACCGGTGAAAACGAGAACAACACTCCTGAGGTACTACGGAAAACCCATCCGGGCTTCTAGAGGATCAATATCTACTGCTTAAGGAATAGAGGATCTTCTTCCGGGGCTTACACGCCTCCGTTCTCAATCGTGAGTAGGCAACATGATAAATCATGTCACAACCACCTCCATTCCTATGGTCTAGTAGATATAACCATCCTAGAGAAACCAGGATTCGTGAAATCCTAACTTGAAAGTTTAGATGAGAAGGGAAAACAACGTTGCACTTCCTTACCAGAAAAGGGAGGGTGGGTGGGGAAAGAAGAAAAAGAACAGAATTCCTACTCTCACGTTTCATTTTTCCTATATAGCTACAAGATAGTTTCTAGACTCAAACTGCGACCAGTAAAAAGGGATCCTACAGGCAGACAGGCTCTGATACCATTTGTCGCACCCGGACTTCTAGGGGATACTCACAGTCCGTCAAACAGTAGATAAATGGCTTACGGGGCATACCGGCACCCGCATCTCAATATGAGCAGGCCAACACGTAAACGTGTGACAACCATTCTCTTACTATTCATCGTCTGCGCAAACCATCCCGTAGAAATCCAGATACTTCCGTTGACGTACTTCAAAACATACACACATGGTACGTCAACGGCGTTGGAACAAGTGATATCACAACAAATCCCTACGACACAAAAGATTGAAATAAGTTGCAAATAGCTCTCATTAGAGCAGAGATAGCAAATACAATCATTCAGAGGGCACATGCCCCAACATAACATCATTACATCACAGCGGAAGCATTCAACATGTCTGAGTACAGACAAGAACCAAATAGGCCTAAGAGGCCGGAAACGAAAAAGACAGAGCCCATCCACGAAGTCTCGGATCCTGCCCGGGTCCGCTATCTACTCGTCAGCAGTCTCGTCATACTCCACGTAGTAGCCACCATGTAGATCCTCGGAAACGTAGGTCTGCGGAAACCACAGCCCCAAAGGGGGTCAGTACATAAACGTACTGGCAAGCAAGACTCACAGTTCACCAAAGTGTAACCCGTCAACACCAAGCACAGATGCCTTGGGTTCAACGGAAGAGAGGGGATATAAAAGATGCTGCAACTGGCTGCGCTAACCCACTACAGAAACATACTACAACTGCCTGCTAACAGAAAGGAGATAAGATCGAGGATTGTAGCCAACTGAAAGATAACTTCAAACAAACCCATCCTGGATCTCGCCCCTTATCCAAAGAAGCAATCCAAGGATAACTCACACAGTTGTATTAAAGGTGAATCAAGTTATTGTGTCATCAACCTATTACTAGTCAAGTTATTAACCATTGGGTGTAACATGTTTGATCATTATGTTTAAGTTTTCCTGAGTACTTGTTAGCCAGTACTTTCACCAAGTAATCCATAACCGCGGAAAACACGGCTTCTCGAGAAGATTATCCCTGCAGGGTTGCACCAATTTGGCCGTACACGTATGAATAACCCGCCATATGGGAGATCACCCCACCAAGCGGGGCACTCAACACAACCAACCATTCTTCGCATCAAGCCCAAAGAACCTTGGGCGCACGGCTAATCAAGCCCCAAAGAAAAGGGACCCTCATAGCACTCTAAGATCGTGTCCCCCTATATGCCGACTACAAAAGTTCCACCCTGGCCTGGGCTCGCAAAAACATGCATGCGGCAAATGGAAAACACGAACTAAATGAGGCGATTTGGACGAGATGCGAATCAGGTCAAGTTGAGGGGGGCGCCCATACTCGCTTCCCACATGCGGGTAGTGCGCTCATCATGGATCAGTAGACAAGACCCTTTTCCTATTAGGGTCGACACTAGCAGGCCTCAAAACCACACAGGGCCTCCTGCCGGTGCCTTATCATCAAATTATTATTTAACATTAACATTAGCATGATTGATTGATTAACATCGAGCCCCCAGAACATAATGAAGTAGTAACAGAAAGTAACGGGTAACAGACTCGAGCAAAGCAACCTAAGCATGCTAGTAAGACACTGGCTCAAACAATGGGTTGTAGGAAGGGAGATGAGGCAATATCAGGGTTAAGGGATTCATGTGATAGGTTCGTAACAGAACAACTACTACTAAGGCCAGCAGGAAAGAACAACGGAAAGTATCGGTAACCAATGTTGAAAGGAACACAGTGGTTCATGTGAGTGATAACTTTCCTGCAAACCCAGTAGCCTGGTACTGAGCTAAATCCTTAGAAGGGATGTCGTAAGTATCGTCGGTCTCAACGTCGTCGTTTATCCGAGAAGAAGCAAACAAACAATGCAGAAAGATAAACAATCAATAACATGGCATAGGTGCACAAACATGGGATGATGCATGTCATGTTAATAGATGCATCAAATAAACTACTTGACAAGATAACACAATTTAATTGGACCCATATGCAATTGGATTGCATATGGAAAAGATCCATTGAAATAAGTGGAAACAAATGATTTACAATTAATTATTATGTGAGAGTTGTCAGCATGATGCATGCATGATGACAACAACAAAATAACAGCAATAGAACCAAATGGAAATAAGGTTTACCAAGTTTAGAAATTCATTTATTAAGTGTTGGAATTTTGGTTACTTAAAGGTGTCACACAAGCAATTGTTGTTTTCAACAAGTTAAAGTGTTCAAAACAAATAACAAAGTTTATATTTGAAAAGAACATCAAATTTTAGTTGGATTACATGTTTCACATGTTGAAATAGGAGTTAGGATAATTTAATTATGAATTAAACAATATTAAACAAGTTTTAATTGAATTTAAAACAAGTTTGAATATTATTTGAATTTTATTTGTTCAAATCATAAATTCAATTTCACATTTGAAAAGTTCACACTTTGATAGTTTGAAAACATATTTTGCATGTTCAAAATATTTTATATTGTTCAAGTTATTATTTTATCAAATTTAATTGAATTAAACAAGGATTAAATCATTTAGGCAATTTAAATTATTCAAACCAGGAAACAAAATTATATTTGAATAGGTTATTCAAAATGGTATGGAAAACATATTTTATTTGCATTTATTGGATTAATAATGAATTAGTTATTGAATTTAGCAAATTGCTTTTGAATTATTCAAATTTGAATTTTAAATGCATTTGGAATTGTCAAAACAGTACACAAATAGAATATTTGGAAAGATTATTTGATTTGGATCAGAAAACATATAAAACTTGTATTTATTGGAATTACAGAATAAAAGATATTAAGGTTTGAAGTTTTAGGATTAATTCTGTTATTTAAATTGATTTTTGGATTTAACAGAAAATCGCAGAAACGTTTGATACCGTGCTGGTAGCCAGCCACAGACGCTGACCCGTGGGGCCTAGCCAGCGTGGCGCAGCGCGCGCGCGCGTGGCAGGCACCGCGGCTGACGGGTGGGCCCCCTACACACTGCGCGTGGTAAAAGAATGAAAAACGGAGGCTTTTGCCTCTGCGGGGGTTCGACCCCGGGATCTGCCCGCTGCGCGCAAGGAACAGACCAGATGGGCTGCTGCTGTACTTGTGACAGATAAGGGGTGCGTGCGGTTTTAGGTTCAGGTCCGTGCTATACTGTCGAACTGAAGAACAACGCGGACACTGAACCATGGCAGAGCGACTCGCCGGCGTGTGGCCACCGTGCGCGTGCTGCGCTGCCGCAACCGTGGAGCTGTGCTTGATGTGGGGGTGGTGTGCGTGATGCGGACGACCGTGATGCAGAGAGAGGCACTGTGGGGGAGAGGAGAAAGAGGCGATCACCTCGGTGGTTGCTGATGGAGTCTGACGACGGACAGCGGCGAGGAGGAAAACCGGCGACGGCGCGGCCGCCGTGGTTGCTCCCAGCAACCCGTGGTGAAACGAGGCGGTGGAGGGTACCTCCACAGTTCCATCCCCGCGGTTGGCTCGGCCCGAGGAGGCCTGTGGTGGCCGGGGCGCCGATTCTCTGACGGCGGTTAGGGGGCGGTGCAGGTGGGTTCAGAAGCAGAGGGCGAATCGTGGTGAGGGAGAGGGAAAACGGCGGCGATGGCGAAGGAGGAGGGAGCTAGGGGCTAGGGTTAGCAGTGGGTAGGTTAGTTATAGGGGTTCCGGGCTCGTACGGCGAAGCATCGAGCGGGGAAGGAGGGATCCTGCGGTGGTGTGCCGTTCGTACAGAAGGTGACATCACGTGAGGAAGACGACAGCGACAGGGTTGAGGGGTACTGGGCCAAGGTGAGGTTAGCTAGTGGGCTGGGCTTAGGTTAGCTGCTGCTCCTTTTCTTTTTTGTTATTTCTGTTTCTTTTTTTTTTGTAGCAACTAGAAAAGGAAATAGATTGGGATTTTTAGTGTTAGGAAAAATTCATAGAAAAATAGGGTGTGCTCCTGGTGTTAATTACAACCAATTAACAAGTTTGAATTTCCAAAATATTTGAATTTGTGGTGCTGTTTGGAAATAAGCCAAATTGAAATGAGTTTCTTTATTAGTTGAACATTAACAAAACCACACTTTTAAATAGGGTGACCCCTATGATTAATTGGAAACAAAGAGTAAATAATGTTTTGGTTATTATTTTTATAATTTCAAATTGGGTTCTGTTTGAAACACCTTTGGTTTGAATTGAGCAATTTAGAAATTAATAGATTAATATTGAAAACAAGGATTTTAATAGGGGAACCCTATTGATTAAAGTGATTAAATTAGTTGTTTGGCTTGTTAAAGTTTATAAGTTCAAAAGTGTTCTGTTTGATGCATTTGATTTGAATTTGAAAGTGATTTGAAGTAATTGATTGAATTAATTGTTTGATTAAACCCAACAAATTAAGGAGTGATCAACATGAAATAAAATGGAACAATTTGGTTGTTTTCACTTGTTATTTTTATTCCAAAAGTTGTAACAGAACAAGTATGAAAACAAAGCAGTTGAAATTGTTTGATTTTCATTGTGAAAACAAAGAATAACAGATGCAAAACAAAAGGAACAAATGCAACAACATGATGACATGATGCAATACCTTAACAACAAGAAATCAAACATTCTAAATGGTAGGTTTTCATACTTGGGCTGTTACACATGGCCTCTGCAGTTAGTCCGATAAAGATATTTGTAGATCCAATCGGTAACACGCAGGCACTTACCAGGTGATTTTGCGCCGGTATGTAAGATCCATTGTCGAGGAAGCGTCCGACATCGTCGTCGAACTCCAGGCTTCCGACGGTTATGGAACTGCCGATCCCGCCAAGTATCCCAGATCGAAATTTAACGCCTGACGCCGTCTACCCCACGGTGGGCGCCAACTGTCGAGACATCGTAGTAGTTTTCATAGACGGGGGTGCCATGAGACTACGGGTAGAGACGTGGGGAGACGTGGTTGCGCGAAGGACAAAAACACATGGTTTACCCAGGTTCGGCACGTCGCAATAATGCGGCGTTCCTACTCCTGCAAACTCACTAATCAGGGCTAAAGCCTGTGTATACAAGTAGAACGTGAGGTTCTGTTTAGCTATTCGCAGAGGATCAACTTCTCGGCGAGTTAGCCTGTAGCTTCTTGTCTATCTATCATATCTCCCGTCCGGCTTTATATAATAGCCGGGTTAGGGCATACATAGTAGGAAACCTAGAAGACTACGGCAACTATTAACTTGGAAAGTAAGGAATCTGCCTTCTACTCCAAGCCAGATCACGTGGGCCGTGATCCGGGTTCTTCTAGAATCCGGCTTCTGTGCGTCAGCTTACTGGGCCGCCCAATGGACCGTAGCCCACTACCATTCGGGCCACCCGGACAATCCGGCACTTTAGACTACCATCAGATATACCCCTATTTGGTATATATCCGACAACCATGTTCTTCAGGTCCTCCGGGTTTCTGCTCAAAGTCTGGCTAAGACAATAGCCAGGGACGAAACCATTGTGAGTACATTGGAATGTACTCGCAAGATACCCCCAAATGAAAGCTAAACATGCAAGTACACAAAAATATAAAGGTGGTAGGAAGGCTATAACTAAGGTTCAACTAGCCATGATGAATTTAAGACACATCATGGTTGCACAAGTTTTAGTTGTTTTTGTTGAAGAAGATACTTCAAAAGATATTTTATTTCTCTTGTAGATATTGCATGTCCACAAGGTTTTGATAAAGCATTCTAAATAAAAGAGAGTTTTTCTTTGCAAAACTTCTTGGAAAATCACCTCTTCAAAACCATCATTTCTCCCGTACCTCAAAGGTACAATCATTCCCTTTCAACGTACCTCCTAGGTACAATTTCAAAACACTTTCCAGCCTTTTTGAAAACATTGACACAATGCTAGCTACATGGCCATTCAACTGTCAATATCCGAGGATGCGGCTATTCCGAATAGTTTTACTCTGCAGATGTGTACACAATCCACAAGATCCAGTACATCCGTCGTGAACTACCACGGACTGTCCGAGACAGTATGCAAACATCAGATAACTGGTCCTAACCATCCACTATGTCAGTGCTAGTAAATGACTACCTCCTCAACTGGGTTTGTTCTCCCCGGCACCGAGTGAGTCAGCCGTATCGATCCGGTTTCCCCTAACAACACACCACCATGACAGGAGACCCAATTGCTGCAACCGGTAGTGAACTGAATCCTACACTGTGAATGTCCCGTTTCTCCCTCCTGGCGACAATTCGGTTCGGGGGACTCTAACCCATATAGCACTTTGAGGTAGGCACGGACTAACACCGACAAGCAATTATCTAGACCCCGTTCCCATATTGAGGTAATGTGGCAGTACGGCTTGGTTGTCCGACGAAGACTAGGTTATGTGTCATTTTTGGAAAACAAGCCGAAAACATTTCCTTCTTCACAAACCCCCCTCGGACAAGGTCCCACCTTTCCTCGGGTTTTTTCCAAGCTTTTGCTTTCCAAAAACATCAATTTAAAATGTCCACTAGGGGACTTAAGTGAATGAAATGATGATACTAAAATATCTAAGGGGCTTGGTAACACCAAGATTATATTGTGGATATAGCATATTAGATACATAAAAAAAAGGTAGTGCTATAGTCCACTTAAAAGAATAGTTTTTGAATCCAACTTTTGTAAAACTTCAGAAGTAAAACATGCATGATAGATAATGATAAGTAAAACAACAGAAATCATTTAGAGTGGCTTGCCTCGGCACTGGTCTTCGTCTTGCTCTTGAAATAAACAAGAGTTGCAATAAAAACCTCTCCGGGAAATAATACCCTCTTCGTTATCTAACGCCGTAAACTCGAAAAGGAAAACACCCAATCAGAACCAAAAAAAGTCAAGCACTTGACAAAAAGTAAACATACAGCAAGCATTTCACGAAACAAGTACACTCACAAACAATATTACTAGGGTGCACACCATCAAGCAAAACATGCAGAGACAACACACATGAATAACACTAGAAAAGATGGTATGGATCCTCAACCAAAATGGCATGAGTTCAGTGGGTGTGCCACTCTCATATCATGCTCAGATGAGGTTAAATGGCTCTCTGGTCATTCATGAGGATGATCAAAATAACAAGAAAACAACCTAGGAACACATACACATGCATAGGAAAATAATAACAAGAAATACTACAAGCCCATAGTGACACATGCCTTTGTAAACATGGATAAATAATATAACCAGTAGCTAGAAAACCTAATAACAAAGACAAAACAATACCAAACATATCATGGCATCACTCAATACATGAAAATAATCATGGAGCAAAACAACTGTTAAAACTAGACATGAAAAAGGGCTATTTAGACAAGCAGACATGCATAACCATAAGAGATCATCCAACAAGATTTATTCTAACATGATGGATCTGTAAGATAGCATACAAGTAATAGAGAAAACAACACATAGACATACTAGTAACATCAAAATAACAATCTAACCAATGCCTCTAAAATTAAGCATGCAAATAACAACTCATGGCAGGAGATCATCTAAAACTATTATAGCATGACAAATTTATCTAGGCATCACTCAAGCATGCAAGAAAGTATAATATGCTAGAATAACAGTAGCTATGCTATGGAAAACAATACTAAGGAATTTATTCAAGCCATCATAGTATTAATAAGAAAAACAATAATTTAACCTGTTATTTCTGGGAAAAACACCCTATGAGAATAAAACTATAACAAACATGGTTTTTCCACACCCAAACCATATCATGCTAATGAATCACTCAAAACACATCTCAACCATGTATTAATACCCTACACATGCTAGGAATCAAATTTATAACAAGAACATGATAACGCCACAATTTATCAAGTCATAACAATAATAGACAGAAAAGGACTATTTACTAAATAATGCATCAAGCCTATTCTGTAACTCCTAAAATCATGAAAATCTAGTATAAGGTGCTCCTAGTCATTAACAAACCAACACAACTGGATTCACCTCAAAAATCATCACCAATAAAATTAAATAAATCACAGAAGTGCTCTCTGGCCTAAAACTAACATGCATGTCATTTTCACACCACAACTCAAGTCAACACATGGTCAAATTCCACAGATGCACATTTTCAAGGGCTACTCATAACAGTTGAGTTTGCAAGTTTTGGATCCATAAAACTCAAGTTATTAAATAAAAGGTGTTAATGAGTGCCTCTGCCATTTATATTAGTTCTACTAAAATACAGCACAAAACCTAGATCAACAAGTTGGAGATGGTTAATAATTTGTATATCTAGCAATGTGAATTTTAGTTTGGCAAGATTCACTTCTTAGCATTTTTTTCCGATTTAAAGTAAAGCACCAGAAAACAGATATCCAGTAAAAGGATTAACCTGCAGAGAAAAAAACCCGGCAATAGGCTAGATCTGGAGGGAACCGGGCCGCACATGGGCAAGCTGCCCGCTAGCGTGCGCGTGCTGCCGAAGCGGTACGCCGCCAATCGATAGATGACCAACGGCTGGGATTAAAAGGCCCAGGGTTCAAAGTCACCCGCTGGATGTGGATCCAACGATCCGGAGTGGCCCATGTCACCTCCTGCCGGCGTCGACCACAGCTAGCGGCGTTGTCCGCCTCCTCCGCCGCGGAACGCTGCTGTGCTCGCCACAGGGAGCCACGGGGGTTGCCTGGAAACGCCACAAAGGCAAAAATGCTCCTGAGAGCACCGCCGAGCCCGTGGCGCCGTTGATGCTTGACGGAGTGGCCACGAATCGAGGGTTCGACGGATAGCTGCGGCCGGTCAACTCGGCCATGGAGGGAAGGAGACCTGCGAGGGATTTAACACAAATTGGAGAACGGAATGAGGTTCAGGGGACCTAATGGATGCTGCAGAAAGAAACTAGAGGGGAAGGGACAACCTGAGGTGGCGGCTCGACGTGAAGCTTGGCCGTGGTGGCTCGAGCTCGATTCTAAAGATTCTGAGGGAATGAGATAGGGATTTCGGCTCTGGCATCGATTGAGTGGGAGAGGAGGCTGTGAGACATGGTTTTGAGCACGGAGGTGGTCCAGATCGGCCGCGCATCGGAGATAGCCATACAAGGTCAACAGCGACCATGGCAGCTCGCACTGCGGCTTCAAGGGAGGAGCAATGGCTTCCTGGGTGGTGGAGAATGACCAGGAGGTCCTCTAGGAACAGCCAAAGATGGAGGAGATGGTTTGGAGTGGGGGAGAATCGACACTGCATCTCGGCACCCGCAGGTGTTCAACAGGGATGAGGAGTGGATACGAGGGCGAAAGAGACCAAGGATGAGCACGGGCGTGCTCCTGGAAGTCTCACGGATCTGGTTGACAAGGTTTGGAGCTCGGGCATGCGACACAGGTGTCGGAATGCACGCGACGTGGTGAGCGTGTCCTGGGCGCCATGGACAGCTCACGAGCAAGGGAGATGGAGACAAGGAGAGAGCGAGGGCTCGTTCCAGAGAGTTCACGGGGATGAGAGGAGTGTGCTGGTGCGAGGGTTTCTTCAGGGATGCACTGTGGCGGTGGACTGGGAAGAGGAGGGTGATCACCATCTTTGTCCACATGCTATTGGCTGAGAGAAAGGGAGAGGGAGAGAGCTAGGGGTTGGTAGACCATGTCTAGGAGTGCAATAAGGATGTTTACAATGCCAGGGATGAAGAGAGAGATGGAGAGAATGCAATGATTGATCAACACATGGATGAACCCAACAATGTCCAAAATAACCAGAGGAGGTTTTTAAGAAAACAGAAGATGATATGGACATGTGATGGAATATGATATTGATGCTTGGTTTTGTTATTACTAGGTTTTTTAATATTTAAAACAACACACACTTATCACAAACAAAAATAAATACTTCAAAGCAAACACAAGATAGGATCACACAACCAGTAAATAAAATAACAGGACACACAAGATCACTCAAACAACTGAGTTCTTCAATTTAATTTCCAGGATGTTTTCTCAAGTGTTAATTAGAGGTAGTTATCAAAACATACCATGACAAGAGGATCTTGTAAGGAGGTTCAGCTCAAAAAAATTTATTTCCAAAAAAATATAATTGAGGTAAAACACAGGGGTAACATAGTCCCCTCTTATTGTTTTTGCAAGAGAAGGAAGTGAGAGGGAGTTTTTGAAATACTTGCAAAAACATCTTGGTTGAAAACAGGTTGAAGATGATTAGCTCCAAAATAATTTTCATATAGTTTTGGAATTTATCTTTTGTTTTCTCAAAACTTGGCCTTTGGGTTTCTTCAAAAATCAAAACACTTTCAAAAAGGTTTTTGCCAAAAGAGTGATGGATGAAGATGATAAGCTTTCTTGTCATGACTTGATCAAGAGGTTTGTGTTTTAAGAAAGTTATAATCATTGGTTTTAATGTTAGGTGTTAATAAACACAAACACATATGCATACAACAACCAAATAGAAAAGAAAACACAAGCATAAGTCAAACATATAAAAAGTTTTTGTTGGCCCTGATTTTTGGGTTATTGAAAACTATTTTTTCCTCTCTTCCAAAAATTGGGCTGTTACAGAAAGGCCTTCCAGACTAAATTTCTGCTTCCTACGTGGTTCCCATAGGTTCCTTGATGTATATCCAGCAGTACCTCTCTTCCTTCTTCTGGGATGACGCACCTCTGAAGTATGTCCGATATGTTGCCCTTGTGGAGTTGCTCGTCGTGGATTGTAAATGCCTTGGCTCTACGCATCACTCTGTGCGCTTCCGCCTGGTCCTCATGGAGTTCGTTTCACATCATTTAGTTGATCAATGGTTGCATCCAAGTGGTTTCTACCTGGTTTACTTGTTCTGGTATGTCCATAGGTGTGGGTTATGCTTCTTTCTTCGGATGCTCTGCGTTGCTGGCTTCCGAGTCCTTAGATATTTTTGTAACTAGTACTTTTAGTTTGATGGAGGGCCGATCAATATCATCGTATAAAACATTAGGCGGTATTGGTACACACATGGACCCGATTGTTGCTAGAGCATCTGCTTCTGAATTACTCCTTTGCCAATGTGTTGTATTTCGCATCCATCAAATTCAGCTTCAAATTTATTGTAGATTTCTCGATATGCAGTCATATTTTCTGCTGAGGCGCCAGACTCCTTCATGGTTTGCTGTACCACGAGGTTCGAGTCGCCATAAATGACGATTCGAGTGGCTCCATAGATTTTTGCCATTTTCATACCGTGGATGAGTACTTCGTACTCGGCTTCATTGTTTGATGCGTTCTTGAAGTTCATTCGAAGTAGTATAGTAGTCTGTCACCTCTAGGGGATTTGATTATTACTCCTGCTCCTGCTGCAGATGCTCTCTTGGATCCATCAAAGTACATTGTCCAGCTACTCGACATCTCCGGCAGCTTGGGTTGTTCCAACTCGAGCCATTCTAAGACAAAATCTGGTAGTACCTATGATTTAATCGCCTTCTGTATCTCATAAGTTATATCCCGTGGACCAAGCTCGATTCCCCATTTGGCAATTCGTCATGTTGCATTGAAGTTATTGAGTATTTCTGACAGGGGTGCGCTAGACATCACGGTGATTGGATGCTCCTGGAAATAGTGCCTCAGTTGGTTACCGTTGGGCGACTTTAACTTCTATCGTTTTTTCTAAAAATAGAAGCAAACCTGAAGCAAATATTTCTGATATGGCTACGCTTAATGAGGTAATCAGCTACCTTGGTCTGATAGAACCTCCGGTCAACGGGAGGCGTTTTACCTGGAGTAACATGCAATCAGAGCCTCTTCTTGAGCAAACAGATTGGTTCTTCACCTCGTCAGCTTGGACTATGAAATACCCTAATACTCTGGTTACCCCTCTGGCTCGCCCCACCTTAGACCACACCCCTTGTGTTGTTTCTGTTGGCACGAATATTCTGAAAGCTCGGATCTTTCGAATCGAGAATTACTGGGTTAAGCTGCCAGGCTTCTTAGATGTGGTTAAAAGAATCTGGAATATCCACTGTCCGGGGGATAGTGCCAAAAGTTTATCAGCTAAGCTTAAATTACTTCGGATGGGCTTAAAAATCTGGAATACAAGTATCTCTGTCATTAACTCTCTGATACAAAATTGCAACGATATTATTTTTCTCCTTGATAGCTTTGAAGATCTTAGGCCCTTACACATTTCGGAATGGAACTTTTGGAACATAGTAAAAAGCAGACTTCAGCACCTGCTTGCTTGCAAGCTGGAATTTTGGAGGAAACGGTGCTTGCGCAAAATTCGGCAGTGACAATACTTCTTACTTTCACTCGATGGAAACAATTCGGTACATAAAAAATACTATCACCTCTCTGAGTCGTGATGATGGCTTCATTGCTTATGATCACCAGAAGAAAGCGGGTATTCTTCGACATGTTTTCAGAGATCGGCTCGGTTCCCCCTCGCCCATTGATGCTAATTTTAATTTTGCTGAATTTATTACCCCGGCTAAAGGATTAGAGACTCTATCTATTCCCTTTTGTCATGATGAAATCGAAAAAAATGTTGCTGGGATTCCGGGTGACAAGTGTGTTGGCCAATTATTAAGTATGATTTCTATCGGCTGTGTCATGAGTTTTGGATTGGAACAATTAATTTGCAAAGTATTAATGATGTGTTCATCACCTTTATCCCTAAAATCAGCTCCGGAGGGGCCGAATGACTACATACCCATTTCCTTGCTTAATTCTTGTTTAAAATTATTAACTAAGCTTTTAGCAAACCGTTTACAAGGAAGAATTCGGTCACCTGTTCAGAAGAACCAATATGGTTTTCTGAAGAGTCGCACAATTCAAGACTACGTTGCTTGGGCATATGACCATATTCATCAATGTAACCAACCCAAAAGAGAAGTGGTGATTCTTAAATTGGATTTCGCAAAGGCTTTTGATACGATTGAGCATCCGGCTATTTTAAAAATCCTAAAATGTTGGGGTCTTGACAAAAGGTGGTTGTAGTGGGTCCAAATTATTTTCTCATCTGGTTCTTCATCGCTTCTTCTTAATGGGGTGCCTGGCTCAAAATTCCCTTGTCGATGTGACGTGCGTCAAGGTGATCCCTTCTCTCCTATTTTGTTCGTTGCTGGTGCAGATCTCTTGCAATCCATGGTTAATAAACTTGCTCTAGAAGGCTGTATTGCTCCCTCCTTTGCCAATTGCAAACTCGGACTTTCCCATAGTCTAGTACGCCGATGATACGCTACTTATTCTTCAAGTCTGTCAGCTTGGCTACTAGCTTTAAAGAATTTACTCCATACTTTTGCCTCAGCCAGAGGATTTCGGGTGAATTATGCCAAATCTTGTTTGATGCCAATCAGCATTGATGATTATCACCTGCATATGATTGCCAATACTTTTGGTTGCGCTGTCGGAAAGTTGTCGTTCACCTACCTAGGTCTCCCCTTGGGTACAACAAAACCGACAGTCCAGGACCTCACCCCCACTTTGGATCATATCGAGCATCGTCTGAATGCGAGTTCTAGGTTTCTTGACTATGCAGGCAGACTAACTCTTGTCTCCTCTGTTTTGTCCTCCTTACCGACTCACTACCTCTTCTCGCTCAGAGTGCACAAATCGGTTATTAATAGTTTTGATCGCTCTCAACGCCACTGTCTTTGGGCAAAAGATGAGGAGTCCTCTTCTTCCAAAGCATTAGCATCCTGGTCGGTGGTTTGTGAGCAAAAAAATTTGGGGGTCTCGGAGTCATGAATCCTGAGTTGCAAAATAAGGCATCGTTGATGAAGCAATTGCATAATTTTTTTTTTGCAAGGAAGATATTCCATGGGTTCATCTAGTATGGTCTTTATACAGTCCTGGAGCTCCTCATACTCAGAGTAGTGGTACTTGTTTTTGGCGGCGGGACGTATTCAGTCCGGTTCATGATTACCGTAGTGTTACTCGTTGCATCATTGGTAACGGAGAATCAACTCTTTTTGGAAAGATTTCTGGTTTTCGGGTGAGCTCCTTTGTGACAAGTTTGCGAGACTCTTCTCTTTCGCTCTTGATGAGGATGTCACGGTTGCTATTTTGTATCGTTCAAATGACCTAAGCTCTCTATTTTCTCTCCCGCTGTCTCCACAAGCATTCTCTGAATTGGCCCACGTCCAGTCTTGTTTGCAGGGGCACATTTCTGATCCGGACAGTATAGATAGAAGGATTTTCCTTGGGGAACCTCTCGCTTCACCTCAGCAAAAGTACACCAATTTTTATTTTTTTTCTCAAGGTCCCCATGATCCCACACTTCAATCTATTTGGGCATCGAGATGTTTGCCGAAGATCCGCGTCTTTATCTGGTTACTTTTGCGGGACAGGCTGAATACTAAACCTGATGACAAAAAAAACATTGGACTATTGATTTAGGTACCTCCTGTGTTCTTTGCTCTAATAATGTGCTGGAAACAAGGGACCATATGTTTTTCCTTTGTCCATTCTCTATGGCTTGCTGCGATTTTATTAATATCCACTGGGTTACTGCTATTCCAATTTCTTCATGTTTTATCAGAGCAAACATAGACTTCTCATGCCCTTGCTTCATGGAGATAGTCGCTTGTGCGCTATGGAACATTTGGAAGGAGGGAAATGATTTTAGTTTTTTAAAGTCAGGCTCCATCCTTTTCTAGATGGGAAGTGAGATTTCAACATGACATTCTCCTTCACCAGCACAAGGTGAAACCTGCTAATTTAGTCCCAAACCTTTTGGATTGGGTTTTTTTCTAGATTTTCTTAATGTCTTCATTTATTTTGTTCCACTTCTTCCCCCCTTGATGTAATCCGTGACTCTCTTTCCTGTACCTTATCCCTGTTTTAATTAATAGAAAATCTACACCATAGGGATTTTCCCCTACGATATCATTGTCAAAAACAAATTGAGGAGTCCAGCCACTCGCAAGTTGCAAATCTATCTCCTCTTCTGCCAAGCGCACGAGTGCAACTGCCGCAGGAGTGGCTGCTTTATATTGAGCACTCATGTTGACATATTGTTGACCTCGAGGAGCAAGGGGACCCATAGAAATTTTGAGAAAACTCACACGTGGATAGTGAGTATTGGCAACCGCAAAAGCAACCTTGCCTCCACCAACCAGCTGACGACGGACAAGTGCCTTGGCAAGATCATAACTGCTAAATTTATGCATCAAGTTGAAGAGTCCTTATGGAAGCTTATTGAGTGGAAATATAGGCTCCATATATATCACAGAAAGCAGCGTGACAAGAACCAATCACCCCACAAACTTGTTGGACCCGAGTTCGTAGCGTCAGGAGTACTCAAGATTTTTCTGCACCAGCGTAGAAAGAACAAGAGCTGAAAGCAGCAAGTTTTTGGTGCTCCTCCTCGATGTATCGAGTCTCCTTATCAGAGTTCTCTTGGACACCTACAGAAAAAATAGTAAGCTAGATCATATGGAGAAGCTTGACTTGAGACAAGACAAAATTTGTCAGCTGAAAACTTACATGTTAGATTTGTGGTTATAGTAGTTAGCTCAGCTAGAACGAAATTGTCGGATATATGCCAATTAGGGGTTTGTACGGCATTGGCCTAAAGGCCGGATTACCAGGGTGGCCCACAGGCAATGGAACATAGTCCATTGGGCAGCCCAGTAAGCTGACGCATAGGATTCTAGGAGAATCTGGACCACGACCCAAAGTTGTGCGGCTTGGAGGAGAAGATGGATTCCTTACCTCCCAAGTTAGATACTTTCCATAGTCTTCTAGGTTTCCTTTTTGTAAGCCCTAGTCCGGCTATCTATATAAAGTCGGACGGGAGCAAGAACAGACAGACAATTAGCTAGAAGCCAACTCGCCGAGAAGCTAATTCTCGCCGAGTTAGCGAAACCATACTCACACTGTACTTTGTATATTTCAGGCTTCAGCCCTGATTTAGTGAGATTGCAGGAGTAGGAACGCCGCCTAGTTGCTTCGTACCAAACCTGGGTAAACTCGGTGTTCTTGTTTGCCGTGTTATCACGTCCCCCCCGTGGTTCTACCAATAGGCTTATGGCACCCCCGTCCATGAACCTTACTACGATGTCTCGACAGTTGGAACCCACCGTGGGGCTAGCGGCGGCAGGAGTCACCTTTCGACCGGGAATGCTCAGCGGAATTGGCAGCATGATTACTGTCGAAGCCTGCAATTCGATGAAAGCGTCGGTCACTTCCTCGACAATGGATCGTATATGCCAGCACGGAATCATCTGGCAAGGGTCTGCGTTTTACCGATTGGATCTACTAATATTTTTTATCGGTTTTGCAGCAGAAGCTATGGGATTCCATGGTGGAAGAAATTTTATACCACCCAGCCCTATGCCCAATAGATGAAGGATTTAATGCCGGATTCTTCTCAGATTTTCCCTATTAATACATAGGAACATATCAAACTTCCATACTTGCATACTGCCAAAATACATCTGGATTTTCCGCCTCCTCGGAGATGCCTGCAATCAGATCCCACTTCATTGGTATGGTGCAGTCTGAGATCGCTGAAAACACGGAGGACGAAAATCCCATGGAAAAGGCAGAAAACCATGATCCCACAAAAAAGTGGAAGAGCCGACATCCGTCAACGAGACGACGAACTCGGAAGCGACTCTGTATTAGCCGCTATAGAAGCAAGGTTAGAGTCGAAAACCCAGATCTGAAGACATAGATTCCGAAGACGCTTTCGAAAGAAAGGTCAAATCTATGCAGGGGAGTTTTCATGAAGTACTTATGGAAAAACCGACCTAAAATTCGGACGCTGAGGAAAATGAAGATCCCAAAACACCTCCGCCAGATGAGGAAAAATAGGATGGTGAAGCTAGTCCAAATTACCCTAATGTCATAGAACTGACGGAGGAAGAACCTAGCAAGAAACCTCCTTCTTCCAATAAGAAAAAGAAGTCTGCTAAGAAACTCAAATATAAACTCCAGAAGAAAAAGATGGAAAAATTGGCAGACATTGCCAACCAAAACCTGGAAGTAGGAGGAAGCAGCAGAGTCAATCCTGCGGAGAAGAAAAATAATGAAATCCCCATTATCCAAATATCAGAAAAGGATGAAATTGATTTGATTCAAACCCCGGTGGCACGAGACGAGCCCCCGGAAGTGCTGGAAGCCATTAGACAAGCTCTACAGCGGCAACAACAACATCTATTCCGCGCTCAGGAAAACCTCATCAAAACCCAGGCTGACATTAAATTGCAGCAGGAAGAAATAGTGTAATATGAAAGAAGGAATAGATCTAGAATTAAACCTACACGGTTACCCAGAATTTCAAAAGCCGGACGAATTGCCAGCAAGAAAAGGTTTGACAACCCTTCTTGGCAAAGGTAGGTTAACGGCGTTAACGCTAAGGGCGAGCGCATATACCAAACCGCAGCTGAAAACGCGGAAGCCGCGTTCGCCATCCTTAATGACGATCTGTATTCCAACGACGAAAAACTTCAGGGAGTGTATGCTTTGCTAGGAAAAGCATTACAGCAGCAACAACAAGGACAGACATGATCAGGGAAGTTACATGATGACTCAGCCCTATGCAAAACTGCCACATGCGCCGCTGGAGCACGTGAACATGGTGAACCTGGAGATTCAGGCGATTCTAAGAAAAGAAAGGAGATCCTAACAAGGACAAGAAAATCCCGAATAACAAAGATGCAGCGTCCAGAACAGGATCCCATCTACCGAAAGGCGGAAATGATCCCCGTGACTACAAAGAACGGGAGGAGCCAAACCGGAAAGACGGAAAAATAATGCCGCCTCCGAGATGCCCAGCTGATAAAGACGGAAGATATGACAATCCTCCCAGGCGTGGGAGATCATGTACTCCTCCTAGGATCAAAGAAAGGCCAAGGAGTAGAACTCCACCTTATTTCAAAGGACACGACAACGGAAGAAATAGGGATAATCCTGGAAGAGCACACTCGCGCAACAATGGACGAGAACGGAGGAGATACCCTTCTGTCGATTCAGCCGGAAGGTATTCCGCACACGTCGATAAGGCGGAAAGAGATGAAGTATACTTTGGACCTAAGTGTTTCACTGACAGGATCCGAAGAATCAGTCTAAACTCTGGCTTCGCCAAAGTTGGTCCAACTTATCAAAAGTATACCGGAAGTACCAACCCGGATACATGGATTTCAGTTTACTATACTGCCGTCTAGATCAACAAAGGGGCAGATTTAGAGGCTATAAAGTTTCTTCCCCTAATGTTATTGGATGGAGCCAGAGATTGGATCAATGGACTACCATCAAGAACAGTGGAGAGCTGGGAGGATATGGCGAGAGTATTCGCTCAACACTTCCGGGGCACGTATAAACGCCCTAAGAGTATCAACCAACTGAACTGTTTCGTGCAATATGAGGATGAGTCGTATGTCGACTTTATCTAAAGATAGACTGCAATGAAAAACAGTTGTTCTGGAGTAAGTGATGTACAAGCAATGCATGCTTTCATCAACAGCCTGAATCCAAGGAAGTAAACTTAACCTTTGGAAAGGATAATGGCAGCAGATGGAAAGGAAAAAACACAGAACCCACCTCCTATTCTAAAGAAGAGTGGGAAAAGATTAAGTCGGAAAACTGTGTCCACCATTCGCAATTTTGGAAGCCTACCCACACCAATGCGCAGTGTCGCCTCAACAAGCACATGAAAAGTACTGCCGGATCCGGGAACAAAGGAAAGAATTCCAAAAGTAAGTTCAACAACCAAAAGACGGAAGCTGAAAAATAAGAAAGTGAGTCGGACACTGATGATAAAATCCAGGAACAACAGCGGAAAGGCGAACCAAAATTCTCGAGAGTTGAAGGAGAAGGTAACCTAACTTTCCTCGCAACTCCCTCAACAAAACAGGCGAAAGGAACACTTCGAGAAATCAATGCGGTTGTACCTCTAACCCCAAAGTACTTGAAGTATTCAAATACGCCAATTACCTAGGATCAGTCTGATCATCCCAGAAACATCCTAGAACTCGGCACACATGCTTTGGTCATAAGCCCTATTTTTCAAAACACAAGGCTCAAAAGAGTGTTGATGGATGGAGGATGTAGTATCAATATCATGTACTTAAGTACATTGAAGCAACTACACATCTCCGAGACCCAGCTCAATCACAGTACCATATGTTTTCATGGTATTATTCCTGGCAGGCAAGCACAATCCCTAGGGGAAATTTCCCTAGACGTAACCTTTGGAAAGAGAGAACACTTCCGTTAGGAAAGGTTCTCATTCGAGGTGGTGCCGTTGGAAATTGTTTATCACGCAATACTCGGACGTCCGGCTTTCGCCAAATTCATGTCAAGATCATGTTATATTTATAACAAGCTGAAGATGCCATGGCCAAAAAAAAGGAGTAAGCACCATATCTGGAGACTTTAAATTGGCTAACGAGCTGGAGAAAGGAAATGCCTTTGTGCCAAACAAGTGATTCGGAAGGAAGAATTGAAGGAGCTAGCTAAAGAAGTATCGCCGACAGAAATGCTAGCAGGAAAAGAAAGCCGGAAGCCGGCAGATAGTTTCAAAGCCTCGGAGAATACAAGACAGGTCATCCTAGATGCCAAAGATCCGACAAAGTTTGTCGTAGTGGGAACAGGAATGACTGACAAATAGGAAAGCACGCTCATCAAGTTCCTATGTGAGAACTAGGGCATTTTTTCCTGGTGTCCTGCTGATATGCCAGGTGTGCCCAGGGAACTTTCTGAGCACCAAATCAAAGTAATTCCAGGATCAAAACCCGTCAAACAAGGTCTCCGTCGGTTTGATGGAAGAAGGCGGAAGGCTATAGGCAAGGAAATTATCCGGCTTTTAGCAGCTGATTTTATCCGGGAAGTCATACATACTGAATTGTCTGTTAACCTAGTATTAGTCCCAAAGAAGGATAGTATTATTCTTAGGATGTGTATATATTACAACGGCTTGAAAAAGTTGTGTCCAAAAGATAGGTTCGCGTTACAGCGAATCAATCAAATAATAGATGTCACTGCTGGCTCTGAGCTTTTATGCGTTTTGGATGCTTATTCCGGGTACCATCAAATACGTATGAAGGAAGAAGACCAAATAAAAACTTCTTTCATAAACCCATATGGAACATACTATTACATAAGCATGCCTTTTGGCCTGAAGAACGCCGGTGCAACATACCAGCGTTGCATGCAAAGATGCTTGCATAGTGAAATTGGCAAAAACGTCCATGTTTACGTGGATGATATTGCTGTTTATTCCAAGGAAAAGGATACACGCCTTGAAGATCTATGAGAAACCTTCGAAAACTTCCGCACTTATAAAATGAAGTTGAATCCGTTAAAGTGTGTATTCGGGGTCCCCTCAAGAAAGCTTCTGGGTTTTATCGTTTCTCATAGAGGAATAGAGGTAAGACCAGAAAAGATCTAGGCAATATTGAACATCACAAGGCCTACTATCCTAAAAGATGTTCAAAGATTAACGGGTTGTGCAGCCGCCGTTAGCAGGTTTATAAGCCGGCTTGGTGACAAAGCTCTGCCATTATACAAATTGTTGAAGAAATCTGACAAATTTGAGTGGACAAAAGAGGCAAACAAAGCACTAACTCAGTTAAAGGAAACCTTGTTGAAAGCTCAGACTTTCACATCCCCAAAAGACGAAGAACCCATGTTACTGTACCTTATAGAAACTAACACGGTTATTAGTGCAGTGATAATAGTGGAAAGACGAAAAGACGAGCAAAGTATTCTAGATCAACATCCAGTATATTATCTCAGCGAGGTATTCTCCGAGTCAAAGCAAAGGTATACACATTATCAAAAGCTGGCATATGGCGTATTTTTCGCATCTCGAAAACTCCGTCATTATTTCCAAGGGCATTCCATAACAGTGGTAAGCAAAGCACCACAAGGGGATATTATAAAATATGCGGACGCAACAGGCGGAGTATCCAAATGGGGCATTGAGCTCGCTGCGTTTGATATTAAATACCAACCCTAGACGGCAATTAAAATCCCAGGTGTTGGCAGATTTTGTGGCTGATTGGACAAAAGCTATGGAAAGAACACCAATGCCGGAGTCGGAATATTGGATCATGAATTTTGATGGATCCAAAATGAAAGAAGGCGCTGGAGCTAGTGTAGTGCTTAAATCTCCAAAAGGTGACATAATGGAATATGTATTACAAATACACTTCAACGCCATCAACAATGTGGCAGAATACGAAACAATGCTTCATGGCTTGCATATTGCAAAGGATATAGGCATTAAGAGTATACTTTGCTATGGTGACTCGGACCTGGTACAACATCAGCTAAACCAAACATGGGATGCTAAAATCCACATTATGGCCGAATATCAGAGAACAGTCGACGAGTTTGCCATTTGCTTCCTAGGATTTGAAATACTTCACATCAAAGGGGAAGATAATTGGAACACGGATGCTTTAGCCCGCATGGGCTCGGAAAGAGTGAAGACTCTACCACCTGGTGTGTTCGGTCAACATTTGCATGAACCATCAATAAAAGGTGGAGATGTTGATTATCTCTTAGTTTCCGAGTCAATAGAAGTCTTGCTTGTTAACACGGATTAGACAATGGAGTTCCATACCGAAACTTCTTAGTTGAGCAGAAGTTCCCGGATGGAGCAGACGAAGTCTTGCAAAGGCAGATACAACACCGATGCAAAGGATATACGATAATCAATGGTTACCTGTATAAGCGCAGTACTATCTAAATTTTTCAGCGATGTATTTCGCCAGAAGAAGGATGAGAAATTTTGCAGGAAATCCATGCAAGAGATTGCGTACATCATGCTCAATCAAAAAGCATAGTTAAAAAAGCATTCCGTGCAGGGTTTCTCTGGATCACAGCCAAGACAGACGCAGAGCACATAGTGAATACATGTGACAGGTGTCAGTACTGCGCCAAGCAAACGAATATGCCAAACCAAGCACTAAAAACTATCCCCATAACATGGCCATTTGCGGTCTGGGGGCTAGATATGATGGGACCATTCAAAACTTCCAGAGGCGGACTCACACATCTACTCGTTGCAGTAGATAAGTATACCGAGTGGGTGGAAGCAAAACCCATCAAAAAACTTGACGGTGTGACGGCCAGAAATTTCGTCATTGACGAGTCATGCGATACGGCGTTCCACATAGCATAATCACGGATAACGGGACAAATTTCTCAATTGGAGGGTTGGCAAAGTATTGCCGACAAACCGGAACTCGCCTAGATCTTGCATCTGTGGCACACCCACAATCCAATGGCCAGGTCGAATGAATGAATTGTTCGATACTGCAAGGAATCCGCCCAAGACTCAAATATTCTCTCCATAGAGCAGCTGGAGCATGGGTAGAAGAATTACCTTCTTTGCTTTGGAATATTCGAACAACGCCAAATAGATCAACATGGCAAACACTTTTTTCTTGGTTCATGGTGCAGAAGCAGTGCTTCCCATGGACATGACCCATGATAGCCCAAGAGTGCAAGCGTATGATGACTCGGATGCCGAAAACGCACGACAGGATGTCGTCAATCTCTTAGAAGAGGAACGAGAACTTGTCTACAAAGATCCGCCATTTATCAGCAAGGACTACGACATTATCATAGTCGGAAAATCAAACACCATTCTTTCAAATAAGGTGATTTGGTGTTAAGATTGGTGCGGGATAGGAAGCAAAAACTAGCCCCAGTCTGAGAGGGACCATTTTTCATTAGCAAGGCTATGAAAAATGGGTCATACTACCTTGTGGATATTTGAGACACGGAATACGATCTGAAAAAACCTGAATCGCAAGAGAAAAAGAAAGATAGATGTAGAACTAGAAGAGACAAAGAGGCCATGGAGCATCCAGCAGTTACGTCCCTTTTACACTTAGTTCAAATTCTGTGTAAACATCATTGAGATCACTTAGGCCATGGAGCATCCATGCATTTTGTTTTCTTTGTTTTACTGTTATAAGCATATTTCCATCTTATCTATTTCCAATGGTCTTTCAATTTAGCTTCAATGTTAACCCGAATTGTGCCTGCGTGCTCGGAGTTATAAACTGAATGCTTTTTAGCCTAAGGAGGCTTCAGAACCCCAGATTGTGCCTGCGTGCCTGCGGTTCATACTTTTCAAATTTCTTATTTTTCCTAAGTATCATCTTATTGTTGGTGTGGTGGGTCACTGGAATTAGTAAGTGAAAGTGCCAGAGTATATTCCATGACTCCGAGTTTTGGCAGAGAGGTCTGAACCCAGTCACTTGGCATGAAGATTACATACTTTAGAGCCACTTCAACTCTATGGAAAGTTAGAGCATACAAACTAGAGAACTTAGAAGGAAAGGAATTAAAACTCTAAAAAACTTTGCAAAGACTTAAAACTTTACTGCAAAAGGATAAGTGCTTGTTTATACAAAAGATAGAATCCACTACAATTGATATTACAACATAAGAATAGTAATGCTTCTATTTGCTGGAGTGGCTATGCAGGAATTAGACGGCGTCCTCATACTCCTCGTCGCTGTCGCTTGGCTTCTCCGGAGTCTTCAGAATCTCTTCCTCCGGGTAAAACGTAGAGGTAGAAACAATGCAAGTTATCTTGGAGGCGTGCCCCTTGACTGACTCGAAGATTTCTGCCCTCTGTGCTTCCGTATATCCTTGAGGGATGCCGGTACCCATGTTCCAGGACTTCGAGGTGGTATAATGCATACGCATCAGTCCAAGGACCATGCGTGCACCACCTCGGGTTGCAGATTAGAGCCAGGATTCCCTCAGTTTGCCACCTCTTCAATGGCTTCCGGAAGTTTAGTGACTTATGAGTAATCGCCAACTTTGTCTGGAATGCACTTAGTAATAAGTAGCATCCCAGCATTCTTCATCGCGGAGACGATTTTCCCGAAAGCCCGGATTCTATCAATCTAGGTGAGCAAAGGATTCCCTTCTGTTCAAAAAACCAAGAAAAGGTTAGAAACACAGAAGAAGGAAAAAGAAGGCGTACTGCAAACGTACAAGCAAAAACTTGGCAAAACAACAAAAACTTACCGAGAATTTTATCCATCTCAACACCTTCTTCAAGGCGATGGTTGAGGGCATTCTCCAAATCCCGGATAGTCGCCTTATCCTTCTCAGCTTGAGAAGAAGCCCGAGACTCAACCAATCCAATAGCTAGCTGGCTCGCCTCAAGATCATTTTGGAGCCTTACAGTCATCTTGTAAAGCTCTGAGTTTTCTTTGCAGAGGGTTTCAGCGTTGCCTGCGTCCTTAGCAATCTGTTTGGCTTTGGCCAGAGAAGATGAGAAGAAAAAGATCTGAAGAGTTAATAACTCAGAAAAAGACTTAGAAAAAAATACTAGAAACAGAAACAAGGAATGTAAAGCATATTTACCTGCTGTCTCCTTCAGCTGCTTCTGAACCTTGGTTATTTCAGAGTCTTTATCATTAAGGATACTGATACATCATAAATGTATCCTTAATTTCTAATGCTCCATGTTGTTTTCTTATTGTTTCCCACATGTTTTCTGTACACTTTATGCCATTTTTATCGATTTTCCGGACTAACCTATTGACAAGATGCCACAGAGCCATATCCCTGTTTTCTGCTATTTTTAGTTTCAGAAAAGTTATTCTGGAAATATTCTCGGAATTGGAAAATTCGAAGCCCGGAAGTCTTAGAATTCCCGAAGGTTCCACGGAGTCCCGAAGAAACCTGGAGGGGGGACTCAGGGGGGCAACACCATAGGGCGGTGCGCCCCCTTGGCCGCGCCAAGGGGTGGTGTGGGGACCCCAGGCCTCCACCGCCTTTGCCCTTTTGCCTATTTAATCCCCCAAGACATAAACCCTAAGGATATTCCACTTTTTTCCGAGAAACACTCGAGGCCGCCATCCCCGTAATCCCGAGATCGGGAGGGTTCTAGAGCTCTCCCCGGCACCCTGCCGGAGGGAGAAATCATCAGCGGAGGGGTCTACACCACCATGCCCTACTCCAAACTGATGCATGAGTAGTTCATCCCTCGACTATGGGTCCATAGCAGTAGCTAAATGGTTGTTCTCTCCACTTTGTACCTCATGTTTAGATCTTGTGAGCTGCCTAACATGATCAAGATCATCTTTATGTAATGCTATATGTTGTGTTTGCTGGGATCTGAGGAATATTGAATGCCATGTCTTCTGATTATCAATCTATCATGTTATCTTCATGCTTATGTTATTTATGATCTTGCATGCTCTATGTTATTAATAGATGCTCTGGCCAAGTAGATGCTAGTAACTCCAAGAGGGAGTATTTATGCTCGATAGTGGGTTCATGCCTCCTTTTCATCTGTCCTCGAGTGAGAGAAATGTGACGGATCGAGGATGTGCGGTTGCCATTAGGGAGAAAACAACAATGCTTTGTCTAAGGATGATGTTATTGTTTACATTACACACTTTGCTTACTGCGGTTATCTGTTGCTTGGAAATTAATACCCAACGTTTGTTCGGATGATATTCGGAGGGTGGATTATTAGTCATAGATGAAGTTGGATAATGATCTATGTATTTTGTTGTAATGCCTGCATGAATCACATAGTAATATTTATGTCTTGCATATGCACTACGGTGCAGCCTTCATTTTTGTCAATTGCCCAGCTGTAATTTGTTTACCACACATGTTATTTATCTTTCACGGAGAGACACCACTGGTGAATTGTGGACCCCGGTCCTTTTTCTTCATACTGATAAACACCTACTTTTTTCATACTGCTGCTACTGCTTTCATACAGTTTTCCTACTATTTTCCACACCATACGTTTAACCTCTTTGTGTTCAGCAAAACCGGTGAGATTGACAACCTCACTGCTTCATTGGGGCAAAGTGATTTGATTGTGTTGTGTAGGTTCCACGTTGCTTCTGAACCGGTAGTGCGCCCTGCTATCTCAGCTGCTTCGACCTTCTGAAGTTACTCCTTCCTCCTACTGGTCGATTAAACCTTGGTTTCCTACTGAGGGAAAACTAATGCTATGCTCATCATACTGGGTAGGAGTAGAAACTGCGCGGCGGCAAATTGAGACTTTCGATGTCGTGGTAGAACAAGAAATTGCACTCCAATTTCAGCAACGAATTTCAGGATTTTGAGCATCAAAAACTACCATAAACATACGAAGTTCATTTGGGCTGGATGAACTTTTTACTCCTGAACGATTTGGTTGGTCGTGCATCTAAAATGGAATTCGTATGCAAAAGTTATGGCCGGTCAAAGTTGGCCGTCCAAAACTGCCCAAAACTGAGGAAATTAACTAGAACCTGTGCTGTCCCGCGGAAGGAAAACGAACAGAAATTGTGCCGGCGTAGTAGAAAACGAGCGTGCGTGATGCGCCATGCGAGCTCAAAGGCGCGGCAGAGAAAACGCGTAATGCGGTGCCGCGGCAAACAAGGACTTGAGTCCGAGTAGGAGTAGGGCGCGGCAGATAATCGGCGCGATTTTGTGCCCGTCAGAAAACGGACCGGATACCGGGTAGGAGTAGAAACCGCGCGGCGGAAAATTGAGACTTTCTATGCCGCGGTAGAACAAGAAATTGCACTCTGGTTTCAGCAACGAATTTGGGGATTTTGAGCGTCGAAAACTGCCATAAACAGACGAAGTTGGTTTGGGCTGGATGTACTTTTTACTCCCGCGCATTTTTGGTGGATGATGGGTGCTGACGTTGGTAAACCCTAGAAAGGTTGTGAAGAGTGCAGCGGCAAGTTTTCCCTCAGAAAAGAAACTAAGTTTGAATCGACCAGTAGGAGGACAAGCAATCTCTCAAGGTTGATGCGGCTGAGATGGCAGTGCGCACTACCGCTTCAGCAACAACGAGGAACCTACACAACACAATCAATTTACTTTTCCCCAAGGTAGAAGTGAGGTTGTCAATCTTACCGGTTTTTCTGATAACAAATAGGTTAAATGTACGGTGTGGAAAATAGTATGAGAACAATATGAAAACAACAGCAGTAGTGTGAAAGCAGTGTGGAAACAGTAATTACAGTGGTTGTATTATCAGTATGAGAAAATGGGTTGGGGTCCACAGTTCACTAGAGGTGTCTCTCCATAAACTATAGCTAACATGCGTGGTGAACAAATTAGAGTTGGGCAATTGATAGATAACGAAACATGCATGACATAAGATTCATCCAGACATTACAACAAAATACATAGATCGTCATCCAACTGCATCTATGACTAATAATCCACCCTCCGAATATCATCCGAACAAACGTTGGGTATTAAGTTACAAGCAACAGATTATCGCAGTAAGAAAAGTGTGTAATGTAAACAATGGAAACAAAGTAAACATCATTGTTTTCTCCCTAATGGCAACATCACATCCTCCATCTATCACGTTTCTGTCACTCGAGCACAGATACAAAGGAGGCATGAACCCACTATCGAGCATAAATACTCCCTCTTGGAGTCACTATCATCTACTTGGCCAGAGCATCTACTAACAACGGAGAGCATGCAAGATCATAAATAAAATACACATGAAGATAATATCTTAGATTGATAATCAAAAGACATAGCATTAAATAATCATAGGATCCCAGCAAACACAACATGTAGCATGATAAATAGATGATCTTGATCATGTGAGGCAGCTCACAAGATCTAAACATGAGGCATAAAGTGGAGAGGACAACCATCTAGCTACTGATATGGACCCGTAGTCCAGGGATGAACTACTCACACATCACTACGGAGGCGGGCATGGTGGTGTAGACCCCTCCGGTGATGAATTTCCCTCCCGGAAGGGTGATGAGGAGAGCTCAACCGCCCGATCTCGGGTTGACGATGACGGCGGCCTCGGGTGTTTTTCATGGAAAAGTGGACTCCTTTTAGGGTTGACATGTCTGGGGGGAATAAATAGGGAAAAGGGCGATGACGGTGGATGCCCGAATGGCCCACACCACCCCAGGCGTGGCCAGGGGGCGCGCCGCCCTATGGTGTGGCCTCCCTTTCGGCCTCTTTGGGACTCCATGGAACCTTTGGGTATTCTAAGACTTCCGGGCTTCGAATATTTGCAATTCCGAGAATATTTCTAGAACAACTTTTCTGAAACTAAAAACTTTTAAAAATAGGGAACTGGCTCTGTGGCATCTTGTCAATAGGTTAGTCCCGGGAAATCGATAAAAATGACATAAAGTGTAAGGAAAATATGTAGCATAAGGCATGAAAACAACATGGAACATCAGAAAATATAGATACGTTTTGTAACATCCCAAGTATGAAAAATAGCCATTAGAATGTTTGCTCTCTGTTATTTTATGTTTTGCATCATGACATCATGTTCATTGCATTTGTTTTGCTTGTTTTCCTTTTGTTTTCCTCTGTTTTCATTTGTTTTCCAATTGTTTTCCTTTGTTTTCTATTTGAATTTCAAACCAATTTCAAACCTTTTGTTTCATACTTGTGATGTTACAATTTCCAAAAGATTATTCAAAATAAAACAATTGTTTGTTTCCATTAAAATTGTGATTTCAAAACTGTTGATTTGTTTCTAATCAATAATTCATCTAATACCAAAAACATTTGAAATTCCAAACCAACACCCAAATAATTGTTCATACTTGTTATGTTACAACTTTCCAATTAAAAGGTTCAAATAAAACTTCCAATTGTTTCCATGAAAAATAAAAAGCTCAACTAATTATTTGTTCTTTAATATTCCACTTAATCCAATCTGTTATTCAAATTCAATCACATTCACCAACAGCACCCAATTTCAAATTATGACAATTACCAAAACCACTCTAATCATTTGTTCTAATTAAACAATAAGGTTCACCCTATTAAAAATCTTGTTTTCAATAATAATCACTTAATAATCAAATTCATCCAAATATTGAATTAAATTCCAAACCACATTTTTCTATTTTTGATCATTTGAAAAAAACAGAACTTGCTAGCTGTTGCTATCACTTAAATAAACAATCTAATTTTTTCCCTAAATTTTTCTACCCCAAAACCCTTTCCATTCCTTCCTATTTTCTCTTGCAGCAAAAAAAATAATAATAAGGAAAAAAAAGAAATAGAAACAACAGAGAGAGAGAGGGCCCAACCCAACTTTTTTCCCTCAGGGCCCAAATACCGCTTCGCATTGTCTTCTTCCTCGTACGGATTACATCCAGAGCACCACGTATACAGAGATGCAGAAGCAACGGCCAAGCTCACTCCCCCTCCCTATAACTCCATGCCCTAGCCCTAGGGTTTCCCTTCCACCTCTCCTTCTCCCTCCTTCCTCTTCCCCCACCTCCATCTTCCTTCCACCTCCCCTCCATCTCTCTTTTCTCTGTCTGTAACTGAACCTCCACAACCGAATTTTCCCCTCCTTTTGCTCCGGTGATCGCCGCCGGAAGAGCCACCCTCCGGCCAGGGCGAGTGCGGGAATGGAATCCCCGCACCGCCCTCTCCCTCCTCCACCATTCGGCTCGAGCCGGGAGAGCCCGAGGCGCCGGTGCCATCCCTTCCACGCCGCCGGCCAACCTCTGCTTCGCCCCGACCTGCACGACCTGCTCCTCCCTCCACCGCTCGAAGGTGAGCGCTCCACTCCCCTCGCTTCCCCTCTACTCTCCTCCCTCACCTCCTCTCTCTCCCGCAGCCCCCACAGCACCCCACGCCCGTCCGCCCGGCGCCACCGCGAGCGCAGCACACAGCAGCCGCCTGCGACCTTCTCTCTGTCGAGATGCAGTACCAAGTTGAGGTTCAGTTAAAAACGCGCCCGCAACTGAACCATAACCCCCCACAGATGCCTCTCCTATCACAACTCCGAGCTCACCCCACTGGTCAGCACCCCTTGCGCACAAGCCCAGGTGCTGGGTTCGATCCCCCTAACCCCCACCTTTTTATCTCTGTTTTTCTTTTTCTGCCCGAAGTTTAGAAAGTCAGATCTGAGGAATTACTTCTAAAATCCATATAAAATTGAATATCACTCCAATTTGAATGATTCAAAATCCTGTGGATTCATAATTTTGAGCCCTTTCTGTTAATGTCAAGTTTGCCATATGTTTCTGTAACAATTGTTGCACTAAATAATTAATTACTGAAAATGCAATAAAAATTGGAAACTTTGGAATTTCATAAATTTAGTTCTACTCATCCAATTTAATCAAACTTGGGCTCTAAAAATTTTTCATAACAAACTCTACACATTGGTATTTTATTTGGTCACAATTGAATTAATTTTGAGCATGTTTCCCTCTGTTTACTAAAAATGGCAGAATAAGAATGATTATGGAAAATTGCATAATAAATTCAATAATAACCCAAAAATTATGTTTGATAGCTCAAAATGTTCAGTGAAACATTTGCTACATGTTTCCAACCTTTTCAATGCAATTTGTTTACTGTTTTGAATATTTTAAATTGGTGCAATATTTGAAAACTTGTTTAATTCACTTAATTTTGCAAAATTCATAACTTGGGCATAAAAATTCCAAATTCCACAAACTAAATATGTTTTCCATTCAATTTTTCATGTAATTTCCAAATATCAACTTTGTTTGCTGTTTTGAATAATTTAAATTGCTGAAAACAACTGTTTCTTATTTAATGCATTTAAAATTGCCAAAATAATAACTTGCTCATTTTAAATCTTTTTTCAATAAATGAAATATGTTTTCCATGCTAAATTAAAACCTCTTTCCAAATATAAAATTTGTTTCATGTTTTGGATAATTAAAATTGGTTAAATAATTTAAACCTTGTTTAAATCATTTAATATTGTTAAATTCATAACTTGATCAAATTAAATTCTTTTGGGACATATAAAATATGTTTTCACACCATAAAAGTATAATCATTTCAAATATGAATCCCACTTAATGTTTGGAACAAATAAAAATTCAAATAAGTTCATGTTTGAATTAAATTCATTTAATTCTTGCTTAAACTTGTTTAATTCATAAATAATTTATTTGAAATCCTTTTTCAACAAGTGAAACATGTATTCCAACTAAAATCTTGTGTTATTGTCAAATATGACTTTTGTTATCTGTTTTGAACAATTTAAAGTGGTGAAAACAACAAATGCTTGTGTGACACCTTTAAGAAACCAAAATTTCTTAACTTAATAAATAAAATTCCAAAATTGGTAAACCTTATTTCCAATTGATTCTATTGTTGTTATTTTGCTGTTTTTCTCCTCCATGCATCATGCTAATTCACTTACACATGATGATTAGTTATAGAACAATTGTTTCACCCTTAATTCATGGGCTTTCCGTATGCAATCCAATTGCATATGGGTCCATTTAGTCATGTTGCTATCCTGTCAACTAGTTTATTTCTGATGCATCAATTAAATGGTCATGCATCATCCCATGTTTGTGCACTATGCCATGTTATTGATTGTTTACCTCTCTGCGTTGTTTGTTTGCTTCTTCTCGGATACACGACGACGTTGAGACCGACGATACTTACGACACCCCTTCTAAGGATCTAGCTCAGTACCAGGCTGCTGAGTTTGCAGGCAAGTTATCACTCACATGAACCACTGTGTTCCTTTCAACATTGGTTACCGATACTTTCCGTTTTCTATTTCTGCTAGCCATATGTATCGTTGCTTCCGTTACGAACCTACCACCTGTTATCCTTTAACCCTGATATTGCCTCACCTCCACTCCTATAACCCCTTTGTTTGAGCCCGTGTCTTACTAGCATGCTTAGGGTTGTTTTGCTCGAGTCTGTTACCCGTTACTTTCTGTTACTATATTCTATTATGTTCTGGGGCTCGATGTTAAACAACAACCTGTTAATGTTGAGGTAATAATAATTTGATGATAAGGCACCGGCAGGAGGCCCGGCGTGGTTTTGAAGCCTGCTAGTGTCGACTCTAATTAGGAAAAGGGTCTTGTCTACTGATCCATGATGAGCGCACTAACCGCATGTGGGAAGCGAGTATGGGCGCCCCCCTAAATTTGATTCGATTCGCATCTCGTCCAAATCGCCTCATTTAGTTCAGGTTTTCCATTTGCCGCATGCATATTGCAGGTGCGAACCCTTGGCGCCAGGGTGGAACTTTTGTAGTCGGCATTTAGGGAGACACGCTCTTAGAGTGCTATGAGGATCCCCTTTTCTTCGTGGGGCTTGATTAGCCGTGCGCTCACTGCACGGGGTTCTTTGGGCTTGCTGCGAAGAAGAGTTGAGTTGTGTTGAGTGTCCCGCTTGGTGGAAAGGCCATTCCATCTGGCGGGTTATTCTTACGTGTACGGCCAAATTGGTGCATCCCTGCATGGTTAAATCTTCTCGAGAAGCCGTGTTTTCCGCGGTTATGGACTACTTGGTGAAAGTACTGGCTAACAAGTACTCAGAACAACTTACACCTAACTAATTGATAACTTGACTAGTAATAGACTTACTGACACAATAACTTGAACCATCATTAATCCAACTGTGTGAGTTATCCTCGGATTGCTTCTTTGGATAAGGGGCGAGATCCAGGATGGGTTTGTTTGAGGTTAGTTGGTAGGTTGGTTACGATACGCTATCTTATCTCCTTTCTGTTTAGCCGGAAGTGGTAGTACCTCTGTAGTTGGTTAGAGCAGCCAGTTGCAGCATCTTTTATATCCCCTTCCTTCCGTTGAACCCAAAGCATCTGTGCTTGGTGTTGACGGGTTACCCTTTGGTGAATTGTGAGTCTTGCTTGCCAGTACGTTTATGTACTGACCCCTTTGGGGCTGTGGTTTCCGCAGACTACGTTTCCGAGGATCTACATGGTGGCTACTAAGTGGAGTATGACGAGACTGCTGACGAGTAGATAGCGGACCCGGGCAGGATCCGAGACTTCGTGGATGGGCTCCGTCTTTTCGTTTCCGGCCTCTTAGGCCTATTTGGATCTTGTCTGTACTCAGACATGTTGAATGCTTCCGCTGTGATGTAATTGATTTATGTTGGGACATGTGTCTACTGGATGATTGTATTTGCTATCTCTGCTCTAGTGAGAGCTATTTGCAACTTATTTCAATCTTTTGTGTCGTAGAGATCTGTTGTGATATCAATTGTTCCAATGCCGTTGACGTACCATGTGTGTATGTTTTGAAGTACGTCAATGGAAGTATCTGGATTTCTATGGGATGGTTTGCGCAGACGATGAATAGTAAGAGAATGGTTGTCACACGTTTACGTGTTGGCCTGCTCATATTGAGATGCGGGTTCCGGTATGCCCCGTAAGCCATTTATCTACTGTTTAACGGGCTGTGAGTATCCCCTAGAAGTCCGGGTGCGACAAATGGTATCAGAGCCTGTCTGCCTGTAGGATCCCTTTTTACTGGTCGCAGTTGAGTCTAGAAACTATTTTGTAGCTATATAGAAAAATGAAACGTGAGAGTAGGAATTCTGTTCTTTTTCTTCTTTCCCCACCCACCCTCCCTTTTCTGGTAAGGAAGTGCAACGTTGTTTTCCCTTCTCACCTAAACTTTCAAGTTAGGTTTTCACGAATCCTGGTTTCTCTGGGATAGTTATATCTACTATACCATAGGAATGGAGGTGGTTGTGACATGATTTATCATGTTGCCTACTCACGATTGAGAACGGAGGCGTGTAAGCCCCGGAAGCAGATCCTCTATTCCTTAAGCAGTAGATATTGATCCTTTAGAAGCCCGGATGGGTTTTCCGTAGTACCTCAGGAGTTTTGGTCTCGTTTTTCTGATGTTGCTTCGTTATCCTGTTCTTCTCAACATCCTTTTCATCCGTTGAAACCTTGTTGTTGCTTCCCAATTCAGTTCTGCTACCGGCGTCTAATCAATAACTCTATTCCACCCTTCTGACCAGATAATCTATTCTACAAATGAATCAAGTTCTATCCAGCTATACACCCTCGATACAAACCTCTACCTTTATTTGAAAATGTTCCGGTGGTTTCCAAATTCCCTGACATCTTTCCAGAAGAGTTGCCAGGAATGTCTATCGTCTTGAACTTCCAGAAAAACTATCCAATGTGCACGATGTGTTTCACGTGTCACAGATCAAAAGGATCTTCGCAAGAAGTATCCGGACCTTTCTTTTCTCAGTAGGAATCTCGGGGCGCGATTCCTTCAAGGGGGGCGTTTTGTAACATCCCAAGTATGAAAAATAGCCATTAGAATGTTTGCTCTCTGTTATTTTATGTTTTGCATCATGACATCATGTTCATTGCATTTGTTTTGCTTGTTTTCCTTTTGTTTTCCTCTGTTTTCATTTGTTTTCCAATTGTTTTCCTTTGTTTTCTATTTGAATTTCAAACCAATTTAAAACCTTTTGTTTCATACTTGTGATGTTACAATTTCCAAAAGATTATTCAAAATAAAACAATTGTTTGTTTCCATTAAAATTGTGATTTCAAAACTGTTGATTTGTTTCTAATCAATAATTCATCTAATACCAAAAACATTTGAAATTCCAAACCAACACCCAAATAATTGTTCATACTTGTTATGTTACAACTTTCCAATTAAAAGGTTCAAATAAAACTTCCAATTGTTTCCATGAAAAATAAAAACCTCAACTAATTATTTGTTCTTTAATATTCCACTTAATCCAATCTGTTATTCAAATTCAATCACATTCACCAACAGCACCCAATTTCAAATTATGACAATTACCAAAACCACTCTAATCATTTGTTCTAATTAAACAATAAGGTTCACCCTATTAAAAATCTTGTTTTCAATAATAATCACTTAATAATCAAATTCATCCAAATATTGAATTAAATTCCAAACCACATTTTTCTATTTTTGATCATTTGAAAAAACAGAACTTGCTAGCTGTTGCTATCACTTAAATAAACAATCTAATTTTTTTTGCCTAAATTTTTCTACCCCAAAACCCTTTCCATTCCTTCCTATTTTCTCTTGCAGCAAAAAAAATAATAATAAGGAAAAAAAAATAGAAACAGCAGAGAGAGAGAGGTCCCAACCCAACTTTTTTCCCTCAGGGCCCAAATACCCCTTCGCATTGTCTTCTTCCTCGTACGGATTACATCCAGAGCACCACGTATACAGAGATGCAGAAGCAACGGCCAAGCTCACTCCCCCTCCCTATAACTCCATGCCCTAGCCCTAGGGTTTCCCTTCCACCTCTCCTTCTCCCTCCTTCCTCTTCCCCCGCCTCCATCTTCCTTCCACCTCCCCTCCATCTCTCTTTTCTCTGTCTGTAACTGAACCTCCACAACCGAATTTTCCCCTCCTTTTGCTCCGGTGATCGCCGCCGGGAGAGCCACCCTCCGGCCAGGGCGAGTGCGGGAATGGAATCCCCGCACCGCCCTCTCCCTCCTCCACCCTTCGGCTCGAGCCGGGAGAGCCCGAGGCGCCGGCGCCATCCCTTCCACGCCGCCGGCCAACCTCTGCTTCGCCCCGACCTGCACGACCTGCTCCTCCCTCCACCGCTCGAAGGTGAGCGCTCCACTCCCCTCGCTTCCCCTCTACTCTCCTCCCTCACCTCCTCTCTCTCCCGCAGCCCCCACAGCACCCCACGCCCGTCCGACCGGCACCACCGCGAGCGCAGCACACAGCAGCCGCCGGCGACCTTCTCTCTGTCGAGATGCAGTACCAAGTTGAGGTTCAGTTAAAAACGCGCCCGCAACTGAACCATAACCCCCCACAGATGCCTCTCCTATCACAACTCCGAGCTCACCCCACTGGTCAGCACCCCTTGCGCACAAGCCCAGGTGCTGGGTTCGATCCCCCTAACCCCCACCTTTTTATCTCTGTTTTTCTTTTTCTGCCCGAAGTTCAGAAAGTCAGATCTGAGCAATTACTTCTAAAATCCATATAAAATTGAATATCACTCCAATTTGAATGATTCAAAATCCTGTGGATTCATAATTTTGAGCCCTTTCTGTTAATGTCAAGTTTGCCATATGTTTCTGTAACAATTTTTGCACTAAATAATTAGTTACTAAAAATGCAATAAAAATTGGAAACTTTGGAATTTCATAACTTTAGTTCTGCTCATCCAATTTAATCAAACTTGGGCTCTAAAAAATTTTCTTAACAAACTCTACACATTGGTATTTTATTTGGTCACAATTGAATTAATTTTGAGCATGTTTCCCTCTGTTTACTAAAAATGGCAGAATAAGAATGATTATGGAAAATTGCATAATAAATTCAATAATAACCCAAAAATTATGTTTGATAGCTCAAAATGTTCAGTAAAACATTTGCTACATGTTTCCAACCTTTTCAATGCAATTTGTTTAATGTTTTGAATATTTTAAATTGGTGCAATATTTGAAAACTTGTTTAATTCACTTAATTTTGCAAAATTCATAACTTGGGCATAAAAATTCCAAATTCCATAAACTAAATATGTTTTCCATTCAATTTTTCATGTACTTTCCAAATATCAACTTTGTTTGCTGTTTTGAATAATTTAAATTGCTGAAAACAACTGTTTCTTATTTAATGCATTTAAAATTGCCAAAATAATAACTTGCTCATTTTAAATCCTTTTTCAACAAATGAAATATGTTTTCCATGCTAAATTAAACCCTCTTTCCAAATATAAAATTTGTTTCATGTTTTGGATAATTAAAATTGGTTAAATAATTTAAACCTTGTTTAAATCATTTAATATTGTTAAATTCATAACTTGATCAAATTAAATTCTTTTGGGACATATAAAATATGTTTTCACACCATAAAAGTATAATATTTTCAAATATGAACCCCACTTAATGTTTGGAACAAATAAAAATTCAAATAAGTTCATGTTTGAATTAAATTCATTTAATTCTTGCTTAAACTTGTTTAATTCATAAATAATTTATTTGAAATCCTTTTTCAACAAGTGAAACATGTATTCCAACTAAAATCTTGTGTTCTTTTCAAATATGACTTTTGTTATCTGTGTTGAAAAATTTAAAGTGGTGAAAACAACAAATGCTTGTGTGACACCTTTAAGAAACCAAAATTTCTTAACTTAATAAATAAAATTCCAAAATTGGTAAACCTTATTTCCAATTGATTCTATTGTTGTTATTTTGCTGTTTTTCTCCTCCATGCATCATGCTAATTCACTTACACATGATGATTAGTTATAGAACAATTGTTTCACCCTTAATTCATGGGCTTTCCGTATGCAATCCAATTGCATATGGGTCCATTTAGTCATGTTGCTATCCTGTCAACTAGTTTATTTCTGATGCATCAATTAAATGGTCATGCATCATCCCATGTTTGTGCACTATGCCATGTTATTGATTGTTTACCTCTCTGCGTTGTTTGTTTGCTTCTTTTCGGATACACGACGACGTTGAGACCGACGATACTTACGACACCCCTTCTAAGGATCTAGCTCAGTACCAGGCTGCTGAGTTTGCAGGCAAGTTATCACTCACATGAACCACTGTGTTCCTTTCAACATTGGTTACCGATACTTTCCGTTGTCTATTTCTGCTAGCCATATGTATCGTTGCTTCCGTTACGAACCTACCACCTGTTATCCTTTAACCCTGATATTGCCTCACCTCCACTCCTATAACCCCTTTGTTTGAGCCCGTGTCTTACTAGCATGCTTAGGGTTGTTTTGCTCGAGTCTGTTACCCGTTACTTTCTGTTACTATATTCTATTATGTTCTGGGGCTCGATGTTAAACAACAACCTGTTAATGTTGAGGTAATAATAATTTGATGATAAGGCACCGGCAGGAGGCCCGGCGTGGTTTTGAAGCCTGCTAGTGTCGACTCTAATTAGGAAAAGGGTCTTGTCTACTGATCCATGATGAGCACACTAACCGCATGTGGGAAGCGAGTATGGGCGCCCCCCTCAATTTGATCCGATTCGCATCTCGTCCAAATCGCCTCATTTAGTTCGGGTTTTCCATTTGCCGCATGCATATTGCAGGTGCGAACCCTTGGCGCCAGGGTGGAACTTTTGTAGTCGGCATTTAGGGAGACACGTTCTTAGAGTGCTATGAGGGTCCCCTTTTCTTCATGGGGCTTGATTAGCCGTGCGCTCACTGCACGGGGTTCTTTGGGCTCGATGCGAAGAAGAGTTGAGTTGTGTTGAGTGCCCCGCTTGGTGGAAAGGCCATTCCATCTGGCGGGTTATTCTTACGTGTACGGCCAAATTGGTGCATCCCTGCATGGTTAAATCTTCTCGAGAAGCCGTCTTTTCCGCGGTTATGGACTACTTGGTGAAAGTACTGGCTAACAAGTACTCAGAACAACTTACACCTAACTAATTGATAACTTGACTAGTATTAGACTTACTGACACAATAACTTGAACCATCATTAATCCAACTGTGTGAGTTATCCTCGGATTGCTTCTTTGGATAAGGGGCGAGATCCAGGATGGGTTTGTTTGAGGTTAGTTGGTAGGTTGGTTACGATACGCTATCTTATCTCCTTTCTGTTTAGCCGGAAGTGGTAGTACCTCTGTAGTTGGTTAGAGCAGCCAGTTGCAGCATCTTTTATATCCCCTTCCTTCCGTTGAACCCAAAGCATCTGTGCTTGGTGTTGACGGGTTACCCTTTGGTGAATTGTGAGTCTTGCTTGCCACTACGTTTATGTACTGACCCCTTTGGGGCTGTGGTTTCCGCAGACTACGTTTCCGAGGATCTACATGGTGGCTACTACGTGGAGTATGACGAGACTGCTGACGAGTAGATAGCGGACCCGGGCAGGATCCGAGACTTCGTGGATGGGCTCCGTCTTTTCGTTTCCGGCCTCTTAGGCCTATTTGGATCTTGTCTGTACTCAGACATGTTGAATGCTTCCGTTGTGATGTAATGATGATATGTTGGGACATGTGTCCGCTGGATGATTGTATTTGCTATCTCTGCTCTAGTGAGAGCTATTTGCAACTTATTTCAATCTTTTGTGTCGTAGAGATCTGTTGTGATATCAATTGTTCCAATGCCGTTGACGTACCATGTGTGTATGTTTTGAAGTACGTCAATGGAAGTATCTGGATTTCTATGGGATGGTTTGCGCAGACGATGAATAGTAAGAGAATGGTTGTCACACGTTTACGTGTTGGCCTGCTCATATTGAGATGCGGGTGCCGGTATGCCCCGTAAGCCATTTATCTACTGTTTAACGGGCTGTGAGTATCCCCTAGAAGTCCGGGTGCGACACGTTTATGACGTATCAACATCCCCAAGCTTAGTTCCTACTCGTCCTCGAGTAGGTAAATAAAAAAACAAATAATTTCTGAGGTGACATGCTACCAACATAAACTTAATCATCATAGTAATGTAAAGCATGTAAACTAGGTTCAAATGAATAAAGGTTGTGGTTTATAGTTGATATCAAATATACTAATGTATAAACCATTAGGAAGAACCAAGTAAAACTTTTCAATGAATTGATACTAAAAGACAATCAACTGTGCAAAGTATATTAAAGATGATTTAAGCTTCAAGAACAACAATACAATAATCCAAGGCATCAAACTCTCACAACAAATCCTGTTAGGATTAAGTCAAGTGACAACAATATGCACATAGGAAAATCATTTAAATATTTGTGCACTCAAAACAAGCAAGCGTTATGTATTTGATAAGGATGTAATAGGTGTCCATGGTGATTATACAAGATTAAGTTGGAAGGAAAAATTGAGCCTCACTGATGTTAATTATAAGGTGAGTTCTTTCCTAGTAATAAATATTGTTTGTGTTTATAAGAATCTTATACTACCTAAGCCTATGCATATGTATTAGCAGGGTTATTGATAACACAAACATGAATGGAGGAAGAGCTCAAGGCATACTGGAAAACAAGATGGAGATGCTGGAAAACTAGAGTACAAATGGTGAAAACAATTATTCAAGTGGTAAAAACCAATGTGCAAGTGCGGAAAACAACTCCAGGAATGTTCTTTGACACTAAAGAATGGTGAAGACAAGAGGAGGGCGCCCCATTGAAGATCAATGCGGCATATAGAAGTCCTAATTCAATTAGGCATGGCCTGTATGCCATTATGACCGAACCCCCTAAACTTGGGTCGGTTTGTATCCCTTCCTGGTCCAAGTAGGAGTCGAAGTAGAGTCATCCTAGTCCAAGTAGGACTCCTAGTTGAGTCCTAGTCCTAGTAGGAGAGGTTCTTGCGCAAGGAACCCTTATGGCCGCACCTCCACCTATATATACTCCCCACCTGCGTGTGGAAAGCTGAGAACAAGTTCAAACCAAAAACCCTAGCCTCTAGATTGTATTGCTGCTAAGAATTCATCTTGAAGTATTACCATTGCAAAGTTGCATGATATCTTGTTTTTCCACTAGGAATAAGGGGATACAAGACCACTCGTGATCTTTGATTGCGTGTGCAAGAGTGTGTAGTTGAGAATATCCAAAGGGGTAGATTGATGTTGCATTGGCGACACGGGTTATCCAAGTGAGAGGTCTCAGTGGAGCACTAGTTATCAAGAAAAGCCAGAAAACATCCAAAACAAATAGAGAGAGCTCATTGAGAAGATCGGGCCACCCCATATCATCTTGGTATCATATTCTGGGGTTTACTCGGTGAGCAAATTTTATCCATTGTCTAGTTGTTTTTATTTCCAATCCAGAAAAAGCCCCGCAAAAATATTAGGTTTCTGTTGATTTGTGTATCTTTTTTCCTGTTTTCAGTTTTTCTCTATTAGGGTTAGGGTTCATCGAGTTGTTCTTCTTATTCATCTATACCGAAAATTTCCACAAAAAATTGCCAAGTGTTTCCGCGCGCACACTTCCTTGCCACCATCAAATTTCGATTCCGTGTTATCCTCAATGCGTTTTCCACGATCGTTCTATCGCGCGCGTGCCCAATCTGTGTTGTCCTTGCATCGGAACCGCGAGAAACTATGTGACACACCTAACCGCTTCCACCGCGCGAAAAGAAACCGCGTGGACTCAATCCGTGCCCACCTAACCGCGTGGGCTCAATCCGTGCCGCACCTAACCGCGTGAACCACGTCCACCAAACAACGTTGCATACTTGGAGCATCTTCACTTGCTTGTTGTTGAAATGGTAGCTCAAAAGGTTCCTCATCAGACATGGGAAATGAAAGATCATGATTAGCATCCGCGCTTGGTTGTGGTCGAAGTGGGCGCTCAATGGGGGCTTCATCAAAGAGAGGAAGTGAAATGTCATGTGTAGCATGCCCACTTGGTTGTTGTCGATGTGGGAGCTCATTGGGGTCCTCATCAAAGATGGGGAAAGACAAGCCATACGGAGCATTCTCACTCGCTTGATGTTGAGAAGGTATCTCATTTGGGTATTCATCAAAGATAGGCAGTGGAAGCTCATGTGGGTCATCCTCATTGGTTTGGCGATGGCGATCATGATGGAGAGGATTGCGCCGGTTGTCGTGGGATAATCACGGCAGACGTTACCGGGGGTAACTTATCTTGGGGCAAGATTACTCTGGTGTTTGGGAGAGGGTTTAGCTCAATGGAAAACATGATGATATGCGATCTGGTAGCCGGCAATCAAGTCGTCGAGTCTCCGATCTTGATATATTAACTCGACTCTCGTATTACACTGGATACTCGATGCCTAGCGATATTGCTCTAACTCCTGGATCTCTCTAAACCTAACCTAGGGACCGTCTTATAAAGCATCCGGACCTCCTGGCCTGCTCTCCAAGGCGTACTCTGAATCCTACCCGGACATTGCCTACAAAACCCTAAACTTCCTTACCGGAACCCACAGTCCGGGTTACCAGGCCTACAATCTTGGGCCTTCTAGAAGCTCCTTTATCCTTAGCCGAGTCTCGCGCAGCGTCCTTTGGGCCGAGTTACACCTTGGCGTTGGCCTACCGGGTTATCATCCCTCCATCAGTAGTCCCCAGAATAGCTTGGGCTTCACGAGATTCTCCTTGAAGCGCACGCTATTCCCTGCAAAAATATCAACATTCAAGTTCATAGAGGCTGGGTTAGATTGCTTTGATAAACAGCTAGGCCTAACTCCATGGTGGCCATATAGTAACCCGGCTTTCTCCAAGTCTATCGCTTATTTCTCCGGGTCAGTGCCCTGATAATGATGCCAAAGATCCGGCTTACTTCACTTATCTAACCGATCCAAGTATCACGGGAAAGATTTGCCTCACATCTGTTCCGGATATCCCGTCTAGCACTTAATGCATATCCAGGAAAATCCGGCGGATATCCTTTATCCCGAAATTTCCGGTTACCGCCTGTTGGTCTAGGTTTATCCGTCCGCACCTTATAAATAGGCACCTATGGGATAACCTAACCCCAACGTTCCATTTATTCTCCCTCTCATTCACTCCCGCACCCAAGCTCACGGAGCGCCGCCACGGAGTCCTTGCGCACGCCGCCGGAACCAATCCACCGCCGGTTGCGTTCCGCCACGGCTCGTCCCGCGCCGCCGCCAACCTCCGCCGCCGCGCCCTCGAGCAGCTCGCCGGCAGTCGCAAAGGGTCATTCAGATTGCGCTATTTGCCGTCGCCGTGCTCTACTTCAATCCCATCCGGTAAGCTCCTTGCTCCCTTTGATTTAGCTTTGCAATTTCTCGAATCGACCTAGATTGGATCTTGGTCTTCCGCGGGCCATTCTTTGCCCCGCGCCAGATTAGATTAGGTCACCTTGACTCATACTAGTTCATCCAATGGCTTGAATATAGGCTCCACTTCATTCTCCTATTACTTGTAGTCGCTAATTTCACCACGAATCTGAAAATGAAATCTCCAATCTAGGCTCGGGCCGCCCAAATTTTCCGCAACTGACTTTGACACCCGGCAGATCCTTTTCTTCCGGTTCTTTCATCTGCATTAGATACATGGGCAACCACCCTTCTTCCACGTATGCTTACCAATATGTAAGTACCCCATAATTTCTGTTATGATACTTGATACTCGGACAATCCATTACTTTTGCTCTTTTCAATGATACCCGGATGATTCTTAGTTTCTTTGTCTAGCCGATACCGCTTGCCTATACTCGGATAATTCGTGATTTCCGAATCTTATGCTTTGTACACTTGTCTTGTGCTTCGCAGGCTGAACCCATGGCTCCCAAGAAGCAAGGGAAACAGCAGGCCAAAGCCCGGATGACTCAATCGATCTCTGCCAACTGGGCACGATCCACGGTTACCAAGGCCAAGCTGGAAGAGCTAGCCGAGTTAGGGATCCTCCCCCCCAGAAGGACATCCACTGGAGGGTGCCGGGTGATGAGACCCGGCCCACGCCTGCTGATGACGAGGTAATTTGCTTCGTCGAACATGTGACCCGGGGGTTTCGCCCTCCGGGTCACCCCTTCTTCCGTGAAGTTCTGACCCATTATGGCCTCCGGGTATTCGACATAGGGCCTAACTCTATGTTGAATATAACCCATTTTATCGTTCTTTCCGAGTCATACTTGTGCACTCCGCCAAGTTTGGCTCTCTTTATCGAACTCTTTCAGTGCAAGCCGTGCCGCGAAAGCGATGACGGCGCACTTCTTGCTTGCGGCGGGGTCTCTATCCAACGCCGCAAGAATTCTCCTATGCCAACCCTTACTCTCAATTCCCATGTCAAACATTGGCAACTTTCCTACTTTTACTGCCGAGACACTTCCCCACCCGGCGAGAGGAAACTGCCGGGTTATTCGGAGGGTCTCCTCGATATCTCTGAAAACTTCAACGCCTTCGCCCCTGACTCGGACAGGGAGGCAATCCCACCCCTCCTCATAAAAATATCCGTCCTTTCCGCCCAAGGTCTCCTTGGGCTCAATTTGGTTAAGACATGGGTGGATTTCTGGATCCAGCCTAATTCCATCCGCACCAAGCTGATGTGCGAATACTAGGGGCATGTCACTGACGCGCTCCGATACTCCTCCAAGAATTATCCAGCTGGTGACACCAACAAGACCATCAAGATCTTCTTGACGGAAAAGTTGGAGGTGATCAAGAACATCGCCGGGTTACCGGCGTTCACCCGGGAAAATCCGGCTCCAGCGGTAAGACCGATACTCGTAAATTTATTCCCACTCCTTGACTTGATACAGCTGTTAGTTCTCACTTCCACGTTTTTATCTCAGGCTGATGACGCCTTCTGGAACGTCGAGACCTCCCCTTCTTCCGGAGACCCGGAAGAAGATGAAGAGCCGGCTGACAATGACGAAGGTATTTATTCGAGTCGTGGATCAGCTTTACTTGCATCATTTTCCTCACTCGTCTAACTTTTTCCCTCGATACATACTCGGCTTACAGGGTTGCAGGACGAAGAGGACAAGGACGAGGAGGACCCGGAGGCCACCGAGTCCGATCAAGAAATAACAGTCGGGACCAAACGGAAGGCCAGAGGGGTGGTATCCAAGGTTCCTTTCTCCTATATGTCCTCCGAACCCTACTCCTTTGATAACATGCGCAAACTTAACCATCAGTTATCAAACTCATCATACTTGAAGGACCCTCTTCCGACAAAGCGTAGAGCGACCCGGAGTTCCCCGGGTGACGATCCCCTCCACCCGGGCATCTCCACCTCACCAGTCCACCGCGCCGGTACTCCTCCGCCTCATTCTTCCAACTCCCCTCAGCGTCACCCTTCCCCCAACCATCCACGGGCCGGGCAGTTCCGGGTTCCGCTATCGGCTCCTGTAACAGCTTCATCTGCTTCCAGCAGCGAGCTCCCACCAGATTTCACCGTAAACGCCGGGTAAGTCTTCACTATATGATATCCTTATATACTTGATAATTTTCATCCACTGTCGCTAACTATCTCTTTTCTTTTTTCCTTAGTGCCCAAGCCACACTTAGTGACTTGGAGAACACGGGGACGGATAACCGGGAGACGGATGAGCCGACTGATGATATGGACGCCGCGACTGGCGGCGATGTTGAAGGCAATCAAGAACAAGGCCCCTTTGTTGACCCAGCTCACCAGGCAGCCGGGTCTCCAAAGTCGTCCGAAGAGGCAGTGGACGAGGAGATTGAGATCCTGGACACAAGGGTGAGTTCTTCAAACCCGGACACCCAGACAGTCCGGGTTTCGACTCCAAAGTCGGGGAAAATTCACCCGCCAGGCGATCAAGCTGCCGGCTCTTCTGGCGTTAGGCCCGAAGACATGACATTCTCCCAGATGCTGGAGGCCCTTCACACCTTGAGGGCCGATGAAGAAAATATCTTAGAAGCTTTGATAGCTAAACATGAGGTAAATCCGAGCAATATTGCCTGTATCATTATCTAGTCCCCAAGTTCCGAGTGAATTTATTGATAATTTGCTTGGAACTTCGTGGTATAACCGAATGATAGCTTGCTTTTTATCCGGCTAATCCTTCCTTGTGTCCATGCAGGCCTTCGTTACCCAATCTGAGAAAGCATTGGCGAAGGCCACCAAGCTTGCTGAGAAGGAGGCGGCTCTGCGCGAGTCGGCTGAAGCTGAAGCTAGGAGGAGCGGGAAGATCACAAGGAAGTATAGAAGGAGGGCTCATGCAGCAGAAGATAAGCTGACGACGCTTTCTGTTCAAATCGCTGATACATATCGTGCTTTGACCGGTATAATTCTTAACTTGATAATCATGATCCGGGTTCTCATTCTGGTAAGTAGCCGGGTTTCCTTATTCGTTGAGTTTTCTTGCAGGTCCGGATGAAGTAATCCCGGACGAAGATGACATTGCCAAGTTGAAAACCATCAAGAGCACTATCCGGCAGCTCTGTGCCGGAACCAAGTGGATTCTTGAAGAACTGCGATGGCCGGGTGTTGGGCACGGCAACCTGAAGAAACTGCTGGACGCATGCTCCACTATTCCCGAGTGGATTTGGCATTGGAAGCGCTCGTCCTGCCGGGTTGGAGTAACCCGGGGGCTTGCGATGGCTAAAGCTTATTTTCCTAAGCTCGAGCCGGCCAAGCTTATGGGCGGGTTTCCGGAATTTAATCACTATGGATCCAAGTTCTCCCCGAAGAATTTCAAGGCTATCCAGAAGGAAGTCCGTCACCCGGCCAGCATGATTGCCGATGGTTTGGACCTTAGTGTCATTATTCCAGCATATGATTCTGACGACAAGGCTATCAAGTCGGATCTTACCAAACCATACGATATGCTGGCCCGATGGAAGGCGGAGGCTGCCCAGTTGAGAGAGGAGGCCGCGAAGAAGAAGGCTGAGGCCGGTTCTGCGCCTGCTTCCTCCACACCGATCGTCCCTCCTCCTGCACGGGCCGGCACTACTGCTGATCCGGATGTTGCTGCTACCAAGAATACTGAAGGGCAAGCCAAGGAACAAGACCCGGCTGGCAAGGGCAAGGGGAAGATGGATGCATCAGTCCCGGATGCCGAGTGATACTTGCTATCTGCTGTCATTTCGTATGCGTCAGTCGGCCGATGGGCCCTTTGAACAATTATTTTTGACGGTGCGCCTGTGCACCTTTGATACTAGTATCGAGAGTTGTAATGCACTTTAATGCCTTAGTATACTTCGTGGCCCTTCTGGCCTTTGGATGATTTTGATATTTATCTGCCTTTGAGCTTATTTGCTCTTGATACTCCAACTTTCTTTATGGCTCCTTTTGTGAGACTCGGTTTCCGGGTCTCGTGGGTTTTGACGGGTGAACTTTTCTCTAAGTCCCCAAGTCCCCAAGACTCGGATTTGTGGGTTTTTGGTGCTTAATAGCTAGATAACTTGCCTCTTTGATCAAAATCCCCAGCCCCCAAGGCCCGAAAATCCGAGTCTGGGGTATGAGGTTTCTCAAAGAAAACAAATTGTTTCTGCTAAGCCCAAAACCTAGAGCCGTTTCACATAGGAATTGAAGTTATGCTTGATATACATTGAGTTTCCGGTTATTAACCTTGTACTCTGCATAACTTGTGGTTTAGATGACCCTTTTGACTCTCTTGTACTGTAAGTCGGCTTTCGCGTGGATACCATGTTGTTACATCTATACGAAAACGAGGTCAGGCAAGTCCCATTGGGCTTCATGGCTGATTGTAATCGTAAGCGAGCAAATCATGCCACTTTAGTGCGAGTCACATCGAGCTTAAGTAAGAAAAGTCAAGAAATTTGGCTCCTTTGTCCGGTTATAAGATTGAAGCCGTACTCGTTTGCGAGTAATCGGCCCTTATAACTCATAGGCATCATGGTCAGGTCTTTGAGTTTGTAAGTGTGCTATTCAAGCAATCAACCCCCAAGACCTAAATATATGTAACATACTAAGGAAACTAAGGCACGAAGAAAAACAATAAATAATACTTACCTGGAAGAAAAATAGAAACATAATAGAAGAAGAAAACTTGATAAAACATGTGAAGAAGATATATTGCTTAACCATCTCTTTATTGATACGAGAAAGTTAGGTCAGCAAGCCGCCTCATTAAAAACCCTCCAGTCCCCTTAGGTACCCTGGATAGGAAAAGAGTGCGTCTGAAACCTGCTGCCCGTTACATTGTTTAATTCTTCTTGGGAATCTATCCGGAGCTAGCGTAATCGACACACATTCTCCACTCGTTGGTCTTTTTAATTATGAGTACCGGGTTTGCTAGCCAACCCGGGTGAGGCATCTCCATGATGCGGCTGGCTGTGAGCGGCCGTGCGATTTCTTTTCCAGCAGATTGTTTGGAGGGATCATCCTCGATGAAAGCCACCATCTTGGTGTCCTGTGCTGCCTTGAACTTTGCTCTCTCATCTTCAGTATTTGGCCTTTTTAGCGCTGTTCTGTCATCCGGGTCTACTTGAGACCAGTAATACTTGAGTTCCTCTTTTCTACAAGCTTGCTCTGCCATTGCTGCGTCTCCCTCATCGCACTCAGCCGCTATATCCCGGCTTCCATGTATGGTGATGGTCTGCTTAGGACCCGGGATTTTTAGTTGTAGATACACATAACACGGCCTGGCCATGAACTTGGCATAAGCCGGCCTTCCGAATAGCGCGTGATAAGGACTGCGCAACTTAACCACCTCGAAAGTGAGCCATTCAACCCGGAAATTGTCCTTCGATTCTCCGAAAGCTACCTCCAATGCGATTTTTCCCTCGAGGCATGCTGAGTGACCCGGCACTATCCCGTGAAAGACTGTTGAACTTTTCTGTAGCTGAGACTCCTTGAGACCCATGCGTAGAAAGGTTTCCCAATACAAGATATTGATGCTACTTCCACCGTCCATTAGGACCTTTTTTAGCTCATAACCATTAACCTGTGGTTCCACCACCAATGCTAAGACTCCCGGGTGTTCTATCCTTTACGGGTGATCTCTTCTGCTCCATGTTACGTCCTTCTCTGACCATCTCAGGTATCTCAGGACAGCCGAAGAAACCGAGTTTACTGCTTGTTTCAGTATCTTTTTATCCTTGTTAGAAATTCATGTGGTATGCACGTGATACTGTCCCAATTGCTTGGGGTTAGCTTGAAAACCTCCAGCTCCCCCTTGATTGTTACCCGGATTTCCTCCTGCGAGGTTTCCGGCTGGGGGTGGGCCGTTGCCCGGGTTTCCACCCGGGCCCGGTCCTCCTCCCCGACCTACACCTCGCATAGCCTTGTTTATCTCCTCGTTCTTCCATCTCTGTAGGTCTGCGCACTGCTCCAAAGAGTGGTTAGCCGGCCTACCGTTCCTGCTGTGTTTTGGGCACGCCATTCTGAAGATATCCCAATTGTTACTTGGCCTTGGTGGCCCTTGATAATTTCCTCTGTTGTGATTTCCAGTATTGAAATTTCCTTCTGCCCTAGGTCTCGAAGACCCGGCTTCCGTGCTAGCGACAAACTCGGAGCCTCCCTCAAACGGGCGCTTGTTCTGGTTGTTCCCATTGTTACCCGGCGTTGATCCATTGCCGGTTCTTCCATTATTATTTGTATTTGCTTTTGCTTCTTGTCATCGACATCCTCTTCTGTAGTATCCGTTGCAGCGTGTTTGTTGCATGCATCCATTAGCTCTCCCATCGTAACCTCTGAAGCATTTCGACTAGATTTCATGCGAGTTAACTTATGCACTAAAGGTATGTACTTGCACGTCTTTGCCATAGCTTGTAGCACATCTTTGGGCTGAATATCCGTAGATGAGTGAAGTATCTCCATAACCCGGCGCACCCAGCTGCGCGCCGATTCTCCTTTCTTTTGTACACATCGCTCTAAGTCATCAATAGTAAAGAGATTTCTGCACGTCCCATGAAAGTGCTTGATAAACGCAGTTTTCAACTCCTCCCATGACTTGATAGATCCTTCCGGTAGATTATTGAACCATAACTTTTCTGCTCCTTCTGACATCATCAAGTACATGAACTTGGCTTGAAGATTTTCTGATGCATTGCGAATCGACATAGCCATCTCATAACTGCTCAACCATGTTTCTGGATCCATAGTCGGCTCATAATTCACAACTTTGCCCGGTTCTTTGAATTTATCCGGGTAAGGCTCAGCCCTGATGTCAGCCGACAGACATTTAGGCCCAGCGAGATTAGTTGGGACTGGCCTCACCCGAGAAACATGTGATCCTGCGGGAGGTGCAGCTGGACGCGGTACGGCTGGTGGCCCATGTACGGCAGACCCGGCCGCGGCCCTCCTGGCTCTGGAACTGTCCACGATAGCTTGTGCTGCTGATGCTGCTGGTACTGCCTGAACGCGGGGAGGAGGCGGCATTTGCTGCCGCTCTTCCCTCCGCCGCGCTGAACTTGTCTGGATATTGCTGGTATTGCCTCGTTGCTGGCTAATATATGGTGTCCCATGCATTCCACTTCTGTGATCCGGGTAATTAACTTGCTGTGCTACCGCAGTGCGCAATAGATCTATCGCCCGCCGGGTCTCCTCTGCGTGGGATTTGAATCAATGCGAGCGTTGCTGCGTACACATTATCCATGGGGTTGTTGTAATGACCTGCTGGTGTGCGAAATCGTGACGGTGGTGGGGGTGGTAATGTATTGCCGGCAGTGGCTCCAGTCTGCAATGTGGGTAACCCGGCTTGTATGTTTGCCGGCTGTGCTCCTCCAGTTGCAGGTTGCTGTACGGTTCCTTGGTTTGCTGCCGGAATCGGTTGATCCTGAGGTGTGATAAATAGGTTGGTCGGGTTTATAACTCCACCCGTTGCTGGTAACATGGTTTGATGCCTTTGACGCACCCTGGTTGTCTCTTCTCGGAGCCGGGTTTCCAATGCATCCAGCTCACGTTGGCGGGTGGCCATCCCCTGCCTTTCTGCTTCTACCTGCCTTCTCTGTTGCTCCAATGCACGGCGGGCTACGTCCAGATCTCTGACACGTTCCGCCGCGTTTTTCGGAGTAATAACTGTAGCTAAAACGGTTGGATCCAGAATCAAGTTGTTGTTGAATAGGGCCGGGTGTTGCGGGTTTGAAGGACCCGCCCCTGGCGTTCGGTTTGCCAAATATCCAAACATGTTTGCCTACAACTCACTGTCCGCCGCGTGACTGGTAACTGATGCTGCTTCTCCGTCAACCCGGGTGAGAACCGGGTTTCCGTCAACCGGATCTTGCTGCTGGGCCAACGTTTATGCTACCCCGATTGTGGCCGCGGTCACGTTCCCCTGATTAAGATTGGTCGCAGGAGCCGTGTAAACCGCAACCTGGCGCACAATGGTTGGCGCGGATTCGTACACTTCCTCTTCGCTGCTATTTTCCTCGTACCGGTTCTCCAGCAGATGCAGGATGGATTCGGTATCGTCTTCTCTCATGACCCGGCCACGCGGGGTCCATGCCGGCTCCTCCGGCTGTTCCCTCTTCGTGGGGGCTCTTCTATCGGATCTACCGTCCCGACCGATTCTTCTCCATCTGATTGAGCGTGGGTGGCCTCCCCTGACACATAATCAAATTCGAAATCGTCAGGGATTGAACCGGACGTACGTACCATGCCGACGAAGACGTTGATTTGGCCGATTGTCACGACAGATCCGGATTCGAGCAGATCCGACTCTGGCCCCCAGCCGGAATCGTCCACCATCTTCTCTCCTTCGAGGTCGGTGTAGATCTCGCCGATGACAAGGTTCTCCATGTTCTTCCGAGCTTCTCCCGTGATGTACACACCCTTGGACGTAGGCCCCACGGTGGGCGCCAACTGTCGTGGGATAATCACGGCAGACGTTACCGGGGGTAACTTATCTTGGGGCAAGACGACTCTGGTGTTTGGGAGAGGGTTTAGCTCAAGGGAAAACATGATGATATGCGATCTGGTAGCCGGCAATCAAGTCGCCGAGTCTCCGATCTTGATATATTAACTCAACTCTCGTATTACACTGGATACTCGATACCTAGCGATATTGCTCTAACTCCTGGATCTCTCTAAACCTAACCTAGGGACCGGCTTATAAAGCATCCGGACCTCCTGCCCTGCTCTCCAAGGCGTACTCTGAATCCTACCCGGACATTGCCTACAAAACCCTAAACTTCCTTACCGGAACCCACAGTCCGGGTTACCAGGCCTACAATCTTGGGCCTTCTAGAAGTTCCTTTATCCTTAGCCGAGTCTCGCGCAGCGTCCTTTGGGCCGAGTTACACCTTGGCGTTGGCCTACCGGGTTATCATCCCTCCATCACCGGTGGTCATGGTGGTGGAGTTGTGAGAGGCATTCACTAGAAGCCATGTCATGGGCACCTTCTTGATAATGGCCTTGGTCTTGGTGGTCATTGTGGTGGTGACACACATTTTGCCTTGGAAGCCTTGAATGTGGGCAAGCACCATCCATGAAGCCATTTAGACCAATGTCATGAGTCAAGCTTGGAGAAGGTGGGTGATGAAGAATATCCGGTCGTAGAGGGTGATCTTGAAGAGGGTCACCACGGCCTTGTCGGTGTCGAGGTCGAGGTAGTGGTGATGGCGAGCAATGCTCAAACCAATGTCGTCACGGTGGTGGAGGATGCGGTGAGGTGGGGTTACCACTCTCTCCCATATGGTGGTGATGATCATGGCGACGGTCTTGGTGATGAGCTTGGGTATGATCATGTGGAGACTTGCCATTTCGTCGTGACTTGGAGGTCGATGATGATCCATGGAGGTTGGCGAGGATGGTCACTTTGCCTTCAATACTCGCCATGTGATCATTGAATCTAGAATGATGAGCTTGAAGTTGATGGTCCAAACGCTCCAATCCATCACGAGCAAGTCGGCAAAGCCGAAAGTGTTCATGGCGGTTGACGAAGTTGTGGTAGCCAATGTTGTTGAAGAAAGAGGTTCTTGATCTTCCGAGCTCGGCCTTGTGAAAACTCCTTCCCTAGCCATCTCAACAAACACACAAGGGTGATATGATGGAATGGATGTCACACTTACCCAACGTTACCTTTTTTGGTCGTATTGAGTCTAGTGGACGAGCCTATGTGTAGGGCGGTATGTCAAAAGTGAGTCCAAAAAGATCGAAAGAAAACCTGCAAATGACAACACACACGCTATATGTGGAAGGCAAATGGGTTAGAAATGTGGCGAGGAAAACGACAAATCCAAAGCAAAGTATGTTGTAAAACGTGGAGAAGAACCAAAGAAAATTTAGCACGAAAACCAATCCTAGTGGAGGAAAAATGATATGGTGGAAACTAAAATGGAACACACACACACAAGGGATAAATGGGGTTAGTGCGGCCAATGGACGAGCGGAGACGAAATGTACCTATGGAATACTAAGCTCAATGCCACACCAACGCAAGGAGGACGCTATCTCAAACCGCAATTAATTAGAGGCAACAAGATTCGCAATGTGGAAACCGGTCACTCTCTTCTCTCTTGCAACTCGAAGCTAAACGTTCCTACAAATGAAAGCAATTGGCATTGATCTTTTGCTTCTTTTGGCTCTTTTTGCTTCTTGCTCTTTCTCCTCTTTTTTTTTTGATTTTTTGCTTTTTGACGAGGATGCGGAGATGATTCCCAAATGCCAATGCCTACTCGAAGATATTCTCTCAAAAGCGCAAAAACTCGCACTCTCGGTGCCACAAATGTGATGCCAAGCGATTTAAAAGAGCTAGTCCGAATGGGCAAGGTACACAAAGGATGGGGTGGATGATCTCGGACTTGCGGCCAGTGGATGTCGATGTCATGTGGATCCATTGATGTAGTTGCGTGGGCAATGTCGATGGCGACGCGTAGGAACTTTCTTCACTCAAATCGGAGTAACGACGACAAAGAAAAACAAGATACAAAATCTGTCCAAGAATTGAAGAGCAGGATTTTTCTGAAATTTTTGCTCAATTTCGAATTTTTTTCCAAATCAAGAAATTTTTTGGACAAATTCGGGAAAAGTGGCTGAATACAAAGGTGGAGAATGGTTTTTGGCAACAAATCTACGGATCAAAACCACGAAAAACTCAACAAATCGACAGATCGGTCGAAATCCCTTTTGGCTATTTTTTGTCAAACTTTCGAATTTATGGTGGATAGAAGAAAAATTGGTGGTAGGGGAGGGGGGTGGGGTGTCGGATTCGTGTCAATCTAGCTATGGATACCAGATCATGAGGTGTTGACCTCTAAGTTGTCCCGATCTTCACGAATCGACGAAGAATGACAAGAACGAGTGAAGAACGCGAAGAACACGAAGAACACGAGATGGGGAATCGAGGGGGAATCGTGGCAATCGTGGGGAAACACGTAGGGGGATAAATTGCAAGAACCAAAAGATCCAACCTCCCATCAACTAAACCCCGAGGGTCGCCTACGGAACAATCGATCCAACTGAACTCACCTTGATTGATACCGGTTTACACCCGTGGCCCGGTCCACCACGCCAATAGAACCTCAAGGATCTACGAGAGGGAGATTGGCAACTCTTAACGGAATCCACAAAGGGAAAGGATAAGTAGTTGTGGTGAATCTTGAGACGGTCCTAGATACACATCATAGGAGTAGCCTCGTAAGAGGAGTCACCTCACAAGAGGGATACAAGGGCATAGCCCGAAGTTCTCAAATCATCCCTAAACCCTAGATCTAGCCACCGGGGTCCCTTATATAGCCTATGGTGGGTAGGTGGGGTGAAAACGTGCCAAAACCGTGCATTTCCGCACAAAACAAGGGGGGCCGGCCTGGGAGGCTGGGGTGGGAGGCAGCGCCTAGCCTGGGCAGCCGGCCTAGGGGCCGGCCTGAGGCCGGGGTGGAGGCCGGAGCCCTCGGGCTGGTGGCCGGCCTGAGGCCAGGGTGGGAGGCCGGCTCCCTCGGGCTGGTGGCCGGCCTAAGGCCAGGGTGGGAGGAGGAGGCCAGCCTGAGGCCAGGTGAGGCTGGCCTGGCCTGGGGTTGACGCCAGGGATACCGTTTCCCTCCTTTCTTCCTCCTCGTGACTCCGATCTTGATGCCGTCTTCACCCACTTCCTTCCTAGCTTCATGGGCACCGTCTTGGATATGGTCTTGAGCATCTTGGGCACCGTCTTGGGTTCCATGGTGTGATCCCACCAATGCATGTAGAGGGGTATTATATGAGGTAGAGCACCGATCACCAAGTCACCGGAAACATACGGAGATAGGAGTGTGTTCACCTTGTTGTGTATCGATGTTGTGTTTGGTTGAATACGGTGGGCTACATCATGGGCACAATATACCACTAAGTCAATTTGAAAAGAAATAAGAAGAAATATAGAAAGACAAAGGGAGATGTTTTCTTCTGGATTTCTTCACAGTTGTACTTCCTTGAGTTGCTTCTAGTTATTGTGAAGTCAAATTCCCTTACTTCAAATTCCTCAATGATCTTGTTTGTAGCTCTTCATGTTGCCACCAAGTTGAAGATGGAGTTCCTTCTTGTGGTTTGGTCTTGACTTCCATTTTGCTAACTTGATGGATTCTTGAAGCAAGAATAGATGAATGGAGAAGTAGATAGAAAACTATGGTACTAGTGTTTGAGGTTCACTACTTGGTATTATATGTGATTGACACATACTAAGTGTTGGGACGCGTAGAGATAAACAAAAAATTTCCTACGCGGTACTTCCAAGATCTAGCCGAGGTAGAAGGCCACGAGGATTACCACTAGACGTGCGGTTGCGGAATATCGATGCAGTGCGTCGATGCAGTGCAGTCCCACGATCCGATCCAGCCAATCCAATCCCACGAACGTCGAAGTGCTGAACGTACAGCACCTCTGCCGGTATCCACACGTGCAAGGAGGAGCTCCGACGGCAGACTGCTAGGTCCGGTGCGACGGCTGGACAGAGTGGGGCTAGGGTTCCCAACGCATGGGAGTGGAGTAACGTGCCTTCTGGGCAACCTGCGCCCCTCTTTATATAGCGAATGGTAGTGGGCTTCACAACACTTGTGGCCCATTCCCTCTATGAGTCCGACTCACAAACTCAGTCCATTTCCGGTTCGGTTCCAACCCGACCAATACATTTGCTCCCGCTCTTAAGTGTGCGACCCTGCAGGCTCATAGCGACTTGCACACGATAGGAGTCCGACTCTCAATCGATCAATTGGTAGCAGCTCCTAGCAGAACGTGCCGACTCCCAAGTGCCATAGAGTCATGACAACATACCTTCCAATGTGACTTTCATCTTAGTCCCTTTTGCCTCACGATATACCTTGTCGAACCATAGGCGAATTATCGTCATCCCTTAATAGCTCAACTCTCTTCTCGGTATGTGATGTATGATTCATCTGACTAACTCTTAGTCAATAGACCCAGTTAACACTTAACTGAGTCACGTATGGCCATGCTTCTCGAATCATATCACTAGAGAGGGCCCAGAGAATATCTCTCCATTCGGAGGGGAAAAATCCCATCTTGATTATCCACATCACACAGCTTGCTTCTCATTCGACCCGAACTCTGCCTTTATAACTGCCTTGTCATGGAACAACGTTTGACTGAACCTAAGTCAGTGATCCACAACTCGGATTGTGCGACAACCTCAGGTCTAGGATTACATTGATTGAGACATGCAAATGACGACTTACTCGTTGCATCTCAATATGGGTCAGTCCGACTTGCTAAACTCTTTAGCCAAGTCTGTGAACGTTGGAATGGCATCGCCATGCCCATTACAAGTGGAACCGAGTCATCAGCCAACACTCACATTAGTCTAGGGTGTGTGTCCAGCACAACCTTGATGACCAAGGACAATCTAGTATGAACAACATGAATACATAGTTCCACAATCGAATCACATATTCAATGATATATATCAAATGTTCAAAACTAGGACGACTTAATAACTTTACGAATACATTGGGAATTACATCATACATGATTGCCTCTAGGGCATATTCCCAACAGTCTCCCACTTGCACTAGAGTCAATCATCCTGGCATCATATGCCTAGGCATCGAATGCCCATACCTCTCGTGTGCGCCTCATGCTTTGGCTGTGGTAGCGCCTTTGTCAACGGATCTGCAATGTTTGCATCCGTGTGTACTTTGCATAACTTGATATCACCTTGTTCGACAAACTGGCGAATGAGCTGGTAACGCATGAGTATATGTTTGTTCTTCTGGTGTTGTCTAGGTTCCTTGGCTTGTGCGATAGCACTATTGTTGTCACAATATACGTCCAAAGGATTGGACGCGCCCTGAACCACACCAAGATCCATCAGGAGGTTCCTGATCCAAACAGTTTCCTTTGCAACCTCCGAGGCAGCAATATACTCAGCCTCTGTTGTAGATGCAGACACCGTATCTTGCTTGGAACTCTTCCAGCTCACAGCCCCTCCGTTCATTACAAACACGTATCCAGATTGCGAACGAGAATCATCTGAGTCAGTGAGATAACTCGCATCCATGTAACCCTTTACACTGAATTCCTCATCACCTCCATAAACTAGGAACATTTCCTTAGTCCTTCTCAACTACTTAAGGATGTTTTTAACCGCTGCCCAGTGGGCTTCGCCAGGGTCAGCCTGGTATCTGCTCGTTACACTTAGAGCATAGGAAACATCTGGCCTAGTACAAATCATGGCATACATGATGGATCCGATCGCCGAAGCATACGGAATCACACTCATCCGACTTCGCTCATCAGTCGTCGAAGGACACTGAGTCTTGCTAAGTTTTATACCATGGGACATCGGTAAGAATCCCTTCTTAGACTCTTCCATTTTGAATTTCTTCAAAACTTTGTCCATATATGTACTCTGACTCAATCCAATGAGCCGCCTTGATCTATCTCTATAGATCCTGATTCCTAATATGTAAGTCGCCTCACCCAAATCCTTCATTGAGAAACTCCTTTCAGATGATTCTTTGGTTTCTTGCAACATCATGACATCATTTCCCATCAGTAATATGTCGTACACATATATGATTAGAAAATTTACTTTGCTCCCACTAAACTTCTTGTATAAACAAGAATCATGATCGCTCTTGATGAAGCCAAACGATTTGACTACCTCATCAAAGCGAATGTTCCAACTCCGAGATGCTTGCTTCAACCCAAAAATGGATTTCTGAAGTTTGCATACCTTGTCAGCGTTAGCTGGATCGACAAGACCTTCGGGCTGTATCATATACACGTCCTCAGTTAAATTTCCATTAAGGAAAGCCGTCTTGACATCCATCTGCCATATCTTATAGTCGAAATAGGCTGCTATGGCTAACATGATCTGAACTGACTTAAGCATCGCTACAGGCGAGAAGGTCTCATCGTAGTCAACTCCTTGAACCTGTCGGAACCCCTTCGTGACAAGTCGTGCTTTATAGATGGAAATATTTCCATACATATCAGTTTTCTTCTTAAAGACCCATTTGCACTCGACGGGTCTTGCACCGTCAGGCAGATCAACCAAATTCCAAACTTGGTTTTCATCCATGGACTTTAACTCGGATCTCATGGCTCCAAGCCATGACTCGGAATCAGATCCCACCATCGCTTCCGAATAAGTTGCCAGCTCATTACTGTCTAATAGTAAAACATCACGAGCATTTTGTAATCTGGCAGATCTCCGTGGTTCAGGTGCTGTTACCGGCGTAGGTACCACGACTGGCTCAGCCTCCAAGGCCATTGCCGACTCGCCCCTAGCTGGTTCCTCTCGAATTTCTTCGAGTTGCACTGTGCTCCCACTGACTCCCCGACTGATAAACTCTTTCTCAAGGAAGACACCGTTCCGAGCAACAAACACTTTGCCCTCTTCTCGGTTGTAGAAGTAGTACCCCAAGGTTTCCCTCAGATACCCCACGAAAATACACTTATCTGACTTGGGCGTGAGTTTGTCCGACTGAAGTCGCTTGACAAAAGCTTCACAACCCAAATCTTAAGAAAAGACAAACTTGGCCTTTTGCCAGTCCACATCTCATGCGGTGTCTTCTCTACTGACTTTATGGTACTCTGTTTAGTGTGAACGCTGCAGTTTCTAGAAAATAACCCCAAAATGATAAAGGTAGATCTGTCCGACTCATTATTGATCGTACCATGTCCAACAAGGTCCGATTTCTCCGTTCCGATACACCGTTCCTTTGCGGTGTACCCGGTGGAGTGAGTTGAGGAACTATTCCACAACTCCTTAGATGGTCATTAAACTCATGGCTCATGTACTCGCCTCCACGGTCTGACCCTAGAAACTTTATTTTCTTGCCGAGTTGATTTCGTACCTCACTCTGGAATTCCTTGAATTTCTCAAAGGCTTCCGACTTGTGTTTCATTAAATAGATATATCCATACCTACTCAAATCATAAGTTAAGGTAATGAAGTACTCATAACCACCTCTGGCTGTCATGCTCATTGGACCACATACATCACTGTGTATTAATTCTAACAAGACGGATGCCCTTTCACAACTCCTTGCAAAAGGTGTCTTGGTCATTTTGCCTAGTAGGCATGATTCGCATGTCTTGAATGACTCTAAGTCGAACGAAGTTAGAAGTCCATCATCATGGAGCTTCTTCATGTGCTTCCAACTTATATGACCAACCCGAGAGTGCCAAAAGTAAGTCATATTCAGATCATTTGGTTTCAACCTTTTAACATTTATGTTATAGACCGATTCACTATCAAGATTCAAAATAAATAACCCGTCCTGAACGGGTGCAAAGCCATGAAACATATCTTTCAAATATAAAGAACAACCATTATTCTTAATATTCGACTCATAACCTTGTCTCATCAAACATGAGGCGGAAATAATGTTTCGACTAAGCACTGGAACATAATAACAATTATTCAGCTCCATTAAAAATCCTGAAGGTAAAGTAAGTTGCATCGTGCCGACTTCCAACGCAGCGACTCTCACCTTGTTTCCGACCCGAATATCAACCTCTCATCTTACCACGCTCCTAGTTCTTACCAGTCCCTGCAACGAGTTGCATATGTGAATAACTGATCCGGTATCATATACCCAAGAACTGTTATGTGCATCAGCAAGATAAATGTCTATAACATTGCACACAAGCGTACCTGAGTTGGAAGTCACACCTCCACTCTTGGCTCTGTCAGCCAAATACTTGGTGCAGTTCCTCTTCCAGTGGCCATCCTGCTTGCAATAGAAGCAATTGGCTCCGGCTGTAGGAGATGGCTTAGTATTTGAGGAAGCGCTCTAGACAGGGCCATGGGCGTTGCCTCCTGACTTATCCTTCTTCTTCTGTCGTACCCTGATTTCTAGGGGATACTCACCGTACGAACTGGATAGCAGATGCTTGGATTATGGGGCATAACTGCTCCCACGTCCCAGCTTCCTGGTAGGCCTGCGCTTATGCGCGACAACACAAGCCCTGCTATTCCACCGTCGATGTAAACTATCCACTAGAGATCAAAGGCACTTCCGTCGACGTACTTCAAACCATACACACATGGTACGTCAACGGCGTTGAACAACTGATATCACAACAGATCTCTACGACACAAAAGATTGAAATAAGGTGCAAATAGCTCTCATTAGAGCAGAGATAGCAAATACAGTCATTCAGAGGACACATGTCCCAACAATACATCAGTACAATACAGCGGAAGCATTCAACATGTCTGAGTACAGACAAGAACCAAATAGGCCTAAGAGGCCGGAAACGAAAAGACGGAGCCCATCCACGAAGTCTCGGATCCTGCCCGGGTCCGCTATCTACTCGTCAGCAGTCTCGTCATACTCCACGTAGTAGCCACCATGTAGATCTTCGGAAACGTCGTCTGCGTAAACCACAGCCCCAAAGGGGTCAGTACACCAACGTACTGGCAAGCAAGACTCACAGTTCACCAAAGTGTAACCCGTCAACACCAAGCACAGATGCTTTGGGTTCAACGGAAGGAAAGGGATATAAAAGATGCTGCAATTGGCTGCTCTAAACAACTACAGAGATTCTACCACTTCCGGCTAACAGAAAGGAGATAAGATCGAGGATTGTAACCAACTGAAAGATAACGTCAAACAAACCCATCCTGGATCTCGCCCCTTATCCAAAGAAGCAATCCGAGGATAACTCACACAGTTGAGTTAATGATGGTTCAAATTATTGTGTCAATAAGCCTTTTACTAGTCAAGTTATTAATCATTGGGTGTAACATGTTGGATCATTATGTTTAAGTTGTCCTGAGTACTTGTTAGCCAGTACTTTCACCAAGTAATCCATAACCGCGGAAGACACGGCTTCTCGAGAAGATTATCCCTGCAGAGTTGCACCAATTTGGCTGTACACTCAAGAATAACTCGCCAGACGGGAATCAAACCCACCAAGCGAGGTACTCTACACAACCAACCGTTCTTCGCATCAAGCCCAAAGAACCTTGGGCGCACGGCTAATCAAGCCCAGAAGAAAATGGACCATCATAGCACTCTAAGACCGTGTCCCCCTATATGCCGACTACGAAAGTTCCACCCTGGCCTGGGCTCGCAAAAACATGCATGCGGCAAATGGAAAACACGAACTAAATGAGGCGATTTGGACGAGATGCGAATCAGGTCAAGTTGAGGGGGGCGCCCATACTCGCTTCCCAAATGCGGGTAGTGCGCTCATCATGGATCAGTAGACAAGACCCTTTTCCTATTAGGGTCGACACTAGCAGGCTCCAAAACCTCTCATGGGCCTCCTGCCGGTGCCTTATCATCAAATTTATTATTAATAGTAACATTAGCATGATTGATTGATTAACATCGAGCCCCCAGAACATAATGAAATAGTAACAGAAAGTAACGGGTAACAGACTCGAGCAAAGCAACCTAAGCATGCTAGTAAGACACGGGCTCAAACAATGGTTGTAGGAAGGGAGATGAGGCAATATCAGGGTTAAGGGATTCATGTGATAGGTTCGTAACAGAAACAACTACTACTAAGGCTTAGCAGAAAAGAACAACGGAAAGTATCGGTAACCAATGTTGAAAGGAACACAGTGGTTCATGTGAGTGATAACTTGCCTGCAAAACCCAGTAGCCTGGTACTGAGCTAACTCCTTAGAAGGGATGTCGTAAGTATCGTCGGTCTCAACGTCGTCGTGTATCCGAGAAGAAGCAAACAAACAAGGCAGAAGTATAAACAATCAATATCATGGCATAGGTGCACAAACATGGGATGATGCATGTCATGTTAATAGGTGCATCAGAATAAACTACTTGACAAGATAACACAATTTAATTGGACCCACATGCAATGTGAATTGCATATGGATGCAAATGGTTAAGGTGGAAGCAATGATCTACATTGATTAACAAGTATAAGTGGTTAAACATGATGCTTGCATGATGATGATGACAAGATAACAACAAAATAACAATGATAGATGCAAAGGAAAAGGAATAAAACAAGTTTGGAAATGATTTGTTAATTTTGGAAAGTTTTGGTTACTTAGACATGTCACACAAACAATTATTGTTTTCATCAAGTTAAAATGTTCAAAATAGATAACAAAGTTCATATTTGAAAAGAACACACAATTTTAGGTGGATTGCATGTTTCACTTGTTGAAAAAGGATTTCAAATAAATTATTTATGGATTAAACAAGTTTAAGCAAGAATTAAATGAATTTAATTCAAACATGAACTTATTTGAATTTTTATTTGTTCAAAACATTAAGTGAGATTCATATTTGAAAAGTTTATACTTTTATGGTTTGAAAACATATTTTATATGTCCCAAAAGAATTTGTTTTGATCAAGTGATAAATTTAACAATATTAAATGATTTAAACAAGGTTTAAATCATTTAACCAATTTTAATTATTCAAAACATGAAACAAATTTTATATTTGGAAAGAGGGTTTAATTTTGCATGGAAAACATATTTCATTTGTGGAAATTGGATTTAAAATGAGCAAGTTATTATTTTGGCAGTTTTAAATGCAATAAACAAGAAACAATTGTTTTCAGCAATTTAAATTATTCAAAACAGCAAACAAAATTTATATTTGGATAGATCATTTAATTTGGTATTGAAAACATATAAAAAATGTTGGAATTGGAGTTAAAATGAATTTATTATGCCATCTACAAGAAATAGTGCAAATCTGCCATTTTTTAATGAACCAAGGACTTAGAATTAATTTTCCAGTGACATAGAATAAGTACCAGGGGCCTAATGGTGATTACTGAGAAGTTGGAGTATCAAAACAATGCAAAACAAAAAAGGTTTTTAATTGTGCAGGGGGTGGGAATTGATCCCTGCACCTCCTGCTAGCGCACAGGGAACCTGAACCAGTGGGATGGTGCGGCTTTTGTGACAGGACAGGGGATCTCGGGGGCTTAAGGATTCAGAACATGTACTACTTAAATCGGAACAAAATAGCAGCAAAACGGGGTGGGGAGCTGGGACTCGAACCCAGGACTCCTGCGCGGCGCGGATGGAACGAACCAACTGGGATGGATCTCGGGTTGTGACAGAAGGAGGAGTGCGGGGAGGATAAGGTTTCGGTAGGGGATGTTACTGAAACTGAACTTTTCGTTCAGTTAGCGCTCGTGACCGCGAAAGAAACAGCGATCTCGTCCGCCATGTGCGATGCTGCGAGCACGGGAGGGCGACGTGGGCGTGTGGCCTAGGTAGATGGAGGAGGCGAGAGGAGGGGAAGGGAATCGGGGCCTCACCTGGGTGTCTCGATCGGACAGGAAAGGAGGAGGCCGAGGCGGACAGGTCGCAGAGGCAGTGGCAACGCCGGCGTCAAACGCTTCACGGCGGCGCCGCCTCGGTCCTTCTCCCGCCTCCGCGCCTACAGAGAAATTGGAGCTGGGAGATCCACGGTTCCATTCCCGGAATCGATGGCCCCTCGAGGTGGACGGTGGTGGCGGGGGGGTGACGAGGAACAGCGAGGTTCTCGGTGGTTGTTTCCGGTGGGGGTTTCAGAGATCAGAAAGAAAAACAGGAGGCTTGGGGAAGAAGAAGGGGAGTTGGCGGCGCAGTGAGAGGGGCTCTAGGGTTAGGGGTTGGTGTAGGGTAGATATAGGGGGAGAAGCTTGTACGGCTGAGCATCCAGAAGGGGAGGGATCGATCGAGTGGTGTGAGCCATGTTCGTACAGAACGTGACCTCAGCGAGAGGTGGAAGAAAAAGACAGCGAGGGGGTACTGGGCCAGGAATAGGGTAGTTGGGCTGGGCTTGGGGCTAGTTTAGAGGAGGGATGGGCTGGTTTAGATAGGTTAGGTGCTGCTCTCCTCTCCTCTCCTTTGCTATTTTTTGTTTTCTTTATTTTTTTTTTGTAGAGACAGATTTTGGAAGAAAAACATGATAATTAGGTTAGTAAAAATATTAGAAAAGTTAGTTTAGGCTTATTAGGTTAATAGCAAACAATTGCTAGTTTTTGTTTTCAAAAACTTAATTGTTTGTTGCTGTTTTGAAATTAAACCAATTTAGATGAAATTGCAATATTAATTAATATTGGTAAAACAAAACATTTTCCATAGGGTTTTCCCCTAGGGTTTTTGAAGTGATTTAAGAATTTCAATTAGTGGTGAATTTCATTGATTCAAAAGGTTAAAGATTTTGAGGATTGGTTTGAATTTGAAATGATTTAGAGTAATTGCTTGAATTAATTGATTGGAAAATTGGTTTGATTAAAGCAACAAATTGAGAAGTGGAAAACAAGGAATAAAAGGGGTGTTTTTATTTGTTATTTTGGTTCCAAAAGTTGTAACAGAACAAGTATGAAAACTAAGCAGTTGAAATTGTTTGATTTTTTATGGTGAAAACAAAGAATAACAGATGCAACACCACAGAAACAAATGCAACAATATGATGACATGATGCAATACATTAATTAAACAGGAAATCAAACATTCTATAGGGTAGTTTTCATACTTGGGCTGTTACAAAACGCCCCCCCTTGAAGGAATCGCGCCTCGAGATTCCTACTGAGAAAAGAGAAGGTCCGGAAACTTCTTGGGAAGATCCTCTTGAGCTGTGACACGTGAAACACATCTTGCACCTTGGATAGACGTCAGGGGATTTGCAAACCACCGGAACATTTCCAAATAAAGGGAGAGGTTTTGTACCAAGGGTGTATAGCTGGATGGAACTTGATTCATTTGGAGAATAGACTATCTGTAATAAGGGTGGAACAGAGTTATTGACATCAATCCAACACCAAGAATAACATCAATGTCAGAATCATCAACATGAGAGTAACGAGGAATATGTGGCCTCCCATTAGAATTGGATTGTTCTTACTTATCTTGGAAGTCAACATTTGAGATCCCGGGGAGTGAACAGAGTTTTGATTGCTTAGTGGAACCAGAATTGGGTTGTATGTTGTGGAAAAGATCTTTGACACAAAGGAATTTGATGCTCCGGTATGAAACAACACTTTAACTGGATAAGAGTTTACGAGGAAGTTTTGATTAGACGCCGGTAGAATAATTGAAGTGGAAAACAACAACAAGATTTCAACGGACGAAAGGGATGTTGAGAAGAACAGGATAACGAAGCAACACCGGGAAAAACGAGACCAAAACTCCTGAGGTACTACGGAAAACCCATCCGGGCTTCTAAAGGATCAATATCTACTGCTTAAGGAATAGAGGATCTGCTTCCGGGGCCTATTTGCCACCGTTCTCAATCGTGAGTAGGCAACATGATAAATCATGTCACAACCACCTCCATTCCTATGGTCTAGTAGATATAACCATCCTAGAGAAACCAGAATACGTGAAATCCTAACTTGAAAGTTCAGATGAGAAGGGAAAACAACGTTACACTTCCTTACCAGAAAAGGGAGGGTGGGGAAAGAAGAAAAAGAACAGAATTCCTACTCTCACGTTTCATTTTTCCTACATAGCTACAAAATAGTTTCTAGACTCAACTGCGACCAGTAAAAAGAGATCCTACAGGCAGACAGGCTCTGATACCATTTGTCGTACCCTTATTTCTAGGGGATACTCACCGTACGAACTGGATAGCAGATGCTTGGATTATGGGGCATAACTGCTCCCACGTCCCAGCTTCCTGGTAGGCCTGCGCTTATGCGCGACAACACAAGCCCTGCTATTCCACCGTCGATGTAAACTATCCACTAGAGATCAAAGGCACTTCCGTCGACGTACTTCAAACCATACACACATGGTACGTCAACGGCGTTGAACAACTGATATCACAACAGATCTCTACGACACAAAAGATTGAAATAAGGTGCAAATAGCTCTCATTAGAGCAGAGATAGCAAATACAGTCATTCAGAGGACACATGTCCCAACAATACATCAGTACAATACAGCGGAAGCATTCAACATGTCTGAGTACAGACAAGAACCAAATAGGCCTAAGAGGCCGGAAACGAAAAGACGGAGCCCATCCACGAAGTCTCGGATCCTGCCCGGGTCCGCTATCTACTCGTCAGCAGTCTCGTCATACTCCACGTAGTAGCCACCATGTAGATCTTCGGAAACGTCGTCTGCGTAAACCACAGCCCCAAAGGGGTCAGTACACCCAACGTACTGGCAAGCAAGACTCACAGTTCACCAAAGTGGTAACCCGTCAACACCAAGCACAGATGCTTTGGGTTCAACGGAAGGTAAGGGATATAAAAGATGCTGCAATTTGGCTGCTCTAAACAACTACAGAGATCTACCACTTCCCGGCTAACAGAAAGGAGATAAGATCGAGGATTGTAACCAACTGAAAGATAACGTCAAACAAACCCATCCTGGATCTCGCCCCTTATCCAAATAAGCAATCCGAGGATAACTCACACAGTTGAGTTAATGATGGTTCAAATTATTGTGTCAATAAGCCTTTTACTAGTCAAGTTATTAATCATTGGGGTTGTAACATGTTGGATCATTATGTTTAAGTTGTCCTGAGTACTTGTTAGCCAGTACTTTCACCAAGTAATCCATAACCGCGGAAGACACGGCTTCTCGAGAAGATTATCCCTGCAGGGTTGCACCAATTTGGCCGTACACTCAGAATAACTCGCCAGACGGGAATCAAACCCACCAAGCGAGGTACTCTACACAACCAACCGTTCTTCGCATCAAGCCCAAAGAACCTTGGGCGCACGGCTAATCAAGCCCAGAAGAAAATGGACCATCATAGCACTCTAAGACCGTGTCCCCCTATATGCCGACTACGAAAGTTCCACCCTGGCCTGGGCTCGCAAAAAACATGCATGCGGCAAATGGAAAACACGAACTAAATGAGGCGATTTGGACGAGATGCGAATCAGGTCAAGTTGAGGGGGGCGCCCATACTCGCTTCCCAAATGCGGGTAGTGCGCTCATCATGGATCAGTAGACAAGACCCTTTTCCTATTAGGGTCGACACTAGCAGGCTCCAAAACCTCTCATGGGCCTCCTGCCGGTGCCTTATCATCAAATTTATTATTAATAGTAACATTAGCATGATTGATTGATTAACATCGAGCCCCCAGAACATAATGAAATAGTAACAGAAAGTAACGGGTAACAGACTCGAGCAAAGCAACCTAAGCATGCTAGTAAGACACGGGCTCAAACAATGGTTGTAGGAAGGGAGATGAGGCAATATCAGGGTTAAGGGATTCATGTGATAGGTTCGTAACAGAAACAACTACTACTAAGGCTTAGCAGAAAAGAACAACGGAAAGTATCGGTAACCAATGTTGAAAGGAACACAGTGGTTCATGTGAGTGATAACTTGCCTGCAAAACCCAGTAGCCTGGTACTGAGCTAACTCCTTAGAAGGGATGTCGTAAGTATCGTCGGTCTCAACGTCGTCGTGTATCCGAGAAGAAGCAAACAAACAAGGCAGAAGTATAAACAATCAATATCATGGCATAGGTGCACAAACATGGGATGATGCATGTCATGTTAATAGGTGCATCAGAATAAACTACTTGACAAGATAACACATTTTAATTGGACCCACATGCAATGTGAATTGCATATGGATGCAAATGGTTAAGGTGGAAGCAATGATCTACATTGATTAACAAGTGTAAGTGGTTAAACATGATGCTTGCATGATGATGATGACAAGATAACAACAAAATAACAATGATAGATGCAAAGGAAAAGGAATAAAACAAGTTTGGAAATGATTTGTTAATTTTAGAAAGTTTTGGTTACTTAGACATGTCACACAAACAATTATTGTTTTCATCAAGTTAAAATGTTCAAAATAGATAACAAAGTTCATATTTGAAAAGAACACACAATTTTAGGTGGACTTAGACATGTCACACAAACAATTATTGTTTTCATCAAGTTAAAATGTTCAAAATAGATAACAAAGTTCATATTTGAAAAGAACACACAATTTTAGGTGGATTGCATGTTTCACTTGTTGAAAAAGGATTTCAAATAAATTATTTATGGATTAAACAAGTTTAAGCAAGAATTAAATGAATTTAATTCAAACATGAACTTATTTGAATTTTTATTTGTTCAAAACATTAAGTGAGATTCATATTTGAAAAGTTTATACTTTTATGGTTTGAAAACATATTTTATATGTCCCAAAAGAATTTGTTTTGATCAAGTGATAAATTTAACAATATTAAATGATTTAAACAAGGTTTAAATCATTTAACCAATTTTAATTATTCAAAACATGAAACAAATTTTATATTTGGAAAGAGGGTTTAATTTTGCATGGAAAACATATTTCATTTGTGGAAATTGGATTTAAAATGAGCAAGTTATTATTTTGGCAGTTTTAAATGCAATAAACAAGAAACAATTGTTTTCAGCAATTTAAATTATTCAAAACAGCAAACAAAATTTATATTTGGATAGATCATTTAATTTGGTATTGAAAACATATAAAAAATGTTGGAATTGGAGTTAAAATGAATTTATTATGCCATCTACAAGAAATAGTGCAAATCTGCCATTTTTTAATGAACCAAGGACTTAGAATTAATTTTCCAGTGACATAGAATAAGTACCAGGGGCCTAATGGTGATTACTGAGAAGTTGGAGTATCAAAACAATGCAAAACAAAAAAGGTTTTTAATTGTGCAGGGGGTGGGAATTGATCCCTGCACCTCCTGCTAGCGCACAGGGAACCTGAACCAGTGGGATGGTGCGGCTTTTGTGACAGGACAGGGGATCTCGGGGGCTTAAGGATTCAGAACATGTACTACTTAAATCGGAACAAAATAGCAGCAAAACGGGGTGGGGAGCTGGGACTCGAACCCAGGACTCCTGCGCGGCGCGGATGGAACGAACCAACTGGGATGGATCTCGGGTTGTGACAGAAGGAGGAGTGCGGGGAGGATAAGGTTTCGGTAGGGGATGTTACTGAAACTGAACTTTTCGTTCAGTTAGCGCTCGTGACCGCGAAAGAAACAGCGATCTCGTCCGCCATGTGCGATGCTGCGAGCACGGGAGGGCGACGTGGGCGTGTGGCCTAGGTAGATGGAGGAGGCGAGAGGAGGGGAAGGAATCGGGGCCTCACATGGGTGTCTCGATCGGACAGGAAAGGAGGAGGCCGAGGCGGACAGGTCGCAGAGGCAGTGGCAACGCCGGCGTCAAACGCTTCACGGCGGCGCCGCCTCGGTCCTTCTCCCGCCTCCGCGCCTACAGAGAAATTGGAGCTGGGAGATCCACGGTTCCATTCCCGGAATCGATGGCCCCTCGAGGTGGACGGTGGTGGCGGGGGGTGACGAGGAACAGCGAGGTTCTCGGTGGTTGTTTCCGGTGGGGGTTTCAGAGATCAGAAAGAAAAACAGGAGGCTTGGGGAAGAAGAAGGGGAGTTGGCGGCGCAGTGAGAGGGGCTCTAGGGTTAGGGGTTGGTGTAGGGTAGATATAGGGGGAGAAGCTTGTACGGCTGAGCATCCAGAAGGGGAGGGATCGATCGAGTGGTGTGAGCCATGTTCGTACAGAACGTGACCTCAGCGAGAGGTGGAAGAAAAAGACAGCGAGGGGGTACTGGGCCAGGAATAGGGTAGTTGGGCTGGGCTTGGGGCTAGTTTAGAGGAGGGATGGGCTGGTTTAGATAGGTTAGGTGCTGCTCTCCTCTCCTCTCCTTTGCTATTTTTTGTTTTCTTTATTTTTTTTTTTTGTAGAGACAGATTTTGGAAGAAAAACATGATAATTAGGTTAGTAAAAATATTAGAAAAGTTAGTTTAGGCTTATTAGGTTAATAGCAAACAATTGCTAGTTTTTGTTTTCAAAAACTTAATTGTTTGTTGCTGTTTTGAAATTAAACCAATTTAGATGAAATTGCAATATTAATTAATATTGGTAAAACAAAACATTTTCCATAGGGTTTTCCCCTAGGGTTTTTGAAGTGATTTAAGAATTTCAATTAGTGGTGAATTTCATTGATTCAAAAGGTTAAAGATTTTGAGGATTGGTTTGAATTTGAAATGATTTAGAGTAATTGCTTGAATTAATTGATTGGAAAATTGGTTTGATTAAAGCAACAAATTGAGAAGTGGAAAACAAGGAATAAAAGGGGTGTTTTTATTTGTTATTTTGGTTCCAAAAGTTGTAACAGAACAAGTATGAAAACTAAGCAGTTGAAATTGTTTGATTTTTTATGGTGAAAACAAAGAATAACAGATGCAACACCACGGAAACAAATGCAACAATATGATGACATGATGCAATACATTAATTAAACAGGAAATCAAACATTCTATAGGGTAGTTTTCATACTTGGGCTGTTACATCTTCTTAGTCCAAGAACTCTTCTTGAACTTAGCCTTATTCTGCACCATCAACACTTGACTGGTGCCTTTATTAATATCAGCCTTTGCCGTTTTGAGAATCCCATGTAATTCAGTGATCTTCTTATCCATACCATGCATGTGGTAGTTCGAAATGAACGGACCATACGCACTAGGAAGAGTGTTCAGAATTATATCAGTAGCAAACTCTTCGTTAACTAGGAAGCCCAGCCGATCCAGAGACTGCACGTAACCAGTCATCGTGATTACATGCGGACTCTGTGGATCACCGTCTTTAAGCTTACAGCCCAGCAAAGCTTGAGAGACTTGTTACCTCTCGGTCTTTGCCTGAGCCTGGAATATACTTTTGAGGCTTTCTATCATATCGTAGGCCTCAACATTCTCGAACTGCTGCTGCAATTCTGGTTCCATGTGTGCAAGCATAAGACAGCTAATTTCCGTAGACTCATCTCTAGTCTTAAGGTAGGCATTCATGACAACGACAGTCGCATCATCATCAGGCTCTTCTGGAAGTGGAGTTTCTAGAACATGTTCTTTCTTGTCATGCTTGAGGACTATCCTCAGATTACGATACAAGTTGGTGAAATTAGTTCCATTAAGCTTATCTTTCTCTAGGATTGACCTCAACACAGAAGTGGACAACTGAGGAAGGTTGCTAGGTGCCATTGATCTACAACAGAAAATATGCAAAACACTTAAGAAATGTATTCATAAAATAGCAGGCCTATTAAACGCTTTAATACTTATGCTCCCACAAGAACCAACACCCCTCCGATGGTTGCTAAGTGATTCAAGATCCTAAATAAGCAAGCCGACTAGTGAGATTTGGCATCACCGCTAGCCGTCAAGTGATCTAGGTAGGCAACACCTTGCCAATCGTATCTAATACGACTCCTGTTAGTTGGGTGGCATCACATGCCCCGGCTCCCAACCTACCTCGCCCCGAGCCCCACAACCATTGTGATGGACTCGTCTAGATTACCAAGTGCTTCCGCTGTAAGAGTCCGACTCAAACCCACCTAATCGGAAAGAATTGCTAGCACCTCAATTTTTTGAGCCCACTACCAAGAATGTCCGACTTGTGATGGTGCAGCACTGGCGGGGCGACCGACTAGACCTTTTTTGAGGGATTAAAATCTATCAACTATCTAAATAGAGGTAAACAGAGACATAACAATAACACAAATAAATCAATTATAATGTGAAATGGTATGGCTCTCTTCATGGTGATCTCCATCTCCACGAAGCTTGTAAGTCGATGTCGCACCCGGACTTCTAGAGGATACTCACAGCCCGCTAAACAGTAGATAATTGGCTTACGGGGCTTACCGGCACCCGTATCTCAATATGAGTAGGCCATCACGTAAACGTGTGACAACCAACCTCTACTATTCATCGTCTGCTTAAACCATCCCATAGAAATCCGACTACTTCCGTTGACATACTTCATAACATACACACATGGTACGCCACCGGCATTTGAACAAGTGATATCACAACAAATCTCTAAGACACAAAGAAATAGAAATAAGTGGCAAATAGCTCTCACTAGAGCAGAGATAGCAAATACAATCATCCAGAGGACACATGTCCCAACAAGTCATCATTACATCACAGCGGAAGCATCCAAAGTGTCTGGGTACAGACAAGATCCAAATAGGCATAAAAGGCCGGAAACGAAAAGACGGAGCCCATCCACGATGTCTCGGATCCTGCCCGGGTCCGCTATCTACTCGTCAGCAGCCTCTTCATACTCCACGTAGTAGCCACCAAGGGGATCCTCGGAAACGTAGTCAGCAGAACACGCAGCCCCAAAGGGGTCAGTACAGACGAGTACTGGCAAGCAAGACGCACAAGATACCAAAGTGTACCCGGCAACACCAAGTACAGATGCTTTGGGTTCAACGGAAGATCGGTGATATAGAAGTGCGGCAGCGGGCTGCCTAACCAACTACAGGGACACGCTACAACATCCGGCTACAAGAAAGGGATAAGATAGCGCATCGGAACCAACTATCACTAACCTCAAACAAACCCATCCTGGATCTCGCCCCTTATCCAAAGAAGCAATCCGAGGATAACCCACACAGTTGGATTAATGATGGTTCAAGTTATTGTGTCAATAAGTCTATTACTAGTCAAATTATTATTAATTAGGTGTAAGTTGTCTAATCCTTGTTAGCCAGCCCTATCACCAAGTCATCCATAACCGCGGGCAACACAGCTTCTCGAGAAGATTTAACCCTGCAGGGATGCACCAATTTGGCCGTACATGTAAGAATAACCCGCCAGACGGGGGATCAACCCACCAAGCGAGGTACTCAACACAACCCAACTCTTCTTCGCATCAAGCCCAAAGAACCCCGTGCAGTTGAGCGCACGGCTAATCAAGCCCCACGAAGAAAAGGGGACCCTCATAGCACTCTAAGAACGTGTCTCCCTAAATGCCGACTACAAAAGTTACCACCCTGGCGCCAAGGGTTCGCACCTGCATATGCATGCGGCAAATGGAAAACCCGAACTAAATGAGGCGATTTGGACGAGATGCGAATCGAATCAAAGTTGAGGGGGTGCCCATACACGCTTCCCACATGCGGTTAGCGCGCTCATCATGGATCTAGAGGACAAGAACTTTTCCTGAGTTCGACACTAGCAGGCCTCAAAACCATACCCGGCCTCTTGCCGGTGCCTTATCATCAAATTAGCATTACCTCAAACATTAACAGGTTGTTGTTTATCATCAAGCCCCAGAACATAATAAATATGGTAACAGAAATAACGGACATCAGACTCGAGCATAAACAACCCTAAGCATGCTAGTAAGACACAGGCAACAAGCAACATGGTTATAGGTGTGGAGGATAGGCCATATCAGGGTTACAGGATAACATGTGATAGGATCGGAACACAAGCAACGAATCTTAAGGCTAGCAGGATAGACAACGGAAAGTATCGATATCCAGTGTGGAAAGGACACAATGGTTCAGGTGAGTGAATACTTACCTGCAAACTCAGTAGCCTGGTACTGGGCTAACTCCTCTGAAGTAGTGTCGTAAACCTCGTCTGTCTCAACGTCGTCGTCTATTCGGGAAGAAGCAAACAAACAACGCAGAGAGACAAACAATCAATAACATGGCATAATGCACAAACATGGGATGATGCATGACAATTTAATTGATGCATCAAAGTTAAGCTAGTTGACATGGTAACATAATTAAATGGGCCCATATGCAATTTGGATTGCATATGGAAAAGCCCATGAATTAAGGTTGAATTAAATGATCTATAACTAACCATCATGTGAAAGTTGATTAGAATGATGCATGGATGAAGAAAACAATAAGAAAACAACAATAGCTTCAATTTGAAATGTGGTTTACCAAGTTTGGAATTTTTATTTATTAATTTTTAAATTTGGATTCTTAAATGAGTTACACAAGCATTTGTTGTTTTCACCAATTTTAATTGTTCAAAATAGATAACAAAATTTATATTTAGAAAGAACACAAAATTTTAGGTGGAATACATGTTTCATTTGTTGACAATGGATTTAAAATGAGCAAGTTATTAATTTGACAATTTTAAATGCATTAATTAAGAAACAGTCGTTTTCAGCAATTTAATTTAGTCAAAATAGAAAACAAAAGTTTATATTTGGAAAGCTTATTCAATTTTGCATGGAAAACATATTTTACATGTGTCATTTGAATTAAATTTGAATTAGTTATGAATTTGACAAAATTTGGAAGAGTTGTTTGAATTTGAATTTTTTGAAACCATTTGAAATGTTCAAAATAGTATGCAAATGGTTTAAACATGTAGAGAATTTAATTTGGTATAAAACATATTTTATTTGTTGAATTTGGAATTTTTATGCCCAAGTTATGAATTTTGCAATATTTAAAGCATTTAACAAGTAATAAATGTTTTCAGCATTTTCAATTATTCAAAAACAGAAATAAATTTGATAATGTGGTAGAGCATTTAAAATGGAGTGGTTTTCATGTTCAAAGTTTTGCAATTTGAGTTTCCAAGCAAAAGTTATTACATTACAAAGTTTAGGCATTTTTATGGTTTATTATAATAACCAGGGACTTTGGAAAAATTTACACGGACTTGTGTGCAAATAGCAATGGATCTGGTTGTGAAGATATTTTCAGATCTGGATCTGAAAAAGAAAAAAAAATATAAATAAAAGGTGGGTTTTAATCCCGCGAGGGGGAATCGAACCCAGGACCTCCTGGATGCGCGCGCACGGCTCAAGCCACTGGGCTAACGATCGGTTTTTGATTAGGTACAGGCGCGCGGGTTTTTGAGGTATCGCTCCCGGCTACTGTCGAAACTGAACAAAAGTTCAGTTAACTGCACGCTGTCGAGGAGTACGACGGCGACGATCCGCTCGCTGCGGTTGCTGCCGGCGTGCGAGGCGCGTTGGGCGGGCGCTTGATGGCCGTGCGTGCAGAGGGTAGGAGGGAGAGAGAGACAGGGGCGAGGGCGAGGGGTGTGCTCACCGCGGGCTCGAGCGGGATCTTGGCGACAGAGAAAATGGCGGTGGCAGAGCGGCGCTTGCCGGCGACGATCCGAGGCTCCAGGGCTCCTCCCTGGAAGCGGAATCGGAAGAGGAAGACCTGGGCTTTCCGTTCCCGCAGCTAGCCCGGCCGGGAGGAGTCCATGGCGCCGAGGTCGAGGGCGACTACCTCCTCTGAACTTTCGGTGAGCAGGTTCAGAGAGACAGAGAACGGGAGGGAAAGGGAGAGGGGAGAAATGGCGGCGGCGGCAGGAGAACGGAGGAGGGAGGAGGAACTAGGGTTTGGCCGCTCGGAGGGATTTTATGGAGGAGGGGGGAGGAGACGTGGATCAAGCTCCTCCACGGGAGCTCCGCTCCTCCCATGTGCGCCTCCGTACGGAGGATGACGAAGGCAGGAGGGGTGGGCTGGCCTTGTGGGGGTGTGGTGGGCTCAGCCCACTTGGCTGGCCTGCCCTCCCCCTTTTTTTTGTTTTTTTCTGTTTTCTGTTTCTGTTTTTTTTTTGTTCACCTTTTCTTTTTTGTAGGAAAGAAAAGAGAAAAAGAAATAGGATTTGGTGTTTATTTTTGCAATAAATTTTTTTATTGAATTACCAAAATAGCAAGAGTCAAAAGTATGTGGGCTTATTTCCAAAAATTTGAAATTGCCAAAAGATTTGAAATTGTGATTTAAAATTCAAATAGGGTTTTGGGGTTTGAAAAATTGTGGGGATAATTTTGTATAATTTATTTATTACAAAAGTCCAGTTGTGCAACTTTCTGTTTTCCAAATTTTTAAATTCTATTGCTGTTTGAAATTCAAATGGATTTGAGTGAAATTTGCAACAATTGAATTATAGAAATTTAAGCAAGTTAATAGTTTGGAAAATCTAGTTTATTGGAACCAAATAAATGGTTTGATCTGAATGTTTCATTTGAAAAAAATTGTAACAGCACAAGTATGAACAAGGATTTGAAATTCAAATGGAAAAACAAATGAAAACAAATGCAATGCTTATGTTGACATGATGCAAAACATAAATTAACAAGGAGCAAACATTGTAATGGTGTTTTTCATACTTGGGATGTTACAGTCGACTTGTGCCAGCTCTTGTTAGGTGCCATCTTACCCCATGCAGCCGATTTGTACATCGACTTGCATGTCACCCGGGTTCTCCAACAAGCTACACTAGCTAGTAAATGAAACTACATAGAGAATCTGACACACAGGCCGTTATACAATAAAATGACAGCACCTAGGCTCCAGCCGGCTGACAAAAACATGATACACAGATCATGTATGGATTACACGCATCATATGCACATAAGCCATACCAGTTCCTGCAAAAAAAAAGTTATGCATAGACACGATATCTACCGGCGTTGTGAAACTCGTAACGACATCTAAGGCTGTCGTGGGATAATCACGGCAGACGTTACCAGGGGTAACTTACTTTGGGGCAAATCGACTCTGGTGTTTGGGAGAGGGTTTAGCTCAGGGGAAATCATGCTATCAATCGATCTGGTAGCTCTGGCAGTAATGTCGCCGAGTCTCCGATCTAGGGTTACTATTATCAGCTCTCGTATTATAGGATACTCGAATATCTGGTGAAGCTCTGTGTTTCTAACCGTAGGAGCCGGTTTATATGTTACCTGGCTTCCTGGCTTCCTATACAAGATACACCCGGGATCCTACCGGGAAACCGCACACAACCCTGAGTTTCCTAATCCTAACGCCTAAGGTATGGGTTACAAGGCCTACGCTCCTTCTTGGGCCTTCTAGAAACTCCTCCTCCTTGAGCCGGGTCTTGCACGATTCCCTTTGGGCCGGGTTTCACCTCAGTATTAGCCTACCGGGTTATCATCCCCTCATCAAAGGCGCTACGACAGGGCGAAGCCGGCGGTCCCGAACAAGGATTTCTTCATCGATAAAACGATTTTACACAAATGTGATCCGTGTTCCAATTCGATCAAACTCTTTGATCTTCGATCACCGCAACTGGATTTATGTGTCACGGTATACCCCGATGGCGGAAACCGACCGGTAGGGGTAAGTTGTTCCACGACCTTAGCAGTATGATCACGGAAACCAGATCATCCATTAACCCCCAGTACGATTGATCCAATAACCGTTGTACAAAACCGATATATCTCATAGACCGACCACCAAAACAGCCTTTAGATCCAATCTAATGCTAACTACATATCACATATGTATGGATCTCGGGCCTAATACCAGAAGCTACCGCTCTGATACCACTGTTGGGACACGTAGAGATAAACAAAACTTTTTCCTACGCGGTACTTCCAAGATCTAGCCGAGGTAGAAGGCCACGAGGATTACCACTAGACGCGCGGTTGCGGATTACCGATGCAGCGCGTCGATGCAGTGCAGTCCCAGGATCCAATCCAGCCGATCCAATCCCACGAACGTCGAAGTGCTGAACGTACAGCACCTCTGTCGGTATCCACACGTGCAAGGAGGATCTCCGACGGCGGACTTGCTAGGTCCGATGCAACGGCTGGACTGAGTGGGGATAGGGTTCCCAACGCATGGGAGTCGAGTAACGTGCCCGCTGGGCAACCTGCGCCCCTCTTTATATAGCGAATGGTAGTGGGCTTCACAACACTTGTGGCCCATTCCCTCTGTGAGTCCGACTCACAAACTCAGTACATTTCCGGTTCGGGTCCAACCCGACCAATACATTTGCTCCCGCTCTTAAGTGTGCGACCCTGCAGTCTCATGGCGACTTGGACACGATTGGAGTCCGACTCTCAATCGATCAATCGGTAGCGGCTCCTAGCAGAATGTGCCGACTCCCAAGTGCCATAGAGTCATGACGACATACCTTCCAGTGTGACTTACATCTTAGTCCCTTTTGCCTCACGATATACCTTGTCGAACCATAGGCGAATTATCGTCATCCCTTAATAGCTCAACTCTCTTATCGGTCCGTGATGTATGATTCATCTGACTAACTCTTAGTCAATAGACCCAGTTAACACTTAACTGAGTCACGCATGGCCATGCTTCTGGAATCATATCACTAGAGAGGGTCTAGAGAATATCTCTCCATTCGGAGGGGCAAAATCCCATCTTGATTATCCACATCACACAGCTTGCTTCTCATTCGACCCGAACTCTGCCTTTATAACTGCGTTGTCACGGAACAGCATTTGACAGAACCTAAGTCGGTGATCTACAACTCGGATTGTGCGACAACCTCAGGTCTAAGGATTACATTGATTGAGACATGCAAATGACGACTTACTCGTTGCATCTCAATATGGGTCAGTTCGACTTGCTAAACTCTTTAGCCAAGTCTGTGAATGTTGGAATGGCATCGCCATGCCCATGACAATTGGAACCGAGTCATCAGCCAACACTCACATTAGTCTAGGGTGTGTGTCTAGCACAACCTTGATGACCAAGGACAATCTAGTATGAACAACATGAATACATAGTTCCACAATCGAATCACATATTCAATGACATATATCGGATGTTCAAAACAAGGACGACTTAATAACTTTATGAATACATTGAGAATTACATCATACATGATTGACCCTAGGGCATATTCCCAACACTAAGGACTTGGGCTTGGCTCCAATTAGCCATAACAACAAAGCTAATCAAGGATAGAACAACTCTGAGGCTTAAACAACTAGGTGGATTACTACGATAGAGGTTTGACTAAAATTACTTGTTCATGGTCGAGGGGTAAAAAAATGTTTAGGTGATGATGTCCTTGGTTCAAGGTTACCAAAAGGAACAATTTTTCAAAAGGAACTATATTGAAAATATTTATATAATTAAATCTATGTCAAAAATACTCAAATATATACCACATAATTCTAAATTCAATTTTAACTTGTTCAATAATTATTTTGGAATAGAGGATATGACAGCACACATCCTAAGGTTTCCAAACATATTTTATTTACAATTTTTGGATTTGTAGAATTTGAATTATGTCAAAATTCATCAAACAAGCATATTTCAATTTGAATAAAATTTAAATTGTCAATTTTAAATTTGGCCAGTGCCAAAAGTTTCTACATGTTGTGCTGATTCCAAAAAGTCCAAGTTTGCTAAATTTGGGCTTATGGATCAAAAGTCATGATGAATTGAAGTTTTAGGGGCTAATCCGTAAAACTACCAAATAATTCCAGCGGGAGAAATTTGAATATAAAGGCTGGCTACATGGCTGGATCTGATTGGTCGAGGCTTCTGACTTCGCCGCTGCGTGGAACACGCTGACGTGGATAAGTGATTCAATCGGGGCCGCTAGATGTGGATCTAACGGTGATGTACCCCTTCGCGTAAGTGATTAGATCTCTAGCGTAGGTTCTAGATCTAACGGCCCGAAAGAGAGAGGGGAGGCTTACCGTAGTTTCCGCCGGAGAATGGCAACGCGGTGGTGTTCCGGCACTTGGAAAACAGCGGGAATGTGCTCGGGTGCTCCACGAACTCAACGGATGTGATGGGGAGACGTGGCAGGGCTCGACGAGGACGATTGTGACGGTGGCTTCTGTCGAGGAGCTCTTAGGAGACGGCTCAATGGAGATCCCGTGGTGGCCATGGACGCCCTCTTCCGACGAGCTATCCCTCGTCGTTTCACTGCGAAAGAAAAAGGCAGGAGGGGTCACAGAGGTGCGCGCAGGCTCAGGGATCGAATGGGGCAAGGGAGAGCGGCAGTGGCTCACCGTGGCGACTGTAAACCAAGGTAGACGGCGGCGGCAGTGCGGGTTCTGATGAGTAATAACGGCGACGTGCCTGCGGGATTTGGAGAGGGGACAGAGAGGAAATGGATAGGGAAGTCGTGGCTCTTTATAGGCGCGGAGAAGGAAAAGAATCATGGCCTTAATGGCTCGCAATCGGCACGCGAATATTGTGGCCGTGACAGCCGTGATTTTCCTTCCGCGAGGAAGATGACCGTGACGTCATCGTCGACGCCATCGTGGGCCTGCTTCCAGAGAGAGACAGCAAAGAGAGAGGGGAGCTGGGCCGCGCGCTATGGGCTAGGCTGCTGGCTTTTGCGCGTGGGCGAGAGATGGGAGTGGGGAGGGGTTTTGGGCTGGGTTGGTTCTCTGTTTTTTTGTTCCTTTTCTTTTTCTATTTTCTTTAATAAACCTTAAATATTTATTTACAAAACCAAATGATTTCAAATTTGTTTCTATGGTTTTGTAAAAATAAAACCTTTCAAATAAAAACATTTGTGTGTTGTTTCAACACACATAAAAATAATTTTATTTTAAAAAATATGATTAAATTACTAATAGTTACTTGATAGAAAAGGAGGGTTAAGTATAGAAATATGATTTAGATGATTTTAGAAATATTTCTACGGTTGAAATTATTGTTTTCTAGGCCCTCTTTAAAATATTTTCAACATATGAGCAAATCACTAATAGTAACTATGTGCTTTTGTAAATAGAAAAATAAATGATACTTTGAAATGGGGTTTAATATTATTCAGAGGAGAGTCAAAAATGCCAATATTGTTTTCCATGGTTCTTTACTTGTTTTCATAAATAAAATAACTTATATAAACACTTTAGGGTTAATACTTGGTATAATATTTGGAGAAAACAAAATTGAAAACAACTTCTTTATAGAAACCAATTTATTATATTTTTAAAGTTTGCAAATAGGGAAAATAGTTTTCCTTGGAAAGTTATTTGTTTTGAGGATTTAGGTTTTTAGAAAATAGAGGTATTTGTATCATCAATTCCATTAGCATTGAAAAAAAAAATATTTACTTTGTGTTTGAATTTTATTTGGTTTTTGATGGCTTGCTTTAATTGAAAACAAAAAATTTAAATTTTTGTGATTTTTGAACTTTCCAAAAAAATCAGGGATATTACAGGATTGGGCCACTTGATGCGGTTATTATTACTATATTTTATTTTCTTGTACTTTATTTATCTGCTATATCAAAACCCCCAGAAAACCTATTTGCTAGTATTTACAGTGACTCGTTTATCAATCCTGCTTGTCAACACCTTCTGCTCCTCGTTGGGATCGACATTCTTATTTATCGAAAGTAGTATGATACACCCCCTATACTTGTGGGTCATGAACAACCATTAATATGTTAGTCCAAATAAATGATAGAAAATATAGGAAAACATAGGTGAAACATGTACAAAACAAGCATGGAGCATTAAAATTATAGATAAGTTTGAGATGTATCAGATCCCTATCCTTTTTTATTTCTTTTTTTGTGCCAAGAGTAACCTCTACTAGAGAGATGCTGCAATTTGGGGAAGTTGCTGTTCCGAAACAGATTTCTGGGCTACACCAAAAAAAAAATTCTCTCGGCCAGAATGTCGAATTTCTTTGAAAACAAATATACACATGCCCCAGGTTGTTATGTAACTTCCGTTAGTTTTTCCCTTTTTTATTTGAGCAACAGAATATTTTTGAAAAAAAATCATCTTTACTGACAGTTCCATTTTGACAGATTTCTGCCAATATTTGCATTTGCGTCTTAATCTCTTTCTTTTGGTGTTCTTTAGAGGGAAGAGCTTTAAAATAAGTTGTGACGGTAGCTAATGTTTTAAATTGAGTGTTATACTTATGTTGAAACTGAACCAAGTGGATTTATTATTTTGATTATACTAACGTTGCTAATGAAGATTGTCAGAAGTTTTAGGTGGAGGAAGTTTTCAAGTGTAGGGAGAGATGATGAGATGGGATGGACACAAGCTCGAGCTTGGGATGCTCATGTCACCCCAATACATATCCAAGAAGTACAAGCTTCAAAGCTTGGGGATGCCCAAGTAATCCTCTTCTTCATCAACAAAAATATTAGGTTTCTTTCAAAACACTATATTTTTATTTCTTCCATGATATGTGTTATTATTGGAGCATCATTTTATTTTGCTTTCAGTTTTTTCCTTGCTATAGCTTTTGGTTGGATCCTAACACTTTAGTTTTGGGAGAGGCACGTTCCGTTTTCATTGCCTAGAACACTCTAGTTTTCACTCTTATTGTTCTATGAGTGTCCAATTTTGCTAGTACAGCGTTTAGCTTTTGTTTTTAACTCAAATTTTGTTCAGAGCTTGTTGGTTTTATTTAGTTATATTTGATTAGATGTTTGGTCTTTAAATATTATTTTCTTTGAGAGTTGTTTCAAAATAAGTTGATTGCTGTTGGAGAAGAGTAAATTGTTTCATGCTTATAGTTGTGCAATAGGAAGCTTGTTTTGACTGCGGCTTAGGATTTGGAATGTCATGTTAGATGTTATTTTAATTGTGTGCTTAGTTATTTATTATGTATCATGACTGGTATCAAATAGCTTAGAGTGCCTAATGCGCCATTGAATTTAATCATGTGTTGTTTTCTTATTGAAGCATGCTATTGTCGTATTTCTCCTTAGAATGATTTATCTGGATTGACTTGGCGCATGCTCACACCATGTTATGACTACAAACAAAATCATCTCTAGCCTTTATGATCATTTAGTTTTTGACTTGTAATATCACTTCATGCTTTGATTAATGATGTTTTATCGCAATGCATGATTATGGCCGTTATTGCTCTCTTAGTTAGTCGCTCCTAGTCTTTTGCTAACCTTCACTTGTACTGAGTATGAGCTCTACTCGTGCATCCAACTCCCACAAACCAAAGTTTGCCAAATGTTCCCACCATATCTACATATATGTGGTATTTAACCACCACTCCATGTAAATTTCTCGTTTGCTACCTTTAAAACTTTCAAAATTATTAACTTGTTTTGTGTTCCTGTTTTAGATCATGAGGAAGTAGTTTAAAGTTTAGTATAGTTTATGTAAATCAAAGTTCTTATTCCTTATTTCACCCGATGATTATGGAATCTGTGCTCATCTAAATTTGCAAAGAGCCGGTGCCAAATAATATAACAATAAAAAGGCACTTCCCCATGGTTTGTTGAAAGCTAGTAGGTACTCGTGGATACGACTAGCCCTGGTTTGTGAAAGAAAGGTGGGGGAAGTGCCAACCAATAAATAAAAAAAGGCTAATGGAAACCGCTCTCAAAAGTCTAAACACTTTTCTTGACATGGATTATGATAAGTTTTTTCATTACCATTTGTTTTCAATATCTCAGTTTATCAAATAAAAAGCTCTAGCACATGAGTAGTCCCTAATTTCCTCTGCGAAGGGCCTTTCTTTTACTTTTATGTTGAGTCCTTCATCTTCTTACTTTATGCACCAGTTAAGAGAGCATGGTTCTCATTCTGAGTATAATGTGCATGTGATGGCTGACGTTGGTAAACCCCAAGAGAAAGGTTGTGAAGAGTGCAACAACAAGTTTTCCCTCATAAAAGAAACGAAGTTTGCATCGACCAGTAGGAGGACAGGAAACTTCTGAAGGTTGATGCAGTTGAGATGGCAGGGCGCACTACCGGTTCAGCAGCAACATGGAACCTACACAACACAATCAATTCACTTTGCCCCCAACGAAGCAGTGAGGTTGTCAAACTCACCGGTTTTGCTGAACACAAAGAGGCTAAACGTATGGTGTGGTAAACAGTATGAGAACAATATGAAAACAGTAGTAGCAGTGTGAAAACATGTGTCAAAACAGTGTGTGTATTATCAGTATGAGCAAATGGTAATGAAAAAAAGTGGTCTCTCTCCATAAAAGATAGCAAACAACTGTGGTGAACAAATTACAGTTGGGCAATTGATAGATAATAAAACATGCATGACATAAAGATTACTATGAGATTCATGTGGGCATTACAACAAGATACATAGATCTTCATCCAACTACATCTATGACAAATAATCCACCCTCCAAATATCATCCGAACAAACGTTAGGTATTAAGTTGCAAGCAACAGATTATCGTAGTAAGAAAAGTGGGTAATGTAAACAAAGTAAACAACGTTGGTTTCTCCCCAATGGAAACAACACATCCTCCATCCGTCACGTTTCTGTCACTCAAGCACAGATGCAAAGGAGGCATGATCCCACTATCGAGCCTAAATACTCCCTCTTGGAGTCACTAGCATCTACTTGGCCAGAGCATACACTAACAATGGAGAGCATTGATACGTCCAAAATGTATCTCCTTTTCCGAACACTTTTCTTATTGTTTTCCTCTAAACTTGTGAGTTTTGGATCCCACTAACACGGACTAACGCTGTTTTCACCAGAATTACTTTGGTGTCTCGTTTTTGTGCAGAAAAATCAACTTTCGGGAAAATGCCTAGAAAAGACCCATTGGTCTTAAAACACCGGAAGACGCCGGGAGCTAGAAGGGGGCCAGGAGGGGGCCACACCACCCCCCGACGCCCCGCCCCCTTGGCCGTGCCGCCTGGTGGTGTGGGCCACCCCGTGACCCCCTCGGACTCCCCTTTTCACTACATAACGCCTTCAACCCTAAAACAACAGGAGGTTTGTCATATTCCACAGAAAGACAACAGAGCGCCGCCGCCAACCCAAACCTCGATTCGGCGATCAGAAGTTCCTGTTCGGGCGCCCTGCCGGGATGGGCATTCGAAGGAGATCATTGCCATCGACTACGCCACCTCTTCTCCATCAACCATCAATGTTTCCCCCGTCCATGTGTGAGTAAACACCGCTGTAGGCTGAGAAGGGTGGAAGGGACTGGATGAGATTGGTCACGTGATAATGCCAGATTGTTAGGGCATAGTGCCTACTATCCATTGTTAGTGTTTTCTACCGTTGTTGCAACTTGTTATGCGTAATGCTTGTCACTAGGGCCCGAGTGCCATGATTTCAGATCTAACATGTTATTGTTTCATGAGTATAATATTGTTTCTTGGCCATACCTGCAAGTTGTTTTACACATGTCATTGTCCGGAACCCAAGGCCCCAAAGTGATAGAAATTGGGATGTGAGGATTGTATGCTTTGTAACATTGAAAACAAAAAAATTACTACGAAAAGATCTAATCTAGGAGATGAAAGCAACGGGCATAGAGAGAGTCTTAAGAAGAACATACCCTCGAAGAAACAAAGCGTTACGAGATCAAATCTCGTTGTTGGCGTAGTCGTACTCACACCGATTTATAGGGATATAATAGAGGTCCATGAAGATTATTCATGCTTAAGTTGGAAGGAAATATTGAGCCTCACTGATGTTTATATAAGGTGAATTCTTTACTAATAATAAATAATGTTTCTGTTTATGAGAATGTTATACTACCTAAGCCTATGAATTTATGTATGATTAGGTTTATTAATAACACAAACATGGATGGAGAAGAGGAAGCAAGGAGCACAAGAAGAAGGCGTGGAAAACAAATTTGCTACCATGGAAAACAACAACAAGGAAATAATGTTTCAGTTCGGACTGCCAGAAGTCCGAATTTGAAATAGTCATGGATTCTTCATACGGGCTCCAAATACAGAAAACAAGCAAAATACGATTAGGAAATTTGAAGAGATTTCCAATGGATCCGGCCCCATCAACAAATTCAACTCGTGCAAGCCGTGGTTACCGAAACAATCCACGAATAGTTTTCTGCCAGTTTCCAAATAGAGTCCAATTGGCTGCACCCATGTTGGGTCAGTTTTATCCGAGTTGGAGGAGTCCAAACGAGTAGGAATAGGTCAATTTTGTGGGAAACATCCCCTCCCTCATATATATATACCACCTACGTGTGGAATAAATTAGATCAAGTTTAAGATAAACCCTAGATTTCTAAGATTGAACCATGTTCATCTGAAATTTATCAACCACCAAGTTCGTATCGATAGGGTGGTGTTACCATTGCAAAGTTATATGATATCTTGTTATTCCAATGGGAATAGGGGGATACAGGACCACTCATGATCTTTGATTGCGTGTGCAAGAGTGTGTAGTTGAGAATATCCAAAGGGATTGATTGTTGTTGCATCTGGCAACAGGGGTCATCCAAGTGAGAGGTCTCACTATAGCACTAGTTATCACAAAATCCAGAAAATCCACAAAAAGAGAGAGAAGCTCATTGAGAAGATCGAGCCACCCCATATCATCTTGGTATCAGATTCTCAGGTTTACTTGGTGAGCAAATTTATCCTTATTCTATTTGTTTTTATTTCCTATCCAAAAAAAGCCAAAAATATTAGGTTAGATTGTGCCAGAACCTAGATAAAATCCAAATTGCTACTCTAGTTGATATTTATTGTTGATTTGCGTTCCTGTTTTTTGTTTTTAGTTTTTATCTATTAGGGTTAGGGTTCATCTAGTTCATCTTTTGTTTACATCTATATCAAAAAAAATCTCCAAAAAAAAATAGTTTGTTGCGAGTTGTCTATGCTCGGATACATAGCCACAGTCGAGTTGGCCAACCGTCTCGATACCTGCCTCGAGTTGCTCTCGGATTCACGATCCAGCCAACCACGCGCGCTGTTTCCTGCCATAACCGCGTCGGCGCACATACGGCCAAAATCGTGAACCGCCTGTTTCCACCTGCTCACACGCAGAGCCGCCTGACACGCGAGCACAACCCTGTCCCCGGTCGGATCACTCCCGGCCAAAAACAGAGCTGTCCACGCGCATGTTCCTGGAATCGATCGGTATCTACACTGCGCCGCACCTTCCGCATGAATTGCGCGTCGCCGCACAATCGCGCTACCAGACAACCGCGCGCTGATCCCAATTATGGCCGCCTTTTTCCAGTTTCGTACCTGCACTCGGTCCACCGACTGCACGTAACCGCGTCCACCATGCGTTTCCTTCCGAGTTGCTGGTCCCAGTCCACCCACTCGCGCGCACTTCTTGTACTAGGTCCACTGATCCGTGCGAAACACCTTCCGACCATCGGAGTTCGAGCGCCCCCATGCGAACTAGGTGCCAAACTGCTGTTCCGACCACGGTCAAGTTCGGATTCGCGTGATGGTCTCAATTTCCAACTTTCCGTATGCACAGTTACCGTGTTTAACGCGTTGCCGGCCGCGCGCACCTACACAGCAAGTCCACACAACCGCGCGCACAAACCTCTGTCGGGCAACATTTTTTAGTTGTTTTCTCTCTATTTTTCATAGTTTTTTGTTGTTTTCTCCTGTTATCTCTCTAGGTTATCCTGATCTGATCTTTGTTCATCCTAGCCACAGCCTATCTATAGCAAATTTTTATTAACCTACCCAAAGACTAGCTGTTTTTTATTGCTCTAACAGGCTGCTCAATTTGATCAATTCTTGTCTGTATCTTCTGCTTTCCCTTACATATTTCTCCTAGTTGACTCAAAGGCCATTGGAAAAGTATTAAAAAATAGAGAAAAAGAGAAAAAGTATAAAAAAATATAAAAAAAGCAAAAAGAGGCTGAGACATACTATCACTAGTGGAAGCTTATCATATCTTGGATATTTTTGTGGACATATTTGAGCAATCTTGTGCCTGTTTTCTTATAGTATTTGCTAGTGTCTTTCTAGTGCTTGCAATATCTCTTCCATATAATTGCTAAGCCACATTTGTCTCCCATAGTGAGTGTGTTCCTTTAGTGTTTTTATCACATTAGACAGTGCATTGGAGTTGTTATTTTGGTGTTGTTAGGATTCCCAACCAAGCCCCACCAAATACCCTGTTTTGCCTTGTGACACTTGGTATCCTGGTTATTCTCTTCTCACACTTGGTACATTTTTCATTGATACTTGTTGGTAAGTAAATCCTATTAACTTTGGAATGGTGAGATACATCTTCTTTGCTGGTTTTGAGTGAGTTGTGAGAGAACACCACAACCTATTGTTATTTTGTCACTAAGAAATTAATCAATGGTTTTCCTAGTGTTGATGCTTGCAGTGCTACGTTTTGGAAGGAAGATGCTAGTGGGATTCCAGCAAAAGATTTATTCCACTTCACAACAGACATCAAGGAAAGCAAGGTTGCTATTACCCTTGATAAGGGTACACGGTATAATTTTGTTAGTCCTGAGGTTGTTGAACAATTGCATCTGGTTCCAAACACATGTGATGCATTTAGGTTACCTACATATGATGATGGACTTATTATCACTCACATAGTTTTTGTTCCTTTAACCATTCATGGCCATAAGGAGAAAATTTTGTGTCATGTGATGCCTAAAGCTATTATTTGTTCTCATCTTTTGTTCGGACGACAATGGTGCTCTACATATGGATTTAATTTTGATAGCCATTATCCTGATTTACAATTATTTTGGAACAATAAGAAAGATTGGATAATACATGCATGGCTTACAAAATTTCAAAGAATTAGACATCAACCCTTAATTTCTGCTCAAATGCTTGAAAAGGAAAGACTTGAAAAACTTGAGATGCAAAGGCTTGAGCGTATAGTTATGGGATTTGTCGAGGATGAGAAGGCATGTGAGGTTGTTTCTACTAATGTAATCATGTCTACTCCTAGTGTTGTTTCTTGTGATATGCAGGTTACTTTTGAAGAAAGAGAGTCACATCAAGTACAACCTGCATCACCACTTGAGATTGATGAATTGGTACCTACTAAATCTGAGGAGGATGTCATTGATAAAGGTGCTGATTTCGAGCTACAAAGTTCAAGTACTGAATTTTGTGAGTCTACTAATTTTATAGTAGTGATTCTTGTGAGTTAACAAGCATATATAGTTCACCAACATGTGATAATGAGATAAATTTGAATTTTGACCATGTGGTATTGATTACACATAAGGAAGTACTTGCTAAAATACCACCTAATAATATTGTGTATTCCATCATGTTAAATGAACCAATTAATGTGCAATGTGCTATGAATAGGATTGATGAAATTTCATATATCAATTCTAGCACCTATGCTACTTGTTTCACTTTTAATTTGGTTGGTGACTATAACATGAATGAAATTTTTATGGTGGATCAAATATGTATTACTTGTGATAAAATGGCCAAATTGAACATTGTGTTACCTTGGTTAGATGGTTTACAATTTGCTACATGTGAGCATGCTTTTACACATATGTTTGGTTTGCCACAAAACTTGTTAAGTACATGTGCTACTGAATTATACTTCACTCGTATTTGCAAATTGAGTTGCAACTATCATAATGAGAATAATAAACATGTTAACACAATTGAGTGTACTACTACAACCAAATTTTATCATAGATCTTCAGCGAGAACACTTGATTTGATACTAATTAATAAAAATGCATACATAGATGTTTCTCCTAATGATCTTGATTTATGAGCTTCACTTATACTTGCAATTGCGATTTCTATTTGATGAGATGCTATGAATATTATGTGATATTTACATGCAAATTTCCTGGTCACATGTCATGTGGAAAATTTTATGATCTGCTAACAACTAATGCACCCCATTATAGATACATGTATTGTGCATACACGTTGTTCCTTTTATTTCTTCCACTTTCAGCATACAAAAAGCCGAGGACGTCTTGTCTTGAAGAAAGGGAGTATGATAGGGTTATAATAGAGGTCCATGAAGATTATTCATGCTTAAGTTGGAAGGAAATATTGAGCCTCACTGATGTTTATTATAAGTTGAATTCTTTCCTAATAATAAATAATGTTTGTGTTTATGAGAATGTTATACTACCTAAGCCTATGAATTTATGTATGATTAGGTTTATTAATAAAACAAACATGGATGGAGAAGAGGAAGCAAGGAGCACAAGAAGAAGGCGTGGAAAATAAAGTTGCTACCATGAAAAACAACAACAAGGAAATAATGTTTCAGTTCGGACTGCCAGAAGTCCCGAATTTGAAATAGTCATGGATTCTTCATACGGGCTCCAAATATAGCAAACGAGCACAATCCGATTAGGAAATTTGAAGAGCTTTCCAATGAATCTGGCCCCATCAACAAATGCGACTCATGCAAGCAGTGGTGACCGAAACAATCTACGAATAGTTTTCTGCCAGTTTCCAAATAGAGTTCAATTGGCTCCACCCATGTTGGGTCAGCTTGTATCCGACTTGGAGGAGTCCAAACGAGTAGGAATAGGTCAATTTCGTGGGAAACATCACCTCCCTCATATATAGCTACCACCTACGTGTGGAATAGATTAGACCAAGTTTAAAATAAACCCTAGATTTCTAAGATTGAACCATGTTCATCTGAAATTTATCAACCACCAAGTTCGTATCGATAGGGTGGTGTTACCATTGCAAAGTTACGTGATATCTTGTTATTACAATGGGAATAGTTGGATACGGGACCACTCGTGATCTTTGATTGCGTGTGCAAGAGTGTGTAGATTGATTGTTGTTCCATCTGGCAACAGGGGTCATCCAAGTGAGAGGTCTCAGTGTAGCACTAGTTATCACAAAATCCAGAAAATCCACAAAAAGAGAGAGAAGCTCATTGAGGATATAGGGCCACCCCATATCACCGATCCCAAGAGCGAGAAGATGTGCACCGCAATCCGGCGGTGCCTCCGCGATCGGTCACACGTACGGTTGATGATGACCTTCGTTCCCTCGATCCAGAGGGGAGGCGGAAGTAGAGGACCCCTCGGAACTCTAGCAGCACGACGACGTGGTGGTGGTGAAGAATCCCACGGTCAGGGCTTCGCCAAGCCGGAGACCATGGAATAGAGCAGCGGGTGGAGAGGAAATGAGGTGGGCAAGTTTGTGGTGGAGGGAGAGCTCTCACCCTCCTTTTATATGGGAAGGGGAGGCAGCCCAAAGTGTTGGTGCGGCCAGCCCATGGTGTGCCCCCACCTATTCCCTCTTCATGTTAGTGGACACTCCACTCACATCCACTCATCCTTCCTTTCTTTCCCACGTAGAAAATCCAAGAATTTTTCTTTAATAAATAAATAAAACATTTTTATTTCTTTATTTCTGCATTTGTTAATTCTATTAACAAACATTTGCATATGTCAACTCGAATCATTTGTTAATTCTATTAACAACCATTTGATGAAAACCCCCATGAACTATTTCAATTTTCCCCGAAACAATTTCGGTGCTGCTCAAAACATTCTTCGATACTCCATATCCTCTCAAATGCGTCATCGAACCTTAAGTGTGTCACCCTACGATTCGCGAATAAGATAGACATGATCGAGACTCCTCTCTGATCAATAATCAACATCGGGGTCTGGAGATCCGTTATGACTCCTATATATTCAACGATGACTCTTGTGATCGTGTGAACCATCAACGTCGTTAACTATTCCCTTTGTCTCGCGATATTTTACTTGTCCGAGATTCGGTCATTGGTATCCACCATACCTTGTTCAATATCGTTGCCTCACAAGTACTCTTTTCTCTTTTCCATGATATGACCTTTTTGTGATCATATCACGTGCTTGCAAGCGGTGTCGATGTGATATCACCGATGAAAGTGCAATTTTGATATCTCTATGTTTTGTGTGTTTGTTAACAACATAAAGAAAGTTTCTAACTGTATGTGCTATTCTGTCAAAGGTTTTGGTCTTAAATCAGCTCACATACGGTATCGAAGAAATGGTGAAGAAATCGATGATCAACAGATTTTTCCTGGCCAGAAAAAGCATTTCCAAGTGAAGCCCAGAATTATTCCGGGTGATTCCGGATGCCCGGAATCATTCCGGCCACAACGGGAAATTGCTCTGTGGCAATCCGGAAGATTCCGGGTGCCGGAATTATTCCGGCCCATTCCGGGCACAACGGCAAAATGTTCTGTTGCAATCCGGAATTATTCTGGACCCTTCTGGACCAATCCGGAGCAGCCCGGAATCATTCCGACCTCAAGGCGAAAAACTATTTTGGCATCTGGATTGCTCCGGAATTATTCTGGGGTCCGGAATTATTCTGGGCCATTCCGGCCTGGTCGCAAATGGGCAGAAAAACGGCTAGTTTTAAGTGAGGGCTATAAATAGGCCCTTCTCTTTCTTCCCCAAGGGTTAGCTCCTCCAGCATTGAAGACTCCATTGATTGAGCTCACCCACCAAGCTAGATCTCCCTCCTCCTCCACCCCAACTTGTTGATTCTTTGAGGATTGAAGGAGAAGCCCCGGATCTACATCTTCACCAACCAGTTTTCCATTTCCCCCTCATTAGCTTGAGGGATCTTGGCCTAGGGTTTCCTCTTGTGGAGAACCTAGGCTTCTTGCTACTCTTGGTGACTTGTGATTGTTGGGAGCCCCCAATTAAGTTCTGGGTGTGTGCCCCAAGCTTGTTTGTAAAGGATTCGGTCCCCGCCTCAAAGGGGTTCAATAGTGGAAGGCCTTTGTGGCGTTGAGTAGGCCTTCGTGGAGAGCTCACACCCCTCCAACGAGACGTACTCCCTTAACAAGGAGGAACTCGGGAATACATCGTGTCTCCGTGTGCTTCCATCGGTTACCTCGTTCCCCTCTCTTTACTTACTCGTACTTGTAGCATTGATTGTAGTACTTGTTGTTTTAAGTGTTGTACTAGTTGCCTTAATTGCTTGACTTGCCATATAGGTAAATTCACCATTAGTTGCACTATCTAGAGAATTTACCTTTGTGTCAAGTCTAAACTTTGTTAAAAATTAAAATTGGACGTAGAACCTATTCACCCCCCCCCCTCTAGGTGCCCATACTTTACTTTCAATTGGTATCAGAGCCTCAGCTCTTGTATCGGACTTAACCGCCTAAGATTTTTAGTATGGGAGAAGATTTGGATACCGAAACGTCTGTTGGCAAGGTGACCATGGATGATCTCAATGCTTTGAGAACTTCATTGACCTCATCCATAGACACCAAATTTGATGAGTTGCGTCAACTCATGGCACAACTCCTCAAAGCTAAAGGACCGGAGGTAGTCGAATCCTCTCTTCCGGAAATTCCTCCGGAGGGCGCCAAGAAAGGGGTAGATGGTGATCCACATAAAAATGCTTCCGCCGAACACTCCACTAAGTCAGGTACGGAAGGAAGTGGAGCATTTCATGCCGTTCCCGGAAGTTATTCTTCCGATCCTCCCGTCCCTCATCCTCATATAATCCCTAGAGGAGATCCACCTAAACTTGATGCTTTTTATTTTCGTGAATGGCAATATTACATGGAGACTCACATGAACTCTTCTTGTATAGATCTTTGTAGGATCACTCGTGATGGATACAAGCCATTTGATCCCAAGAACTTAACAAGAAGAGAAGCCGTAGATTGCCAACTCAACTACACCGCCTTGTCCATTCTTCCACAAGCCGTGGGTCCTAACCACATGCTGCATCTTCAATAATATTCCACCACCAAGGAAACATGGGACACTCTTGTCGTCATGTTTGTGGGAAATGAGAGCATGCAAAGGAATAGATATGATGCCTTTACCAATGAGGCCGAAGGGTTCTATATGCATGATGGAGAGGATTATGTGGACATGTACCGGAGACTCAAGACTCTTGCCACCGCCTTCTCAAATGTTGGTGCCAAGTACATTGATGATGCATGTATCAAGAGGAAGTACATGATTTCCATAATGCCATTTGAGGGCGCGGACATGAAGAGCATTCAAGGAAGACATGACTTCGCTTCCATGACCTCAACTCAAGTGATGCAAGAAATGTGCTCGTATAAAGTGCAAACCAAGAATGCTCTTGACAACCAAGCTAGGGCCATTGGAATGAACCAAGGAGCATCCGTTGCTTTGAAGGCCAAGGTTGTGTCAAGAGAGGTTGAGAATGAAGAAGATGGAGAAGAGGCATTGCTTCCCTTGAAGGAACAATACTATGATCCCGTTCTAAAGGATCTCATCGCTCCCACCGTGCAAAAGTTTTGGAGCAATCCTCCCAAGGGCAAGAGATTTGTTGAGGAGAAGACAAGGTCTCGCTATGGCAATGATGGGGCTCAAAAAGTGAGGTCTTGTTTCAATTGTCAAGACAAGCACCATTTCATTGCGGAGTGCCCTTATGAAAATAGAGAGATCCATAGTGGCAAGCTAATTCGCAAGGACAAGTCCAAGGTTGAGTACAAGAAACCTCATTTCAAGAAGAAACCATTCAATAAGAAGTCCCTCACCAAGTTTGTGCTCTTGACTCAAGAGGAGTATGATTCCGGGAGTGATGAAGAAGAAGAAACCACAAGTGAAGTGGCCGCTCTAGCTATTGCTTCTACTCCATCATCTTCATCCCTCTTTGAATCCCCCAATGACGATCTTCCTCAACGTAATGCCAAGTGCTTCATGGCTAAGGCCACAGAGGTATCACCTTCCCCCAACTCTAAGACCCCTAGTGAACTAGAACATCTTGCTAGTCTTAGAGAAGAAGAAAAAAGGGTCTCCTTGGACCGTTTTATGTCTAACATGCAAGGGGAGACCAAGAAGTACGTTGAGTATCTCATGAGGCAATCGGGAGAGGCCCAAGATGCTCTAGAGAAGAAAGGTGAGGTTGAGAGAAGGGATGTGGATGAAATTGCATCTCTCTCTATGACTCTTGAGGAAGAGCATGATGGTAGAGTTTCTCTAGAGGATGAACTTGAATCTATTGAATTAACTCATAATGAACTTGTCTCAAACATAACTAAGGAACGTGATCTTGTTTATTGCTAAATATAAAAAGGCTAAAAAGGATAAGGTCGAGTTTGGGGTTGGTCATGGTAAACTAACCGAGGAGTTTGAAAAGCTAACCGAGGCTCACAAAGCTTTGGAAAGCCAACACTCATACCTCAAAGAGTTGCATGAACAACTTCAAACTCAACTTAATCAAACTAAAAATCCTAGCACCTCTACTTCTTCTTGTGATCATGCAAATATTATTTAGGAAAATGCTAGGTTGAAGGATGAGCTAGCAAGGCTCAAGGGTAAAGGCCCTCAAGTTGAGAAGGTTGTGACCCCTTCCCCACAAGTGGTTGCCCCTAACTCTAATGTCGTCATTGCTAGACCACAATTGAGTGCTCCAAGGCAACAAGTGGGAAAGCAAGGTCTAGGCTATGTAGCCAAGAAGAAGAACAAGAAGAAGAAGAGCAACAAGAAGACCAACAATGGTGATTCGAGTGGTATTGTCATTTGGGACAACACTACTCTTAGTACACCCGCTCAAGCAAACAACATTGCCTCGAGTAGTAGTGTCATGAGGGACAACACTACTCGTAGCACCTCCGCGGGAACTAACAATCCACACCATTTCTTATATGTTGATAATTATGGTGTTGTGCAAGCTAAATATGTTGGTCCTATTGAGGGTTTCGTTGACTATACTATTTGGGTTCCAAAGACCCTTGTTGCTAACATGAAGGGACCCTCCTCGGGTCCTAACTCTAGTCAATGATCTCTTGCAGGACTATGCTTCCGGTGGGACTAAATGGATAATTGATAGTGGATGCACTAGCCATATGACCGGAAGAAAAGAACTTGTGACGGAGTTGCGCCCAAATGACATACAAGCAACCGTCACTTATGGAGACTCGTCCTCGTCTAAGGTATCCGGGTTCGGCAAGGTTGTGGTCGCTCCCGATATCACTATCGTGAACGTCATTCTTGTCGAATCCCTTGGTTACAATTTACTTTCCGTCCGCTCTCGTGGAAAGATGGGTTTCTCTGTCTTTTTTGATGTTGATATTGTGGTCCTTTTGAGGAGCAAGACTCTTGACGTCGCTTACGTGGGACATGTTGAAAATGATTTGTTTGTGGTGGACTTTTCGAAGTCTACCAACACTCAAGCAATGTGTCTTTTCGGAAAGGCGGACTTGGGATGGTTGTGGCATCGCCGCCTATTCCATGTCAACATGAGAACTTTGCAAAGTCTTCACAAAGGTGGCCTTATTGTCGGACTAAAATAAAATGTTTCCTTTGCAAAGGATCGCGTTTGTAGGTCGTGTGTTGAAGGAAAGATGCATGACAAGGTGCACAGGGCCAAGACTATTATTTCATCAAAGAGGATCTTGGAGCTTCTCCATGTTGATCTCTTTGGTGTCGTGCCCGAGGCAAGTCTTGGTGTCAAGAAGTATTGCTTGGTGATTGTCGATGATTATTCAAGATACACTTGGGTTTATTTCTTCAAGTGCAAGAGTGAAACTCAACAAACCATCATCGACTTCTCCAACGAAGTGAAACATCAACACAATGTGCAAATCATGGCTATTAGGAGTGATAATGGTTCGGAGTTCAAGAACTACACTTTGAATGATTTCCTTAGTGAAGAAGGCATTCGTCATCAATACTCCTCCACTTACACTCCTTAACAAAATGGTGTTGCCGAAAGGAAGAATCGCACCCTCTTGGATATGGCAAGGACCATGTTGGCGGAGTACTCTTCTCCCCAATATTTATGGGCCGAGGCCATATCCACCGCATGCCACTCCTCCAACCGCCTCTACATCCACAAAGGCTTGGACAAGACCCCATATGAGATCGTCACCGGCAACAACCCCAACGTCTCCTACTTCCGTGTATTCGGTTGTAAGTGCTTTTATTTGATCAAGGGTGTTAAGTTGACTAAATTTCAATCCAAAACTATTGAGGGTATATTTGTTGGTTACGGTGCCGAATCCCACACTTATAGAGTCTTTGACAAAGCCTCACGGATTGTCATAGAATCTTTTAGTGTGGCTTTCGAGGAAAATGATGGCTCCCAAGTGGCGCAATTTGCATGTTTCTAATGTAGATGTTGAAATACCTCAAGAAGCCATAGGAAGGATGGGTGTGGGATTTTTCCGCCCCATTGAGGGACACCTTATGGCGACTCGAGAAGGACTATGCTCTACTCAAGTGGAGCCCTCCTCTACAATAGAAGAACAAGCCAAGGAGCCAAGTGTCACATCTAACCAAGAACATGTTCAAGACCCTCCTCTCATTGACCAAGTGTCTTTTCGCAAGTCGTACCCACTCCTCTCACTAATGCAAGTCAAGGTCAAGGCCAAGATCAACCATCCTCTTCATCCTCTCCTCAAGTTGAAGCAAGTGTTGAAGATATTGTTGTTGTTGATGATGATGATGATGATGATCAAGGCCAATTTGGTCAAGATGGGGACCCAAATGATCAAGATGATCAAGTGATCCCTCCTCGCAATAATGAGGAGATCGAAGCCCGTCGTGTCAAAAGGATAAGAAGAGCTTTGAAGCAAATTGATGCCCAAGACAACAAGGTCTTGGAGGATATTCAAGATCGAAGATCCACAAGAAGGCAATTGGCACATTTTAGTGAGCATCAAGCTCATATCTCTATGGTGGAGCCAAAGAAAGTGTTTGAAGCTCTTGAGGACTCCGATTGGGTTGAAGCTATGCATGATGAGCTCAATAACTTCGAGCGCAACAAAGTTTGGAGATTGGTTGACAAGCCCAAAGATTGCCACAATGTTATTGGCACTAAGTAGATTTTCAAGAACAAGAAAGATGAGCATGGCATTGTGATAAGGAACAAGGCAAGATTGGTTGCTCAAGGTTACACTCAAGTTGAAGGCATTGACTTTGATGATACCTACGCACATGTGGCTAGCCTTGAGTCCATCTGTATCCTCCTTGCTTATGCATCTTCTCATAATTTCAAATTGCAACAAATGGATGTGAAAAGATGGTCCACTAAAAGAGGAGGTATATGTTAAGCAACCTCCGGGGTTCGATATTCTCAACTTTCCTAACCACGTTTACAAACTTGACAAGGCTCTCTATGGTCTCAAACAAGCACCTCGTGCTTGGTATGAGAACCTTAGGGAGTTGTTAGATGATCGTGGTTTTGAAGTTGGGAAGATTGACCCCACTCTCTTCACCAAGAGAGTAAAGGGAGAGCTGTTCATATGCCAACTATATGTGGACGATATCATCTTTGGCTCAACTAACCAAGCTTTCAATAATGAGTTCTCTAAGCTTATGACTGAAAGGTTCGAGATGTCTATGATGGGTGAGCTTAAATTCTTCCTTGGCTTTGAGATCAAGCAATTGGATCATGGGACTTTCATTTCTCAAGCCAAGTATACCCAAGATATGATCAAGAGGTTTAACTTCCAAGATGCTAAGATCAATACATCTCCTATGCAAGTGAAGGGCCACCTTTCCCGCAATCAAAAAGGGAGTAAGGATGTGGATCAAAAGTTGTATCGTTCTATGATTGGTTCTTTGCTCTATCTTTGTGCATATAGGCCCGATATCGTTTTGAGTGTAGGTGTGTGTGCAAGGTATCAAGAGGCTCCTAAGGATAGCCATTTGATGGCGGTCCATAGGATCTTTCGTTATTTGTTTCGTACCCCAAGATTTGGTTTGTGGTACCCAAAGGGGGCACAATTTTCTCTCAAGGGCTACACGGATTCCGATTGGGCGGGTGATCAAGATGATAGGAAGTCCACTTACGGAGCTTGCCAATTTCTTGGTAGGTCCTTGGTGAGTTGGTCTTCCAGGAAGCAAAATTTCATATCTCTCTCCACCGCCGAAGCCGAGTATGTAGCCGCCGTAAGTTCTTGCACTCAATTGCTATGGATGAGGCAAACTCTCAAGGAGTATGGAGTTCATTTGTGTGGGGACCCCAGACTAGCAGTCCGAGACCTCCAGTATGCATACATTCACGATCCCATGATCAGTCAGTCGTGAACAACATACTCGAGTTGGCATTTCAGATTACAACATCCACTACACGAATACACGGCTTACACAACTGGTCACTTGACTCAGTTGAAAACAACTGCCACGCAGGGCAGGAACACACACTTAAAAACAGCGAAAGATTGCAAAACACACTCGTGGTAAACCCAAGTCACGCCTTGACTACCTACAGGCTACTGACTCGGAGACGTTCCTAGTTCGCGTAGCCGTCAGCGACACCATCTTCTTCAGGTTCTCCGGGTTTCTGCTCAAAGTCTGGCTAAGACAATAGCCAGGGACGAAACCATTCATGAGTACGTTTGAATGTACTCCTGCAAGTCACCCTAAATGAAAGCTAAACATGCAAGTATGCATATATATAAAGGTGGTAGGAAGGCTTTAATCAGGGCTCAACTAGCCATGATGAATTTAAGACTCATCATAGTTGCACAAGTTTTATTCTCGTTTGTTGAAGAAGATACTTCAAAAGATATTTCATTTCTCTTGTAGATAAAGCATGTCCACAAGGTTTTGAGAAAACATTCTATATAAAGAAAACATTTCTCTTTGCAAAACTTCTTGGAAAAACACATCTTTAAGATCATCATTTATCCGGTACCTCAAAGGTACAATCATTCCCTTTCAACGTACCTCCCAGGTACAAGTTCCAAAACAATTTTCCAGCTTTTTGAAAACATTGACACAATACTAGCTACATGGCCATTCAACTGCCCATATCCGAGGGCGCGGCTATTCTGAATAGTTTTACTCTGCAGAGGTGTACACAATCCACAAGATCCAGTACATCCGCCGTGAACAACCACGGACTGTCCGAGACAGTATGCAAACATCGGATAACTGGTCCTAACCATCCACTATGTCCGTGCTAGTAAATGACTACCTCCTCAACTGGGTTTGTTCTCCCCGGCACCGAGTGAGTCAGCCGTATCGATCCGGTTTCCCCTGACAACACACCGCCATGGCAGGAGACCCAATTGCTGCAACCGGTAGTGAACTTAATCCCACACTGTGAATGGCCCATTCTCCCTCATGGCGACAATTCGGTTCGGGGGACTCTAACCCCTATAGCACTTTGAGGTAGACACGGACTAACACCGACAAGCAATTAGCTAGACCCCGTTCCCATATTGGGGTAATGTGGCAGCACGGCTTGGTTGTCCGGCGAAGACTAGGTTATGTGTCATTTTTGGAAAACAAGTCGAAAACATTTCCTTCTTCACAAACCTCCCTCGGACAAGGTCCCACCTTTCCTCGGGGTTTTTTCCAATCCTTTGCTTTCCAAAAACATCAAGTTACAATGTCCACTAGGGGACTTAAGTTGATTAAGTGATGATAATAAAATATCTAAAGGGCTTGGTAACACCAAGATTATATAGTGGATATAGCATATTAGATACATAAAATAAATAGTGGTATGGTCCACTTAAAAGAATAGTTTTTGAATCAACTTTTGTAAAACTTCAGAAGTAAAACATGCATGATAGATAATGATAAGTAAAACAACAGCAAGCATTTAGAATGGCTTGCCTTGGCACTGGTCTTGGTCTTGCTCTTGAAATAAACAAGAGTTGCAATGAAAACCTCTCTGGGAAATAATACCGTCTTCGTTATCTAACGTCGTAAATATAAAAAGGAAAACACCCAATCAGAACCAAACAAAGGCAAGCACTTGATAAAATGTAAACATACAGCAAGCATTTCATCAAAAAAGTATACTCACAAACAAAAATACTAGGGTGCACACCATCAAGCAAAACATGCACAGACAACCCACATGAATGGCACTAGAATTAATGTTATGGATCCTCAACCAAAATGGCATGAGTCCAGTGGGTGTGCCACTCTCATATCATGCTCAAATAAGGTTAAATGACTCTCTGGTCATTCATGAGGATGAGCAAAATAACAAGAAAATAACCTAGGAACACATACACATGCATAGGAAAATATTAACAAGCAATGCTACAAGCCCATAGTATCACATGCTTTTCTAATCATGGAGAAACAATATAACCAGTAACTAAGCAACATAATAACAGAGACAAATCAATAACAAACATACCATGGCATCACTCAATGCATGGAAATAATCATGGAGCAAAACAACTATTAAAACTAGACATGAAAAAGGCTACTTAGACAAGCAGACATGCCTAACCATAAGAGATCATTAAACATGATTTATTCTAACATGATGGATATGTAAGATGACATCCAAATAACAGAGAAACAACACCTAGACATGCTAGTAATATCAAAATAACAACCTAAACAATTTATCAAAAACTAAGCATGCAAATAACTACTATGGCAGAAATCACCTAAAACTAGCATGGCATGCCAAAATTATCTAGAGCTCACTCAAGCATGCCAGCAAGTATAATATGGTAAAATAACAGTAGCTATGCTAGGGAAAACAATACTAAAGCATTTAAGAAAAACATCATACCCATAAGAAGAAATACAAGATTTATCCTAATATTACAAGGAAAACAACCCTATGGAAAAAAAATACTACAACAACATGCTCTTCACACACATTTTCCTACAATGATCATGACACACTCAAAATACCAATAAAACATGTATTGATACCCTACACATGCTAGGAATCAATTTTATAACAAAATAATATAACACACAATTTAAATAAGGGCATAGCAATAAAATGCAGAAAAGAGCTAAACACTAAATATTGCACCAATCCTATTCTGTAACTCCTAACAGCATGAAAATCTAGTATGAGGTGCTCCTAGTCACTAGCAAACCAACACAATTGGATTCACATCAAAATTCAACACCAATAAAATTAAACAACTCACAGAAGTGCTCTCTGGCCTAAAAACTAACATGCATGCCATTTTCAATCAGAAACTCAAGTCAACACAAGGTAAATTCCCTCAGATAGATATTAACAAGAGCTACTCAGAACAGTTGAGTTTGCAAGTTTTGGATACTTAAAACTCAAGTTATTAAAGAAATGGTGTTCATGAGTGTCTCTGCCATTTATTTTATTTCTCCTAAAATATTGCACAAAAAGAAGATCTACAAGTTGGAGGTGGTTAAGATTTTGTAGATATAGTACTGTGATTTTTGGTTTGGCAATATTTGCTTATTAACATTTTTATTTCGATTTAAAGTAAAGCACCAGAAATGGATCTGCAGGAAAAAATGAAATAACAACCTGCAGAAAAAGGTTAACGGGCCAGATCTGCGAATAACGGGCCGAGGCAGAACAGGCCGGCCCGGTGGCCAGTGCGCGCGCGGCGAAGCGGTACGCGGCCATTAGATCGCGGATCAACGGTGGAGATTAGATGAGCCGAGGTTCAAACAGCTCCGTTGGATGCAGATCCAACGCTCCAGAGGGTGCCACGCAGCCCTGGCCATAAACTGGCGGCGCGACGAGTTCGTGCGGCGGCCCGAGGCAGTTGCCGCCGGAGATCTCGCCGTAAGGAGTTAGAAGGTCCGCGTGGATACGAGATCGGTCACCGAGCACCACGGGGACGCCGTGGATCTGATGCTCTCATCGGCGGCCGCAGAGGTAGACCAGAGCAAGGTCTGCGACGAAGCACGGCGGCCGGTGATCTAGGTCGTCAATGGCGGCTCTCCTGCAGTAGAGGAAAGTACGAATTAGATGGTGCGCGAGATTCGCAGGAGCTCACGGAAGGTTAGTGAAGAACTTGCACGACCGGGAATAGCTTCAATCGGCGGATCGACGGTTGCTCACCCGCGGCGGGTGCGGGCACGCCGTCGTTGATTTAGAGGGCGAGGCAGAGGGGTTTTACGATGGAGGTTCGATTAGGGTGTATCAGAGGAGTTTAGACAAGGTGGGATAGCTAATGTGTGGCTTTGGTGTCTGCATCAAGAAAGACGGCGAGCTCGCTGCGCACGTCCGTACGGCGGACATGGCGGCTCGCGGGTGGTCTTCTAAGGAGGAGGAGAGGATGTCTAGGGGATTAGGGACGACGAGGAGGACCTCCGGTGAGATACCAGTATGAAGTAGGTCCACCGAGGAGGGCAGGAGTGTGGGGACGCGGCTCGATCCCGCAGGTGTTCGACAGCTAACCGGGGAAGAAGGAGATCGAGTGGAAGGCACTTGGAGGCACGGGTGTGCTCCTGGGCGCCTCGTGGAGCTACTAGACAAAGTTAGAGGGAGGGGTGCGTGACCCAGGTGGCGGAACGCGATCGACGTGTCCGGCATGCTCTGTTCGCCATGGCCAGCTCATGGCTAAGGAAGAAGGAGACAAGGGGAGAGCTAGGGGTCGTTTCCAGAGGGTTCACGTGTGTGATAGAGGCCTGGTGGCGCAAGGGCCTTGCCTGGAATGGACAGAGGAGGTGGGGTGAGAATGAGGGATGCTCACCAATCCTTGTCCCTTTGTGTTTGGTTGAGTTAGAGAGAGAGAGAGAGAGTGTGTGGATCATCTAGACCATGTCTAGGAGGTTGGGGAGAGGGTTTATCATCTCCTAGAACAGAAGAGAGGCAGGGAGAGTCCAATTATTGAGCAAGGCATGTGTGAACCCAAACATGTCCAAAATAACCAGGTGTTGTTTTTGATAGTTTTCACCAAGATTTTGAATAGAACAGATATGGAATATCATGTCCATTGGATAGAGGGTGAAAAATTGAGTCTAGGGTTGGTGGCCTCAAAGTTTTCTAAAAACATTTATTTCACAAAATTTTGGAAATTCAAAAATGGCAGAAACTGTTTTTAAACGTTTTCTCCAAAATTTTCAAAACAACTTGCAAATGTTTTTCTATAAATAAGTCCCAAATGACCATAGGCATGTTGGGTAATTTTTCCAAGATTTTAGGAAATACTTTTCTTCACAAAATATTTTAAAGTTCATTTCTGGCCTTTTTGAAAATAGAAAATAATAAATAGTAAAATGCTTTTAAAACAAATATTTTTGAGTTGGGATGATAGAGTACATAATATAGATCTCAAAAGTGATTTTTAATAATCAACTCCTTTGAAAATATTTGAGGCACCAAGAGGAAAAATGGTGAAAACAGGAGCTTATTTAATAGGATAAAAACCATGAGAGAAGAATAATTAAATGGTCTTTGGAAAATAAATAGACCATATGGAGGTGACTTATAGGTCATGAAGATGACAAGGGTAGGTTCATGGGCCTGAAAACAATAAGGGGTGATTTGGAGTAACATGGAAAAAGTGCTTCATGATAAAGGTGATATGATCATTATTTTTTGGGGATGCCTTCAATAGGACTTTGATAGATGATACCAAAGTGTTTTCAAGAACAAGAATAACAACTTGGATAGATATAATAGATATATACAAAGAGATTTATGATGATGCATGGTGAATAGAAGAAAATAGAGCATAAGAGCATGTCTCCAAAGTTGGAAGTTTTTAGGAAAACAGAGTAGGAGATGGACATATGATGGAATATGATATTGATGTTTGATATTGTTATTAATAGGTTTCATTTTATTAGAACAGCACACATTAATCAACAAACAAAAATAAATACTTCAAGCAAGCACAAGATAAAATCACACAACAATGCAGATAAAGTAACAAGTCACACAAGATCACTCAAACAATTGAGTTCTTCAATTTAGTTTCCAGGTGTTTATCTCAAGTGTTAATTGTGGGTAGTGCTCAATACATACCATGACAAGAGGATTTTATAAAGAGGCTCATCTCAGAAGTTGTTATTTCCAAAAGAATATATTTGAGGTTAAACACAGGGGTAACATAGTCCCCTTTTATTGTTTTTGCAAAAGAAGGAAGTGATGAAGAGTTTTTGAAATACTTGCCAAAACATATTGGTTGAAAACAGGTTGGAGATGATTAGCTCCAAAATACTTTTCATATAGTTTTGGAAATTATCTTTTGTTTTCCTCAAAACTTGGTCTTTGGGTTTCTTTTAAATCAAAACACTTTCAGAAAGGTTTTTGCCAAAACAGTGTGATGGATAAAGATGATAAGCTTTCTTGTCATGACTTGATCACCAGGGTTGTGTTTTAAGAAAGTTCTGATCATTGTTTTTAATGTTAGTTGTTAACAAACTCAAACAACTACACAATCAATTAGCAAATAGAAAAGAAACACAAGCACTAGTCAAACATATTAAAAAGTTTTTGTTGGCCCTGATTTTTGGGTTCTAGAAAACAAGTTTTTCATGTCTTCCAAAAATTGGGCTGTTACAGCTCTTCCCCCCTTAAAATGAATCTCGTCCTCGAGATTCGTAAGGGAAAACAAGGAAGAGGGTTTTCTTAACAAAAACAAAACTATTTTAACCAAATTTTTAAGAAAACCAAATTTTGCTTCAACCCTGAAGATAAGACTGGATACTCACAATAAGGGGTCACAAAGACCTAGTTGTGTAGGGTAGAGGCTTCAAACAACTAGTGATCTTGTCAGGATTTTTCTCACGAATAGAAAGAGAGTTAGAAGCTTGGTACACCCGGAGTTCTCTGGAGTCATACACTGACGTGTGGGACCAGGCCCACCTGGCAGTCGATGCCCTTCTCTCTTCCTCTTCTTCTCCTTGCCTAGCCTTCTCTCCTGGTGCACACACCCTTGGCATCAGGGCGTCCCGCCCACTTTGAGCCCAGGGTGGGCTGACACCTCGCCATGAGACTGTTGTGAGTGAGACATGTCGATTCTTTGACCACTTGGTGGAGGGGCGCGCTGGTGGTTTCGCGCCATTTGCGAGTACTGCAGCTGGATTCTTCGGCTTTTCCCGCGTAGTGCTTGACGAAGGAGAGGGCTCTGCTCTTGCTGCTATAAAAAGGTAGCCGAGGTTCTCTAAATCGCACCACACGATGAGCTTCATTTCCCAGTTAATCAATGACTTCTTCAGGGAGTATGTCTCCCTGCTGGAGCGAGCAAATTTCTTGGAGCACGTGCTTATCGTGCTACTCTTCAGTGTTTGCCTAGTGGGATCAGTCACGGTGATCCTGTTAGCCATGATCTTTGCAGCCTGGGACATCCATGACTGGTGGTCTCGCGCCAGGAGTGATACCGCGATGGAAGAAGGACGAGCAGTGGCGCCGGTGGCTGAAGTTGTGGAGGTCCAAGCTGGCGGCACAAGGCCAGGAAGACTAGAGGGGCTTCGCCGTCGACTGACTCGGTGTTCAACGTCAGGTGAGACTAGCTCACCTTCAGACCGGGTTCCAGCCAGCGAGGGCTAGGCAATGTTAGTGTCTACACCAGAGTAGGTGTAGTGGTCTGTGTTTGGAAACAGACTTGTATCTTACTTTCTGAAACTTTCATTAGTCTGGTGCAATGTTATCCCTTGAATCATGTATCCCTTTGAAGTTCCAGTGAAAATTGTAGCTCTGAAGTGATTCTTCTTCTGCTTCTGGGTGTTGTGGAAAAGCAGAGGGATATGGGTGCACTAACTTGATAACATGTTGAAACACTGGTGCCAAAAGGTAAAAAGGAAAGGTTTTTTTTTCGTACTGATAAAGAGAGTTGTGAAAAAAAACTACTCAATCAGAACAAAGCAAGACAATCCAACAAACACAATTCATTTAACAAACAGCACACAATCAAAGGCAAACCAGGTATTTTAAGCACAAGCAAACGTCTAGAATCGATGAAGAACGGGTAGCAAAAACAACTGAGCGAAACCTATCGATTCCTATGGGGCTGGGTCGACAAAAAGGATTGTTGAGGCCTTCTCTTTATCTCATCTTGATGTTGAGGTCTTCTGAAGGAAGCTTCTTTTTCTTCGGGTTGTCAACTACTAAGGTCTTCTCGGGACATCGCCAAGTATGTAATTTTTAATAGAGAAAATAAAAGAAGAAAACTTTTTGATATACTTTTAAATGAAAACCAAAATTTTATAAACCCATGTTTATTTATTTACCAAACCCCTTTTTAGCCATGAAAACAAAAGGCAATAAGATATGTTTACTATTTTCTCTGGTTTTCTTCAAAAGTTTGTTTTATAAACAAGTCAATGGTTTTTGAAAATATAAGAAAAATGGAAACCATGCTTAGGTTTTTATGAGATAGAAACATTTTTGGCAGTAATATAGTTTTTACCAAAATAGTTTTGTTTTCCTATCTGACGTCCATGCTAAACTAAGGTCTCCTAAAGTCAGGATGGCTCTGATACCAACTCTGTGGGGACCCCAGACTAGCAGTCCGAGACCTCCAGTATGCATACATTCCCGATCCCATGATCAGTCAGTCGTGAACAACATACTCGAGTTGGCATTGCAGATTACAACATCCACTACACGAATACACGGCTTACACAACTGGTCACTTGACTCAGTTGAAAACAACTGCCACGCAGGGCAGGAACACACACTTAAAAACATCGGAAGATTGCAAAACACACTCGTGGTAAAACCCAAGTCACGCCTTGACTACCTACAGGCTACTGACTCGGAGACGTTCCTAGTTCGCACAGCCGTCAGCGACACCATCTTCTTCAGGTTCTCCGGGTTTTCTGCTCAAAGTCTGGCTAAGACAATAGCCAGGGACGAAACCATTCATGAGTACGTTTGAATGTACTCCTGCAAGTCACCCTAAATGAAAGCTAAACATGCAAGTATGCATATATATAAAGGTGGTAGGAAGGCTTTAATTAGGGCTCAACTAGCCATGATGAATTTAAGACTCATCATAGTTGCACAAGTTTTATTCTCCTTTGTTGAAGAAGATACTTCAAAAGATATTTCATTTCTCTTGTAGATAAAGCATGTCCACAAGGTTTTGAGAAAACATTCTATATAAAGAAAACATTTCTCTTTGCAAAACTTCTTGGAAAAACACATCTTTAAGATCATCATTTATCCGGTACCTCAAAGGTAAAATCATTCCCTTTCAACGTACCTCCCAGGTACAAGTTCCAAAACACTTTTCCAGCTTTTTGAAAACATTGACACAATACTAGCTACATGGCCATTCAACTGCCCATATCCGAGGGCGCGGCTATTCTGAATAGTTTTACTCTGCAGAGGTGTACACAATCCACAAGATCCAGTACATCCGCCGTGAACAACCACGGACTGTCCGAGACAGTATGCAAACATCGGATAACTGGTCCTAACCATCCACTATGTCCGTGCTAGTAAATGACTACCTCCTCAACTGGGTTTGTTCTCCCCGGCACCGAGTGAGTCAGCCGTATCGATCCGGTTTCCCCTGACAACACACCGCCATGGCAGGAGACCCAATCGCTGCAACCGGTAGTGAACTTAATCCCACACTGTGAATGGCCCATTCTCCCTCATGGCGACAATTCGGTTCGGGGGACTCTAACCCCTATAGCACTTTGAGGTAGACACGGACTAACACCGACAAGCAATTAGCTAGACCCCGTTCCCATATTGGGGTAATGTGGCAGCACGGCTTGGTTGTCCGGCGAAGACTAGGTTATGTGTCATTTTTGGAAAACAAGTCGAAAACATTTCCTTCTTCACAAACCTCCCTCGGACAAGGTCCCACCTTTCCTCGGGGTTTTTTCCAATCCTTTGCTTTCCAAAAACATCAAGTTACAATGTCCACTAGGGGACTTAAGTTGATTAAGTGATGATAATAAAATATCTAAAGGGCTTGGTAACACCAAGATTATATAGTGGATATAGCATATTAGATACATAAAATAAATAGTGGTATGGTCCACTTAAAAGAATAGTTTTTGAATCAACTTTTGTAAAACTTCAGAAGTAAAACATGCATGATAGATAATGATAAGTAAAACAACAGCAAGCATTTAGAATGGCTTGCCTTGGCACTGGTCTTGGTCTTGCTCTTGAAATAAACAAGAGTTGCAATGAAAACCTCTCTGGGAAATAATACCGTCTTCGTTATCTAACGTCGTAAATATAAAAAGGAAAACACCCAATCAGAACCAAACAAAGGCAAGCACTTGATAAAATGTAAACATACAGCAAGCATTTCATCAAAAAAGTATACTCACAAACAAAAATACTAGGGTGCACACCATCAAGCAAAACATGCACAGACAACCCACATGAATGGCACTAGAATTAATGTTATGGATCCTCAACCAAAATGGCATGAGTCCAGTGGGTGTGCCACTCTCATATCATGCTCAAATAAGGTTAAATGACTCTCTGGTCATTCATGAGGATGAGCAAAATAACAAGAAAATAACCTAGGAACACATACACATGCATAGGAAAATATTAACAAGCAATGCTACAAGCCCATAGTATCACATGCTTTTCTAATCATGGAGAAACAATATAACCAGTAACTAAGCAACATAATAACAGAGACAAATCAATAACAAACATACCATGGCATCACTCAATGCATGGAAATAATCATGGAGCAAAACAACTATTAAAACTAGACATGAAAAAGGCTACTTAGACAAGCAGACATGCCTAACCATAAGAGATCATTAAACATGATTTATTCTAACATGATGGATATGTAAGATGACATCCAAATAACAGAGAAACAACACCTAGACATGCTAGTAATATCAAAATAACAACCTAAACAATTTATCAAAAACTAAGCATGCAAATAACTACTATGGCAGAAATCACCTAAAACTAGCATGGCATGCCAAAATTATCTAGAGCTCACTCAAGCATGCCAGCAAGTATAATATGGTAAAATAACAGTAGCTATGCTAGGGAAAACAATACTAAAGCATTTAAGAAAAACATCATACCCATAAGAAGAAATACAAGATTTATCCTAATATTACAAGGAAAACAACCCTATGGAAAAAAAATACTACAACAACATGCTCTTCACACACATTTTCCTACAATGATCATGACACACTCAAAATACCAATAAAACATGTATTGATACCCTACACATGCTAGGAATCAATTTTATAACAAAATAATATAACACACAATTTAAATAAGGGCATAGCAATAAAATGCAGAAAAGAGCTAAACACTAAATATTGCACCAATCCTATTCTGTAACTCCTAACAGCATGAAAATCTAGTATGAGGTGCTCCTAGTCACTAGCAAACCAACACAATTGGATTCACATCAAAATTCAACACCAATAAAATTAAACAACTCACAGAAGTGCTCTCTGGCCTAAAAACTAACATGCATGCCATTTTCAATCAGAAACTCAAGTCAACACAAGGTAAATTCCCTCAGATAGATATTAACAAGAGCTACTCAGAACAGTTGAGTTTGCAAGTTTTGGATACTTAAAACTCAAGTTATTAAAGAAATGGTGTTCATGAGTGTCTCTGCCATTTATTTTATTTCTCCTAAAATATTGCACAAAAAGAAGATCTACAAGTTGGAGGTGGTTAAGATTTTGTAGATATAGTACTGTGATTTTTGGTTTGGCAATATTTGCTTATTAACATTTTTATTTCGATTTAAAGTAAAGCACCAGAAATGGATCTGCAGGAAAAAATGAAATAACAACCTGCAGAAAAAGGTTAACGGGCCAGATCTGCGAATAACGGGCCGAGGCAGAACAGGCCGGCCCGGTGGCCAGTGCGCGCGCGGCGAAGCGGTACGCGGCCATTAGATCGCGGATCAACGGTGGAGATTAGATGAGCCGAGGTTCAAACAGCTCCGTTGGATGCAGATCCAACGCTCCAGAGGGTGCCACGCAGCCCTGGCCATAAACTGGCGGCGCGACGAGTTCGTGCGGCGGCCCGAGGCAGTTGCCGCCGGAGATCTCGCCGTAAGGAGTTAGAATGTCCGCGTGGATACGAGATCGGTCACCGAGCACCACGGGGACGCCGTGGATCTGATGCTCTCATCGGCGGCCGCAGAGGTAGACCAGAGCAAGGTCTGCGACGAAGCACGGCGGCCGGTGATCTAGGTCGTCAATGGCGGCTCTCCTGCAGTAGAGGAAAGTACGAATTAGATGGTGCGCGAGATTCGCAGGAGCTCACGGAAGGTTAGTGAAGAACTTGCACGACCGGGAATAGCTTCAATCGGCGGATCGACGGTTGCTCACCCGCGGCGGGTGCGGGCACGCCGTCGTTGATTTAGAGGGCGAGGCAGAGGGGTTTTACGATGGAGGTTCGATTAGGGTGTATCATAGGAGTTTAGACAAGGTGGGATAGCTAATGTGTGGCTTTGGTGTCTGCATCAAGAAAGACGGCGAGCTCGCTGCGCACGTCCGTACGGCGGACATGGCGGCTCGCGGGTGGTCTTCTAAGGAGGAGGAGAGGATGTCTAGGGGATTAGGGACGACGAGGAGGACCTCCGGTGAGATACCAGTATGAAGTAGGTCCACCGAGGAGGGCAGGAGTGTGGGGACGCGGCTCGATCCCGCAGGTGTTCGACAGCTAACCGGGGAAGAAGGAGATCGAGTGGAAGGCACTTGGAGGCACGGGTGTGCTCCTGGGCGCCTCGTGGAGCTACTAGACAAAGTTAGAGGGAGGGGTGCGTGACCCAGGTGGCGGAACGCGATCGACGTGTCCGGCATGCTCTGTTCGCCATGGCCAGCTCATGGCTAAGGAAGAAGGAGACAAGGGGAGAGCTAGGGGTCGTTTCCAGAGGGTTCACGTGTGTGATAGAGGCCTGGTGGCGCAAGGGCCTTGCCTGGAATGGACAGAGGAGGTGGGGTGAGAATGAGGGATGCTCACCAATCCTTGTCCCTTTGTGTTTGGTTGAGTTAGAGAGAGAGAGAGAGTGTGTGGATCATCTAGACCATGTCTAGGAGGTTGGGGAGAGGGTTTATCATCTCCTAGAACAGAAGAGAGGCAGGGAGAGTCCAATTATTGAGCAAGGCATGTGTGAACCCAAACATGTCCAAAATAACCAGGTGTTGTTTTTGATAGTTTTCACCAAGATTTTGAATAGAACAGATATGGAATATCATGTCCATTGGATAGAGGGTGAAAAATTGAGTCTAGGGTTGGTGGCCTCAAAGTTTTCTAAAAACATTTATTTCACAAAATTTTGGAAATTCAAAAATGGCAGAAACTGTTTTTAAACGTTTTCTCCAAAATTTTCAAAACAACTTGCAAATGTTTTTCTATAAATAAGTCCCAAATGACCATAGGCATGTTGGGTAATTTTTCCAAGATTTTAGGAAATACTTTTCTTCACAAAATATTTTAAAGTTCATTTCTGGCCTTTTTGAAAATAGAAAATAATAAATAGTAAAATGCTTTTAAAACAAATATTTTTGAGTTGGGATGATAGAGTACATAATATAGATCTCAAAAGTGATTTTTAATAATCAACTCCTTTGAAAATATTTGAGGCACCAAGAGGAAAAATGGTGAAAACAGGAGCTTATTTAATAGGATAAAAACCATGAGAGAAGAATAATTAAATGGTCTTTGGAAAATAAATAGACCATATGGAGGTGACTTATAGGTCATGAAGATGACAAGGGTAGGTTCATGGGGCCTGAAAACAATAAGGGGTGATTTGGAGTAACATGGAAAAAGTGCTTCATGATAAAGGTGATATGATCATTATTTTTTTGGGGATGCCTTCAATAGGACTTTGATAGATGATACCAAAGTGTTTTCAAGAACAAGAATAACAACTTGGATAGATATAATAGATATATACAAAGAGATTTATGATGATGCATGGTGAATAGAAGAAAATAGAGCATAAGAGCATGTCTCCAAAGTTGGAAGTTTTTAGGAAAACAGAGTAGGAGATGGACATATGATGGAATATGATATTGATGTTTGATATTGTTATTAATAGGTTTCATTTTATTAGAACAGCACACATTAATCAACAAACAAAAATAAATACTTCAAGCAAGCACAAGATAAAATCACACAACAATGCAGATAAAGTAACAAGTCACACAAGATCACTCAAACAATTGAGTTCTTCAATTTAGTTTCCAGGTGTTTATCTCAAGTGTTAATTGTGGGTAGTGCTCAATACATACCATGACAAGAGGATTTTATAAAGAGGCTCATCTCAGAAGTTGTTATTTCCAAAAGAATATATTTGAGGTTAAACACAGGGGTAACATAGTCCCCTTTTATTGTTTTTGCAAAAGAAGGAAGTGATGAAGAGTTTTTGAAATACTTGCAAAAACATATTGGTTGAAAACAGGTTGGAGATGATTAGCTCCAAAATACTTTTCATATAGTTTTGGAAATTATCTTTTGTTTTCCTCAAAACTTGGTCTTTGGGTTTCTTTTAAAATCAAAACACTTTCAAAAAGATTTTTGCCAAAACAGTGTGATGGATAAAGATGATAAGCTTTCTTGTCATGACTTGATCACCAGGGTTGTGTTTTAAGAAAGTTCTGATCATTGTTTTTAATGTTAGTTGTTAACAAACTCAAACAACTACACAATCCATTAGCAAATAGAAAAGAAACACAAGCACTAGTCAAACATATTAAAAAGTTTTTGTTGGCCCTGATTTTTTGGGTTCTAGAAAACAAGTTTTTCATGTCTTCCAAAAATTGGGCTGTTACAGCTCTTCCCCCCTTAAAATGAATCTCGTCCTCGAGATTCGTAAGGGAAAACAAGGAAGAGGGTTTTCTTAACAAATACAAAACTATTTTAACCAAATTTTTAAGAAAACCAAATTTTGCTTCAACCCTGAAGATAAGACTGGATACTCACAATAAGGGGTCACAAAGACCTAGTTGTGTAGGGTAGAGGCTTCAAACAACTAGTGATCTTGTCAGGATTTTTTCTCACGAATAGAAAGAGAGTTAGAAGCTTGGTACACCCGGAGTTCTCTGGAGTCATACACTGACGTGTGGGACCAGGCCCACCTGGCAGTCGATGCCCTTCTCTCTTCCTCTTCTTCTCCTTGCCTGGCCTTCTCTCCTGGTGCACACACCCTTGGCATCAGGGCGTCCCGCCCACTTTGAGCCCAGGGTGGGCTGACACCTCGCCATGAGACTGTTGTGAGTGATACATGTCGATTCTTTGACCACTTGGTGGAGGGGCGCGCTGGTGGTTTCGCGCCATTTGCGAGTACTGCAGCTGGATTCTTCGGCTTTTCCCGCGTAGTGCTTGACGAAGGAGAGGGCTCTGCTCTTGCTGCTATAAAAAGGTAGCCGAGGTTCTCTAAATCGCACCACACGATGAGCTTCATTTCCCAGTTAATCAATGACTTCTTCAGGGAGTATGTCTCCCTGCTGGAGCGAGCAAATTTCTTGGAGCACGTGCTTATCGTGCTACTCTTCAGTGTTTGCCTAGTGGGATCAGTCACGGTGATCCTGTTAGCCATGATCTTTGCAGCCTGGGACATCCATGACTGGTGGTCTCGCGCCAGGAGTGATACCGCGATGGAAGAAGGACGAGCAGTGGCGCCGGTGGCTGAAGTTGTGGAGGTCCAAGCTGGCGGCACAAGGCCAGGAAGACTAGAGGGGCTTCGCCGTCGACTGACTCGGTGTTCAACGTCAGGTGAGACTAGCTCACCTTCAGACCGGGTTCCAGCCAGCGAGGGCTAGGCAATGTTAGTGTCTACACCAGAGTAGGTGTAGTGGTCTGTGTTTGGAAACAGACTTGTATCTTACTTTCTGAAACTTTCATTAGTCTGGTGCAATGTTATCCCTTGAATCATATATCCCTTTGAAGTTCCAGTGAAAATTGTAGCTCTGAAGTGATTCTTCTTCTGCTTCTGGGTGTTGTGGAAAAGCAGAGGGATATGGGTGCACTAACTTGATAACATGTTGAAACACTGGTGCCAAAAGGTAAAAAGGAAAGGTTTTTTTTTTCGTACTGATAAAGAGAGTTGTGAAAAAAAACTACTCAATCAGAACAAAGCAAGACAATCCAACAAACACAATTCATTTAACAAACAGCACACAATCAAAGGCAAACCAGGTATTTTAAGCACAAGCAAACGTCTAGAATCGATGAAGAACGGGTAGCAAAAACAACTGAGCGAAACCTATCGATTCCTATGGGGCTGGGTCGACAAAAAGGATTGTTGAGGCCTTCTCTTTATCTCATCTTGATGTTGAGGTCTTCTGAAGGAAGCTTCTTTTTCTTCGGGTTGTCAACTACTAAGGTCTTCTCGGGACATCGCCAAGTATGTAATTTTTAATAGAGAAAATAAAAGAAGAAAACTTTTTGATATACTTTTAAATGAAAACCAAAATTTTATAAACCCATGTTTATTTATTTACCAAACCCCTTTTTAGCCATGAAAACAAAAGGCAATAAGATATGTTTACTAATTTCTCTGGTTTTCTTCAAAAGTTTGTTTTATAAACAAGTCAATGGTTTTTGAAAATATAAGAAAAATGGAAACCATGCTTTGGTTTTTATGAGATAGAAACATTTTTGGCAGTAATATAGTTTTTACCAAAATAGTTTTGTTTTCCTATCTGACGTCCATGCTAAACTAAGGTCTCCTAAAGTCAGGATGGCTCTGATACAAACTCTGTGGGGACCCCATACTAGCAGTCCGAGACCTACAGTATGCATACATTCACGATCCCATGATCAGTCAGTCGTGAACAACATACTCGAGTTGGCATTGCAGATTACAACATCCACTACACGAATACACGGCTTACACAACTGGTCACTTGACTCAGTTGAAAACAACTGCCACGCAGGGCAGGAACACACACTTAAAAACAGCGGAAGATTGCAAAACACACTCGTGGTAAACCCAAGTCACGCCTTGACTACCTACAGGCTACTGACTCGGAGACGTTCCTAGTTCGCGTAGCCGTCAGCGACACCATCTTCTTCAGGTTCTCCAGGTTTCTGCTCAAAGTCTGGCTAAGACAATAGCCAGGGACAAAACCATTCATGAGTACGTTTGAATGTACTCCTGCAAGTCACCCTAAATGAAAGCTAAACATGCAAGTATGCATATATATAAAGGTGGTAGGAAGGCTTTAATTAGGGCTCAACTAGCCATGATGAATTTAAGACTCATCATAGTTGCACAAGTTTTATTCTCCTTTGTTGAAGAAGATACTTCAAAAGATATTTCATTTCTCTTGTAGATAAAGCATGTCCACAAGGTTTTGAGAAAACATTCTATATAAAGAAAACATTTCTCTTTGCAAAACTTGTTGGAAAAACACATCTTTAAGATCATCGTTTATCCGGTACCTCAAAGGTACAATCATTCCCTTTCAACGTACCTCCTAGGTACAAGTTCCAAAACACTTTTCCAGCTTTTTGAAAACATTGACACAATACTAGCTACATGGCCATTCAACTGCCCATATCCGAGGGCGCGGCTATTCTGAATAGTTTTACTCTGCAGAGGTGTACACAATCCACAAGATCCAGTACATCCGCCGTGAACAACCACGGACTGTCCGAGACAGTATGCAAACATCGGATAACTGGTCCTAACCATCCACTATGTCCGTGCTAGTAAATGACTACCTCCTCAACTGGGTTTGTTCTCCCCGGCACCGAGTGAGTCAGCCGTATCGATCCGGTTTCCCCTGACAACACACCGCCATGGCAGGAGACCCAATTGCTGCAACCGGTAGTGAACTTAATCCCACACTGTGAATGTCCCATTCTCCCTCATGGCGACAATTCGGTTCGGGGGACTCTAACCCCTATAGCACTTTGAGGTAGACACGGACTAACACCGACAAGCAATTAGCTAGACCCCGTTCCCATATTGGGGTAATGTGGCAGCACGGCTTGGTTGTCCGGCGAAGACTAGGTTATGTGTCATTTTTGGAAAACAAGTCGAAAACATTTCCTTCTTCACAAACCTCCCTCGGACAAGGTCCCACCTTTCCTCGGGGTTTTTCCAATCCTTTGCTTTCCAAAATCATCAAGTTACAATGTCCACTAGGGGACTTAAGTTGATTAAGTGATGATAATAAAATATCTAAAGGGCTTGGTAACACCAAGATTATATAGTGGATATAGCATATTAGATACATAAAATAAATAGTGGTATGGTCCACTTAAAAGAATAGTTTTTTAATCAACTTTTTAAAACTTTAGAAGTAAAACATGCATGATAGATAATGATAAGTAAAACAACAGCAAGCATTTAGAATGTCTTGCCTTGGCACTGGTCTTGGTCTTGCTCTTGAAATAAACAAGAGTTGCAATGAAAACCTCTCCGGGAAATAATACCGTCTTCGTTATCTAACGTCGTAAATATAAAAAGGAAAACACCCAATCAGAACCAAACAAAGGCAAGCACTTGATAAAATGTAAACATACAGCAAGCATTTCATCAAACAAGTATACTCACAAACAAAAATACTAGGGTGCACACCATCAAGCAAAACATGCACAGACAACCCACATGAATGGCACTAGAATTAAGGTTATGGATCCTCAACCAAAATGGCATGAGTCCAATGGGTGTGCCACTCTCATATCATGCTCAAATAAGGTTAAATGACTCTCTGGTCATTCATGAGGATGAGCAAAATAACAAGAAAATAACCTAGGAACACATACACATGCATAGGAAAATATTAACAAGCAATGCTACAAGCCCAATAGTATCACATGCTTTTCTAAACATGGAGAAACAATATAACCAGTAACTAAGCAACATAATAACAGAGACAAATCAATAACAAACATACCATGGCATCACTCAATGCATGTAAATAATCATGGAGCAAAACAACTATTAAAACTAGACATGAAAAAGGCTACTTAGACAAGCAGACATGCCTAACCATAAGAGATCATTAAACATGATTTATTCTAACATGATGGATATGTAAGATGACATCCAAATAACAGAGAAACAACACCTAGACATGCTAGTAATATCAAAATAACAACCTAAACAATTTATCAAAAACTAAGCATGCAAATAACTACTATGGCTGAAATCACCTAAAACTAGCATGGCATGCCAAAATTATCTAGAGCTCACTCAAGCATGCCAGCAAGTATAATATGGTAAAATAACAGTAGCTATGCTAGGGAAAACAATACTAAAGCATTTAAGAAAAACATCATACCCATAAGAAGAAATACAAGATTTATCCTAATATTACAAGGAAAACAACCCTATGGAAAAAAAATACTACAACAACATGCTCTTCACACACATTTTCCTACAATGATCATGACACACTCAAAATACCAATAAAACATGTATTGATACCCTACACATGCTAGGAATCAATTTTATAACAAAATAATATAACACATAATTTAAATAAGGGCATAGCAATAAAATGCAGAAAAGAGCTAAACACTAAATATTGCACCAATCCTATTCTGTAACTCCTAACAGCATGAAAATCTAGTATGAGGTGCTCTAGTCACTAGCAAACCAACACAATTGGATTCACATCAAAATTCATCACCAATAAAATTAAACAACTCACAGAAGTGCTCTCTGGCCTAAAAACTAACATGCATGCCATTTTCAATCAGAAACTCAAGTCAACACAAGGTAAATTCCCTCAGATAGATATTAACAAGAGCTACTCAGAACAGTTGAGTTTGCAAGTTTTGGATACTTAAAACTTATGTTATTAAAGAAATGGTGTTCATGAGTGTATCTGCCATTTATTTTATTTCTCCTAAAATATTGCACAAAAAGAATATCTACAAGTTGGAGGTGGTTAAGATTTTTTAGATCTAGTACTGTGATTTTTGGTTTGGCAATATTTTCTTATTAAAATTTTTATTTCGATTTAAAGTAAAGCACCAGAAATGGATCTGCAGGAAAAATGAAATAACAACCTGCAGAAAAAGGTTAACGGGCCAGATCTGCGAATAACGGGCCGAGGCAGAACAGGCCGGCCCGGTGGCCAGTGCGCGCGCGGCGAAGCGGTACGCGGCCATTAGATCGCGGATCAACGGTGGAGATTAGATGAGCCGAGGTTCAAACAGCTCCGTTGGATGCAGATCCAACGCTCCAGAGGGTGCCACGCAGCCCTGGCCATAAACTGGCGGCGCGACGAGTTCGTGCGGCGGCCCGAGGCAGTTGCCGCCGGAGATCTCGCCGTAAGGAGTTAGAAGGTCCGCGTGGATACGAGATCGGTCACCGAGCACCACGGGGACTCCGTGGATCTGAAGCTCTCATCGGCGGCCGCAGAGGTAGACCAGAGCAAGGTCTGCGACGAAGCACGGCGGCCGGTGATCTAGGTCGTCAATGGCGGCTCTCCTGCAGTAGAGGAAAGTACGAATTACATGGTGCGCGAGATTCGCAGGAGCTCACGGAAGGTTAGTGAAGAACTTGCACGACCGGGAATAGCTTCAATCGGCGGATCGACGGTTGCTCACCCGCGGCGGGTGCGGGCACGCCGTCGTTGATTTAGAGGGCGAGGCAGAGGGGTTTTACGATGGAGGTTCGATTAGGGTGTATCAGAGGAGTTTATACAAGGTGGGATAGCTAATGTGTGGCTTTGGTGTCTGCATCAAGAAAGACGGCGAGCTCGCTGCGCACGTCCGTACGGCGGACATGGCGGCTCGCGGGTGGTCTTCTAAGGAGGAGGAGAGGATGTCTAGGGGATTAGGGACGACGAGGAGGACCTCCGGTGAGATACCAGTATGAAGTAGGTCCACCGAGGAGAGCAGGAGTGTGGGGACGCGGCTCGATCCCGCAGGTGTTCGACAGCTAACCGGGGAAGAAGGAGATCGAGTGGAAGGCACTTGGAGGCACGGGTGTGCTCCTGGGCGCCTCGTGGAGCTACTAGACAAAGTTAGAGGGAGGGGTGCGTGACCCAGGTGGCGGAACGCGATCGACGTGTCCGGCATGCTCTGTTCGCCATGGCCAGCTCATGGCTAAGGAAGAAGGAGACAAGGGGAGAGCTAGGGGTCGTTTCCAGAGGGTTCACGTGTGTGATAGAGGCCTGGTGGCGCAAGGGCCTTGCCTGGAATGGACAGAGGAGGTGGGGTGAGAATGAGGGATGCTCACCAATCCTTGTCCCTTTGTGTTTGGTTGAGTTAGAGAGAGAGAGAGTGTGTGTGGATCATCTAGACCATGTCTAGGAGGTTGGGGAGAGGGTTTATCATCTCCTAGAACAGAAGAGAGGCAGGGAGAGTCCAATTATTGAGCAAGGCATGTGTGAACCCAAACATGTCCAAAATAACCAGGTGTTGTTTTTGATAGTTTTCACCAAGATTTTGAATAGAACAGATATGGAATATCATGTCCATTGGATAGAGGGTGAAAAATTGAGTCTAGGGATGGTGGCCTCAAAGTTTTCTAAAAACATTTATTTCACAAAATTTTGGAAATTCAAAAATGGCAGAAACTGTTTTTAAACGTTTTCTCCAAAATTTTAAAAACAACTTGCAAATGTTTTTCTATAAATAAGTCCCAAATGACCATAGGCATGTTGGGTAATTTTTCCAAGATTTTAGGAAATACTTTTCTTCACAAAATATTTTAAAGTTCATTTCTGGCCTTTTGGAAAATAGAAAATAATAAATAGTAAAATGCTTTTAAAACAAATATTTTTGAGTTGGGATGATAGAGTACATAATATAGATCTCAAAAGTGATTTTTAATAATCAACTCCTTTGAAAATATTTGGGGCACCAAGAGGAAAAATGGTGAAAACAGGAGCTTATTTAATAGGATAAAAACCATGAGGGAAGAATAATTAAATGGTCTTTGGAAAATAAATAGACCATATGGAGGTGACTTATAGGTCATGAAGATGACAAGGGTAGGTTCATTGGGCCTGAAAACAATAAGGGGTGATTTGGAGTAACATGGAAAAAGTGCTTCATGATAAAGGTGATATGATCATTATTTTTGGGGATGCCTTCAATAGGACTTTGATAGATGATACCAAAGTGTTTTCAAGAACAAGAATAACAACTTGGATAGATATAATAGATATATACAAAGAGATTTATGATGATGCATGGTGAATAGAAGAAAATAGAGCATAAGAGCATGTCTCCAAAGTTGGAAGTTTTTAGGAAAACAGAGTAGGAGATGGACATATGATGGAATATGATATTGATGTTTGATATTGTTATTAATAGGTTTCATTTTATTAGAACAGCACACATTAATCAACAAACAAAAATAAATACTTCAAGCAAGCACAAGATAAAATCACACAACAATGCAGATAAAGTAACAAGTCACACAAGATCACTCAAACAATTGAGTTCTTCAATTTAGTTTCCAGGTGTTTATCTTAAGTGTTAATTGTGGGTAGTGATCAATACATACCATGACAAGAGGATTTTATAAAGAGGCTCATCTCAGAAGTTGTTATTTCCAAAAGAATATATTTGAGGTTAAACACAGGGGTAACATAGTCCCCTTTTATTGTTTTTGCAAAAGAAGGAAGTGATGAAGAGTTTTTGAAATACTTGCAAAAACATATTGGTTGAAAACAGGTTGGAGATGATTAGCTCCAAAATACTTTTCATATAGTTTTGGAAATTATCTTTTGTTTTTCTCAAAACTTGGTCTTGGGGTTTCCTTTGAACTCAAAACATTTTCAGAAAGGTTTTTGCCCAAAACAGTGTGATGGATGAAGATGATAAGATTTCTTGTCATGACTTGATCACAAGGTTTGTGTTTGAAGAAAGTTATGATCATTGTTTTTAATGTTAGTTGTTAACAAACTCAAACAACTACACAATCAATTAGGAAATAGAAAAGAAACACAAGCACTAGTCAAACATATTAAAAAGTTTTTGTTGGCCCTGATTTTTGGGTTCTAGAAAACAAGTTTTTCATGTCTTCCGAAAATTGGGCTGTTACAATTTGGATAAAGTGCCTCTTTTGTGTTACAATGAAAGTGCCATCAAGATTGCGTATAATCCCGTGCAACACATAAAAACCAAGCACATTGAGATCCGCCACCATTTCATCCGAGACCATGTGGCAAGAGGGGATATTGGACTATCTTATGTGCCCACCAAGCACAATCTTGCGGATATTTTCACGAAGCCACTTGATGATGCACGATTCTTGTTCTTGAGGAATGAACTAAACGTGATTGATTTAGGAGTTTGACTTGAAGATCTTGCACACACCCCTATAGATGAAACATGTTCGAGTTTAGGTGTAGGCATGGACAAAGGGGGAGTGTTATCCTAACACATTGGGTTCTCCCTCCCCCCATTATTCCCAAAGCAAAAAATTCATTGTTATCTCGCTTTTTCTAATGTTGAATTGTGAGCTTCAATGTTGAGTAATGGCAATGCCCCCAAGATATATCTTCGCGGTTGCATACCATGAATTCTTACATGGTGGCTTAGGCCACCAACCTCTTCTCTCTTGAAGAGTTGGTTCTTAGTTGGATATCTTTTGGGTTATTGTGTTCTCCTTCCGAATACTACTTCTTGTTGCTATTTCAATCTCATTTGCATCTTCCCCGAGAAGTAAGACTAGGAAATCTAACCCCTTCGTGTTTTGCTCTATTTTGTCCCTCCTATGTTCATCTATGCATATGCCTTACTCCACACAAAGTCACATCACTCCTAGCCATTCAAAACTGTCATTTCTGGAATAGTTTGGTGTCTTTCTGGTCTGACCCGGAATTTTTCCGGCCAAACCCGAAATTTTTCCGGATAGCTCGGATTGATCTGGAATAATTCCGGCAGCCGGAATTTTTCCGGGCTATTCCGGGCGTGCCAGTTTTTCTTATAAATAGACCCGCACGCACGGGGGGCAGTTTCTTTCCACTTTTCCCCACTCCTCCCGTGCCCTAACCACCAAAACTTGTCGAGTTCGTCCCCGTTGCCCCTAGGGAGGATTGTTTGATCCCTCCTTTGGGCAAGGACTTCCCCATGGATGGTATGTGTTTGGCATCTCTCTCTTTTTTCATTTTGGTTGGTTGTTTTTGGCTCTAGATGAAATCTCATCTAGGGTTTGATCTAGATCCGAGTTCTATCAACTTGTTCATCATGCCAATGCCTACCTAGATGCCATGGATTTGTAGATCTAGTCTATCCACATTCCAATCTAGACTTAGATCTATTTTATATCTTCGGTGACTCCCACGATTTCCAGCACGTAGATCTGCTCTAGGATCATGTCTGTGGTACCCCTAGATGTTTGCTACAGTTTTTAAGTCAAGATTTCAAGTTTTTGGGCTTTTTCTCGAGTCAGATCGAGGAGCCCGGAATAATTCCGACCCGGTCGGAATAATTCCGGGCTCAGCCGGAATTTTTCCGAATGCTGCCAGAAGTTCGAAAACTTGCACTGTACCAAACCTTTTTGGAGTTACTTTGTTTCGTTTGGCATATGCACTTATCTTTGCTATTCCTATGTCCTCTATTCACAGGTCCTGGAGCTCGCACTGGTTTGAAGAGGAAGTCCTCAGCTGGGAGGGGTGCTCGCCCTACAAGGGGTCGCACCTCCGGTTCTCATGGAGAACATCATGTTGATGATCAGACTGAGAGGGTGCCCGAAGGTGATCTGAAGGCCTGCACTATCCCATAGTGGAAGCACATCAAGAGGAAGAACCCATACCGCTTTGTTGAGTCAACTTGTGAGGATCCTCGCTTCTGGACCAACCTTCAGCTCAAGTGTTGGCAGGATTTCTATTCGGTCCAGAAACCTCTTGTATGTGAGCAGAATCGTCTTGACATGGACTTCTATCATAGGAACAAAAATGGTGATCTCCGTCATCTGCATGCTTGCCTGTTGAAGATGGGCCTGATACCTCTTCTGGATATTGAGTGTGAGTATTGCCCAGAGTTAGTTGCTCAGTTCTACTGTACTCTCCATACCACTGGGGATGCCACGCGTACTATGACTTGGATGTGTGGGGAGCAGAAGATCTCGAGTAACTTGGGTGAGTTTGCTGAGGCTCTTGGATACAGGTGGACTGCCACTTATGCAAATCATGGTTTCAAAATTCATGACAATCCATAGTATGACAACTCAAGCCTGGAATTCTGCTATCCTCCTGATGCTCAGGGCAAGACTAGGCCCTTCAACTCCAGCATTTACCCCTACTACAACCTGATGTCTAAGATCTTCCGTGCCACCATTGTGATCAAGGCTGGTGACTACTCTGCCATCAGGGCATTCATGGTGAACCTCATGTTCATCACCAGGCCTCAGAACCAGAGGAAGATTGATGTGATGGATTTTATTTACCGTGAGATCTGCATTGGAGTCATGGAGAAGAGGAAGCCCACTTATGGCCCACTGATTCAGAGGTTCATTAATTCCAAAGTGGGTGATGAGATCATGGATAGCTACACTATGGTCAAGGGCAAGAAGATGGTTCCTTCTCTCATTCGTGGTGTGGATATTCCGGAGTACACTAGGTCCAAGTCCAAATCTCCCATGACCACTCCTTCTGCTTCCACAAGTGGTACTTCTGAGCGTCCTTCCAGTGGCATTGCAAAGTTCTTCAAGTCACTATTCGGTATTTTCAATGACACTAGGGAGATTGCACATGAGTCTAGGGAGTTGTCCAAGGAGACTTGGCGCATTCAGAACACCGACAGCAGAGCTGCTGGGGTTGCTTTACCTGAGGATCCTATCTCTCTTGCTGCTGCTGAGTATGTTCCTGTGGAGATGCCTGAGATCCATGATGATGACTTCTACTTCGGGGTGCCTCCAGCTGATGTTGATGATGAGGAATTTTATGATGATGAGGATAACTTCGACTGTTGGGCTTGGAGGTCGTGATCATGAAGCCGAGGAAGAGGAAGATGATGATGAGCACCGTGGAGAAGACGACGACATGGAGTGATCCCTTGGGACGTTAGTTGGACTCTTTTTTCCCTTTTTGGCGTCTTGATGCCAAAGGGGGAGAAGGAGTCCCCATATTAGGATTCCACGGGCTTTGCAAGGGTGGGCGCATGTAACAGCCCAATTTATGGAAGACAGGAAAAACTTGTTTTCAAGAACCCAAAAATCAGGGCCAACAAAAACTTTTTAATATGTTTGACTAGTGCTTGTGTTTCATTTCTATTTTCTAGTTGATTGTGCAGTTGTTTGAGTTTGTTAACAACTAACATTAAAAACCATGATCATAACTTTCTTCAAACACAAACCTTGTGATCAAGTCATGACAAGAAATATTATCATCTTCATCCATCACACTGTTTTGGGCAAAAACCTTTCTGAAAATGTTTTGAGTTCAAAGGAAACCCAAAGACCAAGTTTGAGAAAAACAAAAGATGATTTCCAAAACTATATGAAAAGTATTTTGGAGCTAATCATCTCCAACCTGTTTTCAACCAATATGTTTTTGCAAGTATTTCAAAAACTCTTTATCACTTCCTTCTTTTGCCAAAAACTATAAGAGGGGACTATGTTACCCTTGTGTTCTACCTCAATTATATTGTTTTGGGAAATAATAACTTTTGTGCTGAAACTCTCTATAAAATCATCTTGTCATGGTATGTCTTGATCACTACCCAAAATTAACACTTAAGAGAAACACATGGACATTAAATTGAAGAACTCAATTGTTTGAGTGATCTTGTGTGACTTGTTACTTTATCTGCATTGTTGTGTGATTTTATCTTGTGCTTGCTTGAAGTATTTATTTTTGTTTGTTGATTAATGTGTGATGTTCTAACAAAATAAAACCTATTAATAACAATATCAAACATCAATATCATATTCCATCATATGTCCATCTCCTACCCTGTTTTCCTAAAAACTTCCAACTTTGGAGACATGCTCTTATGTCCTATCTTCTTCTATTCACAATGCATCATCATAAATCTCTTTGTATATATATCTATTATATCTATCCAAGTTGTTATTCTTGTTCTTGAAAACACTTTGGCATCATCTATCAAAGTCCTATTGAAGGCATCCCCAAAAATAATGAGCATATCACCTTTATCATGAAGCACTTTTTCCATGTTACTCCAAATCACTCCTTATTGTTTTCAGGCCCAATGAACCTAACCTTGTCATCTTCATGACCTATACATCACCTCCATGTGGTCCATTTATTTTCCAATGGACATTTAATTATTCTTCTCTCATGGTTTTTATCCTATTAAATAAACTCTTGTTTCCACCATCTTTCCACTTGGTGCCTCAAATATTTTCTAAGGAGTTGTTTATTAAAAATCACTTTTGAGACCTATATTATGTACTCTATCATCCCAACTCAAAAATATTTGTTTTAAAAGCATTTTACTATTTATTATTTTCTATTTTCCAAAAGGCCAGAAATGGATTTTAAAATATTTTGTGAAGAAAAGTATTTCCTAAAATCTTGGAAAAATTACTCAACATGCCTATGGTCATGTGGGACTTATTTATAGAAAAACATTTGCAAGTTGTTTTGAAAATTTTGGAGAAAACATTTAAAAACAGTTTCTGCCATTTTTGAATTCCCAAAATTTTGTGAAAGAAATATTTTCAAAAACTCTTGAGGCTACCACCCCTAGGCTCCATTCTTTATTATCTATCCAATGGACATGAGTTTTCACATGTGTTCTGTTCAAAATTCTGGTGAAAACAAGCAAAAACCATCTCTGTTGTTTTTGGGCACTATTGGGTTCATGTCTCTACTAATCAATCAATGCACTATCTCCACCTCTAGCTTCCTCCCTGGCATGGTAAGCATCCATTCTCACCTCCTAGACATGGTCTACCCAGCCACAACTCCCTCTCTCTCCCTCTAGCTCATCCACCAACAAGTGGACAAGGATGGTGATCACCTCATTTCCTTTATTCACCACCCCAGTCCATCCAGGGTATAAGCATTGCTCCTGAAGCCTCCACTCTCACCCGTGATCCCTCTGGAAAGGACCCTCCCCCTCTGTTTGTCTTATTTCCCCTTCACCGCGAGCTGGCAATGGCGCCCAGGACGCAGTTGCCACGTCCCTCGCGTTCCGACACTTGGGATGCATGCCCGAGCCCATGTCCTTGTCAACCAGCTCCACGGGCTCTCCAGAAACTCACCCGTGCCCCTCACTCTCCCCAGCTCACTCTCCATCTCTCCCAAGTCTCCTGTCGAACACCTGCGGGCGCCCCTCGTCTCCTCTCAAATTCGCTCGCCTCGAAGCTCCTGAACCAAATCCTTTTCTCCTGGAGGACCTAGTAACCTCCGTGATCTTCCTAGACACGCCCTTTATGCCTCATTGAGCTCTAGCTAGCAGGTCCATGTCTGCCATTGTCGCCGCGCACCGAGCTTTGACGCTAGACGGGTCCGAGCCACCTCCTTTCTGTCCAACAAGACTCACTAGCTCCACTGCTATTCAATCGAACCCTAGTGCCGAAAGCCCCATCCCTTCCGCTCCGAATCGACGGAATCGAGCTCCGAGCACCGGCGGTCAACTCCTCCTCAAACTATTGGTGCAATGCGCCTCCGCCTCCCTACGTTTCTTACTCGGGCTATCCTTGGGATACTAATGCCTAGGTCCCTGTCTTTATGCAGTTATACTCCTCAGGGACACCACGCCATCGTCGCCCTCGGAAAATGGCCGCCGCGCCCGTCGGTTTCTCTGCCTCGACCACCCTCTGCTGATATCAGGGTCGGCATCGGGTGCGCGTCGTCGCGCTGATCCTCCTGGTGCTCGCCTCGTTTCCAGGCGACCGAGGGAGACACCGGCGGCGAGCTCGGGCCTCAGTAATGGCGGCCGGAGAGTACTCCGCCCTATCTTTTGGTTGCCGCCGGCGGATCCCGACGCGGCCGCCTCTCGACCGCAGGATCTGCATCCAACGGGTGTATTTAAAACCCGTACCCTTCTGATCTCAGCCGTCGATCCCCTATCAAACGGTGACTTACCGTTTCGCCACGCGCGCGCTGGCCAGCGGGCCGGCCTTCCTCGCGCGGCCCAGTCAACTCGCAGATCTGGCCCAGACTGGTTTTTTCTGCAGGTTGCTAATCATTTTTCAATAGATCTGTTTCTGTCTCTTTACTTTAAATCGAAACAAAAATGCTAATGAGTGAATCTTGCCAAACTAAAAATCACAGAGGTAGATCTACATTTTCTTAACCATGTCCAACTTGTAGATCTAAGTTTTGAGCTTTATTTTAGGAGAAATAAAAATAATGGCAGAGACACTCTTTAACACCATTTCTATCATAACTTGAGTTTTAAGTATCCAAATCTTGCAAACTCAACTGTTCTGAGTAGCCCTTGATAATATCTATCTGTTACAGTTGACCTTGTGTTTACTTGAATTGTTGTTTGAAAATGACATGCATGTTAGTTTTTAGGCCAGAGAGCACTTCTGTGAATTGTTTAATTTTATTGGTGATGATTTTTGAAGTGAATCTAATTGTGTTGGTTTGCTAGTGACTAGGAGCACCTTATGCTAGATTTTCATGATGTTAGGAGTTACAGAATAAGATTGGTGCAATATTTAGTGTTTATCCATTTTCTGCATATTATTGCTATGCCTTTATTAAATTGTGTGTTATATTGTTCTTATTATAAACTTGATTCCTAGCATGTGTAGGGTATCAATACATGTTTTATTTGTGTTTTGAGTGTGTCATTGTCATGTTAGTAGAAAGGGTGTGAAAAGCCATGTTTGTTATGGTTTTATTCTCATAGGTTGTTTTTCCTAGTGTTAATAGATTAAAATCATGTTGTTCTTCATATTGGTGTGATGACTTGAATAAATGCTTTAGTATTTTTATCCATAGAATAGCTACTGTTATTTTTGCATGTTATACTTGCTTGCTTGATTGAATAAGTTCTAGATCATGTTGGCATGCCATGCTAGTGTAGGTGATTTCTGCCATAGTAGTTTTATTGGATGCTTAATTTTTGAGGCACTTATTAGATTGTTATTTTGTTATTACTAGCATGTCTAGGTGTTGTTTTCTCTGTTATTTGGATGCTATCTTACAGATCCTTCATGTTTAGAATAAATCATGTTTGATGATCTAGTATTGCTATGCATGTATGCATGTCTAGATGGCCCTTTTTGCATCTCTAGTTTTAGTAGTCTTTTGTCCCATGATTATTTTCATGTATTGAGTGATGCCATGATATGTTTGGTATTGATTTGTCTCTGTTATTAGGTTGCTTAGGTACTGGTTATATTAATTCTCCATGTTTAGAAAAGCATGTGTTACTATGGGCTTGTAGTATTGCTTGATAATATTTTCCTATGCATGTGTATGTGTCCCTAGCTTGTTTTCTTGTTATTTTGCTCATCCTCTTGAATGACCAGAGAGTCATTTAACCTTATTTGAGCATGATATGAGAGTGGCACACCCACTGGACTCATGCCATTTTGGTTGAGGAACCATAACATTAATTCTAGTGCCATTCATGTGTGTTGTCTGTGCATGTTTTGCTTGTTGGTATGCACCCTAGTATTTTTGTTTGTGAGTGTACTTGTTTGATGAAATGCTTGCTGTATGTTTACATTTTATCAAGTGCTTGCCTTTGTTTGGTTCTGATTGGGTGTTTTCCTTTTTATGTTTACGACGTTAGATAACGAAGACGGTATTATTTCCCGGAGAGGTTTTTATTGCAACTCTTGTTTATTTCAAGAGCAAGACCAAGACCAGTGCCAAGGCAAGCCATTCTAAATGCTTGCTGTTGTTTTACTTATCATTATCTATCATGCATGTTTTACTTCTGAAGTTTTACAAAAGTTTGATTCAAAAACTATTCTTTTAAGTGGACTATATCACTATCTATTTTATGTATCTAATATGCTATATCCACTCTATAATCTGGGTGTTACCAAGCCCTTTAGACATTTTGTATCATCACTTAATCCACTTAAGTCCCCTAGTGGACATTTTAACTTGATGTTTTTGGAAAGCAAAAGCTTGGAAAAACCCCGAGGAAAGGTGGGACCTTGTCCGAGGGAGGTTTCTGAAGAAGGAAATGTTTTCGACTTGTTTTCCAAAAATGACACATAACCTAGTCTTCGCCGGACAACCAAGCCGTGCTGCCACATTACCTCAATATGGGAACGGGGTCTAGCTAATTGCTTGTCGGTGTTAGTCCGTGTCTACCTCAAAGTGCTATAGGGGTTAGAGTCCCCCGAACCGAATTGTCGCCATGAGGGAGAATGGGACATTCACAGTGTGGGATTAAGTTCACTACCGGTTGCAGCAATTGGGTCTCCTGCCATGGCGGTGTGTTGTCAGGGGAAACCGGATCGATACGGCTGACTCACTCGGTGCCGGGGAGAACAAACCCAGTTGAGGAGGTAGTCATTTACTAGCACTTACATAGTGGATGGTTAGGACCAGTTATCCGATGTTTGCATACTGTCTCGGACAGTCCGTGGTTGTTCACGGCGGATGTACTGGATCTTGTGGATTGTGTACACCTCTGCAGAGTAAAACTATTCAGAATAGCCGCGCCCTCGGATATGGGCAGTTGAGTGGCCATGTAGCTAGTATTGTGTCAATGTTTTAAAAAGCTGGAAAAGTGTTTTGGAACTTGTACCTGGGAGGTACGTTGAAAGGGAATGATTGTACCTTTGAGGTACCGGATAAATGATGATCTTAAAGATGTGTTTTTCCAAGAAGTTCTGCAAAGAGAAATGTTTTATTTATCTAGAATGTTTTATCAAAACCTTGTGGACATGCTTTATCTACAAGGGAAATGAAATATCTTTTGAAGTATATTCTTCAACAAAGGAAAATAAAACTTGTGCAACTATGATGAGTCTTAAATTCATCATGGCTAGTTGAGCCCTAATTAAAGCCTTCCTACCACCTTTATATCTGCATACTTGCATGTTTAGCTTTCATTTAGGGTGTCTTGCAGGAGTACATTCAAACGTACTCATGTATGGTTTCGTCCCTGGCTATTGGCTTAGCCAGACTTTGAGCAGAAACCCGGAGAACCTGAAGAAGATGGTGTCGCTGACGGCTATGAGAACTAGGAACGTCTCCGAGTCAGTAGCCTGTAGGTAGTCAAGGCGTGACTTGGGTTTACCACGAGTGTGTTTTGCAATCTTCCGCTGTTTTTCAAGTGTGTGTTCCTGCCCTGCGTGGCAGTTGTTTTCAACTGAGTCAAGTGACCAGTTGTGTAAGCCGTGTATTCGTGTAGTGGATGTTGTAATCTGAAATGCCAACTCGAGTATGTTGTTCACGACTAACTGATCATGGGATCGTGAATGTATGCATACTGGAGGTCTCGGACTGCTAGTCTGGGGTCCCCATAGAGTTGGTATCAGAGCCATCCTGACTTTAGGAGACCTTAGTTTAGCATGGACGTCACATAGGAAAACAAAACTATTTTGGTAAAAACTATATTACTGCCAAAAATGTTTCTATCTCATAACCCCTAAGCATGGTTTCCATTTTTCTTATATTTTCAAAAACTATTGACTTGTTTATAAAACAAACTTTTGAAGAAAACCAGAGAAAATAGTAAACCTACCTTATTGCCTTTTTGTTTTCATGGCTAAACAGGGTTTTGTAAATAAATAAACATGAGTTTATAAAATTTTGGTTTTCATTTAAAAGCATATCAAAAAGTTTTCTTCTGTTATTTCTCTTTTAAAAACTACATACTTGGCGATGTCCCGAGAAGATCTTAGTAGTTGGCAACCGGAAGAAAAAGAAGCGTCCTTCAGAAGACCTCAACATCAAGATGAGATAAAGAGAAGGCTTCAACAATCCTTTTTGTCGACCCAGCCCCATAGAAATCGAGAGGTTTCGCTCAGTTGTTTTTGCTACCCGTTCTTCATCGATTCTAGACGTTTGCTTGTGCTTAAAATACCTGGGTTGCCTTTGACTGTGTGCTGTTTGTTAAATGAATTGTGTTTGTTGGTTTGTCTTGCTTTGTTCTGGTTGAGTAGTTTTTTTTTTTTTCACAATTCTGTTTATCAACATAAAAAAAAAACTTTCCTTTTTACCTTTTGGCACCAGTGTTCCAACATGTTAACAAGTTAGTGCACCCATATCCCTCTGTTTTTCCACAACACCCAGAAGCAGAAGAAGAATCACTTCAGAGCTACAATTTTCACTGGAACTTCAAAGGGATACATGATTCAAGGGATAACATTGCACCAGACTAATGAAAGTTTCAGAAAGTAAGATACAAGTCTATTTCCAAACACAGACCACTACACCTACTCTGGTGTAGACACTAACTTTGCCTAGCCCTCGCTGGCTGGAACCCGGACTGAAGGTGAGCCAGTCTCACCCGAAGCTGAACACCAAGTCAGGCGACGGCGAAGCCCCTCTAGTCTTCCTGGCCTTGTGCCGCCAGCTTGGACCTCCACAACCGCAACCACCGGCGCCACTCCTCGTCCTTCTTCCATCACGGTATCACTCCTGACGGCAGACCACCAATCATGGATGTCCCAGGCTGCAAAGATCATGGCTAACAGGATCACCGTGACTGATCCCACCAGGCAAACACTGAAGAGTAGCACGATAAGCACGTGCTCCAAGAAATTTGCTCGCTCTAGCAGGGAGACATACTCCCTGAAGAAGTCTTTGATTAACTGGGAAATGAAGCTCATCGTGTGATGCGATTTAGAGAACCTCGGCTACCTTTTTATAGCCGCAAGAGCAGAGCCCTCTCCTTCGTCAAGCACTACGCGGGAAAAGCCGAAGAATCCAGCTGCAGTACTCGCAAATGGCGCGAAATCACCAGCGCGCCCCTCCACCAAGTGGTCAAAGAATCGACATGTCTCACTCACAACAGTCTCTTGGCGAGGTGTCAGTCCACCCTGAGCTCAAAGTGGGCGGGACGCCCTGATGCCAAGGGTGTGTGCACCAGGAGAGAAGGCCAGGCAAGAAGAAGAAGAGGAAGAGAGAAGTGTATCGACTGCCAGGTGGGCCTGGTCCCACACGTCAGTGTATGACTCCAGAGAACTTCGGGTGTACCAAGCCTCTAACTCTCTTTCTAATCGTGAGAAAAATCCTGGCAAAATCACTAGTTGTTTGTAGCCTCTACCCTACACAACTAGGTCTCTGTGACCCCTTTTGAGAGTATCCAGTCTTATCTTCAGGGTTGAAGCAAATTTTGGTTTTCTTAAAATCTGAAAAAAAAAAAATTAAAAATTTGGTCAAAAGAGTTTTGTTTTTGTTGCTGCTTGTTAAGAAAAAACCTCTTCCTTGTTTTCCCTTACGAATCTCGAGGACGAGATTCATTTTAAGGGGGGAAGAGCTGTAACAGCCCAATTTATGGAAGACAGGAAAAACTTGTTTTCAAGAACCCAAAAATCAGGGCCAACAAAAACTTTTTAATATGTTTGACTAGTGCTTGTGTTTCATTTCTATTTGCTAGTTGATTGTGCAGTTGTTTGAGTTTGTTAACAACTAACATTAAAAACAATGATCATAACTTTCTTCAAACACAAACCTTGTGATCAAGTCATGACAAGAAATCTTATCATCTTCATCCATCACACTGTTTTGGGCAAAAACCTTTCTGAAAATGTTTTGAGTTCAAAGGAAACCCAAAGACCAAGTTTGAGAAAAACAAAAGATGATTTCCAAAACTATATGAAAAGTATTTTGGAGCTAATCATCTCCAACCTGTTTTCAACCAATATGTTTTTGCAAGTATTTCAAAAACTCTTTATCACTTCCTTCTTTTGCCAAAAACTATAAGAGGGGACTATGTTACCCTTGTGTTCTACCTCAATTATATTGTTTTGGGAAATAATAACTTTTGTGCTGAAACTCTATATAAAATCATCTTGTCATGGTATGTCTTGATCACTACCCAAAATTAACACTTAAGAGAAACACATGGACATTAAATTGAAGAACTCAATTGTTTGAGTGATCTTGTGTGACTTGTTACTTTATCTGCATTGTTGTGTGATTTTATCTTGTGCTTGCTTGAAGTATTTATTTTTGTTTGTTGATTAATGTGTGCTGTTCTAACAAAATAAAACCTATTAATAACAATATCAAACATCAATATCATATTCCATCATATGTCCATCTCCTACCCTGTTTTCCTAAAAACTTCCAACTTTGGAGACATGCTCTTATGTCCTATCTTCTTCTATTCACAATGCATCATCATAAATCTCTTTGTATATATATCTATTATATCTATCCAAGTTGTTATTCTTGTTCTTGAAAACACTTTGGCATCATCTATCAAAGTCCTATTGAAGGCATCCCCAAAAATAATGAGCATATCACCTTTATCATGAAGCACTTTTTCCATGTTACTCCAAATCACTCCATATTGTTTTCAGGCCCAATGAACCTACCCTTGTCATCTTCATGACCTATACATCACCTCCATGTGGTCCATTTATTTTCCAATGGACATTTAATTATTCTTCTCTCATGGTTTTTATCCTATTAAATAAACTCTTGTTTCCACCATCTTTCCACTTGGTGCCTCAAATATTTTCTAAAGAGTTGTTTATTAAAAATCACTTTTGAGACCTATATTATGTACTCTATCATCCCAACTCAAAAATATTTGTTTTAAAAGCATTTTACTATTTATTATTTTCTATTTTCCAAAAGGACAGAAATGGATTTTAAAATATTTTGTGAAGAAAAGTATTTCCTAAAATCTTGGAAAAATTACTCAACATGCCTATGGTCATGTGGGACTTATTTATAGAAAAACATTTGCAAGTTGTTTTGAAAATTTTGGAGAAAACATTTAAAAACAGTTTCTGCCATTTTTAAATTCCCTAAATTTTGTGAAAGAAATATTTTCAAAAACTCTTGAGGCTACCACCCCTAGGCTCCATTTTTGATTATCTATCCAATGGACATGAGTTTTCACATGTGTTCTGTTCAAAATTCTGGTGAAAACAAGCAAAAACCATCTCTGTTGTTTTTGGGCACTATTGGGTTCATGTCTCTACTAATCAATCAATGCACTATCTCCACCTCTAGCTTCCTCCCTGGCATGGTAAGCATCCATTCTCACCTCCTAGACATGGTCTACCCAGCCACAACTCCCTCTCTCTCCCTCTAGCTCATCCACCAACAAGTGGACAAGGATGGTGATCACCTCATTTCCTTTATTCACCACCCCAGTCCATCCAGGGTATAAGCATTGCTCCTGAAGCCTCCACTCTCACCCGTGATCCCTCTGGAAAGGACCCTCCCCCTCTGCTTGTCTTCTTTCCCCTTCACCGCGAGCTGGCAATGGCGCCCAGGACGCAGTTGCCACGTCCCTCACGTTCCGACACTTGGGATGCATGCCCGAGCCCATGTCCTTGTCAACCAGCTCCACGGGCTCTCCAGAAACTCACCCGTGCCCCTCACTCTCCCCAGCTCGCTCTCCATCTCTCCCAAGTCTCCTGTCGAACACCTGCGGGCGCCCCTCGTCTCCTCTCAAATTCGCTCGCCTCGAAGCTCCTGAACCAAATCCTTTTCTCCTGGAGGACCTAGTAACCTCCGTGATCTTCCTAGACACGCCCTTTATGCCTCATTGAGCTCTAGCTAGCAGGTCCATGTCTGCCATTGTCGCCGCGCACCGAGCTTTGACGCTAGACGGGTCCGAGCCACCTCCTTGCTGTCCAACAAGACTCACTAGCTCCACTGCTATTCAATCGAACCCTAGTGCCGAAATCCCCATCCCTTCCGCTCCGAATCGACGGAATCGAGCTCCGAGCACCGGCGGTCAACTCCTCCTCAAACTATTGGTGCAATGCGCCTCCACCTCCCTACGTTTCTTACTCGGGCTATCCTTGGGATACTAATGCCTAGGTCCCTGTCTTTATGCAGTTATACTCCTCAGGGACACCACGCCATCGTCGCCCTCGGAAAATGGCCGCCGCGCCCGTCGGTTTCTCTGCCTCGACCACCCTCTGCTGATATCAGGGTCGGCATCGGGTGCGCGTCGTCGCGCTGATCCTCTTGGTGCTCGCCTCGTTTCCAGGCGACCGAGGGAGACACCGGCGGCGAGCTCGGGCCTCAGTAATGGCGGCCGGAGAGGACTCCGCCCTATCTTTTGGTTGCCGCCGGCGGATCCCGACGCGGCCGCCTCTCGACCGCAGGATCTGCATCCAACGGGTGTATTTAAAACCCGTACCCTTCTGATCTCAGCCGTCGATCCCCTATCAAACGGTGACTTACCGTTTCGCCACGCGCGCGCTGGCCAGCGGGCCGGCCTTCCTCGCGCGGCCCAGTCAACTCGCAGATCTGGCCCAGACTGGTTTTTTCTGCAGGTTGCTAATCATTTTTCAATAGATCTGTTTCTGTCTCTTTACTTTAAATCGAAACAAAAATGCTAATGAGTGAATCTTGCCAAACTAAAAATCACAGAGGTAGATCTACATTTTCTTAACCATGTCCAACTTGTAGATCTAAGTTTTGAGCTTTATTTTAGGAGAAATAAAAATAATGGCAGAGACACTCTTTAACACCATTTCTATCATAACTTGAGTTTTAAGTATCCAAATCTTGCAAACTCAACTGTTCTGAGTAGCCCTTGATAATATCTATCTGTTACAGTTGACCTTGTGTTTACTTGAATTGTTGTTTGAAAATGACATGCATGTTAGTTTTTAGGCCAGAGAGCACTTCTGTGAATTGTTTAATTTTATTGGTGATGATTTTTGAAGTGAATCCAATTGTGTTGGTTTGCTAGTGACTAGGAGCACCTTATGCTAGATTTTCATGATGTTAGGAGTTACAGAATAAGATTGGTGCAATATTTAGTGTTTATCCATTTTCTGCATATTATTGCTATGCCTTTATTAAATTGTGTGTTATATTGTTCTTATTATAAACTTGATTCCTAGCATGTGTAGGGTATCAATACATGTTTTATTTGTGTTTTGAGTGTGTCATTGTCATGTTAGTAGAAAGGGTGTGAAAAGCCATGTTTGTTATGGTTTTATTCTCATAGGTTGTTTTTCCTAGTGTTAATAGATTAAAATCATGTTGTTCTTCATATTGGTGTGATGACTTGAATAAATGCTTTAGTATTTTTATCCATAGAATAGCTACTGTTATTTTTGCATGTTATACTTGCTTGCTTGATTGAATAAGTTCTAGATCATGTTGGCATGCCATGCTAGTGTAGGTGATTTCTGCCATAGTAGTTTTATTGGATGCTTAATTTTTGAGGCACTTATTAGATTGTTATTTTGTTATTACTAGCATGTCTAGGTGTTGTTTTCTCTGTTATTTGGATGCTATCTTACAGATCCTTCATGTTTAGAATAAATCATGTTTGATGATCTAGTATTGCTATGCATGTATGCATGTCTAGATGGCCCTTTTTGCATCTCTAGTTTTAGTAGTCTTTTGTCCCATGATTATTTTCATGTATTGAGTGATGCCATGATATGTTTGGTATTGATTTGTCTCTGTTATTAGGTTGCTTAGGTACTGGTTATATTAATTCTCCATGTTTAGAAAAGCATGTGTTACTATGGGCTTGTAGTATTGCTTGATAATATTTTCCTATGCATGTGTATGTGTCCCTAGCTTGTTTTCTTGTTATTTTGCTCATCCTCTTGAATGACCAGAGAGTCATTTAACCTTATTTGAGCATGATATGAGACTGGCACACCCACTGGACTCATGCCATTTTGGTTGAGGAACCATAACATTAATTCTAGTGCCATTCATGTGTGTTGTCTGTGCATGTTTTGCTTGTTGGTATGCACCCTAGTATTTTTGTTTGTGAGTGTACTTGTTTGATGAAATGCTTGCTGTATGTTTACATTTTATCAAGTGCTTGCCTTTGTTTGGTTCTGATTGGGTGTTTTCCTTTTTATGTTTACGACGTTAGATAACGAAGACGGTATTATTTCCCGGAGAGGTTTTTATTGCAACTCTTGTTTATTTCAAGAGCAAGACCAAGACCAGTGCCAAGGCAAGCCATTCTAAATGCTTGCTGTTGTTTTACTTATCATTATCTATCATGCATGTTTTACTTCTGAAGTTTTACAAAAGTTTGATTCAAAAACTATTCTTTTAAGTGGACTATATCACTATCTATTTTATGTATCTAATATGCTATATCCACTCTATAATCTTGGTGTTACCAAGCCCTTTAGACATTTTGTATCATCACTTAATCCACTTAAGTCCCCTAGTGGACATTTTAACTTGATGTTTTTGGAAAGCAAAAGCTTGGAAAAACCCCGAGGAAAGGTGGGACCTTGTCCGAGGGAGGTTTCTGAAGAAGGAAATGTTTTCGACTTGTTTTCCAAAAATGACACATAACCTAGTCTTCGCCGGACAACCAAGCCGTGCTGCCACATTACCTCAATATGGGAACGGGGTCTAGCTAATTGCTTGTCGGTGTTAGTCCGTGTCTACCTCAAAGTGCTATAGGGGTTAGAGTCCCCCGAACCGAATTGTCGCCATGAGGGAGAATGGGACATTCACAGTGTGGGATTAAGTTCACTACCGGTTGCAGCAATTGGGTCTCCTGCCATGGCGGTGTGTTGTCAGGGGAAACCGGATCGATACGGCTGACTCACTCGGTGCCGGGGAGAACAAACCCAGTTGAGGAGGTAGTCATTTACTAGCACTGACATAGTGGATGGTTAGGACCAGTTATCCGATGTTTGCATACTGTCTCGGACAGTCCGTGGTTGTTCACGGCGGATGTACTGGATCTTGTGGATTGTGTACACCTCTGCAGAGTAAAACTATTCAGAATAGCCGCGCCCTCGGATATGGGCAGTTGAATGGCCATGTAGCTAGTATTGTGTCAATGTTTTAAAAAGCTGGAAAAGTGTTTTGGAACTTGTACCTGGGAGGTACGTTGAAAGGGAATGATTGTACCTTTGAGGTACCGGATAAATGATGATCTTAAAGATGTGTTTTTCCAAGAAGTTCTGCAAAGAGACATGTTTTCTTTATCTAGAATGTTTTATCAAAACCTTGTGGACATGCTTTATCTACAAGGGAAATGAAATATCTTTTGAAGTATCTTCTTCAACAAAGGAAAATAAAACTTGTGCAACTATGATGAGTCTTAAATTCATCATGGCTAGTTGAGCCCTAATTAAAGCCTTCCTACCACCTTTATATCTGCATACTTGCATGTTTAGCTTTCATTTAGGGTGTCTTGCAGGAGTACATTCAAGCGTACTCATGTATGGTTTCGTCCCTGGCTATTGGCTTAGCCAGACTTTGAGCAGAAACCCGGAGAACCTGAAGAAGATGGTGTCGCTGACGGCGCTGCGAACTAGGAACGTCTCCGAGTCAGTAGCCTGTAGGTAGTCAAGGCGTGACTTGGGTTTACCACGAGTGTGTTTTGCAATCTTCCGCTGTTTTTCAAGTGTGTGTTCCTGCCCTGCGTGGCAGTTGTTTTCAACTGAGTCAAGTGACCAGTTGTGTAAGCCGTGTATTCGTGTAGTGGATGTTGTAATCTGAAATGCCAACTCGAGTATGTTGTTCACGACTAACTGATCATGGGATCGTGAATGTATGCATACTGGAGGTCTCGGACTGCTAGTCTGGGGTCCCCACAGCGCACGAGTCTTTTGCCTTTTGATTTCGATCTTATAGGCTTGTGCTCTGTTATCTTTAGTTCGTTTTCTTCGTTTGCAAACTTCGTTTTATTTGTGTGGAACCTCGTGACGTAATTGTGTCACCCTACTCGTGGTTATGCTACTATTATCATGCGTGCTATTATCTCTATTATTATCTATGCACGTTGTATGAAATTGTTTAGTCGGCTTGGTGTCTAAAACCTAGGGGGAGCAAAGCCTATGAAGTGTGTGCCTCACGACACACATCGAGGAAGACCTCCGTCTATTTTTTTGGACACCATTTCTTTAGTTCATATTGATTATCCCCGTGAAATCTTTACGTTGTCATCAAACACCAAAAAGGGGGAGATTGAAAGTGCAATTTCGATATCTCTATGTTTTGTGTGTTTGTTAACAACATAAAGAAAGTTACTAACCGTATGTGCTATTCTGTCAAAGGTTTTGGTCTTAAATCAGCTCACATACGGTATCGAAGAAATGGTGAAGAAATCGATGATCAACGGATTTTTCCTGGCCAGAAAAAGCATTTCCAAGTGAAGCCCGGAATTATTCCGGGTGATTCCGGATGCCCGGAATCATTCCGGCCACAACGGGAAATTGCTCTGTGGCAATCCAGAATATTCCGGGTGATTCCGGGTGCTGGAATTATTCCAGCCCATTCCAGCCACAACGGCAAAATGTTCTGTTGCCATCCGGAATTATTCCGGACCAATCCGGAGCAGCCCGGAATCATTCCGACCTTAAGGCAAAAAACTCTGTTGGCATTTGGATTGCTCCGGAATTATTCCGGGGTCCCCCCGGAATTATTCCAGGCCATTCCGGCCTGGTCGCAAATGGGCAGAAAAACGGCTAGTTTAAAGTGAGGGCTATAAATAGGCCCTTCTCTTTCTTCCCCAAGGGTTAGCTGCTCCACCATTGAAGACTCCATTGATTGAGCTCACCCACCAAGCTAGATCTCCCTCCTCCTCCACCCAAACTTGTTGATTCTTTGAGGATTGAAGGAGAAGCCCCGGATCTACATCTTCACCAACTGGTTTTCCATTTCCCCCTCATTAGCTTGAGGGATCTTTGCCTAGGGTTTCCTCTTGTGGAGAACCTAGGCTTCTTGCTACTCTTGGTAACTTGTGATTGTTGGGAGCCCCCAATTAAGTTGTGGGTGTGTGCCCCAAGCTTGTTTGTAAAGAATTCGATCCTCGCCTCAAAGGGGTTCAATAGTGGAAGGTGAACTAGGCCTTTGTGGCGGAAGTTCATCGGAGAATAGGGTGAGGCCTTTGTGGCGTTGAGTAGGCCTTCGTGGCGAGCTCACACCCCTCCAACGAGACATACTCACTTAACAAGGAGGAACTCGAGAATACATCGTGTCTCCGTGTGCTTCCATCGGTTACCTCGTTCCCCTCTCTTTACTTACTCGTACTTGTAGCATTGATTGTAGTACTTGTTGTTTTAAGTGTTGTACTAGTTGCATAAATTTCCTGACTTGCCATATAGGTAAATTCACCATTAGTTGCACTATCTAGAGAATTTACCTTTGTGTCAAGCCTAAACTTTGTTAAAAAATTAAAATTGGTCGTAGCACCTATTCACCCCCCCTCTAGGTGCCCATACTTTACTTTCAACCGAGAGGGCCCAGAGTATATCTCTCCGTCATTTTGGATGGACAAATCCCACTCTTGATCCATTAACCTCAACTAATACTTTTCGAATACCTAACGTCACCTTTATACTCACCCTATTACGGTGTGACGTTTGATGACATCAAAGTACCCTTCCGGTACCAGTGATTGGCATGATCTCATGGTCTAAGGAATAAGTTACTTCGTATGCAAGATATAACAATATAAACTAAATGACTTGATTGTATTTTTATCTTGATATTGGGTCTATGTTCATCACATCATTCTACCCATGACATGACCCCGTTATTAACAACATCCAATGTTCATGATAAGGGGATGCTCTATCTTCCCGGTGAACTTTCTGATAATATGATAACCAATGTGATACCTCGCTCTCTCCTTTGGCTAAACCCTGTCACCAATTGCAACAGCACTTAACCCCTTCGGATATTCGAGACTCCACACTCTTGCACAAGTAGCCTCTGACTACAAGTGGTCCTGTTTCTCCTTATTCCCAATGGAATAGCAGAATACACTCAGATTTGCAATGGAAATGTGATTCAAGATGAATGCTTCAAGCAGTACAATCTAGAGTCTAGGGTTTATGTTTTATCGTAGTCTAACCTATCTAATTCGCACCAAGGGGTATATATGAGGGGGTAGGGTGTGGCCACAAGGGGTATTGCGCAATCATCCATTCCCAACCCGAATAGGACCCACATTGGACTTGTTTGGACTTGGACTCGAAACCAACTTGATACAAACCGACCCAAATTAGGGGGGTGCGGACATAATGGTATACAAACCATATCTATGACTACTAGGACTCTCTATGGCGCATTGATATCCATTGTGGGTGCCCTCCTCTTGTTTTCACCATCTATGAGTGTGGAATAACAAACTAACAATTGTTTTCCACACTTGTAGAATTTTTTTCACCATCTTCCATGTTTGTTTTCACCATAGTGATCTTGTTTTCCAGCTCCTCTTGAAGTGCACCTCCATCCATGCTTATGTTATCAACAAACCTGAGTATACATAAGTGCATGGATTTAGGTAGTATAAAATTCTCATGAAAACAAACATCATATTCTAATAAGAGAGAATTCACTTCATCATGTTTCTCTTTAATAGCAACATCTTCAATGGGAGAATTGGACCAATGACAAGATCAAGAACTAAGTTATTACAACAGGAGGTGAATTCTCTCTTATTAGAATATGATGTTTGTTTTCATGAGAATCTTATACTACCTAAATCCATGCACTTATGCATACTGAGGTTTGTTGATAACACAAGCATGGATGGAGGTGCACTTCAAGAGGAGCTGGAAAACAAGATCACTATGGTGAAAACAAACATGGAAGATGGTGAAAACAATTCTACAAGTGTGGAAAACAATTGTTAGTTTGTTATTCCACACTCATACATGGTGAAAACAAGAGAAGGGCGCCCACAATGGATATCAATGCGCCATAGAGAGTACTAGTAGTCATAGATATGGTTTGTATACCATTATGGCTGCAGCCCCCTAATTTGTGTCGGTTTGTATCAAGTTGGGTTCGAGTTCAAGTCCAAACAAGTCCAATGTGGTTCCTATTCAGGTTGGGAAGGGATGCTTGCGCAATGCCCCTTGTGGCTGCACCCTACCCCCTCATATATACCCCTTGGTGCGAATTAGATAGGTTAGACTATGATAAAACATAAGCCCTAGACTCTAGATTGTATTGCTTGAAGCATTCATCTTGAATCATATTTCCATTCCAAATCTGAGTGCATTCTGCTGTTCCATTGGGAATAAGGAGAAACATGACCACTTGTAGTTGGTGGCTACTTGTGCAAGAGTGTGGAGTCTCGAATATCCAAAGGGGTTAAGTGCTGTTGCAATTGGTGACAGGGTTTAGCCAAAGGAGAGAGCGAGGTATCACATTGGTTATCATATTATCAGAAAGTTCACTGATAAGATCGGGCATCCCCTTATCATCTTGGTATCAGATTACTGGGTTTACTCGGTGAGATGTATCTATCCCTTTAGATTTGAGTGTTTTTCATACCTATACAGAAAAAGCCACAAAAATATTAGTTAGATCATTGTCATAGATTTAGATAATTCCTAGTTTTCAATTTCTAGTTGTTGTTTTGTGTTTGATCTTGCGTTTCTTTTCTGTTTTTGAATCATTAGGTTTAGGTCAGGGTTAGGGTTCTTAGTTTTTCTTCAATTCCGAGTTGATTCTATACACAAAAATCACAAAAAATTAGCTTCCCGAGAGCTTTTCTTGGTTCCAATCCGAGTGGTTTTCAAGTTTCTACCATGGCACGAACTCCTTATTTTATCTGCCGTGGTGTGTTCTTATTTCCCTTGGATCCCCGTGGTTCTAATCCTATTCGGAATCAAGTTCCTGCCACAGTGCAAAAGTCTCCACAAAACGCTGCCGCCGCTGCCGTGTGCTATTCTGTTTCGAGTCGGATTCGTTCTGCCGCGAGCCGTTTTTGCGCTCAAACCGCTGCCGTACGCTCTCCTGCTCTACCGCACGCATGCGCTAGACCACATACAGTATCTGCGTTTCGGCGCGCCCGCTTGATCGTTGCCGTACGGCAGAGAATCGGCGATTTTGCTGCCATGTCAGCCTTCCGCCGCTCCGAATTGCTGTGGTTTGCTGCCGCCGGCAGAAAAACGGGTAGTTTTCTGCCGTGAGTCTCTTAGCTGGATTTAGGTTGTTTTCTTTTGTTTTGCTTTTATATTTTCTTTAGGAATTGAAGTCTGAACTTTGTGAACCTTAGACACAGCCTTTCTACAGCAAATTTTTAGGTATCTTACCCACTAAGACTAGGTATTTCTTTGCTCTCAACAGGCTGCTCATATCATCTATATAATTTGTGTCACATTGTTAGCACTTGTTATTTTTTATCCTAGTTGATATTGGCCATTGAAAAAGTACAAAAACATAGAAAAGAGAAAAGTAAAAAAAAAACAGAAATACAAAAGAGGCCGAGAGCATAATATTCTCAATTGTTATTGGAGTTGTTTATTATTGTTATATCTTGACACTATACATTGAGCAATCTTGTGCCTGTTTATCTTGAGCTTCGCTAGAGTCTTTCTAGAGCATTGCAAAAATTCATCCACTAATTCTACAGCTAGAATAGAGTCATGAGCTGCCATACATGTGGAGGAAAAGGGCACTTCAAAAGGGATTTTCAAAATAAAAAGATTATGCTTATTAATGAGGACAATGAATATGAAACAGGTGATGATGCTGATCCTACTCAGGAGGATGCTTATGATGATGATGATGGGCCTGTTGATGCATATCCTTCCACTTATCCTACTTTTGTTTGCACACCAAGAACATTGAGTATTCTCCCTAGTCCAGAAAGTAAAAGATGCAACTTATTTCAAACAAGAGCAATTGTAGGTCCTCAATTGTCTTGCAAAGTGATAATTGATGGAGGTAGTTGCAGAAATTTAGCAAGCAAAGAATTGTGTGCAAAGCTCAAGTTGAGATATATTCCACATCCTCATCCTTATCATATACAGTGGCTTAGTGACAAAGGAGAGATGAAGGTGACCCACATGGTGAGAGTTGAATTTCAGATTGGGCCTTACTGTAACATCCCAAGTATGAAAAACACCTTTAGAATGTTTGATTCTTGTTGATTTATGTTTTGCATCATGTCATCATAAGCTTGCATTTGTTTTCCGTTTGTTTTCCCTTGTTTTCCATTTGAATTTCAAACCAATTTTCAAAATCCTTGTTCATACTTGTTCTGTTACAATTTCCAAATGAAAATTTCAAACCAAAACATCAAATTGTTTCCAATAAACTTGAAAGTTCAAAACATTTAAATTGCTTCTTTTCAATAATTTAATTAATATCAAATTCACTCAAATTCAAGTAAAATACAAACATCAACACAATTTGAAATTTTTGAAAAACAAAAGTTTGCACATTTGTGCTGTTACAATAACTAACCTATAACAATTATCCCCAAATTTTAAAACCCAAAAAAACCCTTCTTTTCTCTCCCTTTTCTTCCTTTTCTTTTTCTGCAAAAAAAAACAGAACCAGTAAACAGGAAAAACAAAAAAAATAAAACAGAGAGGGGAGAGGGCAGGCCAGTGGGCTGAGCCCGCCGCACCAGCCCACCAGCCCAAGGCCTGCGTACCCCCCTCATCCCTTACCTATGTACGGCGCCCATCGGAGGTGTCCACGTCGAGCTACAGAGGGGGGGAACGGCCAGCAGCACCTCCCCCTCCTCCTTATAATCTCGACCACGAGCTCCTCCCCGTGCCCTAGACCTCCTCCTCCTCTCTCTCTCCACCGCCGCCGTTTTCTCCCTTCTTCTCCCTCTCTCTCTCCCTCTGTTCCTCTCTCTGTACCCTCCACCGAACACCACCGCAACCTACCCCGGCGATCGCCGTCGCCAGGATGTCCCTCCGCGCAGGATAGGCACGGGAACGAGTTCCTCGTACTCCCGCCTCCCTCCTCGACAACCCATCGGTGGCTGGGAGCCCCTGGATCACCGCCGCCGTCTCCAACCACGCCGCCGGCCACCACAGCACCGAGCTCCTCCTCTCCTCCTTTCCTCCCGGTGAGCCTCGCCTTCCTCCCCTGCTTCCCCTCTGCACCCGCGGGCTGCACGCGCACGTACACCTCCTTGCACACGCCACGGACACGCAGCAGCACAGCCACGAGCTCGCCGCCGGTGACCACCGCCTCCCCTTTGTCAGGTTCAGTTAACTGAAACTGAAAAGTTTCAGTAATAGCTGAAACTGAACCTTATACCCCCGCGCGCTCCTATACTGTCAACACACAGCAGCTCACCCCACTGGCCAGCGCGCTGCGCGCACGCACATGAGGGCGTGGGTTCGATCCCCCGCCCCGCGGGATTAATCCCAACATTTTTTTGCACGAGCGCTGACAGGTGGGGCCCCCCTGTCAGCGACCCCGCACACCACCTAAGCGCCACATACGCGCCACGGTGGCCAGGGCCCCCTTGTCAGTGGCCTAGGCTGGGCCACTGCGAGGTGAATCTCGTTCTGGCCCTTTTCTTTTTTTAAATCCAGTCCCTGTTTATTTACAAATTAGTCCCTGATTTTCAAATACAAATAACTTGGGCATTTTAAATCCAAACTTAATAAATAAAGTATGTTTTCTGTACCAAATTTAATTCTCTACATGTTTAAATCATTTTTTACTGTTTTGAACATTTCAAATAGTTTCAAAATTTCAAATTCAAACAACTCTTTTGAATTTGATTAAATTTATAACTAATTCAAACTTAATTCAAGTGGCACATATGAAATATGTTTTCCATGCAAAATTAAACCACCTTTCCAAATATAAACTTTGCTACCTGTTTTGAATACTTTAAATTGGTTAAATAATTTAAACCTTGTTTAAATCATTTAAAAATTGCTAAATTCATAACTTGGTCAAATTAAATTCTTTTTGAACATATAAAATATGTTTTCGAACCAGAAAAATGTAATCCTTTCAAATATGAATTTCATTTAATGTTTTGAACAAATAAAAATTCAAATAATTTCATACTTGAATTAAATTCATTTAAATCTTGTTTAAACTTGTTCAATTCATAATTAATTCATTTTAAATCCTTTTTCAACAAATGAAACATGTATTCCACCTAAAATTTTGTGTTCTTTACAAATATGAACTTTGTTATTTATTTTGAACAATTAAAATTGGTGAAAACAACAAATGCTTGTGTAACTCCTTTAAGAAGCCAAAATTTCCTAACTTAATAAATAAAATTTCAAACTTGGTAAACACCTTTTCAAATTGAATCTATTGTTGTGTTCTTTTTGTTTTCCTCATCCATGCATCATGCTAATCCACTTTCACATGTTGGTTATTTGTAGATCATTTAATCCAACCCTAATTCATGGGCTTTCCATATGCAATCCAAATTGCATATGGGTCCATTTAATTATGTTACCATGTCAACTAGCTTATCTTGATGCATCAAGTAAATTGTCATGCATCATCCCATGATTGTGCATTATGCCATGTTATTGATTGTTTGTCTCCCTGCGTTGTTTGTTTGCTTCTTCTCGGATAGACGACGACGTTGAGACAGACGAGGTTTACGACACTACTTCTGAGGAGTTAGCCCAGTACCAGGCTACTGAGTTTGCAGGCAAGTATTCACTCACATGAACCATTGTGTCCTTTCCACACTGGATATCGATACTTTCCGTTGTCTATTCTGCTATCCTTAAGATTCGTTGCTTGTGTTCCGATCCTATCACATGTTATCCTGTAAACCTGATATAGCCTCACCTCCACACCTATAACCCTGTTGCTTGTTGCATGTGTCCTACTAGCATGCTTAGGGTTGTTTATGCTCGAGTCTGCTGTCCGTTATTTTTGTTACCTTATTTTTTTATGTTCTAGGGCTCGATGTTTAAACAACAAGAACCTGTTAATGATTGAGGTAATGCTAATTTGATGATAAGGCACCGGCAGGAGGCCGGGTATGGTTTTGAGGCCTGCTAGTGTCGAACTCAGGAAAAGTCTTTGTCCTCTAGATCCATGATAAGAGCGCTAACCGCATGTGGGAAGCGTGTATGGGCGCCCCCCTCAATTTGATTCGATTCGCATCTCGTCCAAATCGCCTCATTTAGTTCGGGTTTTCCATTTGCCGCATGCATATGCAGGTGCGAACCCGAGGCCAGGGTGGAACTTTTGTAGTAGGCATTTAGGGAGACATGTTCTTAGAGTGCTATGAGGGTCCCCTTTTCTTCGTGGGGCTTGATTAGCCGTGCGCTCAATTGCACGGGGTTCTTTGGGCTTGATGCAAAGAAGAGTTGGGTTGTGTTGAGTGCCTCGCTTGGTGGAAGTGCATTCCCATCTGGCGGGGTATTCTTACGTGTACGGCCAAATTGGTGCATCCCTGCAGGGTTAAATCTTCTCGAGAAGCCGTGTTGTCCGCGGTTATGGATAACTTGGTGATAGGGCTGGCTAACAAGGATTAGACAACTTACATCTAACTATTGATAACTTGACTAGTAATAGACTTATTGACACAATAACTGGAACCTTCACTAATCCAACTGTGTGAGTTATCCTCGGATTGCTTCTTTGGATAAGGGGAGAGATCCAGGATGGGTTTGTTTGAGGTTAGTGGTAGTTGGTTCCGATACGCTACCTTATCCCTTTCTCTTAGCCGGATGTTGTAGCGAGTCTCTGTAGTTGGTTAGAGCAGCCTGCTGCCGCACTTTTGTGTCACCTATTCTTCCGTTGAACCCAAAGCATCTGTACTTGGTGTTGCCAGGTACACTTTGGTATCTTGTGAGTCTTGCTTGCTAGTACTTGTCTGTACTGACCCCTTTGGGGCTGTGGTTTCCGCAGACTACGTTTCCGAGGATCCCCATGGTGGCTACTACGTGGAGTATGACGAGGCTGCTGACGAGTAGATAGCGGACCCGGGCAGGATCCGAGACATCGGGGATGGGCTCCGTCTTTTCGTTTCCGGCCTCATAGGCCTATTTGGATCTTGTCTGTACTCAGACACTTTGGATGCTTCCGCTGTGTTGTAATGGTGATTTGTTGGGACATGTGTCCTCTGGATGATTGTATTTGCTATCTCTGCTCTAGTGAGAGCTATTTGCAACTTATTTCAATCTTTTGTGTCTTAGAGATTTGTTGTGATATCACTTGTTCAAATGCCGTTGACGTACCATGTGTGTATGTTATGAAGTACGTCAATGGAAGTAGTCGGATTTCTATGGGATGGTTTATGCAGACGATGGATAGTAGAGAATGGTTGTCACACGTTTACGTGTTGGCCTGCTCATATTGAGATGCGGGTGCCGGTATGCCCCGTAAGCCATTTATCTACTGTTTAGCGGGCTGTGAGTATCCTCTAGAAGTCCGGGTGCGACAAATGGTATCAGAGCCTGTCTGCCTGTAGGATCCCTTTTACTGGTCGCAGTTGAGTCTAGAAACTATTTTGTAGCTATATAGGAAAAATGAAACGCGAGAGTAGGAATTCTGTTCTTTTATTTCTTTCCCCACCCACCCTCCCTTTTTTGGTAAGGAAGTGCAACGTTATTTTCTCTTCTCATCTAAACTTTCAAGTTAGGATTTCACGTATCCTGGTTTCTCTAGGATAGTTATATCTACTAGACCATTGGAATGGAGGTGGTTGTGACATGATTTATCATGTTGCCTACTCATGATTGAGAACGGAGGCGTGTAAGCACCGGAAGCAGATCCTCTATTCCTTAAGCAGTAGATATTTATCCTCTAGAAGCCTGGATGGGTTTCCGTAGTACCTCAGGAGTGTTTGGTCTCAAGTTTCCCCAATGTTGCTTCGATATCCTGTTCTTCTCAACATCCTTTTTGTCCGTTGAAACCTTGTTGTTGCTTGCCACTTCAGTTCTTCTACCGGCGTCTAATCAAACCTTCCCCATCATCTGCAGATGGATCTCAGGTTCTACCCGCAGGTGGTTCGTATGACTCATTGCGAGAGCACTGCCGGTTATCCGGAGATGCTGAGAGACATGGTCACTTTTTTGGGGTTCCGTTGGGCACCAGAGGTACCAGGGTCTACGAGCAGCATCGAGAGTTTGACCAGACCTACTACCAGGCTATCGTCTACATTCTGTCAGATGATGGCATGAGCGTAGTCCACCGCTACGAGGCAGTAGGTTCCACAGTGGATAGGGCTGTGCAGCAGGCAGCTTATGTCAGTCTCACCGTCCTTCGTGCTGACTACTGGGGATTTGACGATTCTATCTATCGCCACATCCCCCGTGGTGACATCACTTCGGAGGGAGCTCACTTCACTCTCTACGACAACTTGGATGTTTATGAGCATGATAACTCCAGGCTGCATACCACCGCTCAGTTTGTGAGGCACAGTGACGCAGTTGCCAGCACACTATCTCAGGAGTTGGCTTCAGTCAGAGAGCAGCTCTACCTTGCTTTGACTCGTCTGGCGACGTACACCACAGACTTTGTTGGAGACGAGCGCTTTGCACGTTTCGATCAGCCAGTTGGACGTCGTCTGCCAGATGCTGGAGGTTACGAGCCGATCAGAGGTCCACTCCTTAACCTTGGTGCTGGTTACACTGGGATTCCACGCTTTGGAGCACAGGGAGTCGACGCTATGTACTTCACCACACCTAGAGTCGCTCTCAGACCACGTCAGATCTACGTGGATCGTCGTTCTACCTACTTTCGTGGGCGTGCTCCTCACCGTACCTCTCGCCGTACTCCTAGCCGCCGTCCTGCGTGATGAGCATGGGAGTACCGATGTATCCATTCTTAGCTATGTTTAGTTATCCTTTGGCATTTGAACCATTTATGGTGTGTTGGATATTCTGATGTATTTGAACATGTGATGATGTACCTGTTGGTTATCTATTCATGCGTCGGAATAATCTCTCTTTCGGTTTCCAAGTCTATCCTTTTTCTGTTGTTGTGCTAAAATGCATTTCCATTCAGGATGCCGCCAACAAGGAACAACCCGCCTGAGCCACCGCCAATCACGGAGCTGTTGACTCAGATGACCCAAGTCATGGTGCAGATGGCCCAGTTTCAGACTAATCAGCACAACAACCAGACGGCTCCACGAGTCAGCATCAAGGAGTTCCTCAGTCTGGGTCCGAGAGCTTTCGTGGCCACACGCGAGCCTCTGGACGCTGATGACTGGATACGTGAGATAGATAAGGCTCTGGAGATTGCTCACGTTGCTGAGGAAGACAAGGTCAAGTATGCCTCCTATCTGCTGAAGGGCCAGGCAGCTACTTGGTGGGAGAACTTCCAGGCCATGAGAACTGGGATACCAGTCACGTGGAATTGTTTCAAGGAAGTTTTCCTGAAGCACCACATTCCAGATGGTCTCATGGAAAGGATGCGTGAAGAGTTTTGCTCACTCAAGCAGGGCAAGTTGGACGTCATCGGGTACCAGAGTGAGTTCAACCGCCTCGCTCGTTACGCTGGTGATGAGGTGTCCACTGAGGCTAAGAAGATGGCAAGGTTCCGCAGAGGTTTTAACCCGGAGCTCAAGTATGCCCTCACCAATGTCAAGGCCAACAGCTTCGAGGATCTCGTTAACACCGCGCTCAATGAAGAAAATGGGCGCAAGGCATTCGAGGAGTCTCGCAAGCACTTGCGTGAGGGTGGTTCCTCCTCCAACATGACCACCCCTCCGCAGAAGCGCCGCATCTGGGTACCAAATGGTGCTGTCACTCGGGCTCCATACGCCCAAGCTTCTCCAGGCTTCGCTCCTCGCCCACCCAACCCTGCTCAGATGCATGATCAAAGGGCTTCGATGGGGCAGCCAAGGTCAGGGCCTGCTCGTGTCGTCACTTGCTACAAGTGCAAGCAGACGGGGCACTACGCTGACAAGTGCACGCAGAGGCAGCTACCTCCACCACCACCTCGTCCCAACACAAACCAGGCAATGGTGCGCGCTCCCCCGCCTAAGACCTTCAACTCCAACAACAGGCCTGTCGGGAGGACCGCAAGGGTGAATCATGTCAAGATCGACAAAGCTGAGGAAGCTCCTGACGTCGTTCTCGGTATATTACCCGTAAACTCTTCTCCAGCTAAAGTGTTGTTTGATACCGTAGCATCGCATTCTTTTGTGTCAAAAACCTTTGCCACAACAAACAACCTAATTGTGGTTCCACTAAGCAATCAAATCACTGTTCACTCCCCGGGATCTCAAATGTTGACCTCCAAGATAAGTAAGGACAATCAAATCCTAATTGGAGGCCACATTTTCCTTGCCTCTCTCATGTTGCTGGGAAGTTCTGACATTGATGTCATTCTTGGTATGGATTGGCTGAAAGCTAATAAGGCAAGGATTGACTGTGCTCAAAAGTCAATAACTCTATTCCACCCTTCTGGCCAGATAATCTATTCTCCAAATGAATCAGGTTCCATTCAGCTATGCACCCTCGATGCAAAACCTCTACCTTCACTTGAAAATGTTCCGGTGGTTTGCGAATTCCCTGACGTCTTTCCAGAAGAGTTGCCAGGGATGCCTCCGGACAGAGCTGTTGAGTTCGTGATCGAGCTTGAACCAGGTACTGCTCCAATCTCTAAGCATCCCTACAAGATAGGAACTCCCGAGCTGAAGATGTTGAAGGAACAAATTGATATGTACATGGAAAAAGGTTACATTCAACCTAGTTCCTCGGCATGCAAAAAGGTTACATTCAATCTCTGTTCGTTGCGAAGAAGGATCACACAAAGAGACTCGTTGTTGACTATCGTCCTCTTAACGAGAAAACCATCAAAAACAAGTATCCAATTCCTCGTATCGATGATCTTTTTGATCAACTTGCTGGAGCCTCAATATTCTCCAAGTTGGACTTGAGAATGGGTTACCATCAAATAAAGATCAGAAAAGAGGATATTCCAAAGACATCCTTCACCACTCGCTACGGTCTATATGAATTCACAGTCATGTCCTTTGGTCTCACCAATGCACAGGCGACATTCTCCCGACTCATGAATTCTGTTTTCCATGAAATACCTCGACAAGTTCGTTGTGGTATATCTTGATGACATTCTTGTCTACTCAAAATCCGAGGAAGAGCATGAAGAACATCTTCGTCTCACTCTCATGAAGCTTCGCGAGCATCGTCTCTATGCCAAGTTCTCCAAATGTGAGTTCTGGATTTCAGAAGTTGCTTACCTTGGTCATGTCATCTCTGCCAAGGGCATAGCCATTGATCCAGAAAAGGTTACGGCAATTGTTGATTGGAAACCTCCAAAGACGGTGAAGCAAGTAAGAAGTTTTCTTGGCATGGCTAGCTATTGCCGTCGCTTCGTCCAAAACTTCTCCAAGATTGCCAAACCTCTCACTGACCTCACAAAGAAGGACAAGAAGTTTGTTTGGTCTCCACAATGTGATGAAAGTTTCAATCTCCTGAAGACTAAACTCACTTCTACACCAGTTCTGGTTGGCCCAGATCCTTCCAAACCTTTCCAAATATTCTGTGATGCTTCCCTCCAAGGTCTAGGTGCAGTTCTTATGCAAGAACGTCAAGTTGTGGCTTATGCTTCACGTCAGTTGAACGCACATGAGCTCAATTATCCCACTCACGACCTTGAACTTGCAGCAGTCGTGTTTGCCCTCAAGAAATGGAGACAATACTTGTTGGGTAATCGCACTGAAATCTTTTCCGATCATAAGAGTCTGAAGTATATCTTCACTCAACCAGATCTAAACCTCAGGCGAAGGAGATGGATTGAAAAGATTAAAGACTTTGATCTTACCATTCTTACACTCCAGGCAAGGCTAATGTTATGGCCGATGCTCTCAGTCGCAAGTCCTATTGCAATAATCTCATGATCATGGAAAGCCAACCTCCACTTCATGAAGAATTCCAGAAGCTGAACCTTGGTCTTGTTCCTCAAGGTTATATTGCTAGCTTGACAGCCAAACCAACTCTCGAGGACAAGATTCATTCTGAACAACTTCGTGATGCTGAAATCAAGAAGATTGTAGAGCACATCAGAGAAGGCAATGATAAATTCAAGTCCTTCTCAATTGATGACAAGGGAACTGTGTTCTTCGAAGGACGCATTGCAGTTCCTCAAGTTCAAAGTCTCAAAGATGTCATTCTCAAGGAGGCTCATGAAACTCCTCTCTCCATACACCCTGGAAGTACAAAGATGTACCAGGATCTCAAGACACTGTATTGGTGGCCTGGCATGAAACGTGAAATTGCTCAATATGTTTCTGAATGCGACGTTTGTCAACGTGTTAAGGCAGTTCATCGGAAAACAGCCGGTCTTCTCCAACCTCTGAAAATCCCTGAGTGGAAGTGGGACATGATTGAAATGGACTTCGTCACGGGTTTTCCAAAGTCCAAGAGGGGCAACGATGCAATTTTCGTTGTCATTGATCGACTCACTAAAGTAGCTCACTTCTTTCCTGTCAAAGAAACAATCTCAGCTAGTCAGTTAGCAGAGCTCTACACAGCAAAGATTGTTCCTCTTCATGGTGTTCCATTGGAAATAAGCTCAGACCGTGGAAGCATCTTCACTTCTCATTTCTGGAAAAGCTTTCAAGAAGCATTGGGCACCAAACTTCTGTTCAGCACAGCCTACCATCCTCAGTCTCAAGGGCAAGTCGAAAGAGTCAATCAGATTCTCGAGGATATGCTCAGAGCATGTGGTCTCTCCTTTGGCATGAAATGGGAGGAATGTCTTCCATATGCTGAATTCTCCTACAACAACAGTTTCCAGGCATGCCTAGGCATGGCACCATTTGAGGCTCTCTATGGCCGCAGATGCAGGAGTCCAATCAATTGGTCTGGAGCTTGTGAACGTTCACTCTTAGGCCCCGACATTGTTAAGGAAGCCGAAGAGAAAGTTCGCATCACTCGTGACAATCTCAAGATTGCTCAGTCTCGTCAGGAAAGCTACTATGACAGCAAGCACAGGGACATGGTCTATGCAGCTGGTGAGAAAGCATATCTCCGTGTAACTCCCCTCAGAGGCACTCATCGTTTTGGTGTCAAAGGAAAGCTTGCACCAAGATACATTGGTCCTTTCAACATTCTCTCAAGGCGTGCAGAAAATGCCTATCGTCTTGAACTTCCAGAAAAGCTATCCAAGGTGCACGATGTGTTTCACGTGTCACAGCTCAAAAGGTGCTTCAAAGATCCAGGTCGTGCAGTTGATCATGATTCCATTGATCTGCAAGAAGACCTCTCTTATGAGGAGCACCCTATTCAAATTCTCGATGAGACCGAGCGCAAAACTCGCAACAAGAGCACAAAGTTCTTGAAAGTGCAGTGGTCCCATCATTCCGATAAAGAGGCAACGTAGGAGACCGAAGAGGATCTTCGCAAGAAGTATCCGGACGTTTTCTCTTCTCAGTAGGAATCTCGGGGCGCGATTCCTTCAAGGGGGGGCGTTTTGTAACATCCCAAGGATGAAAAACACCTTTAGAATGTTTGATTCTTGTTGATTTATGTTTTGCATCATGTCATCATAAGCTTGCATTTGTTTTCCATTTGTTTTCCCTTGTTTTCCATTTGAATTTCAAACCAATTTTCAAAATCCTTGTTCATACTTGTTCTGTTACAATTTCCAAATGAAAATTTCAAACCAAAACATCAAATTGTATCCAATAAACTTGAAAGTTCAAACCATTTAAATTGCTTCTCTTCAATAATTTAATTAATATCAAATTCACTCAAATTCAAATAAAATACAAACAGCAACACAATTTGAAATTTTTGAAAAACAAAAGTTTGCACATTTGTGCTGTTACAATAACTAACCTATAACAATTATCCCCAAATTTTAAAACCCAAAAAAACCCTTCTTTTCTCTCCCTTTTCTTCCTTTTCTTTTTCTGCAAAAAAAACAGAACCAGTAAACAGGAAAAACAAAAAAAATAAAACAGAGAGGGGAGAGGGCAGGCCAGTGGGCTGAGCCCGCCGCACCAGCCCACCAGCCCAAGGCCTGCGTACCCCCCTCATCCCTTACCTATGTACGGCGCCCATCGGAGGTGTCCACGTCGAGCTACAGAGGGGGGGAACGGCCAGCAGCACCTCCCCCTCCTCCTTATAATCTCGACCACGAGCTCCTCCCCGTGCCCTAGACCTCCTCCTCCTCTCTCTCTCCACCGCCGCCGTTTTCTCCCTTCTTCTCCCTCTCTCTCTCCCTCTGTTCCTCTCTCTGTACCCTCCACCGAACACCACCGCAACCTACCCCGGCGATCGCCGTCGCCAGGATGTCCCTCCGCGCAGGATAGGCACGGGAACGAGTTCCCCGTACTCCCGCCTCCCTCCTCGACAACCCATCGGTGGCTGGGAGCCCCTGGATCACCGCCGCCGTCTCCAACCACGCCGCCGGCCACCACAGCACCGAGATCCTCCTCTCCTCCTTTCCTCCCGGTGAGCCTCGCCTTCCTCCCCTGCTTCCCCTCTGCACCCGCGGGCTGCACGCGCACGTACACCTCCTTGCACACGCCACGGACACGCAGCAGCACAGCCACGAGCTCGCCGCCGGTGACCACCGCCTCCCCTCTGTCAGGTTCAGTTAACTGAAACTGAAAAGTTTCAGCAATAGCTGAAACTGAACCTTATACCCCCACGCGCTCCTATACTGTCAACACACAGCAGCTCACCCCACTGGCCAGCGTGCTGCGCGCACGCACACGAGGGCGTGGGTTCGATCCCCCGCCCCACGGGATTAATCCCATCATTTTTTTGCACGAGCGCTGACAGGTGGGGCCCCCCGTGTCAGCGACCCCGCACACCACCTAAGCGCCACATACGCGCCACGGTGGCCAGGGCCCCCTTGTCAGTGGCCTAGGCTGGGCCACTGCGAGGTGAATCTCGTTCTGGCCCTTTTCTTTTTTAAAATCCAGTCCCTGTTTATTTACAAATTAGTCCCTGATTTTCAAATACAAATAACTTGGGCATTTTAAATCCAAACTTAATAAGTAAAGTATGTTTTCTGTACCAAATTTAATTCTCTACATGTTTAAATCATTTGTTTACTGTTTTGAACATTTCAAATAGTTTCAAAATTTCAAATTCAAACAACTCTTTTGAATTTGATTAAATTTATAACTAATTCAAACTTAATTCAAGTGGCACATATGAAATATGTTTTCCATGCAAAATTAAACCACCTTTCCAAATATAAACTTTGCTACCTGTTTTGAATACTTTAAATTGGTAAATAATTTAAACCTTGTTTAAATCATTTAAAAATTGCTAAATTCATAACTTGGTCAAATTAAATTCTTTTTGAACATATAAAATATGTTTTCAAACCAGAAAAATGTAATCCTTTCAAATATGAATTTCATTTAATGTTTTGAACAAATAAAAATTCAAATAATTTCATACTTGAATTAAATTCATTTAAATCTTGTTTAAACTTGTTCAATTCATAATTAATTCATTTTAAATCCTTTTGCAACAAATGAAACATGTATTCCACCTAAAATTTTGTGTTCTTTCCAAATATGAACTTTGTTATTTATTTTGAACAATTAAAATTGGTGAAAACAACAAATGTTTGTGTAACTCCTTTAAGAAGCCAAAATTTTCTAACTTAATAAATAAAATTTCAAACTTGGTAAACACCTTTTCAAATTGAATCTATTGTTGTTTTCTTTTTGTTTTCCTCATCCATGCATCATGCTAATCCACTTTCACATGTTGGTTATTTGTAGATCATTTAATCCAACCTTAATTCATGGGCTTTCCATATGCAATCCAAATTGCATATGGGTCCATTTAATTATGTTACCATGTCAACTAGCTTATCTTGATGCATCAAGTAAATTGTCATGCATCATCCCATGATTGTGCATTATGCCATGTTATTGATTGTTTGTCTCCCTGCGTTGTTTGTTTGCTTCTTCTCGGATAGACGACGACGTTGAGACAGACGAGGTTTACGACACTACTTCTGAGGAGTTAGCCCAGTACCAGGCTACTGAGTTTGCAAGCAAGTATTCACTCACATGAACCATTGTGTCCTTTCCACACTGGATATCGATACTTTCCGTTGTCTATTCTGCTAGCCTTAAGATTCGTTGCTTGTGTTCCGATCCTATCACATGTTATCCTGTATAGGAAACATTCCCGTGCGTTGCTACGGTTTGATTTTAACCATATACATATTATTTTTTATATGCTGAAATGTTAACATACATATGCTAAACAGTTGCGCGTGCACTTATTGTTGAAAACGAGATATCAAGATTCCTTTGGCGTAGCATTTAGAAATTCGTAGAATGGTAGCAACAATACTTAAAATGTAGAATATAGGGAATAAAAACTCCAAATATCAACAGTCCTGAAACAACTGAGATAATTTTATTAATCCATGTTCAACCAAACAACTTATGAAAGTTTAATAATAAATTAAGACATAGAATTGGGAAATCGTGGATCCAAATAGTATTATATATTTTTGATTTGGCTAAATTGCCGGAAGATCCTCGTAGGGGTGTGATAGAAACCAAGAAAGATTGATGAAATCTGACAAGAAATGGTTTGTATTGGCAATTTTTTGACCTACTGATGTAGGTGAATTTTTATGAACAACAACTTTTTTTTATAAAAACATAAAAGAAAACTTTCGCGAGTGTCGTGGGGCCAACATTTTTCCACGAGTTTCCTAGGGCTGGCTACCCTCACGTCGAGGTACGGCGTGAAGTTCGAGATCTCTCTCTCGATGTGGTCTGCGAGCTCGCGGTGTGGCACCATGATGAGCACATATGGACCTTGGCTGCTTCTGCCTCGCAGACGACACTGATGATGTCGTCAAGGCACATCACCACGACGGGTGAGCGCCTCTCCTGGTCGTCGTAAACAGAATTGGATGGGGAAGGAGAGGACCTGATGGGACCGGGACCGGGAGGACTGTGGTTTTCTGGCCACAGTGGAGCATGGAACCGGTGCGGTGAGACATGGTCTCCCAGCGGCAGAAGGCCGCCAATTTTTTGGATCTGGTCTGCGGCCTCATCCTCCTCAGTGGCGGCTAAGGACTCAGGGGATGGATGGGGACCGCAGTGCGGCAACCATGGATGGCGATGATGGAGGATTGCTCGATCTGGTTTCTTTTATTTTTGTTGAACCGTTATTTTGACTTATGGGTGGCCGAGGTGGGTAAGTTTCTCCAACTGCAGGGCCAATTTGGTAAATTCATGTTGGACGAAAAGTTTTCCTGAAACGCTAATGTTTTTATTATTAGGTAAAGATTTCACGTCCCGCGGAGACATGCACGGACGCACGGACGGACAGTCAGCGATATTATTTTAGTAGTACACACGCGTAGTACACATAGAAAAAAAGATAATCGCCTAATTTTGGTCCAAATTGACCCTTCCGTTGCCGGACACAATATCACCCGTCGGCAAGCCGCCGCTTTCACTTATGTGTGCGTATGTGCAGAGTTTCCTATTTAAATAGGTAATATGCTCGTGCGTTGGAACGGGTGAGAAAAACATCTGGTCTTAAGTTCTCGTTGTCACAGAAAGTGACCAGATTCCATGCGTCCACGATAAATTGTGCTCTGCGCCAAAACAGACATGTGTTGCCCCACTTCACGAAGACATTCACCTCAATCCAAGATCGTGGAGTGAGGAATACGGATAAATCGTTCGGAGAGAAATCATGATGTAGATATGCACATCCGTTTGAACATCCGCTCCAACACCAGCGATGCCAAATACTTGTCCGGAGTCAAAATACACAAATATTTTATAATATCAGTGAAATTGTTAGTAAGTTGTTAAAATGACCTGGCTTACACTAAATTAAGCATTTCAAATTTAAATGCATATCCTCTTCAAAGACAAAGATTTGGCATGTATATACACCATATAATTTTTTTAGTGGATATTTAACTTTTAGTATGGATAAATTAAAATATATATCTAACTGTATATATTAGGGAGGACATCTTATTATCTAGACGGGCGTTCCCATATCCTTTAACCCCTCCATCACTCCCGCCTTTCCTTGCTGCCTCCGGCACGCTGGCGAGCTCGAGAACAACGTCTGCCGAGCACCTACATCCAAAACCATGTGTGAAGAGAAGAGCCATGTGTTCCACGCTTCTTGAAGCTCCTCTCCATGGCGCTGGTAGCTTGCTCGTATCTTGCACTCCTACTGCTGCCACATCTCGACGCGGCTATGAACTTAGCGTCCGCTAGATGTGGCTTCTTCTAGCGAGCGTAGAACTGAGCTGTTATGATTCCTTCTGATGGTCATGCCTTACAAATTATGAAAAGGAAGTTGCATCCAGACTAAATAGATGGTACCTTGACTTGGCGGCAGCGGCTGTAAGCTTCATCCATCAGATCCTCTAACAAATTGGTGCTCCGTGCTCCAAACAAACCCATATGCTAAAAATTGTGAACTTCTCTAACGCTCCACTGTAATGGAAATATCGTCTAAGTTTCCAGCTGATAATTACATGCAGTGATCAACTTTTTGGCAGATTTCTGTACATCTGATTCTAGAGATACTGCTATAGTATGTCCGTAACAGAATATCAGCATCGTAAGAATGGACGGCATCATGGTGGATTCAGGGCTAGAAACATTAAGCAAATTTTACTTAATTCAGAAGATTTGTTGACAGTGGAAACCGCTCCAATTACACAGATTACCAGATGTAAATAGCGTGACTCTTTGTATAAATTCCACCCAAGAAGTAGAAAAGTTGCTACCATTACATAATTTGAAAATAAATACCAGAAAGCTTCAAAATTATAGCAAGGATTCAATCACAAAAATCCAGACCTAAGTTACAGCCAATTCAGTCACAAGGATTTATACCACCTGTAACTTACAGTTTCAAAATACTGAAAAAGACATGAAACCGACAGTTCTCACCCGCTCCTAAGGGACATTGCCGTAAGAGAAACAAGTTTATGTCGGCGACAATACTCAATGCTTAAGAAAGGACAGCTCTTGAATAACCAAACAGTGGTGTACCTGCATGTACGGGCACTAAACAACCTATTCATTGAACATGGTAAACGCCTTCCCAGCAAAAAAAAAATCAGATATGGAGGCCTTCTATATAGCATGTTTAATTGCATACCTATCGTGAAACCTGATGGCAGAAGACGATGAGCAGAACGTAGACCTCATGTGGCGACAGCATACTCGGCACTGCACCCTTGAATTGTTCAACGGGATGGATCGCAACGGACGGCCGGCCGTCCCAGCGCGACCGGGCGTGACGATCGCAACTGGACCTCCGGCCATGTGAGTCACGAGGGCACAATAAGCGGGCGGCTAGTGCAAGGAAAACTGCTGCAGTAATTGTGCGTGTGGGCCTGCGTTTAGTTTTCTTTTTTGGAGAGGAAGGAGCTAGCGGTGGTAATTAGGGAGTTGATTAGTAGCGTCAAGTTCGACGAAGGCAGAGCGAGACGGAGTGACGGACGACATTGACGACAGGACGCGTGTGGAGCCGGTTGAAGGAACGACTATCTTTTTTTCTAGATAGAAGAGATTTCTTATAAACGAAAAGTTTTGTGGTAAAAGGTAGTAATATGTAATTTTGTGGGAGGGCAAATCAGTCAATTTATGTTGGACGAAAATTTCACAAGAAACCTTAATGCCTTTATTATTAGGTAAAGAAACCTGATATAGCCTCACCTCCACACCTATAACCCTGTTGCTTGTTGCCTGTGTCCTACTAGCATGCTTAGGGTTGTTTATGCTCGAGTCTGCTGTCCGTTATTTCTGTTACCTTATTTTTTTATGTTCTGGGGCTCGATGTTTAAACAACAACATGTTAATGATTGAGGTAATGCTAATTTGATGATAAGGCACCGGCAGGAGGCCGGGTATGGTTTTGAGGCCTGCTAGTGTCGAACTCAGGAAAAGTCTTTGTCCTCTAGATCCATGATGAGCGCGCTAACCGCATGTGGGAAGCGTGTATGGGCGCCCCCCTCAATTTGATTCGATTCGCATCTCGTCCAAATCGCCTCATTTAGTTCGGGTTTTCCATTTGCCGCATGCATATGCAGGTGCGAACCCGAGGCCAGGGTGGAACTTTTGTAGTCGGCATTTAGGGAGACACATTCTTAGAGTGCTATGAGGGTCCCCTTTTCTTCGTGGGGCTTGAATAGCCGTGCGCTTAATTGCACGGGGTTCTTTGGGCTTGATGCGAAGAAGAGTTGGGTTGTGTTGAGTGCCTCGCTTGGTGGAAGTGCATTTCCATCTGGCGGGGTATTCTTACGTGTACGGCCAAATTGGTGCATCCCTGCAGGGTTAAATCTTCTCAAGAAGCCGTGTTGTCCGCGGTTATGGATGACTTGGTGATAGGGCTGGCTAACAAGGATTAGACAACTTACATCTAACTATTGATAACTTGACTAGTAATAGACTTATTGACACAATAACTAGAACCTTCACTAATCCAACTGTGTGAGTTATCCTCGGATTGCTTCTTTGGATAAGGGGCGAGATCCAGGATGGGTTTGTTTGAGGTTAGTGGTAGTTGGTTCCGATACGCTACCTTATCCCTTTCTCTTAGCCGGATGTTGTAGCGAGTCTCTGTAGTTGGTTAGAGCAGCCTGCTGCCGCACTTTTGTATCACCTATTCTTCCGTTGAACCCAAAGCATCTGTACTTGGTGTTGCCGGGTACACTTTGGTATCTTGTGAGTCTTGCTTGCCAGTACTTGTCTGTACTGACCCCTTTGGGGCTGTGGTTTCCGCAGACTACGTTTCCGAGGATCCCCATGGTGGCTACTACATGGAGTATGACGAGGCTGCTGACGAGTAGATAGCGGACCCGGGCAGGATCCGAGACATCGTGGATGGGCTCCGTCTTTTCGTTTCCGGCCTCTTAGGCCTATTTGGATCTTGTCTGTACTCAGACACTTTGGATGCTTCCGCTGTGTTGTAATGATGATTTGTTGGGACATGTGTCCTCTGGATGATTGTATTTGCTATCTCTGCTCTAGTGAGAGCTATTTGCAACTTATTTCAATCTTTTGTGTCTTAGAGATTTGTTGTGATATCACTTGTTCAAATGCCGTTGACGTACCATGTGTGTATGTTATGAAGTACGTCATTGGAAGCAGTCGGATTTCTATGGGATGGTTTACAAAGACGATGGATAGTAGAGAAGGGTTGTCACACGTTTACGTGTTGGCCTGCTCATATTGAGATGCGGGTGCCGGTATGCCCCGTAAGCCATTTATCTACTGTTTAGCGGGCTATGAGTATCCTCTAGAAGTCCGGGTGCGACACTTACAAAGACACCATTGAGTGTGATGTGGTGCCCATGTCAGTTTGTCACATGTTACTTGGGAGACTTTGGCAGTTTGATAGGAGTGTTACACATGATGGGAGAGCAAATACCTATCAGTTGAAGTGGAATGAAAAGGACATAATATTGAGACCTATGACACCACATCAAATTGTAAATGAGTCTAGACAAAAAATTCCTGAGAGTGATGAGAAACTTGAGAGTGAAAACAAGAGTGATGTGAGTGAAAATAGAAAAGCCAATCTGAGTGGTAAAAATAAAAGTGAGGGAGTGAGCCTATTATGCATGTTAGCCACTGAAGAGGACTTGAGAGAATTTCGAGAGGACCCTAGTATGCTTCCTATTGTGCTTATGCACAAGGGAGAAATATTGGTTTCTAATGACATGACCCCTATTCCTCTTGGTGTTTCTCATTTTTTACAGGAGTTTGATGATGTTTTTCCAGAGGAGGTACTAGCAGGGCTGCCACCATTGTGTGGTATTGAACACCAAATTGATTTAATTCCTGGAGCTACATTGCCAAACCAAGCCCCTTACAGGACTAATCCCCAAGAGACCAAAGAGATACAGAAACAAGTGCAGGAGCTTCTTGATAAAGGGAAAATTCGAATTAGCCTTTCTCCTTGTGTTGTTCCTGTTATTTTAGTTCCTAAGAAAGATGGTACTTGGCGCATGTGTGTAGATTGTAGAGCAATTAACAACATCACTATTCGTTATCGTCATCCTATACCTCGTTTGGAGGACATGTTAGATGAATTAAGTGGTGCTTTTGTTTTCTCTAAAATTGATTTGCGTAGTGGTTATCATCAAATTAGGATGAAAGAGGGGGATGAGTGGAAAACTGCTTTCAAAACAAAATTTGGGTTATATGAATGGTTAGTGATGCCTTTTGGTTTAACTAATGCACCTAGTACTTTCATGAGACTTATGAACCATGTTTTGAGAGAGTTTGTTGGTAGATTTGTGGTGGTTTATTTTGATGATATTCTCATATATAGCCACAATGAACATGAACATGTTGATCATATTAGACAAGTCTTGCATGTGTTAAGAAAAAAACAATTATATGGTAATCTTGCTAAGTGCACTTTTTGCAAAGATAAGGTCATTTTTCTAGGATATATTGTTTCTAAACATGGCATTGAAGTAGATGAATCTCAAATTGAAGCTATTAAAAATTGGCATATTCCTATTAATGTTAGTCAAGTAAGAAGTTTTAATGGATTGGCTGGTTTCTATAGAAGATTTGTCAAAGATTTTAGTACACTTGCTGCGCCTTTGAATGAACTCACTAAAAAGGTTGTTGAATTTGTGTGGGGAGCTGAACAAGATATTGCTTTTGATGTATTAAAGAAAAATTGATTTCGGCCCTATTATTGATTTTGCCTAATTTCAACAACCAATTCAAACTTGAGTGTGATGCAAGTGGTATTGGTATTGGTGGAGTGCTTATGCAAGAAAACAAACCTATAGCTTATTTTTCTGAGAAATTGCATGGTGCTCAATTGAACTATTCTGTTTATGATAAAGAATTGTATGCACTTGTTAGAGTTCTTGGGGTTTGGAAACATTATTTGTGGCCAAAAGAATTTATCAGACATTCTGATCATGAGGCTTTGAAATTTTTAAAGAGCCAATCTAGCCTTAATAAAAGACATGCTAAGTGGGTTGAATTCATTGAATCTTTCCCATACACAATCAAGCATAAAAAAGGCCAAGATAATGTAGATGCTGATGCTCTCTCTAGGGAACGTATGCTATTAACTCAATTGGATGTGACAATTCCTGGTTTGGAGAGTGTGAGAGATTTGTATGCTCAAGATAATGATTTTAAACATGCATATGCGAATTGTACTAATGTGAAAGCATGGGATAAATTTCATTTGCATGATGGATACTTGTTTAGAGCTAACAAACTATGTGTACCCGAGTCGTCCTTGTGTTTGTTATTGTTGCAGGAATCACATAGTGGTGGATTGATGGGACACTTTGGGAGGGAGAAAACATTGATGATGTTGGCTGATCACTTCTATTGGCCATGAATGAGAAGAGATGTGGAGAGGTTTGTGAGATGTTGCATCACTTGTGTAACATCCCTGATTTTTGGAAAGTTCAAAAATCACTAAAAAATTGAAACTTTTTGTTTTCATGTTATGCAAGTCACCAAAAACCAAATGAGATGCAAGAAACAAAAGAAAACAATACATGTTCTAATGTTTTGGAAATGAAAATCCAATATACCTCTATTCCATAAACCCTAAAGTCATTTCAAAATAAATATTTCTACATAAAGAAAATATTTCTTCTTAAGAAAACCCTTACACCCAACATGTTTTCAACCCAATTATGATCTTGAAAATATTTTGATATATAAAAACTAGAGAATTGTTATCTCTAATATTTTCTTCTTGTCTTTAAAAAGGGTTTCACTATTATTGATAACCCCAAAATAGATATAAGTTGGATCCTTGTTTTCCAAGTGTTATGTCAATCAACAAAATAATATAGTGCTATAGAAATAAATTGTTTATGAAAACAAGTAAGATACTTTGAGAACCCCATTTTCCAAATTTATTAAATAATTCTCTATGTTTGAAATATAACAAAAGGATACTAATTGTGGTTTCACTAATATGTTGAATATATACAATATGAAAGTTCCTAAAAGGGTCTTAGGAAACAATAGTTGAATCATAGAAAATATTTCTAAAAATTGTTTTAATCATATAAAAATTAATGTTTTCTATTAAGTGACTATCATTGTTTCTTCATATTTTAAAATCATAAAATATGAAAACCATTAAAAATGATTTTGGAAAATTTCATTTCATCACATTGTTGTCTCTGATATTTTATTCAACCAATAATTTTCATTTATATAATTGATATTTTTAAAATGGCATTAATATGCTATTAGTGAAATCATTTTTATTTCAAAATATAAAATAGCAAAACAAGTGTAAATGATTTTCAAAAATGATATTTGACTTATATAATGGCTCTTTATTTTTATAAAACCCTTTCTCAAAATTAAATTTGATTTTTCTATTAAAAATGCTATTAAGTCACTTTTAATTAATTATTCAAATTTCATAATTCAAAAATGTAATATGTTGAAAAGTTTATAAAAATGGTATTGTTAGAAAGTATTTCAAATATTATGAATTTAGAATTTTGTTTCATGGATTTATAAAATAGAAGATATAAAAATAAATGAGAAAACAGGAAATAAAAAGAAAAGAAAAAGGTTTGATGACGTCATCCATGACGTCACCATCGTCTTCAAGACGCAGAAACTGCCATGGCCGTTTCGGCCATTGATATCTCGCCGTGTTTACGCCCGAATGAAGGCCCCATTTGATGCCCCATTTCCTCCCCGTTAAAGCCCCCTCCCTCCTCTCCATTTTCCCTCTGGTGTTCCCCTCTCTCCCCCTACCAAGCCAGGGAACGAGCTCGCTGGAGTTCTTTGTTGCCATAGCCGTATTCGTCAAATTCCGGTGAGGTTGGCGCATGTCCGAGCCCAAGACCACTCCCTTTAGCCTCCTTGCTTCCATGCGAGTGTTTTGAGTCTTTTTTGCGTCGTTTTGGTGCAGCATAGCGGTGAGGAAGACCTCACCGGAGAAGGAATCCCCCCGGACGCCTAGGGTACCCACCGCGCCACCAAGAGGAGCCACCGTAGTGGACGCCGTCGTCGCCATTCAAGTCGTCGTGCTCTGTGGAGCGTCTTCATGGTCTTCGTTGAGCTCGAGGATCAACGGAACGTCACCATCGTCCACACCCGAGGTCGCACCGCCGTCCCCGCCATTGCCGACAGTCGTTTTCCGGCCGGAGGTAAGACCTAGCCATCCCTGTCCGTCCGATCTGTTTTAAACGGCCGTGATTAGATCCTAAAGCCGGACAGGTATCAGCGAATCAGAGAGCGCCGCGTCAGCGTACGCGTTAAGTTTTTATCCATCGCCCAGCGCAACGCGTAGCCAGCCCAGGCCCACTCCCTGTCTGTCGCACCGTGCGACAGATAAGCCATTTTCGGCCCAGCCAGTGTCTGATTTTATTTCCGAATAGAAAATAGAATTGTAATTTTGCAGATTAGCCCCTAGAACTTTGAACCATCATAACTTTTTAACCACTTGGCCAAATTTAGCAATCTTTGACTTTTTGAAAAGCCCTTGACATTTAGAAACTTTTGGCACTGTCCAAATTCAAATTTGGCAAACTTAAATTTGTTCAAATTCAAATATGATTGTTTGATGAAATTTGGCATAATTCAAAATCTACAAATCCAAAAATGGTAAATAAAATATATTTGGAAACCTTAGGATGTGTACTTTCCTACCCCCTGTCCCAAAATAATAATTGAACAAATTAAAATTGAATTTAGAATTAAGTTGTCTATTTGATTATTTTTGACATAGATTAATTTCTATAAAAAATTTCAATATAGTTCCTTTTGCAAAATTGCTCCATTTGATAACCTTGGACCAGAAACAACCTTGCCCAACCATTTTGGACACCCTTGGACCATGACCATATAATTTTAGCCAAACTTCTATCATAGTAGTCCACCTAGTTGGTTAAGTATTAGAGTTGTTTCTATCATTGTTTACCTTTGTTGTTATGGCTATTTTGGAGCCAAAGACCAAGTACCTAGTATGTGTAAATCACATACAAGACCAAGTGGTAAACCTTAGACCCTAGTACCTCTGCTTTATATCTACTTTTCCATCCCCCTATTCTTGCTTCAAGAATCCATCAAGTTAGCAAATGGAAAACAAGACTCAAGAAATAGAAGGTTCTTCACTTTCAACTTGGTGGCAACATGAAGAGCTACAAGGAGGATCAATGAAGAAATTTTGAAGAAAAGACTCCACCACTAGAAGCAACTCAAGGAAGTACAAGTGTGAACAAATCCAGAAGAAAATATCTCCCTCTCTCTTCTAATCTTTCTTCCTATTTTCTTTCTCTTGACTTAGTGGTATTTTGTGCCCATCCCCTAACCAAACCAATTAGTGAAGTGAAAGCCCTGAAGAATTTATCAAGACCAAGAGAAGAATCCATCCAAGGAACAAGACTACAATAGAAGCATGAAGATGATCTTCAAGAAGGCAATCACATGAGGTCTAGAAGCAATCCATACAAGTTGAAGATTTAGAAAGTTGTTTTTGTCCAACCATTGACCCAAATGGAAAACCCAAGACTTAGTAATATTTTCCCTTTGATGATGAAGTTAGTAGACCTACCCTAACCACAATGGAAAAATACTAACATAGTCACTCAAATATTTTTGAAGCTGAATATGACCAAGTGTTTGCATGTATTACTTTAGTTGAAGAAGTAATATGTTTATTCTTAGTGAAGTCTTGGAACTTCGTCGACAAGTATGGTTACAATAAAGTTATATCACATCAAACTCAAACCTAGTCCTTCCCAAGTAAACCATTGGAATTTTCTTAACAAGAATGAGACCACTAGAGAATGAATCTTTCAAAACTCAAACCTTGACCTTATCCTAACCAACTTGGTTAAGCCCCTTTTGATATGTTAGTTGCTATGTATGTTTTCTACACTTGTATGTTTGTTTGTTAGGATGCTTGTTTATTTGGTTTTGTGTTGTCAATGAATAGATTGTACGGAGATCAACGATCTTTTGTGAAGAGAGTGTGATATCTTCACCAACTTCAACAAGGCAAGTAACACACCATCAACTAACCATTATTTTCTATATGCATTAGTTGATTTTGAGTAGTATGCATGATAGGGATTTTTAATAAGTTATATTATGCTATGCTATTATCCTAGAAGTGTGTAGCCATCCTTATACCTTGCTATTTTGATGCCTTGGTACTTATTTAGATGCTTAGCCATACTACAAAAATTGTTTTACTAGATGTTGAGGAAAAATTATAAGTATACCTAATGAATGAACCACCTGGGTGGAAGTGGTAAGACTTGTTTATGTTGAGTGTTTCCTCAGGGCCCTTGTCAAAGGGTTATTCCACTTGAGGTTGTCACTTGAGGATGGCCACCCAGGAACAAAGAGATTACTATGTCCTTCTAAGTTTAGTAGCTTCCCGTGCAGCCTTTAGTCATATGGGCTCTGTCTTGATCAACTAAGTTGAATGAACTCACTAGGCTTACCAGCAGATGTAGCATAATTATAGGTGGCACGGGTAAGCCAAACGGTGGTGGAATTTGTTCTAAAAGATCTCGTCTCAATCTTCTCCTTTCCTTAATGCACTCAGGGTGTATAGGATGTTTGGGCTGATCTGAGTCTGAAGGTGAAAGTGCACAAACTCTGCAGAGTCAACAAACTAAGATCTTAGCCGTGTCCCTGGTTATGGACAACTATGAGCAGCTGGACAAGGATTGACGGAAGAATCTCATCATCAATTTCAATAAGTAAAATTTGACCAAGTGAACAGTATTTGTGGTGCTTGGATCTGTCGCACCCGGACTTCTAGAGGATACTCGCAGTTCCGTTCAACAGTAGATGATTGGATTACGGGGCTTACCTGCACCCGCATCTCTTACGAGTAGGCCAACACACGTATGTGTGACAACCAAACCCTACTGTTCATCGTCTACGTAAATCATCCCATAGAAATCAGGATACTACCATTGACGTACTTCATACCATACACATATGGTACATCAACGGCGTTTAACAAAATGATAGCACAACACATCTCTAAGACACAAAAGATGGAAATAAGTTGCAAATGGCTCTCATTAGAGCAGAGATAGCAAATACAATCATCCAGAGGACACATGTCCCAACATAACATCATTACATCACAGCGGAAGCATTCAAAAGGTCTGAGTACAGAAAAAACCAAATAGGCCTAAGAGGCCGGCAATGAAAGGAAAACGGAGCCCATCCACGAAGTCTCGGATCCTGCCCGGGTCCGCTATCTACTCGTCAACAGCCTCGTCGTACTCGACGTAGCAGCCATCTCGGGGATCCTCGTAAGCGTAGTCTGCGGAAACCACAGCCCCAAAGGGGTCAGTACATAAACGTACTGGCAAGCAAGACTCACAATTCACCAAAGTGTAACCCTTCAACACCAAGCACAGATGCTTTGGGTCCAACGGAAGAAAGGGTGATACAGAAGATGCTGCGGCGGGCTGCTCTAACCAACTACAGAAACATACTACAACTTCCGGCTAACAGAAAGGAGATAAGATAGCGTATCGTAACCAACTAACAACTAACTCCAAACAAACCCATCCTGGATCTCGCCCCTTATCCAAAGAAGCAATCCGAGGATAACTCGCACAGTTGGATTACTGATGGTTCAGGTTATTGTGTCAATAAACCTATTACTAGTCAAGTTATCATTAGTTAGGTGTAAGTTGTCTGAGTACTTGTTAGCCAGTACTTTCACCAAGTCGTCACATAACCGCGGACAACACGGCTTCTCGAGAAGATTCATCCCTGCAGGGTGTGCTCCAGTACCCGTACACACTCAAGCCACCAAGTAAAACTCAGGTTGGCTTGACACGACTCGAACCATCTCTACAGCCTGTCCTAGGAGCCACGGAGCTATAAGGTCCCAGCCACGTAGCCGAATACTCAGCGCAAGTGTGCAAAACTCCCGCAGGACGCAACACCCCGGCAATACAGGCCTCGCCCTATATGTGTGCGTCATCATCATCATCAGTAACCATGGGAGCGACCCATTCATGCGTATGAGCCAAATGGAACACCCGAACTAAGTGTGGCTCTTCGGACAAACTGCGGATCAGATCAAACTCGAGGGGGGTTCCATACCACCACCCGGATGCGGTGAGCATGCTCATCATGGATCAGTAGACAAGACCCTTTTCCTAATTAGGGTCGACACTAGCAGGCCTCAAAACCACGCCGGGCCTCCTGCCGGTGCCTTATCAGCAAATTATTATTACCTCAAGATTAACAGGTTGTTGTTTAACATCGAGCCCCAGAAAATAATAAAATATGATAACAGAAAGTAACTGACAGCAGACTCGAGCAAAAACAACCCTAAGCATGCTAGTAAGACACGGGCAACAAGCAACGGGGTTATAGGTGTGGAGGTGAGGCAATATCAGGGTTTAAGGATACATGTGATAGGTTCGGAACACAAGCAACGATACATAGGGCTAGCAGAATAGACAACGGAAAGTATCGGTATCCAATGTTTAAAGGAACACGATGGTTCATGTGAGTGAATACTTGCCTGCAAGCTCAACAGCCTGGTACTGAGCTAGATCCTCAGAAGGGGTGTCGTAAGTATCGTCTGTCTCAACGTCGTCGTCTATTCGAGAAGAAGCAAACAAACAACGCGGAGAAACGAACAATCAATAACATGGCATAATGCACAATCATGGGATGATGCATGTCAATTTAATTGATGCATCAAAAATAAACTAGTTGACATGGTAACATGTTTAAATGGACCCATATGCAATTGTATTGCATATGGAAAGGTCCATGAATTAAGGTTGAAATAATTGTTTTACAACTAATCAACAGGTGAAAGTGGATTAGTATGATGCATGGATGAGGAAAACAGAAAAATAACAACAATAGAATCAATTGGAAATAAGGTTTACCAATTTTGGAAATTTATTTATTAAGTTATGGAATTTTGGTTCCTTAAAGGTGTTACACAAGCATTTGTTGTTTTCACCAATTTTAATTGTTCAAAACAGATAACAAAGTTCATATTTGGAAAGAACACAAAATTTTAGGTGGAATACATGTTTCAATTATTGAAAAAGGAAATAGAATGAATTACATATGAATTAAACAAGTTAAAGAAGATTTAAATGAATTTAATTCAATTATTAATATTAATTGAATTTTTATTTGTTCAAAACATCAAATAAAATTCATATTTGAAAAGATTATGTTTTTCTGGTTTGAAAACATATTTTATATGTTCAAAAACAATTTAATTTGAGCAAGTTATGAATTTAGCAATTTTTAATGAATTAAACAAGATTTAAATTATTTAACCAATTTTAATTATTCAAAACATGAAACAAATTTTATATTTGAAAAGGTGGTTCAAAATGGCATGGAAAACATATTTTATTTGTGTTATTTGAATTAAGTTTGAATTAGTTATGCAGTTAATCAAATTTGAAATGAATTGTTTGAATTTGAATTTTGAAACAATTTGAAATGCTCAAAAAAGGAAACAATTGATTTAACCATGTAGAGAATTTAATTTGGTTCTGAAAGCAAATTTTATTTGTATTATTTGGAGTTGGCATTTAAAAGTTATTGGGGTTTGGAGTTTAGGGACTAAACTGTAAAAAAACTTGACTGAAATTAAAGAAAAATGGGCAGAAAAAGATAAGTGCACCGTGCAGTGACCTACACAGGCCACTGCCAGCGGGCCAGGGCCTGCGTGGCGCCTAGGTGGCATGGCTGGGGTTGATGTGGCCTCCAGGGCCACTGACGCATGGGGCCCAGTGCGCGCACGTGGAAGGAAAAATGGGAGGCGAAAATGCCTCCCGCGGGACTCGAACCCGCGATCCTGGGCGAGCGCGCAAGGGTGTGCTGCCACTGCGGCTCTCTGCGATCGCTGTCAGGTAAGGAGCAGGTTTGGGTATATTGTTCAGTAGCGGTTAACTGAATTTTTTTGTGGGTGCAGGTTCAGGTGCGGAACTGAAATCGACGGAGGCGTCGTGGTCGACGCGGACGGCGGCTCGCTGCCCGCTGCCGCGGTGGCGCGCGTGTGCGGCTGGTGGCGGTGGTCGTGCGGCGCGGATGCGGGCGCGTGCGGAGGGTGAGTCGCAGAGAGGGGGAAGGGAGAGGGAAGGAAACGAGGGGGAGGAGCTCACAGCGATGACGTACACAGGAGCAGGCTCGGTGGCGACGACGGTGGCGGAAACGGGATGGCGGCGGCAACTCCCTAGCTCCCGGGGGAACCCGAGGACACGGCGAGGTAGAGGGAGGCTGGGCCTTTTCGTTCCCGGTCCTAGCACGGCCGGTAGGGCACCGTGGCGGCGGCGACGAGCCGGAGAGGGAGGCGGCGGTGATGAACTCCGGTACAGGACAGAGATAGGAAATAGGGCAGAGAGAAAAGGAGAAGGCGGCGCTCGAGGAGAAAGGTGGAGGTGGAGGGATTAGGGCACAGAGGAGGGGGAGCTCGAGGGCAGCTAAAAGGGAGGAGGGGGGTTGAGCTCGGCCGTTGCTTCTCTGCAACTGTCGACGTGGGCGATGGGGATGGTCTCCGTACAGGAGGTAGAAGATAACGAGGGGGTACCAGGCTTTTGGTAAGTTGGGCTGGCCCAAATGGGCTGGATGCCCTTCCCCCCTCTCCTTTCTTTTTATTCTTTTTCTGTTTATTCTTTTTTTTTTGCTGCAAAGGAAAGGAAAGAGATGAGAGGTTTTTGGGCTAGAGAAAAATTAGGGAAAATGTTGTAGAGTTTTATTTTTGTAACAACACCATTATACAAACTTTTGTTTTCCAAATAAATTTAATTTATGGTGTTGTTTGGAAATCAAAAGATTTTAAGTGAATTTTGATATTAATGAATAATTGAAACTTAATTAATGTAAAGTGTTTAATTTCAAGTTTTAATGGAACAATTTATTTGTTTGTTTTGTAGTTCTTATTTGAAACATGTAACATAACAAGTATGAACAACAATTTGAATTTTTGTTTGGAAATCATATTGGAAAACAAGTGAAACAGATGAAAACAAATGAAATCAAATGCAAAACAAATGCAAATAATATGATGACATGATTCAAAGCATAACTTAACAAGAAATAAAACATTCTAGGGGGAGTTTTTCATACTTGGGATGTTACAAAACGCCCCCCCCATGAAGGAATCGCGCCCCGAGATTCCTACTGAGAAGAGAAAAGGTCCGGATACTTCTTGCGAAGATCCTCTTCGGTCTCCCACGTTGCCTCTTTATCGGAATGATGCGACCACTAAACTTTCAAGAACTTGGTGCTCTTGTTGCGAGTCTTACGCTCGGTCTCATCGAGAATTCGAACAGGGTGCTCCTCATAAGAGAGATCTTCTTGCAGTTCAATGGAATCATGATCAACTGCACGATCCGGATCTTTGAAACACCTCTTGAGCTGTGACACGTGAAACACATCGTGCACCTTGGATAGTTTTTCTGGAAGTTCAAGACGATAGGCATTTTCCGCACGCCTTGAGAGAATGTTGAACGGACCAATGTATCTTGGTGCTAGCTTTCCTTTGACACCAAAACGATGAGTGCCTCTGAGGGGAGTTAAACGGAGATATGCTTTATCACCAGGTGCATAGATCATATCCCTGTGTTTGCTGTCATAGTAGCTTTTCTGACGAGACTGAGCAATCTTGAGATTGTCACGAATGATGCGAACTTTATTTTTGGCTTCCTTAACAATGTTAGGGCCCAAGAGTGAACGTTCACCAGCTCCAGACCAATTTATTGGACTCCTGCATCTGCGGCCATAGAGAGCCTCAAATGGTGCCATGCCTAGGCTTGCCTGGAAGCTGTTGTTGTAGGAGAATTCAGCATATGGAAGACATTCCTCCCATTTCATGCCAAAAGAGATGCCACATGCTCTGAGCATATCCTCGAGAATCTGATTGACTCTTTCGACTTGCCCTTGAGACTGAGGATGGTAGGCTGTGCTGAACAGAAGTTTGGTGCCCAATGATTCTTGAAAACTTTTCCAGAAATGAGAAGTGAATATACTTCCACGGTCTGAGCTTATTTCCAATGGAACACCATGAAGAGGAACAATCTTTGTTGTGTAGAGCTCTGCTAACTGGCTAGCTGAGATTGTTTCTTTGACAGGAAAGAAGTGAGCTACTTTAGTGAGTCGATCAATAACAACGAAGATTGCATCGTTGCCCTTCTTGGACTTTGGAAAACCAGTGACGAAGTCCATTTCAATCATGTCCCACTTCCACTCAGGGATTTTCAGAGGTTGGAGAAGACCGGCTGTTTTCTGATGAACTGCCTTGACACGTTGACAAACGTCGCATTCAGAAACGTATTGAGCAATTTCACGTTCATGCCAGACCACCAATACAGTGTGTCTTGAGATCCTGGTACATCTTTGTACTTCCAGGGTGTATGGAGAGAGGAGTTTCATGAGCCTCCTTGAGAATAACATCTTTGAGACTTTGAATTTGAGGAACTGCAATGCGTCCTTCGAAGAACACAGTTCCCTTGTCATCAACTGAGAAGCACTCATACTTCACATTGCCTGCTTTGATGTTATTTGCGATCTTCTTGATCTCAGCATCACGAAGTTGTTCAGAACAAATCTTGTCCTCGAGAGTTGGACTGGCTGTCAAGTTCGCAAGGTAACCTTGAGGAACAAGACCAAGGTTCAGCTTCTGGAATTCTTCATGAAGTGGAGGTTGGCTTTCCATGATCATGAGATTATTGCAATACGACTTGCGACTGAGAGCATCGGCCATAACATTAGCCTTGCCTGGAGTGTAAGAAATTGTGAGATCAAAGTCTTTAATCTTTTCAATCCATCTCCTTTGCCTGAGGTTTAGATCTGGTTGAGTGAAGATGTATTTCACACTCTTATGATCGGAAAAGATTTCAGTGCGATTACCCAACAAGTATTGTCTCCATTTCTTGAGGGCAAACACCACTGCTGCAAGTTCTAGGTCATGTGTGGGATAGTTTTGCTCATGTGCATTCAACTGACGTGAAGCATAAGCCACAACTTGACGTTCTTTCATAAGAACTGCACCTAGACCTTGGAGAGATGCATCACAGAATATCTGGAAAGGTTTGGTAGTATCTGGGCCAACCAGAACTGGTGTAGAAGTGAGTTTAGTCTTCAGGAGATTGAAACTTTCATCACACTGTGGAGACCAAACGAACTTCTTGTCCTTCTTTGTGAGATCAGTGAGAGGTTTGGCAATCTTGGAAAAGTTTTGGATGAAACGACGGCAGTAGCTAGCCAAGCCAAGAAAACTTCTGACTTGCTTCACCGTCTTAGGAGGTTTCCAATCAACAATTGCTCTAACCTTTTCTGGATCAATGGCTATGCCCTTGGCAGAGATGATATGACCAAGGTAAGCAACTTCTGGAATCCAGAACTCACATTTGGAGAACTTGGCATATAAACGATGCTCGCGAAGTTTCATGAGAGTGAGACGAAGATGCTCTTCATGCTCTTCCTCGGATTTTGAGTAGACCAGAATGTCATCAAGATATACCACAATGAACTTGTCGAGGTATTCATGGAAGACAGAATTCATGAGTCGAGAGAATGTCGCCGGTGCATTGGTGAGACCAAAGGACATGACGGTGTATTCATATAGACCGTACCGAGTGGTGAAAGCTGTTTTTGGAATATCTTCCTTTCTGATCTTTATTTGATGGTAACCCATTCTCAAGTCCAACTTGGAGAATATTGAGGCTCCAGCAAGTTGATCAAAAAGATCATCGATACGAGGAATTGGATACTTGTTTTTGATGGTTTTCTCGTTAAGAGGACGATAGTCAACAACGAGTCTCTTTGTTTGATCCTTCTTCGCAACGAACAGAGTTGGGCAACCCCGAGCCGAGGAACTAGGTTGAATGTAACCTTTTTCCATGTACATATCGATTTGCTCCTTCAACAATTTCAGTTCAGGAGGAGCTATCTTGTATGGATGCTTAGAGATTGGAGCAGTACCTGGTTCAAGTTCGATGACGAACTCAACTGCTCTGTCAGGAGGCATTCCTGGCAATTCTTCTGGAAAGACATCGGGGAAGTCACAAACCACCGGAATAGTTTGAATAGATGGTAGAGGATTTGCATTGAGAGTGTAGAGTTGAACAACTAGATTTTCAGCATGGAAGTAGACTATCTGGCCAGAAGGGTGTGTGATTTTGACAGACTTAGCAGGACAATCAATGACTGCTTTGTTGGCTACCAGCCAATCCATCCCAAGAATGACATCAATATCTGAAGAGTGGAGAGCTATCAGAGATGCCTGGAATGGAAGGTTTCCAATTGTGATCTCGATGTTCTGTCTAACTTTATTGCTTTGCCAGTTAGATCCCGGTGATTTCACTAGGAGAGGGATAGACAACTATTCGAAGTTGATTTTACTAGTGTTTGCAAAGCATTGAGAGATGAAAGAGTGTGAAGCACCAGAATCGAACAAGACTTTAGCATGAAACGAGTTCACAAGAAGTGTGCCCATTACAACCTCTGGAGATTCTTCTGCTCCCTGGGCCTTGACATGGTTCACCCTCACAGTTCTCAAGACAGACTTGTTCCTGTTGCGGGGCCTAGGCGAAGAAGTGTGTACCACCACATGATTGACATTAGAGATAGGTAGTGATGGTAGCTTGTTCTGCGGGCACTTGTAGGAGTAGTGTCCTGATAGACCGCACTTGAAGCATGTACTAGCAGAACGAGGAGCTGTTGGACTTGGCTGAGATGTAGCACCTCCTAAAGATACCACTGGGGTGGGAGGGAGGGCAAGAAATCCTGCCGGGCTTGGCAAGCAGATGGGCGGTGTTGGAGTGGTATATGGAACCCAAACTCTTAGTTTTTGTGGAGGCATGATAGCTTTTGAAAGATTAGCCTGTTCACGAGAGTGCTTACGAGATTCCTCAACCAACTTGCGCCCATGCTCTTCATTTAGAGCAATGTTGATGAGGTCCTCAAAATTCTTGGCCTTGACGTTGGTGAGAGCATACTTGAGTTCCGGGTTGAGACCCCTGCGGAACTTTGCCATCTTTCTCGCTTCCGTGGAGATTTCATCTCCGGTGTAGCGAGCCAGACGATTGAACTCTCTTTGGTATTCGAGAACGTCCAGATTGCCTTGTGTGAAACAATAGAATTCCTCACGCATTTTCTCCATGAGCCCATCGGGAATGTGATGGCGCACGAAGGCTTGCTTGAAATCCTCCCATGTGATTGCCACACTAGAACCTCTCATTTCTTGGAAGTTCTCCCACCAAGACATGGATTGCCCATGGAGAAGGTAGGTCACATAAGGAACACGGTCCTCGTCAGCCACATGAGCTACCATAAGAGTACGGTTCATTTCACGGAGCCAGTCATCAGCATCCAATGGCTCGGAGGAGGTATCAAACGTGCGCGGATTAAGCTCAAGGAACTCCCGAATAGACACCCGGGCGTTGCCGTTACTCCCAAGGTCTTGGTTCTGCTGCATCTGCCTTATGACTTGTGTCATCTGAGACAGCACTTTCCCCATCTCAGGTGGCAGTGTGGGTTCTTCGTCACCACTTTCCATCCTGAAGAGGATACCAAGATTAACACACTAACCGGATAACAAAATCCAATATAAGTGCTTAAAAGGATTACTTCAGACGGTAAGTCGACAGCATAGAACAAGGATGGAGGTTAACAACGGATTAACAGATAAGTTGTTACAACGGAAGAGAAGATTTATGAAGGACGATATCGAAGCAACAACTGGGAAACAGGAGACCACAAGCACCTGAGGTACTACGGAGAAAAACCCATCCGGGCTTCTAAAGGATCAATATCTACTGCTTAAGGAATAGAGGATCTGCTTCCGGGGCTTACACGCCTCCGTTCTCAATCGTGAGTAGGCAACATGATAAATCATGTCACAACCACCTCCATTCCTATGGTCTAGTAGATATAACCATCCTCGAGAAACCAGGATATGTGAAAACCTAACTTGAAAGTTTAGATGAGAAAGAGAAAACAACGTTGCACTTCCTTACCAGAAAAGGGAGGGTGGGTGGGGAAAGAAATAAAATGGCAGAATTCCTACTCTCATGTTTCATTTTTCCTATATAGCTGCAAAATAGTTTCTAGACTCAACTGCGACCAGTAAAAGGGATCCTACAGGCAGACAGGCTCTGATACTACGTAAAACCATCCCATAGAAATCAGGATACTACCATTGACGTACTTCATACCATACACACATGGGACGTCAACGGCGTTTAACAAAATGATAGCACAACATATCTCTAAGACACAAAAGATGGAAATAAGTTGCAAATGGCTCTTATTAGAGCAGATATAGCAAATACAATCATCCAGAGGACACATGTCCCAACATAACATCATTACATCACAGCGGAAGCATTCAAAAGGTCTGAGTACAGACAAAACCAAATAGGCCTAAGAGGCCGGCAATGAAAGGAAAACGGAGCCCATCCACGAAGTCTCGGATCCTGCCCGGGTCCGCTATCTACTCGTCAACAGCCTCGTCGTACTCGACGTAGCAGCCATCTCGGGGATCCTCGTAAGCGTAGTCTGCGGAAACCACAGCCCCAAAGGGGTCAGTACATAAACGTACTGGCAAGCAAGACTCACAATTCACCAAAGTGTAACCCGTCAACACCAAGCACAGATGCTTTGGGTCCAACGGAAGAAAGGGTGATACAGAAGATGCTGCGGCGGGCTGCTCTAACCAACTACAGAAACATACTACAACTTCCGGCTAACAGAAAGGAGATAAGATAGCGTATCGTAACCAACTAACAACTAACTCCAAACAAACCCATCCTGGATCTCGCCCCTTATCCAAAGAAGCAATCCGAGGATAACTCGCACAGTTGGATTACTGATGGTTCAGGTTATTGTGTCAATAAACCTATTACTAGTCAAGTTATCATTAGTTAGGTGTAAGTTGTCTGAGTACTTGTTAGCCAGTACTTTCACCAAGTCGTCACATAACCGCGGACAACACGGCTTCTCGAGAAGATTCATCCCTGCAGGGTGTGCTCCAGTACCCGTACACACTCAAGCCACCAACTAAAACTCAGGTTGGCTTGACACGACTCGAACCATCTCTATAGCCTGTCCTAGGAGCCACGGAGCTATAAGGTCCCAGCCACGCAGCCGAATACTCAGCGCAAGTGTGCAAAACTCCCGCAGGACGCAACACCCCGGCAATACAGGCCTCGCCCTATATGTGTGCGTCATCATCATCATCAGTAACCATGGGAGCGACCCATTCATGCGTATGAGCCAAATGGAACACCCGAACTAAGTGTGGCTCTTCGGACAAACTGCGGATCAGATCAAACTCGAGGGGGGTTCCATACCACCACCCGGATGCGGTGAGCACGCTCATCATGGATCAGTAGACAAGACCCTTTTCCTAATTAGGGTCGACACTAGCAGGCCTCAAAACCACGCCGGGCCTCCTGCCGGTGCCTTATCAGCAAATTATTATTACCTCAAGATTAACAGGTTGTTGTTTAACATCGAGCCCCAGAACATAATAAAATATGATAACAGAAAGTAACTGACAGCAGACTCGAGCAAAAACAACCCTAAGCATGCTAGTAAGACACGGGCAACAAGCAACGGGGTTATAGGTGTGGAGGTGAGGCAATATCAGGGTTTAAGGATACATGTGATAGGTTCGGAACACAAGCAACGATACATAGGGCTAGCAGAATAGACAACGGAAAGTATCGGTATCCAATGTTTAAAGGAACATGATGGTTCATGTGAGTGAATACTTGCCTGCAAGCTCAGCAGCCTGGTACTGAGCTAGGTCCTCAGAAGGGGTGTCGTAAGTATCGTCTGTCTCAACGTCGTCGTCTATTCGAGAAGAAGCAAACAAACAACACGGATAAACAAACAATCAATAACATGGCATAATGCACAATCATGGGATGATGCATGTCAATTTAATTGATGCATCAAAAATAAACTAGTTGACATGGTAACATGTTTAAATGGACCCATATGCAATTGTATTCCATATGGAAAGGTCCATGAATTAAGGTTGAAATAATTGTTTTACAACTAATCAACAGGTGAAAGTGGATTAGTATGATGCATAGATGAGTAAAACAGAAAAATAACAACAATAGAATCAATTGGAAATAAGGTTTACCAATTTTGGAAATTTATTTATTAAGTTATGGAATTTTGGTTCCTTAAAGGTGTTACACAAGCATTTGTTGTTTTCACCAATTTTAATTGTTCAAAACAGATAACAAAGTTCATATTTGGAAAGAACACAAAATTTTAGGTGGAATACATGTTTCAATTATTGAAAAAGGGAATAGAATGAATTACTTATGAATTAAACAAGTTAAACAAGATTTAAATGAATTTAATTCAATTATTAATATTAATTGAATTTTTATTTGTTCAAAACATCAAATAAAAATCATATTTGAAAATATTATGTTTTTCTGGTTTGAAAACATATTTTATATGTTCAAAAACAATTTAATTTGAGCAAGTTATGAATTTAGCAATTTTTAATGAATTAAACAAGGTTTAAATTATTTAACCAATTTTAATTATTCAAAACATGAAACAAATTTTATACTTGAAAATGTGGTTCAAAATGGCATGGAAAAGATATTTTATTTGTGTTATTTGAATTAAGTTTGAATTAGTTATGAAGTTAATCAAATTTGAAATGAATTGTTTGAATTTTGAATTTTGAAACAATTTGAAATGCTCAAAACAGGAAACAATTGATTTAACCATGTAGAGAATTTAATTTGGTTCTGAAAGCATATTTTATTTGTATTATTTGGAGTTGGCATTTAAAAGTTATTGGGGTTTGGAGTTTAGGGACTAAACTGTAAAAAGACTGGACTGAAATTAAAGAAAAATGGGCAGAAAAAGATAAGTTCACCGTGCAGTGACCTACACAGGCCACTGCCAGCGGGCCAGGGCCTGCGTGGCGCCTAGGTGGCATGGCTGGGGGTTGATGTGGCCTCCAGGGCCACTGACGCGCGGGGCCCAGCGCGCGCACGTGGAAGGAAAAATGGGAGGCGAAAATGCCTCCCGCGGGACTCGAACCCGCGATCCTGGGCGAGCGCGCAAGGGTGTGCTGCCACTGCGGCTCTCTGCGATCGCTGTCAGGTAAGGAGCAGGTTTGGGTATATTGTTCAGTAGCGGTTAACTGAATTTTTTTGTGGGTGCAGGTTCAGGTGCGGAACTGAAATCGACGGAGGCGTCGTGGTCGACGCGGACGGCGGCTCGCTGCCCGCTGCCGCGGTGGCGCGCGTGTGCGGCTGGTGGCGGTGGTCGTGCGGCGCGGATGCGGGCGCGTGCGGAGGGTGAGTCGCAGAGAGGGGGAAGGGAGAGGGAAGGAAACGAGGGGGAGGAGCTCACAGCGATGACGTACAGAGGAGCAGGCTCGGTGGCGACGACGGTGGCGGAAACGGGATGGCGGCAGCGACTCCCTAGCTCCCGGGGGAACCCGAGGACACGGCGAGGTAGAGGGAGGCTGGGCCTTTCCGTTCCCGGCCCTAGCACGGCCGGTAGGGCACCGTGGCGGCGGCGACGAGCTGGAGAGGGAGGCGGCGGTGATGAACTCCGGTACAGAACAGAGATAGGAAAAAGGGCAGAGAGAAAAGGAGAAGGCGGCGCTCGAGGAGAAAGGTGGAGGTGGAGGGATTAGGGCACATAGGAGGGGGAGCTCGAGGGCAGCTAAAAGGGAGGAGGGGGGTTGAGCTCGGCCGTTGCTTCTCTGCAACTGTCGATGTGGGCGATGGGGATGGTCTCCGTACAGGAGGTAGAAGATAACGAGGGGGGTACCAGGGCTTTGGTAAGTTGGGCTGGCCCAAATGGGCTGGATGCCCTTTCCCCCCTCTCCTTTCTTTTTATTCTTTTTCTGTTTTTTTTTTCTGCAAAGGAAAGGAAAGAGATGAGAGGTTTTTGGGCTAGAGAAAAATTAGGGAAAATGTTGTAGAGTTTTGTTTTTGTAACAACACCATTATACAAACTTTTGTTTTCCAAATAAATTTAATTTATGGTGTTGTTTGGAAATCAAAAGATTTTAAGTGAATTTTGATATTAATGAATAATTGAAACTTAATTAATGTAAAGTGTTTAATTTCAAGTTTTAATGGAACAATTTATTTTTTTGTTTTGTAGTTCTTATTTGAAACATGTAACATAACAAGTATGAACAACAATTTGAATTTTTGTTTGGAAATCATATTGGAAAACAAGTGAAACAGATGAAAAAAAATGAAATCAAATGCAAAACAAATGCAAAGAATATGATGACATGATTCAAAGCATAACTTAACAAGAAATAAAACATTCTAGGGGGAGTTTTTCATACTTGGGATGTTACAGGATATTAATCCAATGTCGCCACCCTTTTGAAAAGAAAAGTTTGTTTTACAAAAGTGATAGGAGAAAACTGGCTTTATGCAAACTTAGCCAAAACTCCACTCAGCCAAATAAGCATGTAGTATTAGTATTGCCATTTATATCCACCATAGTGTTACTTGCCAATACATTAAATTGTATTGACTCCCTTGTGGCTGCATATTCCATATTGCAGATATTTCTGAAGACGAGTGAGGATTTCGTTTAGGATCTCGAGACTATCGCCAACATGTTTTGCCTGTGGCACATGAAGAAGATGGGCTCAATGTTGTACTATGTTTTCCGCTGTAATTCTTTGTTTTCTGCTAGTCTTCTAAGACTATGCAAGTTGTAATCCTATTTTGTAAAAGACTGGATCATGCGATGTAATAGAATTAGATGCATTTGCATGATATTTCATTTTGTACCGTGGTGCTAACAATTGATCCAGGGACTAGCACAATAACACAGGTATTCCATCTTTATTTAAAAGTTGGGATGCTACAAAATGGTATCAGAGCATTGTGTTGCCTGTAGGATTCGAGACCCTAAGTTTGGATTAGAATAGGAAAAGCCATAGGAATAAAAATATACTTTTAACTACTCCACAAAGAAATCTTTTATATCTTCATTTCTCCTCGTACTCCTTTCCATGATACATTTCTAATGTATACTCTTATCTATAGATGACCAACATCATTGAATCACTCAAGAAAGGACCAATGATGACCATGACCCTGGAGTGTGACACTGATTTTCCAAGAGCATTGAAGGATCTCATGTTAATCATGGGATTTGAAGGACCAGCAGTCTATTGGGATTTTCCCTACATAGATGATGAGGATGGTTTCGAATATTGGTGGGTGCAGATTCATCTGTACAGAAACAAGGAGTACGACCACAAGATGGGAGGAGATTGCATGTTCACCAACACGATAATGCATTTTTCATTCCTCGATTCAGCAAGAAGTGCTGCATGGAGTGCTATTAAAGAAATTACAGAGAGACTCAAGTGGAGACTTTACAACACTAAGAAGAGTCTCAAAGAAGCTGAAGAAGAGATCAACACTCTTGAAAAAGAGATTACAATGTACAAGAACGCGGAGATCATCGTGAAGACTGAGTATTGAAGACCTCTCATGAGGAATAAAGCAAGAAAGTTGTTACCCTGCCTTGAATAGTAGACCACCATGAGATGTAACAAAGTTGTGAGACACGAAACACGATTAGAGTATTGATCATACTAATGAGTGTGGTATGACAATACTAGATGTTTTCCTAAAACTATGTTTTTTGGTGTGATGAATGTGTTGCTTTGTGTTTGTTATGTGTTGTTTGTAAGATGAGTTTCCTTGATCTGTTGTGTTTGAGTAGGAACCCCACTTGCCTAATCTTTCTAATCTCTACTCATCTTCCCTAAAACCTCAAAACAGATGTCTAGCCAGAATGCCAACAACCCGGAGAACTCAATAGCAATGCAGATGCTACTAGAAGCTCAAACTCAGCTGATACAACTGATGACCCAGAACCAAGCAAGCAACCCCAATATGGAGTTAACACCAGGAATGCAACAAGTGTTAGATACCCAATCCCAGATAGTGCACATGATGTCCCAAAACATGACCAATAGTGGAAACCATCAACCCTTGTTAGCTAAAGATAACCAGGAGAGTGAAGAAGAAATGTTTTCAACACTCAAAGCCTGCAAATCTTGTGGAGAGATAGGACACTATTCCAAAGATTGTCCTGATGATGAGGACATCCCTAGCTCTTCACCTATTGTTGAACATGAAGATCCTCCTATCAAAGCTAATGAAGTTAGAATTGGTCCAATGACAAGATCAAGAACCAAGCTATTACAACAACAGGTGAATTCACTCCTACTTGAGTATAATGCTTATAATTGTGAGAACTTTATACTACCTAAATCATTGCATGTATGTATTCTCAGGTTTATTGATAACACAAACATGAATGGAGATCATGGAGAGGAGATACACATGGATGAAGGAGGACTACAAGAGGAGATGGAAAACAAGTGCTAGCATGGTGAAAACAACAAATAACAATTGTTATCATGATAAGGGGATGGTGCCTCCACAAGATCAAATGCACTAAGTGTGGAAAACAATGTATTATGTTAATCCACACTCATACATGGACAAATGCAAGAGGAGGGCGCCCACATGGAAGATCAATGCGCCATAGCAATTCTAGTAGTGTTAGGTTTGGTTTCCATACCAATGTGGCCGAATTCCTTGTGTATGGAATCGGTTTGTATCCATATATGTGAGTCCTAGTCCTAGTAGGAGTCCTAGTCCTAGTAGGGGAGGGATTGCTTGCGCAAGGGAGCCTTGTGGCCGCACCCCTCCACCTATATATGTGTCCCACCTGCGTGTGGTTGAGGTAGACTACGATTGAATCAAACAAACCCCATAACCTCTAGTTGAAACTGCTTGTTAGCCTTTCATACTGGAAGTTCATCTGCAAACTTTACGTGTTACCTGCTGTTCCACTGGGAATAAGACGGTACAGGACCACTTGTAGTCGGTGGATTACTTGTGCAAGAGTGTGGAGTTAAGAATATCCATTGGGTTGCTATCTGTTGCATTGGCTTCAGGGATCAGCCGGAGAGTTCTTAGTGGCGCACTAGTTATCAATTCAGAAGTTATCTGTGAGTTCACTGAGAAGATTGGGCCACCCCTTATCATCTTGGTATCAGATTTACAGGTTGCCTCGGTGAGCTATCAATTTCCCTTTAGTTTTGAGTGTTTTTCATACCTATCCAGAAAATTGCCCCACAAAAGTAGAGTAGATCATTGCCATAGCCTAGATATCACCTTAGTTTTCAATTACTACTGCTATCTTTGTGTTAGATTTGTGTTGCTTTTTATCTTTTTTAGATCTTTTATTTTCGGCTAGGTTTAGGTCTCTTTGTTCATCTAGTCGAAATCCATCAAAAACTACAAAAAATAGCCGCAGCATATCCTCCATATTCACCACCAAACCGATCCTAGCTAGGAGTCCTACCACGGCACATAAATTCCCTTTTTCCTGCCGCCATCCTACTCCTTGTTGGACTCGGATTCACTCCACCCACCACGCAACAACCCACCGCTGCCACCATCCTAGTTGATCTCGGATTCGTTCCACCCACCGCAAAAACAACCATCGCTGCCGCACCCTAGACCCGCTCGGATTCCACCTTAACGCGGTTACAAAACCCCCACGAACCCCCGCAGCACACCACACCATACGCACGCTTGCGCTCTGCCGCGGTAGCAAAAATCACCAAAACGCTGCCGCGCGTTTCCATCTCACAGAACTGTCCACGTATCACACGCGCGCGCCAATTTTCACCGTATCAGCCTTACCAAACGCTATAACGCAGTACTGCGCGCTGCCGCGGTACGATTTCTGCGCGTTTTTCTGCCGTTTGCTCTGCCGCGGTACCAAAACCGCTGTTTTCTCTGCCGTGAGGTCCTGCTGCTACCGTGAGCTGCTAAATCTCTGCCGTGGCACAGTTTTGAGCTGTTTCTCTGCCGTAGTGCGCTGCCGTGGTACAATTTTGAGCTGTTTTGCTGCCGTGAGGTCCAATTGCTGCCGTGAGTGTTTTAAAGCCACAATTTCACTTAGAATCTTTTGTTTTCTCTTTTATTTTCCTGTTTTCATCACTAGGACCAATATATCCATACCTTTGTGAACCATAGCCACAGCCTTTCTACAGCATTCAAATAGGAACTTTCCCACAAGTATAGCTATTTTGTGCTCTGACAGGCTGCTCATTTTTCATCACCACCATTGTGTTCACTTGTGTTTGGTTCATTGTTGCTCCTAGCTTAGTGTAAGGCCATTGAAAAATTAAAAAAAAATAGAAAAAGCAAAAAGTATAAAAAAAAGAGAAAAGAGAAAGTGCAAAAAGGCCATATCATTGCTATTGTTTACTAGTTGAGCTTGCCATTGTGACACTTGGTTTTTCTTTGAGCAATCTTGTGCCTGTCAATAAGAGCCTAGCTAGTGACTTTCTAGTGCATTGCAAAACTCATCCATATATTGCATTGCCACATTTGTCTCCATTGTGTGAGTTTCCTTGGGTATTTTATATCTTCACTAAGACAGCAAATAGGATTGTTACTTTGGTGATTGTTAGGTATCCATACCAAGCCCCACTAAATAACCTTGTTTGCCATTGTGAAAGTTAAAAACCTGGGTATTCTTTTCTTCACACCAAAGCACTTTAATTGCCTCTACTTGTGGTAAGTATCTCTATTCACTTTGGAGTGGTAAGATATCCTATTGTTTTGCTAGATTCTTGAGTGAGTTGTGAGAGGCACCACAACCTATACTTGTTTTATTTTCACTAACCTCTAATGGATCTTTCTAGTAGTGATCTTGTGCAGCAAAAGAAGGATCAATCCGAGGGAGTGAATTGGAGGGAGTATGAGGCATTAAGGGATGTGTTGACAAAGAAATTGGATGACAATGAGGAACATTACAAGAAATATGTGAATGAAGCTGTTGATCCTGTTTATGAGTTAGTTGATGATGTGAAGAAGAATGTGGAAAGCAACAATAAATTGGCCGAAACCAATAGTGCTCAATTGAGAACAATGCAAGATGCTATTGATGCTATCAACAACAATATGAATGATCTTCAAACTTTGCTTCAAGCTCGGTTGCCACCTATTGATGATGACAATGCTAGTATCCATAGTGATGCCAATAATGGAGAAGAGCTTAATTTGGCCAGTGGAGCTAGAGGAGAAAGAGGAAGAGGAGGTTTTCAAGGCCGTGCTAGGCGTGTTCCTTTGCCCAATGCTAATGACAATAGAGAAGATATCTTGGGTAAACCAAAATTTTCTATTCCATCTTTCAGCTTTGATACTATGGATGTGGAAGAATTTTTGCTATGGGAGTTGAAAATTGAGAAGCTATGGAGATTGCATGATTATAATGAGGATAGAAAGATCAAGTTGGCATCTTCTGAGTTTGATGGATATGCTCTTAGATGGTGGGACAATTTAGTGAGAAAGAGGCATAATGATGGTGAGTTACCCATTGCTACTTGGAACACCATGAAGAGGCTCATGAGGGAAAGATTTGTACCTCCCAATTACATAAGGCAACAATTTGACAAATTACAACAATTGAAGCAAGGTACCAAGACAGTTGATGCTTATTATCAAGAGATGGAGATGATCATGCAAAGAGGCCGTGTGGAAGAACAAGAGGAGCAAACAATGCAAAGATTTCTTTCAGGATTACATTATAGAATCAAGGGCATTGTGAGGCATTATCAATACACTAATATGCATGATCTCTTACATCATGCTAGAGAGGCCGAATCACATCTATTGGAGGAAGCACAAAATTTGGCTAGAACAAAGAGTAGATTTCCTTTGAGATCATCTATTACTCCTAGTACTTCAACACCACCACCTCCATCATCAAATTTTCGAGGTGCTACATCATCCAAATCCGAGCCTAGTGTGGCTAATACAAGGAAAACACCACAACCAACAGCAAGTGCTTCGGGTTCTAGTGCTCCTACTACAAGGAATAGAGATATTACATGCCACACATGTGGAGGAAAAGGGCACTTCAAGAAGGATTGTCCAAATTCCAAAGTGATGATTATCAATGAGAACAATGAGTATGAGACAGGTGATGATGTTGATCCCAATGATCTTGATGATGATGATGGATATTTGAGTGATTCTCCTTTGGATGCTTATGCTACTACTATGCCTTCTATTGTTTGCACCCAAAATTCATTAAGTGTGGTGCCTAGTCCTGAAAATCAAAGGTGCAATCTATTCCAAACAAAGGCTGTTATTGGTCCCAACATGGCTTGCAAAGTCATTATTGATGGAGGGAGTTGTAGAAACTTGGCAAGCAAGGATTTATGTGCCAAGTTGAACCTCAAATACTTACCACATCCGAGCCCTTATCATATACAATGGTTGAGTAGCACTGGACAAATGAAGGTATCTCATATGGTGAGAGTGGAGTTTCAAATTGGACCTTATAAGGATGCTACTGAGTTTGATGTGGTTCCTATGACAGTGTGTCACCTATTATTGGGAAGACCTTGGCAATTTGATAGAAGTGTGAAGCATGAAGGAAGAGCTAATACTTATGAGTTGAACCATCATGGGAGGACTATTATCTTGAGGCCTATGACTCCACAACAAATTATAAATGAGTCCCAATCCAAAATTGCTATGAAAGAGGAAAAAGAGAGAGAGGGATGAGGGAACACCAAAAATACAAGCCATGGGGAGTGATAGCAAAACCAATTCGAGTGGTAAAAAGAGAGAGAACCTATTATGCATGTTAGCCACTAAAGAGGATTTGAGGGAATTTAAGGATGATCCTTCACTAGTCCCTATTGTGCTTATTCACAAGGGAGAGATTTTGGTTTCTAATGACATGACCCCTATTCCTCTTGGTGTTTCTAATGTTTTGCAGGATTTTGAGGATGTTTTTCCACAAGATGTGCCCTCGGGATTGCCACCATTGAGAGGAATTGAACATCAAATTGATTTGATCCCGGGAGCATCTCTCCCAAACCGAGCCCCTTATAGAACCAATCCACAAGAAACAAAGGAGATCCAAAAGCAAGTTCAAGAACTATTGGACAAAGGTTATATTCGGGTTAGTCTATCTCCTTGTGCTGTTCCCGTTATTTTGGTTCCTAAGAAAGATGGTACTTGGCGCATGTGTGTAGATTGTAGAGCAATTAATAACATCACTATTTGTTATCGTCATCCTATACCACGTTTAGATGACATGTTAGATGAATTAAGTGGTGCTACTCTTTTCTCTAAAATTGATTTGCGTAGTGGATACCATCAAATAAGAATGAAAGAGGGAGATGAATGGAAAACTGCTTTTAAGACAAAATTTGGTTTATATGAGTGGTTAGTAATGCCCTTTGGTTTAACTAATGCACCTAGTACTTTCATGAGATTAATGAACCATATTTTGAGAGACTTTATTGGTAGATTTGTGGTAGTTTATTTTGATGATATTCTCATATATAGCCACAATGAACATGACCACATGGATCATATTAGACAAGTTTTGCAAGTGCTAAGAACTAATAAATTGTATGGAAATCTTGAGAAGTGCACTTTTTGCAAAGATAAAGTTATATTTCCTGGTTATGTTGTTTCTAAACATGGAATTGAAGTTGATCAATCTAAAATTGAAGCTATTCGAAATTGGCCAATTCCAACTAATGTGAGTCAAGTTAGAAGTTTTAATGGGCTTGCTAGTTTCTATAGAAGATTTGTGCCTAATTTTAGTACAATTGCTGCCCCTTTGAATGATCTAACTAGGAAAGGTGTCAATTTCGAGTGGGGTGTTTCACAAGACATTGCTCTTGATACTTTGAAAGAAAAGTTGATTTCGGCCCCATTTCTTATGCTTCCAAATTTTGATAAACAATTTGAGATTGAATGTGATGCTAGTGGCATAGGTATTGGAGGTGTGCTCATGCAAGAAAAGAAACCTATTGCCTATTTTTCTGAAAAATTGAATGGTGCACAATTGAATTATTCTGTTTATGATAAAGAATTATATGCACTTGTGAGAGTTTTAGAAGTATGGAAACATTATTTGTGGCCTAAAGAATTTATTATTCATAGTGATCATGAAGCATTGAAATTTCTAAAGTGCCAAAATAATTTGAATAAGAGACATGCTAAGTGGGTTGAGTTCATTGAATCTTTTCCATACATTATAAAACATAAAAAGGGATTGGATAATGTAGTTGCTGATGCTTTGTCAAGGAAAAAATATGTTACTTTCAAATTTAGAAATCAAGGTTTCGGGTTTGGAGGGTATTAGAGATTTATATGATGAAGATAATGAATTTTCCATGCCATTTAATAAATGTGTTAACACTAAAGCATGGGAAAAATTTCACATACATGATGGGTATTTGTTTAGAGCTAACAAATTGTGTATTCCCGAGTGTTCTTTGCGTTTATTTTTTATCCAAGAATCTCATAGTGGAGGATTGATGGGACACTTTGGAAGAGAGAAAACATTGTTGATGTTGGCAGAAAATTTCTATTGGTCACATATGAGAAGAGATGTGTATAGATTGGTGCAAAGATGTATTACTTGCAACAAATCCAAATCAAAATTGAAGCCCCATGGATTATATACACCATTGCCATCACCAAGTACACCATGGGAAGATATTAGCATGGATTTTGTGTTGGGATTGCCAAGAAAAAAAAGAGGACATGATTCTATCTTTGTGGTTGTGGATAGATTTTCAAAGATGGCTCATTTTATTCCATGCCACAAGAGTGATGATGCTTCTCACATTGCCAATTTGTTCTTTAGAGAGATTGTGAGATTGCATGGAGTTCCAAGGACTATAGTTTCAGATAGAGATGTCAAGTTCATGAGTTACTTTTGGAAGACACTTTGGGGTAAGCTTGGCACCAAGCTATTATTTTCTACTACTTGCCACCCCCAAACTGATGGACAAACCGAGGTGGTTAATAGAACATTATCCAAATTGCTAAGAGGTATGATCAAGAAGAATTTGAAGGAGTGGGAGGAGTGTTTTCCCCATGTGGAATTTGCATACAATAGAGCTGTGCATTCAACTACTCAATTATGTCCTTTTGAGGTGGTGTATGGTTTCAAGCCAATTACTCCTCTTGATTTATTACCACTTCCTTTACATGAGAGAGTTAATATGGAGGCATCAAAGAGGGCTGATTTTGTGAAGAAGATTCATGAGAAAACAAAAGAAGCAATTGAGAAGAAGGGAAAACATGTGGCTGAAAGAGTAAACAAGAAGAGGAAGGAACTTATATTTCGGCCAGGAGATATGGTTTGGGTACACTTCAGAAAAGATAGATTTCCAACATTGAGAAAGTCTAAGTTGATGCCTAGAGGAGCTGGTCCTTACAAAGTTATTTCAAGGATCAATGATAATGCATACAAGATTGACCTCCCAATTGATGAGTTTGGTGTTAGTAATTCTTTTAATGTGGCTGATTTGACACCTTACCATGGAGATGATTTAGCATCGAGGTCGATGCCTTTTCAAGAGGGGGAGGATGATGAGGACATCCCTAGCTCTTCACCTATTGTTGAACATGAAGATCCTCCTATCAAAGCTAATGAAGTTAGAATTGGTCCAATGACAAGATCAAGAACCAAGCTATTACAACAACAGGTGAATTCACTCCTACTTGAGTATAATGCTTATAATTGTGAGAACTTTATACTACCTAAATCATTGCATGTATGTATTCTCAGGTTTATTGATAACACAAACATGAATGGAGATCATGGAGAGGAGATACACATGGATGAAGGAGGACTACAAGAGGAGATGGAAAACAAGTGCTAGCATGGTGAAAACAACAAATAACAATTGTTATCATGATAAGGGGATGGTGCCTCCACAAGATCAAATGCACTAAGTGTGGAAAACAATGTATTATGTTATTCCACACTCATACATGGACAAATGCAAGAGGAGGGCGCCCACATGGAAGATCAATGCGCCATAGCAATTCTAGTAGTGTTAGGTTTGGTTTCCATACCAATGTGGCCGAATTCCTTGTGTATGGAATCGGTTTGTATCCATATATGTGAGTCCTAGTCCTAGTAGGAGTCCTAGTCCTAGTAGGGGAGGGATTGCTTGCGCAAGGGAGCCTTGTGGCCGCACCCCTCCACCTATATATGTGTCCCACCTGCGTGTGGTTGAGGTAGACTACGATTGAATCAAACAAACCCCATAACCTCTAGTTGAAACTGCTTGTTAGCCTTTCATACTGGAAGTTCATCTGCAAACTTTACGTGTTACCTGCTGTTCCACTGGGAATAAGACGGTACAGGACCACTTGTAGTCGGTGGATTACTCGTGCAAGAGTGTGGAGTTAAGAATATCCATTGGGTTGCTATCTGTTGCATTGGCTTCAGGGATCAGCCGGAGAGTTCTTAGTGGCGCACTAGTTATCAATACAGAAGTTATCTGTGAGTTCACTGAGAAGATTGGGCCACCCCTTGGTGATGCAAACAACTCAACTGAAGGATACTTCACTCAAGTTACTTGTTTTCTGTGTGAAGGGACAACACATGTTCCAACACAATGTCCACTTTACCCCATGGTACAACAAGTTGGACAACAAGCCAAAATGGAAATTCTTAGTGAAATCCAAGAGAACTTAGGAAAACCAGATGTGAAGGGAAAACGCAAGCTGGATACTATTCAGGTGGACCATGTCAAGATGGATACTGGAGGCAAGACTACACCACATCCATATTCATCCAAACACTCCACCAAGAATTGCTATTCTTGTGAAGAAGATGGACATCTATCTAGAAATTGTCCCAACAAGAAACCCAGACCTTCAACCAACATATATAGTTGAGTATACTGGGCAGCAGTGTGAAGATATGATGGTCAATTTAACTCCACCAAGGAAGAAGAAGAAACTTCAGAAGAACCCCAATCCTGTCTATAGAGACATCAGCCAAGTGACTTGCTTCAAATGCAGAGATAAAGGACACTATGCAAATGGATGCCCTCAAAGGGAGAAGGAAGGAAACATGACTTTCTGAAAGAAGGAATCTTAGGCAAAGTTTCATGTTGAAAATAAATTTATTTTCCCTAGAAGTTCTTCCAGTGTAATAAACCACAATGAATGTCTAAGAAATGTGTTCCCATTTTAATGAGATGATGTTGTGAAATCCTCTCAACTTGATCTTTTGATTGACCCAAAGAGTGACCCCTCAGTGTCAAAGGTAGTTCAACAGATCTATGTTGGTCTACAGCCCTACCACGAAGGAAAGTTCTATTCAAGCCAATCTCAAATCAATCTACACTCCAATCTAATGAAAATAGACTACCTACCAAAGCTTCTTTTAAGGGTGGTAGCCCACCCAGTTGTCTTGGAACCCACTTACCCAAACCTAATCTTTATTTCTATCCTTCCCAAATCTCGGGACGAGATTTCTTTTAAGGGTGGTAGTCTGTAACATCCCTGATTTTTGGAAAGTTCAAAAATCACTAAAAATTGAAACTTTTTGTTTTCATGTTATGCAAGTCACCAAAAACCAAATGAGATGCAAGAAACAAAAGAAAACAATACATGTTCTAATGTTTTGAAATGAAAATCCAATATACCTCTATTCCATAAACCCTAAAGTCATTTCAAAATAAATATTTCTACATAAAGAAAATATTTCTTCTTAAGCAAACCCTTACACCCAACATGTTTTCAACCCAATTATGATCTTGAAAATATTTTGATATATAAAAACTAGGGAATTGTTATCTCTAATATTTTGTTCTTGTCTTTAAAAAGGGTTTCACTATTATTGATAACCCCAAAATAGATATAAGTTGGATCCTTGTTTTCCAAGTGTTATGTCAATCAACAAAATAATATAGTGCTATAGAAATAAATTGTTTATGAAAACAAGTAAGATACTTTGAGAAAACAATGTTTTCATTTGGGAAAACCTTTCTGCTTTTACTAAACCCCATTTTCCAAATTTATTAAATAATTCTCTATGTTTGAAATATAACAAAAGGATACTAATTGTGGTTTCACTAATATGTTGAATATATACAATATGAAAGTTCCTAAAAGGGTCTTAGGAAACAATAGTTGAATCATAGAAAATATTTCTAAAAATTGTTTTAATCATATAAAAATTAATGTTTTCTATTAAGTGACTATCATTGTTTCTTCATATTTTAAAATCATAAAATATGAAAACCATTAAAAATGATTTTGGAAAATTTCATTTGATCACATTGTTGTCTCTGATATTTTATTCAACCAATAATTTTCATTTATATAATTGATATTTTTAAAATGGCATTAATATGCTATTACTGAAATCATTTTTATTTCAAAATATAAAATAGCAAAACAAGTGTAAATGATTTTCAAAAATGATATTTGACTTATATAATGGCTCTTTATTTTTATAAAACCCTTTCTCAAAATTAAATTTGATTTTTCTATTAAAAATGCTATTAAGTCACTTTTAATTAATTATTCAAATTTCATAATTCAAAAATGTAATATGTTGAAAAGTTTATAAAAATGGTATTGTTAGAAAGTATTTCAAATATTATGAATTTAGAATTTTGTTTCATGGATTTATAGAACAGAAGATATAAAATAAATGAGAAAACAGGAAATAAAAAGAAAAGAAAAAGGTTTGATGACGTCATCCATGACGTCACCATCGTCTTCAAGACGCAGAAACTACCATGGCCGTTTCGGCCATTGATATCTCGCCGTGTTTACGCCCGAATGAAGGCCCCATTTGATGCCCCATTTCCTCCCCGTTAAAGCCCCCTCCCTCCTCTCCATTTTCCCTCTGGTGTTCCCCTCTCTCCCCCCACCAAGCCAGGGAACGAGCTTGCCGGAGTTCTTTGTTGCCATAGCCGTATTCGTCAAATTCCGGTGAGGTTGGCGCATGTCCGAGCCCAAGACCACTCCCTTTAGCCTCCTTGCTTCCATGCGAGTGTTTTGAGTCTTTTTTACATCGTTTTGGTGCAGCATAGCGGTGAGGAAGACCTCGCCGGAGAAGGAATCCCCCCGGACGCCTAGGCTACCCACCGCGCCACCAAGAGGAGCCACCGTAGTGGACGTCGTCGTCGCCATTCGAGTCGTCGCGCTCTGTGGAGCGTCTTCATGGTCTTCGTTGAGCTCGAGGATCAACGGAACGTCGCCATCGTCCACACCCGAGGTCGCACCGCCGTCCCCGCCATTGCCGACAGTCGTTTTCCGGCCGGAGGTAAGACCTAGCCATCCCTGTCCGTCCGATCTGTTTTAAACGGCCGTGATTAGATCCTAAAGCCGAACAGGTATCGGCGAATCAGAGAGCGCCGCGTCAGCGTACGCGTTAAGTTTTTATCCATCGCCCAGCGCAACGCGTAGCCAGCCCAGGCCCACTCCCTGTCTGCCGCACCGTGCGACAGATAAGCCCATTTCGGCCCAGCCAGTGTCTGATTTTATTTCCGAATAGAAAATAGAATTGTAATTTTGCAGATTAGCCCCTAGAACTTTGAACCATCATAACTTTTTAACCACTTGGCCAAATTTAGCAATCTTTGACTTTTTGAAAAGCCCTTGACATTTAGAAACTTTTGGCACTGTCCAAATTCAAATTTGGAAAACTTAAATTTGTTCAAATTCAAATATGATTGTTTGATGAAATTTGGCATAATTCAAAATCTACAAATCCAAAAATGGTAAATAAAATATATTTGGAAACCTTAGGATGTGTACTTTCATACCCCCTGTCCCAAAATAATAATTGAACAAATTAAAATTGAATTTAGAATTAAGTTGTCTATTTGATTATTTTTGACATAGATTAATTTCTATAAAAAATTTCAATATAGTTCCTTTTGCAAAATTGCTCCATTTGATAACCTTGGACCAGAAACAACCTTGCCCAACCATTTTGGACACCCTTGGACCATGACCATATAATTTTAGCCAAACTTCCATCATACTAGTCCACCTAGTTGGTTAAGTATTAGAGTTGTTTCTATCATTGTTTACCTTTGTTGTTATGGCTATTTTGGAGCCAAAGACCAAGTACCTAGTATGTGTAAATCACATACAAGACCAAGTGGTAAACCTTAGACCCTAGTACCTCTGCTTTCTATCTACTTTTCCATCCCCCTATTCTTGCTTCAAGAATCCATCAAGTTAGCAAATGGAAAACAAGACTCAAGAAATAGAAGGTTCTTCACTTTCAACTTGGTGGCAACATGAAGAGCTACAAGGAGGATCAATGAAGAAATTTTGAAGAAAAGACTCCACCACTAGAAGCAACTCAAGGAAGTACAAGTGTGAACAAATCCAGAAGAAAATATCTCCCTCTCTCTTCTAATCTTTCTTCCTATTTTCTTTCTCTTGACTTAGTGGTATTTTGTGCCCATCCCCTAACCAAACCAATTAGTGAAGTGAAAGCCCTGAAGAATTTATCAAGACCAAGAGAAGAATCCATCCAAGGAACAAGACTACAATAGAAGCATGAAGATGATCTTCAAGAAGGCAATCACATGAGGTCTAGAAGCAATCCATACAAGTTGAAGATTTAGAAAGTTGTTTTTGTCCAACCATTGACCCAAATGGAAAACCCAAGACTTAGTAATATTTTCCCTTTGATGATCAAGTTAGTAGACCTACCCTAACCACAATGGAAAATACTAACATAGTCACTCAAATATTTTTGAAGGTGAATATGACCAAGTGTTTGCATGTATTACTTTAGTTGAAGAAGTAATATGTTTATTCTTAGTGAACTCTTGGAACTTCCTCGACAAGTATGGTTACAATAAAGTTAGATCACATCAAACTCAAACCTAGTCCTTCCCAAGTAAACCATTGGAATTTCCTTAACAAGAATGAGACCACTAGAGAATGAATCTTTCAAAACTCAAACCTTGACCTTATCCTAACCAACTTGGTTAAGCCCCTTTTGATATGTTAGTTGCTATGTATGTTTTCTACACTTGTATGTATGTTTGTTAGGATGCTTGTTTATTTGGTTTTGTTTTGTCAATGAATAGATTGTACGGAGAGCAACGATCTTTTGTGAAGAGAGTGTGATATCTTCACCAACTTCAACAAGGCAAGTAACACACCATCAACTAACCATTATTTTCTATATGCATTAGTTGATTTTGAGTAGTATGGATGATAGGGATTTTTAGTAAGTTATATTATGCTATGCTATTATCCTAGAAGTGTGTAGCCATCCTTATACCTTGCTATTTTGATGCCTTGGTACTTATTTAGATGCTTAGCCATACTACAAAAATTGTTTTACTAGATGTTGAGGAAAAATTATAAGTATAACTAATGAATGAACCACATGGGTGGAAGTGGTAAGACTGGTTTATGTTGAGTGTTGCCTCAGGGCCTTGTCAAAGGTTTATTCCACTTGAGGTTGTCACTTGAGGATGGCCACCCAGGAACAAAGAGATTACTATGTCCTTCTAAGTTTAGTAGCTTCCCGTGCAGCCTTTAGTCATATGGGCTCTGTCTTGATCAACTAAGTTGAATGAACTCACTAGGCTTACCAGCAGATGTAGCATAATTATAGGTGGCACGGGTAAGCCAAACGGTGGTGGAATTTCTTCTGAAAGATCTCGTCTCAATCTTCTCCTTTCCTTAATGCACTCAGGGTGTATAGGATGTTTGGGCTGATCTGAGTCTGAAGGTGAAAGTGCACAAACTCTGCAGAGTCAACAAACTAAGATCTTAGCCGTGTCCCCGGTTATGGACAACTATGAGCAGCTGGACAAGGATTGACGGAAGAATCTCATCATCAATTTCAATAAGTAAAATTTGACCAAGTGAACAGTATTTGTGGTGCTTGGATCTTAATCCAATGTCGCCACCCTTTTGAAAAGAAAAGTTTGTTTTACAAAAGTTATAGGAGAAAACTGGCTTTATGCAAACTTAGCCAAAACTCCACTCAGCCAAATAAGCATGTAGTATTAGTCTTCCCATTTATATCCACCATAGTGTTACTTGCCAATACATTAAATTGTATTGACTCCCTTGTGGCTGCATATTCCATATTGCAGATATTTCTGAAGACGAGTGAGGATTTCGTTTAGGATCTCGAGACTATCGCTAACATGTTTTGCCTGTGGCACATGAAGAAGATGGGCTCAATGTTGTACTATGTTTTCCGCTGTAATTCTTTGTTTTCTGCTAGTCTTCTAAGACTATGCAAGTTGTAATTCTATTTTGTAAAAGACTGGATCATGCGATGTAATAGAATTAGATGCATTTGCATGATATTTCATTTTGTACTGTGGTGCTAGCAATTGATCCAGGGACTAGCACAATAACACAGGTATTCCATCTTTATTTAAAAGTTGGGATGCTACAACTTGCAACAAGGCTAAGTCTAAACTAAAACCTCATTGTTTATATACTCCTCTACCTTCACCTAATACACCTTGGGAAGACATTAGTATGGATTTTGTGTTAGGTTTACCTAGAACTAAAAGAGGACATGATTCTATATTTGTGGTAGTGGACAGATTTTCTAAAATGTCACATTTTATTGCATGCCATAAGAGTGACGATGCATCGCATGTCGCTAATCTGTTTTTCAGGGAAATAGTGAGATTGCATGGAGTAGCCCAAGACTATTGTTTCTGACCGTGATGTGAAATTTATGAGCTACTTTTGGAAGACACTATGGGGGAAGCTGGGGACATAGTTGTTGTTTTCTACTACTTGTCACCCCCAAACTGATGGACAAACGGAGGTGGTGAATCCCACATTATCTACATTGTTGCGAGCCATGATCAAAAAGAACCTGCGGCAGTGGGAGGACTGTTTGCCACATGTTGAGTTTGCCTACAACAGGCATGTACATTCTATAACTCAATTATGCCCGTTTGAGGTTGTGTATGGTTTTAAACCCACAACACCACTTGAGTTGCTGCCACTTCCTATAAATGAAAGAATCAATATGGAGGCTTCTAAACGTGCTGATTTTGTGAAGAAGATCCATGAGAAGACTAAGCAAGCAATTGAGAAAGCGGGAAGACTTGTAGCTGAAAGAGTTAACAAGAAGAGGAAGGAGGTACTATTTTGGCCAGGAGATTTAGTGTGGGTGCATTTTCGCAAGGATAGGTTTCCCATGTTGCGCAAGTCCAAGTTAATGCCAAGAGGTGCTGGTCCATATAAAGTGCTTCAGAAGATTAATGATAATGCCTACATAATTGATCTTCCTTGTGATGATTTTGGTGTGAGTAATTCTTTCAATGTTGCTGATCTATCACCATACCATGGAGAGGACCTTGATGCGTCGAGGTCGACGCCTTTTCAAGGGGGGAGGATGATGAGGACATCCCTAGTGCTTCTACACTTTCTCCCATTGAAGATGTTGCTATTAAAGAGAAACATGATGAAGTGAGAATTGGACCAATGACAAGATCAAGAACTAAGTTATTACAACAGCAGGTGAATTCTCTCTTATTAGAATATGATGTTTGTTTTAATGAGAATTTTATACTACCTAAATCCATGGCACTTATGTATACTCAGGTTTGTTGATAACACAAGCATGGATGGAGGTGCACTTCAAGAGGAGCTGGAAAACAAGATCACTATGGTGAAACCAAACATGGAAGATGGTGAAAATTATTCTACAAGTGTGGAAAAAAATTTTAGTTTGTTATTCCACACTCATGGATGGTGAAAACAAGAGGAGGGCACCCACAATGGATATCAATGCTCCATAGAGAGTCCTAGTAGTCATAGATATGGTTTGTATACCTTTATGGCCGCACCCACTAATTTGGGTCGGTTTGTATCAAGTTGGGTTCGAGTCCAAGTCCAAACAAGTCCAATGTGGGTCCTATTCGGGTGGGGAAGGGATGCTTGCGCAATACACCTTGTGGCCGCACCCTACCCCCTCATATATACCCCTTGGTGCGAATTAGATAGGTTAGACTACGATAAAACATAAACCGTAGACTCTAGATTGTATTGCTTGAAGCATTCATCTTGAATCATATTTCCATTACAAATCTGAGTGTATTCTGCTGTTCCATTGGGAATAAGAGAAACAGGACCACTTGTAGTTGGTGGCTACTTGTGCAAGAGTGTGGAGTCTCGAATATCCGAAGGGGTTAAGTGCTGTTGCAATTGGTGACAGGGTTTAGCAAAACGAGAGAGCGAGGTATCACATTGGTTATCATATTATCAGAAAATTCACTGAGAAGATCGGGCATCCCCTTATCACGGTGAAACCTTAATTCCACATCTTAAACCAATGTTACTAACATTGTGAAAATGTAGCTTCATAGTGTCAGCATTCTTGGAAATTCACCAAGTTCAATAAAGAACTCCTTGACAAAAAATACTCTTATTATCTGTTGTCAACACAACGATATAATTAACCTTTGTAGTATCCGTCACAATACTTTAATTTTGAAACTCTTTCAAATCCAGCATGGAACTTTCTTCCAGCCTATTGTGCTACCCTTCATCACATATTTTTAATTGAGATAAAATTATTTGAATAGATGACAAGACTATTAATGTAACATATTACAACTAATATTTTTTTCATTACTACATAGGAAAACATGTCCTTAGTATTTCTAAAATGACACAAGGATCTCTCCCACAGTTGTCCAATCATCATATGAATTATCCTGCTATAACATTTTATAGCATAGGACTCATCTGGTTGTGTACACAGCATGGAACACATGACGTAGAAATCTTAATTTCAGTTATGCTCATCATGTGTCAGAACACTTGAATCTTTCTCAATTCTTTTCCATGTGGCAAGAACTACTTCTTGTCATTTCGATACTGATTTACTTCAATATTTCCTCTATGTAATTTGGCTTCAATCATATCAGGTGCTTCAATCCATCTCTTATAGATATTAATGCCCAATATCTTCTAAGCCTTTCATCAATATGAAAATTTTAACCGTATTAATTTAAATACATATTTGCCAATCAACCATATGTCATCTACATAAAGCATTGGAAATATGTCATAGCGCTCGCACTTAATTTCTTGTAACTTTACAAGCATCTTTATCGTTCAGGATGGAATCAAACTCTTTTGATAACTTCATTAAGGTAAAGATTCCAACTTCGGTATACTCACTTCAACCATTGAAGTGTGCATACCTTTCCAGCAACCTTTTGAATTTTACAAAACTCTCAGACTGTGTCAAGTACACATCCTTGATCAAACTTCCTTGAGAGGAAAGTTGGTTTTTGTTATTCAACTTCCATATCATAATATATAACTTTTGCTAGAAGTATCCGCAAAGACTAAAGCATCACTACGGAAGATCAAAATCTTGTACTAGTCAACTCTTTGAACTTCGTCGAAAACATCTTTTCAACAAGTACAACTTTCAAAGGATGTAAGTATCCATGTCTCTGTTTCTATATAGACCCGTTTGCTATCGTTAGGCATCATGCCTTTCGAAATAACTACCAAGTCACATACTTAATATTCATACAGGGAAACTATTGCGGATATAATGACTCATAGCCAATTTTAACAAAGTCAGGGCCCATCATTTGCTTCCTTTATAAGGTCCAGGTCCTTTGTTGTCAAAAACAACATTTTAATCTTAATCCACAAGTTGGTCTAAGTACAAAGTTTTAGGACTTTTGTGGTTCAGTTCGCAAACTCATTCGAAGTATCTACAACATATGTAGTGTCTTCTATTTAGTCAAAATAGGAAACTCTGGAACAACTTCCAGTGTTGCGCTACTCTTGACATGATAACGGAGATCCTCTAATCTCGTTGAGTTTGTACTGTCCTCCCACTCACTTATTTCGTAAGAACTACGTTCTCGAGAAATCAACCTTTTCTGACAAACAAGATTTGTCTTTGGTTCGGTGATAGGAGAAATTCCCAATGGATTCGTTGGGATAACCTTATAAACATATATGTATCCTATTTTGGTTGTAAACATTTTACAGATGCTATGCATACCAAAAATTAAGAAAAGACAATTTGGGTCATTACCCAAACCATATCTTATATGGTGTCAGTTTCAATGGATCATAATGGCACTCTTTTCAGTGTAAAAGCGGTTGTCTCTAATGTATAAACTACAAAATTATAATGGAATTTTTAGTAATCTTACCATGTCAAACAAGGTTTGATTTTGTCTCTCGAACACTCCAAACTAATGTGGGGTTATTCGAGAAGTATAAGTTGTAGAACAATTCTGCAACTTCTCAGATGTTTTGCCAGACTTGTAACTCAAACTTTATCCTTTATGATCCAATGATAAATACTTGATTATCTTGTTACATTGATTTTTTACTTCATATTAACAACCGATTTGAACCAATTAAAAATGTCAAATTCCGTTCTCTTTAAATAGATATACTCACATATCTACTCAAATCATCGACATAATTTTATGAAGTAAAAAAACTAATCCACCACACACGACTACACATAATGGACTATATACATCAATATGTATAATCTCCACTAAATTAGTCGTCCATTGTTCTTTGGCCTATGAACGACATTTTAGTCATCTTTTGGAAGAGGTCTCACAAGCGTCAATTTATTCAAAACAAAATGACTCCGGAAGTCCATTAACATGGATTCCCTTCATGTTTTCCATTCCGATATGAACTAAAATGGTGGTGTCATAATTTAAGTGAAATTCTTTTACGTCTTGCAACATTTAGCATTTTTTATTATAGATGTTTACTTTACCAACACGATTTATATTAACACATCCATCAATTATGGAATATGGTCATAGTTTGAACAATCTCCTTCGTTCTCACAAAAGACGAGAACAAAATAACAACTTATTAAGTTCTTAAAATAAATCTTGAATGTTTGGTTCAATACGACAATGAACACAATAACACTTTATTTCAGTTCTTGTCATGATCGATTCCACATCTACTACTAGTTCCTTTTTAGGCCTTGTATTTCTTGCATTGTGTTGCTTTTATGAC